>OV281291.1:18415833-19745000 GCA_923062465.1 Acleris sparsana | reverse complement strand
CTAACCTAACCTAACCTAACCTAACCTAACCTAACCTAACCTAACCTAACCTAACCTAACCTAACCTAACCTAACCTAACCTAACCTAACCTAACCTAACCTAACCTAACCTAACCTAACCTAACCTAACCTAACCTAACCTAACCTAACCTAACCTAACCTAACCTAACCTAACCTAACCTAACCTAACCTAACCTAACCTAACCTAACCTAACCTAACCTAACCTAACCTAACCTAACCTAACCTAACCTAACCTAACCTAACCTAACCTAACCTAACCTAACCTAACCTAACCTAACCTAACCTAACCTAACCTAACCTAACCTAACCTAACCTAACCTAACCTAACCTAACCTAACCTAACCTAACCTAACCTAACCTAACCTAACCTTTTTTTTTTTTTTTTTTTTTTTTTTTTTTTTTTTTTTTTTTTTTTTTTTTTTTTTTTTTGGCAAGGTGAAAAATGCGTTACGCATTTCCCCCGCCATGGGAGTGGCGGGGGGGTATGTGGGACTCACGTCCCCTCCCCTTCTCCGAGCGAGAAGGAGTAGGGGAGTGTTACCCACTAAAAAACACCTTGGCGTACCCTCATACCGGTTTGGTTGGACGCCGTGGAACCCGCGGAAGGCATTCCCCACGACGTCTACCGGCGGCCCCAGCCATTGCTGGGGCTTCCCGCGCCAAAAGGGGGAGAGGGGCCGAGCACGCGTGGCCCCCCTCCCAGACCGCTGAGTGGCTTGCCTACGGCAGGCGGGGGACTCCCATCCCCCGCCCGCAGCCACTAAGGGTTAAGGCGCGCAGCAAATCGCCGCCGCCTCAACCCCTGCCGTCTGCGCCGGAGCGGATGCGCAAGAGGAGACTCCTCGCGCTCCCGCTCCGCGGCCTCCTTCTGCGACATGATCGTTTCGCAGAAGGAGGCCACAGCCTCCCAAGACCTCTCGCTGCAGAGCATTGCCGCAACAATGCTGTAGAGCGAGAGGTCCTCCCGCTGAATAGCGAGTGCCATGGCGCCGCGCTCCGAACTCCAACGGCTGCACACCTCGAAGGTGTGCTGAGCCGTGTCGTCCGGATCCCCGCACTCATGGCACTGCGGGGTAGGCTCCCTCCCAATTTTGTGCAGGTAATGGCCGAAACACCCATGTCCGGTCATCACCTGCACAAGCCGGAACGACGTTGCGCCGACTGCCCTCTCTAACCAAAGGTCCACCGACGGGAGGATCGCCCCTATAGTACGGGTACCATAGGGAGAGTCCTCCAGGTCGGATTTCCAGCGGTCCCGCAGTCGACGCTCCGTCATTCGGCGCGTCTCCTCTACCTCCTCAGGGTCCGGGCGTTCACCCCTTGCCCGGGCCCTAGACCTAACCCTATAGGTCTCCGCCTGCACCTCTGCGTCCAGTTCCCAGGGCGGGGTGCAGGCGAGGAGGCAGGCCGCCGCGTGGGCCACAGTTACGTAGGCCCTCACTATACGGAGGGCTACAACCCTCTGCGGCCTCCGCAGCAGGGCCTTGTTGCGGGCGGACAGCTTGTCCGCCCAGATTGGGGCCCCGTAGAGGGCCATGCTCCTTGTTACGCCGGCGTATAGACGCCGGCATAAGGAGCCCGGCCCACCCACATTGGGCAGTAGCCGGCCCAGCGCCGAGGCGGCGCCCACGATTCGGGGAGCAAGTCTGGTGAAGTGCTCCCCGAAGTCCCATTTGCGGTCCAGTACCAGCCCCAGATATTTGATATGGGGCTTTATCTGGACCGCTTCCCCTCCGAGGGTAAGCGCCGCGCCCGCCGGCAGCCGCCACCCACGCCCCCCGAAGACAATACCCTCCGTCTTCGAGAGGGCCACCTTTAGGCCGAGCCGCTCAATGCGATGGATCGCCAGCTCGGCCGCCACCTCCGCCCTCCTTGAGGTCTCCCTCATGTCGCTTCCGCGCGCAGCCACCATCGTGTCGTCCGCATAACAGATGGTGAGTGTGCGCGGAAGCAGCTCCCCCCTAATGGCCCAATCGTACCCCAGGTTCCAAAGAAGTGGACCGAGAACGGAACCCTGGGGCACGCCGCAGGCCATTCCCCTCTCCCCTCGTCGACCCTCCTTACCCTCATAGAGCACTACCCTCTCGGTAAGGTAGTGCTCTATGACCCGCCTTAAATAATGAGGCACTTCGTGATACCGAAGTGCCTCACTAATCACCTCGTAGGGGAGGGTGCCGAATGCGTTCGCGATGTCCAACGACACCGCGACGACACCCTCACCCCTGCTCGACGCGTACTCGCAGAAGTCCCTGAGGGACTTCAGCGCGTCGAGCGTTGACCGCCCCTCCCGGAACCCGAACTGTCTTTCCGAGACGTTCGGGCCGGCGGTCTCCAGGTGCTGCAGGATCCGGGAGGCCAGGATGCGTTCGAACATTTTCCCGGCCTCGTCCAGCAGCACGATGGGGCGGTATGCGGACGGGCAGTCGGGGGGTCGACCCTCTTTACGGAGGAGGCACAGCCTCCCCTCCTTCCATATCCTCGGGAACCTTCCCTCCCTCAGGCAGTCGTCCATGATCTGCCTGAGGCGGTTCCCGAGGTGCTTCAACGCTATCGGGAGGACGCGGCCTGGGACTCCGTCTGGACCCGGGGCTTTTTTGCAGCCCCGGAGTCGATCCAGCACCCGCTCGAACTCGTCATCGCTCACAGGAGCGACGACGAGTTCGTCCTCCCGTTCCTCCCGGGTCTCGGCCATTTCCGGGGGAGTGATCGAGGGGGCTGGAGGGAACAGCCCTTCGACGACCCTCTGCAGTAGGGCGGGCTCGAGGGACTCCATAGGAGGGGCGGTGCGCATCTTGTTACGCACCACCCTGTAGGGCCGTCCCCACGGGTCCCTATCGAGGGTGGCCAAGAATGAGACATGCGCCTCATCCTTGGCCATGGCAATAGCCATATTGAGAGCCCCCTTTGCCTCTTTGAGGGTGCGGTGGAGGCCCTCTTCTTCCTCGGCAGTGTGCCGCCGGCGCCTACAGTGCTGGTAGGCCCGGCGGGCGGCGTTGCTGGTGGTACGCAGGCCCGCAATTTCTGCGGACCACCAGTACACCCTCTTGCGGGCAAAGAGGCGCTTGGTCCGGGGCATGGCCGCATCGCACACCGTCTGCAGTGCGATGCGGAACCGGACCGCCCTTTCCTCAACACCGAGGGCGGCAGGTGGGGCAGCGCACCAGGCCTCCACCATCGCCGCCTCGTCCGCCATGGCCCTGTCCAATTGGGACAGGGACCATTTTGGGAACCCTCTGCCCCCGTTCGCCCTCCTCCCCGGGATGGGCGGTGGCTGGACCCCTCCTGCGGAGACCCTCATCCTGATGTACAAATGATCGGAGAGGGTCTCCACGTCCTCCAGGACGCGCCATTCTTCCACGCGTGCGGCAATGGCAGTGGTCGCGAACGTTATGTCCACGACCGAACCCCCCTGCCGCCGCACGCATGTGTTTGCGTCGCCCTGGTTCAGGATTTCCAGTCCCGTTGCCACCACCCAATCCGTGAGAGCCGCCCCACGCGGGTCCGTGATGGGGGAACCCCATGCCGAGCTCTTGGCATTGAGGTCCCCCAGGACCATCACCTGTCTCGGGGCAGCCCTCCTGACCACCCCCCCCAGGACCCCCAGGAACTGCTCGAACGCACGCAGCGGCCTATTGGGGGAGAAATACACCGCTACTAGAACGGTGTCGCTCCCCCACCTGGCCGCCACGAACCCCGGGCCACCCTCGATCCTCGACAGGGGGGGGAAGTCCCCAACCGCCGGCACCACGATGGCAACCATTTCGTCCGAAGCCCCTACCCAATTAGGTAGGGGAGGGACGAAATATGGCTCCGCGACAACCGCAACGCCAATTTCCCACTCCGCCATGGTCTGCATGAGCAGATCTTGAGCTCTGGCGGAGTGGTTGGCGTTCACCTGCAGGACCTCTAGATGTCGGTGTGCTGACATTTAGAGGTCCATGCGGTTGTCCTCTTCGGGCCGGCCGGCGGCTTCTTCTACCTGTGGGGGAGGCTGAGGACGACGGGGGGGTCGCGTCCTCAGGTCCTTGCCTCTAGTGTGAGGCGGGAAACAACTGTCCCCCCCCATGGAGTGATCAGCCGGGAGTTTGGCATGGGCGCACACCACGCACCACGCTTTCTCCTCCCAGCACTCCTTAGCCATGTGCCCCTCCCTGCTGCACCGGTAGCAAGCGTTGGACCGGTCAACGCTGGAGGGGCACGTCTCTCGGGTGTGACCAACACCCATGCATTTGTAGCACCGCAGGGGTGTTGGCCCGATCCTGTTGACCCTGGCGGAGGCCCAACCGACTCTGACTCGCCCTTTTTCTAAGAGGGCTTTGGCCACCCGCACAGGGCACTGAATAAGGACGGATCCAGTGCCGTCATACAGGGGGCGAATGCCCCCTACCTTGATTTGGGCCTCATCACAGGCTCCCGCGGAGGCGACAGCCAGCGCCACGGACTCCTTAGTCGCCGACTCGTCCAAGCCGGCGATTTGGAGCCCGACCTTCTTGGTGACGCGGCTCACGTCAGCCACGTCGCCGACCATCTCTCGCAGCTTGGCTGCGAGATTGTCGGCCGCATTTTCCTGGTCCTCTCCGGGGACCTCGATTATTCGGTTCCCCGTCATCGAGGACCGTACTTTTACATGCTGCAGGCCCACAGCCTCCAGGCTCAGGGCATTGATGGCCCTGGCCATGGTGGCCTGCAGCGTGGTGGTGGTGGTGGCTTCCTTCTTCAGAGAAACCACCACCGCCGCCGTCTTCGGAACGGCCAGTGCCTTCAATTTAGGCACCGCCTTCCTACTCGTTTGGGGCGCCTGGGGCGCTTTGGACGAGGGGGCGGGCTGGGCCTTTCCTTTCCCCTTCCCCTTCGTCTTCCTCACCACGTCCACCCAGGTTTCCTGGGATGGACGCGGCGTTTTAGCGGAAGGCCCTGCTCCTTCGGCCGACGACCGAGCGGCTGTCGAGGCGGCTCGTGGGGCCGGGACTGGGGCTTGGCGGGAGGGGGCCGCTACCTTTTTGGTAGGTTTGGCCTTTTGCGGCCTCCCGTCCCCCAGTCTTGCTCCTGCCTCAGGCTGAGTGGTCCTCACCCTGAGGGGGGCTGGTACAGCCGTACTCGCCTTGGGGGGGGCTGTCAGAGCCGGTCCCCCTGCCCTCCTGTCAGCCGCCAACGGGGGGCGGAGAATTGGTTCCGGCGGCAGGCGCCTGTTCACCTCCTCGATACGGGCATTAATCATGCCGCCCAAAGAGGTGAACAGGTCCTTTTTGAGAGCCCCTATGGCCTCCGCCAGATCCGCAGCAGAAAACTGCACGGGCGGATCCGGCAGCGAGGCCGGAGGCGCCGGAATCTCCCGCTCCGAGAAGGCGGTTCGGAGCGCCTTCAGCTCCCCCAAGCATTGAGCGAGTTGCTCCCGCATCCTCTTGTTGTCCGCCTTGAGGATGCGGATCTCCTCGCTCTCCGACTTGGCGGCCTCCACATCGTCCATCGAATCGAGGATAACTTTACACGCCCGATTCATGACGCCCCATATGCCTCCCTTCAGGTGCCCGGAGCGCCTGGCACCCTCCAGGATGTCTCTTGCCGCTTCTCGGGTTGCCTCGATCGGGTCTGTGAGGCGCAAGAACTCCGATGGGCTCTTCCTGGTAGGGGAGGTCGGCGATCGCGAGCGCGAGCGCAGCTTCTCCCCCCTTTTCCCCTGATTTTCCCCTCTGGGACGGAGCTCTGGGAAATCCTTCCGGTATGCTGCAACGGCCGCATCCGCTTCTTCCTCGAAGCGATAAGGGTCAAGGTCTTTGAGTTTGGCCCTTGCCGCAGCCAATCCCGCGTATGCCCCCTTGGGCTTACCCCTATGTGAGGAGCTGATTTTAGGCCCGAAAGCGGGCCTCAAATCACCCTCCTCATCATCGTCGTGGTTCCGTTTGGAGGCAGGGACCCTCAAAGCTACTAGCGAGTCGTCCGACTCACAGCCAGAGCTGAAGTTTTCTCCCTCCCCCTCCGGTGGATCCCCCCATTTCTCGGTGTCCGAGGCCATAGTGGCCCCTTACACCAGCCTACAAAATTAAGTCTAAATGCGACCAGCAGGACCGAAGTTATTTCGAATTCCGAAATAAAATCGGTCAAGTGCGAGTCGGATTTAGACTTTCCTATACAAAAATGAGTTTGGCGCCTGATGGAAAAAAATAGCAACCAAACAAATTTTTCCCCCGCAGTTTTTACCCACTTCCCGGGGTCGCAGGAAGTCGGGAAAAACACTTAAAAATAGAACAAAACAAAAGCTATCCTACTAAAAAATAAAAACAAATAAAAGTTAAAAGGTTACAAAAATACAGAATTTACAAAAAATTTACAAAACCTTAAGTTTGCAACCGCAAAAACCCTCTACCCCCCACTACACTTAAAGGCTAATAACTTCCGACTTTGCAGTCGGAAAATTATGAGTCCTTCAAGAAAATATACACAATTATATACACTACCGCTAATAAAAATTATACTATTATACAACAACCGTAACCTAATAAAATAATTTTTACAAACTCAAAATTGAGACTTTTATTTCGCAAATTTCGAGCAAAATACTCGAAATTTTAAAAATAAAAGATCTCGCTACTTACACTAAAAAATAAAACCAAACCAACGCTATAGTTAGCGGGACCGTTGCCGCTACCCCAACCCAAAAACTGGGCAATTAAGGCAGCTGGCAACACCGACAAAACTAAAACGAAAAAATGTAAACAAAGGAAAATATATACAGAAAATCAACGCCAAAAAACCCCGAAACCCGGAGGTCGCTAATTCCCAATCTTTCGAGAGGGAAGTAACAAGACCAACCGTACGGTCAAGACGGGGATTGCCGGTATGTTCTAGCCCTGAAAAGGGTTCGATACGATATCGGCAACAATTTTATATTCGACGAAGAAAAAGCAATAGAAACCAATGAACAAAAAACCAACCGCAAATAGAAAACTTTAAAAAATAAGAAAACTTTACTAGCTAAGAGAGAAAGAAAGAGAGAAACAAGATGAGAAAAAAATGTAGTCTTTCGTCACCAAATCACCCGCAAATCGTTCCATCAACACCCAAGATTTTACCTCAACCTAACCTAACCTAAGCTAACCTAACCTAACCTAACCTAACCTAACCTAACCTAACCTAACCTAACCTAACCTAACCTAACCTAACCTAACCTAACCTAACCTAACCTAACCTAACCTAACCTAACCTAACCTAACCTAACCTAACCTAACCTAACCTAACCTAACCTAACCTAACCTAACCTAACCTAACCTAACCTAACCTAACCTAACCTAACCTAACCTAACCTAACCTAACCTAACCTAACCTAACCTAACCTAACCTAACCTAACCTAACCTAACCTAACCTAACCTAACCTAACCTAACCTAACCTAACCTAACCTAACCTAACCTAACCTAACCTAACCTAACCTAACCTAACCTAACCTAACCTAACCTAACCTAATCTAACCTAACCTAACCTAACCTAACCTAACCTAACCTAACCTAACCTAACCTAACCTAACCTAACCTAACCTAACCTAACCTAACCTAACCTAACCTAACCTAACCTAACCTAACCTAACCTAACCTAACCTAACCTAACCTAACCTAACCTAACCTAACCTAACCTAACCTAACCTAACCTAACCTAACCTAACCTAACCTAACCTAACCTAACCTAACCTAACCTAACCTAACCTAACCTAACCTAACCTAACCTAACCTAACCTAACCTAACCTAACCTAACCTAACCTAACCTAACCTAACCTAACCTAACCTAACCTAACCTAACCTAACCTAACCTAACCTAACCTAACCTAACCTAACCTAACCTAACCTAACCTAACCTAACCTAACCTAACCTAACCTAACCTAACCTAACCTAACCTAACCTACCTAACCTAACCTAACCTAACCTAACCTAACCTAACCTAACCTAACCTAACCTAACCTAACCTAACCTAACCTAACCTAACCTAACCTAACCTAACCTAACCTAACCTAACCTAACCTAACCTAACCTAACCTAACCTAACCTAACCTAACCTAACCTAACCTAACCTAACCTAACCTAACCTAACCTAACCTAACCTAACCTAACCTAACCTAACCTAACCTAACCTAACCTAACCTAACCTAACCTAACCTAACCTAACCTAACCTAACCTAACCTAACCTAACCTAACCTAACCTAACCTAACCTAACCTAACCTAACCTAACCTAACCTAACCTAACCTAACCTAACCTAACCTAACCTAACCTAACCTAACCTAACCTAACCTAACCTAACCTAACCTAACCTAACCTAACCTAACCTAACCTAACCTAACCTAACCTAACCTAACCTAACCTAACCTAACCTAACCTAACCTAACCTAACCTAACCTAACCTAACCTAACCTAACCTAACCTAACCTAACCTAACCTAACCTAACCTAACCTAACCTAACCTAACCTAACCTAACCTAACCTAACCTAACCTAACCTGACCTAACCTAACCTAACCTAACCTAACCTAACCTAACCTAACCTAACCTAACCTAACCTAACCTAACCTAACCTAACCTAACCTAACCTAACCTAACCTAACCTAACCTAACCTAACCTAACCTAACCTAACCTAACCTAACCTAACCTAACCTAACCTAACCTAACCTAACCTAACCTAACCTAACCTAACCTAACCTAACCTAACCTAACCTAACCTAACCTAACCTAACCTAACCTAACCTAACCTAACCTAACCTAACCTAACCTAACCTAACCTAACCTAACCTAACCTAACCTAACCTAACCTAACCTAACCTAACCTAACCTAACCTAACCTAACCTAACCTAACCTAACCTAACCTAACCTAACCTAACCTAACCTAACCTAACCTAACCTAACCTAACCTAACCTAACCTAACCTAACCTAACCTAACCTAACCTAACCTAACCTAACCTAACCTAACCTAACCTAACCTAACCTAACCTAACCTAACCTAACCTAACCTAACCTAACCTAACCTAACCTAACCTAACCTAACCTAACCTAACCTAACCTAACCTAACCTAACCTAACCTAACCTAACCTAACCTAACCTAACCTAACCTAACCTAACCTAACCTAACCTAACCTAACCTAACCTAACCTAACCTAACCTAACCTAACCTAACCTAACCTAACCTAACCTAACCTAACCTAACCTAACCTAACCTAACCTAACCTAACCTAACCTAACCTAACCTAACCTAACCTAACCTAACCTAACCTAACCTAACCTAACCTAACCTAACCTAACCTAACCTAACCTAACCTAACCTAACCTAACCTAACCTAACCTAACCTAACCTAACCTAACCTAACCTAACCTAACCTAACCTAACCTAACCTAACCTAACCTAACCTAACCTAACCTAACCTAACCTAACCTAACCTAACCTAACCTAACCTAACCTAACCTAACCTAACCTAACCTAACCTAACCTAACCTAACCTAACCTAACCTAACCTAACCTAACCTAACCTAACCTAACCTAACCTAACCTAACCTAACCTAACCTAACCTAACCTAACCTAACCTAACCTAACCTAACCTAACCTAACCTAACCTAACCTAACCTAACCTAACCTAACCTAACCTAACCTAACCTAACCTAACCTAACCTAACCTAACCTAACCTAACCTAACCTAACCTAACCTAACCTAACCTAACCTAACCTAACCTAACCTAACCTAACCTAACCTAACCTAACCTAACCTAACCTAACCTAACCTAACCTAACCTAACCTAACCTAACCTAACCTAACCTAACCTAACCTAACCTAACCTAACCTAACCTAACCTAACCTAACCTAACCTAACCTAACCTAACCTAACCTAACCTAACCTAACCTAACCTAACCTAACCTAACCTAACCTAACCTAACCTAACCTCACCTAACCTAACCTAACCTAACCTAACCTAACCTAACCTAACCTAACCTAACCTAACCTAACCTAACCTAACCTAACCTAACCTAACCTAACCTAACCTAACCTAACCTAACCTAACCTAACCTAACCTAACCTAACCTAACCTAACCTAACCTAACCTAACCTAACCTAACCTAACCTAACCTAACCTAACCTAACCTAACCTAACCTAACCTAACCTAACCTAACCTAACCTAACCTAACCTAACCTAACCTAACCTAACCTAACCTAACCTAACCTAACCTAACCTAACCTAACCTAACCTAACCTAACCTAACCTAACCTAACCTAACCTAACCTAACCTAACCTAACCTAACCTAACCTAACCTAACCTAACCTAACCTAACCTAACCTAACCTAACCTAACCTAACCTAACCTAACCTAACCTAACCTAACCTAACCTAACCTAACCTAACCTAACCTAACCTAACCTAACCTAACCTAACCTAACCTAACCTAACCTAACCTAACCTAACCTAACCTAACCTAACCTAACCTAACCTAACCTAACCTAACCTAACCTAACCTAACCTAACCTAACCTAACCTAACCTAACCTAACCTAACCTAACCTAACCTAACCTAACCTAACCTAACCTAACCTAACCTAACCTAACCTAACCTAACCTAACCTAACCTAACCTAACCTAACCTAACCTAACCTAACCTAACCTAACCTAACCTAACCTAACCTAACCTAACCTAACCTAACCTAACCTAACCTAACCTAACCTAACCTAACCTAACCTAACCTAACCTAACCTAACCTAACCTAACCTAACCTAACCTAACCTAACCTAACCTAACCTAACCTAACCTAACCTAACCTAACCTAACCTAACCTAACCTAACCTAACCTAACCTAACCTAACCTAACCTAACCTAACCTAACCTAACCTAACCTAACCTAACCTAACCTAACCTAACCTAACCTAACCTAACCTAACCTAACCTAACCTAACCTAACCTAACCTAACCTAACCTAACCTAACCTAACCTAACCTAACCTAACCTAACCTAACCTAACCTAACCTAACCTAACCTAACCTAACCTAACCTAACCTAACCTAACCTAACCTAACCTAACCTTAACCTAACCTAACCTAACCTAACCTAACCTAACCTAACCTAACCTAACCTAACCTAACCTAACCTAACCTAACCTAACCTAACCTAACCTAACCTAACCTAACCTAACCTAACCTAACCTAACCTAACCTAACCTAACCTAACCTAACCTAACCTAACCTAACCTAACCTAACCTAACCTAACCTAACCTAACCTAACCTAACCTAACCTAACCTAACCTAACCTAACCTAACCTAACCTAACCTAACCTAACCTAACCTAACCTAACCTAACCTAACCTAACCTAACCTAACCTAACCTAACCTAACCTAACCTAACCTAACCTAACCTAACCTAACCTAACCTAACCTAACCTAACCTAACCTAACCTAACCTAACCTAACCTAACCTAACCTAACCTAACCTAACCTAACCTAACCTAACCTAACCTAACCTAACCTAACCTAACCTAACCTAACCTAACCTAACCTAACCTAACCTAACCTAACCTAACCTAACCTAACCTAACCTAACCTAACCTAACCTAACCTAACCTAACCTAACCTAACCTAACCTAACCTAACCTAACCTAACCTAACCTAACCTAACCTAACCTAACCTAACCTAACCTAACCTAACCTAACCTAACCTAACCTAACCTAACCTAACCTAACCTAACCTAACCTAACCTAACCTAACCTAACCTAACCTAACCTAACCTAACCTAACCTAACCTAACCTAACCTAACCTAACCTAACCTAACCTAACCTAACCTAACCTAACCTAACCTAACCTAACCTAACCTAACCTAACCTAACCTAACCTAACCTAACCTAACCTAACCTAACCTAACCTAACCTAACCTAACCTAACCTAACCTAACCTAACCTAACCTAACCTAACCTAACCTAACCTAACCTAACCTAACCTAACCTAACCTAACCTAACCTAACCTAACCTAACCTAACCTAACCTAACCTAACCTAACCTAACCTAACCTAACCTAACCTAACCTAACCTAACCTAACCTAACCTAACCTAACCTAACCTAACCTAACCTAACCTAACCTAACCTAACCTAACCTAACCTAACCTTTTTTTTTTTTTTTTTTTTTTTTTAAAGGTGAGGAAACGCATTTACGCGTACCCTCCGGTCTAGGGACGACCATATTGGAGGGTTATGTGGGACTCTCAACCCCCTACCCTTCAGAGCGAAGGGGAAGGGGGAAGCCTACCCACTAAAACCTCACCGGTGTTAATCTCCACAGGCTGTTAACGGGGGCACCGTGGGCTGATGACTATTCACCACTGGGTGCCCCCCAGCCGCCCCAGCCTGTTGCTGGGGCACCTGCGCCAAAGGAGGGAGGGTTCAGTTAACACGCCGAACCCTCCCCCAGACGTGTAGGACCTTTGTGTGGGACCCTATCCCCACGGTCCTACTAGGGGTTCAGGCGGGTGGCAAACTGCCTCCGCCTTCGCCCCACACGTCTACGCCGGAGCGGGTGCGCATCCACGTCCTCCTCGCGCTCCCGCTCCGCCGCCTCCTTCTGCGAGACAATGCTCTCGCAGAAGGAGACGACCGCCAACCACGATCTCTCACTGCTCAGCATGGCCGACACGACGCTGTGCAGTGAGAGATCGGAGAGCCCTGTGTCCGCAACCAGAGCGCGGCGCTCCGGATCCCACTTCGAGCACACCTCTAGGGTGTGCTGGGCCGTGTCGTCCGGATCGCCGCACTCGTGGCAAACCGGACTGGGCTCTCTCCTAATCTTGTGCAGGTAATGGCCGAAGCACCCGTGCCCGGTCATCACCTGCACAAGACGGTACGTGGCGGTACCGTACCTCCTCTCCAACCAGTGGTCCAGCGACGGGAGGAGTGCCCCTATGGTGCGGAGTCCATAGGGGGAGTCCTCCAGGTCGCTTTTCCACCGGTCCCTCAGGCGCCGCTCCGTCATTCGACGGGCCCTCTCCACCGTCTCCGAGTCCGGGCGCTGTCTCCTCGCCCGGAACCCGGCCCTCATCCGGTATGTCTCGGCCTGCACCTGAGCATCTAGCTCCCACGGCGGGGTGCAGGCCAAGACACACGCGGCCGCATGTGCCACCGTCACATAGGCCCTCACTATTCGGAGGGCCACCACTCTTTGGGGCCTCCTTAGGAGCGCCTTATTCTTGGCCGACAGCTTGTCGGCCCAGATTGGCGCTCCGTATAGCGCCATGCTACGCACTACGCCTGCAAACAGGCGTCGGCATGGCGCTTGAGGCCCCCCCACGTTCGGCAACATGCGGCCCAGGGCCGACGCGGCGCCTACCACCCGGGGAGCAAGTTGGCGGAAATGCTCCCCGAAATCCCACCTCCGGTCCAGGATGAGGCCAAGGTACTTTATCGTACCCTTCACCTGGACCGCTTCCCCCGCCACAGGGATGGACAATCCACAACGTGGACGCCATCCCCTCCCCCCGAAGACAATAGCGTCTGTCTTCGGGAGGGACACCTCCAGACCCAGCTGTCGGATGCGGCCGACAACCAGGTCTGCCGCCAACGACGCCCTCCGAAGGGCCTCCTCCAGCTCACGTCCCCGCACGGCCACCATTGTATCGTCGGCATAACAAAGGGTGGCCATGCGGGGAAGGAGCGCTCCGCGGATCACCCAGTCGTACCCTATGTTCCACAGCAGGGGTCCTAACACGGACCCCTGGGGAACACCGCACGACATCGGGTGAGCGATCCGCAGACCCCCACGATCGTAGAGCACTACCCTGTCGGTTAGGTAGTGCTCCACAATCCGCCGCAAATACCCGGGCACCCTGTGGAAGCGGAGGGCCTCGCTGATGACCGAGAAGGGCAGGGAGCCAAATGCGTTGGCGATGTCTAGCGACACCGCCACGACCCCCTCACCCTTCGCCTCCGCGTTCCCACAGAAGTTCCGGAGGGACGAAAGCGCGTCCATAGTGGACCGTCCCTCCCGGAACCCGAACTGCCGGTCGGAGATGTTAGGCCCCACGTCCTCCAGATGTTGGACGATGCGACGGGACAGGATGCGCTCTAGCATCTTGCCCGTCTCATCTAGGAGGACGATGGGGCGGTGACCGGCAGGGGTATCCAACGGCCTACCCTCCTTCCGAAGGAGGACGAGGCGTCCCTCCTTCCAGCACCTCGGGAAGCGCCCCTCCTTGATACAATCATCAAAGAGGGTCCGCAAGCGGTCCCCGAGGTGCTCCGCCACAATGTGGAGGACTCTTCCCGGTACCCCATCCGGTCCTGGTGCCTTTCTGCAGGACCGGAGACGGTCGACGATGGTCTCCATTTCGTCGTCCGTCACGGGAGGGGGATCATCTTGATCAACCTCCTCAACCGTGGGGCCCACCATTGCGGGCGGCTGGAAGGCCGCCGCAGCCGGGAAGAGTCCCTCCACAATCCTCGTGAGGAGCTCCGGCTCAAGGGAGTCCATGGGGGGTGCGCAACGCATTTTGTTGCGCACAACTCGGTATGGCCGCCCCCACGGATCCCTATCCAACGTGGCCAGGAACTCCTCACGCGCCTCGTCCTTTCTGCGAGCTATCTCCACAGAGAGCGCGTCCTTCGCCACCTTCAGCTCTCTGTGGAGATGCTCTTCCTCCTCCGGCAGGTGTCGCCGCCTCCTGCAGCGCGTGTATGCGCGGCGGGCGGCATCACTGGCGGCTCGCAGGGCCGCAATCTCCTGCGACCACCAGTACACCTGCCTCTTGGCGGGCAGCCTTCGGGCCCGGGGCATGGCCGCGTCGCACACCGACGTTAGTGCGACGCGAAACCGGGCTGCCCGCTCCTCCACCCCCAAGGAGACCGGTGGGGGCGCACACCACGCCTCCACCATGGCCGCCTCCACCGCCGCTCCCATGTCGAGGCGGGCCAGGGTCCACCTTGGGAAAGCCCCTCCTCCTCCTCTCCCCCCCCGCCCTCTCGGGCTGGGCGGCGGCACCCCTGGCGAGGTGCTGACCCTCATCCGAACGTATAAATGGTCGGAGAGGGTCTCTACCTCCTGCAGGACGCGCCAGTCCGTGATTCGTGCGGCAATGGCAGGGGTCGCGAACGAGACGTCCACGATCGACCCTCCCTGCCGCCGCACACACGTGTTGGCGTCGCCCCGGTTGAGCACCTCAAGCCCCATCGCCGCCACCCAGTCTTCGAGAGCCACCCCTCTCGGGTCCGTGATGGGGCAACCCCACGCCGCGCTCTTGGCGTTTAGGTCCCCCATCACCACCAATGGCGCCGGCGCCGCCCCTCCGACGACTCTCCCCAGCCCCACCAGGAAGGCTTCAAACTCCCGCAGCGGCCTATTCGGGGAGAAGTAAACTGCCACTAGGACAGTTTCTCCCCACTTGGCCACCGCGAAGCCCGAACCCCTGGCCATTCCCGATAGGGGGGGGAGGTCACCCATCGCCGGTACCGCAATGGCAACCGAGCCGTCCGTCGCCCCGACCCAGTTAGATTGGGGGGGGACGAAGTACGGCTCAGCCACCACCAAAACGCCAATGCCCCACTCCGCCATGACCTGCATGAGCAGATCTTGGGCGCGGGCGGAGTGGTTGGCGTTCGCCTGAAGGACCTCTAAATGCTGGTGTGCTGGCATTTAGAGGTCCATCTGGCTACCTTCCTGCCTAGCCGCATTGGCGGCACGCCTTGTAGAGGGGGACGTTGTCTGACCAGCCTTGCCCCTCGTGTGTGGCGGGCTGCACCTCCGTCCCCCCATCACGTGGTCCGCTGGACGTCGCGCTTTTAGGCAAACGTCGCAATGCGGCGCGGCCGTGCAGGAGGCCCTCCAGTGGTCCGGCCCACTGCACCGGTGGCACCAGTTGGACCGGTCCACAGTTGAAGGGCACAGGGCTCCGCTGTGTCCGATGCCTTGGCATCGGAAACACCTCAATGGCCTTTGCCCCAGTACAGTTACGCTGGCGGACGACCACCCCACCAGCAGTCGTCCCGTAGCCAGCGTGTTGGCCACTGTCACCGGGCATGTCACGTTCGCCACGCCGGATCCGTCAAAGCGGACCCGGATGGCGCCAACCTTCATCTGGGTAGGGGAGCACCCAGTCTTGGCCCCAATTGCCGCCGCAATGTCCTCCGGGGTGATGGTCTCATCGAGACCACCCACCCGGATTTCCGCCATTTTGACGGGTCGGTAGACTTTGGCCACGTCGCCAACCAACCCGTCAATTTTGGCGCATAGCGCATCCGCCGCCGCAGCACCGTTCGCACCCGGGACCTCAATGAGGCGGGCCCCGGTCTGCGTCTTACGGACCCTGACATGCTCAAGGCCAACCTCCGCCAGCGAGAAGGACTTCATGGCCTTGGCCATGATGCTGGCGTAGGTGGCCTCGCTGCCCTCCTTTACGGCAACTACCACAGCAGCCGTTGAGGGAGCAGGCAGTTTCTTGGGGCCCGGCGCGGGCCTGTTGCCTGTGACTGCTTTAGGTGGTGGGGCGACCTTCTTCTTCTTCTTCTTCTTCCCCCTCTTCACCGCGTCCGACCACGACATTTGGGTGGGCGGCAGTGGCTCTTGTACTGCCGGAACCGCCGGGGCGAACTCGCGGATAGGAGGGGGACGAAGAGCAGCCAACGGTCTCGTCTCTTTGGCCCGACGAGCAGGGCGCGCTGGCTTGGCAGGGGGTGCTTTCCGAGCGCTAGCGGGGTGACCCGCGCTGGAAGCCGACCTGTTAATGGGAGCCGCACTGGCTGGAGGAGCCGTCCTGGTGGGAGGAGCCAACCTAGCTGGAGGAGCCGACACATCGGGGTCAGCCACCTGTTCAGCCCTTCTCCGATCCGCTGCCAGCGGTGGGCGAACGATCGGAGATGCGGGGAGAAGGGCCCGGACCTCCCCGATCCGAACGTTCACCATCTCTCCTATCGAGGTGAATAGATCCCTTTTCAGGTCCTCCCTCAGCTCAATCATTGCCTGCCCCAAGGCCTGTGGGAGGCCGTCTTCGGGGGCGTGGCTCTGCGGGGGCTGCTTATTCCTTTCGGAAAAAGCAGTCCTTAGGGCCTTCAATTCCTGTCGTACGAGGGAGAGCTCTTCCCTCATGCGCTTGTTATCTGCGCGCAGAGCTCTCACCTCCACATCGTCTCCTCCGTCTATTTCGTCCAGTATGTCTGCGGCCGCCAAGATGTTTTTGCACGCAGTTTTCATGCGGCCCCAGACATCCCCCTTTAAATTACCACAATTTGCGGCTTCCGCCAGAACCTGTAATGCGGCATTCCGGACGACAGAAACGTACCCACCGTCATCCTCGTTCCTTACAGGGCTGCGGTCCCGCGGAACCGATGAGCTCCTTCGTGTGTTGCCTCTTTTAAGGGCCCTTCTCCCACGACTCTGAGGCGGCGAGGAGTCACGGTTAACGCGGTATTCACCGACCGCACCCGCCTCCGCCCCAACGTCTCGGAAGTTGGGGAACCTCAGTATAGTCTTCCCCGCCCTGAGGCCCGAGCTGTTTCCTCCGGTTATAGGGGTCTTGCCCCTCCTGGCGGTATTGACTTTGGGCTTGATAGCCGGCCCAGTCAATACTTCGTCGTCATCTGCGTGTGGCCGCTTCACGCTTTTGACGTGAACTGATGGGAGCGACGAGTCAGAGTCAACCTCCAACATCATCTCCTCCATCAGCTCAGCGTCCTTCAGCCTCAACCTAACCTAACCTAACCTAACCTAACCTAACCTAACCTAACCTAACCTAACCTAACCTAACCTAACCTAACCTAACCTAACCTAACCTAACCTAACCTAACCTAACCTAACCTAACCTAACCTAACCTAACCTAACCTAACCTAACCTAACCTAACCTAACCTAACCTAACCTAACCTAACCTAACCTAACCTAACCTAACCTAACCTAACCTAACCTAACCTAACCTAACCTAACCTAACCTAACCTAACCTAACCTAACCTAACCTAACCTAACCTAACCTAACCTAACCTAACCTAACCTAACCTAACCTTTTTTTTTTTTTTTTTTTTTTTTTTTTTTTTATTACGGAGTGGAAATGCATTTACGCATCCTCCCTGCCCGGGGAAGGCTGTGCAATGGGAGGTATGACGGACTCTCAAAAGAACTACCGTCTAAAACCACTCCGGCGTTTACCCCCCTGGCCAGTCGCGAGGCGCCGCGGAACCGCAATTAAGCTTTGCCCACTGACACGCCTCCTGGCCTGCTCCGAAGAGCCCCACCTTCTCCGCCAAAGGAGGAGACGGCTGCGGTCGGCAGCCCACGACCATCTCCCCAGACCGGTAAAGCCGTGCAATGTGGGCCCCCAACCCACTGGCCCTACACGGTCTGCCTGTGGTGGATGGTGCTTTCCGGATACCCAACCTCTAGGGTCGGTCCCCATACCCTTCAAACACACCCCACCACAGCTGTCCCACCAATAACTACAGTGCCCCCCGGGATTCCGAAAGACACGTAGAAGGACCCTCGGGTGACATGGGAGTACGTCTTGAGCAGGGTCATGCTCCGGTGCAGAGCGGAACCTTCGTGCTCCGTTGCAGAGCGGAGTTAACATGCCCCAGTCTTTCGGTAAGCCCAGTCACCAACCACCAAAGTGACAGAAAGCAGCTGTCCGGTTTGGAAACGGCCTCAAAGGCACACGCAACCGCCCCTTTCAACCACCTCTGTCACGGCCCCCTCCAGGTAACTGGTTAAGCTTTCCAGGAACAGAAACGGCCTCGAAGGCACACGCAACTGACCCTTCAAGCCTCCCCAGTCACCAACCGTCAATGGGCCACAGAAGGAAGCTGTCCAGGGCGGAAACGGTCCAAAGCAACCGCCCCTTCCAACGACCTCTGTCGCCGCCTCCCTATGGTGACGAGGCCACTTTTCCGAAGAAAAGCTGCTCGTCACCATCCCCCCCCAGGTGACAGAAGGAAACTTTCCGGGGCAGAAGTGCCGGTACACAACCGCAACCCTTCAAGAAACCCCTGTCACCTCCCCCCCCCCCCCCCCCCGTGCCGGATATTAGCCATGGACCGAAAGAATTCCCAAGGGGGAAAAGTCTCAGCCAATGCCCAGGGTGCACCAGCCCAGATGCTGCGTTCTCTCCGGATCGAGATCAAGAGAGACTGCAACACCCAAGCCAACGTGGAGGAATCCGGCCTGCACCCCAACCTCAAACCTAACCTAACCTAACCTAACCTAACCTAACCTAACCTAACCTAACCTAACCTAACCTAACCTAACCTAACCTAACCTAACCTAACCTAACCTAACCTAACCTAACCTAACCTAACCTAACCTAACCTAACCTAACCTAACCTAACCTAACCTAACCTAACCTAACCTAACCTAACCTAACCTAACCTAACCTAACCTAACCTAACCTTTTTTTTTTTTTTTTTTTTTTTTTTTTTTTTTTTTTGACGAAGTGGAAATGCATTTACGCATCCTCCCTGCCTGGGGAAGGCTGTGCAATGGGAGGTATGACGGACTCTCAAAAGAACTACCGTCTAAAACCACTCCGGCGTTTAAACCTCCTGGCCGGTAGTGAGGCACCGCGGTACCGCTAAAAGCATAGACCACTGACGCACCTCCCGGCTTGCTCCGAAGAGCCCCTCAAACCCCCGCCAGAGGAGGAGACGGCTGTGAACAGCCCGCGACCGTCTCCCCAGACCGGTTTAGCCGTGCAATGTGAGCCCCCTACCCACTGGCTTAACAAGAAGTTCGGGCGAGCAGCAAACCGAAGTTCGCTGAGTTCGCCTTCCCTTCAACGGTCTGCCTGTGGTGGATGGTGCTTTCCGGATACCCAAACGCGAGGTTTGGTCCCATACCCTTCAAACACACCCCACCACAGCTGTCCCACCAATAACTACAGTGCCCCCCGGGATTCCGAAGGACACGTAGAAGGACCCTCGGGTGACATGGGAGCACCTTCAGAGTGGGTTACGCCCCGTTGCGTGCCATGTCTTCCGGTAAACCCAGTCACCAACCACCAAAGTGACAGAAAGCAGCTGTCCGGTTTGGAAACGGCCTCGAAGGCACACGCAACCGCCCCTTTCAACCACCTCTGTCACGGCCCCCTCCAGGCAACTGGTTTAGCTTTCCAAGAACAGAAACGGCCTCGCAGGCACACGCAACTGACCCTTCAAGCCTCCCCAGTCACCAACCGTCAAAAAGGCAACAGAGAGAAGCTGTCCAGGACGGAAGCGGCCTCGTAGGCACACGCCACCGCCCCTTCCAACAACCTCTGTCGCCGCCCTCAAAAGAGGCGGGATGGTGACAAAACCACTTTTCCGAGGAAAAGCGGCTCGTCACCATCCCCCCCCTAGGTGACAGAAGGAAACTTTCCGGGGCAGAAGTGCTCTCCACACAACCGCAACCCTTCAAGAAGCCCCTGTCACCTCCCCTCCCCCCCTTGCCGGATATTTGCCAAGGGCCGAAAGAATTACCAAGTGGGAAAAGTCTCAGCCAATGCCCAGGGTGCACCAGCCCAGATGCTGCGTTCTCCCCGGATCGAGATCAAGAGAGACTGCAACACCCAAGCCAACGTGGAGGAATCCGGCCTGCACCCCAACCTAACCTAACCTAACCTAACCTAACCTAACCTAACCTAACCTAACCTAACCTAACCTAACCTAACCTAACCTAACCTAACCTAACCTAACCTAACCTAACCTAACCTAACCTAACCTAACCTAACCTAACCTAACCTAACCTAACCTAACCTAACCTAACCTAACCTAACCTAACCTAACCTAACCTAACCTAACCTAACCTAACCTAACCTAACCTAACCTAACCTAACCTAACCTAACCTAACCTAACCTAACCTAACCTAACCTAACCTAACCTAACCTTTTTTTTTTTTTGATGACGGAGTGGAAATGCATTTACGCATCCTCCCTGCCCGGGGAAGGCTGTGCAATGGGAGGTATGACGGACTCTCAAAAGAACTACCGTCTAAAACCACTCCGGCGTTTACCCCCCTGGCCAGTCGCGAGGCGCCGCGGAACCGCAATTAAGCTTTGCCCACTGACACGCCTCCTGGCCTGCTCCGAAGAGCCCCACCTTCTCCGCCAAAGGAGGAGACGGCTGCGGTCAGCAGCCCACGACCATCTCCCCAGACCGGTAAAGCCGTGCAATGTGGGCCCCCAACCCACTGGCCCTACACGGTCTGCCTGTGGTGGATGGTGCTTTCCGGATACCCAACCTCTAGGGTCGGTCCCCATACCCTTCAAACACACCCCACCACAGCTGTCCCACCAATAACTACAGTGCCCCCCGGGATTCCGAAAGACACGTAGAAGGACCCTCGGGTGACATGGGAGTACGTCTTGAGCAGGGTCATGCTCCGGTGCAGAGCGGAACCTTCGTGCTCCGTTGCAGAGCGGAGTTAACATGCCCCAGTCTTTCGGTAAGCCCAGTCACCAACCACCAAAGTGACAGAAAGCAGCTGTCCGGTTTGGAAACGGCCTCAAAGGCACACGCAACCGCCCCTTTCAACCACCTCTGTCACGGCCCCCTCCAGGTAACTGGTTAAGCTTTCCAGGAACAGAAACGGCCTCGAAGGCACACGCAACTGACCCTTCAAGCTACCCCAGTCACCAACCGTCAATGGGCCACAGAAGGAAGCTGTCCAGGGCGGAAGCGGCCCAGCAACCGCCCCTTCCAACGACCTCTGTCGCCGCCTCCCTATGGTGACGAGGCCACTTTTCCGAAGAAAAGCTGCTCGTCACCATCCCCCCCCAGGTGACAGAAGGAAACTTTCCGGGGCAGAAGTGCCGGTACACAACCGCAACCCTTCAAGAAACCCCTGTCACCTTCCCCCCCCCCCCCCGTGCCGGATATTAGCCATGGGCCGAAAGAATTCCCAAGGGGGAAAAGTCTCAGCCAATGCCCAGGGTGCACCAGCCCAGATGCTGCGTTCTCTCCGGATCGAGATCAAGAGAGACTGCAACACCCAAGCCAACGTGGAGGAATCCGGCCTGCACCCCAACCTAACCTAACCTAACCTAACCTAACCTAACCTAACCTAACCTAACCTAACCTAACCTAACCTAACCTAACCTAACCTAACCTAACCTAACCTAACCTAACCTAACCTAACCTAACCTAACCTAACCTAACCTAACCTAACCTAACCTAACCTAACCTAACCTAACCTAACCTAACCTAACCTAACCTAACCTAACCTAACCTAACCTAACCTAACCTAACCTAACCTAACCTAACCTAACCTAACCTAACCTAACCTAACCTAACCTAACCTAACCTAACCTAACCTAACCTAACCTAACCTAACCTTTTTTTTTTTTTTTTTTTTTTTTTGACAAGGTGAAAAATGCGTTACGCATTTCCCCCGCCATGGGAGTGGCGGGGGGGTATGTGGGACTCACGTCCCCTCCCCTTCTCCGAGCGAGAAGGGGTAGGGGAGTGTTACCCACTAAAAAACACCTTGGCGTACCCTCATACCGGTTTGGTTGGACGCCGTGGAACCCGCGGAAGGCATTCCCCACGACGTCTACCGGCGGCCCCAGCCATTGCTGGGGCTTCCCGCGCCAAAAGGGGAGAGAGGCCGAGCACGCGTGGCCTCCCTCCCAGACCGCTGAGTGGCTTGCCTACGGCAGGCGGGGGACTCCCATCCCCCACCCGCAGCCACTAAGGGTTAAGGCGCGCAGCAAAACGCCGCCGCCTCAACCCCTGCCGTCTGCGCCGGAGCGGATGCGCAAGAGGAGACTCCTCGCGCTCCCGCTCCGCGACCTCCTTCTGCGAGATGATCGTTTCGCAAAAGGAGGCCACAGCCTCCCAAGACCTCTCGCTGCAGAGCATTGCCGCAACAATGCTGTAGAGCGAGAGGTCTTCCCGCTGAATAGCGAGTGCCATGGCGCCGCGCTCCGAACTCCAACGGCTGCACACCTCGAAGGTGTGCTGAGCCGTGTCGTCCGGATCCCCGCACTCATGGCACTGCGGGGTAGGCTCCCTCCCAATTTTGTGCAGGTAATGACCGAAGCACCCATGTCCGGTCATCACCTGCACAAGCCGGAACGACGTTGCGCCGACTGCCCTCTCTAACCAAAGGTCCACCGACGGGAGGATCGCCCCTATAGTACGGGTACCATAGGGAGAGTCCTCCAGGTCGGTTTTCCAGCGGTCCCGCAGTCGACGCTCCGTCATTCGGCGCGTCTCCTCCACCTCCTCAGGGTCCGGGCGTTCACCCCTTGCCCGGGCCCTAGACCTAACCCTATAGGTCTCCGCCTGCACCTCTGCGTCCAGTTCCCAGGGTGGGGTGCAGGCGAGGAGGCAGGCCGCCGCGTGGGCCACAGTTACGTAGGCCCTCACTATACGGAGGGCCACAACCCTCTGCGGCCTCCGCAGCAGGGCCTTGTTGCGGGCGGACAGCTTATCCGCCCAGATTGGGGCCCCGTAGAGAGCCATGCTCCTTGTTACGCCGGCGTATAGACGCCGGCATAAGGAGCCCGGCCCACCCACATTGGGCAGTAGCCGGCCCAGCGCCGAGGCGGCGCCCACGATTCGGGGAGCAAGTCTGGTGAAGTGCTCCCCGAAGAAGTGCTCCCCGAAGTCCCATTTGCGGTCCAGTACCAGCCCCAGATATTTGATATGGGGCTTTATCTGGACCGCTTCCCCTCCGAGGGTAAGCGCCGCGCCCGCCCGCAGCCGCCACCCACGCCCCCCGAAGACAATACCCTCCGTCTTCGAGAGGGCCACCTTTAGGCCGAGCCGCTCAATGCGATGGATCGCCAGCTCGGCCGCCACCTCCGCCCTCCTTGAGGTCTCCCTCATGTCGCTTCCGCGCGCAGCCACCATCGTGTCGTCCGCATAACAGATGGTGAGTGTGCGCGGAAGCGGCTCCCCCCTAATGGCCCAATCGTACCCCAGGTTCCAAAGAAGTGGACCGAGTACGGAACCCTGGGGCACGCCGCAGGCCATTCCCCTCTCCCCCCGTCGACCCTCCTTTCCCTCATAGAGCACTACCCTCTCGGTAAGGTAGTGCTCTATGACCCGCCTTAAATAATGAGGCACTTGGTGATACCGAAGTGCCTCTCTAATCACCTCGTAGGGGAGGGTGCCGAATGCGTTCGCGATGTCCAACGACACCGCGACGACACCCTCACCCCTGCCCGACGCGTACTCGCAGAAGTCCCTGAGGGACTTCAACGCGTCGAGCGTTGACCGCCCCTCCCGGAACCCGAACTGTCTTTCCGAGACGTTCGGGCCGGCGGTCTCCAGGTGCTGCAGGATTCGGGAGGCCAGGATGCGTTCGAACATTTTCCCGGCCTCGTCCAGCAGCACGATGGGGCGGTATGCGGACGGGCAGTCGGGGGGTCGACCCTCTTTACGGAGGAGGCATAGCCTCCCCTCCTTCCATATCCTCGGGAACCTTCCCTCCCTCAGGCAGTCGTCCATGATCTGCCTGAGGCGGTTCCCGAGGTGCTTCAAGGCTACCGGGAGGACGCGGCCTGGGACTCCGTCTGGACCCGGGGCTTTTTTGCAGCCCCGGAGTCGATCCAGCACCCGCTCGAACTCGTCGTCGCTCACAGGAGCGACTACGAGTTCGTCCTCCCGTTCCTCCCGGGTCTCGGCCATTTCCGGGGGAGTGATCGAGGGGGCTGGAGGGAACAGCCCCTCGACGACCCTCTGCAGTAGAGCGGGCTCAAGGGACTCCATAGGAGGGGCGGTGCGCATCTTGTTACGCACCACCCTGTAGGGCCGTCCCCACGGGTCCCTATCGAGGGTGGCCAAGAATGAGACATGCGCCTCATCCTTGGCCTTGGCAATAGCCATATTGAGGGCCCCCTTTGCCTCTTTGAGGGTGCGGTGGAGGCCCTCCTCTTCTTCGGTAGTGTGCCGCCGGCGCCTACAGTGCTGGTAGGCCCGGCGGGCGGCGTTGCTGGTGGTACGCAGGCCCGCAATTTCTGCGGACCACCAGTACACCCTCTTGCGGGCGAAGAGGCGCTTGGTCCGGGGCATGGCCGCATCGCACACCGCCTGCAGTGCGATGCGGAACTGGACCGCCCTTTCCTCGACACCGAGGGCGGCGGGTGGGGCAGTGCACCAGGCCTCCACCATCGCCGCCTCGTCCGCCATGGCCCTGTCCAATTGGGACAGGGACCATTTTGGGAACCCTCCGCCCCCGTTCGCCCTCCTCCCCGGGATGGGCGGTGGCTGGACCCCTCCTGCAGAGACCCTCATCCTGATGTACAAATGATCGGAGAGGGTCTCCACGTCCTCCAGGACGCGCCATTCTTCCACGCGTGCGGCAATGGCAGTGGTCGCGAACGTTATGTCCACGACCGAACCCCCCTGCCGCCGCACGCATGTGTTTGCGTCGCCCTGGTTCAGAATTTCCAGTCCCGTTGCCACCACCCAATCCGTGAGAGCCGCCCCGCGCGGGTCCGTGATGGGGGAACCCCATGCCGAGCTCTTGGCATTGAGGTCCCCCAGGACCATCACCTGTCTCGGGGCAGCCCTCCTGACCACCCCCCCCAGGACCCCCAGGAACTGCTCGAACGCACGCAGCGGCCTATTGGGGGAGAAATACACCGCTACTAGAACGGTGTCGCTCCCCCACCTGGCCGCCACGAACCCCGGGCCACCCTCGATCCTCGACAGGGGGGGGAAGTCCCCAACCGCCGGCACCACGATGGCAACCATTTCGTCCGAAGCCCCTACCCAATTAGGTAGGGGAGGGACGAAATATGGCTCCGCAACAACCGCAACGCCAATTTCCCACTCCGCCATGGTCTGCATGAGCAGATCCTGAGCTCTGGCGGAGTGGTTGGCGTTCACCTGCAGGACCTCTAGATGTCGGTGTGCTGACATTTAGAGGTCCATGCGGTTGTCCTCGTCTTGCCGGCCGGCGGCTTCTTCTACCTGGGGGGGAGGCTGAGGACGACGGGGGGGTCGCGTCCTCAGGTCCTTGCCTCTAGTGTGAGGGGGGAAACAACTGTCCCCCCCCATGGAGTGATCAGCCGGGAGTTTGGCATGGGCGCACACCACGCACCACGCTTTCTCCTCCCAGCACTCCTTAGCCATGTGCCCCTCCTTGCTGCATCGGTAGCAAGCGTTGGACCGGTCAACGCTGGAGGGGCACGTCTCTCGTGTGTGACCAACACCCATGCATTTGTAGCAACGCAGGGGTGTTGGTCCGATCCTGTTGACCCTGGCGGAGGCCCAGCCGACTCTGACTCGCCCTTTTTCTAAGAGGGCTTTGGCCACCCGCACAGGGCACTGGATAAGGACGGATCCAGTGCCGTCATACAGGGGGCGAATGCCCCCTACCTTGATTTGGGCCTCATCACAGGCTCCCGCGGAGGCGACAGCCAGCGCCACGGACTCCTTAGTCGCCGACTCGTCCAAGCCGGCGATTTGGAGCCCGACCTTCTTGGTGACGCGGCTCACGTCAGCCACGTCGCCGACAATCTCTCGCAGCTTGGCTGCGAGATTGTCGGCCGCATTTTCCTGGTCCTCTCCGGGGACCTCGATTATTCGGTTCCCCGTCATCGAGGACCGTACTTTTACATGCTGCAGGCCCACAGCCTCCAGGCTCAGGGCATTGATGGCCCTGGCCATGGTGGCCTGCAGCGTGGTGGTGGTGGTGGCTTCCTTCTTCAGAGAAACCACCACCGCCGCCGTCTTCGGAACGGCCAGTGCCTTCAATTTAGGCACCGCCTTCTTACTTGTTTGGGGCGCCTGGGGCGCTTTGGACGAGGGGGCGGGCTGGGCCTTCGCCTTCCCCTTCCCCTTTGCCTTCCTCACCACGTCCACCCAGGTTTCCTGGGGTGGACGCGGCATTTTGGCGGAAGGCCCTGGTTTTTCAGCCGACGACCGAGCGGATGTCGAGGCGGCTCGTGGGGCCGGGACTGGGGCCTGGCGGGAGGGGGCCGCCACCTTTTTGGTGGATTTGGCCTTTTGCGGCCTCCCGTCCCCCAGTCTTGCTCCTACCTCAGGCTGAGTGGTCCCCACCCTGAGGGGGCCTGGCACAGCCGTACTCGCCTTGGGGATGGCTGTCAGAGCCGGTCCTCCTGTCCTCCTATCAGCCGCCAGCGGGGGGCGGAGAATTGGTTCCGGCGGCAGGCGCCTGTTCACCTCCTCGATGCGGGCATTAATCATGCCGCCCAAAGAGGTGAACAGGTCCTTTTTGAGAGCCCCTATGGCCTCCGCCAGATCCGCAGCAGAAAACTGCACGGGCGGATCCGGCAGCGAGGCCGGAGGCGCCGGAATCTCCCGCTCCGAGAAGGCGGTTCGGAGCGCCTTCAGCTCCCCCAAGCATTGAGCGAGTTGCTCCCGCATCCTCTTGTTGTCCGCCTTGAGGATGCGGATCTCCTCGCTCTCCGACTTGGCGGCCTCCACATCGTCCATCGAATCGAGGATAACTCTACACGCCCGATTCATGACGCCCCATATGCCTCCCTTCAGGTGCCCGGAGCGCCTGGCACCCTCCAGGATGTCTCTTGCCGCTTCTCGGGTTGCCTCGATCGGGTCTGTGAGGCGCAAGAACTCCGATGGGCTGACTCTTGTAGGGGAGGTCGGCGATCGCGAGCGCGAGCGCACTTTCTCCCCCCTTTTCCCCTGTTTTTCCCCTCTGGGACGGAGCTCGGGGAAATCCTTCCGGTATGCTGCGGCAACGGCAGCATCCGCTTCTTCCTCGAAGCGATAAGGGTCAAAGTCTTTGAGTTTGGCCCTTGCCGCAGCCAACCCCGCGTATGCCCCCTTGGGCTTACCCCTAAGTGAGGAGCTGATTTTGGGCCCAAAACCGGGCCTCGAATCACCCTCCTCGTCGTCCTCGTGGTTCCGTTTGGAGGCAGGGACCCTCAAAGCCACCAGCGAGTCGTCCGACTCACAGCCAGAGCTGAGGTTTTCTCCCTCCCCCTCCGGTGGATCCCCCCATTTTTCGGTGTCCGAGGCCATAGTGGCCCCTTACACCAACCTACAAAGTTAAGTCTAAATGCGACCAGCAGGACCGAAGTTATCTCGAAAATCGAAATAAAAACGGTCAAGTGCGAGTCGGATTTAGACTTTCCTATACAAAAATGAGTTTGGCGCCTGATGGAAAAAAATAGCAACCAAACAAATTTTTCCCCCGCAGTTTTTACCCACTTCCCGGGGTCGCAGGAAGTCGGGAAAAACACTTAAAAATAGAACAAAACAAAAGCTATCCTACTAAAAATAAAAACAAATAAAAGTTAAAAGGTTACAAAAATACAGAATTTACAAAAAATTTACAAAACCTTAAGTTTGCAACCGCAAAAACCCTCTACCCCCCACTACACTTAAAGGCTAATAACTTCCGACTTTGCAGTCGGAAAATTATGAGTCCTTCAAGAAAATATACACAATTATATACACTACCGCTAATAAAAATTATACTATGATACAACAACCGTAACCTAATAAAATAATTTTTACAAACTCAAAATTGAGACTTTTATTTCGCAAATTTCGAGCAAAATACTCGAAATTTTAAAAATAAAAGATCTCGCTACTTACACTAAAAAATAAAACCAAACCAACGCTATAGTTAGCGGGACCGTTGCCGCTACCCCAACCCAAAAACTGGGCAATTAAGGCAGCTGGCAACACCGACAAAACTAAAACGAAAAAATGTAAACAAAGGAAAATATATACAGAAAATCAACGCCAAAAAACCCCGAAACCCGGAGGTCGCTAATTCCCAATCTTTCGAGAGGGAAGTAACAAGACCAACCGTACGGTCAAGACGGGGATTGCCGGTATGTTCTAGCCCTGAAAAGGGCTCGATACGATATCGGCAACAATTTTATATTTGACGAAGAAAAAGCAATAGAAACCAATGAATAAAAAACCAACCGCAAATAGAAAACTTTAAAAAATAAGAAAACGTTACTAGCTAAGAGAGAAAGAAAGAGAGAAACAAGATGAGAAAAAAAAAATGTAGTCTTTCGTCACCAAATCACCCGCAAATCGTTCCATCAACACCCAAGATTTTACCTCAACCTAACCTAACCTAACCTAACCTAACCTAACCTAACCTAACCTAACCTAACCTAACCTAACCTAACCTAACCTAACCTAACCTAACCTAACCTAACCTAACCTAACCTAACCTAACCTAACCTAACCTAACCTAACCTAACCTAACCTAACCTAACCTAACCTAACCTAACCTAACCTAACCTAACCTAACCTAACCTAACCTAACCTAACCTAACCTAACCTAACCTAACCTAACCTAACCTAACCTAACCTAACCTAACCTAACCTAACCTAACCTAACCTAACCTAACCTAACCTAACCTAACCTAACCTAACCTAACCTAACCTAACCTAACCTAACCTAACCTAACCTAACCTAACCTAACCTAACCTAACCTAACCTAACCTAACCTAACCTGACCTAACCTAACCTAACCTAACCTAACCTAACCTAACCTAACCTAACCTAACCTAACCTAACCTAACCTAACCTAACCTAACCTAACCTAACCTAACCTAACCTAACCTAACCTAACCTAACCTAACCTAACCTAACCTAACCTAACCTAACCTAACCTAACCTAACCTAACCTAACCTAACCTAACCTAACCTAACCTAACCTAACCTAACCTAACCTAACCTAACCTAACCTAACCTAACCTAACCTAACCTAACCTAACCTAACCTAACCTAACCTAACCTAACCTAACCTAACCTAACCTAACCTAACCTAACCTAACCTAACCTAACCTAACCTAACCTAACCTAACCTAACCTAACCTAACCTAACCTAACCTAACCTAACCTAACCTAACCTAACCTAACCTAACCTAACCTAACCTAACCTAACCTAACCTAACCTAACCTAACCTAACCTAACCTAACCTAACCTAACCTAACCTAACCTAACCTAACCTAACCTAACCTAACCTAACCTAACCTAACCTAACCTAACCTAACCTAACCTAACCTAACCTAACCTAACCTAACCTAACCTAACCTAACCTAACCTAACCTAACCTAACCTAACCTAACCTAACCTAACCTAACCTAACCTAACCTAACCTAACCTAACCTAACCTAACCTAACCTAACCTAACCTAACCTAACCTAACCTAACCTAACCTAACCTAACCTAACCTAACCTAACCTAACCTAACCTAACCTAACCTAACCTAACCTAACCTAACCTAACCTAACCTAACCTAACCTAACCTAACCTAACCTAACCTAACCTAACCTAACCTAACCTAACCTAACCTAACCTAACCTAACCTAACCTAACCTAACCTAACCTAACCTAACCTAACCTAACCTAACCTAACCTAACCTAACCTAACCTAACCTAACCTAACCTAACCTAACCTAACCTAACCTAACCTAACCTAACCTAACCTAACCTAACCTAACCTAACCTAACCTTTTTTTTTTTTTTTTTTTTTTTTTTTTTTTTTTTGATGACGGAGTGGAAATGCATTTACGCATCCTCCCTGCCCGGGGAAGGCTGTGCAATGGGAGGTATGACGGACTCTCAAAAGAACTACCGTCTAAAACCACTCCGGCGTTTACCCCCCTGGCCAGTCGCGAGGCGCCGCGGAACCGCAATTAAGCTTTGCCCACTGACACGCCTCCTGGCCTGCTCCGAAGAGCCCCACCTTCTCCGCCAAAGGAGGAGACGGCTGCGGTCGGCAGCCCACGACCATCTCCCCAGACCGGTAAAGCCGTGCAATGTGGGCCCCCAACCCACTGGCCCTACACGGTCTGCCTGTGGTGGATGGTGCTTTCCGGATACCCAACCTCTAAGGGTCGGTTCCCATACCCTTCAAACACACCCCACCACAGCTGTCCCACCAATAACTACAGTGCCCCCCGGGATTCCGAAAGACACGTAGAAGGACCCTCGGGTGACATGGGAGTACGTCTTGAGCAGGGTCATGCTCCGGTGCAGAGCGGAACCTTCGTGCTCCGTTGCAGAGCGGAGTTAACATGCCCCAGTCTTTCGGTAAGCCCAGTCACCAACCACCAAAGTGACAGAAAGCAGCTGTCCGGTTTGGAAACGGCCTCAAAGGCACACGCAACCGCCCCTTTCAACCACCTCTGTCACGGCCCCCTCCAGGTAACTGGTTAAGCTTTCCAGGAACAGAAACGGCCTCGAAGGCACACGCAACTGACCCTTCAAGCTACCCCAGTCACCAACCGTCAATGGGCCACAGAAGGAAGCTGTCCAGGGCGGAAGCGGCCCAGCAACCGCCCCTTCCAACGACCTCTGTCGCCGCCTCCCTATGGTGACGAGGCCACTTTTCCGAAGAAAAGCTGCTCGTCACCATCCCCCCCCAGGTGACAGAAGGAAACTTTCCGGGGCAGAAGTGCCGGTACACAACCGCAACCCTTCAAGAAACCCCTGTCACCTTCCCCCCCCCCCCCCGTGCCGGATATTAGCCATGGGCCGAAAGAATTCCCAAGGGGGAAAAGTCTCAGCCAATGCCCAGGGTGCACCAGCCCAGATGCTGCGTTCTCTCCGGATCGAGATCAAGAGAGACTGCAACACCCAAGCCAACGTGGAGGAATCCGGCCTGCACCCCAACCTAACCTAACCTAACCTAACCTAACCTAACCTAACCTAACCTAACCTAACCTAACCTAACCTAACCTAACCTAACCTAACCTAACCTTTTTTTTTTTTTTTTTTTTTTTTTTTTTTTTTTTTGTTGACGAAGTGGAAATGCATTTACGCATCCTCCCTGCCCGGGGAAGGCTGTGCAATGGGAGGTATGACGGACTCTCAAAAGAACTACCGTCTAAAACCACTCCGGCGTTTAAACCTCCTGGCCGGTAGTGAGGCACCGCGGTACCGCTAAAAGCATAGACCACTGACGCACCTCCCGGCTTGCTCCGAAGAGCCCCTCAAACCCCCGCCAGAGGAGGAGACGGCTGTGAACAGCCCGCGACCGTCTCCCCAGACCGGTTTAGCCGTGCAATGTGAGCCCCCTACCCACTGGCTTAACAAGAAGTTCGGGCGAGCAGCAAACCGAAGTTCGCTGAGTTCGCCTTCCCTTCAACGGTCTGCCTGTGGTGGATGGTGCTTTCCGGATACCCAAACGCGAGGTTTGGTCCCATACCCTTACGCGAGGTTTGGTCCCATACCCTTCAAACACACCCCACCACAGCTGTCCCACCAATAACTACAGTGCCCCCCGGGATTCCGAAGGACACGTAGAAGGACCCTCGGGTGACATGGGAGCACCTTCGGAGTGGGTTACGCCCCGTTGCGTGCCATGTCTTCCGGTAAACCCAGTCACCAACCACCAAAGTGACAGAAAGCAGCTGTCCGGTTTGGAAACGGCCTCGAAGGCACACGCAACCGCCCCTTTCAACCACCTCTGTCACGGCCCCCTCCAGGCAACTGGTTTAGCTTTCCAGGAACAGAAACGGCCTCGCAGGCACACGCAACTGACCCTTCAAGCCTCCCCAGTCACCAACCGTCAAAAGGCAACAGAGAGAAGCTGTCCAGGACGGAAGCGGCCTCGTAGGCACACGCAACCGCCCCTTCCAACAACCTCTGTCGCCGCCCTCAAAAGAGGCGGGATGGTGACAAAACCACTTTTCCGAGGAAAAGCGGCTCGTCACCATCCCCCCCCTAGGTGACAGAAGGAAACTTTCCGGGGCAGAAGTGCTCTCCACACACCCGCAACCCTTCAAGAAGCCCCTGTCACCTCCCCTCCCCCCCGTGCCGGATATTAGCCATGGGCCGAAAGAATTCCCGAGTGGGAAAAGTCTCAGCCAATGCCCAGGGTGCACCAGCCCAGATGCTGCGTTCTCTCCGGATCGAGATCAAGAGAGACTGCAACACCCAAGCCAACGTGGAGGAATCCGGCCTGCACCCCAACCTAACCTAACCTAACCTAACCTAACCTAACCTAACCTAACCTAACCTAACCTAACCTAACCTAACCTAACCTAACCTAACCTAACCTAACCTAACCTAACCTAACCTAACCTAACCTAACCTAACCTAACCTAACCTAACCTAACCTAACCTAACCTAACCTAACCTAACCTAACCTAACCTAACCTAACCTAACCTAACCTAACCTAACCTAACCTAACCTAACCTAACCTAACCTAACCTAACCTAACCTAACCTAACCTAACCTAACCTAACCTAACCTAACCTAACCTAACCTAACCTAACCTAACCTAACCTAACCTAACCTAACCTAACCTAACCTAACCTAACCTAACCTAACCTAACCTAACCTAACCTAACCTAACCTAACCTAACCTAACCTAACCTAACCTAACCTAACCTAACCTAACCTAACCTAACCTAACCTAACCTAACCTAACCTAACCTAACCTAACCTAACCTAACCTAACCTAACCTAACCTAACCTAACCTAACCTAACCTAACCTAACCTAACCTAACCTAACCTAACCTAACCTAACCTAACCTAACCTAACCTAACCTAACCTAACCTAACCTAACCTAACCTAACCTAACCTAACCTAACCTAACCTAACCTAACCTAACCTAACCTAACCTAACCTAACCTAACCTAACCTAACCTAACCTAACCTAACCTAACCTAACCTAACCTAACCTAACCTAACCTAACCTTTTTTTTTTTTTTTTTTTTTTTTTTTTTTTTTTTTTTTTTTTTTTTTTTTTTGACGGTGAGGAAACGCATTTACGCGTACCCTCCGGTCTAGGGATGACCATATTGGAGGGTTATGTGGGACTCTCAACCCCCTACCCTTCAGAGCGAAGGGGAAGGGGGAAGCCTACCCACTAAAACCTCACCGGTGTTAACCTCCACAGGCTGTTAACGGGGGCACCGTGGGCTGATGACTATTCACCACTGGGTGCCCCCCAGCCGCCCCAGCCTGTTGCTGGGGCACCTGCGCCAAAGGAGGGAGGGTTCAGTTAACACGCCGAACCCTCCCTCAGACGTGTAGGACCTTTGTGTGGGACCCTATCCCCACGGTCCTACTAGGGGTTCAGGCGGGTGGCAAACTGCCTCCGCCTTCGCCCCACACGTCTACGCCGGAGCGGGTGCGCATCCACGTCCTCCTCGCGCTCCCGCTCCGCCGCCTCCTTCTGCGAGACAATGCTCTCGCAGAAGGAGACGACCGCCAACCACGATCTCTCACTGCTCAGCATGGCCGACACGACGCTGTGCAGTGAGAGATCGGAGAGCCCTGTGTCCGCAACCAGAGCGCGGCGCTCCGGATCCCACTTCGAGCACACCTCTAGGGTGTGCTGGGCCGTGTCGTCCGGATCGCCGCACTCGTGGCAAACCGGACTGGGCTCTCTCCTAATCTTGTGCAGGTAATGGCCGAAGCACCCGTGCCCGGTCATCACCTGCACAAGACGGTACGTGGCGGTACCGTACCTCCTCTCCAACCAGTGGTCCAGCGACGGGAGGAGTGCCCCTATGGTGCGGAGTCCATAGGGGGAGTCCCCCAGGTCGCTTTTCCACCGGTCCCTCAGGCGCCGCTCCGTCATTCGACGGGCCCCCTCCACCGTCTCCGAGTCCGGGCGCTGTCTCCTCGCCCGGAACCCGGCCCTCATCCGGTATGTCTCGGCCTGCACCTGAGCATCTAGCTCCCACGGCGGGGTGCAGGCCAAGACACACGCGGCCGCATGTGCCACCGTCACATAGGCCCTCACTATTCGGAGGGCCACCACTCTTTGGGGCCTCCTTAGGAGCGCCTTATTCTTGGCCGACAGCTTGTCGGCCCAGATTGGCGCTCCGTATAGCGCCATGCTACGCACTACGCCTGCAAACAGGCGTCGGCATGGCGCTTGAGGCCCCCCCACGTTCGGCAACATGCGGCCCAGGGCCGACGCGGCGCCTACCACCCGGGGAGCAAGTTGGCGGAAATGCTCCCCGAAATCCCACCTCCGGTCCAGGATGAGGCCAAGGTACTTTATCGTACCCTTCACCTGGACCGCTTCCCCCGCCACAGGGATGGACAATCCACAACGTGGACGCCATCCCCTCCCCCCGAAGACAATAACGTCTGTCTTCGGGAGGGACACCTCCAGACCCAGCTGTCGGATGCGGCCGACAACCAGGTCTGCCGCCAACGACGCCCTCCGAAGGGCCTCCTCCAGCTCACGTCCCCGCACGGCCACCATTGTATCGTCGGCATAACAAAGGGTGGCCATGCGGGGAAACCTAACCTAACCTAACCTAACCTAACCTAACCTAACCTAACCTAACCTAACCTAACCTAACCTAACCTAACCTAACCTAACCTAACCTAACCTAACCTAACCTAACCTAACCTAACCTAACCTAACCTAACCTAACCTAACCTAACCTAACCTAACCTAACCTAACCTAACCTAACCTAACCTAACCTAACCTAACCTAACCTAACCTTTTTTTTTTTTTTGATGACGGAGTGGAAATGCATTTACGCATCCTCCCTGCCCGGGGAAGGCTGTGCAATGGGAGGTATGACGGACTCTCAAAAGAACTACCGTCTAAAACCACTCCGGCGTTTACCCCCCTGGCCAGTCGTGAGGCGCCGCGGAACCGCAATTAAGCTTTGCCCACTGACACGCCTCCTGGCCTGCTCCGAAGAGCCCCACCTTCTCCGCCAAAGGAGGAGACGGCTGCGGTCGGCAGCCCACGACCATCTCCCCAGACCGGTAAAGCCGTGCAATGTGGGCCCCCAACCCACTGGCCCTACACGGTCTGCCTGTGGTGGATGGTGCTTTCCGGATACCCAACCTCTAAGGGTCGGTCCCCATACCCTTCAAACACACCCCACCACAGCTGTCCCACCAATAACTACAGTGCCCCCCGGGATTCCGAAAGACACGTAGAAGGACCCTCGGGTGACATGGGAGTACGTCTTGAGCAGGGTCATGCTCCGGTACAGAGCGGAACCTTCGTGCTCCGTTGCAGAGCGGAGTTAACATGCCCCAGTCTTTCGGTAAACCCAGTCACCAACCACCAAAGTGACAGAAAGCAGCTGTCCGGTTTGGAAACGGCCTCGAAGGCACACGCAACCGCCCCTTTCAACTACCTCTGTCACGGCCCCCTCCAGGTAACTGGTTAAGCTTTCCAGGAACAGAAACGGCCTCGTAGGCACACGCAACTGACCCTTCAAGCTACCCCAGTCACCAACCGTCAAAGGGCCACAGAAGGAAGCTGTCCAGGGCGGAAACGGCCTAATCGCAACCGCCCCTTCCAACGACCTCTGTCGCCGCCTCCCTATGGTGACGAGGCCACTTTTCCGAGGAAAAACGGCTCGTCACCATCCCCCCCCTAGGTGACAGAAGGAAACTTTCCGGGGCAGAAGTGTTCTCCTCACAACCGCAACCCTTCAAGGAACCCCTGTCACCCCCCCCCCCCCCCCTTGCCGGATATTAGCCATGGGCCGAAAGAATTCCCAAGGGGGAAAAGTCTCAGCCAATGCCCAGGGTGCACCAGCCCAGATGCTGCGTTCTCTCCGGATCGAGATCAAGAGAGACTGCAACACCCAAGCCAACGTGGAGGAATCCGGCCTGCACCCCAACCTAACCTAACCTAACCTAACCTAACCTAACCTAACCTAACCTAACCTAACCTAACCTAACCTAACCTAACCTAACCTAACCTAACCTAACCTAACCTAACCTAACCTAACCTAACCTAACCTAACCTAACCTAACCTAACCTAACCTTTTTTTTTTTTTTTTTTTTTTGTTTTTTTTTTTTTTTTTTTTTGTTTTTTTTTTTTTTTTTTTTTGATGACGGAGTGGAAATGCATTTACGCATCCTCCCTGCCCGGGGAAGGCTGTGCAATGGGAGGTATGACGGACTCTCAAAAGAACTACCGTCTAAAACCACTCCGGCGTTTACCCCCCTGGCCAGTCGCGAGGCGCCGCGGAACCGCAATTAAGCTTTGCCCACTGACACGCCTCCTGGCCTGCTCCGAAGAGCCCCACCTTCTCCGCCAAAGGAGGAGACGGCTGCGGTCGGCAGCCCACGACCATCTCCCCAGACCGGTAAAGCCGTGCAATGTGGGCCCCCAACCCACTGGCCCTACACGGTCTGCCTGTGGTGGATGGTGCTTTCCGGATACCCAACCTCTAAGGGTCGGTCCCCATACCCTTCAAACACACCCCACCACAGCTGTCCCACCAATAACTACAGTGCCCCCCGGGATTCCGAAAGACACGTAGAAGGACCCTCGGGTGACATGGGAGTACGTCTTGAGCAGGGTCATGCTCCGGTGCAGAGCGGAACCTTCGTGCTCCGTTGCAGAGCGGAGTTAACATGCCCCAGTCTTTCGGTAAGCCCAGTCACCAACCACCAAAGTGACAGAAAGCAGCTGTCCGGTTTGGAAACGGCCTCAAAGGCACACGCAACCGCCCCTTTCAACCACCTCTGTCACGGCCCCCTCCAGGTAACTGGTTAAGCTTTCCAGGAACAGAAACGGCCTCGAAGGCACACGCAACTGACCCTTCAAGCTACCCCAGTCACCAACCGTCAATGGGCCACAGAAGGAAGCTGTCCAGGGCGGAAGCGGCCCAGCAACCGCCCCTTCCAACGACCTCTGTCGCCGCCTCCCTATGGTGACGAGGCCACTTTTCCGAAGAAAAGCTGCTCGTCACCATCCCCCCCCAGGTGACAGAAGGAAACTTTCCGGGGCAGAAGTGCCGGTACACAACCGCAACCCTTCAAGAAACCCCTGTCACCTTCCCCCCCCCCCCCCCGTGCCGGATATTAGCCATGGGCCGAAAGAATTCCCAAGGGGGAAAAGTCTCAGCCAATGCCCAGGGTGCACCAGCCCAGATGCTGCGTTCTCTCCGGATCGAGATCAAGAGAGACTGCAACACCCAAGCCAACGTGGAGGAATCCGGCCTGCACCCCAACCTAACCTAACCTAACCTAACCTAACCTAACCTAACCTAACCTAACCTAACCTAACCTAACCTAACCTAACCTAACCTAACCTAACCTAACCTAACCTAACCTAACCTAACCTAACCTAACCTAACCTAACCTAACCTAACCTAACCTAACCTAACCTAACCTAACCTAACCTAACCTAACCTAACCTAACCTAACCTTTTTTTTTTTTTTTTTTTTTTTTTTTTTTTTTTTTTTTTTTTTTTTTTTTTTTTTTTTTTTTTTTTTTTTTTTGACAGGGTGGAAAATGCTTTATGCATTCCCCTCACCATGGGAGTAGTGAGGGGATATGTGGGACTCACCCCCCGCCCCCCCCTCAGAATGAGAGGGGGAAAGGGAGCGCAACCCACTAAAAACCACCCTGGCGTACCCTCCTGCCGGTTTGGCAAGGCGCCGTGGAACCGCCGAAGCTCAACCTAACCTAACCTAACCTAACCTAACCTAACCTAACCTAACCTAACCTAACCTAACCTAACCTAACCTAACCTAACCTAACCTAACCTAACCTAACCTAACCTAACCTAACCTAACCTAACCTAACCTAACCTAACCTAACCTAACCTAACCTAACCTAACCTAACCTAACCTAACCTAACCTAACCTAACCTAACCTAACCTAACCTAACCTAACCTAACCTAACCTAACCTAACCTAACCTAACCTAACCTAACCTAACCTAACCTAACCTAACCTAACCTTTTTTTTTTTTTTTTTTTTTTTTTTTTTTTTTTTTTTTGTTGACGAAGTGGAAATGCATTTACGCATCCTCCCTGCCCGGGGAAGGCTGTGCAATGGGAGGTATGACGGACTCTCAAAAGAACTACCGTCTAAAACCACTCCGGCGTTTAAACCTCCTGGCCGGTAGTGAGGCACCGCGGTACCGCTAAAAGCATAGACCACTGACGCACCTCCCGGCTTGCTCCGAAGAGCCCCTCAAACCCCCGCCAGAGGAGGAGACGGCTGTGAACAGCCCGCGACCGTCTCCCCAGACCGGTTTAGCCGTGCAATGTGAGCCCCCTACCCACTGGCTTAACAAGAAGTTGGGGCGAGCAGCAAACCGAAGTTCGCTGAGTTCGCCTTCCCTTCAACGGTCTGCCTGTGGTGGATGGTGCTTTCCGGATACCCAAACGCGAGGTTTGGTCCCATACCCTTCAAACACACCCCACCACAGCTGTCCCACCAATAACTACAGTGCCCCCCGGGATTCCGAAGGACACGTAGAAGGACCCTCGGGTGACATGGGAGCACCTTCGGAGTGGGTTACGCCCCGTTGCGTGCCATGTCTTCCGGTAAACCCAGTCACCAACCACCAAAGTGACAGAAAGCAGCTGTCCGGTTTGGAAACGGCCTCGAAGGCACACGCAACCGCCCCTTTCAACCACCTCTGTCACGGCCCCCTCCAGGTAACTGGTTAAGCTTTCCAGGAACAGAAACGGCCTCGTAGGCACACGCAACTGACCCTTCAAGCCGCCCCAGTCACCAACCGTCAAAAAGGCAACAGAGAGAAGCTGTCCAGGACGGAAGCGGCCTCGCAGGCACACGCCACCGCCCCTTCCAACAACCTCTGTCGCCGCCCTCATAAGAGGCGGGATGGTGACAACACCACTTTTCCGAGGAAAAGCGGCTCGTCACCATCCCCCCCCTAGGTGACAGAAGGAAACTTTCCGGGGCAGAAGTGGTCTCCACACAACCGCAACCCTTCGAGAAACCCCTGTCACCTCCCCTCCCCCCCATGCCGGATATTAGCCATGGGCCGAAAGAATTCCCAAGGGGGAAAAGTCTCAGCCAATGCCCAGGGTGCACCAGCCCAGATGCTGCGTTCTCTCCGGATCGAGATCAAGAGAGACTGCAACACCCAAGCCAACGTGGAGGAATCCGGCCTGCACCCCAACCTAACCTAACCTAACCTAACCTAACCTAACCTAACCTAACCTAACCTAACCTAACCTAACCTAACCTAACCTAACCTAACCTAACCTAACCTAACCTAACCTAACCTAACCTAACCTAACCTAACCTAACCTAACCTAACCTAACCTAACCTAACCTAACCTAACCTAACCTAACCTAACCTAACCTAACCTAACCTAACCTAACCTAACCTAACCTAACCTAACCTAACCTAACCTAACCTAACCTAACCTAACCTAACCTAACCTAACCTAACCTAACCTTTTTTTTTTTTTTTTTTTTTTTTTTTTGACAGGGTGGAAAATGCTTTATGCATTCCCCTCACCATGGGAGTAGTGAGGGGATATGTGGGACTCACCCCCCGCCCCCCCCTCAGAATGAGAGGGGGAAAGAGAGCGCAACCCACTAAAGACCACCCTGGCGTACCCTCCTGCCGGTTTGGCAAGGCGCCGTGGAACCGCCGAAGCTCTGCCCACGACGCCTTCCGGCAGCCCCGGCCGTCTGCCGGGGCTACCCGCGCCGAAGGAGAGAGAGGCCGAGCACGCCTGGCCCCTCTCCCAGACCGCCAAGTGACTAGCCTACGGCGGGCGGGGGACTCCCATCCCCCACCCGCAGTCACTAAGGGTTGAGGCGGGCGGCAAAACGCCGCCGCCTCACCCCCCGCCGTCTACGCCGGAGCGGATGCGCGAGAGGAGAATCCTCGCGCTCACGCTCCGAGGCCTCCTTCTGCGAGATGACACACTCGCAGAAGGAGGCCACAGCCCTCCAGGACCTGTCGCTGCACAGCATTGCAGACACAACGCTGTGCAGGGAGAGGTCCCGTCGACCGATGGCTAGCGCCATAGTGCGGCGCTCCGCACTCCACCGGTTGCACACCTCGAGAGTGTGCTGAGCCGTATCGTCCGGATCGCCGCACTCATGGCACTGCGGGCCGGGCTCCCTCCCAATTTTGTGCAGGTAATGACCGAAGCATCCGTGTCCGGTCAATACCTGCACAAGCCGGTACGACGTAGCGCCGACTGCCCTCCCCAACCAGGTGTCAAACGACCCGAGGATCGCCCCTATGGTCCGAGTCCCATAGGGGGAGTCCTCCAGGTTCGCTTTCCACCTGTCCCGCAGTCGGCGCTCCGTCATCCGGCGCGTCTCCTCCACCTCCTCAGGGTCCGGGCGTTCTCCTCTCGCCCGGGCCCTGGACCTAACTGCGTAGGTCTCCGCCTGCACCTCTGCGTCCAACTCCCAGGGCGGGGTGCAGGCGAGGAGGCAGGCCGCGGCGTGGGCCACCGTCATGTAGGCCCTCACAATTCGGAGGGCCACCACCCGCTGTGGCCTCTGCAGCAGGGCCCTGTTCCGGGCGGACAGCTTGTCCGCCCAGATGGGGGCCCCGTACAGAGCCATGCTCCTTGTAACGCCGGCATACAGCCGGCGGCACAAGGAGCCCGGCCCACCCACGTTCGGCAGCAGCCGGCTCAGTGCCGACGCGGCGCCCACAACTCGGGGAGCCAGTTGCGTAAAATGCTCCCCGAAATTCCAACGTCGGTCCAGAACAAGCCCCAAATATTTTATGTGGGGCTTGATCGGGACCGACTCCCCCCCCCAGGGTGAGCGCCAAGCCCGCCGGCAGCCTCCACCCCCGGCCCCCGAAGACTATCGCCTCAGTCTTCGGGAGCGCCACCCTCAGGCCGAGCCGACCAATCCGGTAAATGGTCAGCTCGGCCGCCGCTTCCGCCCGGCACAGCACCTCCCTCATGTCGGTCCCACGCACGGCCACCATGGTGTCATCTGCGTAGCAGATGGTGGCCGTCCGTGGGAGCAACTCCCCCCTGATGGCCCAATCGTACCCCAGGTTCCATAAGAGCGGACCGAGCACGGAACCCTGGGGTACGCCACAGGCCATCGCCGTCGACCCCCGTCGACCGTCCCTCTGCTCATAGAGCACTACCCTCTCGGTCAGGTAGTGCTCTATGACCCGCCGCAGGTAGGGAGGCACTTGGTGGTATATTAGTGCCTCCCTTATCACCCCATAGGGGAGAGTGCCAAACGCGTTTGCGATGTCAAGAGACACCGCGACGACACCCTCCCCTCTGCTCGACGCGTACTCACAGAAGTCCCTAAGGGACTTCAGCGCGTCGAGCGTAGACCGCCCCTCTCTGAACCCGAACTGTCTATCAGAGACGTTCGGGCCGGCGGTCTCTAGATGCTGCTGGATCCTGGAGGCCAGGATTCTCTCCATCATCTTCCCGGCCTCATCCAGCAGCACTATGGGGCGATAGGCGGAGGGACAATCCGGGGGTCGACCCTCTTTCCGGAGGAGGCAGAGCCTCCCCTCCTTCCACACCCTCGGGAATCGTCCCTCCCTCAGGCAGTCGTCCATCAACTGCCTGAGTCGGTCCCCGAGGTGTTTTAGGGCGATGGGGAGTACCCGGCCCGGTACTCCGTCGGGCCCCGGGGCTTTATTGCAGCCTCGGAGCCGGTCCACCGCCCTCTCGAACTCGTCATCGCTTACCGGTGCGATAGCGAGTTCGAGTGGGTCCTCCAAGTCCCCCGGTGGCTCGGTCATCACCGGGGGAGTTATCGAGGGAGCTGCCGGAAACAGCCCCTCGATGACCCTCCTCAGGAGGGGAGGCTCTAGGGAGTCCATGGGGGGGGCAGTGCGCATTTTGTTGCGCACCACCCTGTACGGCCGCCCCCACGGATCCCTGTCCAGCGTGGCCAAGAATGAGGCGTGTGCCTCATCCTTGGCCTTTGCTATGGACAGGGTTAGGGCCCCCTTGGCTTCTTTGAGGGCCCCGTAGAGCCTCTCCTCCTCCTCCGCAGTGTGCCGCCTGCGCCTGCAATGTTGGTAGGCGCGGCGGGCACTGTTACTGGTGGTCCGCACTGCCGCAATTTCGGCGGACCACCAGTAGACCTTCCTCCGGGCGAAGAGCCGTTTCGCCCGGGGCATGGCCGCTCCGCACACGGCCTGCAGTGCGGAGCGGAACCGGCGCGCCCTCTCCTCCACTCCCAAGGCGGCGGGTGGGGCAGCACACCAAGCCTCCACCATCGCCGCCTCGTCCGCCTTGGCCCTGTCCAATTGGGACAGGGACCACTTGGGGAACTCCTCATTCCCCCCTCCCCGCCCCCCCCGAGGACTGGGTGGCGGCTGGCCCGGTCTTGTGGAGACCCTCAACCTGATATACAGGTGGTCGGAGAGGGTCTCCACGTCCTCCAGGACGCGCCAGTCTGTGAGGCGTGCGGCAATTGCAGGGGTCGCGAACGTGATGTCCACGATGGACCCCCCCTGCCGCCGCACGCACGTGTTGGCGCTGCCCAGGTTCAGGACCACCAGGCCCGCCGCCGCCACCCAATCCGTCAGCACCTCCCCGCGCACGTCCGTTATGGGGGATCCCCACGCCGCACTCTTGGCGTTGAGGTCCCCCAGGACCATTGTATGGCGCGGGGCCGCCCTCTCCACGACCCCCCCCAGGACCTCTAGGAAGGCCTCAAAGGCGGCCAGCGGCTTATTGGGGGAGAAGTACACCGCAACTAGTACGGTGTCGCTCCCCCATCCGGCCGCCACGAACCCCGGCCCGCCCTCGATCCTCACGAGGGGGGGTCCGTCGCCGATCGCCGGCACCGCCACGGCAACCCGCTCGTCCGTCGACCCCACCCAATTGGGTAGGGGAGGGACGAAGTACGGTTCCGCGACCACTGCAACGTCAATCGACCACTCCGCCATTACCTGCATGAGCAGGTCTTGTGCTCTGGCGGAGTGGTTGACGTTGGCCTGCAGGAGTTCCAAATGGTGTGCTGGCATTTAGAGCTCCATGCAGGTCTCCTCGGGGGCCGCGGCGGTCGCTGCGGGGGCGCTTTCGTTTGCAACGGGGGGGCGGGGACGCTGCGGCCTCAGGTCCCTACCTTTTGTTGCGGGGGGGAAACATTTCCTCCCCCCCAGCATGTGGTTGGCCGGGAGTTTGGCTTGGTGACATACGTCGCACCAAGCCTTCTCCCAGCATTCCCCCATTTTGTGCCCCTCCTTGCTGCACCGGAAGCAGTAGTTGCTCCGGTCCACCTTTGAGGGGCACAGTTCCCGCGCATGGCCGACACCATAGCAGCGGTAGCACCGCATTGGTGTCGGCCCCACCGCCTTGACCTTGGCGGAGGCCCAGCCCACCAGGATCCTCCCAGCTTTGGTGAGGGCCACCGCAGCCTGCACGGGGCACTGGATCAAGACCGATCCAGTGCCATCGTAAAGGGCGCGGACGGCCCCCACCCGGACCTGCTCCGGCTGGCACGCCCCCGCTGCGGCAACAGCCTGCGCCACCGTCTCCTTCGTGGCCGACTCGTCCAGGCCGGAAATCTGGACGCCGGCCATCTTGACGGGGCGGCTGACGTCCGCCACGTCCCCCACCAACCCTTGCAGCTTGGCTGCAAGGGTATCCGCCACCTCGTGGCCCTTCTCCCCGGGGACCTCGATGACCCGGGAGCCCGTCATCGAGGTCCTGACCCGCACGCTCTGCAGGCCCACCTCACTCAGGCTAAGACCATTAATGGCCTTAGCCATGGTGGCCTGCAGGGTGGTGGTGGCCCCCTTCTTGAGGGAGATCACCACCGCCGCCGTCTTGGGGACGGACAGCTTTGCTGGTCTGGGCCCGTGCGCTGCCTTCCCGGGCCCTTTAGGGGCTGGAGGGGGGGGCTTGGCCGCGCCCTTGCCCTTCTTCCGCACCACCTGCGACCACGACATCTGTGTGGACGCAGGCGGCATACGGCCCGAGGGGCCGGGCTCCTCTTCCGGGGCCGGGGCAGCCATGGAAGCCTGGGCGGACTTCTTGTTAGCGGGGGTGGGGACTGGGGCCACCGCCTTTTTGGTGGCTTTGGGCCGCCCATCTCCGAGCCTAGCCCTGGCTGTTGGCTCGAGGGTTTCCACCGGGTCCGGGGGTGGCGGGGCAATACCTGTCACCTTTCGCTGGGGGGGGGCTGCCATGGCAGGCTTGGCAGCCCGCTTGTCGTGTGCCAGCGGGGGGCGAAGGATGGGCTCCGCCGGGAGGCGCCTGTTAACCTCCTCCATCCTGTCGCTGATCATCTTCCCGAGGCTGAGGAACAGGTCTCTTTTCATTGCCTCTATGGCCTCGGTCAGCTCGGCGGTCCCAAATTGCAGGGCTGCAGCAACGGGGGGGGCGGCTGGCGTTTGCCGCTCATTGAAGGCGACGCGGAGCGCCAACCTAACCTAACCTAACCTAACCTAACCTAACCTAACCTAACCTAACCTAACCTAACCTAACCTAACCTAACCTAACCTAACCTAACCTAACCTAACCTAACCTAACCTAACCTAACCTAACCTAACCTAACCTAACCTAACCTAACCTAACCTAACCTAACCTAACCTAACCTAACCTAACCTAACCTAACCTTTTTTTTTTTTTTTTTTTTTTTTTTTTTTTTTTTTTTTTTTTTTTTGTTTTGATGACGGAGTGGAAATGCATTTACGCATCCTCCCTGCCCGGGGAAGGCTGTGCAATGGGAGGTATGACGGACTCTCAAAAGAACTACCGTCTAAAACCACTCCGGCGTTTACCCCCCTGGCCAGTCGCGAGGCGCCGCGGAACCGCAATTAAGCTTTGCCCACTGACACGCCTCCTGGCCTGCTCCGAAGAGCCCCACCTTCTCCGCCAAAGGAGGAGACGGCTGCGGTCGGCAGCCCACGACCATCTCCCCAGACCGGTAAAGCCGTGCAATGTGGGCCCCCAACCCACTGGCCCTACACGGTCTGCCTGTGGTGGATGGTGCTTTCCGGATACCCAACCTCTAAGGGTCGGTCCCCATACCCTTCAAACACACCCCACCACAGCTGTCCCACCAATAACTACAGTGCCCCCCGGGATTCCGAAAGACACGTAGAAGGACCCTCGGGTGACATGGGAGTACGTCTTGAGCAGGGTCATGCTCCGGTGCAGAGCGGAACCTTCGTGCTCCGTTGCAGAGCGGAGTTAACATGCCCCAGTCTTTCGGTAAGCCCAGTCACCAACCACCAAAGTGACAGAAAGCAGCTGTCCGGTTTGGAAACGGCCTCAAAGGCACACGCAACCGCCCCTTTCAACCACCTCTGTCACGGCCCCCTCCAGGTAACTGGTTAAGCTTTCCAGGAACAGAAACGGCCTCGAAGGCACACGCAACTGACCCTTCAAGCTACCCCAGTCACCAACCGTCAATGGGCCACAGAAGGAAGCTGTCCAGGGCGGAAGCGGCCCAGCAACCGCCCCTTCCAACGACCTCTGTCGCCGCCTCCCTATGGTGACGAGGCCACTTTTCCGAAGAAAAGCTGCTCGTCACCATCCCCCCCCAGGTGACAGAAGGAAACTTTCCGGGGCAGAAGTGCCGGTACACAACCGCAACCCTTCAAGAAACCCCTGTCACCTTCCCCCCCCCCCCCCCCGTGCCGGATATTAGCCATGGGCCGAAAGAATTCCCAAGGGGGAAAAGTCTCAGCCAATGCCCAGGGTGCACCAGCCCAGATGCTGCGTTCTCTCCGGATCGAGATCAAGAGAGACTGCAACACCCAAGCCAACGTGGAGGAATCCGGCCTGCACCCCAACCTAACCTAACCTAACCTAACCTAACCTAACCTAACCTAACCTAACCTAACCTAACCTAACCTAACCTAACCTAACCTAACCTAACCTAACCTAACCTAACCTAACCTAACCTAACCTAACCTAACCTAACCTTTTTTTTTTTTTTTTTTTTTTTTTTTGATGACGGAGTGGAAATGCATTTACGCATCCTCCCTGCCCGGGGAAGGCTGTGCAATGGGAGGTATGACGGACTCTCAAAAGAACTACCGTCTAAAACCACTCCGGCGTTTACCCCCCTGGCCAGTCGCGAGGCGCCGCGGAACCGCAATTAAGCTTTGCCCACTGACACGCCTCCTGGCCTGCTCCGAAGAGCCCCACCTTCTCCGCCAAAGGAGGAGACGGCTGCGGTCAGCAGCCCACGACCATCTCCCCAGACCGGTAAAGCCGTGCAATGTGGGCCCCCAACCCACTGGTCCTACACGGTCTGCCTGTGGTGGATGGTGCTTTCCGGATACCCAACCTCTAGGGTCGGTCCCCATACCCTTCAAACACACCCCACCACAGCTGTCCCACCAATAACTACAGTGCCCCCCGGGATTCCGAAAGACACGTAGAAGGACCCTCGGGTGACATGGGAGTACGTCTTGAGCAGGGTCATGCTCCGGTGCAGAGCGGAACCTTCGTGCTCCGTTGCAGAGCGGAGTTAACATGCCCCAGTCTTTCGGTAAGCCCAGTCACCAACCACCAAAGTGACAGAAAGCAGCTGTCCGGTTTGGAAACGGCCTCGAAGGCACACGCAACCGCCCCTTTCAACTACCTCTGTCACGGCCCCCTCCAGGTAACTGGTTAAGCTTTCCAGGAACAGAAACGGCCTCGAAGGCACACGCAACTGACCCTTCAAGCTACCCCAGTCACCAACCGTCAATGGGCCACAGAAGGAAGCTGTCCAGGGCGGAAACGGTCCAAAGCAACCGCCCCTTCCAACGACCTCTGTCGCCGCCTCCCTATGGTGACGAGGCCACTTTTCCGAAGAAAAGCTGCTCGTCACCATCCCCCCCCAGGTGACAGAAGGAAACTTTCCGGGGCAGAAGTGCCGGTACACAACCGCAACCCTTCAAGAAACCCCTGTCACCTTCCCCCCCCCCCCCCCCGTGCCGGATATTAGCCATGGGCCGAAAGAATTCCCAAGGGGGAAAAGTCTCAGCCAATGCCCAGGGTGCACCAGCCCAGATGCTGCGTTCTCTCCGGATCGAGATCAAGAGAGACTGCAACACCCAAGCCAACGTGGAGGAATCCGGCCTGCACCCCAACCTAACCTAACCTAACCTAACCTAACCTAACCTAACCTAACCTAACCTAACCTAACCTAACCTAACCTAACCTAACCTAACCTAACCTAACCTAACCTAACCTAACCTAACCTAACCTAACCTAACCTAACCTAACCTAACCTAACCTAACCTAACCTAACCTAACCTAACCTAACCTAACCTAACCTAACCTAACCTAACCTAACCTAACCTAACCTAACCTAACCTAACCTAACCTAACCTAACCTAACCTAACCTAACCTAACCTAACCTAACCTAACCTAACCTAACCTTTTTTTTTTTTTTTTTTTTTTGACAGGGTGGAAAATGCTTTATGCATTCCCCTCACCATGGGAGTAGTGAGGGGATATGTGGGACTCACCCCCCCCCCCCCCCTCCGAATGAGAGGGGGAAAGGGAGCGCAACCCACTAAAAACCACCCTGGCGTACCCTCCTGCCGGTTAGGCAAGGCGCCGTGGAACCGCCGAAGCTCTGCCCACGACGCCTTCCGGCAGCCCCGGCCACCTGCCGGGGCTACCCGCGCCGAAGGAGAGAGAGGCCGAGCACGCCTGGCCCCTCTCCCAGACCGCCAAGTGACTAGCCTACGGCGGGCGAGGGACTCCCATCCCCCACCCGCAGTCACTAAGGGTTGAGGCGGGCGGCAAAACGCCGCCGCCTCACCCCCCGCCGTCTACGCCGGAGCGGATGCGCGAGAGGAGAATCCTCGCGCTCACGCTCCGAGGCCTCCTTCTGCGAGATGACACACTCGCAGAAGGAGGCCACAGCCCTCCAGGACCTGTCGCTGCACAGCATTGCAGACACAACGCTGTGCAGGGAGAGGTCCCGTCGACCGATGGCTAGCGCCATAGTGCGGCGCTCCGCACTCCACCGGCTGCACACCTCGAGAGTGTGCTGAGCCGTGTCGTCCGGATCGCCGCACTCATGGCACTGCGGGCCGGGCTCCCTCCCAATTTTGTGCAGGTAATGACCGAAGCATCCGTGTCCGGTCAATACCTGCACAAGCCGGTACGACGTAGCGCCGACTGCCCTCCCCAACCAGGTGTCAAACGACCCGAGGACCGCCCCTATGGTCCGAGTCCCATAGGGGGAGTCCTCCAGGTCCGCTTTCCACCTGTCCCGCAGTCGGCGCTCCGTCATCCGGCGCGTCTCCTCCACCTCCTCAGGGTCCGGGCGTTCTCCTCTCGCCCGGGCCCTGGACCTAACTGCGTAGGTCTCCGCCTGCACCTCTGCGTCCAACTCCCAGGGCGGGGTGCAGGCGAGGAGGCAGGCCGCGGCGTGGGCCACCGTCATGTAGGCCCTCACAATACGGAGGGCCACCACCCGCTGTGGCCTCTGTAGCAGGGCCCTGTTCCGGGCGGACAGCTTGTCCGCCCAGATGGGGGCCCCGTACAGAGCCATGCTCCTTGTAACGCCGGCATACAGCCGGCGGCACAAGGAGCCCGGCCCACCCACGTTCGGCAGCAGCCGGCTCAGTGCCGACGCGGCGCCCACAATTCGGGGAGCCAATTGCGAAAAATGCTCCCCGAAATTCCATCGTCGGTCCAGAACAAGCCCCAAATATTTTATGTGGGGCTTGATCGGGACCGACTCCCCCCCCAGGGTGAGCGCCAAACCCGCCGGCAGCCTCCACCCCCGGCCCCCGAAGACTATCGCCTCAGTCTTCGGGAGCGCCACCCTCAGGCCGAGCCGACCAATCCGGTAAATGGTCAGCTCGGCCGCCGCTTCCGCCCGGCACAGCACCTCCCTCATGTCGGTCCCACGCACGGCCACCATGGTGTCATCTGCGTAGCAGATGGTGGCCGTCCGTGGGAGCAACTCCCCCCTGATGGCCCAATCGTACCCCAGGTTCCATAAGAGCGGACCGAGCACGGAACCTTGGGGTACGCCGCAGGCCATCGCCGTCGACCCCCGTCGACCGTCCCTCTGCTCATAGAGCACTACCCTCTCGGTCAGGTAGTGCTCTATGACCCGCCGCAGGTAGGGAGGCACTTGGTGGTAAATAAGTGCCTCCCTTATCACCCCATAGGGGAGAGTGCCAAACGCGTTTGCGATGTCAAGGGACACCGCGACGACACCCTCCCCTCTGCTCGACGCGTACTCACAGAAGTCCCTAAGGGACTTCAGCGCGTCGAGCGTAGACCGCCCCTCTCTGAACCCGAACTGTCTATCAGAGACGTTCGGGCCGGCAGTCTCCAGATGCTGCTGGATCCTGGAGGCCAGGATTCTCTCCATCATCTTCCCGGCCTCATCCAGCAGCACTATGGGGCGATAGGCGGAGGGACAGTCCGGGGGTCGACCCTCTTTCCGGAGGAGGCAGAGCCTCCCCTCCTTCCACACCCTCGGGAACCGTCCCTCCCTCAGGCAGTCGTCCATCAACTGCCTGAGTCGGTCCCCGAGGTGTTTTAGGGCGATGGGGAGTACCCGGCCCGGTACTCCGTCGGGCCCCGGGGCTTTCTTGCAGCCCCGGAGCCGATCCACCGCCCTCTCGAACTCGTCATCGCTTACCGGTGCGATGGCGAGCTCGAGTGGGTCCTCCAAGTCCCCCGGTGGCTCGGTCATCACCGGGGGAGTTATCGAGGGAGCTGCCGGAAACAGCCCCTCGATGACCCTCCTCAGGAGGGGAGGCTCTAGAGAGTCCATGGGGGGGGCAGTGCGCATTTTGTTGCGCACCACCCTGTACGGCCGCCCCCACGGATCCCTGTCCAGCGTGGCCAAGAATGAGGCGTGTGCCTCATCCTTGGCCTTTGCTATCGACAGGGTTAGGGCCCCCTTGGCTTCTTTGAGGGCCCCGTAGAGCCTCTCCTCCTCCTCCGCAGTGTGCCGCCTGCGCCTACAGTGTTGGTAGGCGCGGCGGGCACTGTTACTGGTGGTCCGCACTGCCGCAATTTCGGCGGACCACCAGTAGACCTTCCTCCGGGCGAAGAGCCGTTTCGCCCGGGGCATGGCCGCTCCGCACACGGCCTGCAGTGCGGAGCGGAACCGGCGCGCCCTCTCCTCCACTCCCAAGGCGGCGGGTGGGGCAGCACACCAAGCCTCCACCATCGCCGCCTCGTCCGCCTTGGCCCTGTCCAGTTGGGACAGGGACCACTTGGGGAACTCCTCCGTCCCCCCTCCCCGCCCCCCCCGAGGACTGGGTGGCGGCTGGCCCGGTCTTGTGGAGACCCTCAACCTGATATACAGGTGATCGGAGAGGGTCTCCACGTCCTCCAGGACGCGCCAGTCTGCGAGGCGCGCGGCAATGGCAGGGGTCGCGAACGTGATGTCCACGATGGACCCCCCCTGCCGCCGCACGCAAGTGTTGGCGCTGCCCTGGTTCAGGACCACCAGGCCCGCCGCCGCCACCCAATCCGTCAGCACCTCCCCGCGCACGTCCGTTATGGGGGATCCCCACGCCGCACTCTTGGCGTTGAGGTCCCCCAGGACCATGACATGGCGCGGGGCCGCCCTCTCCACGACCCCCCTCAGGACCCCCAGGAAAGCCTCAAAGGCGGCCAGCGGCCTATTGGGGGAGAAGTACACCGCAACAAGTACGGTGTCGCTCCCCCATCCGGCCGCCACATACCCCGGGCCGCCCTCGATCCTCTCGAGAGGGGGTCCGCCGCCGATCGCCGGCACCGCCACGGCAACCCACTCGTCCGTCGACCCTACCCAATTGGGTAGGGGAGGGACGAAGTAGGGTTCCGCGACCACCGCAACGTCAATCGACCACTCCGCCATTGCCTGCATGAGCAGGTCTTGTGCTCTGGCGCAGTGGTTGACGTTGGCCTGCAGGAGCTCTAAATGGTGTGCTGGCATTTAGAGCTCCATGCAGGTCTCCTCGGGGGCCTGGCCGGCGGCGGTCGCTGCGGGGCCACTTTCATTAGCAACGGGGGGGCGGGGACGCTGCGGCCTCAGGTGTCGACCTTTTGTTGCGGGGGGGAAACATTTCCTCCCCCCCAGCATGTGGTTTGCCGGGAGTTTGGCCTGGTGGCATACGGCGCACCAAGCCTTCTCCCAGCACTCCGCCATTTTGTGCCCCTCTTTGCTGCACCGGAAGCAGAAATTGCTCCGGTCAACTTTGGAGGGGCACAGCTCCCGCGAATGGCCGACACCATAGCAGCGGAAGCACCGCATTGGTGTCGGCCCCACCGCCGTGACCCTGGCGGAGGCCCAACCCACCAGGATCCTCCCGGCTTTGGTAAGGGTCACCGCAGCCTGCACGGGGCACTGGATCAAGACCGATCCAGTGCCATCGTAAAGGGCGCGGACGGCCCCCACCTTGACCTGCTCAGGCTGGCAAGCCCCAGCCGCGGCAACAGCCTGCGCCACCGTCTCCTTGGTGGCCGACTCATCCAGACCGGAAATCTGGACGCCGGCCATTTTGACGGGGCGGCTGACGTCCGCCACGTCCCCCACCAACCCTTGCAGCTTGGCTGCAAGGGTATCCGCCACCTCGTGGCCCTTCTCCCCGGGGACCTCGATGACCCGGGAGCCCGTCATCGAGGTCCTGACCCGCACGCTCTGCAGGCCCACCTCACTCAGGCTAAGACCATTAATGGCCTTAGCCATGGTGGCCTGCAGGGTGGTGGTGGCCCCCTTCTTGAGGGAGATCACCACCGCCGCCGTCTTGGGGACGGACAGCTTTGCGGGTCTGGGCCCGTGCACTGCCTTCCCTTTAGGGGCTGGAGGGGGGGGCTTGGCCGCGCCCTTGCCCTTCTTCCGCACCACCTGCGACCACGACATCTGTGTGGGCGCAGGCGGCATACGGCCCGAAGGGCCGGGCTCCTCCTCCGGGGCCGGGGCAGCCTTGGCGGCCTTGGCGGACTTCTTTTTGGCGGGGGTGGGGACAGGGGCCACCACCTTTTTGGCGGCTTTAGGCCGCCCATCGCCGAGCCTGGCCCTGGTTTCGAGGGCTTCTACCGGGGCCGGAACCTAACCTAACCTAACCTAACCTAACCTAACCTAACCTAACCTAACCTAACCTAACCTAACCTAACCTAACCTAACCTAACCTAACCTAACCTAACCTAACCTAACCTAACCTAACCTAACCTAACCTAACCTTTTTTTTTTTTTTTTTTTTTTTTTTTTTGATGACGGAGTGGAAATGCATTTACGCATCCTCCCTGCCCGGGGAAGGCTGTGCAATGGGAGGTATGACGGACTCTCAAAAGAACTACCGTCTAAAACCACTCCGGCGTTTACCCCCCTGGCCAGTCGCGAGGCGCCGCGGAACCGCAATTAAGCTTTGCCCACTGACACGCCTCCTGGCCTGCTCCGAAGAGCCCCACCTTCTCCGCCAAAGGAGGAGACGGCTGCGGTCAGCAGCCCACGACCATCTCCCCAGACCGGTAAAGCCGTGCAATGTGGGCCCCCAACCCACTGGCCCTACACGGTCTGCCTGTGGTGGATGGTGCTTTCCGGATACCCAACCTCTAGGGTCGGTCCCCATACCCTTCAAACACACCCCACCACAGCTGTCCCACCAATAACTACAGTGCCCCCCGGGATTCCGAAAGACACGTAGAAGGACCCTCGGGTGACATGGGAGTACGTCTTGAGCAGGGTCATGCTCCGGTGCAGAGCGGAACCTTCGTGCTCCGTTGCAGAGCGGAGTTAACATGCCCCAGTCTTTCGGTAAGCCCAGTCACCAACCACCAAAGTGACAGAAAGCAGCTGTCCGGTTTGGAAACGGCCTCAAAGGCACACGCAACCGCCCCTTTCAACCACCTCTGTCACGGCCCCCTCCAGGTAACTGGTTAAGCTTTCCAGGAACAGAAACGGCCTCGAAGGCACACGCAACTGACCCTTCAAGCTACCCCAGTCACCAACCGTCAATGGGCCACAGAAGGAAGCTGTCCAGGGCGGAAGCGGCCCAGCAACCGCCCCTTCCAACGACCTCTGTCGCCGCCTCCCTATGGTGACGAGGCCACTTTTCCGAAGAAAAGCTGCTCGTCACCATCCCCCCCCAGGTGACAGAAGGAAACTTTCCGGGGCAGAAGTGCCGGTACACAACCGCAACCCTTCAAGAAACCCCTGTCACCTTCCCCCCCCCCCCCCCCGTGCCGGATATTAGCCATGGGCCGAAAGAATTCCCAAGGGGGAAAAGTCTCAGCCAATGCCCAGGGTGCACCAGCCCAGATGCTGCGTTCTCTCCGGATCGAGATCAAGAGAGACTGCAACACCCAAGCCAACGTGGAGGAATCCGGCCTGCACCCCAACCTAACCTAACCTAACCTAACCTAACCTAACCTAACCTAACCTAACCTAACCTAACCTAACCTAACCTAACCTAACCTAACCTAACCTAACCTAACCTAACCTAACCTAACCTAACCTAACCTAACCTAACCTAACCTAACCTAACCTAACCTAACCTAACCTAACCTAACCTAACCTAACCTAACCTAACCTAACCTAACGTAACCTAACCTTTTTTTTTTTTTTTTTTTTTTTTTTTTTTTTAACGGAGTGGAAATGCGTTACGCATCATCCCCTGGCCCAGGGTTGGCCATGCTATAGGGGGGGTATGACGGACTCTCTCCTCCCCCCACTCTCGCACGAGAGTAGAGGGAGCAGCCTACCGTCTAAAACCACTCCGGCGTTTACCTCCGCTGCTGTTTTCGGGGACACAATGGGATGCCTAGGATGCAACCATTAGGTGTCCCCCAGCCGTCCCAGCCTAGTGCCGGGGTACCTCCGCCAAAGGAGGGAGAGGTCGGTAAACGCTACGACCCCTCCCCCAGACGTGTGTAGGACCGTGCAATGTGGGCCCCTAACCCACTGGTCCTACAAGGGGTTCAGGCTAGCAGCGTACTGCATGCGCCTTCGCCCCCCTCCGTCTGCGTCGGAGCGGGTGCGCGTCGACATTGTCTTCGCGCTCCCGCTCCGCCACCTCCTTCTGCGAGATGACACTCTCACAGAAGGAGGATACCGCCTTCCACGATCTGTCGCTGCCCAGCATGGCCGAGACTACGCTGTGCAGCGAGAGATCTGAGGCACCAATTTCCGCAGCCATAGTGCGGCGCTCCGGATCCCAGCGAGTACACACCTGGAGGGTGTGCTGGGCCGTGTCATCCGGGTCGCCACACTCGTGGCAGATCGGACTCGGCTCCCTCTTTATCTTGTGCAGGTAGTGGCCGAAGCACCCATGTCCGGTCAGTACCTGCACAAGCCGGTACGTAAGCGTACCGTGTCGCCTCTCGACCCAGTGGTCAAATGACGGGAGGAGTGCCCCTATAGTGTAAGTTCCATAGGGGGAGTCCTCCAGGTCACTTTTCCACCGGTCCCTCAGGCGCCGCTCCGTCATTCGACGGGCCCCCTCCACCGTCTCCGAGTCCGGGCGCTGTCTCCTCGCCCGGAACCCGGCCCTCATCCGGTATGTCTCGGCCTGCACCTGAGCATCTAGCTCCCACGGCGGGGTGCAGGCCAAGACACACGCGGCCGCATGTGCCACCGTCACATAGGCCCTCACTATTCGGGGGGCCACCACTCTTTGGGGCCTCCTTAGGAGCACCTTATTCTTGGCCGACAGTTTGTCGGCCCAGATTGGCGCTCCGTATAGCGCCATGCTACGCACTACGCCGGCAAACAGGCGTCGGCATGGCGCTTGAGGCCCCCCCACGTTCGGCAACATGCGGCCCAGGGCCGACGCGGCGCCTACCACCCGGGGAGCAAGTTGGCGGAAATGCTCCCCGAAATCCCACCTCCGGTCCAGGATGAGGCCGAGGTACTTGATCGTACCCTTCACCTGGACCGCCTCCCCCGCCACAGGGATGGTCAATCCACTACGTGGACGCCATCCCCTCCCCCCGAAGACAATAGCGTCTGTCTTCGGGAGGGACACCTCCAGACCCAGTTGTCGGATGCGGCCGACAACCAGGTCTGCCGCCAACGACGCCCTCCGGAGGGCCTCCTCCAGCTCACGTCCCCGCACGGCCACCATTGTATCGTCGGCATAGCAAAGGGTGGCCATGCGGGGAAGGAGCGCTCCGCGGATCACCCAGTCGTACCCTATGTTCCATAGCAGGGGTCCTAACACGGACCCCTGTGGAACACCGCACGACATCGGGTGAGCGATCCGCAGACCCCCACGATCGTAGAGCACTACCCTGTCGGTTAGGTAGTGCTCCACAATCCGCCGCAGATACCCGGGCACCCTGTGGAAGCGGAGGGCCTCCCTGATGACCGAGAAGGGTAGGGAGCCGAATGCGTTGGCAATGTCTAACGACACCGCCACGACCCCCTCACCCTTCGCCTCCGCGTTCCCACAGAAGTTCCGGAGGGACGAAAGCGCGTCCATAGTGGACCGTCCCTCCCGGAACCCGAACTGCCGGTCGGAGATGTTAGGCCCCACGTCCTCCAGATGTTGGACGATGCGACGGGACAAGATGCGCTCTAGCATCTTGCCCGTCTCATCTAGGAGGACAATGGGGCGGTAACCGGCAGGGGTATCAAACGGCCTACCCTCCTTCCGAAGGAGTACGAGGCGTCCCTCCTTCCAGCACCTCGGGAAGCGCCCCTCCTTGATACAATCATCAAAGAGGGTCCGCAAGCGGTCCCCGAGGTGCTCCGCCACAATGTGGAGGACTCTTCCCGGTACCCCATCCGGTCCTGGTGCCTTTCTGCAGGACCGGAGACGGTCGACGATGGTCTCCATTTCGTCGTCCGTCACGGGAGGGGGATCATCTTGATCAACCTCCTCAACCGTGGGGCCCACCATTGCGGGCGGCTGGAAAGCCGCCGCAGCCGGGAAGAGTCCCTCCACAATTCTCGTGAGGAGCTCTGGCTCAAGGGAGTCCATGGGGGGTGCGCAACGCATTTTGTTGCGCACAACTCGGTAAGGCCGCCCCCACGGATCCCTATCCAACGTGGCCAGGAACTCCTCACGCGCCTCGTCCTTTCTGCGAGCTATCTCCACAGAGAGCGCGTCCTTCGCCACCTTCAGCTCTCTGTGGAGATGCTCTTCCTCCTCCGGCAGGTGTCGCCGCCTCCTGCAGCGCGTGTATGCGCGGCGGGCGGTATCACTGGCGGCTCGCAGGGCCGCAATCTCCTGCGACCACCAGTACACCTGCCTCTTGGCGGGCAGCCTTCGGGCCCGGGGCATGGCCGCGTCGCACACCGACGTTAGTGCGACGCGAAACCGGGCTGCCCGCTCCTCCACCCCCAAGGTGACCGGTGGGGGCGCACACCACGCCTCCACCATGGCCGCCTCCACCGCCGCTCCCAGGTCGAGGCGGGCCAGGGTCCACCTTGGGAAAGCCCCTCCTCCTCCTCTCCCCCTCCGCCCTCTCGGGCTGGGCGGCGGCACCCCTGGCGAGGTGCTGACCCTCATCCGAACGTATAAATGGTCGGAGAGGGTCTCTACCTCCTGAAGGACGCGCCAGTCCGCGATTCGTGCGGCAATGGCAGGGGTCGCGAACGAGACGTCCACGATCGACCCTCCCTGCCGCCGCACACACGTGTTGGCGTCGCCCCGGTTGAGCACCTCAAGCCCCATCGCCGCCACCCAGTCTTCGAGGGCCACCCCTCTCGGGTCCGTGATGGGGGAACCCCACGCCGCGCTCTTGGCGTTTAGGTCCCCCATCACCACCAATGGCGCCGGCGCCGCCCCTCCGACGACTCTCCCCAGCCCCACCAGGAAGGCTTCAAACTCCCGCAGCGGCCTATTCGGGGAGAAGTAAACTGCCACTAGGACAGTTTCTCCCCACTTGGCCACCGCGAAGCCCGAACCCCTGGCCATTCCCGATAGGGGGGGGAGGTCACCCATCGCCGGTACCGCGATGGCAACCGAGCCGTCCGTCGCCCCGACCCAGTTAGACTGGGGGGGGACGAAGTACGGCTCAGCTACCACCAACACGCCAATGCCCCACTCCGCCATGACCTGCATGAGCAGATCTTGGGCGCGGGCGGAGTGGTTGGCGTTCGCCTGCAGGACCTCTAATTGCCGGTGTGCTGGCATTTAGAGGTCCATCTGGCTAACCTCCTGGGTTGACACATTGGCGGCACGCCTTATGGGGGGGGGCGTTGATTGGCCCTGCCCTGGAGCTTTGCCCCTGGTGTGTGGCGGGGCACACCTCCATCCTCCCATCACGTGGTCCGCTGGACGTTGCGCCTTAAAGCAGACGTCACAGTGGGGCGCGGCCACGCAGGAGGCCCTCCAGTGGTCTGTCCCGCTGCACCGGTGGCACCAGTTGGACCGGTCCACGGTTGAGGGGCAGAGGGCCCCGCTGTGTCCGATGCCTTGGCATCGGAAGCACCGCATGGGCCTCGCCTCCAGTGCAGTCACGCTGGCGGACGACCACCCCACCAGTAGTCGTCCTGTTGTTGCCAGCGTGTTGGCCACGGTCACCGGGCACTGCACGTTCGCCACGCCGGATCCGTCAAAGCGGACCCGGATGGCGCCAACCTTCACCTGGGTGGGGGAGCACCCAGTCTTGGCCCCAATTGCCGCCGCGATGTCCTCCGGGGTGATGGTCTCATCGAGACCACCCACCCGGACTTCCGCCATCTTGACGGGCCGGTAAACATTCGCCACGTCGCCCACCAGCCCGTCAATTTTGTCGCGCAGCGCGTCTGCAGCCGCGGCACTATTCACGCCCGGGACCTCAATGAGGCGGGCCCCGGTCTGCGTTTTGCGGACCCTAACGTGTTCCAGGCCAACCTCCGCCAGCGAAAAGGACTTCATGGCTTTAGCCATGACGCTGGCGTAGGTTGCCTCGCTGCCCTCCTTCATTGCTACCACGACCGCTGCCGTTTTTGGGGCGGGCAACCTTCTTGGGGCTAGCGATAGCCGGTTGCCCTTGACCACTTGATGTGCGGTGGGGGCAGCCTTCTTCTTTTTCCCCTTACCCTTCACGACGTCCGACCAGGATGTCTGGGCGGGGGGCAGTGCCTCCTGCACTGCCCTCACCGCCGGGGCGAACTCGTGAATAGGGGGAGGACGAGGAGCTGCCAACAGCCTTGTCGCTTTTGCCCGACGAGACCGGCGCGAAGGCTTCGCGGGGCGTGCAACCTTAACGGGGGGGGCCTGACGACCGGCAGGAGTCACCTTGGCCGCTCGGGCGCGGGGAGCCGCCCTAGCTGGGAGAGCCGCCGTGGTGGTGGAAGCTGCTCTGGCCGGGGGAGCTGCCCTGGTGTGAGGAGCTGGCACGGTGGCGGGGCCCAACCTGGGAGGAGCCTCGTTCCTCTTCCGGTCCGCTGCCAGTGGGGGGCGGACTATCGGACCAGCGGGGAGAAGGGCCCGGACTTCCCCAATCCGGACATTCACCATCTCCCCGATGGACATGAAGAGGTCCCGCTTGAGGTCCTCCCTCAGCACCAACATGGCCTGCCCCAGAGCATGAGGCAAGCCTCCATCGGGGGCGGGCTCCTGCGAGGGCTGCTTTTTCCGTTCCGAAAAAGCAGTCCTGAGGGCCTTTAGCTCCGACCGCACGGAGGAGAGTTCCTCTCTCATGCGTTTATTGTCGGCGCGCAAGGCCCTCAACTCCTCGTCTTCGCCTCCGCCCCTCGCTTGGAGGATGTCTGCTGCCGCAAATATGTCGTTGCACGCCTTTTTCATGCGGCCCCAGACATCCCCCTTCAGGTTGCCGCTTTTATTGGCCTCAACCATGACTTGGCGTGCGGCATTCCTCACAACAGCGACGTACCCCCCGTCACTGTCCTCCTCGCGGACAGGGCTGCGGCTACGGTGCCGCGGGACCAACGTGCTCCTCCGTATATTTCCCTTTTTGAGGGGCTTCTTCCTTCGAGTCTGAGGCGGCGGCGAATCACCAGTTGTACAGTACTTGGCAGCCGCGTCCGCCTCCGCCTCAGACCCACCCAGATCATGGTACCTCAGCACCACCCCCGAGCACGCTCCCCTCGTACCGGAGCGCTTCCCTCTCCTAGCGGTGTTCACCTTCGGCTTCGGTAACACCTCGTCCTCCCCGGCGTGTGGCCTTTTTGTAGGCCTTGTACCAGAAGGTCTATTTTGAGTATTCGGGGCATCATTTTTCAGCCCGTCCTCATCAATGACCTTGCTGGTATTGGGGGTGCTGGTCCGGACATGAACTGGCGGAAGAGATGAGTCGGAGACATCACCTGCCTCCGAACTGATCACCTCCACCAGCTCCGCCTCTTTCAGCCTCGCCGCCTCCATTACTTTGTCCATCTCGGTGTCCATTTGGTTGCCAAAGTCATTTTTCAGGAAGTCACCATCTTGGCGACCTCCCTCTCCACTGCCCTCTATCATCAAATCAGCGTCCGTTGTGGGTTTGCGTTGGTTGTGTTCACGGAGGTCAGCGCCATTGCGCTGACCTACGACATGGCCTTTGCCCCCCCCAGAATACGAGGGGCAGCCCGTGTCCGCAGACACGGGGAGGGGTTCTCCCGTAAGGGTACCCTCCTGGGGTAGTTTTTTTTTTAGACCATAACGTAACCTAACCTAACCTAACCTAACCTAACCTAACCTAACCTAACCTAACCTAACCTAACCTAACCTAACCTAACCTAACCTAACCTTTTTTTTTTTTTTTTTTTTTTGATGACGGAGTGGAAATGCATTTACGCATCCTCCCTGCCCGGGGAAGGCTGTGCAATGGGAGGTATGACGGACTCTCAAAAGAACTACCGTCTAAAACCACTCCGGCGTTTACCCCCCTGGCCAGTCGCGAGGCGCCGCGGAACCGCAATTAAGCTTTGCCCACTGACACGCCTCCTGGCCTGCTCCGAAGAGCCCCACCTTCTCCGCCAAAGGAGGAGACGGCTGCGGTCGGCAGCCCACGACCATCTCCCCAGACCGGTAAAGCCGTGCAATGTGGGCCCCCAACCCACTGGCCCTACACGGTCTGCCTGTGGTGGATGGTGCTTTCCGGATACCCAACCTCTAAGGGTCGGTCCCCATACCCTTCAAACACACCCCACCACAGCTGTCCCACCAATAACTACAGTGCCCCCCGGGATTCCGAAAGACACGTAGAAGGACCCTCGGGTGACATGGGAGTACGTCTTGAGCAGGGTCATGCTCCGGTGCAGAGCGGAACCTTCGTGCTCCGTTGCAGAGCGGAGTTAACATGCCCCAGTCTTTCGGTAAGCCCAGTCACCAACCACCAAAGTGACAGAAAGCAGCTGTCCGGTTTGGAAACGGCCTCAAAGGCACACGCAACCGCCCCTTTCAACCACCTCTGTCACGGCCCCCTCCAGGTAACTGGTTAAGCTTTCCAGGAACAGAAACGGCCTCGAAGGCACACGCAACTGACCCTTCAAGCTACCCCAGTCACCAACCGTCAATGGGCCACAGAAGGAAGCTGTCCAGGGCGGAAGCGGCCCAGCAACCGCCCCTTCCAACGACCTCTGTCGCCGCCTCCCTATGGTGACGAGGCCACTTTTCCGAAGAAAAGCTGCTCGTCACCATCCCCCCCCAGGTGACAGAAGGAAACTTTCCGGGGCAGAAGTGCCGGTACACAACCGCAACCCTTCAAGAAACCCCTGTCACCTTCCCCCCCCCCCCCCCCCCCGTGCCGGATATTAGCCATGGGCCGAAAGAATTCCCAAGGGGGAAAAGTCTCAGCCAATGCCCAGGGTGCACCAGCCCAGATGCTGCGTTCTCTCCGGATCGAGATCAAGAGAGACTGCAACACCCAAGCCAACGTGGAGGAATCCGGCCTGCACCCCAACCTAACCTAACCTAACCTAACCTAACCTAACCTAACCTAACCTAACCTAACCTAACCTAACCTAACCTAACCTAACCTAACCTAACCTAACCTAACCTAACCTAACCTAACCTAACCTAACCTAACCTAACCTAACCTAACCTAACCTAACCTAACCTAACCTAACCTAACCTAACCTTTTTTTTTTTTTTTTTTTTTTTTTTTTTTTTTTTTTTTTTTTTTTTTTTTTTTTTTTTTTTTGACAAGGTGAAAAATGCGTTACGCATTTCCCCCGCCATGGGAGTGGCGGGGGGGTATGTGGGACTCACATCCCCTCCCCTTCTCCGAGCGAGAAGGGATAGGGGAGTGTTACCCACTAAAAAACACCTTGGCGTACCCTCATACCGGTTTGGTTGGACGCCGTGGAACCCGCGGAAGGCATTCCCCACGACGTCTACCGGCGGCCCCAGCCATTGCTGGGGCTTCCCGCGCCAAAAGGGGAGAGGGGCCGAGCACGCGTGGCCCCCCTCCCAGACCGCTGAGTGGCTTGCCTACGGCAGGCGAGGGACTCCCATCCCCCACCCGCAGCCACTAAGGGTTAAGGCGCGCAGCAAAACGCCGCCGCCTCAACCCCTGCCGTCTGCGCCGGAGCGGATGCGCCAGAGGAGACTCCTCGCGCTCCCGCTCCGCGGCCTCCTTTTGCGAGATGATCGTTTCGCAAAAGGAGGCCACAGCCTCCCAAGACCTCTCGCTGCAGAGCATTGCCGCAACAATGCTGTAGAGCGAGAGGTCCTCCCGCTGAATAGCGAGTGCCATGGCGCCGCGCTCCGAACTCCAACGGCTGCACACCTCGAAGGTGTGCTGCGCCGTGTCGTCCGGATCCCCGCACTCATGGCACTGCGGGGTAGGCTCCCTCCCAATTTTGTGCAGGTAATGACCGAAACACCCATGTCCGGTCATCACCTGCACAAGCCGGAACGACGTTGCGCCGACCGCCCTCTCTAACCAAAGGTCCACCGACGGGAGGATCGCCCCTATAGTACGGGTACCATAGGGGGAGTCCTCCAAGTCGGTTTTCCAGCGGTCCCGCAGTCGACGCTCCGCCATTCGGCGCGTCTCCTCCACCTCCTCAGGGTCCGGGCGTTCACCCCTTGCCCGGGCCCTAGACCTAACCCTATAGGTCTCCGCCTGCACCTCTGCGTCCAGTTCCCAGGGCGGGGTGCAGGCGAGGAGGCAGGCCGCCGCGTGGGCCACAGTTACGTAGGCCCTCACTATACGGAGAGCCACAACCCTCTGCGGCCTCCGCAGCAGGGCCTTGTTGCGGGCGGACAGCTTGTCCGCCCAGATTGGGGCCCCGTAGAGGGCCATGCTCCTTGTTACGCCGGCGTATAGACGCCGGCATAAGGAGCCCGGCCCACCCACATTGGGCAGTAGCCGGCCCAGCGCCGAGGCGGCGCCCACGATTCGGGGAGCAAGTCTGGTGAAGTGCTCCCCGAAGTCCCATTTGCGGTCCAGTACCAGCCCCAGATATTTGATATGGGGCTTTATCTGGACCGCTTCCCCTCCGAGGGTAAGCGCCGCGCCCGCCCGCAGCCGCCACCCACGCCCCCCGAAGACAATACCCTCCGTCTTCGAGAGGGCCACCTTTAGGCCGAGCCGCTCAATGCGATGGATCGCCAGCTCGGCCGCCACCTCCGCCCTCCTTGAGGTCTCCCTCATGTCGCTTCCGCGCGCAGCCACCATCGTGTCGTCCGCATAACAGATGGTGAGTGTGCGCGGAAGCAGCTCCCCCCTAATGGCCCAATCGTACCCCAGGTTCCAAAGAAGTGGACCGAGTACGGAACCCTGGGGCACGCCGCAGGCCATTCCCCTCTCCCCTCGTCGACCCTCCTTACCCTCATAGAGCACTACCCTCTCGGTAAGGTAGTGCTCTATGACCCGCCTAAGATAGTGAGGCACTTCGTGATACCGAAGTGCCTCACTAATCACCTCGTAGGGGAGGGTGCCGAACGCGTTCGCGATGTCCAACGACACCGCGACGACACCCTCACCCCTGCTCGACGCGTACTCGCAGAAGTCCCTGAGGGACTTCAACGCGTCGAGCGTTGACCGCCCCTCCCGGAACCCGAACTGTCTTTCCGAGACATTCGGGCCGGCGGTCTCCAGGTGCTGCAGGATTCGGGAGGCCAGGATGCGTTCGAACATTTTCCCGGCCTCGTCCAGCAGCACGATGGGGCGGTATGCGGACGGGCAATCGGGGGGTCGACCCTCTTTACGGAGGAGGCACAGCCTCCCCTCCTTCCATATCCTCGGGAACCTTCCCTCCCTCAGGCAGTCGTCCATGATCTGCCTGAGGCGGTTCCCGAGGTGTTTCAAGGCTACCGGGAGGACGCGGCCTGGGACTCCGTCTGGACCCGGGGCTTTTTTGCAGCCCCGGAGTCGATCCAGCACCCGCTCGAACTCGTCGTCGCTCACAGGAGCGATTACGAGTTCGTCCTCCCGTTCCTCCCGGGTCTCGGCCATTTCCGGGGGAGTGATCGAGGGGGCTGGAGGGAACAGCCCTTCGACGACCCTCTGCAGTAGGGCGGGCTCGAGGGACTCCATGGGGGGGGCGGTGCGCATCTTGTTACGCACCACCCTGTAGGGCCGTCCCCACGGGTCCCTATCGAGGGTGGCCAAGAATGAGACATGCGCCTCATCCTTGGCCTTTGCAATAGCTGTATTTAGGGCCCCCTTTGCCTCTTTGAGGGTGCGGTGGAGGCCCTCTTCTTCATCGGTAGTGTGCCGCCGGCGCCTACAGTGCTGGTAGGCCCGGCGGGCGGCGTTGCTGGTGGTACGCAGGCCCGCAATTTCTGCGGACCACCAGTACACCCTCTTACGGGCGAAGAGGCGCTTGGTCCGGGGCATGGCCGCATCGCACACAGCCTGCAGTGCGATGCGGAACCGGACCGCCCTCTCCTCGACACCGAGGGCGGCGGGTGGGGCAGCGCACCAGGCCTCCACCATCGCCGCCTCGTCCGCCATGGCCCTGTCCAATTGGGACAGGGACCATTTTGGGAACCCTCCGCCCCCGTTCGCCCTCCTCCCCGGGATGGGCGGTGGCTGGACCCCTCCTGCAGAGACCCTCATCCTGATGTACAAATGATCGGAGAGGGTCTCCACGTCCTCCAGGACGCGCCATTCTTCCACGCGCGCGGCAATGGCAGTGGTCGCGAACGTTATGTCCACGACCGAACCCCCCTGCCGCCGCACGCATGTGTTTGCGTCGCCCTGGTTCAGGATTTCCAGTCCCGTTGCCACCACCCAATCGGTGAGAGCCGCCCCGCGCGGGTCCGTGATGGGGGAACCCCATGCCGAGCTCTTGGCATTGAGGTCCCCCAGGACCATCACCTGTCTCGGGGCAGCCCTCCTGACCACCCCCCCCAGGACCCCCAGGAACTGCTCGAACGCACGCAGCGGCCTATTGGGGGAGAAATACACCGCTACTAGAACGGTGTCGCTCCCCCACCTGGCCGCCACGAACCCCGGGCCACCCTCGATCCTCGACAGGGGGGGGAAGTCCCCAACCGCCGGCACCACGATGGCAACCATTTCGTCCGAAGCCCCTACCCAATTAGGTAGGGGAGGGACGAAATATGGCTCCGCGACAACCGCAACGCCAATTTCCCACTCCGCCATGGTCTGCATGAGCAGATCTTGAGCTCTGGCGGAGTGGTTGGCGTTCACCTGCAGGACCTCTAGATGTCGGTGTGCTGACATTTAGAGGTCCATGCGGTTGTCCTCTTCTTGCCGGCCGGCGGCTTCTTCTACCTGGGGGGGAGGCTGAGGACGACGGGGGGGTCGCGTCCTCAGGTCCTTGCCTCTAGTGTGAGGGGGGAAACAACTGTCCCCCCCCATGGAGTGATCAGCCGGGAGTTTGGCATGGGCGCACACCACGCACCACGCTTTCTCCTCCCAGCACTCCTTAGCCATGTGCCCCTCCTTGCTGCATCGGTAGCAAGCGTTGGACCGGTCAACGCTGGAGGGGCACGTCTCTCGTGTGTGACCAACACCCATGCATTTGTAGCAACGCAGGGGTGTTGGTCCGATCCTGTTGACCCTGGCGGAGGCCCAGCCGACTCTGACTCGCCCTTTTTCTAAGAGGGCTTTGGCCACCCGCACAGGGCACTGGATAAGGACGGATCCAGTGCCGTCATACAGGGGGCGAATGCCCCCTACCTTGATTTGGGCCTCATCACAGGCTCCCGCGGAGGCGACAGCCAGCGCCACGGACTCCTTAGTCGCCGACTCGTCCAAGCCGGCGATTTGGAGCCCGACCTTCTTGGTGACGCGGCTCACGTCAGCCACGTCGCCGACAATCTCTCGCAGCTTGGCTGCGAGATTGTCGGCCGCATTTTCCTGGTCCTCTCCGGGGACCTCGATTATTCGGTTCCCCGTCATCGAGGACCGTACTTTTACATGCTGCAGGCCCACAGCCTCCAGGCTCAGGGCATTGATGGCCCTGGCCATGGTGGCCTGCAGCGTGGTGGTGGTGGTGGCTTCCTTCTTCAGAGAAACCACCACCGCCGCCGTCTTCGGAACGGCCAGTGCCTTCAATTTAGGCACCGCCTTCTTACTTGTTTGGGGCGCCTGGGGCGCTTTGGACGAGGGGGCGGGCTGGGCCTTCGCCTTCCCCTTCCCCTTTGCCTTCCTCACCACGTCCACCCAGGTTTCCTGGGGTGGACGCGGCATTTTGGCGGAAGGCCCTGGTTTTTCAGCCGACGACCGAGCGGATGTCGAGGCGGCTCGTGGGGCCGGGACTGGGGCCTGGCGGGAGGGGGCCGCCACCTTTTTGGTGGACTTGGCCTTTTGCGGCCTCCCGTCCCCCAGTCTTGCTCCTACCTCAGGCTGAGTGGTCCCCACCCTGAGGGGGCCTGGCACAGCCGTACTCGCCTTGGGGATGGCTGTCAGAGCCGGTCCTCCTGTCCTCCTATCAGCCGCCAGCGGGGGGCGGAGAATTGGTTCCGGCGGCAGGCGCCTGTTCACCTCCTCGATGCGGGCATTAATCATGCCGCCCAAAGAGGTGAACAGGTCCTTTTTGAGAGCCCCTATGGCCTCCGCCAGATCCGCAGCAGAAAACTGCACGGGCGGATCCGGCAGCGAGGCCGGAGGCGCCGGAATCTCCCGCTCCGAGAAGGCGGTTCGGAGCGCCTTCAGCTCCCCCAAGCATTGAGCGAGTTGCTCCCGCATCCTCTTGTTGTCCGCCTTGAGGATGCGGATCTCCTCGCTCTCCGACTTGGCGGCCTCCACATCGTCCATCGAATCGAGGATAACTCTACACGCCCGATTCATGACGCCCCATATGCCTCCCTTCAGGTGCCCGGAGCGCCTGGCACCCTCCAGGATGTCTCTTGCCGCTTCTCGGGTTGCCTCGATCGGGTCTGTGAGGCGCAAGAACTCCGATGGGCTGACTCTTGTAGGGGAGGTCGGCGATCGCGAGCGCGAGCGCACTTTCTCCCCCCTTTTCCCCTGTTTTTCCCCTCTGGGACGGAGCTCGGGGAAATCCTTCCGGTATGCTGCGGCAACGGCAGCATCCGCTTCTTCCTCGAAGCGATAAGGGTCAAAGTCTTTGAGTTTGGCCCTTGCCGCAGCCAACCCCGCGTATGCCCCCTTGGGCTTACCCCTAAGTGAGGAGCTGATTTTGGGCCCAAAACCGGGCCTCGAATCACCCTCCTCGTCGTCCTCGTGGTTCCGTTTGGAGGCAGGGACCCTCAAAGCCACCAGCGAGTCGTCCGACTCACAGCCAGAGCTGAGGTTTTCTCCCTCCCCCTCCGGTGGATCCCCCCATTTTTCGGTGTCCGAGGCCATAGTGGCCCCTTACACCAACCTACAAAGTTAAGTCTAAATGCGACCAGCAGGACCGAAGTTATCTCGAAAATCGAAATAAAAACGGTCAAGTGCGAGTCGGATTTAGACTTTCCTATACAAAAATGAGTTTGGCGCCTGATGGAAAAAAATAGCAACCAAACAAATTTTTCCCCCGCAGTTTTTACCCACTTCCCGGGGTCGCAGGAAGTCGGGAAAAACACTTAAAAATAGAACAAAACAAAAGCTATCCTATTAAAAAATAAAAACAAATAAAAGTTAAAAGGTTACAAAAATACAGAATTTACAAAAAAATTACAAAACCTTAAGTTTGCAACCGCAAAAACCCTCTACCCCCCACTACACTTAAAGGCTAATAACTTCCGACTTTGCAGTCGGAAAATTATGAGTCCTTCAAGAAAATATACACAATTATATACACTACCGCTAATAAAAATTATACTATGATACAACAACCGTAACCTAATAAAATAATTTTTACAAACTCAAAATTGAGACTTTTATTTCGCAAATTTCGAGCAAAATACTCGAAATTTTAAAAATAAAAGATCTCGCTACTTACACTAAAAAATAAAACCAAACCAACGCTATAGTTAGCGGGACCGTTGCCGCTACCCCAACCCAAAAACTGGGCAATTAAGGCAGCTGGCAACACCGACAAAACTAAAACGAAAAAATGTAAACAAAGGAAAATATATACAGAAAATCAACGCCAAAAAACCCCGAAACCCGGAGGTCGCTAATTCCCAATCTTTCGAGAGGGAAGTAACAAGACCAACCGTACGGTCAAGACGGGGATTGCCGGTATGTTCTAGCCCTGAAAAGGGCTCGATACGATATCGGCAACAATTTTATATTTGACGAAGAAAAAGCAATAGAAACCAATGAACAAAAAACCAACCGCAAATAGAAAACTTTAAAAAATAAGAAAACGTTACTAGCTAAGAGAGAAAGAAAGAGAGAAACAAGATGAGAAAAAAATGTAGTCTTTCGTCACCAAATCACCCGCAAATCGTTCCATCAACACCCAAGATTTTACCTCAACCTAACCTAACCTAACCTAACCTAACCTAACCTAACCTAACCTAACCTAACCTAACCTAACCTAACCTAACCTAACCTAACCTAACCTAACCTAACCTAACCTAACCTAACCTAACCTAACCTAACCTTTTTTTTTTTTTTTTTTTTTTTTTTTTTTTTTTTTTTTTTTTTTTTTTTTTTTTTTTTTTTTTTTTTTTTTTTTTTTTTTTTTTTTTTTTGTCAGGGTGGAAAATGCTTTATGCATTCCCCTCACCATGGGAGTAGTGAGGGGATATGTGGGACTCACCCCCCGCCCCCCCCCTCAGAATGAGAAGGGGGAAAGGGGGCGCAACCCACTAAAAACCACCCTGGCGTACCCTCCTGCCGGTTAGGCAAGGCGCCGTGGAACCGCCGAAGCTCTGCCCACGACGCCTTCCGGCAGCCCCGGCCACCTGCCGGGGCTACCCGCGCCAAAGGAGAGAGAGGCCGAGCACGCCTGGCCTCTCTCCCAGACCGCCAAGTGACTAGCCTATGGCGGGCGAGGGACTCCCATCCCCCACCCGCAGTCACTAAGGGTTGAGGCGGGCGGCAAAACGCCGCCGCCTCACCCCCCGCCGTCTACGCCGGAGCGGATGCGCGAGAGGAGAGTCCTCGCGCTCACGCTCCGAGGCCTCCTTCTGCGAGATGACACACTCGCAGAAGGAGGCCACAGCCCTCCAGGACCTGTCGCTGCACAGCATTGCAGACACAACGCTGTGCAGGGAGAGGTCCCGTCGACCGATGGCTAGCGCCATAGTGCGGCGCTCCGCACTCCACCGGCTGCACACCTCGAGAGTGTGCTGAGCCGTGTCGTCCGGATCGCCGCACTCATGGCACTGCGGGCCGGGCTCCCTCCCAATTTTGTGCAGGTAATGACCGAAGCATCCGTGTCCGGTCAATACCTGCACAAGCCGGTACGACGTAGCGCCGACTGCCCTCCCCAACCAGGTGTCAAACGACCCGAGGATCGCCCCTATGGTCCGAGTCCCATAGGGGGAGTCCTCCAGGTCCGCTTTCCACCTGTCCCGCAGTCGGCGCTCCGTCATCCGGCGCGTCTCCTCCACCTCCTCAGGGTCCGGGCGTTCTCCTCTCGCCCGGGCCCTGGACCTAACTGCGTAGGTCTCCGCCTGCACCTCTGCGTCCAACTCCCAGGGCGGGGTGCAGGCGAGGAGGCAGGCCGCGGCGTGGGCCACCGTCATGTAGGCCCTCACAATTCGGAGGGCCACCACCCGCTGTGGCCTCTGCAGCAGGGCCCTGTTCCGGGCGGACAGCTTGTCCGCCCAGATGGGGGCCCCGTACAGAGCCATGCTCCTTGTAACGCCGGCATACAGCCGGCGGCACAAGGAGCCCGGCCCACCCACGTTCGGCAGCAGCCGGCTCAGTGCCGACGCGGCGCCCACAATTCGGGGAGCTAACTGTGTAAAGTGCTCCCCGAAGTTCCATCGTCGGTCCAGAACAAGCCCCAAATATTTTATGTGGGGCTTGATCGGGACCGACTCCCCCCCCAGGGTGAGCGCCAAGCCCGCCGGCAGCCTCCACCCCCGGCCCCCGAAGACTATCGCCTCAGTCTTCGGGAGCGCCACCCTCAGGCCGAGCCGACCAATCCGGTAAATGGTCAGCTCGGCCGCCGCTTCCGCCCGGCACAGCACCTCCCTCATGTCGGTCCCACGCACGGCCACCATGGTGTCATCTGCGTAGCAGATGGTGGCCGTCCGCGGGAGCAACTCCCCCCTGATGGCCCAATCGTACCCCAGGTTCCATAAGAGCGGACCGAGCACGGAACCTTGGGGTACGCCACAGGCCATCGCCGTCGACCCCCGTCGACCGTCCCTCTGCTCATAGAGCACCACCCTCTCGGTCAGGTAGTGCTCTATGACCCGCCGCAGGTAGGGAGGCACTTGGTGGTAGATAAGTGCCTCCCTTATCACCCCATAGGGGAGAGTGCCAAACGCGTTCGCGATGTCAAGAGACACCGCGACGACACCCTCCCCTCTGCTCGACGCGTACTCACAGAAGTCCCTAAGGGACTTCAGCGCGTCGAGCGTAGACCGCCCCTCTCTAAACCCGAACTGTCTGTCGGAGACGTTCGGGCCAGCGGTCTCCAGGTGCTGCTGGATCCTGGAGGCCAGGATTCTCTCCATCATCTTCCCGGCCTCATCCAACAGCACTATGGGGCGATAGGCGGAGGGACAATCCGGGGGTCGACCCTCTTTCCGGAGGAGGCAGAGCCTCCCCTCCTTCCACACCCTCGGGAACCGTCCCTCCCTCAGGCAGTCGTCCATCAACTGCCTGAGTCGGTCCCCGAGGTGTTTTAGGGCGATGGGGAGTACCCGGCCCGGTACTCCGTCGGGCCCCGGGGCTTTCTTGCAGCCCCGGAGCCGGTCCACCGCCCTCTCGAACTCGTCATCGCTTACCGGTGCGATAGCGAGTTCGAGTGGGTCCTCCAAGTCCCCCGGTGGCTCGGTCATCACCGGGGGAGTTATCGAGGGAGCTGCCGGAAACAGCCCCTCGATGACCCTCCTCAGGAGGGGAGGCTCTAGAGAGTCCATGGGGGGGGCAGTGCGCATTTTGTTGCGCACCACCCTGTACGGCCGCCCCCACGGATCCCTGTCCAGCGTGGCCAAGAATGAGGCGTGTGCCTCATCCTTGGCCTTTGCTATGGACAGGGTTAGGGCCCCCTTGGCTTCTTTGAGGGCCCCGTAGAGCCTCTCCTCCTCCTCCGCAGTGTGCCGCCTGCGCCTGCAATGTTGGTAGGCGCGGCGGGCACTGTTACTGGTGGTCCGCACTGCCGCAATTTCGGCGGACCACCAGTAGACCTTCCTCCGGGCGAAGAGCCGTTTCGCCCGGGGCATGGCCGCTCCGCACACGGCCTGCAGTGCGGAGCGGAACCGGCGCGCCCTCTCCTCCACTCCCAAGGCGGCGGGTGGGGCAGCACACCAAGCCTCCACCATCGCCGCCTCATCCGCCTTGGCCCTGTCCAGTTGGGACAGGGACCACTTGGGGAACTCCTCCGTCCCCCTTCCCCACCCCCCCCGAGGACTGGGTGGCAGCTGGCCCGGTCTTGTGGAGACCCTCAACCTGATATACAGGTGATCGGAGAGGGTCTCCACGTCCTCCAGGACGCGCCAGTCTGCGAGGCGTGCGGCAATGGCAGGGGTCGCGAACGTGATGTCCACGATAGACCCCCCCTGCCGCCGCACGCAAGTGTTGGCGCTGCCCTGGTTCAGGACCACCAGGCCCGCCGCCGCCACCCAATCCGTCAGCACCCCCCCGCGCACGTCCGTTATGGGGGATCCCCACGCCGCACTCTTGGCGTTGAGGTCCCCCAGGACCATTATATGGCGCGGGGCCGCCCTCTCCACGACCCCCCTCAGGACCTCGAGGAAGGCCTCAAAGGCGGCCAGCGGCCTGTTGGGGGAGAAATACACCGCAACTAGTACGGTGTCGCTCCCCCAACCGGCCGCCACGAACCCCGGGCCGCCCTCGATCCTCACGAGGGAGGGTCCGTCGCCGATCGCCGGCACCGCCACGGCAACCCGTTCGTCCGTCGACCCCACCCAGTTGGGTAGGGGAGGGACGAAGTAGGGTTCCGCGACCACCGCAACGTCAATCGACCACTCCGCCATTACCTGCATCAGCAGGTCTTGTGCTCTGGCGGAGTGGTTGACGTTGGCCTGCAGGAGCTCTAAATGGTGTGCTGGCATTTAGAGCTCCATGCAGGTCTCCTCGGGGGCCACGGCGGTCGCTGCGGGGGTGCTTCCATTAGCAACGGGGGGGCGGGGACGCTGCGGCCGCAGGTCCTTACCTTTAGTTGCGGGGGGGAAACATTTCCTCCCCCCCAGCATGTGGTTTGCCGGGAGTTTGGCCTGGTGGCATACGGCGCACCAAGCCTTCTCCCAGCAATCCGCCATCTTGTGCCCCTCCTTGCTGCACCGGAAGCAGAAATTGCTCCGGTCAACTTTGGAGGGGCACAGCTCCCGCGAGTGGCCGACACCATAGCAGCGGAAGCACCGCATTGGTGTCGGCCCCACCGCCGTGACCCTGGCGGAGGCCCAGCCCACCAGGATCCTCCCGGACTTGGTGAGGGTCACCGCAGCCTGCACGGGGCACTGGACTAAGACCGATCCAGTGCCATCGTAAAGGGCGCGGACGGCCCCCACTTTGACCTGCTCAGGCTGGCACGCCCCAGCCGCGGCAACAGCCTGCGCCACCGTCTCCTTGGTGGCCGACTCATCCAGACCGGAAATCTGGACGCCGGCCATCTTGACGGGGCGGCTGACGTCCGCCACGTCCCCCACCAACCCTTGCAGCTTGGCTGCAAGGGTATCCGCCACCTCGTGGCCCTTCTCCCCGGGGACCTCGATGACCCGGGAGCCCGTCATCGAGGTCCTGACCCGCACGCTCTGCAGGCCCACCTCACTCAGGCTAAGACCATTAATGGCCTTAGCCATGGTGGCCTGCAGGGTGGTGGTGGCCCCCTTCTTGAGGGAGATCACCACCGCCGCCGTCTTGGGGACGGACAGCTTTGCGGGTCTGGGCCCGTGCGCTGTCTTCCCGGGCCCTTTAGGGGCTGGAGGGGGGGGCTTGGCCGCGCCCTTGCCCTTCTTCCGCACCACCTGCGACCACGACATCTGTGTGGGCGCAGGCGGCATACGGCCCGAAGGGCCGGGCTCCTCCTCCGGGGCCGGGGCAGCCTTGGCGGCCTTGGCGGACTTCTTTTTGGCGGGGGTGGGGACTGGGGGCCACCACCTTTTTGGCGGCTTTAGGCCGCCCATCGCCGAGCCTGGCCCTGGTTTCGAGGGCTTCTACCGGGGCCGAGGGTGGCAGGGCAATTTCTGCCCTCTTTCGCTCGGGGGGGGCTGCCGTGGATGGCTTGGCAGCCCGCTTGTCATGTGCAAGGGGGGGGCGGAGGATGGGCTCCGCCGGGAGGCGCCTATTGACCTCCTCCATCCTGTCGGATATCATCCTCCCGAGGCTGAGGAAGAGGTCCCGCTTCATCACCTCGATAGCCTCGGTGAGCTCGGCGGTTCCAAACTGCAGGGCAGCAGACACGGGGGGGGCGGCCGGGATCTGCCGCTCGCTGAAGGCGATGCGGAGCGCCTTCAGCTCCGCCGAGTTCAGAGCGAGTTGCTCCCGCATCCTTTTATTGTCCGCTTTAAGGATGCGGATCTCCTCGCTCTCGGTTCTGGAGGCCTCTACCTCATCCATTAGCCCCAGGATGGTGCGGCAGGCTCGGTTCATCCGGCCCTGTACCTCCCCCTTGATATTGCCGGATATCCTGGCCGCCTCCAGGATATCCCGTGCCGCCATGCGGGTGGCATCAATCGGGTCAGCCTCCTGCTGACCCTCTAGCCCATCCATAAGCTCAGGGGAGCGCGACCCCGAGCGAGAGCGTGAGCCGGAGCGAGATCGCCGGTCCCCCTTCGCTTTTCCCCCTTTTACCCCCTTCCCCCCCCCTAGGGCGGAGCTCAGGGAAATCCCTCCTGTAGCTGGCCGCAGGATCGGCACCAGCTACCTCTTCAAATTGGGGCTCCAGCTGGTAAAGCTTTGCCCTCAACCTGGCTGCGGCCAGCCCAGAGTAGGCCCCCTTGGGCTTCCCCCTAAAGGCCGTGTTTATTTTCACGGGCCTTTCCTCCCCCTCCTCCTCCTCATCCTGGTTCTCCAAAGCCCTCTTGGAGGGCTGTGGAGCAGAGTGCTCCCCCACGAGCCATCCGAGATCGTCGATCTCGGACTCGGATTCGGAGTCGTTAATTACTCCCCCCCCCCTGGGTGGAACCCTTCGATTTTTCGTAGGTGAGGCCATGGTGGCCCCCCCTACCTCCCTACCAAGAAAAGCCGAAATCCGACCGCTAGGACCCAAGTTAGGACCTAACCTAACTTAAAACGGTCAAGCGCGACTCGGATCTCGACTTTTCTATAGTAAATGGGATTTTGCGCCTGAAAATAAAAAATAGCAATCAGGGGAAAACTTTGTCCCCTGATTTGACGCCCTTCCAACAGTCGTAGCGGAACGAAACAAAAACTAAACAATAGCTCTTGTTTGCCCCACTAAGACTAAATAAAACAAAAACAAAAAAGGTTAAAAGGTCAAAAGTTATCGAATTTACCAACTTTCGGAAAAACCTTAAGTTGGTAAACCGAAAAACCTTACACACCCCGGTACCTTAACAGCCCGATAACTCCCGACCTGGAAGTCGGACTGTCAAGACACAAAGAACAAAAATTTAAAAAAACTAAATATTCTACCCGCCTCTTAAAGTTAAATATTTTTACAAGAAATAAAACTAAATAAAAAACACTACCAAAGACAAAAAAGCCGGAGCTGATTCTCAAAAACTTCGAGTAAAAACTCGAAGTTCAAGAAAATCAAAAGCTCGCGACACAGAAATAAAATCAAAACAAAACCTACGCTATAGTTAGCGGGACCGTCGCAGCTACCCCAGCCCAAAAACTGGGCAATTAAGGAAGCTGACAACACCGACTAAACTATTTTTAAAAAACGTAAACAAACCAAAATAATTACAAAAAATTAAAGTTCAAAAACACAAAACCAGAAGGCCGATATTTTCCAAACTTGCGTAAGGAAAATTACCGGACCAACCGTACGGCAAAGAAGACGATCGCCGGTATTTTTCGATCCTATAAAAGGCTCGAAAAGATATCGGCAACACGAACTTTTTTGCCGCAGAAAACGTACACAAACCAAAGAAAGAAAAACCAACCGCAAAATGAAAATCAAAGAAAATAAGAAAACTATACTAAATAAAAAAGAAATGAAGCAATTAAACGAATGAGCAAAAAATGTAATGTTTGGTCACCGAGAATCGCACAAATCATCAACACCACACCCGAGATTTGACCTCAACCTAACCTAACCTAACCTAACCTAACCTAACCTAACCTAACCTAACCTAACCTAACCTAACCTAACCTAACCTAACCTAACCTAACCTAACCTAACCTAACCTAACCTAACCTAACCTAACCTAACCTAACCTAACCTAACCTAACCTAACCTAACCTTTTTTTTTTTTTTTTTTTTTTTTTTTTTTTGATGACGGAGTGGAAATGCATTTACGCATCCTCCCTGCCCGGGGAAGGCTGTGCAATGGGAGGTATGACGGACTCTCAAAAGAACTACCGTCTAAAACCACTCCGGCGTTTACCCCCCTGGCCAGTCGTGAGGCGCCGCGGAACCGCAATTAAGCTTTGCCCACTGACACGCCTCCTGGCCTGCTCCGAAGAGCCCCACCTTCTCCGCCAAAGGAGGAGACGGCTGCGGTCGGCAGCCCACGACCATCTCCCCAGACCGGTAAAGCCGTGCAATGTGGGCCCCCAACCCACTGGCCCTACACGGTCTGCCTGTGGTGGATGGTGCTTTCCGGATACCCAACCTCTAAGGGTCGGTCCCCATACCCTTCAAACACACCCCACCACAGCTGTCCCACCAATAACTACAGTGCCCCCCGGGATTCCGAAAGACACGTAGAAGGACCCTCGGGTGACATGGGAGTACGTCTTGAGCAGGGTCATGCTCCGGTGCAGAGCGGAACCTTCGTGCTCCGTTGCAGAGCGGAGTTAACATGCCCCAGTCTTTCGGTAAGCCCAGTCACCAACCACCAAAGTGACAGAAAGCAGCTGTCCGGTTTGGAAACGGCCTCGAAGGCACACGCAACCGCCCCTTTCAACCACCTCTGTCACGGCCCCCTCCAGGTAACTGGTTAAGCTTTCCAGGAACAGAAACGGCCTCGAAGGCACACGCAACTGACCCTTCAAGCTACCCCAGTCACCAACCGTCAATGGGCCACAGAAGGAAGCTGTCCAGGGCGGAAGCGGCCCAGCAACCGCCCCTTCCAACGACCTCTGTCGCCGCCTCCCTATGGTGACGAGGCCACTTTTCCGAAGAAAAGCTGCTCGTCACCATCCCCCCCCAGGTGACAGAAGGAAACTTTCCGGGGCAGAAGTGCCGGTACACAACCGCAACTCTTCAAGAAACCCCTGTCACCTTCCCCCCCCCCCCCCCGTGCCGGATATTAGCCATGGGCCGAAAGAATTCCCAAGGGGGAAAAGTCTCAGCCAATGCCCAGGGTGCACCAGCCCAGATGCTGCGTTCTCTCCGGATCGAGATCAAGAGAGACTGCAACACCCAAGCCAACGTGGAGGAATCCGGCCTGCACCCCAACCTAACCTAACCTAACCTAACCTAACCTAACCTAACCTAACCTAACCTAACCTAACCTAACCTAACCTAACCTAACCTAACCTAACCTAACCTAACCTAACCTAACCTAACCTAACCTAACCTAACCTAACCTAACCTAACCTAACCTAACCTAACCTAACCTAACCTAACCTAACCTAACCTAACCTAACCTAACCTAACCTAACCTAACCTAACCTAACCTAACCTAACCTAACCTAACCTAACCTAACCTAACCTAACCTAACCTAACCTAACCTAACCTAACCTAACCTAACCTAACCTAACCTAACCTAACCTAACCTAACCTAACCTTTTTTTTTTTTTTTTTTTTTTTTTTTTTTTTTGACAGGGTGGAAAATGCTTTATGCATTCCCCTCACCATGGGAGTAGTGAGGGGATATGTGGGACTCACCCCCCGCCCCCCCCTCAGAATGAGAGGGGGAAAGAGAGCGCAACCCACTAAAAACCACCCTGGCGTACCCTCCTGCCGGTTAGGCAAGGCGCCGTGGAACCGCCGAAGCTCTGCCCACGACGCCTTCCGGCAGCCCCGGCCACCTGCCGGGGCTACCCGCGCCGAAGGAGAGAGAGGCCGAGCACGCCTGGCCTCTCTCCCAGACCGCTAAGTGACTAGCCTACGGCGGGCGAGGGACTCCCATCCCCCACCCGCAGTCACTAAGGGTTGAGGCGGGCGGCAAAACGCCGCCGCCTCACCCCCCGCCGTCTACGCCGGAGCGGATGCGCGAGAGGAGAGTCCTCGCGCTCACGCTCCGAGGCCTCCTTCTGCGAGATGACACACTCGCAGAAGGAGGCCACAGCCCTCCAGGACCTGTCGCTGCACAGCATTGCAGACACAACGCTGTGCAGGGAGAGGTCCCGTCGACCGATGGCTAGCGCCATAGTGCGGCGCTCCGCACTCCACCGGCTGCACACCTCGAGAGTGTGCTGAGCCGTGTCGTCCGGATCGCCGCACTCATGGCACTGCGGGCCGGGCTCCCTCCCAATTTTGTGCAGGTAATGACCGAAGCATCCGTGTCCGGTCAATACCTGCACAAGCCGGTACGACGTAGCGCCGACTGCCCTCCCCAACCAGGTGTCAAACGACCCGAGGATCGCCCCTATGGTCCGAGTCCCATAGGGGGAGTCCTCCAGGTCCGCTTTCCACCTGTCCCGCAGTCGGCGCTCCGTCATCCGGCGCGTCTCCTCCACCTCCTCAGGGTCCGGGCGTTCTCCTCTCGCCCGGGCCCTGGACCTAACTGCGTAGGTCTCCGCCTGCACCTCTGCGTCCAACTCCCAGGGCGGGGTGCAGGCGAGGAGGCAGGCCGCGGCGTGGGCCACCGTCATGTAGGCCCTCACAATTCGGAGGGCCACCACCCGCTGTGGCCTCTGCAGCAGGGCCCTGTTCCGGGCGGACAGCTTGTCCGCCCAGATGGGGGCCCCGTACAGAGCCATGCTCCTTGTAACGCCGGCATACAGCCGGCGGCACAAGGAGCCCGGCCCACCCACGTTCGGCAGTAGCCGGCTCAATGCCGACGCGGCGCCCACAACTCGGGGAGCCAGTTGCGTAAAATGCTCCCCGAAGTTCCATCGTCGGTCCAGAACAAGCCCCAAATATTTTATGTGGGGCTTGATCGGGACCGACTCCCCCCCCAGGGTGAGCGCCAAGCCCGCCGGCAGCCTCCACCCCCGGCCCCCGAAGACTATCGCCTCAGTCTTCGGGAGCGCCACCCTCAGGCCGAGCCGACCAATCCGGTAAATGGTCAGCTCGGCCGCCGCTTCCGCCCGGCACAGCACCTCCCTTATGTCGGTCCCACGCACGGCCACCATGGTGTCATCTGCGTAGCAGATGGTGGCCGTCCGTGGGAGCAACTCCCCCCTGATGGCCCAATCGTACCCCAGGTTCCATAAGAGCGGACCGAGCACGGAACCTTGGGGTACGCCGCAGGCCATCGCCGTCGACCCCCGTCGACCGTCCCTCTGCTCATAGAGCACTACCCTCTCGGTCAGGTAGTGCTCTATGACCCGCCGCAGGTAGGGAGGCACTTGGTGGTAAATAAGTGCCTCCCTTATCACCCCATAGGGGAGAGTGCCAAACGCGTTTGCGATGTCAAGGGACACCGCGACGACACCCTCCCCTCTGCTCGACGCGTACTCACAGAAGTCCCTAAGGGACTTCAGCGCGTCGAGCGTAGACCGCCCCTCTCTGAACCCGAACTGTCTATCAGAGACGTTCGGGCCGGCGGTCTCTAGATGCTGCTGGATCCTGGAGGCCAGGATTCTCTCCATCATCTTCCCGGCCTCATCCAGCAGCACTATGGGGCGATAGGCGGAGGGACAGTCCGGGGGTCGACCCTCTTTCCGGAGGAGGCAGAGCCTCCCCTCCTTCCACACCCTCGGGAACCGTCCCTCCCTCAGGCAGTCGTCCATCAACTGCCTGAGTCGGTCCCCGAGGTGTTTTAGGGCGATGGGGAGTACCCGGCCCGGTACTCCGTCGGGCCCCGGGGCTTTCTTGCAGCCCCGGAGCCGGTCCACCGCCCTCTCGAACTCGTCATCGCTTACCGGTGCGATGGCGAGCTCGAGTGGGTCCTCCAAGTCCCCCGGTGGCTCGGTCATCGCCGGGGGAGTTATCGAGGGAGCTGCCGGAAACAGCCCCTCGATGACCCTCCTCAGGAGGGGAGGCTCTAGAGAGTCCATGGGGGGGGCAGTGCGCATTTTGTTGCGCACCACCCTGTACGGCCGCCCCCACGGATCCCTGTCCAGCGTGGCCAAGAATGAGGCGTGTGCCTCATCCTTGGCCTTTGCTATCGACAGGGTTAGGGCCCCCTTGGCTTCTTTGAGGGCCCCGTAGAGCCTCTCCTCCTCCTCCGCAGTGTGCCGCCTGCGCCTACAGTGTTGGTAGGCGCGGCGGGCACTGTTACTGGTGGTCCGCACTGCCGCAATTTCGGCGGACCACCAGTAGACCTTCCTCCGGGCGAAGAGCCGTTTCGCCCGGGGCATGGCCGCTCCGCATACGGCCTGCAGTGCGGAGCGGAACCGGCGCGCCCTCTCCTCCACTCCCAAGGCGGCGGGTGGGGCAGCACACCAAGCCTCCACCATCGCCGCCTCGTCCGCCTTGGCCCTGTCCAGTTGGGACAGGGACCACTTGGGGAACTCCTCCGTCCCCCTTCCCCACCCCCCCCGAGGACTGGGTGGCAGCTGGCCCGGTCTTGTGGAGACCCTCAACCTGATATACAGGTGATCGGAGAGGGTCTCCACGTCCTCCAGGACGCGCCAGTCTGCGAGGCGTGCGGCAATGGCAGGGGTCGCGAACGTGATGTCCACAATGGACCCCCCCTGCCGCCGCACGCAAGTGTTGGCGCTGCCCTGGTTCAGGACCACCAGGCCCGCCGCCGCCACCCAATCCGTCAGCGCCCCCCCGCGCACGTCCGTTATGGGGGATCCCCACGCCGCACTCTTGGCGTTGAGGTCCCCCAGGACCATAATATGGCGCGGGGCCGCCCTCTCCACGACCCCCCTCAGGACCTCGAGGAAGGCCTCAAAGGCGGCCAGCGGCCTATTGGGGGAGAAATACACCGCAACTAGTACGGTGTCGCTCCCCCATCCGGCCGCCACGAACCCCGGGCCGCCCTCGATCCTCACGAGGGAGGGTCCGTCGCCGATCGCCGGCACCGCCACGGCAACCCGTTCGTCCGTCGACCCCACCCAGTTGGGTAGGGGAGGGACGAAGTAGGGTTCCGCGACCACCGCAACGTCAATCGACCACTCCGCCATTACCTGCATGAGCAGGTCTTGTGCTCTGGCGGAGTGGTTGACGTTGGCCTGCAGGAGCTCTAAATGGTGTGCTGGCATTTAGAGCTCCATGCAGGTCTCCTCGGGGGCCGCGGCGGTCGCTGCGGGGGCGCTTTCATTAGCAACGGCGGGGCGGGGACGCTGCGGCCTCAGGTCCCTACCTTTTGTTGCGGGGGGGAAACATTTCCTCCCCCCCAGCATGTGGTTTGCCGGGAGTTTGGCCTGGTGGCATACGGCGCACCAAGCCTTCTCCCAGCAATCCGCCATTTTGTGCCCCTCTTTGCTGCACCGGAAGCAGAAATTGCTCCGGTCAACTTTAGAGGGGCACAGCTCCCGCGAGTGGCCGACACCATAACAGCGGAAGCACCGCATTGGTGTCGGCCCCACCGCCGTGACCCTGGCGGAGGCCCAGCCCACCAGGATCCTCCCGGCCTTGGTAAGGGTCACCGCAGCCTGCACGGGGCACTGGATCAAGACCGATCCAGTGCCATCGTAAAGGGCGCGGACGGCCCCCACCCGGACCTGCTCAGGCCGGCACGCCCCCGCCGCGGCAACGGCCTGCGCCACCGTGTCCTTGGTGGCCGACTCGTCCAATCCGGAGATCTGGACGCCGGCCATCTTGACAGGGCGGCTGACGTCCGCCACGTCCCCCACCAACCCTTGCAGCTTGGCCGCAAGGGTGTCCGCCACCTCGTGGCCCTTCTCCCCGGGGACCTCGATGACCCGGGAGCCCGTCATCGAGGTCCTGACCCGCACGCTCTGCAGGCCCACCTCACTCAGGCTAAGACCATTAATGGCCTTAGCCATGGTGGCCTGCAGGGTGGTGGTGGCTCCCTTCTTTAGGGAGATCACCACCGCCGCCGTCTTGGGGACCGACAACTTGGCGGGTCTCGGCCGGTGCGTCGCCTTACCGGTCCCTTTAGGGGGTGGAGGGGGGGGCTTGGCCGCGCCCTTGCCCTTCTTCCGGACCACCTGCGACCACGACATTTGTGTGGGCGCAGGTGGCATACGGCCCGAAGGGCCGGACTCCTCCTCCGGGGCCGGGGCAGCCTTGGCGGCCTTGGCGGACTTCTTGTTGGCGGGGGTGGGGACTGGGGCCACCGCCTTCTTGTTTGCCCGCCCATCGCCTAGCCTGGCTCTGGCTATTGGCTCGAGGTCCACCGGGGCTGTGGGTGGCGGGGCAATACCTGCCCCCTTTCGCTGGGGGGGGGCTGACACGGCGGGCTTGGTAGCCCGCTTGTCGTGTGCCAGCGGGGGGCGAAGGATGGGCTCCGCCGGGAGGCGTCGGTTGACCTCCTCCATCCTGTCGGCTATCATCCGACCTAGGCTGAGGAAGAGGTCCCTCTTCATGACCTCAATAGCCTCGGTCAACTCGGCGGTCCCGAACTGCAGGGCAGCAGCGACAGGGGGGGCGGCCGGGATCTGCCGCTCGCTGAAGGCGGTGCGGAGCGCCTTCAGCTCCGCCGAGTTGAGAGCGAGTTGCTCCCGCATCCTTTTATTGTCCGCTTTTAGGATGCGGATCTCCTCGCTCTCGGTCCTGGAGGCCTCTACCTCGTCCATCAGCCCTAGGATGGCGCGGCAGGCCCGGTTCATCCGGCCTTGGACCTCCCCCTTGATGTTGCCGGATATCCTGGCCGCCTCCAGGATGTCCCTCGCCGCCATGCGGGTGGCATCTATAGGGTCAGCCTTCTGACCCTCTAGCCCATCCATGGGCTCCGGGGAGCGCGAGCCCGAGCGAGAGCGCGAGGCTGACCGCGATCGCCGGTCCCCCTCCGCCTTTCCCTTTTTCCCCCCCTTTCCCCCTCTGGGGCGGAGTTCGGGGAAATCCCTCCTGTAGCTGGCCGCAGGATCGGCATCAGCTACCTCCTCAAACTGGGGCTCAAGCTGGTACAGCTTGGCCCTCAGCCTGGCAGCGGCCAGCCCAGAGTATGCCCCTTTAGGCTTGCCCCTAAACGCCGTATTAATTTTAACAGGCCTTTCCTCCCCATCCTCCTCCTCGTCCTGGTTCTCCAAAGCCCTCTTGGAGGGCTGTGGAGCAGAGTGCTCCCCCACGAGCCATCCGAGATCGTCGATCTCGGACTCGGAGTCAGAATCGTGGATGATCCCCCCCCCCTTGGGTGGATCCCTCCTATTTTTCGTAGGTGAGGCCATGGTGGCCCCCCCTACCTCCCTACCAAGAAAAGCCGAAATCCGACCGCTAGGACCCAAGTTAGGACCTAACCTAACTTAAAACGGTCAAGCGCGACTCGGATTTCGACTTTTCTATAGTAACTCAGGTTTTGCGCCTGAAATAAGCAAATAGCAATCAGGGGAATTTTTGGTCCCCCAATTTGACCCACTTCCCGGAGTCGTAGCGGAACGAAACAAAAACCAAAAAATAGCTCCTGTTTGCCCCACTAGGACAAAATAAAACAAAAACAAAAAAGGTAAAAAGGTAAAAAGTTATCGAATTTACCAACTTTCGGAAAAACCTTAAGTTGGTAAACCGAAAAACCTTATCCCCCCCGGAACCTTAACAGGACTATAACTCCCGAACTGGGAGTCGTAGAGTTAAGGACTATATACAAAATATTTACAAAAATAAACAATCTACACTAATTTTGGGGTTTTATATTTTTGCAGCAAATGCAAAAAATATAAAACACCGACAAACACAAAAAAGACGGAACCGATCCTCGAAAACTTCGAGTAAAAACTCGAAGTTTTCAAAAATTCAAAGTTCGCGTCCCAAAAACAAAAACCAAACTAAACAAACGCTATAGTTAGCGGGACCGTTGCAGCTACCCCAACCCAAAAACTGGGCAATTAAGGAAGCTGGCAACACCGACAAAACTAATTTAGAAAAACGTAAACAAACAAAAATAATTACAAAAAATTAACGTTAAAAAACACAAAACTAGGAGGCCGATATTTTCTAAACTAAGGTTCAGAAAATTATCGGACCAACTGTACGGCAAAGAAGCCGATCACCGGTATTTTTCTAACCTATAAAAGGCTTGAAAAGATATCGGCAACACAGACTTTTTCGCCGCAGAAAACGTACAAAAACTAAAGAAACAAAAACCAACCGCAAAACGAAATATTAAGAAAATAAGGAAACTATACTAGATAAAAGAGAAAAGATATTTGGAAAGACGTGAGAAAAAAATGTAATGTTTTGTCTCCGAAGAACGCAAAAATCCACTCAGCAACACCCAAGATTTTACCTCAACCTAACCTAACCTAACCTAACCTAACCTAACCTAACCTAACCTAACCTAACCTAACCTAACCTAACCTAACCTAACCTAACCTAACCTAACCTAACCTAACCTAACCTAACCTAACCTAACCTAACCTAACCTAACCTAACCTAACCTAACCTAACCTAACCTAACCTAACCTAACCTAACCTAACCTAACCTAACCTAACCTAACCTAACCTAACCTAACCTAACCTAACCTAACCTAACCTAACCTAACCTAACCTAACCTAACCTAACCTAACCTAACCTAACCTAACCTAACCTAACCTAACCTAACCTAACCTAACCTAACCTAACCTAACCTAACCTAACCTAACCTAACCTAACCTAACCTAACCTAACCTAACCTAACCTAACCTAACCTAACCTAACCTAACCTAACCTAACCTAACCTAACCTAACCTAACCTAACCTAACCTAACCTAACCTAACCTTTTTTTTTTTTTTTTTTTTTTTTTTTTGTTGACGAAGTGGAAATGCATTTACGCATCCTCCCTGCCCGGGGAAGGCTGTGCAATGGGAGGTATGACGGACTCTCAAAAGAACTACCGTCTAAAACCACTCCGGCGTTTAAACCTCCTGGCCGGTAGTGAGGCACCGCGGTACCGCTAAAAGCATAGACCACTGACGCACCTCCCGGCTTGCTCCGAAGAGCCCCTCAAACCCCCGCCAGAGGAGGAGACGGCTGTGAACAGCCCGCGACCGTCTCCCCAGACCGGTTTAGCCGTGCAATGTGAGCCCCCTACCCACTGGCTTAACAAGAAGTTCGGGCGAGCAGCAAACCGAAGTTCGCTGAGTTCGCCTTCCCTTCAACGGTCTGCCTGTGGTGGATGGTGCTTTCCGGATACCCAAACGCGAGGTTTGGTCCCATACCCTTCAAACACACCCCACCACAGCTGTCCCACCAATAACTACAGTGCCCCCCGGGATTCCGAAGGACACGTAGAAGGACCCTCGGGTGACATGGGAGCACCTTCGGAGTGGGTTACGCCCCGTTGCGTGCCATGTCTTCCGGTAAACCCAGTCACCAACCACCAAAGTGACAGAAAGCAGCTGTCCGGTTTGGAAACGGCCTCGAAGGCACACGCAACCGCCCCTTTCAACCACCTCTGTCACGGCCCCCTCCAGGTAACTGGTTAAGCTTTCCAGGAACAGAAACGGCCTCGTAGGCACACGCAACTGACCCTTCAAGCCTCCCCAGTTACCAACCGTCAAAAAGGCAACAGAGAGAAGCTGTCCAGGACGGAAGCGGCCTCAAGGCACACGCCACCGCCCCTTCCAACAACCTCTGTCGCCGCCCTCATAAGAGGCGGGATGGTGACAACACCACTTTTCCGAGGAAAAGCGGCTCGTCACCATACCCCCCCTAGGTGACAGAAGGAAACTTCCAAAGGGCAGAAGTGCCGGTACACAACCGCAACCCTTCAAGAAACCCCTGTCACCTCCCCTCCCCCCCTTGCCGGATATTAGCCATGGGCCGAAAGAATTCCCAAGTGGGAAAAGTCTCAGCCAATGCCCAGGGTGCACCAGCCCAGATGCTGCGTTCTCTCCGGATCGAGATCAAGAGAGACTGCAACACCCAAGCCAACGTGGAGGAATCCGGCCTGCACCCCAACCTAACCTAACCTAACCTAACCTAACCTAACCTAACCTAACCTAACCTAACCTAACCTAACCTAACCTAACCTAACCTAACCTAACCTAACCTAACCTAACCTAACCTAACCTAACCTAACCTAACCTAACCTAACCTAACCTAACCTAACCTTTTTTTTTTTTTTTTTTTTTTTTTTTTTTTTTTTTTTTTTTTTTGATGACGGAGTGGAAATGCATTTACGCATCCTCCCTGCCCGGGGAAGGCTGTGCAATGGGAGGTATGACGGACTCTCAAAAGAACTACCGTCTAAAACCACTCCGGCGTTTACCCCCCTGGCCAGTCGTGAGGCGCCGCGGAACCGCAATTAAGCTTTGCCCACTGACACGCCTCCTGGCCTGCTCCGAAGAGCCCCACCTTCTCCGCCAAAGGAGGAGACGGCTGCGGTCGGCAGCCCACGACCATCTCCCCAGACCGGTAAAGCCGTGCAATGTGGGCCCCCAACCCACTGGCCCTACACGGTCTGCCTGTGGTGGATGGTGCTTTCCGGATACCCAACCTCTAAGGGTCGGTCCCCATACCCTTCAAACACACCCCACCACAGCTGTCCCACCAATAACTACAGTGCCCCCCGGGATTCCGAAAGACACGTAGAAGGACCCTCGGGTGACATGGGAGTACGTCTTGAGCAGGGTCATGCTCCGGTGCAGAGCGGAACCTTCGTGCTCCGTTGCAGAGCGGAGTTAACATGCCCCAGTCTTTCGGTAAGCCCAGTCACCAACCACCAAAGTGACAGAAAGCAGCTGTCCGGTTTGGAAACGGCCTCAAAGGCACACGCAACCGCCCCTTTCAACCACCTCTGTCACGGCCCCCTCCAGGTAACTGGTTAAGCTTTCCAGGAACAGAAACGGCCTCGAAGGCACACGCAACTGACCCTTCAAGCTACCCCAGTCACCAACCGTCAATGGGCCACAGAAGGAAGCTGTCCAGGGCGGAAGCGGCCCAGCAACCGCCCCTTCCAACGACCTCTGTCGCCGCCTCCCTATGGTGACGAGGCCACTTTTCCGAAGAAAAGCTGCTCGTCACCATCCCCCCCCAGGTGACAGAAGGAAACTTTCCGGGGCAGAAGTGCCGGTACACAACCGCAACCCTTCAAGAAACCCCTGTCACCTTCCCCCCCCCCCCCCCCCCCCCGTGCCGGATATTAGCCATGGGCCGAAAGAATTCCCAAGGGGGAAAAGTCTCAGCCAATGCCCAGGGTGCACCAGCCCAGATGCTGCGTTCTCTCCGGATCGAGATCAAGAGAGACTGCAACACCCAAGCCAACGTGGAGGAATCCGGCCTGCACCCCAACCTAACCTAACCTAACCTAACCTAACCTAACCTAACCTAACCTAACCTAACCTAACCTAACCTAACCTAACCTAACCTAACCTAACCTAACCTAACCTAACCTAACCTAACCTAACCTAACCTAACCTAACCTAACCTAACCTAACCTAACCTAACCTAACCTAACCTAACCTAACCTAACCTAACCTAACCTTTTTTTTTTTTTTTGATGACGGAGTGGAAATGCATTTACGCATCCTCCCTGCCCGGGGAAGGCTGTGCAATGGGAGGTATGACGGACTCTCAAAAGAACTACCGTCTAAAACCACTCCGGCGTTTACCCCCCTGGCCAGTCGCGAGGCGCCGCGGAACCGCAATTAAGCTTTGCCCACTGACACGCCTCCTGGCCTGCTCCGAAGAGCCCCACCTTCTCCGCCAAAGGAGGAGACGGCTGCGGTCGGCAGCCCACGACCATCTCCCCAGACCGGTAAAGCCGTGCAATGTGGGCCCCCAACCCACTGGCCCTACACGGTCTGCCTGTGGTGGATGGTGCTTTCCGGATACCCAACCTCTAAGGGTCGGTCCCCATACCCTTCAAACACACCCCACCACAGCTGTCCCACCAATAACTACAGTGCCCCCCGGGATTCCGAAAGACACGTAGAAGGACCCTCGGGTGACATGGGAGTACGTCTTGAGCAGGGTCATGCTCCGGTGCAGAGCGGAACCTTCGTGCTCCGTTGCAGAGCGGAGTTAACATGCCCCAGTCTTTCGGTAAGCCCAGTCACCAACCACCAAAGTGACAGAAAGCAGCTGTCCGGTTTGGAAACGGCCTCAAAGGCACACGCAACCGCCCCTTTCAACCACCTCTGTCACGGCCCCCTCCAGGTACTGGTGACATGGGAGTACGTCTTGAGCAGGGTCATGCTCCGGTGCAGAGCGGAACCTTCGTGCTCCGTTGCAGAGCGGAGTTAACATGCCCCAGTCTTTCGGTAAGCCCAGTCACCAACCACCAAAGTGACAGAAAGCAGCTGTCCGGTTTGGAAACGGCCTCAAAGGCACACGCAACCGCCCCTTTCAACAACCTCTGTCACCGCCCTCAAAAGAGGCGGGATGGTGACAAAACCACTTTTCCGAGGAAAAGCGGCTCGTCACCATCCCCCCCCTAGGTGACAGAAGGAAACTTTCCGGGGCAGAAGTGCTCTCCACACAACCGCAACCCTTCAAGAAGCCCCTGTCACCTCCCCTCCCCCCCTTGCCGGATATTAGCCATGGGCCGAAAGAATTCCCAAGTGGGAAAAGTCTCAGCCAATGCCCAGGGTGCACCAGCCCAGATGCTGCGTTCTCCCCGGATCGAGATCAAGAGAGACTGCAACACCCAAGCCAACGTGGAGGAATCCGGCCTGCACCCCAACCTAACCTAACCTAACCTAACCTAACCTAACCTAACCTAACCTAACCTAACCTAACCTAACCTAACCTAACCTAACCTAACCTAACCTAACCTAACCTAACCTAACCTAACCTAACCTAACCTAACCTAACCTAACCTAACCTAACCTAACCTAACCTAACCTAACCTAACCTAACCTAACCTAACCTAACCTAACCTAACCTAACCTAACCTAACCTAACCTAACCTAACCTAACCTAACCTAACCTAACCTAACCTAACCTAACCTAACCTAACCTAACCTAACCTAACCTAACCTAACCTAACCTAACCTAACCTAACCTAACCTAACCTAACCTAACCTAACCTAACCTAACCTAACCTAACCTAACCTAACCTAACCTAACCTAACCTTTTTTTTTTTTTTTTTTTTTTTTTTTTTTTTTTTTTTTTTTTTTTTTTTTTTTTTTTTTTTTTTTTTTTTTTTTTTTGATGACGGAGTGGAAATGCATTTACGCATCCTCCCTGCCCGGGGAAGGCTGTGCAATGGGAGGTATGACGGACTCTCAAAAGAACTACCGTCTAAAACCACTCCGGCGTTTACCCCCCTGGCCAGTCGCGAGGCGCCGCGGAACCGCAATTAAGCTTTGCCCACTGACACGCCTCCTGGCCTGCTCCGAAGAGCCCCACCTTCTCCGCCAAAGGAGGAGACGGCTGCGGTCGGCAGCCCACGACCATCTCCCCAGACCGGTAAAGCCGTGCAATGTGGGCCCCCAACCCACTGGCCCTACACGGTCTGCCTGTGGTGGATGGTGCTTTCCCCTCTAAGGGTCGGTCCCCATACCCTTCAAACACACCCCACCACAGCTGTCCCACCAATAACTACAGTGCCCCCCGGGATTCCGAAAGACACGTAGAAGGACCCTCGGGTGACATGGGAGTACGTCTTGAGCAGGGTCATGCTCCGGTGCAGAGCGGAACCTTCGTGCTCCGTTGCAGAGCGGAGTTAACATGCCCCAGTCTTTCGGTAAGCCCAGTCACCAACCACCAAAGTGACAGAAAGCAGCTGTCCGGTTTGGAAACGGCCTCAAAGGCACACGCAACCGCCCCTTTCAACCACCTCTGTCACGGCCCCCTCCAGGTAACTGGTTAAGCTTTCCAGGAACAGAAACGGCCTCGAAGGCACACGCAACTGACCCTTCAAGCTACCCCAGTCACCAACCGTCAATGGGCCACAGAAGGAAGCTGTCTAGGCGGAAGCGGCCCAGCAACCGCCCCTTCCAACGACCTCTGTCGCCGCCTCCCTATGGTGACGAGGCCACTTTTCCGAAGAAAAGCTGCTCGTCACCATCCCCCCCCAGGTGACAGAAGGAAACTTTCCGGGGCAGAAGTGCCGGTACCCAACCGCAACCCTTCAAGAAACCCCTGTCACCTTCCCCCCCCCCCCCCCGTGCCGGATATTAGCCATGGGCCGAAAGAATTCCCAAGGGGGAAAAGTCTCAGCCAATGCCCAGGGTGCACCAGCCCAGATGCTGCGTTCTCTCCGGATCGAGATCAAGAGAGACTGCAACACCCAAGCCAACGTGGAGGAATCCGGCCTGCACCCCAACCTAACCTAACCTAACCTAACCTAACCTAACCTAACCTAACCTAACCTAACCTAACCTAACCTAACCTAACCTAACCTAACCTAACCTAACCTAACCTAACCTAACCTACCTAACCTAACCTAACCTAACCTAACCTAACCTAACCTAACCTAACCTAACCTAACCTAACCTAACCTAACCTAACCTAACCTAACCTAACCTAACCTAACCTACCTAACCTAACCTAACCTAACCTAACCTAACCTAACCTAACCTAACCTAACCTAACCTAACCTAACCTAATCTAACCTAACCTAACCTAACCTAACCTAACCTAACCTAACCTAACCTAACCTAACCTAACCTAACCTAACCTAACCTAACCTAACCTAACCTTTTTTTTTTTTTTTTTTTTTTTTTGATGACGGAGTGGAAATGCATTTACGCATCCTCCCTGCCCGGGGAAGGCTGTGCAATGGGAGGTATGACGGACTCTCAAAAGAACTACCGTCTAAAACCACTCCGGCGTTTACCCCCCTGGCCAGTCGCGAGGCGCCGCGGAACCGCAATTAAGCTTTGCCCACTGACACGCCTCCTGGCCTGCTCCGAAGAGCCCCACCTTCTCCGCCAAAGGAGGAGACGGCTGCGGTCGGCAGCCCACGACCATCTCCCCAGACCGGTAAAGCCGTGCAATGTGGGCCCCCAACCCACTGGCCCTACACGGTCTGCCTGTGGTGGATGGTGCTTTCCGGATACCCAACCTCTAAGGGTCGGTCCCCATACCCTTCAAACACACCCCACCACAGCTGTCCCACCAATAACTACAGTGCCCCCCGGGATTCCGAAAGACACGTAGAAGGACCCTCGGGTGACATGGGAGTACGTCTTGAGCAGGGTCATGCTCCGGTGCAGAGCGGAACCTTCGTGCTCCGTTGCAGAGCGGAGTTAACATGCCCCAGTCTTTCGGTAAGCCCAGTCACCAACCACCAAAGTGACAGAAAGCAGCTGTCCGGTTTGGAAACGGCCTCAAAGGCACACGCAACCGCCCCTTTCAACCACCTCTGTCACGGCCCCCTCCAGGTAACTGGTTAAGCTTTCCAGGAACAGAAACGGCCTCGAAGGCACACGCAACTGACCCTTCAAGCTACCCCAGTCACCAACCGTCAATGGGCCACAGAAGGAAGCTGTCCAGGGCGGAAGCGGCCCAGCAACCGCCCCTTCCAACGACCTCTGTCGCCGCCTCCCTATGGTGACGAGGCCACTTTTCCGAAGAAAAGCTGCTCGTCACCATCCCCCCCCAGGTGACAGAAGGAAACTTTCCGGGGCAGAAGTGCCGGTACACAACCGCAACCCTTCAAGAAACCCCTGTCACCTTCCCCCCCCCACCCCCCCCGTGCCGGATATTAGCCATGGACCGAAAGAATTCCCAAGGGGGAAAAGTCTCAGCCAATGCCCAGGGTGCACCAGCCCAGATGCTGCGTTCTCTCCGGATCGAGATCAAGAGAGACTGCAACACCCAAGCCAACGTGGAGGAATCCGGCCTGCACCCCAACCTAACCTAACCTAACCTAACCTAACCTAACCTAACCTAACCTAACCTAACCTAACCTAACCTAACCTAACCTAACCTAACCTAACCTAACCTAACCTAACCTAACCTAACCTAACCTAACCTAACCTAACCTAACCTAACCTAACCTAACCTAACCTAACCTAACCTAACCTAACCTAACCTAACCTAACCTAACCTAACCTAACCTAACCTAACCTAACCTAACCTAACCTAACCTAACCTAACCTAACCTAACCTAACCTAACCTAACCTAACCTAACCTAACCTAACCTAACCTAACCTAACCTAACCTAACCTAACCTAACCTAACCTAACCTAACCTAACCTAACCTAACCTAACCTAACCTAACCTTTTTTTTTTTTTTTTTTTTTTTTTTTTTTTTTTTTTTTTTTTTTTTTTTTTTTTTTTTTTTTTTTTTTTTTTTTTTTTTGATGACGGAGTGGAAATGCATTTACGCATCCTCCCTGCCCGGGGAAGGCTGTGCAATGGGAGGTATGACGGACTCTCAAAAGAACTACCGTCTAAAACCACTCCGGCGTTTACCCCCCTGGCCAGTCGCGAGGCGCCGCGGAACCGCAATTAAGCTTTGCCCACTGACACGCCTCCTGGCCTGCTCCGAAGAGCCCCACCTTCTCCGCCAAAGGAGGAGACGGCTGCGGTCGGCAGCCCACGACCATCTCCCCAGACCGGTAAAGCCGTGCAATGTGGGCCCCCAACCCACTGGCCCTACACGGTCTGCCTGTGGTGGATGGTGCTTTCCGGATACCCAACCTCTAAGGGTCGGTCCCCATACCCTTCAAACACACCCCACCACAGCTGTCCCACCAATAACTACAGTGCCCCCCGGGATTCCGAAAGACACGTAGAAGGACCCTCGGGTGACATGGGAGTACGTCTTGAGCAGGGTCATGCTCCGGTGCAGAGCGGAACCTTCGTGCTCCGTTGCAGAGCGGAGTTAACATGCCCCAGTCTTTCGGTAAGCCCAGTCACCAACCACCAAAGTGACAGAAAGCAGCTGTCCGGTTTGGAAACGGCCTCAAAGGCACACGCAACCGCCCCTTTCAACCACCTCTGTCACGGCCCCCTCCAGGTAACTGGTTAAGCTTTCCGGGAACAGAAACGGCCTCGAAGGCACACGCAACTGACCCTTCAAGCTACCCCAGTCACCAACCGTCAATGGGCCACAGAAGGAAGCTGTCCAGGGCGGAAACGGTCCAAAGCAACCGCCCCTTCCAACGACCTCTGTCGCCGCCTCCCTATGGTGACGAGGCCACTTTTCCGAAGAAAAGCTGCTCGTCACCATCCCCCCCCAGGTGACAGAAGGAAACTTTCCGGGGCAGAAGTGCCGGTACACAACCGCAACCCTTCAAGAAACCCCTGTCACCTTCCCCCCCCCCCCCCCCCCCGTGCCGGATATTAGCCATGGACCGAAAGAATTCCCAAGGGGGAAAAGTCTCAGCCAATGCCCAGGGTGCACCAGCCCAGATGCTGCGTTCTCTCCGGATCGAGATCAAGAGAGACTGCAACACCCAAGCCAACGTGGAGGAATCCGGCCTGCACCCCGAAACCTAACCTAACCTAACCTAACCTAACCTAACCTAACCTAACCTAACCTAACCTAACCTAACCTAACCTAACCTAACCTAACCTAACCTAACCTAACCTAACCTAACCTAACCTAACCTAACCTAACCTAACCTAACCTAACCTAACCTAACCTAACCTAACCTAACCTAACCTAACCTAACCTAACCTAACCTAACCTAACCTAACCTAACCTTTTTTTTTTTTTTTTTTTTTTTTTTTTTGACAGGGTGGAAAATGCTTTATGCATTCCCCTCACCATGGGAGTAGTGAGGGGATATGTGGGACTCACCCCCCGCCCCCCCCTCCGAATGAGAGGGGGACAGGGAGCGCAACCCACTAAAAACCACCCTGGCGTACCCTCCTGCCGGTTAGGCAAGGCGCCGTGGAACCGCCGAAGCTCTGCCCACGACGCCTTCCGGCAGCCCCGGCCACCTGCCGGGGGCTACCCGCGCCAAAGGAGAGAGAGGCCGAGCACGCCTGGCCTCTCTCCCAGACCGCCAAGTGACTAGCCTACGGCGGGCGGGGGACTCCCATCCCCCACCCGCAGTCACTAAGGGTTGAGGCGGGCGGCAAAACGCCGCCGCCTCACCCCCCGCCGTCTACGCCGGAGCGGATGCGCGAGAGGAGAGTCCTCGCGCTCACGCTCCGAGGCCTCCTTCTGCGAGATGACACACTCGCAGAAGGAGGCCACAGCCCTCCAGGACCTGTCGCTGCACAGCATTGCAGACACAACGCTGTGCAGGGAGAGGTCCCGTCGACCGATGGCTAGCGCCATAGTGCGGCGCTCCGCACTCCACCGGCTGCACACCTCGAGAGTGTGCTGAGCCGTGTCGTCCGGATCGCCGCACTCATGGCACTGCGGGCCGGGCTCCCTCCCAATTTTGTGCAGGTAATGACCGAAGCATCCGTGTCCGGTCAATACCTGCACAAGCCGGTACGACGTAGCGCCGACTGCCCTCCCCAACCAAGTGTCAAACGACCCGAGGATCGCCCCTATGGTCCGAGTCCCATAGGGGGAGTCCTCCAGGTCCGCTTTCCACCTGTCCCGCAGTCGGCGCTCCGTCATCCGGCGCGTCTCCTCCACCTCCTCAGGGTCCGGGCGTTCTCCTCTCGCCCGGGCCCTGGACCTAACTGCGTCGGTCTCCGCCTGCACCTCTGCGTCCAACTCCCAGGGCGGGGTGCAGGCGAGGAGGCAGGCCGCGGCGTGGGCCACCGTCATGTAGGCCCTCACAATTCGGAGGGCCACCACCCGCTGTGGCCTCTGCAGCAGGGCCCTGTTCCGGGCGGACAGCTTGTCCGCCCAGATGGGGGCCCCGTACAGAGCCATGCTCCTTGTAACGCCGGCATACAGCCGGCGGCACAAGGAGCCCGGCCCACCCACGTTCGGCAGTAGCCGGCTCAATGCCGACGCGGCGCCCACAACTCGGGGAGCCAGTTGCGTAAAATGCTCCCCGAAGTTCCATCGTCGGTCCAGAACAAGCCCCAAATATTTTATGTGGGGCTTGATCGGGACCGACTCCCCCCCCAGGGTGAGCGCCAAGCCCGCCGGCAGCCTCCACCCCCGGCCCCCGAAGACTATCGCCTCAGTCTTCGGGAGCGCCACCCTCAGGCCGAGCCGACCAATCCGGTAAATGGTCAGCTCGGCCGCCGCTTCCGCCCGGCACAGCACCTCCCTCATGTCGGTCCCACGCACGGCCACCATGGTGTCATCTGCGTAGCAGATGGTGGCCGTCCGTGGGAGCAACTCCCCCCTGATGGCCCAATCGTACCCCAGGTTCCATAAGAGCGGACCGAGCACGGAACCTTGGGGTACGCCACAGGCCATCGCCGTCGACCCCCGTCGACCGTCCCTCTGCTCATAGAGCACCACCCTCTCGGTCAGGTAGTGCTCTATGACCCGCCGCAGGTAGGGAGGCACTTGGTGGTAGATAAGTGCCTCCCTTATCACCCCATAGGGGAGAGTGCCAAACGCGTTTGCGATGTCAAGGGACACCGCGACGACACCCTCCCCTCTGCTCGACGCGTACTCACAGAAGTCCCTAAGGGACTTCAGCGCGTCGAGCGTAGACCGCCCCTCTCTGAACCCGAACTGTCTATCAGAGACGTTCGGGCCGGCGGTCTCTAGATGCTGCTGGATCCTGGAGGCCAGGATTCTCTCCATCATCTTCCCGGCCTCATCCAGCAGCACTATGGGACGATAGGCGGATGGACAATCCGGGGGTCGACCTTCTTTCCGGAGGAGGCAAAGCCTCCCCTCCTTCCACACCCTCGGGAACCGTCCCTCCCTCAGGCAGTCGTCCATCAACTGCCTGAGTCGGTCCCCGAGGTGTTTTAGGGCGATGGGGAGTACCCGGCCCGGTACTCCGTCGGGCCCCGGGGCTTTCTTGCAGCCCCGGAGCCGGTCCACCGCCCTCTCGAACTCGTCATCGCTTACCGGTGCGATGGCGAGTTCGAGTGGATCCTCCAAGTCCCCCGGTGGCTCGGTCATCACCGGGGGAGTTATCGAGGGAGCTGCCGGAAACAGCCCCTCGATGACCCTCCTCAGGAGGGGAGGCTCTAGGGAGTCCATGGGGGGGGCAGTGCGCATTTTATTGCGCACCACCCTGTACGGCCGCCCCCACGGATCCCTGTCCAGCGTGGCCAAGAATGAGGCGTGTGCCTCATCCTTGGCCTTTGCTATGGACAGGGTTAGGGCCCCCTTGGCTTCTTTGAGGGCCCCGTAGAGCCTGTCCTCCTCCTCCGCAGTGTGCCGCCTGCGCCTGCAATGTTGGTAGGCGCGGCGGGCACTGTTACTGGTGGTCCGCACTGCCGCAATTTCGGCGGACCACCAGTAGACCTTCCTCCGGGCGAAGAGCCGTTTCGCCCGGGGCATGGCCGCTCCGCACACGGCCTGCAGTGCGGAGCGGAACCGGCGCGCCCTCTCCTCCACTCCCAAGGCGGCGGGTGGGGCAGCACACCAAGCCTCCACCATCGCCGCCTCGTCCGCCTTGGCCCTGTCCAGTTGGGACAGGGACCACTTGGGGAACTCCTCCGTCCCCCCTCCCCGCCCCCCCCGAGGACTGGGTGGCGGCTGGCCCGGTCTCGTGGAGACCCTCAACCTGATATACAGGTGATCGGAGAGGGTCTCCACGTCCTCCAGGACGCGCCAGTCTGCGAGGCGTGCGGCAATGGCAGGGGTCGCGAACGTGATGTCCACGATAGACCCCCCCTGCCGCCGCACGCAAGTGTTGGCGCTGCCCTGGTTCAGGACCACCAGGCCCGCCGCCGCCACCCAATCCGTCAGCACCCCCCCGCGCACGTCCGTTATGGGGGATCCCCACGCCGCACTCTTGGCGTTGAGGTCCCCCAGGACCATTATATGGCGCGGGGCCGCCCTCTCCACGACCCCCCTCAGGACCTCGAGGAAGGCCTCAAAGGCGGCCAGCGGCCTATTGGGGGAGAAGTACACCGCAACTAGTACGGTGTCGCTCCCCCATCCGGCCGCCACGAACCCCGGGCCGCCCTCGATCCTCACGAGGGAGGGTCCGTCGCCGATCGCCGGCACCGCCACGGCAACCCGTTCGTCCGTCGACCCCACCCAGTTGGGTAGGGGAGGGACGAAGTAGGGTTCCGCGACGACCGCAACGTCAATCGACCACTCCGCCATTACCTGCATGAGCAGGTCTTGTGCTCTGGCGGAGTGGTTGACGTTGGCCTGCAGGAGCTCCAAATGGTGTGCTGGCATTTAGAGCTCCATGCAGGTCTCCTCGGGGGCCGCGGCGGTCGCTGCGGGGGTGCTTCCATTAGCAACGGGGGGGCGGGGACGCTGCGGCCGCAGGTCCCTACCTTTAGTTGCGGGGGGGAAACATTTCCTCCCCCCCAGCATGTGGTTTGCCGGGAGTTTGGCCTGGTGGCACACGGCGCACCAAGCCTTCTCCCAGCAATCCGCCATTTTGTGCCCCTCTTTGCTGCACCGGAAGCAAAAATTGCTCCGGTCAGCTTTAGAGGGGCACAGCTCCCGCGAGTGGCCGACACCATAGCAGCGGAAGCACCGCATTGGTGTCGGCCCCACCGCCGTGACCCTGGCGGAGGCCCATCCCACCAGAATCCTCCCGGCCTTGGTGAGGGTCACCGCAGCCTGCACGGGGCACTGGATCAAGACCGATCCAGTGCCATCGTAAAGGGCGCGGACGGCCCCCACACGGACCTGCTCAGGCCGGCACGCCCCCCGCCGCGGCAACAGCCTGCGCCACCGTGTCCTTGGTGGCCGACTCGTCCAATCCGGAGATCTGGACGCCGGCCATCTTGACAGGGCGGCTGACGTCCGCCACGTCCCCCACCAACCCTTGCAGCTTGGCCGCAAGGGTATCCGCCACCTCGTGGCCCTTCTCCCCGGGGACCTCGATGACCCGGGAGCCCGTCATCGAGGTCCTGACCCGCACGCTCTGCAGGCCCACCTCACTCAGGCTAAGACCATTAATGGCCTTAGCCATGGTGGCCTGCAGGGTGGTGGTGGCCCCCTTCTTGAGGGAGATCACCACCGCCGCCGTCTTGGGGACGGACAGCTTTGCGGGTCTGGGCCCGTGCACTGCCTTCCCTTTAGGGGCTGGAGGGGGGGGCTTGGCCGCGCCCTTGCCCTTCTTCCGCACCACCTGCGACCACGACATCTGTGTGGGCGCAGGCGGCATACGGCCCGAAGGGCCGGGCTCCTCCTCCGGGGCCGGGGCAGCCTTGGCGGCCTTGGCGGACTTCTTTTTGGCGGGGGTGGGGACTGGGGCCACCACCTTTTTGGCGGCTTTAGGCCGCCCATCGCCGAGCCTGGCCCTGGTTTCGAGGGCTTCTACCGGGGCCGAGGGTGGCAGGGCAATTTCTGCCCTCTTTCGCTCGGGGGGGGCTGCCGTGGATGGCTTGGCAGCCCGCTTGTCATGTGCAAGGGGGGGGCGAAGGATGGGCTCCGCCGGGAGGCGCCTATTGACCTCCTCCATCCTGTCGGATATCATCCTCCCGAGGCTGAGGAAGAGGTCCCGCTTCATCACCTCGATAGCCTCGGTGAGCTCGGCGGTCCCAAACTGCAGGGCAGCAGACACGGGGGGGGCGGCCGGGATCTGCCGCTCGCTGAAGGCGATGCGGAGCGCCTTCAGCTCCGCCGAGTTCAGAGCGAGTTGCTCCCGCATCCTTTTATTGTCCGCTTTAAGGATGCGGATCTCCTCGCTCTCGGCCCTGGAGGCCTCTACCTCATCCATTAGCCCCAGGATGGTGCGGCAGGCCCGGTTCATCCGGCCCTGTACCTCCCCCTTGATATTGCCGGATATCCTGGCCGCCTCCAGGATATCCCGTGCCGCCATGCGGGTGGCATCAATCGGGTCAGCCTCCTGCTGACCCTCTAGCCCATCCATAAGCTCAGGGGAGCGCGACCCCGAGCGAGAGCGTGAGCCGGAGCGAGATCGCCGGTCCCCCTTCGCTTTTCCCCCTTTTACCCCCTTCCCCCCCCTAGGGCGGAGCTCAGGGAAATCCCTCCTGTAGCTGGCCGCAGGATCGGCACCAGCTACCTCTTCAAATTGGGGCTCCAGCTGATAAAGCTTTGCCCTCAACCTGGCTGCGGCCAGCCCAGAGTAAGCCCCCTTGGGCTTCCCCCTAAAGGCCGTGTTTATCTTCACGGGCCTTTCTTCACCCTCCTCCTCCTCATCCTGGGTATCCAGTGCCCTCTTGGAGGGCTGTGGAGCCGAGTACTCACCCTCGATCCATCTCAGATCGTCGCTTTCCGACTCAGAATTGGAGTCGTTAATGACTCCCCCCCCCTTGGGTGGAACCCTCCGATTTTTTGTAGGCGAGGCCATGGTGGCCCCCCCTACCTCCCTACCGAGAAAGGTCGAAATCCGACCGCTAGGACCTAAGTTAGGAGCTAACCTAACTTAAAACGGTCAAGTGCGACTCGGATTTCGACTTTCCTATAGTAAATCGGATAAAGCGCCTGAATTACAAAAAATAGCAATCAGGGGAAAACTATGTCCCCTGATTTGACCCACTTCCTGAGGTCGTAGCGAGACCAAACAAAAACTAAAAAATAGAGTTCGATGGCGCCGCAAAAACAAAAACGAAAAAATAAAAGAAAAGTTAAAAGGTTAAAAGTTATTGAATTTACCAACTTTAGGAAAAACCTTAAGTTGGTAAAACAAAAAACCTTACACACCCCGGTACCTTAACAGCCCGATAACTCCCGACCTGGAAGTCGGACTGTCAAGACACAAATAACAAAAATTTAAAAAACTAAATATTCTACCCGCCCCTTAAAGTTAAATATTTTTACAAGAAATAAAACTAAATAAAAAACACTACCAAACACAAAAAAGCCGGAGCTGATTCTCAAAAACTTCGAGTAAAAACTCGAAGTTCAAGAAAATCAAAAGCTCGCGACACAGAAATAAAATCAAAACAAAACCTACACTATAGTTAGCGGGACCGTTGCAGCTACCCCAGCCCAAAAACTGGGCAATTAAGGAAGCTGACAACACCGACAAAACTAATTTAGAAAAATGTAAACAAACCAAAAAATTACGAAAAATTAAAGTTAAAAAAAACACAAAACCAGAAGGCCGATATTTTCCAAACTTGCGTAAGGAAAATTACCGGACCAACCGTACGGCAAAGAAGACGATCGCCGGTATTTTTCGATCCTATAAAAGGCTCGAAAAGATATCGGCAACACGAACTTTTTTGCCGCAGAAAACGTACACAAACCAAAGAAAGAAAAACCAACCGCAAAATGAAAATCAAAGAAAATAAGAAAACTATACTATATAAAAAAGAAATGAAACAATTAAACGAATGAGCAAAAAATGTAATGTTTGGTCACCGAGAATCGCACAAATCATCAACACCACACCCGAGATTTGACCTCCAACCTAACCTAACCTAACCTAACCTAACCTAACCTAACCTAACCTAACCTAACCTAACCTAACCTAACCTAACCTAACCTAACCTAACCTAACCTAACCTAACCTAACCTAACCTTTTTTTTTTTTTTTTTTTTTTTTTTTTTTTTTTTGTTGATGACGGAGTGGAAATGCATTTACGCATCCTCCCTGCCCGGGGAAGGCTGTGCAATGGGAGGTATGACGGACTCTCAAAAGAACTACCGTCTAAAACCACTCCGGCGTTTACCCCCCTGGCCAGTCGCGAGGCGCCGCGGAACCGCAATTAAGCTTTGCCCACTGACACGCCTCCTGGCCTGCTCCGAAGAGCCCCACCTTCTCCGCCAAAGGAGGAGACGGCTGCGGTCGGCAGCCCACGACCATCTCCCCAGACCGGTAAAGCCGTGCAATGTGGGCCCCCAACCCACTGGCCCTACACGGTCTGCCTGTGGTGGATGGTGCTTTCCGGATACCCAACCTCTAAGGGTCGGTCCCCATACCCTTCAAACACACCCCACCACAGCTGTCCCACCAATAACTACAGTGCCCCCCGGGATTCCGAAAGACACGTAGAAGGACCCTCGGGTGACATGGGAGTACGTCTTGAGCAGGGTCATGCTCCGGTACAGAGCGGAACCTTCGTGCTCCGTTGCAGAGCGGAGTTAACATGCCCCAGTCTTTCGGTAAGCCCAGTCACCAACCACCAAAGTGACAGAAAGCAGCTGTCCGGTTTGGAAACGGCCTCAAAGGCACACGCAACCGCCCCTTTCAACCACCTCTGTCACGGCCCCCTCCAGGTAACTGGTTAAGCTTTCCAGGAACAGAAACGGCCTCGAAGGCACACGCAACTGACCCTTCAAGCTACCCCAGTCACCAACCGTCAATGGGCCACAGAAGGAAGCTGTCCAGGGCGGAAACGGTCCAAAGCAACCGCCCCTTCCAACGACCTCTGTCGCCGCCTCCCTATGGTGACGAGGCCACTTTTCCGAAGAAAAGCTGCTCGTCACCATCCCCCCCCAGGTGACAGAAGGAAACTTTCCGGGGCAGAAGTGCCGGTACACAACCGCAACCCTTCAAGAAACCTAACCTAACCTAACCTAACCTAACCTAACCTAACCTAACCTAACCTAACCTAACCTAACCTAACCTAACCTAACCTAACCTAACCTAACCTAACCTAACCTAACCTAACCTAACCTAACCTAACCTAACCTAACCTAACCTAACCTAACCTAACCTAACCTAACCTAACCTAACCTAACCTAACCTAACCTAACCTAACCTAACCTAACCTAACCTAACCTAACCTAACCTAACCTAACCTAACCTAACCTAACCTTTTTTTTTTTTTTTTTTTTTTTTTTTTTTTTTTTTTTTTTTTTTTTTTTTGATGACGGAGTGGAAATGCATTTACGCATCCTCCCTGCCTGGGGAAGGCTGTGCAATGGGAGGTATGACGGACTCTCAAAAGAACTACCGTCTAAAACCACTCCGGCGTTTACCCCCCTGGCCAGTCGCGAGGCGCCGCGGAACCGCAATTAAGCTTTGCCCACTGACACGCCTCCTGGCCTGCTCCGAAGAGCCCCACCTTCTCCGCCAAAGGAGGAGACGGCTGCGGTCGGCAGCCCACGACCATCTCCCCAGACCGGTAAAGCCGTGCAATGTGGGCCCCCAACCCACTGGCCCTACACGGTCTGCCTGTGGTGGATGGTGCTTTCCGGATACCCAACCTCTAAGGGTCGGTCCCCATACCCTTCAAACACACCCCACCACAGCTGTCCCACCAATAACTACAGTGCCCCCCGGGATTCCGAAAGACACGTAGAAGGACCCTCGGGTGACATGGGAGTACGTCTTGAGCAGGGTCATGCTCCGGTGCAGAGCGGAACCTTCGTGCTCCGTTGCAGAGCGGAGTTAACATGCCCCAGTCTTTCGGTAAGCCCAGTCACCAACCACCAAAGTGACAGAAAGCAGCTGTCCGGTTTGGAAACGGCCTCAAAGGCACACGCAACCGCCCCTTTCAACCACCTCTGTCACGGCCCCCTCCAGGTAACTGGTTAAGCTTTCCAGGAACAGAAACGGCCTCGAAGGCACACGCAACTGACCCTTCAAGCTACCCCAGTCACCAACCGTCAATGGGCCACAGAAGGAAGCTGTCCAGGGCGGAAGCGGCCCAGCAACCGCCCCTTCCAACGACCTCTGTCGCCGCCTCCCTATGGTGACGAGGCCACTTTTCCGAAGAAAAGCTGCTCGTCACCATCCCCCCCCAGGTGACAGAAGGAAACTTTCCGGGGCAGAAGTGCCGGTACACAACCGCAACCCTTCAAGAAACCCCTGTCACCTTCCCCCCCCCCCCCCCGTGCCGGATATTAGCCATGGGCCGAAAGAATTCCCAAGGGGGAAAAGTCTCAGCCAATGCCCAGGGTGCACCAGCCCAGATGCTGCGTTCTCTCCGGATCGAGATCAAGAGAGACTGCAACACCCAAGCCAACGTGGAGGAATCCGGCCTGCACCCCAACCTAACCTAACCTAACCTAACCTAACCTAACCTAACCTAACCTAACCTAACCTAACCTAACCTAACCTAACCTAACCTAACCTAACCTAACCTAACCTAACCTAACCTAACCTAACCTAACCTAACCTAACCTAACCTAACCTAACCTAACCTAACCTAACCTAACCTAACCTAACCTAACCTAACCTAACCTAACCTAACCTAACCTAACCTAACCTAACCTAACCTAACCTAACCTAACCTAACCTAACCTAACCTAACCTAACCTAACCTAACCTAACCTAACCTAACCTAACCTAACCTAACCTAACCTAACCTAACCTAACCTAACCTAACCTAACCTAACCTAACCTAACCTAACCTAACCTAACCTAACCTAACCTAACCTAACCTAACCTAACCTAACCTAACCTAACCTAACCTAACCTAACCTAACCTAACCTAACCTAACCTAACCTAACCTAACCTAACCTAACCTAACCTAACCTAACCTAACCTAACCTAACCTAACCTAACCTAACCTAACCTAACCTAACCTAACCTAACCTAACCTAACCTAACCTAACCTAACCTAACCTAACCTAACCTAACCTTTTTTTTTTTTTTTTTTTTTTTTTTTTTGATGACGGAGTGGAAATGCATTTACGCATCCTCCCTGCCCGGGGAAGGCTGTGCAATGGGAGGTATGACGGACTCTCAAAAGAACTACCGTCTAAAACCACTCCGGCGTTTACCCCCCTGGCCAGTCGCGAGGCGCCGCGGAACCGCAATTAAGCTTTGCCCACTGACACGCCTCCTGGCCTGCTCCGAAGAGCCCCACCTTCTCCGCCAAAGGAGGAGACGGCTGCGGTCAGCAGCCCACGACCATCTCCCCAGACCGGTAAAGCCGTGCAATGTGGGCCCCCAACCCACTGGCCCTACACGGTCTGCCTGTGGTGGATGGTGCTTTCCGGATACCCAACCTCTAGGGTCGGTCCCCATACCCTTCAAACACACCCCACCACAGCTGTCCCACCAATAACTACAGTGCCCCCCGGGATTCCGAAAGACACGTAGAAGGACCCTCGGGTGACATGGGAGTACGTCTTGAGCAGGGTCATGCTCCGGTGCAGAGCGGAACCTTCGTGCTCCGTTGCAGAGCGGAGTTAACATGCCCCAGTCTTTCGGTAAGCCCAGTCACCAACCACCAAAGTGACAGAAAGCAGCTGTCCGGTTTGGAAACGGCCTCAAAGGCACACGCAACCGCCCCTTTCAACCACCTCTGCTCTGTCACGGCCCCCTCCAGGTAACTGGTTAAGCTTTCCAGGAACAGAAACGGCCTCGAAGGCACACGCAACTGACCCTTCAAGCCTCCCCAGTCACCAACCGTCAATGGGCCACAGAAGGAAGCTGTCCAGGGCGGAAACGGTCCAAAGCAACCGCCCCTTCCAACGACCTCTGTCGCCGCCTCCCTATGGTGACGAGGCCTCTTTTCCGAAGAAAAGCTGCTCGTCACCATCCCCCCCCAGGTGACAGAAGGAAACTTTCCGGGGCAGAAGTGCCGGTACACAACCGCAACCCTTCAAGAAACCCCTGTCACCTCCCCCCCCCCCCCCCCCCGTGCCGGATATTAGCCATGGACCGAAAGAATTCCCAAGGGGGAAAAGTCTCAGCCAATGCCCAGGGTGCACCAGCCCAGATGCTGCGTTCTCTCCGGATCGAGATCAAGAGAGACTGCAACACCCAAGCCAACGTGGAGGAATCCGGCCTGCACCCCAACCTAACCTAACCTAACCTAACCTAACCTAACCTAACCTAACCTAACCTAACCTAACCTAACCTAACCTAACCTAACCTAACCTAACCTAACCTAACCTAACCTAACCTAACCTAACCTTTTTTTTTTTTTTTTTTTTTTTTTTTTTTTTTTTTTTTTTTTTTGTTGACGAAGTGGAAATGCATTTACGCATCCTCCCTGCCCGGGGAAGGCTGTGCAATGGGAGGTATGACGGACTCTCAAAAGAACTACCGTCTAAAACCACTCCGGCGTTTAAACCTCCTGGCCGGTAGTGAGGCACCGCGGTACCGCTATAAGCATAGACCACTGACGCACCTCCCGGCTTGCTCCGAAGAGCCCCTCAAACCCCCGCCAGAGGAGGAGACGGCTGTGAACAGCCCGCGACCGTCTCCCCAGACCGGTTTAGCCGTGCAATGTGAGCCCCCTACCCACTGGCTTAACAAGAAGTTCGGGCGAGCAGCAAACCGAAGTTCACTGAGTTCGCCTTCCCTTCAACGGTCTGCCTGTGGTGGATGGTGCTTTCCGGATACCCAAACGCGAGGTTTGGTCCCATACCCTTCAAACACACCCCACCACAGCTGTCCCACCAATAACTACAGTGCCCCCCGGGATTCCGAAGGACACGTAGAAGGACCCTCGGGTGACATGGGAGCACCTTCGGAGTGGGTTACGCCCCGTTGCGTGCCATGTCTTCCGGTAAACCCAGTCACCAACCACCAAAGTGACAGAAAGCAGCTGTCCGGTTTGGAAACGGCCTCGAAGGCACACGCAACCGCCCCTTTCAACCACCTCTGTCACGGCCCCCTCCAGGTAACTGGTTAAGCTTTCCAGGAACAGAAACGGCCTCGTAGGCACACGCAACTGACCCTTCAAGCCTCCCCAGTCATCAACCGTCAAAAGGCAACAGAGAGAAGCTGTCCAGGACGGAAGCGGCCTCGCAGGCACACGCCACCGCCCCTTCCAACAACCTCTGTCGCCGCCCACATAAGAGGCGGGATGGTGACGACACCACTTTTCCGAGGAAAAGCGGCTCGTCACCATCCCCCCCCTAGGTGACAGAAGGAAACTTTCCGGGGCAGAAGTGCTCTCCACACAACCGCAACCCTTCAAGAAGCCCCTGTCACCTCCCCTCCCCCCCTTGCCGGATATTAGCCATGGGCCGAAAGAATTCCCAAGTGGGAAAAGTCTCAGCCAATGCCCAGGGTGCACCAGCCCAGATGCTGCGTTCTCCCCGGATCGAGATCAAGAGAGACTGCAACACCCAAGCCAACGTGGAGGAATCCGGCCGGCACCCCAACCTAACCTAACCTAACCTAACCTAACCTAACCTAACCTAACCTAACCTAACCTAACCTAACCTAACCTAACCTAACCTAACCTAACCTAACCTAACCTAACCTAACCTAACCTAACCTAACCTAACCTAACCTAACCTAACCTAACCTAACCTAACCTAACCTAACCTAACCTAACCTAACCTAACCTAACCTAACCTAACCTAACCTAACCTAACCTAACCTAACCTAACCTAACCTAACCTAACCTAACCTAACCTAACCTAACCTAACCTAACCTAACCTAACCTAACCTAACCTAACCTAACCTAACCTAACCTAACCTAACCTAACCTAACCTAACCTAACCTAACCTAACCTAACCTAACCTAACCTAACCTAACCTAACCTAACCTAACCTAACCTTTTTTTTTTTTTTTTTTTTTTTTTTTTTTTTTTTTTGGCAAGGTGAAAAATGCGTTACGCATTTCCCCCGCCATGGGAGTGGCGGGGGGGTATGTGGGACTCACGTCCCCTCCCCTTCTCCGAGCGAGAAGGAGTAGGGGAGTGTTACCCACTAAAAAACACCTTGGCGTACCCTCATACCGGTTTGGTTGGACGCCGTGGAACCCGCGGAAGGCATTCCCCACGACGTCTACCGGCGGCCCCAGCCATTGCTGGGGCTTCCCGCGCCAAAAGGGGAGAGGGGCCGAGCACGCGTGGCCCCCCTCCCAGACCGCTGAGTGGCTTGCCTACGGCAGGCGGGGGACTCCCATCCCCCGCCCGCAGCCACTAAGGGTTAAGGCGCGCAGCAAATCGCCGCCGCCTCAACCCCTGCCGTCTGCGCCGGAGCGGATGCGCAAGCTCCTTCTGCGACATGATCGTTTCGCAGAAGGAGGCCACAGCCTCCCAAGACCTCTCGCTGCAGAGCATTGCCGCAACAATGCTGTAGAGCGAGAGGTCCTCCCGCTGAATAGCGAGTGCCATGGCGCCGCGCTCCGAACTCCAACGGCTGCACACCTCGAAGGTGTGCTGAGCCGTGTCATCCGGATCCCCGCACTCATGGCACTGCGGGGTAGGCTCCCTCCCAATTTTGTGCAGGTAATGGCCGAAACACCCATGTCCGGTCATCACCTGCACAAGCCGGAACGACGTTGCGCCGACTGCCCTCTCTAACCAAAGGTCCACCGACGGGAGGATCGCCCCTATAGTACGGGTACCATAGGGAGAGTCCTCCAGGTCGGATTTCCAGCGGTCCCGCAGTCGACGCTCCGTCATTCGGCGCGTCTCCTCTACCTCCTCAGGGTCCGGGCGTTCACCCCTTGCCCGGGCCCTAGACCTAACCCTATAGGTCTCCGCCTGCACCTCTGCGTCCAGTTCCCAGGGCGGGGTGCAGGCGAGGAGGCAGGCCGCCGCGTGGGCCACAGTTACGTAGGCCCTCACTATACGGAGGGCCACAACCCTCTGCGGCCTCCGCAGCAGGGCCTTGTTTCGGGCGGACAGCTTGTCCGCCCAGATTGGGGCCCCGTAGAGGGCCATGCTCCTTGTTACGCCGGCGTATAGACGCCGGCATAAGGAGCCCGGCCCACCCACATTGGGCAGTAGCCGGCCCAGCGCCGAGGCGGCGCCCACGATTCGGGGAGCAAGTCTGGTGAAGTGCTCCCCGAAGTCCCATTTGCGGTCCAGTACCAGCCCCAGATATTTGATGTGGGGCTTTATCTGGACCGCTTCTCCTCCGAGGGTAAGCGCCGCGCCCGCCGGCAGCCGCCACCCTCGCCCTCCGAAGACTATACTCTCCGTCTTCGAGAGGGCCACCTTTAGGCCGAGCCGCTCAATGCGATGGATCGCCAGCTCGGCCGCCACCTCCGCCCTCCTTGAGGTCTCCCTCATGTCGCTTCCGCGCGCAGCCACCATCGTGTCGTCCGCATAACAGATGGTGAGTGTGCGCGGAAGCAGCTCCCCCCTAATGGCCCAATCGTACCCCAGGTTCCAAAGAAGTGGACCGAGTACGGAACCCTGGGGCACGCCACAGGCCATTCCCCTCTCCCCTCGTCGACCCTCCTTACCCTCATAGAGCACTACCCTCTCGGTAAGGTAGTGCTCTATGACCCGCCTTAGATAGTGAGGCACTTCGTGATACCGAAGTGCCTCACTAATAACCTCGTAGGGGAGGGTGCCGAATGCGTTCGCGATGTCCAACGACACCGCGACGACACCCTCACCCCTGCCCGACGCGTACTCGCAGAAGTCCCTGAGGGACTTCAACGCGTCGAGCGTTGACCGCCCCTCCCGGAACCCGAACTGTCTTTCCGAGACGTTCGGGCCGGCGGTCTCCAGGTGCTGCAGGATTCGGGAGGCCAGGATGCGTTCGAACATTTTCCCGGCCTCGTCCAGCAGCACGATGGGGCGGTATGCGGACGGGCAGTCGGGGGGTCGACCCTCTTTACGGAGGAGGCACAGCCTCCCCTCCTTCCATATCCTCGGGAACCTTCCCTCCCTCAGGCAGTCGTCCATGATCTGCCTGAGGCGGTTCCCGAGGTGCTTCAAAGCTACCGGGAGGACGCGGCCTGGGACTCCGTCTGGACCCGGGGCTTTTTTGCAGCCCCGGAGTCGATCCAGCACCCGCTCGAACTCGTCATCGCTCACAGGAGCGACGACGGGTTCGTCCTCCCGTTCCTCCCGGGTCTCGGTCATTGCCGGGGGAGTGATCGAGGGGGCTGGAGGGAACAGCCCCTCGACGACCCTCTGCAGTAGAGCGGGCTCAAGGGACTCCATTGGAGGGGCGGTGCGCATCTTGTTACGCACCACCCTGTAGGGCCGTCCCCACGGGTCTCTATCGAGGGTGGCCAAGAATGAGACATACGCCTCATCCTTGGCCTTGGCAATAGCCGTGTTTAGGGCCCCCTTTGCCTCTTTGAGGGTGCGGTGGAGGCCCTCTTCTTCTTCGGTAGTGTGCCGCCGGCGCCTACAGTGCTGGTAGGCCCGGCGGGCAGCGTTGCTGGTGGTACGCAGGCCCGCAATTTCTGCGGACCACCAGTACACCCTCTTGCGGGCGAAGAGGCGCTTGGTCCGGGGCATGGCCGCATCGCACACCGCCTGCAGTGCGATGCGGAATTGGACCGCCCTTTCCTCGACACCGAGGGCGGCGGGTGGGGCAGTGCACCAGGCCTCCACCATCGCCGCCTCGTCCGCCATGGCCCTGTCCAATTGAGACAGGGACCATTTTGGAAACCCTCTGCCCCCGTTTGCCCTCCTCCCCGGGATGGGCGGTGGCTGGACCCCTCCTGCAGAGACCCTCATCCTGATGTACAAATGATCGGAGAGGGTCTCCACGTCCTCCAGGACGCGCCATTCTTCCACGCGCACGGCAATGGCAGTGGTCGCGAACGTTATGTCCACGACCGAACCCCCCTGCCGCCGCACGCATGTGTTTGCGTCGCCCTGGTTCAGGATTTCCAGTCCCGTTGCCACCACCCAGTCGGTGAGAGCCGCCCCGCGCGGGTCCGTGATGGGGGAACCCCATGCCGAGCTCTTGGCATTGAGGTCCCCCAGGACCATCACCTGTCTCGGGGCAGCCCTCCTGACCACCCCCCCCAGGACCCCCAGGAACTGCTCGAATGCACGCAGCGGCCTATTGGGGGAGAAATACACCGCTACTAAAACGGTGTCGCTCCCCCACCTGGCCGCCACGAACCCCGGGCCACCCTCGATTCTCGACAGGGGGGGGAAGTCCCCAACCGCCGGCACCACGATGGCAACCATTTCGTCCGAAGCCCCTATCCAATTAGGTAGGGGAGGGACGAAATATGGCTCCGCTACAACCGCAACGCCAATTTCCCACTCCGCCATGGTCTGCATTAGCAGATCTTGAGCTCTGGCGGAGTGGTTGGCGTTCACCTGCAGGACCTCTAGATGTCGGTGTGCTGACATTTAGAGGTCCATGCGGTTGTCCTCTTCTTGCCGGCCGGCGGCTTCTTCTACCTGGGGGGGAGGCTGAGGACGACGGGGGGGTCGCGTCCTCAGGTCCTTGCCTCTAGTGTGAGGGGGGAAACAACTGTCCCCCCCCATGGAGTGATCAGCCGGGAGTTTAGCATGGGCGCACACCACGCACCACGCTTTCTCCTCCCAGCACTCCTTAGCCATGTGCCCCTCCCTGCTGCATCGGTAGCAAGCGTTGGACCGGTCAACGCTGGAGGGGCACGTCTCTCGTGTGTGACCAACACCCATGCATTTATAGCACCGCAGGGGTGTTGGTCCGATTCTATTGACCCTGGCGGAGGCCCAGCCGATCCTGACCCGCCCTTGTGCCAGGAGGGCTTTGGCCACCCGCACTGGGCACTGGATCAGGACAGATCCAGTGCCGTCATACAGGGGGCGAATGCCCCCTACCTTGATTTGGGCCTCATCACAGGCTCCCGCGGAGGCGACAGCCAGCGCCACGGACTCCTTAGTCGCCGACTCGTCCAAGCCGGCGATTTGGAGCCCGACCTTCTTGGTGACGCGGCTCACGTCAGCCACGTCGCCGACAATCTCTCGCAGTTTGTCTGCGAGATTGTCGGCCGCGTTCTCCTGGTCCTCTCCGGGGACCTCGATTATTCGGTTCCCCGTCATCGAGGACCTTACTTTTACATGCTGCAGGCCAACAGCTTCCAGGCTCAGGGCATTGATGGCCCTGGCCATGGTGGCCTGCAGCGTGGTGGTGGTGGTGGCTTCCTTCTTCAGAGAAACCACCACCGCCGCCGTCTTCGGAACGGCCAGTGCCTTCAATTTAGGCACCGCCTTCTTACTCGTTTGGGGCGCCTGGGGCGCTTTGGACGAGGGGGCGGGCTGGGCCTTCGCCTTCCCCTTCCCCTTTGCCTTCCTCACCACGTCCACCCAGGTTTCCTGGGGTGGACGCGGCGTTTTAGCGGAAGGCCCTGCTCCTTCAGCCGACGACCGAGCGTCTGTCGAGGCGGCTCGTGGGGACGGGACTGGGGCTTGGCGGGAGGGGGCCGCTACCTTTTTGGTAGGTTTGGCCTTTTGCGGCCTCCCGTCCCCCAGTCTTGCTCCTGCCTCAGACTGCGTGGTCCTCACCCTGAGGGGGGCTGGCACAGTCGTACTCATCTTGGAGGGGGCTGTCAGTGCTGGTCCCCCTGCTCTCCTGTCAGCCGCCAGCGGGGGGCGGAGAATAGGTTCCGGCGGCAGGCGCCTGTTCACCTCCTCGATGCGGGCATTAATCATGCCGCCCAAAGAGGTGAACAGGTCCTTTTTGAGAACCCCGATTGCCTCCGCCAGATCCGCAGCAGAAAACTGCACGGGCGGATCCGGCAGCGAGGCCGGAGCTACCGGAATCTCCCGCTCCGAGAAGGCGGTTCGGAGCGCCTTCAGCTCCCCCAAGCATTGAGCGAGTTGCTCCCGCATCCTCTTGTTGTCCGCCTTGAGGATGCGGATCTCCTCGCTCTCCGACTTGGCGGCCTGCACATCGTCCATGGAATCGAGGATGACTCTGCACGCCCGATTCATGATGCCCCATATGTCTCCCTTTAGGTGTCCGGAGCGCCTGGCACCCTCCAGGATGTCTCTGGCCGCTTCTCGGGTTGCCTCGATCGGGTCTGTGAGGCGCAAGAACTCCGATGGGCTATTTCTGGTAGGGGAGGTCGGCGATCGCGAGCGCGAGCGCACCTTCTCCTTCCTTTTCCCCTGATTTTCCCCTCTGGGACGGAGCTCGGGGAAATCCTTCCGATATGCTGCGGCAACGGCAGCATCCGCTTCATCCTCAAAGCGATAAGGGTCAACGTCTTTGAGTTTGGCCCTTGCCGCAGCCAACCCCGCGTACGCCCCCTTGGGCTTACCCCTAAGTGAGGAGCTGATTTTGGGCCCGAAAGCGGGCCTCAAATCACCCTCCTCATCATCGTCGTGGTTCCGTTTGGAGGCAGGGACCCTCAAAGCTACTAGCGAGTCATCCGACTCACAGCCAGAGCTGAAGTTTTCTCCCTCCCCCTCCGGTGGATCCCCCCATTTCTCGGTGTCCGAGGCCATAGTGGCCCCTTACACCAGCCTACCAAAGTTGGTCTAAATTCGACCAGCAGGACCGAAGTTATTTCGAAAATCGAAATAAAAACGGTCAAGTGCGAGTCGAATTTAGACTTTCCTATACAAAAATGAGTTTGGCGCCTGATGGAAAAAAATAGCAACCAAACTATTTTTCTCCTCGCAGTTTTAACCCACTTCCCGGGGTCGCAGGATAGCGGGAAAAACACTTAAAAATAGAATAAAACAAGACCTATCCTACTAAAAAACAAAAACAAATAAAAGTTAAAAGGTTACAAAAATACCGAATTTACAAAAAATTTACAAAAGCTTAAGTTTGTAACCGTAAAAACCCTCTACCCCCCACTACGCTTAAAGGCTAATAACTTCCGACTTTTCAGTCGGAAAATTATGAGTCCTTCAAGAAAATATACACAATTATATACACTACCGCTAATAAAAATAATACTATGATACAATAACCGTAACCTAATAAAATAATTTACACAAACTCAAAATTGAGACCTTTATTTTGCCAATTTCGAGTAAAATACTCGAAATTTTAAAAATAAAGGATCTCGCGACTCACACTACAAAATAAAACCAAACCAACGCTATAGTTAGCGGGACCGTTGCCGCTACCCCAACCCAAAAACTGGGCAATTAAGGCAGCTGGCAACACCGTCAAAACTAAAACGAAAAAATGTAAACAAAGGAAAATATGTACAGAAAGTCAACGCCAAAAAACCCGAAAACCCGGAGGTCGCTAATTCCCAATCTTTCGAAAGGGAAGTAACGGGACCAACCGTACGGTCAAGACGGGGATTGCCGGTATGTTCCAGCCCTGAAAAGGGCTCGATACGATATCGGCAACAATTTTATATTTGACGAAGAAGATACGATAAAAACCAATGAACAAAAAACCAACCGCAAAACGAAAACTTAAAAAAATAAGGAAACTACAAAAGATAAGATAAGATCGAAATATGAAATGAAATGAGAAAAAAATGTAAGTTTTTGACACCAAATCACCCGCAAATCGTCCACTTAACACCCAAGATTTGACCTCAACCTAACCTAACCTAACCTAACCTAACCTTTTTTTTTTTTTTTTTTTTTTTTGACAGGGTGGAAAATGCTTTATGCATTCCCCTCACCATGGGAGTAGTGAGGGGATATGTGGGACTCACCCCCCGCCCCCCCCTCAGAATGAGAGGGGGAAAGGGGGCGCAACCCACTAAAAACCACCCTGGCGTACCCTCCTGCCGGTTAGGCAAGGCGCCGTGGAACCGCCGAAGCTCTGCCCACGACGCCTTCCGGCAGCCCCGGCCGTCTGCCGGGGCTACCCGCGCCAAAGGAGAGAGAGGCCGAGCACGCCTGGCCCCTCTCCCAGACCGCCAAGTGACTAGCCTACGGCGGGCGGGGGACTCCCATCCCCCACCCGCAGTCACTAAGGGTTGAGGCGGGCGGCAAAACGCCGCCGCCTCACCCCCCGCCGTCTACGCCGGAGCGGATGCGCGAGAGGAGAGTCCTCGCGCTCACGCTCCGAGGCCTCCTTCTGCGAGATGACACACTCGCAGAAGGAGGCCACAGCCCTCCAGGACCTGTCGCTGCACAGCATTGCAGACACAACGCTGTGCAGGGAGAGGTCCCGTCGACCGATGGCTAGCGCCATAGTGCGGCGCTCCGCACTCCACCGGCTGCACACCTCGAGAGTGTGCTGAGCCGTGTCGTCCGGATCGCCGCACTCATGGCACTGCGGGCCGGGCTCCCTCCCAATTTTGTGCAGGTAATGACCGAAGCATCCGTGTCCGGTCAATACCTGCACAAGCCGGTACGACGTAGCGCCGACTGCCCTCCCCAACCAGGTGTCAAACGACCCGAGGATCGCCCCTATGGTCCGAGTCCCATAGGGGGAGTCCTCCAGGTCCGCTTTCCACCTGTCCCGCAGTCGGCGCTCCGTCATCCGGCGCGTCTCCTCCACCTCCTCAGGGTCCGGGCGTTCTCCTCTCGCCCGGGCCCTGGACCTAACTGCGTAGGTCTCCGCCTGCACCTCTGCGTCCAACTCCCAGGGCGGGGTGCAGGCGAGGAGGCAGGCCGCGGCGTGGGCCACCGTCATGTAGGCCCTCACAATTCGGAGGGCCACCACCCGCTGTGGCCTCTGCAGCAGGGCCCTGTTCCGGGCGGACAGCTTGTCCGCCCAGATGGGGGCCCCGTACAGAGCCATGCTCCTCGTAACGCCGGCATACAGCCGGCGGCACAAGGAGCCCGGCCCACCCACGTTCGGCAGCAGCCGGCTCAGTGCCGACGCGGCGCCCACAATTCGGGGAGCCAATTGCGAAAAATGCTCCCCGAAATTCCATCGTCGGTCCAGAACAAGCCCCAAATATTTTATGTGGGGCTTGATCGGGACCGACTCCCCCCCCAGGGTGAGCGCCAAACCCGCCGGCAGCCTCCACCCCCGGCCCCCGAAGACTATCGCCTCAGTCTTCGGGAGCGCCACCCTCAGGCCGAGCCGACCAATCCGGTAAATGGTCAGCTCGGCCGCCGCTTCCGCCCGGCACAGCACCTCCCTCATGTCGGTCCCACGCACGGCCACCATGGTGTCATCTGCGTAGCAGATGGTGGCCGTCCGTGGGAGCAACTCCCCCCTGATGGCCCAATCGTACCCCAGGTTCCATAAGAGCGGACCGAGCACGGAACCTTGGGGTACGCCACAGGCCATCGCCGTCGACCCCCGTCGACCGTCCCTCTGCTCATAGAGCACTACCCTCTCGGTCAGGTAGTGCTCTATGACCCGCCGCAGGTAGGGAGGCACTTGGTGGTAGATAAGTGCCTCCCTTATCACCCCATAGGGGAGAGTGCCAAACGCGTTTGCGATGTCAAGGGACACCGCGACGACACCCTCCCCTCTGCTCGACGCGTACTCACAGAAGTCCCTAAGGGACTTCAGCGCGTCGAGCGTAGACCGCCCCTCTCTAAACCCGAACTGTCTATCAGAGACGTTCGGGCCGGCGGTCTCCAGGTGCTGCTGGATCCTGGAGGCCAGGATTCTCTCCATCATCTTCCCGGCCTCATCCAGCAGCACTATGGGGCGATAGGCGGAGGGACAGTCCGGGGGTCGACCCTCTTTCCGGAGGAGGCAAAGCCTCCCCTCCTTCCACACCCTCGGGAACCGTCCCTCCCTCAGGCAGTCGTCCATCAACTGCCTGAGTCGGTCCCCGAGGTGTTTTAGGGCGATGGGGAGTACCCGGCCCGGTACTCCGTCGGGCCCCGGGGCTTTCTTGCAGCCCCGGAGCCGGTCCACCGCCCTCTCGAACTCGTCATCGCTTACCGGTGCGATGGCGAGCTCGAGTGGGTCCTCCAAGTCCCCCGGTGGCTCGGTCATCACCGGGGGAGTTATCGAGGGAGCTGCCGGAAACAGCCCCTCGATGACCCTCCTCAGGAGGGGAGGCTCTAGGGAGTCCATGGGGGGGGCAGTGCGCATTTTATTGCGCACCACCCTGTACGGCCGCCCCCACGGATCCCTGTCCAGCGTGGCCAAGAATGAGGCGTGTGCCTCATCCTTGGCCTTTGCTATCGACAGGGTTAGGGCCCCCTTGGCTTCTTTGAGGGCCCCGTAGAGCCTCTCCTCCTCCTCCGCAGTGTGCCGCCTGCGCCTGCAATGTTGGTAGGCGCGGCGGGCACTGTTACTGGTGGTCCGCACTGCCGCAATTTCGGCGGACCACCAGTAGACCTTCCTCCGGGCGAAGAGCCGTTTCGCCCGGGGCATGGCCGCTCCGCACACGGCCTGCAGTGCGGAGCGGAACCGGCGCGCCCTCTCCTCCACTCCCAAGGCGGCGGGTGGGGCAGCACACCAAGCCTCCACCATCGCCGCCTCGTCCGCCTTGGCCCTGTCCAGCTGGGACAGGGACCACTTGGGGAACTCCTCCGTCCCCCCTCCCCGCCCCCCCCGAGGACTGGGTGGCAGCTGGCCCGGTCTTGTGGAGACCCTCAACCTGATATACAGGTGATCGGAGAGGGTCTCCACGTCCCCCAGGACGCGCCAGTCTGCGAGGCGTGCGGCAATGGCAGGGGTCGCGAACGTTATGTCCACGATAGACCCCCCCTGCCGCCGCACGCAAGTGTTGGCGCTGCCCTGGTTCAGGACCACCAGGCCCGCCGCCGCCACCCAATCCGTCAGCACGCCCCCGCGCACGTCCGTTATGGGGGATCCCCACGCCGCACTCTTGGCGTTGAGGTCCCCCAGGACCATTACTTGGCGCGGGGCCGCCCTCGCCACGACCCCCTCCAGGACCCCCAGGAAGGCCTCAAAGGCGGCCAGCGGCCTATTGGGGGAGAAGTACACCGCAACTAGTACGGTGTCGCTCCCCCATCCGGCCGCCACATACCCCGGGCCGCCCTCGATCCTCACGAGGGGGGGTCCGTCGCCGATCGCCGGCACCGCCACGGCAACCCACTCGTCCGTCGACCCCACCCAATTGGGTAGGGGAGGGACGAAGTAGGGTTCCGCGACGACCGCAACGTCAATCGACCACTCCGCCATTACCTGCATCAGCAGGTCTTGTGCTCTGGCGGAGTGGTTGACGTTGGCCTGCAGGAGCTCCAAATGGTGTGCTGGCATTTAGAGCTCCATGCAGGTCTCCTCGGGGGCCGCGGCGGTCGCTGCGGGGGCGCTTCCATTAGCAACAGGGGGGCGGGGACGCTGCGGCCGCAGGTCCTTACCTTTAGTTGCGGGGGGGAAACATTTCCTCCCCCCCAGCATGTGGTTTGCCGGGAGTTTGGCCTGGTGGCACACGGCGCACCAAGCCTTCTCCCAGCAATCCGCCATTTTGTGCCCCTCTTTGCTGCACCGGAAGCAAAAATTGCTCCGGTCAACTTTAGAGGGGCACAGCTCCCGCGAGTGGCCGACACCATAGCAGCGGAAGCACCGCATTGGTGTCGGCCCCACCGCCGTGACCCTGGCGGAGGCCCATCCCACCAGAATCCTCCCGGCCTTGGTGAGGGTCACCGCAGCCTGGACGGGGCACTGGATCAAGACCGATCCAGTGCCATCGTAAAGGGCGCGGACGGCCCCCACACGGACCTGCTCAGGCCGGCACGCCCCCGCCGCGGCAACAGCCTGCGCCACCGTCTCCTTGGTGGCCGACTCGTCCAGACCGGAAATCTGGACGCCGGCCATCTTGACGGGGCGGCTGACGTCCGCCACGTCCCCCACCAACCCTTGCAGCTTGGCCGCAAGGGTATCCGCCACCTCGTGGCCCTTCTCCCCGGGGACCTCGATGACCCGGGAGCCCGTCATCGAGGTCCTGACCCGCACGCTCTGCAGGCCCACCTCACTCAGGCTAAGACCATTAATGGCCTTAGCCATGGTGGCCTGCAGGGTGGTGGTGGCCCCCTTCTTGAGGGAGATCACCACCGCCGCCGTCTTGGGGACGGACAGCTTTGCGGGTCTGGGCCCGTGCGCTGTCTTCCCGGGCCCTTTAGGGGCTGGAGGGGGGGGCTTGGCCGCGCCCTTGCCCTTCTTCCGAACCACCTGCGACCACGACATTTGTGTGGGCGCAGGTGGCATACGGCCCGAGGGGCCGGACTCCTCCTCCGGGGCCGGGGCAGCCTTGGCGGCCTTGGCGGACTTCTTGTTGGCGGGGGTTGGGACTAGGGCCACCGCCTTCTTGTTTGCCCGCCCATCGCCTAGCCTGGCTCTGGCTTTCGGCTCGAGATCCACCGGGGCCGGGGGTGGCGGGGCAATACCTGCCCCCTGTCGCTGAGGGGGGGCCGACACGGCAGGCTTGGCAGCCCGCTTGTCATGTGCCAGCGGGGGGCGAAGGATGGGCTCCGCCGGGAGGCGCCTGTTGACCTCCTCCATCCTATCGCTGATCATGCGTCCCAGGCTGAGGAAGAGGTCTCTCTTCATGACCTCTATTGCTTCGGTCAGCTCGGCGGTCCCGAACTGTAGGGCAGCAGACACGGGGGGGGCGGCCGGGATCTGCCGCTCGCTGAAGGCAATGCGGAGTGCCTTCAGCTCCGCCGAATTGAGCGCGAGTTGCTCCCGCATCCTTTTGTTGTCCGCTTTAAGGATGCGGATCTCCTCGCTCTCAGTTCTGGAGGCCTCTACCTCGTCCATCAGCCCCAAGATGGCGCGGCAGGCCCGGTTCATGCGGCCTTGAACCTCCCCCTTGATGTTCCCGGATATCCTGGCCGCCTCCAGGATGTCCCTCGCCGCCATGCGGGTGGCATCAATCGGGTCAGCCTTCTGACCCTCTAGCCCATCCATGGGCTCCGGGGAGCGCGAGCCCGAGCGAGAGCGCGAGGCTGACCGAGATCGCCGGTCCCCCTCCGCCTTACCCTTTTTTCCCCCCTTTCCCCCTCTGGGGCGGAGTTCGGGGAAATCCCTCCTGTAGCTGGCCGCAGGATCGGCATCAGCTACCTCCTCAAACTGGGGCTCAAGCTGGTACAGCTTGGCCCTCAGCCTGGCAGCGGCCAGCCCAGAGTATGCCCCCTTAGGCTTGCCCCTAAACGCCGTGTTGATTTTCACGGGCCTTTCCTCCCCCTCCTCCTCCTCGTCCTGGTTCTCCAGGGCCCTCTTGGAGGGCTGTGGAGCAGAGTGCTCCCCCACGAGCCATCCGAGATCGTCAATTTCAGACTCGGATTCGGAGTCGTTGATAACCCCCCCCCCCTTGGGTGGAACCCTGCGATTTTTCGTAGGTGAGGCCATGGTGGCCCCCCCTACCTCCCTACCAAGAAAAGCCGAAATCCGACCGCTAGGACCCAAGTTAGGACCTAACCTAACTTAAAACGGTCAAGCGCGACTCGGATTTCGACTTTCCTATAGTAAAAGAGATTTTGCGCCTGAAATTAAAAAATAGCAATCAGGGGAAAACTTTGTCCCCTGATTTGACGCCCTTCCAAAAGTCCTAGCAGGATCAAACAAAGACTAAAAGGTAGTCCTTGCTTGCCCCCCTAAAACTAAACACAAAAAATAATAAAAAGGTAAAAAGGTTAAAAGTTATCGAATTTACCAACTTTCGGAAAAACCTTAAGTTGGTAAACCGAAAAACCTTACCCCCCCCGGAACCTTAACACGACTATAACTCCCGACCTGGGAGTCGTAGAATTAAGGTTTATATACAAAATATTTACAAAAATAAACAATCTACACTAATTTTGGGGTTTTATATTTTTGCAGCAAATGCAAAAAATATAAAACACCGACAAACACAAAAAAGCCGGAGCTGATTCTCAAAAACTTCGAGTAAAAACTCGAAGTTCAAGAAAATCAAAAACTCGCGACACAGAAATATAATCTAAACAATACCTACGCTATAGTTAGCGGGACCGTTGCAGCTACCCCAGCCCAAAAACTGGGCAATTAAGGAAGCTGACAACACCGACAAAACTAATTTAGAAAAACGTAAACAAACAAAAATAATTACAAAAAATTAAAGTTAAAAAACACTAAACTAGGAGGCCGATATTTTCTAAACTAAGGTTCAGAAAATTATCGGACCAACCGTACGGCAAAGAAGCCGATCGCCGGTATTTTTCTAACCTATAAAAGGCTCGAAAAGATATCGGCAACACAGACTTTTTCGCCGCAGAAAACGCACAAAAACTAAAGAAACAAAAACCAACCGCAAAACGAAATATTAAAAAAATAAGGAAACTATACTAGATAAAAGAGAAAAGATATTTGGAAAGACGTGAGAAAAAAATGTAATATTTTGTCTCCGAAGAACGCAAAAATCCACTCAGCAACACCCAAGATTTTACCTCAACCTAACCTAACCTAACCTAACCTAACCTAACCTAACCTAACCTAACCTAACCTAACCTAACCTAACCTAACCTAACCTAACCTAACCTAACCTAACCTAACCTTTTTTTTTTTTTTTTTTTTTTTTTTTTTTTTTTGACAGGGTGGAAAATGCTTTATGCATTCCCCTCACCATGGGAGTAGTGAGGGGATATGTGGGACTCACCCCCCCGCCCCCCCTCCGAATGAGAGGGGGAAAGGGAGCGCAACCCACTAAAAACCACCCTGGCGTACCCTCCTGCCGGTTAGGCAAGGCGCCGTGGAACCGCCGAAGCTCTGCCCACGACGCCTTCCGGCAGCCCCGGCCACCTGCCGGGGCTACCCGCGCCGAAGGAGAGAGAGGCCGAGCACGCCTGGCCCCTCTCCCAGACCGCCAAGTGACTAGCCTACGGCGGGCGAGGGACTCCCATCCCCCACCCGCAGTCACTAAGGGTTGAGGCGGGCGGCAAAACGCCGCCGCCTCAACCCCCGCCGTCTACGCCGGAGCGGATGCGCGAGAGGAGAATCCTCGCGCTCACGCTCCGAGGCCTCCTTCTGCGAGATGACACACTCGCAGAAGGAGGCCACAGCCCTCCAGGACCTGTCGCTGCACAGCATTGCAGACACAACGCTGTGCAGGGAGAGGTCCCGTCGACCGATGGCTAGCGCCATAGTGCGGCGCTCCGCACTCCACCGGCTGCACACCTCGAGAGTGTGCTGAGCCGTGTCGTCCGGATCGCCGCACTCATGGCACTGCGGGCCGGGCTCCCTCCCAATTTTGTGCAGGTAATGACCGAAGCATCCGTGTCCGGTCAATACCTGCACAAGCCGGTACGACGTAGCGCCGACTGCCCTCCCCAACCAGGTGTCAAACGACCCGAGGACCGCCCCTATGGTCCGAGTCCCATAGGGGGAGTCCTCCAGGTCCGCTTTCCACCTGTCCCGCAGTCGGCGCTCCGTCATCCGGCGCGTCTCCTCCACCTCCTCAGGGTCCGGGCGTTCTCCTCTCGCCCGGGCCCTGGACCTAACTGCGTAGGTCTCCGCCTGCACCTCTGCGTCCAACTCCCAGGGCGGGGTGCAGGCGAGGAGGCAGGCCGCGGCGTGGGCCACCGTCATGTAGGCCCTCACAATACGGAGGGCCACCACCCGCTGTGGCCTCTGTAGCAGGGCCCTGTTCCGGGCGGACAGCTTGTCCGCCCAGATGGGGGCCCCGTACAGAGCCATGCTCCTTGTAACGCCGGCATACAGCCGGCGGCACAAGGAGCCCGGCCCACCCACGTTCGGCAGCAGCCGGCTCAGTGCCGACGCGGCGCCCACAATTCGGGGAGCCAATTGCGAAAAATGCTCCCCGAAATTCCATCGTCGGTCCAGAACAAGCCCCAAATATTTTATGTGGGGCTTGATCGGGACCGACTCCCCCCCCAGGGTGAGCGCCAAACCCGCCGGCAGCCTCCACCCCCGGCCCCCGAAGACTATCGCCTCAGTCTTCGGGAGCGCCACCCTCAGGCCGAGCCGACCAATCCGGTAAATGGTCAGCTCAGCCGCCGCTTCCGCCCGGCACAGCACCTCCCTCATGTCGGTCCCACGCACGGCCACCATGGTGTCATCTGCGTAGCAGATGGTGGCCGTCCGTGGGAGCAACTCCCCCCTGATGGCCCAATCGTACCCCAGGTTCCATAAGAGCGGACCGAGCACGGAACCTTGGGGTACGCCGCAGGCCATCGCCGTCGACCCCCGTCGACCGTACCTCTGCTCATAGAGCACTACCCTCTCGGTCAGGTAGTGCTCTATGACCCGCCGCAGGTAGGGAGGCACTTGGTGGTAAATAAGTGCCTCCCTTATCACCCCATAGGGGAGAGTGCCAAACGCGTTTGCGATGTCAAGGGACACCGCGACGACACCCTCCCCTCTGCTCGACGCGTACTCACAGAAGTCCCTAAGGGACTTCAGCGCGTCGAGCGTAGACCGCCCCTCTCTGAACCCGAACTGTCTATCAGAGACGTTCGGGCCGGCAGTCTCCAGATGCTGCTGGATCCTGGAGGCCAGGATTCTCTCCATCATCTTCCCGGCCTCATCCAGCAGCACTATGGGGCGATAGGCGGAGGGACAGTCCGGGGGTCGACCCTCTTTCCGGAGGAGGCAGAGCCTCCCCTCCTTCCACACCCTCGGGAACCGTCCCTCCCTCAGGCAGTCGTCCATCAACTGCCTGAGTCGGTCCCCGAGGTGTTTTAGGGCGATGGGGAGTACCCGGCCCGGTACTCCGTCGGGCCCCGGGGCTTTCTTGCAGCCCCGGAGCCGATCCACCGCCCTCTCGAACTCGTCATCGCTTACCGATGCGATGGCGAGCTCGAGTGGGTCCTCCAAGTCCCCCGGTGGCTCGGTCATCACCGGGGGAGTTATCGAGGGAGCTGCCGGAAACAGCCCCTCGATGACCCTCCTCAGGAGGGGAGGCTCTAGAGAGTCCATGGGGGGGGCAGTGCGCATTTTGTTGCGCACCACCCTGTACGGCCGCCCCCACGGATCCCTGTCCAGCGTGGCCAAGAATGAGGCGTGTGCCTCATCCTTGGCCTTTGCTATCGACAGGGTTAGGGCCCCCTTGGCTTCTTTGAGGGCCCCGTAGAGCCTCTCCTCCTCCTCCGCAGTGTGCCGCCTGCGCCTACAGTGTTGGTAGGCGCGGCGGGCACTGTTACTGGTGGTCCGCACTGCCGCAATTTCGGCGGACCACCAGTAGACCTTCCTCCGGGCGAAGAGCCGTTTCGCCCGGGGCATGGCCGCTCCGCACACGGCCTGCAGTGCGGAGCGGAACCGGCGCGCCCTCTCCTCCACTCCCAAGGCGGCGGGTGGGGCAGCACACCAAGCCTCCACCATCGCCGCCTCGTCCGCCTTGGCCCTGTCCAGTTGGGACAGGGACCACTTGGGGAACTCCTCCGTCCCCCCTCCCCGCCCCCCCCGAGGACTGGGTGGCGGCTGGCCCGGTCTTGTGGAGACCCTCAACCTGATATACAGGTGATCGGAGAGGGTCTCCACGTCCTCCAGGACGCGCCAGTCTGCGAGGCGCGCGGCAATGGCAGGGGTCGCGAACGTGATGTCCACGATGGACCCCCCCTGCCGCCGCACGCAAGTGTTGGCGCTGCCCTGGTTCAGGACCACCAGGCCCGCCGCCGCCACCCAATCCGTCAGCACCTCCCCGCGCACGTCCGTTATGGGGGATCCCCACGCCGCACTCTTGGCGTTGAGGTCCCCCAGGACCATGACATGGCGCGGGGCCGCCCTCTCCACGACCCCCCTCAGGACCCCCAGGAAAGCCTCAAAGGCGGCCAGCGGCCTATTGGGGGAGAAGTACACCGCAACAAGTACGGTGTCGCTCCCCCATCCGGCCGCCACATACCCCGGGCCGCCCTCGATCCTCTCGAGAGGGGGTCCGCCGCCGATCGCCGGCACCGCCACGGCAACCCACTCGTCCGTCGACCCTACCCAATTGGGTAGGGGAGGGACGAAGTAGGGTTCCGCGACCACCGCAACGTCAATCGACCACTCCGCCATTGCCTGCATGAGCAGGTCTTGTGCTCTGGCGCAGTGGTTGACGTTGGCCTGCAGGAGCTCTAAATGGTGTGCTGGCATTTAGAGCTCCATGCAGGTCTCCTCGGGGGCCTGGCCGGCGGCGGTCGCTGCGGGGCCACTTTCATTAGCAACGGGGGGGCGGGGACGCTGCGGCCTCAGGTGTCGACCTTTTGTTGCGGGGGGGAAACATTTCCTCCCCCCCAGCATGTGGTTTGCCGGGAGTTTGGCCTGGTGGCATACGGCGCACCAAGCCTTCTCCCAGCACTCCGCCATTTTGTGCCCCTCTTTGCTGCACCGGAAGCAGAAATTGCTCCGGTCAACTTTGGAGGGGCACAGCTCCCGCGAATGGCCGACACCATAGCAGCGGAAGCACCGCATTGGTGTCGGCCCCACCGCCGTGACCCTGGCGGAGGCCCAACCCACCAGGATCCTCCCGGCTTTGGTAAGGGTCACCGCAGCCTGCACGGGGCACTGGATCAAGACCGATCCAGTGCCATCGTAAAGGGCGCGGACGGCCCCCACCTTGACCTGCTCAGGCTGGCAAGCCCCAGCCGCGGCAACAGCCTGCGCCACCGTCTCCTTGGTGGCCGACTCATCCAGACCGGAAATCTGGACGCCGGCCATCTTGACGGGGCGGCTGACGTCCGCCACGTCCCCCACCAACCCTTGCAGCTTGGCTGCAAGGGTATCCGCCACCTCGTGGCCCTTCTCCCCGGGGACCTCGATGACCCGGGAGCCCGTCATCGAGGTCCTGACCCGCACGTGCTGCAGGCCCACCTCGCTCAGGCTAAGGCCATTAATGGCCTTAGCCATGGTGGCCTGCAGGGTGGTGGTGGCTCCCTTCTTTAGGGAGATCACCACCGCCGCCGTCTTGGGGACCGACAACTTGGCGGGTCTCGGCCGGTGCGCCGCCTTACCGGTCCCTTTAGGGGGTGGAGGGGGGGGCTTGGCCGCGCCCTTACCCTTCTTCCGAACCACCTGCGACCACGACATTTGTGTGGGCGCAGGTGGCATATGGCTCGAGGAGCCGGGTCCCTCTTCCGTGGCCGGGGCAGCCTTGGCGGCCTTGGCGGCTTTTTTGATGGCCGGAGTGGGAGCTGGGGCCACCGCCTTCTTGTTGGCCCGCCCATCACCTAGCCTGGCTCTGGCTTTCGGCTCGAGGTCCACCGGGGCCGGGGGTGGCGGGGCAATACCTGCCCCCTGTCGCTGAGGGGGGGCCGACACGGCAGGCTTGGCAGCCCGCTTGTCGTGTGCCAGCGGGGGGCGAAGGATGGGCTCCGCCGGGAGGCGCCTGTTGACCTCCTCCATCCTGTCGCTTATCATCTTGCCCAGGCTAAGAAACAGGTCCCTCTTCATGCTTTCAATCGCCTCGGTCAGCTCGGCGGTCCCGAACTGCAGGGCAGCAGCGACAGGGGGGGCGGCCGGGATCTGCCGCTCGCTGAAGGCGATGCGGAGCGCCTTCAGCTCCGCCGAGTTCAGAGCGAGTTGCTCCCGCATCCTTTTGTTGTCCGCCTTAAGGATGCGGATCTCCTCGCTCTCGGTTCTGGAGGCCTCTACCTCGTCCATCAGCCCCAAGATGGCGCGGCAGGCCCGGTTCATCCGGCCTTGGACCTCCCCCTTGATGTTGCCGGATATCCTGGTCGCCTCCAGGATGTCCCTCGCCGCCATGCGGGTGGCATCTATCGGGTCAGCCTTCTGCTGACCCTCTAGTCCATCCATCAGCTCAGGGGAGCGCGACCCCGAGCGAGAGCGTAAGCCGGAGCGAGATCGCCGGTCCCCCTCCGCTTTTCCCTTTTTCCCCCCCTTTCCCCCCCTGGGGCGGAGTTCGGGAAGGTCCCTCGTGTAACTGGCCGCAGGATCGGCATCACATACCTCCTCAAATTGGGGCTCCAGCTGGTAAAGCTTCGCCCTCAACCTGGCTGCGGCCAGCCCAGAGTAAGCCCCCTTGGGCTTTTTGAGGAGCTTCTTCCTTCGAGTCTGAGGCGGCGGCGAATCACCAGTTGCACGGTACTTGGCAGCTGCGTCCGCCTCCGCCTCAGACCCACCCAGATCATGGTACCGAAGCACCACCCCCGAGCACGCTCCCCTCGTACCGGAGCGCTTCCCTCTCCTAGCGGTGTTCACTTTCGGCTTCGGTAACACCTCGTCCTCCCCGGCGTGTGGCCTTTTTGTAGACCTTGTACCAGAAGGTCTACTTTGAGTATTCGGGGCATCATTTTTCAGCCCGTCCTCATCAGTGACCTTGCTGGTATTGGGGGTGCTGGTCTGGACATACTGGACAACTAGCGGAAGAGATGAGTCGGAGACATCACCTGCCTCCGAACTGATCACCTCCACCAGCTCCGCCTCATTCAGCCTCGCCGCCTCCATTGCTTTGTCCATCTCGGTGTCCTGTTGTGGTGTGCCCTGGTCGTGTTTACGAAGGTCAGCGCCGTTGCGCTGGCCTACGAAGTGGCTTTTGCCCCCCCCAGAATACGAGGGGCAGCCCGTGTCCGCAGACACGGGGAGGGGTTCTCCCGTTAGGGTACCCTCCTGGGGTAGTCTATTTTTTGAGCCACTCATTCCATCCGTCTTCATTGTGCGTTTAAGGCCCTGCACAAAAGGCCGTGGTACCTTGTTCTCGCCCAGGTCGTCATTATATGAATCGTCATCGGTGTCCTTAAGTAGCTCGCATGGGTCGTGTTCACGGAGGTCAGCGCCATTGCGCTGACCTACGACATGGCCTTTGCCCCCCCCAGAATACGAGGGGCAGCCCGTGTCCGCAGACACGGGGAGGGGTTCTCCCGTTAGGGTACCCTCCTGGGGTAGTCTTTTTTTTGAGCCACTCATTCCATCCGTCTTCATTGTGCGTTTAAGGCCCTGCACAAAAGGCCGTGGTACCTTGTTCTCGCCCAGGTCGTCATTATGTGAATCGTCATCGGTGTCCTTAAGTAGCTCGCATGGGTCGTGTTTACGGAGGTCAGCGCCATTGCGCTGACCTACGACATGGCCTTTGCCCCCCCCAGAATACGAGGGGCAGCCCGTGTCCGCAGACACGGGGAGGGGTTCTCCCGTAAGGGTACCCTCCTGGGGTAGTTTTTTTTTTAAGCCACTATCCATCATCATTGCGTGCGTTTTAGGCCCTGCACCAAAGGCCACCCATCCTCATTCTGCAGTTGCACTCCACTAACTACTCTCCAAGGAGAGTAGTCGGGAGCAACCTTCCACCAATATTGCGCACTTTCGGGGAGTATTTAATTCCCCAGGCCCGCGCTGGCCCAAAAGTGGATATACCGCCACTGGCTCGGTGCCCACCCCCTAGCCTAGCCTAACTTAACCTACCCATTTCCCCCCCAGTGTGTCGGTGACAAAGCGACTTTTCTAACGGAAAGTCACTTGTCACCTCCCCCCCACTCCCCTGCCGGATATTTGCCATGGGCTGAGAGAATTCCCCAGAGGGGAAAAGTCTCAACCGATGCCCAGGGTGCACCAGCCCAGATGCTGCGTTCTCTCCGGATCGAGATCAAGAGAGATCGCAACAACCAAGCCAACGTGGAGGAATCCGGCCCGCACCCCAACCTAACCTAACCTAACCTAACCTAACCTAACCTAACCTAACCTAACCTAACCTAACCTAACCTAACCTAACCTAACCTAACCTAACCTAACCTTTTTTTTTTTTTTTTTTTTGATGACGGAGTGGAAATGCATTTACGCATCCTCCCTGCCCGGGGAAGGCTGTGCAATGGGAGGTATGACGGACTCTCAAAAGAACTACCGTCTAAAACCACTCCGGCGTTTACCCCCCTGGCCAGTCGCGAGGCGCCGCGGAACCGCAATTAAGCTTTGCCCACTGACACGCCTCCTGGCCTGCTCCGAAGAGCCCCACCTTCTCCGCCAAAGGAGGAGACGGCTGCGGTCAGCAGCCCACGACCATCTCCCCAGACCGGTAAAGCCGTGCAATGTGGGCCCCCAACCCACTGGCCCTACACGGTCTGCCTGTGGTGGATGGTGCTTTCCGGATACCCAACCTCTAGGGTCGGTCCCCATACCCTTCAAACACACCCCACCACAGCTGTCCCACCAATAACTACAGTGCCCCCCGGGATTCCGAAAGACACGTAGAAGGACCCTCGGGTGACATGGGAGTACGTCTTGAGCAGGGTCATGCTCCGGTGCAGAGCGGAACCTTCGTGCTCCGTTGCAGAGCGGAGTTAACATGCCCCAGTCTTTCGGTAAGCCCAGTCACCAACCACCAAAGTGACAGAAAGCAGCTGTCCGGTTTGGAAACGGCCTCAAAGGCACACGCAACCGCCCCTTTCAACCACCTCTGTCACGGCCCCCTCCAGGTAACTGGTTAAGCTTTCCAGGAACAGAAACGGCCTCGAAGGCACACGCAACTGACCCTTCAAGCTACCCCAGTCACCAACCGTCAATGGGCCACAGAAGGAAGCTGTCCAGGGCGGAAACGGTCCAAAGCAACCGCCCCTTCCAACGACCTCTGTCGCCGCCTCCCTATGGTGACGAGGCCACTTTTCCGAAGAAAAGCTGCTCGTCACCATCCCCCCCCAGGTGACAGAAGGAAACTTTCCGGGGCAGAAGTGCCGGTACACAACCGCAACCCTTCAAGAAACCCCTGTCACCTTCCCCCCGCCCCCCCCGTGCCGGATATTAGCCATGGACCGAAAGAATTCCCAAAAGGGAAAAGTCTCAGCCAATGCCCAGGGTGCACCAGCCCAGATGCTGCGTTCTCTCCGGATCGAGATCAAGAGAGACTGCAACACCCAAGCCAACGTGGAGGAATCCGGCCTGCACCCCTAACCTAACCTAACCTAACCTAACCTAACCTAACCTAACCTAACCTAACCTAACCTAACCTAACCTAACCTAACCTAACCTAACCTAACCTTTTTTTTTTTTTTTTTTTTTTTTTTTTTTTTTTTTTTTTTGACAGGGTGGAAAATGCTTTATGCATTCCCCTCACCATGGGAGTAATGAGGGGATATGTGGGACTCACCCCCCCGCCCCCCCTCCGAATGAGAGGGGGAAAGGGAGCGCAACCCACTAAAAACCACCCTGGCGTACCCTCCTGCCGGTTAGGCAAGGCGCCGTGGAACCGCCGAAGCTCTGCCCACGACGCCTTCCGGCAGCCCCGGCCACCTGCCGGGGCTACCCGCGCCGAAGGAGAGAGAGGCCGAGCACGCCTGGCCCCTCTCCCAGACCGCCAAGTGACTAGCCTACGGCGGGCGAGGGACTCCCATCCCCCACCCGCAGTCACTAAGGGTTGAGGCGGGCGGCAAAACGCCGCCGCCTCAACCCCCGCCGTCTACGCCGGAGCGGATGCGCGAGAGGAGAATCCTCGCGCTCACGCTCCGAGGCCTCCTTCTGCGAGATGACACACTCGCAGAAGGAGGCCACAGCCCTCCAGGACCTGTCGCTGCACAGCATTGCAGACACAACGCTGTGCAGGGAGAGGTCCCGTCGACCGATGGCTAGCGCCATAGTGCGGCGCTCCGCACTCCACCGGCTGCACACCTCGAGAGTGTGCTGAGCCGTGTCGTCCGGATCGCCGCACTCATGGCACTGCGGGCCGGGCTCCCTCCCAATTTTGTGCAGGTAATGACCGAAGCATCCGTGTCCGGTCAATACCTGCACAAGCCGGTACGACGTAGCGCCGACTGCCCTCCCCAACCAGGTGTCAAACGACCCGAGGACCGCCCCTATGGTCCGAGTCCCATAGGGGGAGTCCTCCAGGTCCGCTTTCCACCTGTCCCGCAGTCGGCGCTCCGTCATCCGGCGCGTCTCCTCCACCTCCTCAGGGTCCGGGCGTTCTCCTCTCGCCCGGGCCCTGGACCTAACTGCGTAGGTCTCCGCCTGCACCTCTGCGTCCAACTCCCAGGGCGGGGTGCAGGCGAGGAGGCAGGCCGCGGCGTGGGCCACCGTCATGTAGGCCCTCACAATACGGAGGGCCACCACCCGCTGTGGCCTCTGTAGCAGGGCCCTGTTCCGGGCGGACAGCTTGTCCGCCCAGATGGGGGCCCCGTACAGAGCCATGCTCCTTGTAACGCCGGCATACAGCCGGCGGCACAAGGAGCCCGGCCCACCCACGTTCGGCAGCAGCCGGCTCAGTGCCGACGCGGCGCCCACAATTCGGGGAGCCAATTGCGAAAAATGCTCCCCGAAATTCCATCGTCGGTCCAGAACAAGCCCCAAATATTTTATGTGGGGCTTGATCGGGACCGACTCCCCCCCCAGGGTGAGCGCCAAACCCGCCGGCAGCCTCCACCCCCGGCCCCCGAAGACTATCGCCTCAGTCTTCGGGAGCGCCACCCTCAGGCCGAGCCGACCAATCCGGTAAATGGTCAGCTCGGCCGCCGCTTCCGCCCGGCACAGCACCTCCCTCATGTCGGTCCCACGCACGGCCACCATGGTGTCATCTGCGTAGCAGATGGTGGCCGTCCGTGGGAGCAACTCCCCCCTGATGGCCCAATCGTACCCCAGGTTCCATAAGAGCGGACCGAGCACGGAACCTTGGGGTACGCCGCAGGCCATCGCCGTCGACCCCCGTCGACCGTCCCTCTGCTCATAGAGCACTACCCTCTCGGTCAGGTAGTGCTCTATGACCCGCCGCAGGTAGGGAGGCACTTGGTGGTAAATAAGTGCCTCCCTTATCACCCCATAGGGGAGAGTGCCAAACGCGTTTGCGATGTCAAGGGACACCGCGACGACACCCTCCCCTCTGCTCGACGCGTACTCACAGAAGTCCCTAAGGGACTTCAGCGCGTCGAGCGTAGACCGCCCCTCTCTGAACCCGAACTGTCTATCAGAGACGTTCGGGCCGGCAGTCTCCAGATGCTGCTGGATCCTGGAGGCCAGGATTCTCTCCATCATCTTCCCGGCCTCATCCAGCAGCACTATGGGGCGATAGGCGGAGGGACAGTCCGGGGGTCGACCCTCTTTCCGGAGGAGGCAGAGCCTCCCCTCCTTCCACACCCTCGGGAACCGTCCCTCCCTCAGGCAGTCGTCCATCAACTGCCTGAGTCGGTCCCCGAGGTGTTTTAGGGCGATGGGGAGTACCCGGCCCGGTACTCCGTCGGGCCCCGGGGCTTTCTTGCAGCCCCGGAGCCGATCCACCGCCCTCTCGAACTCGTCATCGCTTACCGGTGCGATGGCGAGCTCGAGTGGGTCCTCCAAGTCCCCCGGTGGCTCGGTCATCACCGGGGGAGTTATCGAGGGAGCTGCCGGAAACAGCCCCTCGATGACCCTCCTCAGGAGGGGAGGCTCTAGAGAGTCCATGGGGGGGGCAGTGCGCATTTTGTTGCGCACCACCCTGTACGGCCGCCCCCACGGATCCCTGTCCAGCGTGGCCAAGAATGAGGCGTGTGCCTCATCCTTGGCCTTTGCTATCGACAGGGTTAGGGCCCCCTTGGCTTCTTTGAGGGCCCCGTAGAGCCTCTCCTCCTCCTCCGCAGTGTGCCGCCTGCGCCTACAGTGTTGGTAGGCGCGGCGGGCACTGTTACTGGTGGTCCGCACTGCCGCAATTTCGGCGGACCACCAGTAGACCTTCCTCCGGGCGAAGAGCCGTTTCGCCCGGGGCATGGCCGCTCCGCACACGGCCTGCAGTGCGGAGCGGAACCGGCGCGCCCTCTCCTCCACTCCCAAGGCGGCGGGTGGGGCAGCACACCAAGCCTCCACCATCGCCGCCTCGTCCGCCTTGGCCCTGTCCAGTTGGGACAGGGACCACTTGGGGAACTCCTCCGTCCCCCCTCCCCGCCCCCCCCGAGGACTGGGTGGCGGCTGGCCCGGTCTTGTGGAGACCCTCAACCTGATATACAGGTGATCGGAGAGGGTCTCCACGTCCTCCAGGACGCGCCAGTCTGCGAGGCGCGCGGCAATGGCAGGGGTCGCGAACGTGATGTCCACGATGGACCCCCCCTGCCGCCGCACGCAAGTGTTGGCGCTGCCCTGGTTCAGGACCACCAGGCCCGCCGCCGCCACCCAATCCGTCAGCACCTCCCCGCGCACGTCCGTTATGGGGGATCCCCACGCCGCACTCTTGGCGTTGAGGTCCCCCAGGACCATGACATGGCGCGGGGCCGCCCTCTCCACGACCCCCCTCAGGACCCCCAGGAAAGCCTCAAAGGCGGCCAGCGGCCTATTGGGGGAGAAGTACACCGCAACAAGTACGGTGTCGCTCCCCCATCCGGCCGCCACATACCCCGGGCCGCCCTCGATCCTCTCGAGAGGGGGTCCGCCGCCGATCGCCGGCACCGCCACGGCAACCCACTCGTCCGTCGACCCTACCCAATTGGGTAGGGGAGGGACGAAGTAGGGTTCCGCGACCACCGCAACGTCAATCGACCACTCCGCCATTGCCTGCATGAGCAGGTCTTGTGCTCTGGCGCAGTGGTTGACGTTGGCCTGCAGGAGCTCTAAATGGTGTGCTGGCATTTAGAGCTCCATGCAGGTCTCCTCGGGGGCCTGGCCGGCGGCGGTCGCTGCGGGGCCACTTTCATTAGCAACGGGGGGGCGGGGACGCTGCGGCCTCAGGTGTCGACCTTTTGTTGCGGGGGGGAAACATTTCCTCCCCCCCAGCATGTGGTTTGCCGGGAGTTTGGCCTGGTGGCATACGGCGCACCAAGCCTTCTCCCAGCACTCCGCCATTTTGTGCCCCTCTTTGCTGCACCGGAAGCAGAAATTGCTCCGGTCAACTTTGGAGGGGCACAGCTCCCGCGAATGGCCGACACCATAGCAGCGGAAGCACCGCATTGGTGTCGGCCCCACCGCCGTGACCCTGGCGGAGGCCCAACCCACCAGGATCCTCCCGGCTTTGGTAAGGGTCACCGCAGCCTGCACGGGGCACTGGATCAAGACCGATCCAGTGCCATCGTAAAGGGCGCGGACGGCCCCCACCTTGACCTGCTCAGGCTGGCAAGCCCCAGCCGCGGCAACAGCCTGCGCCACCGTCTCCTTGGTGGCCGACTCATCCAGACCGGAAATCTGGACGCCGGCCATCTTGACGGGGCGGCTGACGTCCGCCACGTCCCCCACCAACCCTTGCAGCTTGGCTGCAAGGGTATCCGCCACCTCGTGGCCCTTCTCCCCGGGGACCTCGATGACCCGGGAGCCCGTCATCGAGGTCCTGACCCGCACGTGCTGCAGGCCCACCTCGCTCAGGCTAAGGCCATTAATGGCCTTAGCCATGGTGGCCTGCAGGGTGGTGGTGGCTCCCTTCTTTAGGGAGATCACCACCGCCGCCGTCTTGGGGACCGACAACTTGGCGGGTCTCGGCCGGTGCGCCGCCTTACCGGTCCCTTTAGGGGGTGGAGGGGGGGGCTTGGCCGCGCCCTTACCCTTCTTCCGAACCACCTGCGACCACGACATTTGTGTGGGCGCAGGTGGCATATGGCTCGAGGAGCCGGGTCCCTCTTCCGTGGCCGGGGCAGCCTTGGCGGCCTTGGCGGCTTTTTTGATGGCCGGAGTGGGAGCTGGGGCCACCGCCTTCTTGTTGGCCCGCCCATCACCTAGCCTGGCTCTGGCTTTCGGCTCGAGGTCCACCGGGGCCGGGGGTGGCGGGGCAATACCTGCCCCCTGTCGCTGAGGGGGGGCCGACACGGCAGGCTTGGCAGCCCGCTTGTCGTGTGCCAGCGGGGGGCGAAGGATGGGCTCCGCCGGGAGGCGCCTGTTGACCTCCTCCATCCTGTCGCTTATCATCTTGCCCAGGCTAAGAAACAGGTCCCTCTTCATGCTTTCAATCGCCTCGGTCAGCTCGGCGGTCCCGAACTGCAGGGCAGCAGCGACAGGGGGGGCGGCCGGGATCTGCCGCTCGCTGAAGGCGATGCGGAGCGCCTTCAGCTCCGCCGAGTTCAGAGCGAGTTGCTCCCGCATCCTTTTGTTGTCCGCCTTAAGGATGCGGATCTCCTCGCTCTCGGTTCTGGAGGCCTCTACCTCGTCCATCAGCCCCAAGATGGCGCGGCAGGCCCGGTTCATCCGGCCTTGGACCTCCCCCTTGATGTTGCCGGATATCCTGGTCGCCTCCAGGATGTCCCTCGCCGCCATGCGGGTGGCATCTATCGGGTCAGCCTTCTGCTGACCCTCTAGTCCATCCATCAGCTCAGGGGAGCGCGACCCCGAGCGAGAGCGTGAGCCGGAGCGAGATCGCCGGTCCCCCTCCGCTTTTCCCTTTTTCCCCCCCTTTCCCCCCCTGGGGCGGAGTTCGGGAAGGTCCCTCGTGTAACTGGCCGCAGGATCGGCATCACATACCTCCTCAAATTGGGGCTCCAGCTGGTAAAGCTTCGCCCTCAACCTGGCTGCGGCCAGCCCAGAGTAAGCCCCCTTGGGCTTTTTGAGGAGCTTCTTCCTTCGAGTCTGAGGCGGCGGCGAATCACCAGTTGCACGGTACTTGGCAGCCGCGTCCGCCTCCGCCTCAGACCCACCCAGATCATGGTACCGAAGCACCACCCCCGAGCACGCTCCCCTCGTACCGGAGCGCTTCCCTCTCCTAGCGGTGTTCACTTTCGGCTTCGGTAACACCTCGTCCTCCCCGGCGTGTGGCCTTTTTGTAGACCTTGTACCAGAAGGTCTACTTTGAGTATTCGGGGCATCATTTTTCAGCCCGTCCTCATCAGTGACCTTGCTGGTATTGGGGGTGCTGGTCTGGACATACTGGACAACTAGCGGAAGAGATGAGTCGGAGACATCACCTGCCTCCGAACTGATCACCTCCACCAGCTCCGCCTCATTCAGCCTCGCCGCCTCCATTGCTTTGTCCATCTCGGTGTCCTGTTGTGGTGTGCCCTGGTCGTGTTTACGAAGGTCAGCGCCGTTGCGCTGGCCTACGAAGTGGCTTTTGCCCCCCCCAGAATACGAGGGGCAGCCCGTGTCCGCAGACACGGGGAGGGGTTCTCCCGTTAGGGTACCCTCCTGGGGTAGTCTATTTTTTGAGCCACTCATTCCATCCGTCTTCATTGTGCGTTTAAGGCCCTGCACAAAAGGCCGTGGTACCTTGTTCTCGCCCAGGTCGTCATTATATGAATCGTCATCGGTGTCCTTAAGTAGCTCGCATGGGTCGTGTTCACGGAGGTCAGCGCCATTGCGCTGACCTACGACATGGCCTTTGCCCCCCCCAGAATACGAGGGGCAGCCCGTGTCCGCAGACACGGGGAGGGGTTCTCCCGTTAGGGTACCCTCCTGGGGTAGTCTTTTTTTTGAGCCACTCATTCCATCCGTCTTCATTGTGCGTTTAAGGCCCTGCACAAAAGGCCGTGGTACCTTGTTCTCGCCCAGGTCGTCATTATGTGAATCGTCATCGGTGTCCTTAAGTAGCTCGCATGGGTCGTGTTTACGGAGGTCAGCGCCATTGCGCTGACCTACGACATGGCCTTTGCCCCCCCCAGAATACGAGGGGCAGCCCGTGTCCGCAGACACGGGGAGGGGTTCTCCCGTAAGGGTACCCTCCTGGGGTAGTTTTTTTTTTAAGCCACTATCCATCATCATTGCGTGCGTTTTAGGCCCTGCACCAAAGGCCACCCATCCTCATTCTGCAGTTGCACTCCACTAACTACTCTCCAAGGAGAGTAGTCGGGAGCAACCTTCCACCAATATTGCGCACTTTCGGGGAGTATTTAATTCCCCAGGCCCGCGCTGGCCCAAAAGTGGATATACCGCCACTGGCTCGGTGCCCACCCCCTAGCCTAGCCTAACTTAACCTACCCATTTCCCCCCCAGTGTGTCGGTGACAAAGCGACTTTTCTAACGGAAAGTCACTTGTCACCTCCCCCCCACTCCCCTGCCGGATATTTGCCATGGGCTGAGAGAATTCCCCAGAGGGGAAAAGTCTCAACCGATGCCCAGGGTGCACCAGCCCAGATGCTGCGTTCTCTCCGGATCGAGATCAAGAGAGATCGCAACAACCAAGCCAACGTGGAGGAATCCGGCCCGCACCCCAACCTAACCTAACCTAACCTAACCTAACCTAACCTAACCTAACCTAACCTAACCTAACCTTTTTTTTTTTTTTTTGATGACGGAGTGGAAATGCATTTACGCATCCTCCCTGCCCGGGGAAGGCTGTGCAATGGGAGGTATGACGGACTCTCAAAAGAACTACCGTCTAAAACCACTCCGGCGTTTACCCCCCTGGCCAGTCGCGAGGCGCCGCGGAACCGCAATTAAGCTTTGCCCACTGACACGCCTCCTGGCCTGCTCCGAAGAGCCCCACCTTCTCCGCCAAAGGAGGAGACGGCTGCGGTCAGCAGCCCACGACCATCTCCCCAGACCGGTAAAGCCGTGCAATGTGGGCCCCCAACCCACTGGCCCTACACGGTCTGCCTGTGGTGGATGGTGCTTTCCGGATACCCAACCTCTAGGGTCGGTCCCCATACCCTTCAAACACACCCCACCACAGCTGTCCCACCAATAACTACAGTGCCCCCCGGGATTCCGAAAGACACGTAGAAGGACCCTCGGGTGACATGGGAGTACGTCTTGAGCAGGGTCATGCTCCGGTGCAGAGCGGAACCTTCGTGCTCCGTTGCAGAGCGGAGTTAACATGCCCCAGTCTTTCGGTAAGCCCAGTCACCAACCACCAAAGTGACAGAAAGCAGCTGTCCGGTTTGGAAACGGCCTCAAAGGCACACGCAACCGCCCCTTTCAACCACCTCTGTCACGGCCCCCTCCAGGTAACTGGTTAAGCTTTCCAGGAACAGAAACGGCCTCGAAGGCACACGCAACTGACCCTTCAAGCTACCCCAGTCACCAACCGTCAATGGGCCACAGAAGGAAGCTGTCCAGGGCGGAAACGGTCCAAAGCAACCGCCCCTTCCAACGACCTCTGTCGCCGCCTCCCTATGGTGACGAGGCCACTTTTCCGAAGAAAAGCTGCTCGTCACCATCCCCCCCCAGGTGACAGAAGGAAACTTTCCGGGGCAGAAGTGCCGGTACACAACCGCAACCCTTCAAGAAACCCCTGTCACCTTCCCCCCTCCCCCCCCGTGCCGGATATTAGCCATGGACCGAAAGAATTCCCAAAAGGGAAAAGTCTCAGCCAATGCCCAGGGTGCACCAGCCCAGATGCTGCGTTCTCTCCGGATCGAGATCAAGAGAGACTGCAACACCCAAGCCAACGTGGAGGAATCCGGCCTGCACCCCAACCTTTTTTTTTTTTTTTTTTTTTTTTTTTTTTTTTTTTTTTTTTTTTGACAGGGTGGAAAATGCTTTATGCATTCCCCTCACCATGGGAGTAGTGAGGGGATATGTGGGACTCACCCCCCGCCCCCCCCTCAGAATGAGAGGGGGAAAGGGAGCGCAACCCACTAAAAACCACCCTGGCGTACCCTCCTGCCGGTTTGGCAAGGCGCCGTGGAACCGCCGAAGCTCTGCCCACGACGCCTTCCGGCAGCCCCGGCCGTCTGCCGGGGCTACCCGCGCCGAAGGAGAGAGAGGCCGAGCACGCCTGGCCCCTCTCCCAGACCGCCAAGTGACTAGCCTACGGCGGGCGGGGGACTCCCATCCCCCACCCGCAGTCACTAAGGGTTGAGGCGGGCGGCAAAACGCCGCCGCCTCACCCCCCGCCGTCTACGCCGGAGCGGATGCGCGAGAGGAGAATCCTCGCGCTCACGCTCCGAGGCCTCCTTCTGCGAGATGACACACTCGCAGAAGGAGGCCACAGCCCTCCAGGACCTGTCGCTGCACAGCATTGCAGACACAACGCTGTGCAGGGAGAGGTCCCGTCGACCGATGGCTAGCGCCATAGTGCGGCGCTCCGCACTCCACCGGTTGCACACCTCGAGAGTGTGCTGAGCCGTATCGTCCGGATCGCCGCACTCATGGCACTGCGGGCCGGGCTCCCTCCCAATTTTGTGCAGGTAATGACCGAAGCATCCGTGTCCGGTCAATACCTGCACAAGCCGGTACGACGTAGCGCCGACTGCCCTCCCCAACCAGGTGTCAAACGACCCGAGGATCGCCCCTATGGTCCGAGTCCCATAGGGGGAGTCCTCCAGGTTCGCTTTCCACCTGTCCCGCAGTCGGCGCTCCGTCATCCGGCGCGTCTCCTCCACCTCCTCAGGGTCCGGGCGTTCTCCTCTCGCCCGGAGGCCTGCACCCCAACCTAACCTAACCTAACCTAACCTAACCTAACCTAACCTAACCTAACCTAACCTAACCTAACCTTTTTTTTTTTTTTTTTTTTTTTTTTTTTTTTTTGATGACGGAGTGGAAATGCATTTACGCATCCTCCCTGCCCGGGGAAGGCTGTGCAATGGGAGGTATGACGGACTCTCAAAAGAACTACCGTCTAAAACCACTCCGGCGTTTACCCCCCTGGCCAGTCGCGAGGCGCCGCGGAACCGCAATTAAGCTTTGCCCACTGACACGCCTCCTGGCCTGCTCCGAAGAGCCCCACCTTCTCCGCCAAAGGAGGAGACGGCTGCGGTCAGCAGCCCACGACCATCTCCCCAGACCGGTAAAGCCGTGCAATGTGGGCCCCCAACCCACTGGCCCTACACGGTCTGCCTGTGGTGGATGGTGCTTTCCGGATACCCAACCTCTAGGGTCGGTCCCCATACCCTTCAAACACACCCCACCACAGCTGTCCCACCAATAACTACAGTGCCCCCCGGGATTCCGAAAGACACGTAGAAGGACCCTCGGGTGACATGGGAGTACGTCTTGAGCAGGGTCATGCTCCGGTGCAGAGCGGAACCTTCGTGCTCCGTTGCAGAGCGGAGTTAACATGCCCCAGTCTTTCGGTAAGCCCAGTCACCAACCACCAAAGTGACAGAAAGCAGCTGTCCGGTTTGGAAACGGCCTCAAAGGCACACGCAACCGCCCCTTTCAACCACCTCTGTCACGGCCCCCTCCAGGTAACTGGTTAAGCTTTCCAGGAACAGAAACGGCCTCGAAGGCACACGCAACTGACCCTTCAAGCTACCCCAGTCACCAACCGTCAATGGGCCACAGAAGGAAGCTGTCCAGGGCGGAAACGGTCCAAAGCAACCGCCCCTTCCAACGACCTCTGTCGCCGCCTCCCTATGGTGACGAGGCCACTTTTCCGAAGAAAAGCTGCTCGTCACCATCCCCCCCCAGGTGACAGAAGGAAACTTTCCGGGGCAGAAGTGCCGGTACACAACCGCAACCCTTCAAGAAACCCCTGTCACCTTCCCCCCTCCCCCCCCGTGCCGGATATTAGCCATGGACCGAAAGAATTCCCAAAAGGGAAAAGTCTCAGCCAATGCCCAGGGTGCACCAGCCCAGATGCTGCGTTCTCTCCGGATCGAGATCAAGAGAGACTGCAACACCCAAGCCAACGTGGAGGAATCCGGCCTGCACCCCAACCTAACCTAACCTAACCTAACCTAACCTAACCTAACCTAACCTAACCTAACCTAACCTAACCTAACCTAACCTAACCTAACCTAACCTAACCTAACCTAACCTAACCTAACCTTTTTTTTTTTTTTTTTTAACGGTGAGGAAACGCATTTACGCGTACCCTCCGGTCTAGGGACGACCATATTGGAGGGTTATGTGGGACTCTCAACCCCCTACCCTTCAGAGCGAAGGGGAAGGGGGAAGCCTACCCACTAAAACCTCACCGGTGTTAATCTCCACAGGCTGTTAACGGGGGCACCGTGGGCTGATGACTATTCACCACTGGGTGCCCCCCAGCCGCCCCAGCCTGTTGCTGGGGCACCTGCGCCAAAGGAGGGAGGGTTCAGCTAACCTAACCTAACCTAACCTAACCTAACCTAACCTAACCTAACCTAACCTAACCTAACCTAACCTAACCTAACCTAACCTTTTTTTTTTTTTTTTTTTTTTTTTTTTTTTTTGATGACGGAGTGGAAATGCATTTACGCATCCTCCCTGCCCGGGGAAGGCTGTGCAATGGGAGGTATGACGGACTCTCAAAAGAACTACCGTCTAAAACCACTCCGGCGTTTACCCCCCTGGCCAGTCGTGAGGCGCCGCGGAACCGCAATAAAGCTTTGCCCACTGACACGCCTCCTGGCCTGCTCCGAAGAGCCCCACCTTCTCCGCCAAAGGAGGAGACGGCTGCGGTCGGCAGCCCACGACCATCTCCCCAGACCGGTAAAACCGTGCAATGTGGGCCCCCAACCCACTGGCCCTACACGGTCTGCCTGTGGTGGATGGTGCTTTCCGGATACCCAACCTCTAAGGGTCGGTCCCCATACCCTTCAAACACACCCCACCACAGCTGTCCCACCAATAACTACAGTGCCCCCCGGGATTCCGAAGGACACGTAGAAGGACCCTCGGGTGACATGGGAGCACGTCCAGAGCAGGGTCATGCTCCGTTGCAGAGCGGAACCTTCGTGCTCCGTTGCAGAGCGGAGACATCCCCCGGTCTTTCGGTAAGCCCAGTCACCAACCACCAAAGTGACAGAAAGCAGCTGTCCGGTTTGGAAACGGCCTCGAAGGCACACGCAACCGCCCCTTTCAACCACCTCTGTCACGGCCCCCTCCAGGTAACTGGTTAAGCTTTCCAGGAACAGAAACGGCCTCGAAGGCACACGCAACTGACCCTTCAAGCTACCCCAGTCACCAACCGTCATAAAGGCAACAGAGAGGAGCTGTCCATGACGGAAGCGCACGCGCTACCGCCCCTTCCAACAACCTCTGTCGCCGCCCTCCAATATGGGGCGGGATGGTGACGAAACCACTTTTCCGAGGAAAAGCGGTTCGTCACCATCCCCCCCCAGGTGACAGAAGGAAACTTTCCGGGGCAGAAGTGCCGGTACACATCCGCACCCTTCAAGAAACCCTTGTCACCTACCTCCCCCCCTCCGTGCCGGATATTAGCCATGGGCTGAAAGAATTCCCAAGAGGGAAAAGTCTCAACCGATGCCCAGGGTGCACCAGCCCAGATGCTGCGTTCTCTCCGGATCGAGATCAAGAGAGACTGCAACACCCGTGTCAGTGGGCCTGAACCTAACCTAACCTAACCTAACCTAACCTAACCTAACCTAACCTAACCTAACCTAACCTAACCTAACCTAACCTAACCTAACCTAACCTAACCTAACCTAACCTAACCTAACCTAACCTAACCTAACCTAACCTAACCTAACCTAACCTAACCTAACCTAACCTAACCGGAGGTTGCCATTGTTACTCGTTAATACTTAATGAATATTGGGGAGACAAACGGTTGCGTGATCTAAAGTACGAGTGGCGCCATCTATGCAACTTACGTGAAAGTTGTTTTGGATAATGTTGCATTGACATTGGCTATTCGACGACAGATGGCGCGAGTTGTACGCATCCGGGGATCTCAGAGCTGGCGCTTACCTCTCCTAAAGGATATGTTTAACTATACAGAGTTGTTTTTTTTTTTTTTTTTTGGGAAACGCAAAACTGGTATTGTGTGGCCTTGGCCGTATTGGGCGCGAAATCAAACACCTATACATATACCTACCGAAGGTATCGATTCTTCCTTCTTCCTAGTTAATACATCTTAAGGGGAACAAACGATTGCGCGATTTAATCGACAGGTCCTGCCATCTGTTGAGGTTTAGAGAGGTATTTAATGATTCCGTAATTCTATTGAGTTTCTATTGGAGTCTTCTGAGTTTTAGAGGTATTCATTGAACTATCAATTAATTAATTGATGTATACAACCTGGCCCCTATTTATCCAAGCTTGACAAGTGCGACAATTGTCCAAATTAAGTGACAATTGTATTTTATGTTATGAAACTGCAATTGTAATAATCAGGTGACAGTTGTCGAGTAGTCACGATAAGTGTTGTTTCACAAATCTCTACATTATTAAACCACGCTGACAGGTGCGAATCGTATGTTGATTGTTGACAGGCGACCACCATTTCCGCGTAGTTAGTCCACAATTTATACAACTACAATTATTATATTAGTTTAAGTTGGAGTGTCCAAACCTTTTTTTTTTTTTTTTTTTTTTTTTTTTTTTTTTTTTTTTTTTTAGTCAATCGCTCATGCATGACTATACACTTTTTTTAATCTGAATCGTCAAAGATGTACACAGATTTTAATATTATTTAAAATAGAAATATGCATTATAAAGGATCGTCTTCAAAATAGCATGCAACCAAATTAGCCATTGTTTTTAAATAAATAATAGAATAAGTCAAAATATCACAAATAATGATTGCTAGTTGCTGGTAATGGAAATTAACATATCTCGTCGTTTAGAAAATGAATGCATTATTTTTCTAACAGCATTTTTGCACCTGCTCGAACCATGCAAGTGCAAGCAGAAAATAAATAATGTGGCAAAGAAGTTTAAAAATTGATGTAATTAATACATACATATTATCCGTAGGCACAAAATACATATTGGTTCCACTGCGTTCTGGCGCTAAACTTGGTAAAACTTAAATATGAATCGAAACAAAATTATTGTTGACGAATTTAATTAGCTATTTGAGGACAGATAGCGCAAGTAGTACTCATTTTTAATATGCGATTAATATATTTTTAAGGTGATGAGTACGTCTAGCGCTATCTACTATACGTATTAAAGCTAAATTTAAATCTGATGCATTTCAAAATATCCAAATGAATGAGACAACATGATTGTTAAGAAATGTGGGTAACATAGCTACTCGACGACAGATTGCGCAAGCTGTTATCATTACTCAACGTTCAAAATTTGGAAATATTAAATACGGAATCAAATACGGAATCCCCGATGCACGAGTCCGAACAACACTTCTGTATCCACCCTTGCAGGTAAACTCAGTTCTGCAGCGTATACAGTAACGCGAATCCGACAGCTTGCAGACGTCGAGACAGCGAGACTGGTGTATTATAGTTATAATCATAGTATTATTGAGTAGAGGAATTTTGTTGTGGGGTAAAGAGTGACATCCAGGCCATCTTCTTATTACAAAAAGCTATGATTCATTTAACGAAAAAAAAAAAAAAAATGACTATAGCTAATACTCAGCTAAACCCCAGTGTGCAATGTCATAACCCAAAACATTTTGACGTCCAAACTGTCGAAGTAATTTTTGTTTTTTTTTCAAAATATATACCAGGATTATGGCTTACGTCTGGCTCTGGGCGGTTATGCTAAGTGTCACTTTGTACAATGTATTGTTCATTGGGCGGTACGAGGCCTTAGATGAATGATTGGCTACTTTCCGTGTTATACAGTCGAAGCATTTGATAGTTTACCCACGAGTTTCAAGTGATATGTAATTTGGTGGGTTATACATTTTTTACCTATTATGTACCTATTATATAAAACGAGTAAAGAATCAATTTCCTTGTCTATACAGTACTTCACACAATAAACCGCATATCGTTTGTATCAGGTAAGTGGCTAGAGCACGGGAAAGTCGACTGTGACATTTTAAGTAGGTATCTATACATCGAGTTCTATCGTACTCACCCAATGTTTCCGTGCGCTCCCCGCCTAGACGCTGCTCAGTGGCAACACCCAGTCTTGTTTTCTCACTTACCGTACTATAATATCAGGTTGTAATAGATGAGTGAGTCCAAAGATCATACTCCTACAATAGGTTCTATGCAATGCCATGATGTTTAATGATTGAATGTTTTTATAACTACCACAGATGGCGCTGTCTGTCAAACCAGGAGCTATGTTCTACTCGGAACGGAAGCCTCGTTGTATTGCCGTAGTATTGGCAGGCAACGGTATGATAGCTCTTATTTACTTGACAGTTATAGAGAGTTAGAGTGAGAATAATAAAACGAGCACATGTCAAAAGCAGTTCGACTAGAGCGAGCCTCTGGTCGGTCGAACATTTCGTGTCTTCAAATTGAATATTCCAGTGTTATCAATCCACGAACTCCCGCCCACAACTTAAATGTAGAATTACACTCTTACCAGCGAACCAGAATTCACGGTCAATAGCCAACTTCTTTGTTTTTTTTACTGAATTTGACCTACATAATGAAGAAAATAGAAAAGCTGCGACGTTGCCAGCACAGCCTTTCTGAGACGGTTTTTAGCTCTTACAGTGTTTTCAATTTATTAAGACGCGCAGCGCTGGCCTTCGACATTGCACGGGTGCCTCAATATAGGTCGTACCTGTATTGACCGCGAACGATGGTTCGCTGGTAAGAGTTTAATTCCATATTTTGAAGAATGTAGTTTATTTCAACTAAGTATTTAATTTTACTTTAGATTCCATCATAACAAAATATAGAAAAGAACTTAAAATCAAATAATAGATACGACACTGCCAGAATACATTTTGTAAGAGGCCACTTTACAACCCAAGTCTGGAGCCTCTGAAGCCTGGGCTGGTGCTGGTAGCAGCCAGCCGCCGCCGGCCGCAGTCGCGGGGCAGTGCTGCACGCGCGCCGCACGCTGGATCGGCAGTCCTCTATCTGCCACAGCTTTTAAAATATAGGGTACAACGACAGCGTTTCACGAATTCGGTAGATAAATAATGTCGCGCTAGAGCGAAAGGTAAGGTTCCGGGATCATGAATAAAACAAGTGTTCGTTCGTAACTCTCATAGAGTTTATTAATTTGTTCTTAGAACACAACACTAGGCCACCCCGCGCGCTCCTGGTCGGAGCCGCCCGGAGGGCCCACGAGCGCGGCGCGGGGCGCGGGGCCGCTCGCTTGTTCCTCGTTAAATTAATATCACATTGTGTTTTGGGCACAAATTGAATTATTATTCAGTAGGATTTCATAATAAAACTCAATAGAAAATACTGATTCAGTCTTCACAATATCTGTGATTCCATCAATACAGATTATACAAAATTAAATTTTATTCATTCAATAATAAACACGGCATGATCCCATGATCATCTACTCAATCCAGAGACAAGGAGTTGCAACTGTGATAAACCAAGGAGTAGTGCGTGGAGAGTGCGGGCGGGGCGGGGCGAGGCGGGGCGGAGGGCCTGCGCCGGCGCCGCGCCCGGCTCGCTCCTTTAGGCCGCTTAAAGCTTTACAACTTAAATTTACTAATTTAACACTAATTCTAACTTGTACTTTATTTACTCTACGAAATAAATAGATTAATACGACGACTTTATAACTACGTAGGTAGGTCTCTTGTCGAGTCGAGTCTCGTAGTTTAACGATGATATAAGAAGAATATATTACTATGATTACGCTACTCGAAACAATTTAGTATTAAATTAGACACGTATCTGTTACGAGCTAGAATCACAAGGAGCGCAAGGCGCGTTACTTCTTACTACAAACTCTCCGGTACAGCGCTTACAAAAATATCTTCCCTCTGCGCGAGCCCCGGGCGCCCCCCGAGGGGGGCGGGGGCCGCGGCGCGTGCCTCGCTGCGCCGGTCACTCCGTTACACTTCTAACAAAATATAGCTATCCATATAATCTACTCTCTGTAAGTACCTGCCGCCGCCTCGGGGCGACTTCTTTGTTTTACATCGACGCTATCACGCGCCGATCATTTCGGAGCTCACTCTAGGAAACGTATTTACAGGATTTAAATATGTTTTTTATAATAGTTTTAGTAACAATAATATGTCTCTGTTCCTAATTATCACTCGCGTTAAGTAAATCGCAAAAACATGGGCGATGAGGTCTGATAGGCGGGGCGGGCGGCGCTCAGACCTGGCCGGCGGGCAGCGTCTTGCGCGGCTGCAGCCGCTCGTCGGCGGCCAGCAGGCGGTCCAACTCGTCGTCCTCGTAGAACGCCACGAAGTGCTCGGGCTTGGCCACGGCCTCGAACAGTGAGCACACCGACGGCTTCACGTTGTAGAAGTAGAGCGGCTGGCGGCGCGCGTGGAAGTCCTCGGTGAGCTGCTGGATGCTCTTGGCGGCGGTGTAGTCCGCGCTGTAGATGTGCGTGCACTCCAGCACCACGGGCAGCGGCGCGGCCGAGCCCGGGCCCGCCGCGCCCGCGCCTGTCGCGCCCGTCGCGCCGCCCGCGCACTTGGTCACGAGCCGCTTCACGTAGTCCACGGACGGGAACATGAGGCAGCGGTCCGGCGTGATCATCATGTACTCCACGCCGTGCTCCGTCTGAAACAGATTACATGTGAATGCACTACGAGTGTTGTATGACAAATATTATGACGTGGATGCAAGCAGAGTGAATGAAAACAATAATAGGGTCCCTCTACTTAAGCGCCATTGAAGACTACGGATTGAATTGTCAAAGTGTTCCCAAATTTGGTAAAGAAACGGATGACTCGGGCCCGGGTCTCACCTTGAGCATCTCGACGGAGAACTTGGGGCGCGCGGCGTGGTAGAGGATGAACACGATGTTGACAATGACACCGGTGAGGATGCCCATCTCCAGCGGCAGCGTCAGGCATAGCACGAATGTGCCCACACCCGGGATCAGGTCCAGCTCTGCGACAGACGAACACGAGAAGTCAGAATCACACTCAGCTATTATTTCACCTTCAGTAGGTATACCTCTAAGAATGCACAGCTTGTGCCTCGTCAGCCGTCTAGCGGCCTAGCGGCGGCCTGATTACCACTACTACAATTAGGGCGCCACTCCATATACATCCGGCATATGGTTGGTGCAATCTTAAGTAGGTATCTACTTCAAGTAAATAAATAAATAAAACCTGGAATCAATGAAACGAGGAAGAGGTGACATTTCGTTAAATATTTTCGGTGGCCGATGAGACCCGAAAATATAGGTGGATAATCAAAGACCACCTATCACCGGTTGTTGTCGTGTGGAAACAAAGGGCATACAATATATAGGGCGGGCTTTTGTATATATATATATACAACTGAATGAGATATACTCGTACGTTTATACCCTTGCGGGATTTCAATATCCAATCCTGAAAGAAAAGTCGTTTTCAGCGTACTTAATAATTCAAAAAGAAACACGCATTGCATTCACTCACTCTTGGCGCGCCACATTGGCTTGATGACGTGGTACTCGACCATGAACAGGATGGCGGAGATGATGACGGCAGCCAGCGCTGCCTTCGGGATGAACTCGAAGTACTGCGTGAAGAACTGCAGCGCCAGGATCACCATGATACCTGCAACGATCAAGGCGAGCAGTGAGCGCGCGCGCCAACGGCACGAGAACGTCCCAGTTTTTCAGTTACAGTACTATTTCGTCAGAAGACCCGCGTTTGTCACAACTGACACCAATTAACGCTTATTATAGGTAAGTATGTTCTTAGCTACTTTGAGTCACAGTGGCGCTGTTTGCAACCAGTCCGGGACACGTTGATTTACTCTCCGTTTTAAATATCACAAAAAATGTGTAATGTATGTAATGTATGATACTTATATATAATAATGAAAAAAGAAACAACATCCCTGGGGCACGGTTATGTTTCCTCGAAAATGTTTTGCAAGAGAGCCTCACTAAAACTTTAGCGTATTCCTTTCTTCTTTAAAACAGTTGTAACACATTTGACAAATTTTGAAATATTGTATTTTTTTATGAATGGGTTTACAAACCGAATGTTACGTTAGTATGTCGGACCGTGCTCAGTGTAGGGTTCCGAAGTGGTTACTACAAACACAAAAAAATATCTGAAATGAACTTGTCAAGCGTACTACAACTAGCTGCGAGTATGGTAGCTTTTGTTTTGGCTTCGTTATATGCACCTACTACTATAATACTACCGTGAATTTTAGGGTTCCGTTCCCAAAGGGTGAAAACGGGACCCTATTACTAAGACTCCGCTTTGCGTCTGTCAGTCACCAGGAACTCATGTCATGAACCGTGAAAGCTATACAGCTGAAATTTTCACAGTAGATGTATTTCTGTTGCCACTATAACAACAAAACTATATACCTTATATACCTTATATACCTTATGTGCAATAATAATAATTAAGTAAATACACTGTAAGATTATTAAGCTAAAGCCCTCTCTTAATGTTGCTGCGCCCAACAGGGTCCATAATTATATAATTAAGTTATATATTTATTACCGTAATAGCTTAAGTTTTAGCCTGTCAACTGCCAACACATGGTGGAACGCAATCAATTTTTGAATGTTGAGTATTGAGTAACTAAAAACAGAATAACTTAGATATTTAAGGGGGGCTCCCATACAACAAACGTGTATGTTTTGCCGTTTTTTGCTTGATATTAATAACGGCCACAGGTATATACTCACTTAAAAGGTAAATAATTATATTAAAATAAAATGAACATTTAAGGGGGTTCCCATAAAACAAACGTAATTTTTTACTAATGTTGCATAGATAATGGCACGGAACCGTTCGCACTTGACCGGTTAGTTTTCTACATATTATTAACTAATTTTCTGTAAGAGGGGGGGGGGGGGGGGGGGGGGGGGGGCTGTGACTCTTACAAAAAATTGAACCTACTTTAAATCATTCCCAAAAAAATCATTCCTACCTTATGTGTACAGTCACCCAATAAAAATGTTGAGCATTCTTAGAACCTTGTCATTGTGAATGTCATTGTCATGTGTTATTTGATGTTCTGATTGAAGTTTACTATGACAACGCACTAAAGTGCTTAACATTTTCGTTGGGGTACTGTACATAAACATACAGTTTATTGTTGTTGCTAAGACGTTAACATAGATAAGAGAAATAACGGTCAGAGATGAGAACCCTGTGGCACGCCAGAGTGGATGGCAACACTCCGACTCCGTATCCACGCAATGCTTCAAACATTGTTCTGCTTATAAAGGTATCATTCGCAACTTCGCAAGAGGCGACTAATGGATTAAAAGCTTGTAGTATTGATAGGCGATGGGCTTGCAACCTGTCACTAGTTATACACTGGTAAACATCTTGGTCTGTATGTGCAAAATGGGGTTATAGAATTAACAACAAATTGTTAGAGTTGGTAATTCTGTAGCTCTGCTTACCCACTCTGGGATAAAGGCGCGACGGTAAGTATGTATGTAATGTCATGTAATGAGAATTATGGATACCAAGTTATTTAAGCTTTTTAATTAAGATATTATGGTCAATCGGATCAAAAGCTTTACTAAAATCGATATTGATTGCATCCACCTCTTTTGAGTAATCTATATTATTATCCAAAGCATCCACAATATCACTGACAAAGCCGGTAAAATTAGTTTTAGTTGACTTTCGAGGTAAAAATCCGTGTTGTTCTTGGCTTAGTCTTACTCTCGAGTACCAATATCCTTTCTTTTGCACAATCTACTCGAAAACTTTTAGAGCTGAGAGTTTAAAAGTAAACTTAAAAACAAAAATGAATAATTGCTCTGAATTGTTTTCGTGTCCAATCAATTTTCAGTGCGAAGGTTCAATTCGATAAGCCATTAAAAATAATCGATTTTCTGCTAATGACTGTTGCATTCCATAAACGCAACTACAGCTACAACTTTCAGAGCGGCTATTGAGGGAGTGCGTTTGGCGAGGCGGAGGGGTGTGGGCACTTACCGGTGTAGATACCGTTGAAGGGCGTGCGCACGCCGGAGCCGTTGGAGACGACGGAGCGCGCCAGCGACCCGCCGCCCGGGTACGCCTGCATAAACGAGTTGGCGATGTTGGCGGTGCCAATCGCGATCATCTCCTGCGTGGCGTCCACGGTGCGCCCGTCAGAAAATGCCTTGCAGATGGCAATGTCCTCCAGCAGCACGATCAACGGGATCACGAGCAGCCCGGAGCCCATCTCCGACACCATGGCTACGAAGTCGGCCGTGCTGTTGTCTGCACGCACGTAGCTGAACGGCGGCAGCGCCGGCATCGGCACCCCGGACGGAATTGCACCTGCACACACACAAACACACGCGTCACAAGGGGTCACGGGGCGATGGTGACGGCGACGGTGACGAGATGCGATGAACAAGCTACTAAACAAAGTGCAAGATGAATGGCAAGACAGCTACTGTTGGATCGTGATCGAAGGTGAGATGTTCATGAGAACTAACTCGGATGAACCACTAACCACCGCGGACGTTGTCGGCTGAAGTGAGCATTAAAAGAAAGAAGGAATCATTTAACATTGAGCAGGTATAAATAGTATCGTAAATTAAGGTACATTAAAAACAATCGCAACCTATCGTCGCTTAATTCTTCCCAAAATTATAAATTGACGTCACTCTCGATTTGACTATTGCGTTTATTAATTTCTTGAACGGTAGAAAGGGGGAAAAGCATTACCCATGAGCCGCACCGGTGAGGCGCCATGCGACGCGACGAACCAGAAACCAAGTACGCCGGAGCAGATGACCACCACGGCGTTGCGGCAGGTGCCTAACAGCCAGCAGCAGCGGTTCACGACGCGCTGCCGCGTGCTCGGCTCCGCGCCGCCTAGCTTCACCATGCCGATGCGCTGCGGAAGGGCACACGTCACACAGGGCACACAAGGCATACGGCGCACACGGCGAGACTACTGCAGGCAGCGACACTCACCCGCATGGAGAGAAGCAGCGCAATGCAGGCAAAACCGAGCACGGGGTCCCAGAGCGCAGCGGCGTGGATGTTGCGAAACACGGAGATCCACTGCTGCAGGAAGGTGTTGCCGGTGACAACGATGGCGAAAAGGTCCTTGACCTGTGAGGTAGCGATCATGAGGGCCACGGCCGAGGTGAAGCCCGAGGACACGGGGCCCGACACGAAGTCAATGAGGAAGCCGAGTCCCAGCACGCCCATGAGCAGCTCCACGAGCCCGGTCAGCAGGTTGAGCAGCACGGCCTTCTGCACCACGCCGCCCGCCACCTGCCACGTCAGTAGCGAGGCGATGGCTGTGGGCCCAGCTGGCACGGCACGGCAGCCGCCCAGCACGATGTACACGAAGCAGCCAAGGAACGAGCCGTACAGCCCGTACTGCGGCGGTAGTCCCGCGATATTGGAGTAGGCCAGCGACTGCGGGATCACGGTCAGCCCTACGGTGACGCCGGCGATGAGGTCGCCCACGGCCTGCTCGGAGGAGTAGCGCGGCAGCCACGCGGTCACGGGCACGCGCTTGTGCAGCGTCTTGCGGTTCAGGCGCCGGCGCAACGCCGCGCGCCATCCCTCGCTACCGCGGTCTGATCCCGCCGACACTGTAAAACAACGACTTAACGTTTAATCATCCACGTAATCTCAAGTGCTATATTATACTCGTACTTTTTATTTTTTGTATTTAATCCTGAGACCTCAGACCACCAGGAGTACTAGACCTCAAGTTGTGCCAGCTGTAGCTAAGCTCATGCACTGATTCGTTAATAATATAAATGAAATAACAGTTATCTGAGCGCGTGACAGGCTGACGGGTAGGTACATACCTGTCTGGTCAATTTAAATAAATCAAATGGTTCGGACCAGTCACATGATTTGGCATAAATAAATAAATACAATTGATCGGAATGAGCGAACGAGTAGGTATTAAAGTCACCGGCACTATAAATTGACACGCTTATTTTTTCCACGAGTTAAACGTTTTATAATAGTCACCGACACACAATGTTCGCGCCAGAACTTCGTAGCAATGTTCGTGAATGGCTAAATAAGAGATCGTCGTCGCCTCCGCGGAGGAGGTCGCCGGGCGCGCTGCTGGCGAGTGTCGGGGCCTCGCGACACGTCATTGTTTATTAGCTTATCTGTATGCTGTGTTCTAATTGTACTAGTTATAACCATATTGCTTTTGACATGTTATAGTATTGCCAACGTGCAACGTTCGGTTTAAGCGCCTATTTACAGTAATGGCGGCCGAGTTAAAAACCTTAACATAACATGTCAAGAACAATAAAGCCCGGGGCGTCGTTTGTTTGCGTGCGGAATTCAGTTTCTATCCGTCGTCGGTGCGCGATTAAGGCGCCGACTTGTCCATTAAACACCTGCTCAAACTTTCACATTCGCAACACCGTGGCTCTCCGCGGGTCGAGGAGCAGCAGGTTAGGTACTCTCTAAAGCAAAGCGACCGAAGCAGCATTCCATGTTGGCCTCCCGACTCTTATTGCGAGTTCGGACCCTGGGATCAAAGACGCTGGTTCGCAAAAGACAGATATCCGGCATATGTTGAGCTGTGCTGTACAGGGATACTAAATCCGTATCCGACGCAATTACTTAGGTTGGTTTACAGATTTACAAAGTCGATAATGTGATCGGCATTCTAATCTGGTTAAATCAACGAGACTGTAAGTAGTTTTTCGTTAGATCGTTTCTTTAGCAGCGCTGAACAATATTAGACACAGATACATAAAAAACGATGTCCCCTTGTTTCACCGACACTCATTTCATAGAACGTACCACTTCGCAGAATTTTTGTTTCATATAAAGCTATTTTCTGCTGAACCCGTGTCGATCTCAGGTTATCTTAAATGTGATTCACGTGTGTTAGGTTAGGTCAGACTTGTAACCATCACAAGATAACCTGAAATCAACACGGGTTCAGCAAAATTCAGCGAAGTGATACACTGTACCCCGCGCAGCGAGAGGGAGCGCACACCAACAAACCGTCACCTACTTATTAAGATGACCGGGCGAAAGTTAAATAGACATGAAACAAGATTACAGATACTCGTAATGAGCTAAACCCAGACTAGGTACTTGTTGAAAACCCTAGTAGCGGCTGCCCGCGTGGAACTCGCAAGTGTCCTAAGAACGACACGGACGTTCGGTGCTGAATTTCATCGATGCAGCCGCTCACGCTCTTATTATAGGTACTAAAGGACGTGTAATTAGTTCCTCCCTTCTTCCCGTCGGGCCCGATTTTCAATATTGTCTAAGCAAACCCTTAGGGTACCTACCCAAGAAATATCCACGGTGAAGTCCGGTGATCTAGGATGCACATTGTCTGTCAGCCAGTCAGGGCGTCACAGAAGGTTGTTAGTATTTTTTATCAAATGAGAAAAGAGATAGGAGAAAAGAACTGCTTACTAATTATGCTAAACCGTACAGACCAACGGAACTTAAGACACGGGCTTAACATTGATTGGATAACGTCGTTGATATTGGATAACGTCGGCCCCTGCGCGACAAAAATACACGTGAGTGGAAAGAAAATGGTCACGTTGCAGCAACCGGTCACGTTGAATGACCTTTATTTCCCTAAATTTCTTAAGAAATCTCATGTTATTGTGTAAACTTTGCGTAAACATTCTTTATAAAGTTTTCTATCTACGCATTTTGAACGGTTTCACATAACAATGCTCGGTTGGGAAAAGAAGAAATGGAAAACAGGACAGATTGCTAAACGAAATGCGTTGATCGGTTGTAAAACACTTGCGGCTAAAACCCAGTAATGAAAACATACCTCTTGTTATAACTGATTTGAAATTCATACCAAATACTTTATTCATATTTTTCTAACGCGTCATGTTACGTACCTACTCGTCCAATTAGTTTCCCACAACCCCCTCAATTTTTCCTATTGGGGGTCGATTTTAAAATAATTATTATGAATATTCCCTCCAAGTTTCAAGTCCCTGTAGTAACTGACTGACCTCTAAATCTATACAAACTTAAAATGTTGAGGGTATATTCCTTTGGTATGGTACCTACGGGTATCCCTAGGAAAGGATTCAGAAATCAGCACCAAAAGTTGTGTGAAAGTCTGCAATTTTTGAAGTTAAAAACATTGAAATAGGTAACGAGCACAAAAACATATTTTTGGTTGAATCTAGACAACAGCCTCACGGGGGTAGATGCCGTAGTAATACTGTTTGTATAAGGGGCGATCCTGAGGACACTGCGGCAATTTTATGTGTAGATATTTGTTTTAAAGTGTTCGTTTCCGTTCATGCAGCACGACGAGATTTAAATGTTGATAAGATTGGTGAACCATTAAGTTTGGTAGTGTGAGGTGTTAAGTGCGCTGTTAACGTCGGAGCGGCGCGTCACGGCCGCGGGCCGGCGCCGACCGTGAACTTGGCCGCCGCGCCCGACCCGGCCGCCCGACCCGGCCGCCCGGCCGCTCGGCGCGCGGCCCGCCGGGCAGCCCGAGCCGGCTTAACGAACGGTTAAACGGTCGCAATCAGATTCGCCTCGGATTAATTGGTCTCGCAATAATGAAGGAGTGAGAGGCGTGCAACGTGCAGATTATAGCTTGACGGTGAGTGGCAAGGGCACGGGTGTGGTCGGCAGTAGCCGGAGCTGGTGGTCAGCGCCGGCCGCCGTGGGTGTCGTGTCGGGTCGTGTCGGGTCGTGTCGGGTCGTGTCGGGTCGTGTCGGGTCGTGTCGGCGGTACTCACGGATGTAGTCGTTGCTGGCGGACTTGTCGTCGGGCGCCGGCAGCGAGCCGGAGGACGCGTTGTGCTTGCGCCGCGGGATCATCCTGCCGAAGCACAAATGCCTTTTAACATAACGTTCAGCTGATTTAGAATTTTCTTATGGGACGCCCAACCTTTTGACGTGCGTCGACTGATCTGATAATAAGCACTTAGGTATATTAAGTACAGTGGGGCACCTAACCCTTAACATTATTATTTACTCTTTTATTATTAAATAATACAGATTTCCTATAAACTTAAAAGGTATTTATAGTGTAATAAGATAAGGAGCTTACTCCCTACTGAATTCTTGGAAAATTCATACATCTTAATTCTCCTCCTGAAACAGGATTATGAGGATCTATCGCTGTCCTTGAAGGAAAACAAGTGGGTCACACCGGCCGAGAGTTGAACTGTGACCTCAATCCAAGAAAGTAGTCGACGAATAACCACCTCGAATTGCCTTAAAAAAATGTGTGTTTATGGCAAGCACCGCTTAATATTTCAAGATAAATGCCAAGGTCCTTTTTGATAGCAGTCGATAATGGTCTTAAAAAAGAGAGCGACAAGTTTTTTGAAGTAGGTATTATTCAAATCTTGGTTTTATCAGTTTGAACGTAAATCATAGTGGTTTCCAAAAACAACAGTTTAAGAATGGCTTATTAAACAGTACTTGTCGCTGGACAATACAGCTGCGTCCGCCGGCCGGGGCATTGATGGGCATGCGTCTGCAGTACCCGCGACGCACCACCGCGACCGGTGCTACGATAGCATGTAAGTATACCCGTCAATTTACAAGTTCAAAACTTTATTAACATTTTGTTATCGTTATAGGTAAGTCTCCGTGTTCGACTATAATATAGGAATAGCTTTCGTTGAACTAATGACTAGCGCTGCGCCCACGTGCGCGCATGCCTTGTTTATATGTGTTTCGTGTTTTACAGCGAACCGAAGACTGATGGCTGCCAGGACGGCTTGTTGAGCCGATCGGACCACTTGCGGCACAACAGGCTATTTCCGTTGTTTTCTCGATGATGTATTTTAATGTTTTTAACGAGAGCCTTTATAGACTTCGGTACCCAAGGGCGCCAACGGGATCCTCTGGGTACTGACGGACAACGGAGGCTGTGTCCGTGCGTCTGTCATCGGCTAAACTGTAATAGATAGACAGTTGAAATTTCACAGTTTGTATTTGTACATTTCCGCTGTAACAAATGATAAAATAAAATTAACTCTGAAATTACAGGGGAACCCTTAGTGTGCTAGTCCGACTCGCACTTGGCCGATTTTCAGGGTTCCGTACCAAATACTGAATGTTAATGACTTTGGTGTCCGCCTGTCTGTACGTCCCTCTGTCTGAACTTTACGGGTGGAAAAATCTAAACAATTAAGTCTATAATAGACATTGATCTATTATTTTATAGGAAAAGTATTATAAAGATATCCAAATCAACAGTCTTCGAGATATTAACAAAGTTAGCTAGGTTTACAGACAGATGGCGCAAGCTGTTCATTTTCGGTAGGTATGGAATTAAAGCATTTTTACGGGGACGAGTGCGGCTAGCAACATCAACGCCATTTACAATACGAATTAAAGTTAAATTTAAATACGGAATCCTCGGTGCGCGAGTACACTTCACACTTGACCGGTTTTTTAAAATGTAAAGTGAAACTAAATACTTTTGGAAGCTTTCTAATTCAGTTCGCGTCATTAGATTACGCTTTAATTAAGTAAATACATTAATAATAATGTTAACAAATTATGTATTTACATTATAAATTACTTTTTAATTAAATAGTAAGTAGTTATTGATAATACTAGCTATGTTTGTATTGATATCTTTATTCTCATCATTAGGTCACTACGAAGACCTACTAATTAATTGATCACTAGCTAGAATTGCGATGTTCGGTAATTCGAACATCATTAAAATTGTGAATTAAACCGTCAAATAGCCTTCCACTTACAAGTCATTAGAGTTCTTTGTAATATTTTTAATGTGTTAATTTATTATTTATTGGCATTTATTAAGAATCTTAGATTTATTTATAGCTTATAGATGATGCGGTCATCCATAAAATGTTGGAGTTGGAGCTTGTTCAGTGCGGGGTGCCGACGCCGGACTTACTATAAACACAATAAACATTTCGAAAACAACAAGTTTGAACTAATTTTCTATTAAAACTTATTTGGTGCATGATTTTTAGTCGGTATAAACACTTTTCGTCGTTCGTTGAATGTGCCTTGATTTAAGATTTTGGCTGTACTGACACGTAGCTCTACCGGAAAATACACTTTTCGAGTTCAATATGTCCTACGAACCTCGGTCCAGAGAACATTATTGACTAAAATGAGGTGTTCCTTCTCCGACCTTGCGCGAGGTCGCAGGACTGTTATCCATCCGCTAACTAGTGGCCAGTCTTCAATAGGTGCCATGGAGCCCATGGATCACTCAAGGGCCTTCCATTCCAGCTTGGGCCCCTTGAGCGCGAGCATGTAGTGGATCTCCCGATCCGTCGCCCGCGGGTCCCCATCTGGCGGCAACCAGTAGGCGTGTGCTGAGCGCCGCCGGTCCGGTAGTTTGCGGCGCATTTGGAGCAAGTTAAGATCGTTTCCTCGTTCCTGCTGTGTCCATGGCACATCGTCCGCAGTGGCGACAGTCCCTGACTGCTATTTCGGAAAGATATTTTCCGAAGCTGCCGTGCCCCGCGTCCGATGGTACTTATTTATTATCAGCATTTCTCTTCTGATTCGAAGGTTTAATTAAATACAGGTATTATTTAAACCGCTGGATGACAGCAGCAGAGGACCGATCGTTGTGGGAAACCTTGGGGAAGGCCTTTGTCCAGCAGTGGACGTCTTGCGGCTGATAATGATGATGATGATGATGATTATTTAAATCTCTAATTACTGCGCATGACCTTCCTTAACCTATATTTTTGACGTCTATTCTGTTATTAAGCTTTTTTGGTAGAGAAACTCGTATACTCGTTCATAGAGAGAAATTCATACCTAGAAATCATTCAAGACTCTGGAACAATACTCACGCTTAACACACAAATAATTGCCACTACCGGGAATGGAACCTAGGTCCCCAGATTAACTACCAACTAGAACAACTGTGTAGAGAAATGAATATTGTCATTGAAGTGAGGTCCGCGCACCGTGGTCCACGCAGCCGCGAGTGCCCGGAGTGGCGCGAGTGCCGCGAGTGGCGAGCCGGCGCGGCGGCCTCATCGGCAGGCAGCGGCGCGGCGCACTCTCCCTTACGCTAAATATGTAAACACGCAGGTGGCGGTGCCGGCGCTGTTAGCAGAATTAACAATCAGCTGACGCGACCTCCGTCCCCCTCATGCATACCCATTGAACAACTTAACGATGTGCGACACAGCCGCCTCCGGACACAAAACGAGTGCATCTATTTACACCTTTAACGATGCTCTCTTGAGCGTCACATAATTAATTATATAACACACTCTGTAAAACTGTGTGTTTTCCTACATTGCTGGTCTGCAACCCGAGACATTTCCGTCTTTAAGAAGGGGGACAGTGGACCAGTAGGGCAGGGCGCCGGCGATGGTTCCGATTTTAGGATCGTGTCAAGGACGTGATCACGTGACCCCTATTAGAGGCAAAGATGTCGCGCCTCTGCTTCTTATAACTAGTCAGATATTTGAGTTGTAAGTTTTCCGATGCTAATACTCGTACATAGTAGTTTGGTGTTATCGGTTTTATATTTTCTGTATTGTGCTGTTGATGTCCTTAATAAATAAATAAATAAAATAAATAAATAAATAAAATAAATAAATAAATAAAACACGTAGTAAGCTAATACTTGTACGTCAAGTTTTCCGATGCTAATACTCGTACATAGTAGTAACACGTAGTAAGCTAATACTTGTACGTCAAGTTTTCCGATGCTAATACCAGTCGTGGTAAATAAAATAACAAATTCAATTCAGCGTAAAGTAGGTGTTGTTTTTTACCAAATACTTGAGCTAACTCAAGAGTTTTAGTAAATACCTACTTAAATCAAAACTAAACTTACCGGATATATAACTTCGACAATATAGGTATTCTGAAACTCTTTCACTTTCCAGCAGAAAATAAAACTATAGAAACCGATACTGCCTACTAATAGGTGTTCTTTTTAAAATCACGTAAAGTTAAAGGGTTTAGCATTATCCAAATAGGTATATAAAAGACTAGCTGTTGCCCACGACACAGTCCGCGCAGAAAAATAAAACGTAGCCTACGAGTATGTTCATCAGGGATACCTAATGTAGGATTCTAAAGGTGAAAGAATTTTTCAAATCGGTTGTTGTTTCAGAGGCTATTCAACGAAATCTTTCCTCTTTACAATATTAGTGTAGATAGAGTAGAAGAAACGACTGACTGACTGACATATCAACGCACAGCAACCAAACCGCTGGACCTAAGGACTTGGAGGATTTGGAGGGAATATTCCTTGAGGTATCCTAGGGGCGCACGAAGAAGAGAGTTTCGGAAATTCATCCCGTAAGGGGTTAATATAGGGGGAGTAGCGGTGACTTAATTCTACGCGTAGGTACGAAGTCGCGGACGTCTCTTTACCCGACTGCGGCGAAGCCCGGAAGGATGGTTATGTTGGACTTGTATGTACCTATGGCCGTCTCAATGTCCGCTCGTATCTCGTAACTACTAAACGGCTAAACCGATTTTAATAAATTATACGTGGTTAGATAAGTCTTAACCACTACGAGTGTCATAGGCTACATTAATAGTTATTTATGTGACTGGTGCATAATGAGAGGCATTAATACACGAGTGTGGTTTTATGAAACGAGCCGATAGGTGAGTTTCATAATAAGATCACACGAGTGTTTTAATGCCTAATTATGCGTACAGTCGCATACATAACTTTATCTACATGCATATCATACGTTTTCTACAATATGTGAGAAAATTGTACCATGTTGCCTTGTATCTTAAAGAACCTGCATCTTAATGTTCACTTTAAAGTTTCGGTCACCGAAACTTTAAAGTGAACATTAAGATGCAACTACATCAATAACCGACACTCTAATCACATGTAATACTTTAATGTTAACATTAAAGTGCAACCACAGATACAGGTTTCTTAATATAGGCTGTTTGCTTATCGTTTCTAAACATATAATAGGGTAGTTATGATATGGATGTAGATAAAATAATAAAACGTGAAATTGGGAAAATGAAAAAAATACATGATAAATAACATTACTTTGACGACATTATCCAAACAGCTGCTGGGTTTTTATAAAGCTTGCTTTTCGTTATCTTAAAACACATTAACGGCACTTCTAACTTATGAAAGTTTTGGCACATGCAACAGTTACGAAAAAAAACTTCGGACTCGCGATGGGTAACTGGTTAAAGTACCGTACCTACCAAAAATAAAGTGACTACAATTAAGTTGACGCTCACTCTTAGTCAGGAGAAACGGTGGTTCCCTCGAGACGGTGCTGCGAGACCTGCGAGGGCGGAGGCGGTGGTTTTCTATAATGTACTGACTGGTCTGGAGTCGTCGCGTAAAGGGCGCGGGCGGCGGAGCGGCGGGACGCGGCGCAGGCGCCGGCGAGCGGTCCCGTGACCGCGCACAAGGAGCCTTGTCTTGCTATCGGCTGTAATCGGTAATCGGTTTGCGCAACCGCACTGATTGGCGCTTTCTCGTCATTCTCGTCAACTCTGACCGCCTGCGCCGCTCGCGCACGATCTGAAGCAGCCAGTGGAAAACTAACGCGACGCTTGGCAAATAGTCGGCTTGTTGGGGCGATGCAGGCGCGACCTTGAGTGGCGCTTTCCTATACACGTGTTGCAATAATGGTAGGTATTTAAGTAATTATATGCATAAAGTTTATCCATTATGAGGCGGCCAATCAGCTAATGGAATTAAACTAGAAAAGTCAACGACGCGCGGCCGACGCAGCGACGATCGCAGCGGAGGAGCTACACTACCTACTAGTTAATGTAACTAGATGTTATGAGATAAGATGATGTTTAAGGTCCAAGAACAGTAATTACCTATGTATAGTTCTGTTTCGTAGATTATTTTATCAACCCACATATTACAAGTAGCTATCTAACAGGGTTCAGAATCCGACCTGCATTGCTACATCCCAGTGCTACCTGTAACATATAAGCTAACGTATATGTTAAGCTACTAGAAAAAGCATACTTCGGTACCTACACACAAGCTGAAGTTCCGCACTGACATAATACAATTAACATAATTTAATTTCAAATGATACTACAATTTAGGTATTTAATTTGGAAGATGTTCCAAATTGGAAACTCATAACTTTGTCATGTTTGATATCGTATAAAGAACATAACGTTTCAGCCACCAGCGCGCCCACACCCAGGAGCCACGACCACAGCGCCGCAGGTATTAGAGACTATAGAACACTAGAGGACGCCCGCCACTTCTTACAAGTTCAATTACTTTCCCGCTACTCCTGGGGTACCCAAGGAATGCTGCTTCCAAATTACAAGTCCCTAAACCCAGAGGTTTAGAGGTGCGTTGTGTGTCAGTCAGTCACTGTTTATGGTAATGTTTTATACATTTAGAAGATTACTGCAGAGTGCAGAGACCACTAAGTGAGTCTTCCTGGATGAGTATGAGTTAAAAGCGCAAGCCTTCTGGCGGGGGCTTTGCTGATCCGCTCCGCCTCCTCTTATACCTCCCTACTCCCCACTCCTGAGATCCTGATATTTTATCCGCTTTATGGACGCCCGTAAGGCGTCCCAGGCACTTCTTTCTCAATCCTCCTGACCCCATCCGAACCGGTGATTCCGAACATTATATGACATTAAATCGGCGCCATGTCGCCAATCGGCGTCAGACCCACATCAAGACGGGATGCCACTAACAGTCTGTCACCACCGCCAGACGAGCGCGCGTGCCCCGCGTGCGGTTGGCCAGGTTCGCCTCCGTCGCACCAACCAACTCGTAGTGTATTGGGGCACACCAACACCTACTACTACAGGGTGAAGCAGTACGAGTACAGTCAACCAACTTGATTCATAGGCCACTATGTAACTATGTCAAAGTAACGTATTAGTTATTTTTTTTGAAGTTTGTTACGATTTGAATCATTACGTCACTTTGAAAAAGTTCCATAGTGGCTTAACTGCGAAACTTGTACGAATAAAAAGAGTGCCTTTATTTAGGGATTTGTAATTGGTAACCGTGGTCTCTGGCCCCACGAGTCAGGCGTCGCCTAGTGTGGTGGTCATAATAAGAAATTATTTTTTTCGTGTAGGTACAACAATGTTTCTTGAATAATCTTTTTTTTTAGGCCAGGATGGCTCGTAATTGTTGAATCATGAATAGTGTTTTTCTTCGAAATAAAACAATTTGATTGTACCTACAAGAAAACAAAACTTTTTGCAAATATAGAGGACTTATGAACGTGGCCTGGGCCGAGATTCTAGGCGGTAAAAACCATAACTGTCGTCTTTGATCTGTCGGCTCGTTGGGTGCATTATACACGGTGACTTTGAATTAGTATACAGAAACGATTTTTGTTACGCGGTCATCGATGGCAATTAGGTAAGTACATATCCATTAGAAGTCCGTAAAACAAACATGGTAGGATATTTAAAAAAAGAATTTGGTTTAAATTTAAACCGATAAATGATTGTCGCTACTACTACGTTCTCTGTCTCACCTGACGCATTCATCTCGAGAAATGTTGGTGACCATACAATTAGTGTACATAATGTCTTATCACTTTATTATTAATTAAATAATTCAGGTATTAAGTACTTACTTTAACACACACGTATAGGTAGATTTCATTTTGCGCAGGCAGTAAGATAAATTGGTTCCTGTAGGTATATACTAATTCAAACTCACCGTGTATTACGCCAAAATTTAAGAAATTTGACTTAGACTTTGTTATCGTATCGGCATCGGTTCCGGGGATTTCTTAAGAAATTATTTTTTACACTTCTCTACGGCGTGAGTTGGAGTTTGAAGACATTCAAAAATTCAAAATTTAGAATAGGTATTTAAAATAGTAGGTAGTTAAATTTGTCAAAATGTATTTATTATTTTTTGATGTTGTTTTTATTGGCGAACGACAGCCGGCTGCTGGTTCGTTCGATCGGTCGGGAATTCCTGTTTCCACGAATTCCGCAGCCCGGCCCTCCCCGCGCGCCTACCGGCGCAGGCGCAGGTAGTGCAGGTACGGCGTGACTCAGCGCGCTGCCACCGCACGTTATCGCCCACACTACTGAACTATAGACCGCATTACAGTCGGTGTCAAATTAACGATAGATAAGTATTAGGAACGATTTTGACGTCAACCTTTTCCGATAAGTAAACATTGAACTATGCACGATAATGGCGGCTGTCACGTAACGAACTGAAAAATTATGGAAATCAATCTTCACATGCCTAAGAACCCAATGACAGCACAACGAAGAGAATAGAGTCATATCACCGCGTTCCCCCAGCCGCGGCCGCGGGACTTCCTTGATGCGTCTTATATGTAAGTGACACATTACTGCTTGAGTGTTATGTGTCTATTGTATTTGACAATGCGTATAGCATCGTACACAAATAGACCGAGCATGTGTACCGAGCATTTCGCGTGGCGCGTTGGTTGATATGTGTTAATGTTCCTGTTATCGCAGCGAAAGCCTGGCGGCGCGCGCGCTCCCGGCGCCCGGGCACCGGGAGCGCGCGCGCCGTCCGGGTGGATCCACGTGCGCACGCGGCGTGAGTCAGCGCGTCGCTCTCCGCTTCAGCTGCACAAACCTGCCCTGGCTCTGAACAATAACAAGCCTATTTACATTTCTACGTATTTGTTCAAGCCATGAGTAAGTAGTCAAATTACATAAATTCAATCGCGATGCTTCAACAATGGGTAGCTATTTGTCAAGCTGTAATAGGCAGATTGTTGTGTTGTGGGGATCGCGATCGTTGCGAAAAACGCACGGCCGGCACTGGCGGAGGACATCAGCGCCACAGCGGGCATGCCGGGGTGCTCGTGTTCTACCTCTATAGAGGGCCCACGATGTTGTGAACTCAACGAGTTAATAATGAGCCAAACGTATACAGAATGCCAGCGTTCCCTTATCAAGTTAGAAAGTAAAAGCGATAGTATTCAGGTGGTGTATGTGTATATGGTGGGTTGAAACAGGAGCTCGAAAAGAGTGTTTTGTTTTGTTGGAACCTGATGAAGTGCCGCGCCGGGCGCTGCGGCCGTGTGTCCCGCTCGCGCGCGGGGCGGGCGGCGGCGGCGCCGCGCGGTCCAGCGGCGGGGGAGCCCTCGCCGGGGAAATTACCCCGACCTTGAATTCGATTCACGCCGATTGCTTTACAGATTTACCTAAAGAAATTTTTATTCTAATAGGTTGTATCTATGTTTACGTTACCAGTGTTACCACTGCTCGCGTTATGTTCTGATCGATACGTCCGAGCCAGCTACTTTGTTTTGCTTCGCTTCTGTTAACAAGCACGCTAAATAAAGTAAAGTCGCGCCTTCAACTACGTAATAAAATGATGCAGTTGTATTGGTCCCGTCGCGGTTCTGACTTTGGAACAACGTCTGCGTTGCGTTTCGTAACGAACGCTGTAGAGCCGCGACCGCGAGCGGGTCCCGTCACGACCGCGCCGCGCGGGTCTGCTGCGGCGGCGGGCTCCGCGGCTATTAATAAAGGGCCTTGGCGAGGGCGCAGGGGTGCGCGGGGGGTGCGCGAGGGGTGCGGGGCGCGCACAGTGGGGCGAGGGGCGGCGAGGTCTACTCTGTGAGAAAAAGTTTCATTTCCCGAATTTAAATAAGGAATAATCTACTTCATTTTCTTGACTTTATGTAAGTCGCTTTTGAGTTTGGAAACCAAATATTTTGCAAAACTCCGTATATTTTGTAAAGTCCCCTTTACTCGCATAATATTTTTCATCTTATTGGGCCCGTGGCAGATTAAAATTTTACATTTCACGTGAACGTCGTTCTAACAAATTGACCAGTCAACTAACCTTAAAAAATATGTTTCTCATTATTCTTCCGTCCGCCCTCATCCCAGCTTATTTGGGGTCGGCGCAACATGTATTTTTCTTCCATACTCCATCGTCCCTTTGGTCTTCCCTCCTCGTATAGCCATCCACATTCATACTCAAAACTTCCCTGACGATATTTACCTTATTCCTCCGCATCATGTGCCCACACCATGACAACCGATTTCCACACAACTTATGAGTCACCGGCGTCACTTTCAGACTTCCTCTAATATACTCATTTCTTATTCTATGCATCCGCGTAACACCACACGTCCCTCTTAGCATTCTTATTTCAGCTGCATGCAATTGCCATTCATTCATCCCTTTTGTGGCCCAACATTCTGATCCATACAAGACAGTAGGTTGTAGTGGAATTGTTTTATAAATCTTCCCCTTAAGTTCAAGGGGAACGCGGGAATCGCAGATTGTTCCCGGTAGCCGCCATTTCATCCATCCAGGGTCGATTCTGTGATAAACAGCCCGATCTACTTCGCCATCGCTTTGCACAAGTGAACCGAGATACCGCAAGCCGGGGCACACCGGGAGAAGCTCGCCATCAAGCGCTATGGCCGCAGAACTGGAGAGACCACCGAAATCGCATAACATATACTCGTTTTTTTTCCTGCTGATTTTAAAGCTGACGTTCTCCGAAAATACGTATCCAGAGGGGTAAACCGAGCGCCGCGCGGGTGGCGAGTACCTTGAATATTTTAAATAGCAATATCTACTCAAAGAAGACTAACTTAATTTATTACTTTATTATTAACTAAGAAAACAACAAATACTACACTACTGGATTTAAAAAACCTCTTACATATATATCGATCCAGATCGAAAGGGTCGTTGAGAGTGATCAATGTGGTCATTTACGTCTAGGTATCACACCTGCACCTTTAAATTAGAGACCGTTAAAAACCTTCTTTATTATTTTGCTTTGGGTTTAACTTGAAATATCGACAAACTTTTAATGGCATATCAGTTCAAAGTCTACGTTTCCTATATTTTCACTTCATCGACCACTTGTTCATTGCCTCGAACGATTAAATTGAGTATTTCTAAATCACCGATTTTTAATTTCTGGAAATGTTATTTAGTTAGTAGATAGTTTGTTGTGCAGAACTTAATTGAATATTTTATTAATTCATTTTATTTTTAATCTTGTACATATTACATCCCGGAAAATCATTTCAATATTTATCATTCCACAACTGCAATGGTTTGTGTGCCAGTGTTCTGGTAGCGATTATTAATGTTTGTTGGGTCGCAGTTCTAACCTAAACTACTTTTCTCGGAACGATTTATTTTTATTGGGATCGTGATATTTACTTCAATTTCCTAAACGATGAGATCAAGCAACATTAAAATTCGAAGTCGACCTCAAATATATGTTTACATTTCAATCGAATATGGTATATAGACATGTTCGACTTCGACCGCACCTACCCGCTGCCTACCCTTCTAGGTACCGAGACTACCTAAGCTCCGATTGAATACGAGACAGGCATCAACTTGTCACAAGGGCTGGTCAGTCCCGGAGTTGGATGTCAGTGCGGTGCGAGCGAGTCGGGCGACCACGGCGCGGCGGCGGACGATGTGGTTCGGCCAAGTTCACGGACGTGATGAGCGTGAATGTTGTGATTGTGACTTGTGGGGGCTGCTGTCGCGCGGGAAGGCTCCTACCTAACATTTCTATACACCTATGGATAAATGTTTTAAGGGTGTCATGGCTGTGGAAATTAAACCGGCTAAACAGTTTGTGAAAGAAGTACCTACCTACCTGTACACTCTATACATTTGACGCATGACATGACACTTAAAACATATTCATATTCATTTTTATATTTTGTAATATAAAATATTAGTAACGATAATGTTCCAAGAATGTTATTACATATTTTTTTATAACGAATAGAACATATTTTCATATGTTTCTTATTTGTCTTAAGTATCTATATTTTAATCGAATTATTTATTTTCCGTACTTTCTGCAATAAATATATTTTTTACTTGGGTGATTTGTTTGACATGTCTCCGGGTTTCGAAGTTTATAAACACAACTTTAAATTAGGTAGGTAGGTAGGTAAGTAAGTTTACGATGCAACACCAGGTGCTTTCAGTAATTCATTTAAATAAACATATTACCTACCTAATACCGACTTTAGAAATAAAAAATAAACGATAAGACGATGTCACTCAAGAAGGTAACTTATTTGCAGTATACATAAGTAAGGACTGTTAACAAGCACTGCTGAGTTGACCGAGGAGGCGACGGCGGACAGGGTCGGCGCTCCTCCGTCCCTAACCAGCTCCAGGTCGCGAGCTTTCTGAACTTATTAAGCTTACTTTTTAGGCCACTTGGTTTAAAAAAAACCACTCTTCCTACCCCTCTAACCATTCCAGGATGTTTGATTAATTTAAGATTATATTATAGCCTTATAGGTAATAGTCAATACGGGTCATTTAAATGATGACCCTTAACTAATCTCGAATGAATGGCACGGGTCGGAGGTGGAGACTGACCTGCGAGTCCTGGCGGCGGCGGGCACTCCGGGGGGTCCGGGCGGGTTGGAGATCTCGCGCACGGAGACAGGCTCTGTCAGCTGGCGCGGCACATGCCGTGCGAGAGAGGGCGGACGAGGGCGCGGCGGGCGGTCGGCGGCGCGGTCGGAGCGCGACTGACTGAGCCGAGCGCCGGCCGCCGAGCGCGGCGGGCCGGCCGCGGAGGCTGCGCCGCCCCGCGCCCGATAACGCGCTGTCAGAGTTATCAGAGTGTGTGCGCGGCGCGAGTGCGTCACGCCGGCGCCGGTCGCCGGGCCCGGCGCCGGCGAGCACCTGCACTCGCTCACCTACCTGCTTCCTTAATTAGGGAATACTACGATAAAATAGAACCTACTACAAGTTCGTTGCAACTGCTAGCATGTAGGTAAACGTAGCTCTAAAGCGAGATCTCCCCTGCGCCGGGGGCCGGGGATCGGGGGCCGGGGGTCGGGGGCCGGGGGCCGGGGGTCCTCGACAGCGGGGTGCATGCGATTGATTCGACTGCAGCTATAAATACTCGCATGTAATAAGTAATTGTTGCGGGGTACCGCGGTGACAGTGCAGCCGAGGTACGACGGCTGACCTGTGTCGTTACACCTACTTATCGATTGGCTCAAGACAGCAACCGCTTGCGTGTTCGCAAGTTGTGACGGTTTGCAGAAATAGAAAGCTCGGCGGCGGCGGTGCCGCGGGCGAGCATCGCGGCGACCTTTAGCCGAAATAGAGGCAACAACGTGGCGAAGAGGCATGTTTTTGTTGGCATCTGCGCAGGTAGGTATACCTATAAGTAGTCGTCGTTTTTCGCGAGCGCCTGGCCCCACTCGGCCTAACGAATCTAGGACTCTACTAAGGTATCTTACCATAATTCCTTAAACTAAGACGCCTTTTTTCCTTAAGAGACCTATACAGACAGATACACCGGTATATCTACAGACACATTAGGTACAGGGGCACAATGCATAGGTCATGTCATGCTCACAGTGCTACTTTACTATGTATTTTTCAAGATGGGCATTAACGTTTTTACAGGTGTGTTAGGTATGGTATGTCAGGTGTGCTTACTGCTTTGATATTAATTGGCTAGTTTTTAATCCACGAGAACGCACCCCACTATTAAATCTTACAATTGACTGTCCGTAATTTTGTGGATTGCAAACATGACCCCAAGTGAGCAGCCACCGCTCACCGGGCTGCCGCAGGGCGCGGGCGGGCGGCGCCCGTTGAACTCTTCCGAGCGCGCGTCGGATTGTCTGCGCGCGCGCCGGCCGGGATCCCTTTGTCGCCGCGCGCGGAACCCGCTCGAGGCCTCGAGTCGATTTCCATAAATAAACAAGTGGCTGCGCTCCGTCCGGCCGCAGCTACGTACTGCATAAACATGGCGGCGCGTGGCGCTGGACCTCGCGGAGGTCGCCTCCGCCGCCCCGCCCCCCTCGCGCCTGCCCGGCAGGTGATAGCGAACTCTCCAAGCACGTGACTGGCGCCCTACATACACACACTCGCGCGACACGCACACCGCGCCGGCGCACGCACGCTTGCGGCTCGTTACGTCATGTCAATATTATTGAGCGGCGTGCAGCGCACGCTGCCTGCGCCGGCTGAGCACAGAGCCGCGCCGCGCGTATCGCCGCAGGTTACATAGATCCCATCAAGAACATAAATGTGAAAAAATGCCAAGTTCGTCACGGTTTCGCTTATAAAACTACTGGAAAGAGTTACTGTCGTGCATAACGTTAAAGTGTTTAAATTATAATTTACTACTTGATAGCGCGACTTGGCAAGTTTTCGCCCCCTTACTTTAATCTTTGAGTCCGAGTCCGAGTACAATGTTGTCTAGTAGGTATGTCATTGGCTCAGATCTAGTCAAATATTCAAATAACTATGTAGAAATAGAGGATTTTTAAATTACAAAACCTGCTAAGTTGCACTATTAGTTTGGTAGCAAATAAAATAACAAATAATTTAACATTCGAAGTAACGTTACGCACGACAGGGACTGCGATCTAAGGAGCTTTGAAAGAACCTGGTTTTCAGTTAGATCTGACTTCTTTTATTAGAGAAACTATTTACGACCTTGGAATTTTTCACGTTTAAGTACGTTTTTGATGGAATATCAATATTTTTCGTCAAATAAGTTGGTACCTAGATATTGTCAAGGGAGTTAGTTGTGCATGAAAAGTTTTTTATCCAAGGAATAAAGCAAGCGTGCAAATAACCCACGTATTATATATTCATTACTTTAAAATTTTTGCTTTGTATACACACAATTAACCAGCTGGACGAAAAAATTCAACTTTCTAAATCATCTGGAAGTAGTTTAGGTTTTTGATGAGTCAGCGAGTCAGTCAGTGATAAAAATACCGATTTGCACCATATATCTCAATCATCGTTTGAGCTGTATTTATGACCTTGGGGTTCTAGTTAATTTAAGGGACCTTAATGCTTAAATAACCTCATATTTCAATTGTTTATGGTAAATAGATTTCGAGTTATTAGGGGTTCAAAAGTGTCCCGAAATGCTTCATGTAATGTCACCCACGGCCGCCGGTGTCTCACCTATTTGCTTTGCGAACTTGGCTGACCACTACCGTGTGTCTAGATATAAATACTTAATAGAAGTGCCTATTTAATTTGCATCAAATTTGGATGCACGCAGAAACGAGTTTCGCAGCCGAGCGTAAAGCAGGTTTATAATTATTAAGTTAACGATCTATTTAGCGTGTAGGTATGTAGGTATTATTTGTGTTAAACAATTTTACGAGTCTCCTATGACTGCAGCTGTCTCTGCAACAAAGAGACGGATTCTTGTTGATGAGTGCTCTTCCGTCCCGGCGCCGGCGGTCGGCCGGGCAGGAGAGAGCCGCGCGGTGCCGGCGCGGGCACAGGGTGCGGGGTCGTCGACCGCGGCCGCAGGAGTCATGTGACTACGAGCGGGGGGCGGGGGGGGGCTGGACCGGTCGCGAGTACGCGCCCATTGAGCGCCCACCCCGCCGGCCGCGCCGGGTGCGCCTGCGCCGCCGCTCGGGAAAACACATTCGGCACATTCCTCAACCATGACTCGATGACCTAGCGCAGTCAATAAACACGAGCCCAATTGAACATGGGTACATGTAGGAAGGTACATCATATTCTGTTGTTACGAAGATGATAACCTAACATAAAAATCCTCACCATATTGCGAAAATTATATTAACTGATATTTCTATTGCCATTCACGAAATCCAGATAAAAAAAGTATTAGTGGCGACCCCATTATAGGTCTTTTTTTTTTTGGTCGGTACCTTTAATAAAATACCTTTCTCCTAATTCCGACGTGTGGACGGTTACTTCTCACTGTCACTATGCAGGTTAGGACTAAGCGATTAGTACTAATGACAAACACTAAGCCCGTGTAAACCTAACATAAGAGGCGACTACCGAGTGGACGCCAGTTATATATCATATTTATTATATTATAATAGATCACGCTACCAGTTTGAAAGTAAGTTTTACCCACAGGGTCCGTTATGCCTCCCTTTCCCCTATACAAGTAAGAGACAGACAGACTTGGTCCACATATTGTCCCGCGAGTGGACGGTCCGGCGAGCCCCTTGCTATTTTTTTTTACTTTATCAATTTATCATCTTGATCTTAGTCAGAGCGTGGTATAAAAATCAGGAACACCCTAAAATCTCGAATTATTTAATTTCGAAATTGAAAATACCGAATTTCATAATTCCGAATTTTTACAAAACCGAAAAAATATAAGGCCGTTATCAAAATCCCGAATTTTATATTACCGAATATTAAAATCACCAAAATGTTTTTCCGAATATTATATTTACAAATGTTGATAATTCCGAACTTACTTGTTTACGAAAATTATAATTCTAAATATTTGAATTCAAAAAATGCACAAACCAGATCGATAATAATGTAAAATTCGGAATTATTCAACTACCCACTTGAATTGTATTGAACTAAAAGTTAGGTTCGATGGCGAGCACATTAGGTACTAAATTAGGTCAATCCACCTTGATTAGGTTAGGTTAGGTTAGAATTGCAACAAGGCGCGAAGCACCTTAGCTACGCGGAACAGGAGCTCCGCAGAGCGGAGCTCCGTCTACTTTGTCAGACATTTCTTATTGTTTTTGAGCATTATGCATGTTAAACATTATACAGATGTAGTGCATAATTGTTTTCCTTCGTATTTTCACGGAAACGTACGAACGCGTCTTGCTATTTCAGTCGGTCACAGTACAAAAAGTACTGAGGTTGACTGAAGAAGCATGACACCTTCGTACGTTTCCGTGAAAACACGAAGGAAAGCAATTATGCATTACACCTGTACACGGTATTATACAATATTTTATCAGACGCTTATTTGATATAAAAATCTTAGAGGATCCGGGCTGCTAATATTTCGGAATAATTAATACCTATTCGGGTTTCGAAAAAGGAATGTTCGAAATTGTGATATTGGGAAAAATGCTTTTCGGTATTTTAATAATTCGGAAATGTGAACATTCGGAAAATATATAAATGATATATCATCTAGTGAGTTTTTATTTGCTAGAATACATTAGAACTTTTGTTTAAGATGAAAACAGAATCAGTATTCAGTCGACCTCAGACAGGAAGACGGACATGGCGGTAAAAGGGTTTGAAAGGGTAGTTTGACTTCGGATCCCTAAAAAGCCCTGTTACCTTAATGATCCACCTTAATCTTGATTACCTTCAAAACAATGAGTTGATAAGGTGCAGTGGAGTGCGCCATTAAAGTATTAAGTACTATATTTGTCAATGCCGTTATCAAGAGCGAGGATCCGCTCGGATGGTGCGCGTCAAATCACGCTTCTCCTGTTTGTTTTCATATCTAGAGCCCTGTAAATCAAATATTGTGGCTGTCATAACAAACCGCATGTGGATAAGGCATTGCGACGCATTACCGCAGCGTGCGGCCTGTAGGCTGTGGGCCGCGTGGCAACCGGCTGGTGTGAGCCGCATCGCAACGCGGAGGGCGCGGGTGTTCATGCGCGCGGCGACACGCGGCGGGCGCGTGGCGCGCGCGTGCCGGCCGTGCTCGCCCGTGCTTCCCCGTGCCCGCCCTCAGGGGTTGTGTTCAACATGGCTTGGGCGATGTTCCAAACGACCCTTATAAGTCTATTTATTAGGTTTGTCTTCGGCTTTCCTTCCCTATACTCGTATTTCCAGAGCGTGACCGAACGACCGTGTAGAAACTGATCGAGCTTGAACAACATAGACCCTGAGCGGCGCGCTATGAACAAACACCTGCTACGGGGAACTCGGTAATTGGCAAGAAATCAATTAAAGTCTATGGGCCGCGTTGCAGAAACGTTGCACCGTGAACAACACACGTGCGCAGCTCGGCCGGCGGCGACGGATTTCTAACAATCATCATGTCTATTGTCTATTGAATGGCGACCTGCTGTGGGTCTCACGGGGCTTCAGATGCAGAGACGAAATTCGGGCAAGAAACATTAGTTCAAAGAGTATTATGACAAGTAATCATTAGGGCAAACGATGATTAGTTAAAATGTATAGTTAGGATAAATTAGGACTCCAAACTTGTGATATCAATTAAAAAGACATAGGTGGAGCGACGCCGACGCGAGCCGCGCGGGCCTCCGCGCCGAGCGGCCGACACAACTCAATGGCTCCGTTAATTGCTATCGCTTCTCCATTTAGCTCGTAAATTGGAAACCAATTGTATCGCTGCTGACATTGATATAAATAGCGAGACGAGGACCGATTGCTCCGCAATTGCTAGCTGCTCACTTGGACTTGCTCCTACGTATTTATATACAGACGTAATTAGATGCAGTAGGAACTAGGAACAGATAGTTCGCACTGACGTAAACATGAATGCCCATTTTGTAAAAGTTTGACCTGATCAGAACACAGACAGTTTTCTGTGGACATAATTGTACTTTTAGTAGGTACGCCTACACAAACTACCTGTACTTAGTCACTGTGTTAATAAAACATTTGAATACCCGACTGCACGATTGTTTTGCCTTCTGCAGCACCAATGCTAATAGAATGGAACTCGAAATTTAGTTTACCTCTGCTTCATATCCTTGAAACTAAATTAAAATTAATAAATTAAACCCCGTAGATTTGGTCAAGTCGTTTAATCTACCAAAGGTCACAACGAAACATATTATGGATCCCTAAATATGTAAATACTAGGTAATACCTACATAGATTTACATTTACATAAACAATATTACCCTCCTTTTTGAACAGTCTAGTAAAAACAAAGACGGGGCTGAAACTGATCGATTGACAGACGGACCGTCCTGAGCTACTGAAGATGGACACGGACGGCGCCCGCTGCGCTGCTTGATTGACCCCACTTGAATGCATTATTGTATTGACGAGTGCGCCGCGTCTCTTGAAGCCAAACCGGTGTTGCTCGAGTGGTTTTCCAATGCGAAAGAGCGCACCAGTAGCTATAGCTGCCATCGACATCGCACCTCCAAAAGGGTTGTCGGTCCGTTGCAGACTTCTTAAAGACCTCAATATCATAATTGTTCAAAAATATCGCAGAAGTAAACGGAATTTATTCGATACGAACGAAGTAAAATTTACATCCGATCCGTTGTTGATCTAAAAATACTTATGTTACCGCAAAACCACCGAAAGCGACAACATGATAATGGCAACATATTTATTCCTAATAAATAAGTATTATAATTAACTAGAGAACGCTCGTGACTTCGTACGCGTAGAATTAGTTTCCCGCTACTCCCCCTACTTCTTCCCGTTGGGGTTCGATTTTCGGGAAATCCGTTCTTACTGCACCCCTAGACCTCACAAGGAACCTATGTACCAAAACTGGAATCTTTAGACTCAGCGGCTTGGGTATTTGCATTGCACCAAGCTTTAATGTCAGTTCAACCTTTTTTGAATAAAATCGGATTGAGTTTATAGAATGTAATGTAAATCAAAAGCACTACGGAGTATTGATATCAACTTCGAAATAAATCACCCCCAAAATAACTTTCTACCCCTGAAGGGATCAATTTCAATAAAATACGAAGCACTTCTTCCATCAAGTCTGTTAAAGAATGTTTACACAAAATTTGAAGTAGATTAGACCAAGGAATCACGTTGTCGCATACAAACTTTGTTCCCCCTTTTCACCCCCTTAGGGATACAATTTCGAAAAATCCTTTCTTATTGGATGCCTACGTCATACAAAAAACACACCCACCAAGTTTCAGGTCTCTACAATCAGCGATTTAGGCTGTACGTTGATCCGTCAGTCAGTCTGTCATTCAGGACAAAGCATGTTATATGTATAGATAATAACTGACTGTACTTGTGAGCCGCAACTCGGTATTATGTTTTCTAAGGCCAAAACAGACACAGTGATGAGATTTTATGCACGTAGAAAACTGAATCGTCGAAGAGTGAAAAAGTTAACCCCGGAACCGTTGCGATGGCATGCGGCGAGCCGGCGACGCCAGCTGTAGGAGTAGGAGAAAATTTAATTGATTGCTTGTAATTTAGAAGAGTAAATAAATGAATCTGCTGCGAAGACAACTATTGATTTCCTTCTGGTCAAACGTGTTGTTGATCGCTTTATTATTGCTGCCGATTAAGCTTTGAGTTAAGATTTGTAAGAAAACAAATACAATATTCTGACGATATTAACCGAATGCGATCAGAATAGCCTAGATGATGGGTAGAATTGTTTAGCGCATTTTAGCATAGAAATTGAGATGCAGCATTCACCACTTGTGGGGTTTTAAAGAAGTTGAGGGGGAGGAAGTATGCGTTTTGAGACCGTTATACTATAGTTGGTCATATCGACATTTATGATAAGTACACGCAAGAGCAAAAATACCGGGTCAGAGTGCGTTTTTCATACAAACGAGACTATTTCGAAGCCTTCGTTCCTCACCAGGGGTTGTTTTGAGTGAGGTTTAATGGTGGATACTGCGAGGTTCAATAGAGGAGGTCAAAAGTTCTTAAGATACCTAACCGATCGCACAATCAGTTAACACCACAGCGGGAGGCTTTGGGTCAGCACTTGGATTTAATTACATTTTATTTATTGCCATTTTAGGTGTTTTTCTGAACTTGCACAATTCCGGCGTTCACCGCAGATTCATTCAGTTGGGTACCCTAGGCACTCTGGAAGTCCTATATTGATGCTCGGGGTATTCATCATCAGATTTCACTAAAAGCATTCCATGGTGAGGAACCAAGGCTTCGAAATAGCCTCTTTAGTATGAAAAACGCACTCTGACCCGTTTTTTTTGCTCCTGAGCGTAGTTTGACTTGCCGTGGCATTGGATTGCAGTATCATCACCATGGCAGATTAAATTAGCGTTGGGGAGACTCTGCTTATATATATCGTTCATGTAGACATTAAAAAGCGTCGGCCCCGTAACACTGCCTTGAGGAACCCCAAAGCCGATACAGATACTCATCCCTGAGATGTTGCTCAACTCTAACCGCTTGACGACGGTTGGTCAGGTACTATCGAACCATTCTAGACCTTTACCTCTCATTCCCACAGAATCGATTTTTTTCAGAAGGATGCTACCGAAATCGTGGTAAACGCCTTGGCAACATCCAAAAATACCCCAAGGCATCTTTCCATGGTGTAAAAGTCTAAATATTGCATATTTTACTCCTAAGATTTTTGTCTTATGTCTAAAACCAAATTGGTTATATTAGACAACATATTTTTCTCCCGTTACGCTCGGTGCAAAAATATCGTGACTTGAAATTGGAACATCGGTATTTGTCATATGAAGTTCAAATTAAGTTTGATAGAAGGTCTTATTAAATTCTTAAATTAGGCCTCTGGGCGTTACGAGGATAAACTTGAACGATGAAGTTAGCAACTTTTTCGAGATATTTAGGTAAAAAAATGCTGGGTATGTTTTTCACTCTACTTTTATAAATCGGTGCGTCCACTCTGTAAGCTTAGATTACAGACATATGTAAGTGGTGTCAACAATGGTTCACAATGATCTTTTTCCACGCTAGCAAACCGTTGCCAACTGAAGAGTTTTACTACTTCTCGAACTTGTCAGTGGGTTGCATAACGAAGGAATTAAGTAAATGACGTTTCGATTGGTTTGAATTTAGAAGCGACAGAACTCTGCGTTTCATTTAAATATATACAAATATATAATACGGTGACTTCCCTCCCGCAGCGTTGCTTGCGGTGAGCTTGAGCTAGAGTTTCTTATTCATTGGGAAGTGTTGTTACTACATGTCGTAATTAACCGCAATTTATAATGATCACTAAAAAAAGTGTTTTCAATACCCATGAACAGCCTTCAAAAAAGGAAAATTAACTGCTATTCAAATGATAATAGGTCAGTCAAACAGATTTTTGTCTTTAGCGGTTCATTGTTTTTCAAAAAACATTTAATGTAAGTAAGAATTTTGCGAGACAAAAAGTCAGTATTGTGTGTGACATCGATAAAAAAAGCAAGACAATGCCACTGCGACACTGATTAGTGCTCCCTTCGGCGCGTGCTCGTTTCTCTTCCCATTATTCCACGGATGATCTCTGAATAATTGCCTCGCTGTAGCGAGATGGATGGTGACGTGCGCGAGCGGTGCGCGGCGGCGCCGGCGCGGTAACGGCTGGCTCGAGTAAAACTGTTAAATGTGCGATGAGGTCACCGCGGGGCCAGCCGGGAGCCCGGTCGACGCGCGCGAGGAAGGTTGTGACGCTGGGGCTGAGGTCCACTCATTCAAATTTCCTTCATGAGACAATATTGCAACTCGTGCGCATTCGCGGTCAGCTCGTAATTAAAAAGGCAAACGCAACCGCCGAGAGCGCCGACTCATGGCGCGGTGATGTCGTCGTTACCAGCTAATAGCTTCATTGTTTCGTAGTAAAAAGGTAAAACCTAAAATGTATGTAGTCATTTAAGCATTTAATTTAAACTTATACCACTATTTAATTAATTGATAATTTACGAATCACGTAGGTGCGAGTAATCATTAAAATGTAAGTAATGTCTTTGTAAAGTAACTAACAGTTTCTCAAAAGTAAATTTAACGGCGTTTGTGTAATTTTAACATTTCTAAGGCGTTTTTTGAAATGATATCGAACTTGTCTAGACTTACTGCCGTGTCTAGATTGACTTGATCCCTTTGCCGAAAGTTCATCGATAGCTGTATCGTGTTGAGGGGCGAACACCGGTAATGTGTGGTTGAGTTTAGACAAAATTTCAATAGCGAAAATTTAGTAGGGTATTTTTATCTAAAACCCCTGGCAAGAACGGTAAACGACAGGGAAGACTTTTTGCAGCAGCAGAAAGTATTTAAATGTCGATCGGGATTATGTCAGAGGCTCCTTTACTCATCTCCTCAGCGATAAACCGAGCCAGCTTCACCGTACTATCAATAACATGCAACGACTAAGTCGCTCCGTACTAGGTTCCCCGCGCGAGCCTCTGGCGCCTGGTGACATTATGTAGTGAGTACACGACGTGCCCACGCAGGGCGCCGGGCAAGGCGTGGCTCGCGAGCTTCCCTAATGAGGGTGATAAGCGATAACGCTTGAGGCGCGACCATTTTTATGACCCGTCATAACACTCGCTGCCGAAATAATTGGGAACGTAAACGCAGCGGGAGCTACGCGGGAGCAGCAGGGGCCGCGCGCGGCCGACGCGGGCGCACCGGGACGCGGCGCGATACCGTCGAAGTCCCACAGACTGACAGACGGCGGGCCAATGTTTATTGTATAACACAATATGCCACAATATAACACAATTTACCTATCAGGGTATGTTAAGGTACGACTGTCGCGTCGTTATCTCAAAAATGCATGCTTGGATAGACAGCTGAGTTCATCTTTTATAAGTTTTCAGTTTAAACTTATTGCTTTTGATATTAAACCAATACTGTATTATTAAACCGTAACCACCGCGTGATATAGTAAGAAAATTCAGGCCAATGGGGTGCCGCCCCTAAATATCTATCGTGCCCCCGCTCGACGTCCTGCCCGCCGTCGTGCAATGCGCAGGCGGCAGGACCTGGTGCAGGGCGGCACTGGTCCCGCCGCCGTCTCCTCGATAATCACGAGGGAATCTACCACGGCGATTATTAGGAGTGGGCCAAAACCGCACCTTCTTCACGTGGTGGCTTAGTCACTTACCATCAGGTCTGTGGGCTCGTTGCCTTCTCCTTGCCATAATACATAAAAGCGCCGCTTGCTGGCCGAGAGCCGCTCAGCCAGCTCTCAGGAACCACCGACAGCAGCCCACGAATCCCGCTAGCAGATGACGCGAACCTATAATTGCTATTGATTGCCTAAACCAGTGCGGAGTGACCGGCGGCGGAGAGCTCGCTCCAGCCGGTTTGTGTACTCGTAGGTATGTGAGATCATTACAGTTTATGGTGTTGACACTCGGCTGATGGTTATTGATATGATTGTTTGTGGTGATTGCAATTACGTTGTTAAAACTATCGAGCATCGATTTATGTATTGACGTAAGTTTTATTGCGCATAGAAACGAATCAACATAATTTAGTATCGAGGTTTTGTGAGAAGATCGATGTAGGTAGGTACGTCTTGCATGAGTTTTATAATAAAATACTCACCTCTGCCCGCGACATTGTCCGCGTAGATTTCGGTTACCGTTATTCCCTCGGGATCTTTAAAATCGTTTCGTGGTTTGATATTTAGCCAATTTTGTTAACAATGGTTTTTTTCTGAAATTTTTATATATCTAAATTGCAGGTTTATAATTTGCCAAACTGGAGTTTTAATTGATTTTCTGGTGGTTTACTGTAACTCACATAGGTATGCGCAAGCTGCGATAGCTGATGAACTGATGAGAATATAAGAGCGGTTAAGTACTGAATATGTCCAAAAAAAACAAGATGGCGGTCGCTGAACACTTTTTGCCCCGTGCACTACACGGCGTCCGTAGACACTTTATCAAATTCACCAAACCCTGGCATATGCAAAGAATATTGAGTGAAGTACTTACTTATATCGGTATTTGTTGATGCGGCGGGCGGGCGCGGCGCGGCGGGCCGGCGGTGCGTGCTCGGGGCCCATGTGCGCCCGCGCCTGCGGCCGGCTGCGGCGGCCGGCGGGGAGTGCGGACGCCCGCCTGGCCGCGCCGACTGCGAGACAAGATGTTTGTAGTAACGGCAGCATTTGAAAACACTCGTATCTTTTGTATCGCGGATCGAAAGACATAACACTCTCGGGTTCAGGTAAATTAAAGCGATTTTTAAACAGTTCTTCGACTTTTAGACTCGGTCAACGGCGCATCGAAGCGAGAGTGATCGTTTCTGCGAAGCCGGCGACTCCGGTGGCGGCTCGCGGTTCCACGTACTCGTACCCGCTCGAAGCACAATGCTGTTGGTAATTGAGATCGACACCGAACTGACCGAACAGCCTGCAGCTACGAGGGACGTTAAGGAACGTTAAACATTACCTATTTGTTATGAAATCACATTTTTTTCCCCACTTTTTTGGTGGGGATGATCTGGGGTGATCTGGACGGGTAGTCCCTTCCCTTATTTAATCCGATTATCGATCATGATAAGTAGCTATTAATCTACTTTAAACCATCTGCCTGTGGTATCAGTCCAACTCAGCTAGACCGGGGTGGTACATGCCTGCAACGATGAACAGTGAGGTCGCGAGTCCCGCTCCGTGCCCGCACCCGTCCGTCTGCACGCGGCCGCGGCCGCCACACGTGGATGTGACAAGTGGACACTGTCCACTTGTCCCACCCGGCCCGTCGCGACGGCCTCGGCGGTGTCTACGATTTTATTAACAAGCGAGAGCACTCTCTTTAAAGCTAAGTTTTTCTAGATACATACATACCTACTTAAAATGACATGGATCGCCGTGCGGGGCGGGAGCGGAGGAGGCAGTCGAGGCTCGCCGCTGCCTGCCGCCGGGTCTGCTGCAGGTCACGCCCAAACCAATATAAATACATTTGCCCTCTCCTGTATGCCCTGTACTGTAGAATTTCAATTGGCAACAAAAAAAATGGTTACGATTTTTAAATTTTGTTCATTTATTACTGAAATAATAATCAAACTAATTTCTGCCAATAGCTAAAGTCCTACGACATGGTCTTTTCTTCGTCACAGCTAGCTCAAAGTTAACGCAATATTTCATTTGTCGCAGTTTGCCGAAATGTGATATTTTTTGTTTCTTTTCACTTTGCTATCAGCATTTCCAGTTTTTCAATGCATATTACTAGATTATACTTATATGCACCTAGGTAGTAAAGTGTGGTAAAGTTCACCGTGAATGAGTCAACATCCCTCTTGCATCCAAGGAGGAAAATGTTTGCGTGGGAAACCAAGTTAAGTTCAAAAATAGATTGTAGGTAAATGCCGAGCGGTTATTACTTATTGCTATTAAACACCTTTTAATAATTACCTTAGTTTTTGTAGCGTGCATAGATACATACATTAGTATTTAGTCCTCAAAGCATTGAACGAAACAGGATGGCTAAAAGAAAACAGAAATAAGTAAACCGGACTCAAAAGAGATTGAGATGAAAAAGTGCTTCTAAAAACAGAACATTTTTATGAGTGTTGAACATTTTTGCAAGATTTAGTTCTATCAATTATAAAGTTGTTGTACGTATTGTTAGTTACTACTGTATGCCAAGGTATGCATGATTAGATTGATTAGCTTATACTTTGAGCGTTTTAGTCGGCAACAAACGGGCCTCTATTCCCGGCGGTCTTTGACATTAACCTGTTATGGAATTGTTTTTTCAACACACTTGCTCAAAACGACCTTTTTATTCCACCGATTTTTGGCTCATAAACCTAGATATTGAACACGCGTGCTTTTTCAGTATATTACGCACAAGTGCCTTTAGTTTATTAACCCAAACAATTTACATTTGTAGCCTAGTACCAAGTTGTAAGTACGAAGAAGAAGCGATATAATTTAGTCGGGTTATACCTTTTTTTTTTCTTAGCAACAAACAGTTTTTATGCGGCAAATAACATTATCTACATATTTATTTCAATAAATTGGTGAAATCAGCTTTATTACTAAAAAATAACTCAATTTCATTAAAATCATATAAATTTTTCTGTAATTTGTATTTTAAACATGAATTATTACATTTTAAATTTGGCTGTTGGCCGATCTCGTTCGCGCCTTAGCCTTGCGCGCGCATCGGTATCGCGGCAAGAAAAAAAAACAACGCGCCAGCCGCCATTTTTCGTAATTAATTGACGGCTGTGACGAAGATAGTTCGGATTAATTATTGTGAAGTTTAATATTAACGAAAATTTTCTTTAAGTAAAGAAAATGAAGAAATTGTAATTTTACCAACTGTTTTAATAATTAATTAAAATTTGACTAAATGAAGTCTTGTTTTTTTTTCGCAAGTGTGTTGAAAAACGTCGTATGTAACACGTGTGCCTGTGACCATAATATACGCGGCTTTCTTGTGGCGCACTCGCTTCCGCTCGTACGCACACAATAGCGCCTTGTATACAATGGTCAACTTAGCACACTTGTATCATAATGTACTATTAACTCGGCGCGATTACTGTCCCGTAAATAAGAGCTACCAGACGTTGCCAATACGATAACCATTCAAAAACGATAAGGGTTTTACCTCGTTGAATAGAGCCGCTGATCAAAGACGATATGGTTTTTACCGCTTAGTATCTCGGCCCTGGGCAACACCCACCGCAATAATATACCGTAGGTTAATACATACGTACCTATTTTTCTATATCTAAACTAATATCATAAAGAGATAAAGTTTGTGACATTGTAAGGGGTAATCTCTGGATCTACTGAACCGATTTTGTTTTTTTTTTTACCAATGGAAAGCCACGTTATTTGTGAGCGTCATATGCTATATTTTTATTATTGCCCAACGAATTGGGCACGGGAAGAGCTAGTTTAAATATAAACCTAGCGGGCTTTTACGTTTTTTCAACATTTTAGTACCTAATTAGGAAAGATACAATATTATTTTTAAACTGTCTCCAAAAAAGGAGGAGGTTCTATTTTTATGTTTGTATTTTTTTTCTATGTTTACCGATTACTCCCTCAATTGTCTGTCCCTGAATTGATGATGAAGATATTGAAGATTACAGATATCCACCGGAATTCCTCAACGGTACCTATTTCAAGAGTGGTGATAAGATAACCCGAGTAAGATAGTCGAGCGACTATGATGAAGGTTTACTTAAATACTTAGGTATATGAGTATGACCTCTCGTGACGTTACTTGCGGCGGACTTGAAATGTCCTATAGTTTCTTATTATTTTTTATAGTTGTATAGTTTCTTACAAATGTATAGTTGTCATCCTAAATAGGTACCTATGTGGCACAAAGTATGGAATTGAATAGGTACCTATGTGGCACAAAGTATGGAATTGAATAGGTACGCGACCAACGGCAGCTTAAGTCAACGCTGTGTACCTAGACATTTTCATGGATTTCGGTAGTTGTTAACGGTCACAGAAGGCATCTCGTGGAGGCCCACAGGGGACCTGATAGTGCCGGCCGCCTCACGCGTGTGTTAGTAGTTAGATATATGTATCGAAACAATTCTCTCATAAATCTTAAGAAGTTCTTATATAGGCCTACACTATAATAAGGTGCATTGGGCATATTTTTGAGATGTAGCGGTCTCCTATATTTTTTATACTTGACTGTACACTATATACTATATACTAGGCACTATACACCACCCGCAGGGTGGATGCCGTGTCAAGCCACAGCCGGCGCTGTCGCCGAATCGCAAACTTAAATCAGCATGGATGGACGTCGCGTCGTTTATTCAGCTGAATTCGACCGGTTATGGTTTGTTTTCGTAAGTTTTTTACCTTATTCACTAACCCAGGGGTTTTTTACTACAACTTTTTCCTACTTTTAAAGTAGCAGCACAAAAAGTCGTCAGAATTAATGATGGAAGGATGGTAAAACCCAACGAAGCTTCCGTTTGTCGTTAATTTAATGGGCATCTTAAAATTCCGCAAACGTAAGCAACGAATCCAATGCTCCACAACATGTGTGTTGCGGAGTCGTTTCGTTCCGAGAACAAGCGACACTGCTAGCGCCTTACACATAATAAATATTGTATATATTTATATGTATGTACAGTCAGCCAATTTGATTTCTACGCCACTATAGACTATGTTAAAGTGACGTTGACAACCAAAAACGTAAGAGACTTCTTATGATTTGGTTTACAACGTCACGTTGACAAAGTCCATAGTGGCCTAGGAAAAAAATTCGTTGTATGTACTTATCTGAAATAAATAGGGTAACGTGTATAATAATTATAATATTTGAGGAGTTCCCTCAATTCCTCACGAATTCCCTCATCAGATACCAATTCTGTACAGTGAAAGCACCTCGGAAGTATACTTTAACGATCAAAAAAGAGTTTTCATACAGGGTCCACGAACGGAGAAATCGGTTAACATACATACATAATGGAACCTCTTCCTTTTTTGAAGTCGTTTAATAAAAGTAACCCAGGATGAAAATTATTTTTTTGCCAAATTGAACTTATATCCTTTCTTTTGAGCGTTTTGTGGAGAATTAGGTAGCTATCTGTACAATAATGTAACGTGTCTCTGTATAGTTATACACCCTCCTTTTTCATCTCTTCTTCATCTTAAGGTTCACTGGTAAAAATGGCTAACCTTTATTAAGTCCGCATGTTCAAAAACCATTTTTGCACTCAGGCGCATAATAAACACAAAAACAAGGTACGTGACGGAAATGCGTGTAAACGAAATAATCTCTCTGCTCCAGCCGGCTTAGTGCGTTTGATAAGATTGATACCCGCGGAAGGAACGACAAGTTAATGCCGAGCTGAACGGACGGTTTGGATTAATGGATGAAACTGTAAATGCCAATTGCCATTCGATAAAAAAAATTACCTATTCATTGTGTCGTTTGCTATAAGTATACCTACAGGGTAGCTCAAAAATACGATGACAAATATTTGTTGGAATTTTTTTTTATTACTTACGAGACTTTTACAATATGACATTAAATATTGCAACAATCTTTTTAAATAAAAAAAAATAATTGTCTTGAACATATCCACCTTTGGCTTTGATACACAGATGCAAACGTTTGTTAAAATTATCAACGATACGCCGCAGCTCCTCCAACGTTATTTTTGCCCACTCTTTGGTAAGTGTTGCTTTCAGAGCGTCTACACTTTTGTGTTTAGTGGCACAGGCCCTTGTCTCTAAGATTGACCACAAACTATAATCCATTGGATTAAGGTCAGGCGAGTAGGGAGGCCATTCTTTTGAGGTCATGAATCCGGGAAAATTGTCTATATACCGCTGCTGCATCCTACGGGCCCTGTAAGATGGAGCAGAGTCCTGCTGGAATATCCACGGTTGGGTGCTAAAATGTTTTTGACTCTAAGGAAGATGTACGGCTTCAAGGATATCTCTTCTGTACATATTTCTTGATTCATTTCGACACCTTTTTCTATAAATACAGGGGGAGTTTTACCTGTGGACCAAATACCGCCCCAGATCATAACTGATCCCGGCTTTTGGCGGTGAGCTGCGGCCGGTCCAGGACGACTAGAAGGAATAACTACATTCTGTCATTTTGGTGATTATGGATGGGCCTGTTGAATGCAGAAAAGATTCTGAAAAAAAGATATTTTCCCACTTTTCAGTCGCGGCATGCTGCTTAATCAAACTATCTACAAGAAGTTGTGCTTTATTCAGTTTGTATTGTTTCAATTTGGGGTCATTAGGGACAATACGTTGCACCGTCGAGCGACACACCCAGCTCCCTGGCCATTTTTGGTAGTTAGGTCCGTGGATTGCGATCAAGCCGTTTCTTGATAATGTTTCGGGGCCTGGGAGTCGTAACAGTCCTCCTTCTTCCTCTTCCTGGGCGGTCTGCGATGTGCTCGAGCTCCTTATGTCTCTTAATCTAACTATCTCACACTGTTGTTTTCCTGATCGTGCAAGGAAATTATTGCGTTGCGTTGCGAACACGTGACAAAAATCAATAATAACCCCATTAAATATTTATTTTATTCTGTTTTTAGTATGTTTTGCTATAGTCGCGACAGATACATCATGTCTGAAAATTTCAACTGCCTAGCTATCACGGTTCATAAGATAAAGCCTGGTGACAGACAGACAGAAAAACGGACGTAAAAACTGGTTTTTATCCTTTGGGTATGGAACCCTAAAAATTACTGTTGAGTTTCATGCAGGGTTTCTTCTCATCGGTGGTGTTGGGAAGCGCTGGGAGATTTTTGACGTGTAAGTGTCCGTGCGGCCTACATACTGAATAAATATCGTTTAACTTTTATTTCTTCTATAAAAATTATCTCCACCTTTTGTGGCATTGAACCGTAGAAACAGAATAACAATCATAATTTGCAATTGGAAAATACTTACGGAAGGATAAGGTAATTGGTTTGGGTTTCGCCACTGGCTCGCATTGCTTGCCTACAGTGGTATTGCAATGATAACATTAGGACAACGGTGTATGTCCGTGTTGTGGATCGCGTGCACGGCGGGCCGATCACTGCAATCTCGGAGCCTGCAGCGGGGTGATTACGCTGCATTACGCCGCATCACGCCGCATCACGCCGCGCGGCGCGCCCACACCCAGCGCCGCTTTATTGCAATGATGGTGCTGTTTGTCCCGCGCACGAGGAAAGAAATAAATTTCAAAATTTCCTCCCTTTAATTGGAATCCCAGGGCAGGAACTCAATTCCGGAGTCTAAAACTGATCAATCCCCACCCCATGTCTTGTATAACTAGCATTTTGGTATTTTGGTGTTTTTAAATCAATGTATGAATCTGTAAAGAATTACCCATATGATCCCATGTCGCACGCATTAGCTACATCGCCGAACCGGGGAGCTATCACGGGTTTAACCTCTCCGTGCTGACAAATGTTGATGCTGCTGCGCGCGCGCCTCGCCGCGTCATCCGCCACCCCGGCCGCTGTCAGCGCATTCCAACGCCCACCACATGCTACATACATCGAACAATCTACCTCCTTTATTCATTAAATTGTGTTCCTAGAAATGTTGTTGTAAATATTGAAATTAATAAATCTTAACAAATAAAAAAAACATGAATGCATGCAATGCAACAAGTAGGTAAGTTAAGTAAGAAATTACATAGATTATATCCCATAAGCCGTGGAGTAGGCGGTTATCACTTCTTAGTTCATATAATTGCAACAAGAAGTATTGTAAAACATTATTTTCATTTTAGAAATAAACCCCGCACCCGCGCCCGCACCAGCTGTCCAGTCGTACCTACTAGTGATAACGCTAAGTACAATCTGTTTGTCTTACAAGTCAAGTGGGCCTGAAGTGAGGTGCAACCAGGCCAAACCACTCAAGGCCAGGGCTTCTCATATTCGCCTCCAAGGTACGTGACTCTTGACAACCGATGTCTGGATACTTTTAAAGTATTCATCATGAATAAGTTGGGGATGACCGTCACGTCTACTAAATCATGAAGCAACTTATGTGAAGGAGGAAGAGAACAGTGACTATGGCTATTAAAAATTCCTCAGAGTCGCTCTTACAGCGCAAGGCTCATCCTTTCCAGTCATACAGAAATAATTAAGGTATAAATAAGATCATCGAGACCCTACACTGAACTTAGATTAAGGTAAGGTCCGAGTACAGACTAGCAGTTCCCGGAGTGAAGGTTCCGACGACGTAGTTCCAAAGATTGTTGCGGGCTCGGCAGACATCCTTTAGCTGCATTATCATCAATAAAGTACGTTTCTTCAGCTGCTTGGCAACTTGAAGTGTTAAACGTTCAGCTGTTCGATCTGAATTACATCCAATAGGTATAAGGTACATTAGTTAAAGTTTTAGGGAGTGAGAGTAAGTTGGCTGGAGCGGAATGGTGTTGATGCGGACGACGGTGGGCAACGACGGCGCCGGCGGCGGGGACGATGAGCGGCGGCGCCGGGAGCGGGCCCGCGCTGCGCAGTTGGTCGACCAGGTCGTCGACCTCAATCCTCGCAAAAAGCCTCATAGCGCAAACTTTTTGCCATTCGCCGCGACCTGTCAGCTTCAAGATCGTTGTTATTCAATGAAAAACCATTTAAGTACGTACGCCAAAACCACGCGCTCACACGAGCTCGCAAGCTCAAATCAATTTCAATTTAGACTCGAGGAATGCGAGTCATTATGTATACTTATTTGAGTTGTAATTTTGCCAGAAATTATTGTAATTATCTATATTTATATAATGATATGCGAAGAGGCGACGTTAAGTATAGAAGCGTATTTGTGCAGGTTATCTCATGTATGACTTGCCTGCTTCAACGGCCCCTCGGCAGCGCGGCCTCCGGCCCGACGCCCGACGGTGACGAAGGGCGCAGCAAGCACGGGGCCGCGTGCTCCCGCGCAAACGTTGAGCGAGCCCCGGCAGCTCCCTACCCCACATCTCACGCAGAATTATAGATCTTACGCGACTGTACTACCTTGACCCCCGTAACCCTAGTGAGTCGGGATCAGTTAAGCCAGATCGATCTAATCAGTTCGCATAATTTCTGCGTACGTGTATGGTTGAAGGAGAAACCGTAATAGTGACCTGCAGAGGGCACCACTCGTCTGTGCCTAAATTTACTTTCATTTGTTTGACATGACATGTAATATGTAGATCTGTGGTAGTGAATTAAAAGGATTGCATAGTGTTAGCCGCTGTTTTGTTTTCATCTTCTCAATTAATTAATATAAACGCACAGCTATCAAGTATCTCTGCGGTACGGTTTTAATAAATTGTTAAAAAACTTAATCCTATTCTTTAAGTGCGCTAAACTTATGTATATGTACGTACGTCTGGTTTATCAGGGCAGTTAGCAGCTTCGGTAAATTCAGCTTTGATTTTGACTTCAACGATGCTTGGTCGCCCAGCTAGGAACTTAGGGTTATCCGCCATTATATTTTTTTGAATTTGTTTGTGACTTTCATAAAGTACGTCGAACGCCGCAGTCACAGAGTCACCAAATCAGATCTGCTGACGGGCAGCGATGGTGTTCGCTTAATGGTGTTTAGTATTCAGCGTGGTCACGTGACTAGATTATCTCGCCTGCGAAACGTTAAGTAACGAATATGTTTCCGGGAAAAAACTCCGATTGATCCAACGAGTAATTAAAACGCCGCAATCGGCGGTACCTACATTAATTGTTCGCGGCAACAATCGCCCGTGCGACCAGACACACTTGGTGCCAAACAATGATGGCTCAGCCCGGAATGTGTTAGTCGCTGAAAAGCCGTCGCCGGCGGTCATGGGATGGTTGGTAGTTGTATCGTTGCGAGCCGGATTCTTGTTCGTTTTCCTCAAAATCTGGGCTTGCACCATCTTTTAATAGCTGCAAGATCGGAGCCGCTAACAGCAGCTTCATTAGAAGGAGGTGGATAAAGAATAATATACACCACATTCATTCATGACACTTTATCAGCTTAAGTTCTTCCCTACAAGTCTGGCCGCATGGAACTTTACAGGCTACGTCAGTACGTCCGATGAATGGTACGGTGAGCCTTATACCTAAGGAGCTGCACACTTTAGTGGTTTGTCACTTTTAGTGGGTTTCATGGAAATCGATTGGGCCTTTTAAGAGACATCAGCTTGAATGAAGGGGTATCATTATATCAGGAATTTAAAACTGCCAAACGTTACCTTTACTTTAATTCAAGTATTTTAAGTAATTGTTAGTCGGGATTTTCGCCTTGTGTTGTGTCGTGTGTTCTGTGGTTAAGAAAACATGAATACAACCGAGAGTCTACTTAAATCTGAATTACACGTTAGGTACATCATGATCTATGAAATAATAAAGTAACTTTAGGCCCTCGATTCTGGTGTCAATCGAGATGAAAGGAGGATGGGCAGAAATGTATGAACACTGGCCTAGAAACCAATAACAATAAGCACTATATCATCGGATATGCTTTTTAATTCTACAACGATTTAGTGTAGTGGGAAACCTCAAAGAACTGTGAGAAATATTTTAAAAATCGGGAACATCGGGATGCCTACGTAGACGACGTTTGCATAATTACTTCGAAACACCGCTGTCTTTGCACGGCGATAACTTTTATCACACAAAGTTTTCGAACTACCTGCCATAGAAATAGTTTTACAACTTAGAATTACCTATCCGGTGACATATTGCTTGTTGTTATTGGTCATATAGGCCAATTTGCCCACCCTCCTTTACAACAAGCGATACACTGAAAAAAAATGTTAGTTAGTGTGTTGTTTAGATAGTTAGGCAGCAAATCGGAACGACGGTGCGTGGTGTACGTATCGTAAGCATGTAGCGAAAACTCTGCCATGCACGCTGAAACGCTCTGGTGCACGGACCAGATCCGAATTTGCAGTTTTATTGTGTTATATATACTTAGTTTCAGCTAAAGAAATAAATAGTCATTGCGTCGAATCGGCCTTAATAAGATCAAAAAGCCCGGGGTATTATTAGGGCCGTACGGTTGGCTTGCGACGGGCTCGAGTCTGTTGAGTCACTGTTGCGCCGTGACCGCGCGGAGGGCCTTTCCCTAGCGCCCAAGGCCGGGCCGCGGTCGCTCGCTGCACACGTCAGTCTATGGGGGAATTCTCTAATTGGCATTACAATCACAAGGGATCCAAATATTCTATTAGATTTAGCAGATCCTGAAACATCGATTTTTGCACATTATTTATAAGAATAAATCTAAGCAACTTCTCAGTTAGTCAGCGAATCTAACTTATGAGCAGTGCTGTTTTTAACAGCATGGTCACCTCGACCACACGCATCAGAAGGTCTTACGGCATGACCACCTCGACCACACTCAGAAGGCCCATCAGCTCACTGGGATTGTTACAGATTCCAACATGATTCAAGTACAACACGTGTCAACCTGGACTTAAAATAAAGTGATGCCGACTCCGCGTAGAGAGGAGTACAACGCTCAATGCTAGCTGGCTCCACCATCTCGTTCACTGCCTACCTTTATGATGCAGCCTCTGTTTCAAAGGGTTAAACCATATTTTCTTTGACATTTTATTGTATCGTTTCAGCTGGGCCACCATTACTGTCCAGTATATAAGAGCTATCGTAACGTTGACAAATCGATAACATGTCAAAAGCAAAAAGGTTTTACTGAGAAGAATAGAAACCCTGGTGTCTAATTCTATATTCTACTGGGTAAAGGCTAAACCACATTGCCTTTGACATGCTTATGGTATTGGTGCCATTACTGTCAAGAGTATAAGAGCTATCGTAAAGTTGACAATAGGAAAACATGCCAAAGGGATATATGGTTGTGTCCAGTAGAATAGAGGTTACGTAAACACGCTGCGGTTGCACTGCGCTCGACACGCGGCCTGCCCTTATCGGTGCAGTTGAGCTGACACGATCCTGCGACAGGCATGTCAAAGTACATTTCCACTTGCACGTGACGGTCGCAATCGCATTCGCAAGCCTCCTCTCTGCGAGTGTATAGTCCGCGACGAATCAACTCGCTGGAAAACATGAATTCGTCGCGAGAACGAGAATTAACCAGCTCTCTGTTAGACATGCTTGTTTATTTACTTTAAGTATAAATAACATTTTCCTTCCTCTTAAACCTACCTAGTGTTGCGTAACTAATACATGTCTGAGATAAGGAAAACCGCACGAATTGAACCCGTTTATTAGATCGCGGCCCGTGAAAAACGGTCGTAAAGAGTAATCGAGCCGCGGCGCGGGCGCGTACGAGTGCCGCTGCAAGCCGCGCGGCCTTGGCGGACCGCGTGTCGCGCCGGGTCGATTGTTCCGAAGATGAACTGATGATCACTATAATAATAAATAATAACTAAATAAGTCTGATGAATATGTACTTTACCCTATCATTATAATTTTTTAACTAGCTTTTGCCCGCAACGTCGTCCGGATGGAACTTGTTTATAGTTTGATTTCAAATGCATACTCTCTAATTTCTGCCTTAAAGTTTGTAATCCTTATATACCTACTTACCTACACACACACGCACTCAAACACAACCTTCTCAAACGCTCTCACGTCGTTGGCATAAATAATTGTTAACGTAATGGGAGGCGCCTATACAGTTCGTACTACTCGTAATTAATATACTTACCAACATGTTAACTGATCTTTGTAAGACAGCAGCGATTGATGAACTGGTTTAAGTGTCCAATAAAGTAGGAATCCTAATTATAATACTTGAGACAATGTTTATCAACCTAAGTATTTGCTCTTGACATTGCTGTTTTTATCGTAATAGTAGTTTTTTTGTCCGTAGTTCGATGGTGAGTTTCTCCGAGAATCATTTTACAGAGTTCGGCAGGTCGGTCTTCGATTAATGTTGGGCAGTCGTATACTTATAATAAAAATAATGACATACTTTAATGGAAACTTAAACAAGTTTGTAACATTTTCTCAAACCTAAGCAACCAACGCTGTTGTCTTACAAAGATTAGTTAACATGTTGGTATCTGACTAGTATGAACTGTATCTCGGGCCGGGTACGGCGCCTCCCATTACGTTACCAATTTATGGCAATCACGTGAGAGCGTGATCATTGGACGTTCACGAAACATTCGTGTCTGAATAAATATAGGGATCTCTCGATCTCGTTACGCCCCCGGAGGAGATGCGTCCCCTGGTTGGAAGGCCCTGGGTTAGGGAACCGGCAGATTGTCCCGCCGGTGTCTTGTATGTTATACCTAACATGTACTTCCGAGTAGAAGACAAGGGAGCACGCAGCCGCCGAATGCCCGAAGCCCACGGCCGGTGCAAGCGCATCATCGCACGTCGTCGCCAACCCTGAACCACCCGAGCAGGTGATGGAGCCTCGCGAGTGAGCTACGTATGCCAGTCGTTTCAGTGTCAACGAGTCTGCGAGGAGCTCCTGGGCGGTGATATAAACCTCGATTGACTTACCTAATGAATCACGAGTCGCAGCGCTTTGTGTTTGTTTTGTTTATTCAGTATTACGCTGAGCATGTGCAAATTACGACAGCTTGTTTAAGTTGAGATACGGTTAAGACGAAGAACAAATAAACAGAGTCTTAAGAGCTTCGTCATAGTGACGTCATAATAACTGACTGAACTGGAAATTTCGGACAAGATATTATTTGTTATATTATGACTAAGTAGTCGCGGTTATTCCGTATATTGTTAAATTAATAACTTTTTTACCAAAATTTCCTTTTTGGGGTTCCGTACCCAAAAAGGTAAAAACGGGACCCTATTGCTAAGACTCATATGTCCGTCTGTTTGTCACCAGGCTGTATCTCATGAACCGTGAGAGCTAGACGATAGCAAATTTCACAGATGATGTATTTCTAATGCCACTGTAACAAAAAATACTAAAAACAGAATAAAATTAATATTTAAGGGGGTCTCCTCTACAATAAACGTGATTTTTTATAGACAATGTTACGGAACCCTTCGTGCGCGAGTCCGGCTCGCACTTGGCAGGTCTTTATAACACGCTTAATTGCTTACTGTACTTCTAACACTGATAATAAACTATATATCAAAAACGATGCTCAAATGAACACGTGGAGGAATTCCTGCGGCCATCTTCCGTATTGATACACTTATTTTCATCGGAACTGCACTAGCAATAGGTAAAACATTTGTTCTTAGTTTTGATTGCTGTCGTTAGTTTGTTATGTACAAGTGACGCTAATGCAGTGCGTTAAAACTTATACGCGCTTCAATCGACCATAGAGGCTACAGTTTGCATATGTATGCACGGTTTTTATGTTCGATTGGCTTCGGTAATACAAATGTATACTCGGAGTTCTCGTTTAATTCATGCTCGTTTTGCTAATCTACGTTCATTATGTTCTAGAAGACTTATGATAGGTACCTGCTCCTAGTACCGTCGTGGAATCTGTCGGTCGCTTGCATGTACTTAATCACGAACGACAGTCGGGGGGAGCCGCGCTGTCGCCGTTTTCTCGGTCGGGGTTGCGAAACTCGTTTTTACTTTGATATGCCTTTATTAATAACTTACGGCCTACACCTGGTCACGTGAACCGCTGAACTTGATGGAATGGTTCAACTTGGAGGCCGCGTGCTTTATGCGTGTTTACTGTTTATCAAAATTATGCTTAAGCGAAACTCGACATTATATAACAGTAGCTACCGTTTCGGGGAATAAAAGACTGCCGAGTAGCCTTGGGCGAACATTTTATGAATTCCACGCAACCTCCTGCTAATTGCTGCACATTCTGAGTGATTCCCATTTGTTCTATAGAACAGAGATAGGAGAAAATAGATTTTATTTTCCGAAATTGTTCTAAAGAACTAATTAATAGTTTTTCACCCCAGCTCACTTACCAGTGACGTAATAGAACAAAATTGTCAGTGCTTTCAAGTGACCAATGGATGGCCATTTGCAACGTCAAAAGATGGCGGATGTGTAATTTGTTTTAGTTTTTATTTTTCTGTATTTAGGTGTTCAAAGTTCTTTTTTTTTTAGTGAAGTTAGAGAAGGTTGGATTATGTTTTATTGCCATATTGATTTATACTTGTACATAATTATATACTTAACACTGGCGAAATCACTTCATTGTGGAAACGCCATATTCCCGCGGTAGTAGCTGTTCAAGGCGCCGCGGGGCAAAGAAAAAAAAACAAGAGTGACCAATGAAAAACGATAAAGTAAAAAGGTTTTATTAGTATAGATTAACGTTTAAAAAGTGTTGGTATGGTTGAAAAATGAACATTCCCATATATATTCTATAGAACAACATGAAACACTGCCATATCAGTTTGTTCCATGGCGTAACAAATGATAATCCCATTTTTTTAAATGTTCTATGGAATAATCAAGAAATTAAAATATCGTTTTGTCCTATGACGTCACCGTTCCAAAGAAGAAATAGGAATCACTCCACATTCTTCCGAAAACGAAGTGTTCTTACGCTTTTCGATCCATGGAATTACGATTTTAGGGCCTACCTAGTTACCAAAAAGCGAATCGGAGCCCTATATTACCGTTACACTGCTATCCGTCCATTTGTCCGTATGTTGCAGTTATCTATCTCTTACACACATTGAAATCTTACAAGAGGTCTAAGTCGCAAATATCGAACATAAAATAAAAACTCACAGCGCAGCCACAACTCCCGAACCTTAGGACTTAATTTGAGTTGATATTCCAGGGGTGTGCTATGAGTAGCGATGACGGACAACCACACAACACCAGTTCTACAACAACAACAAGTCCTGAACTAGCATTCCGGTTCGGGTAAAGTCGGTTAGGCGTAGACGCGCTTTGGCTTGTAATTGAAGAAGATTGAATTGTAAAAGATTAGTGAGAATAGCAGCCGAACATGGCGTTGCTTGGCGCACGGCTATTAGAGTGTAGAAGCACCGGCGATCCAACACGAACGCGGCAGGTCACAGGTCATTGAGCAGAAGATCATTCCAAAGGGTGTCCCTGAAACCAGCGCCAACACTAAGAGGGCTGATAGAGGAGCTCATAAGCTATAGGATTAAACAAATATGACTTTTATGAAGATTTCATAGTTTTCGCGATATTGGAAATTTTGGAATGTAAGTATAACTCTTTTTGATACCTTGAACCAGTTTTTCGGGAGCTATGACTGCAAGTTTAAATACTTTGGAAATCTCTTCTCTGCGCGGTGCGGCGGGGTGGCCGAAAACTGTACTATCTAAAATAGGTACGATTTACTGAATTAAAAAAAAATGTACTTAAGAGTGGCGAGTAATGTAAAAAAAATTGCTTATTCATTGTAGTTTTCAAAATAGTACAGCATTTACTTATTTACGCTTTAGTTTACGAGATAATGATATTTTACTTTAAAAATAACTGCAGGTTACAATTGATAAATATTTCGAATAACGAAACTTCTGTCATCACGATACCTACTTGTATAATCTGGGGCTTGTCCCTTTCTCTCTTCTCTTTGATTGAAAGAGATTAATACTTATAAACCTCTATACAAATTCATAAAAAACACAGTTAAATCTATTTAAGAAAATGAAGTGGAAAAAACCCTGTGAAATGTAATTTAATATTACCCAATAAAGACGTGGCTCAATAGTCCCTGCAACCAGGACATAAAATCCAAAAAAACAAACTCTCTTTGGATCCTCCGGCATTTTATAAACCTAAAATAATCGTACATTCTAAATCGCTAATTATTATAGAGAAGTAACGAAGTTAGTGTACCTAACTACGTTTATTAATATTCAATTACGGACAAAATCAAGCTCATGCTGTTTGCTGTTATATTCCGATCTGCTTACATTAGATGCACTCGTTACTGACTGCAAAACAAGAAGATTATCAATGGCACAATCCAAAAGTAGTTGTGCTATTGGCTTCCCGACATTTGCTCCAGAACTTTTAAAGCGCATTTTGCTCAATAGAAGATGCAGGAACCCGCGCCGGCGCACGTTGCGGGGCGCGTGCGCGGCCGGAAGCAGCGCGCGCGCGAACGGTTGGTAGTCAATTTGATGTTAATACATTTTAAAACCACGATTAATTGAAAAGTTTTATAGAAATAATATTTGGCGTTGGTGTTCTTGTGGCACTTCTTTCAGCAAAGATGATCCCTCGTGCGAAACGCTGGGCCACATGTACGTGTCGCGGTGGACGCAGGCAGGTACTGGATACTGTCGTGGTGGAAAGGAATTAAAATATTTAAAGACATTTATACAGTGTGTAAATGGTATACGGGCGTTTATTAAAACTGGACATAGATTAAGACTCTACTAATCATTAACAGAAATAATTATTTTGATTGCGCTAACGTAAAAAGATAAAAGATAAAAAGATAAAAGATGTTTATTCAGTAAATAGGCCGCACGGGCACTTTTACACGTCAAAAATCTACCAGCGCTTCGGAAGAGACCACTGCTGAGAAGAAACGCCGCAAGAAACTCAACAGAAAGTCGTTTTTTTTTTTTTTAATGCTACTTATGACAATTATAAAGCTTAACCTAACATTATAAAAAACAATGAATTTAACATAAAACAAAAAATAAAAAAATATTCAAGCGTAGCTTGAGCAGGATAGTGTGTCTCCACGGTCAATTTTGGAGATGTAAAGTCTCCAGATGTCAAATTAAAATTAAATACAATTATTAAAAAAAATAAAAATAATAATAAGGGAGATGTAGAAAGTCTCCACGGTCAATTTTGGAGATGTAAAGAGTCTCCAGATGTCATATTAAAATAATAGGTAATCATACAGGGAGATGTATATAGTCTCCACGGTCATTAATAATTGTAATAAAATATATTAGTCCCAAGCATTGTCATCATTCATATAATCTTTAATACTATAATAAGCTTTAGAAATTAGTTTACGTTTAACGTAACTCTTAAATTTATTTACTGATAAATGAGTAACACTACTTGGGAGCTTATTATAGAACCTTATACAATTACCCATGAAAGAGTTTTTTATTTTGTGAAGCCGTGTAAAGGGCACTGCGAGCTTATGTTTATTTCTGGTATTAACATTATGTATGTCACAGTTCTTTCTAAAATTACTGATGTTCTTATGAACATGCATAATGTTTTCATAAATATATTGACTGTATACCGTTAATATATTCGTTTCTTTGAACTTATCTCTAAGAGAGTCTCTATGACCCATCTTGTAAACAGCACGAATAGCCCTCTTCTGTAGAACAAAGATGCTGTTTACGTCAGCACCACTACCCCATAGTAAAATACCATATGACATAATACTATGGAAGTAACTAAAATAAACTAATCGAGCGGTTTTCAAGTCTATTAAATTCCGAATTTTATTAACTGCAAAAGCTGCAGAACTTAGTCTATTCGCTAATTTAGCCAGATGAGGACCCCATTGGAGTTTTGAGTCTAACGTTATACCAAGAAATACTGTATCATTAACTAAGTCTAATTTGTCATTTTTAATAGTTACAGTAGTTTGTCTATTTTTCACATTGGTAGTCATAAATTTAATACATTTAGTCTTTTTCGCATTTAGTAATAAATTATTAACACTAAACCAATCTACTACTTTTGATATAGCATTGTTTACATCCACATTAAACTCCTGTTGTCGTTTGACTTTAAATACGAGTGAGGTATCATCAGCAAACAATACTATATCATGGTTGTCCTTTATAAGGTATGGTAAATCATTTATGTAAATGAGGAATAGAAATGGACCCAAAATTGAGCCCTGTGGCACGCCCATTGAGACCAAAGACCCAGGTGATCGTTTTCCATTCACGTCTACCCTTTGTATTCTCCCGAATAAGTACGTTTTAATTAAGTTTAGAGCAGTACTTCTAACTCCATAATGGTGTAGCTTCCTGACCAATGTGTCATGGTTAACGCAATCGAAGGCCTTGGACAAATCACAGAAAACACCTAAAGCATCATGTGACCCCTCCCAGGCATCAAAAATATGTTTAATTAGCTCAACACCAGCTTCGGTTGTCGAGCGACCCCGAGTAAAACCAAATTGTTTATTATGTAATAAATTATTATCTTGAAAATGTTTCATTAACTGTGATAAAATTAATTTCTCAAAGATTTTACTGAAAGTGGGTAGTATCGATATCGGTCTAAAGTTAGTGGGGTCAGAAGTACTACCTGTTTTAAATAATGGAATTATCTTGCTATGTTTCATAAGATCAGGAAACTCACCACAATCAACACAGTGATTAAATATGATCATTAAGTCAGATGCTATGACTTCCATTAAGGATTTAAGGACGTGAACCGAAACCCCCCAAAGATCATTGGTTTTCTTAATGTTAATTGATTTGAATGCTTTGATTACATCCAAGGCAGTAACGTGCTTGAATTCAAAGTGTATACTGCATTCAGACACGTTATCTTCTAATAATAAAATGGCAGACGCCGGCGAAGAGTTCAGACACTTAGTCGTGGACACTGGTATGTTGGTAAAATAATTTTCAAATTCAATTGCGACATCTAAATTAGACTCTAGGATTTTACCATCTACTTTTAAACGAAAGTCATTATTTTCCGTATACACCGTTATTAATTTTTGAACATACTATCGACCCGCAATGTACGTCGAAGTCCATCAGTCAGGTAAGTACGTTGTGTTTTTAATTAGTTGCATTTTTCGTTATACATTACGTGTTAAATTATTTTGTATGGTTATATTTTTTAAATTTAATTTTAACAAAAGCTGCCTAAATGTGCTCAGTAGGGGTTACACTAACCACAGTTAAAAGGAACGCCCGTATACCATTTACACACTGTAGATTACGAGTACATTGGCGCGTTTCATAACATATTTATATAAAAATAGTTTTATTCACTCAGGTAAGTATATTCATGTATTTAAAAGCTAAGCATCGTGCTTTTTTCGAACTTTATTAATAAAATCTTTAACAGCCATCACTTCCTTATAAAGCTCGGAAAGCATTTCGTGTTTCTAATTTAAATGCGTACCTCCCCATAGAATAAATGTAGAGATATCACAACCAAGTCCAGTCAAATAATTATTATTTGACGTGGATAATATTATTTGACCTTTGGTTTTAAAAAAAAACATGCAACACTATATCTCCTATGACCAACATAACCTCCTCAATCACTACTATTATTATAAAATAACTGCATTCCTGTTTATCTGCACATGAATTATTAGATCACCGGAGTCGGTCCTCAATCGTTTCGTTTGTTGGAACAAAATGGCGATCTATAATGAACGTTGCAAATTGTTCGGCGTTTAAACGTTTTGCTCATAGACAATTATTTTCTCATTAAAGTCACTAAATGCCATTTAAAAACGTCCCGTCAGTGTTTATTTCGCTGCGCGGTAAAAAATCTGTTAATTCACCAAATTTGAACAATGCATGACGAACCGGTCCAGCGTGGTCGGACCAAGCTCAGCCACGTTTTTAATTTATGTAACGTTGCAAAATGCAAGGCTGACGTTGCTCGCAGAACGCCGCGGCGTATCAGCGTACACAATGTATACAATGTTCACCCAGATTCACGATTAAAAGCTGCTTCCTGACTGAGTCATAGTAACGCGTCGTGTGGAGAAGGGATATCTAATCTTATTTACTAACATATTATAAATGAAAAAGTATTGATGTTTGGATGTTTGTTACTCAACCACGCTTCAAACTTCAAACACTGAACGGATCGGGATGAAACTTGTACACATATAGACATATAGGTCCTGATATAGGACATAGGCTATTTTTGATCCCGATCTTTTTTGAAGATCCCGAGGGAATAATGATAATCTAAATCTAAGCGGACGTCGCTGGCAGAAGCTAGTTAAGGTACCTATAATTCTTATGTCGGCGACCGCGACCGGCGACCGTGACCGGCAACTGCGACCACGTCGCGCGCGACGCACTGTTTAGTATGAATTTATATAGACCGCTGACCAAACCTAGTGACCGCGATGTCGTGCGACCGAGTCGCTTGCAATGAGCACTACTCCGCATAAATTAATATAAACAGCGTTTGGTCGCCGCCGCCGGTCTTAATCGCCGACAAGTCAACTTCGAGACAAACACCCTTAGAGCCGTATTAATAAGTTTTATTCGTGCTACCGGGAACTGTGGAGTAAGATAACTAATATAGCTCCGTCCTTTACGCTCGCCGTAAAATGAACTTCATAGCCTAGATGTCTGCCCTGTCTGACTTGCAAGATTTGGCCCAAACACGTGAAGTTAAATAAAATCTCTTAAGAAGCAGGCAAACACAAACATTGGATAAAATAAATTAAACCATAGATGTCTTTTTAACTACTAGCGCCAGGTACGGCCGGTCCGTCACAGTCTGATCGGTGACGAATCGGAGACGCCGCACGTGGGATCACCGTAGCATATCGATATAGAACTTATCGTAGGACTCGACCCTACATTTGGGTTTCCAAGCCAAAACAAGGTTATTGCCATTCACAATGTCCCTCTTGGTGTAGTTTCAGGAATCGGTGACTGATAGGAGGGCAATAAAAAATTAAGGTTTAATTTCGTAGCTGTCAATATCAAACGTCATGTCATAATGCGATGGTACCACGCGAGTCATCTCCGATTCGTCACTGATCGGACTGTGACGGGCGCAGCGCTTGACGTTTGTATGAGACAATACACAATCAGTTTGTATGTGACACAATCACAGAGTACTTAATCACTTGGACACAATGTATTGTCCATTTGGTCACGGCGTGACGCCCCAACCCAATGCGTGTCATAGTCATAGGCGACATTTTAAGCTTGATCATCAGACATACGGACTGACTGACAGACATATTCGATTACTGTAGGTACCCTATAACACACGGCACTGAGCTTAGCCCTTTTGCTTTTATATAGTAATCATATACTCGTTATATTCGCTCTTATTGTCTAGTAAATAAAAACTACCATAACGTGAACAATACGATTACGATGTAAACCGCAAAACCCCCAAATGAACTTATATAAGATAACCCTAAAAATCACAGTAAGTAATTATGGTATTTTATGGAACAACTTATTCTAAGAGCAGCCGGTGATCAGTCAGGGTCTTTTAGAAACATAGCGAGTTGATTGTGAATGGAATTATGAGCGTGAGGTTATTTGTAGTTCAAAAAGTAATGTAAGGATAAGTATGAAATCATCCACTCCGGGGCTCGTAGTGCCCCCTCCGCGAACATCAGTCTTAAGGGACCGTCTAGAGGCGACGGTTTTTCTCTCAAACGCGCTCCTAGAGAGCTTGAAGCTAGGGTGAACTCTAAGGAAATCAACTATCCTCTCTATCCCGGGTAGTTCTTCTTATAGCCAGAAGAAGAGAAAAAAAAATGGAGACGGGGGAGGACGGGTGGTGGCGAAAGTAGCCTATTGCTGGGTAGCAAATCCTTGGGTAAACTTTCTGGTCTCATACTCCTTGCGTCATGCGCTGAGCAGTTAACCCTGAATTTATGGGCTTTACTTGAGCCTCTTTTGTGACCCCATAGGATAGACAACTCTCTTGAGCAATCCATGAACTTGTGAAGTACGCATTGAACAAATTAAAACTATCCCGAGGGAGGAAGTTAGTAACGATTCCTCAGGGACTACGTCCAGCGAGACTTCGGTCTCCCTCTGGACCTCGATCGAATCAGCATTTGATGTACGAGTATGGAAAACCGAACACTAAGTCGAACAACTTGTTGTGTCTTTTTATTAGAGAAATATCTTGAATTTGGTTTTTATTAATTTTTGGGTAATAGTTATTTAGACGAATCATGTTTGAAGTCGGACAGGTTCTTTCTACTCAGCAATAAGAGCTGTGGATAAAGTGCTGGCTAGTTAAAGAACAGGGTATTACAAAGTAAAACGTATAATAAACCAAACCAACCATGGTCAGAGGAACAAGACACTATACCTAGAGAATATAGCACACAGTTAATCCCAAAATATAACTAATGTTTTGTGAACAAATTCTAGTAGCTCTGGACGTCGGCAGCTCCTAGTCCTAAGAATTTATAAACACATGTGAACACGAAGACCGTAAGTAGGTCCAGGAGTACATGAAGACGCAGTCAGATGGCTCAGGTTGACGGAATGATGGTTTCCTAAAATATAATAAAGAATGCTCCTAGGAAACACTCCCCGATTTAAAAGAATTTCAGATACCGTTATAACTCAGATTCCTTTGTACAACTTTGATCACCTACGAGTTATCTTATGGATTCGTTGTAACTTGTAAGTATTATCATTTAATTTCTTTTGTTAGTTCATATATCTGAAAAAAAGCTAAGTAGCTAAACTGTTTAGAGGTCTGACCCTGGCTAACTCCTCATCAAGACTATCGTAATTTCCTTCGTTGGTCTTCTAATTTCTAAGCGTCTCCCCTCTTGCTTTTAAAGAAGATTCCCATCTTCACGCTATTATCGTGGAGGACCCGCTCCACATTTTTACTCCACTGCATCTATGCGACCTTAATACTTCTTTACGCTACATTTCTTCTTCTGCGCCGCCTGTACCGGTGTCCCGCTTGCTTAGTGCGTGCGTGTCTGCGTGTCGTCGACATACGCGTGGAGAGTTCAGGGTATAATCACATTAAGACGTAGAAGTATATTTCGCAAACTTCTCATATATGGATACTTGTTGACAGAAGCCTTATTTTCTGTGTCCTACACATAATGTATTGGTTAACGAAGCAATAAAACAATTTTAACCGTATGATTTCGTAATCTTGCATATTTAATTTGCATATTTGATTCGCCGGAGAAAATTTCTAAATAGATAATGTTGAATCTTCTTTCACTCGGTCTTTTTAGGTTCCGAGGTTCCGCTGTTGTTTGGCAACCACCAAAACGGATTATATTTCGATATGCATTTCGGCGACCCGAAATGGAGCGCCCACGCCGCTCCGTTTCGGGTCGCCGGGGCCTGGAGTCGCGGGGCTCCCACGCGGCGCGGCCCATCAATGCGCGTCTCGTTATACTTGCTAATGGCATCCTTGGGCAGTGGGAGCCGGTCACGTGGCGCGATCGTGGCGCGGCCGTGTCGGCACGCGCACGACTAATCGCCGACGAGCCGCATTAACGGCCATCTGCATAATAACGAGGGAAACACTTTGATCGCCGCCGCTCGTTCCTGTTGCATTAAGTAATCAGTGCGCGACGTAGCTCGCCTACAGGCCGTCTACGCCGTAGCGGCGCGGCGCTACGGCGTAGAGGCGCGGCGCGGGGGTGCTACGCGTAGTCGGGTGGCAGGGAGTCGGCGGAAGCAGTCATTAAAGGGAACACGGCGAGCCGCCGCCCGGGGGACGAGGTGCTTCCTGGGACTCGTTCGCGCTCCCCAATTACCTATAACAACATTTTAATAACGTTGGTAGTAACTATTCGTATGTACAATTTTGAACAGAACAGTGGCCCTAGATAGGATACATGCGGCCCACGTTATCGTTATGGAAAATGTATATCATAGACGTACCTCTAAGCTGCCAAATGTGTCACTTTTCGACCATCGTTTACATTTATCAGCCTAGGGCCACCACCGGGCCACTTTGGGCCCGGGGCTCTATTCCACCACCTTACCACACCTTACCACCTGGTGAGGTAAGGCGGTATAATTAACACATAGTTTTAACTCAGCCGCCATTACTGTCAAGTAAATAAAAGTTATCAAACCGTTGACAACACGGACCCACAAGAAATATTATAATAAAGCGATAACTTAATATGAATGAATATAAGGGTGAATGTTGAACTTGACCGACGCACTAATTATCATTAGCGATTTAAACCAATTAACGCGCGTTAATCTTTGATGCCGGGCTGGGCGAGGCCCCCTCGGCGTCACACCGCCCCCTCCCCGGCCTCGACGCTAGGGGTTACATAATCCCTTTACCCGTTTGTACATGTTAATCTTTCTAGGCTAAACAACAAAATCCCCTCGAGGTCAAATGTATCCGCCAAACAGAAACTGCGCAACAGACGACTGGCGGCGGGTCTCATTAATCAAAACACAAAAACAAGATTTTTTTGTATATCAGCTGATTGGTCGCGCCGGCCCTCGCTCAGGGGCAACGCAGACGAAGCTTGCTTATCAAGTTCATTTCGTTTTAGGATACCGGCGCGCCCACACATCAACAACCAACTTGTGCATATCTAGATGCCGAATTGCGAGTCGGATTTGCATGCGCTTATATACTTAGAATTGTTTTATTCTTTTGGGCAATGTGTTTATTTGAATTCAACACTGAATTAACACGTTAACTATATTTTTTGTAGAATCCAGAATGAAACAATTTAAATTGATAGTAAACTTTACTCATTTATTTTAAACGCGTTGAAATATTAATAAAAATAAGATACGTAGTTTCCTATATATTAAGTACTCGTACCTTTACAATTGCTCGTGGCTCGACAGACGGACAGACCCGCTCGTGAGGAGCGTTATTAATGTTATTATACTTATTATCTAGTTACAAAAATTGTCACTACCCATGTAATTAATCCCAGGTAATTAGACTCAGTGATCAAACTAACGACGAACGAAGCGAAGTGGTTTAAGTAAAAACATAAAACATCGTTAATACATTTGTGTTGAATAGTGATCTTGTTTCTTCCAGGTGAACTGTTTCTGAGAAAATCGATTTGAAAAAAGAACACAGACATGGACGGATACAACGTTGCAGCGTTGGTCGAGTTGAGTCGATCCATTTAAAGTTACAATAACGTCGGCACATCACGAAGGATCATAATCATTTTTATAAAGAAGTGATTTGTCTAGTTGCCAGGAGGAAAACCCAGCAACATTGCAGTTATGATGTCATGATGACCAATTTATGTACGCAGTGAGTGGTCCTTGGACTACGCGGGCTGGGTCGCCCCGGCTAGTGGACAACCCAACCGCCTTGGGTCGCGTTCTCGCGAGTGGTCATTATTGCGTCGTTACGTGTATTCGTGCTTTCACTACATATTGTATCTCGATAGAGTTTACTTACTTATTGTATAAATGATTTTTATTGCGAAGGACTAACAGGCAGACGGCCCACCTGGGGCCTGCTTTATAAAGCTACAAATTACAATTTCCAGGTTACAAGTTTCCATTTGATACAACCTCGACCAATGATGACCAGCCATTTGAACAGTGTTCCCAGTCTAGACATGTAAGATTGTTACTTGTAGCTTTATATAACGTGCCCCTGACGGGAAGTGGACATCGTTGGCATTACACATAATCAGATTAAACAGAGAAAAAATACCGGTCATGTGCGATCCGGACTCGTGCACCGAGGGTTCCACACCACCCGAATCACATTGATGCTTTTATAATTGGTTGAATTGTCGGTTTTCTTTGCGGTAATAACCTAAACAATGTTACCGTTTTAAAGATAGACCTAAAATAAAAATAAAACAGCCATTTCAGAGAAAAATGGTTGAGGATTTGGTACGGAACACTAAAAATAAGCTAGCTCAAAAATGCAGGTTTAAAAATGTTTACAAATAAGGCGGACAGTAATAGGGTCCTTTTTGTCCCTTTGAGTACGGAACCTAACCATAAGGAGGTTTTTCCTTGTTTTTTTTTGTTGTTGTACTCGTATACGTGTTTAGTCGCACACGGACGGAAACTATTTGATGGTAGATATTTTTCTGAAGAATCCTATAAGAGTTAAGATTCTACAGATTATTTAGGCAGGTATACAGCACAGCATGCTTAAATATTTAAAGCATTCCTTGTTGCTGGTGACACACATTACTTATACTTACAGCGTGACACTTTCTTAGTCCCTGTGTTGGAATTGGAAGTCAACGTGTCAGTTAGATCGACCCCGCGGGGCGCGGCGGGCAGCAGCGGCGCCGCGACCGCGGGTGACCGGGTTCGGAGAGTTCACTTATACACGCTGATGACGTCAGCAACCACGTTGTGATCGACGCGTCACACGTATCGGTTTCTACTAATATCTAGGTGGCGCAATGTACTATACCTAGACATAACGTTCGTTAAATATTTACAACAGCGCGGGCTGTTGGAAAGCATTATTGATTCATGGATACACACACGAACACTGAAGGACATAATTTATTCAATTAGTTAATTTACTTTAATGGCAACCACACCACGACCAATTCTACTAGCCCGCGGCCATTAGCGTACAACGTATACGTAACTATATTATAGTAACTCTTCATAGGCCCCAATCGATTTTAATGAAATTAATAATAACAGCTAACTGCACAAGTTTAAAATATCTATTTTACTGTTTGTTCGGGGAGTTTGCGCAAGATATCCACGAGCTATAGATGAATTATCGAGAACATGGAATTGCACTTGTAGTGGTTGTACCGTTTGCAACAAAAGGAGAATAATTTTCTCTTAATTTAATAAAATGACATACCCTTAAGAAATGGAATAAGTAGTAGTAGAAGTAGTAGTCCTGATGGCCGATGGGGTCAGAAGGTTCTGGAGGCGTCCGCGGACTGGAAGACGAGCTAAGCTGTAGGTAGGCCTCCAACAAGATGGAGTGACGACCTCGTCAGGATCGCGGGACCGCGGTGGATGCGAAAAGCACAAGACCGGTCTGAGTGGAAAACCTTGTGGGAGGCCTATGTCTAGCAGTGGACGTCTTTCGGCTGACATGATGATGATGATGATGATGAGTAGTCCTCTGTTTTTTGCTTTTAGTCGCTATCATGTTCTTCATCTGAGCTGTCACAAGTATTGATAATAAGATTGTCTGAAATTCGATCCATTTCCCCTTCCTGACATCGATATTTATTTTCTTCACTTTCAACATGGCGATAAATATTTTCCCAGTCCTCAGCAGTAATAGTATTCATTCGTTCAGTTGCTAAACTCATAATGCCTTGCATGTTTAAAGAAACGTACTTTTCCCTACATATCCTTTTACCATGGACCAAATATTTTCGATCGGATTGAATGTCGGGTGATACGGTGGCAATCGTAAAACGGAGTGGCCATGTTCTTTTAAAATTGCATCTACATGTGGTACTCACGAAACGGCTCTTTATTTACCCGACTGCGTCAGAAGGAGGGTTATGTTTTTCGAGAGTATGTATGTATGTATGTATGTCTATTTCTGGGCACGCTCTGCAGCCTAAACGGCTTGACGGATTTTAACATGCGAGGTGTCATTCGATTCGTCTAAATTGCCGAAGTGACATAGGGTATATAAGATTTCAATATGGCGTCCGCGAAAAAAAATATGGAGGGGGAATAAAAAAAAGTATGCTTTATTATAACAATATGGGTATCAAATGAAAGCTATTAAATAGCCCATTCCAAATATATATACATTATAACACTTTGATGCTACCATTTTGCCAGAAAAGTCAAAAAACTCATTTTGCTAGAAAGCGAGTTTCGCTTAATAATTTGTCACTTGTGGCTTCGCGACAATCAAAATTTGAGCTCCAGAGCTTATATGTCGCTTAGTAATAATTAATTAAACAACTATTATATTTATAAAAACTAAAAAGATTTAAATAAATTAAATTATTAAAAATAAACAAAAAACCCGACTGCAATAAAAAATCAACTGAAAAGCGAAAAACAAGCTATAAGTATTATCTATGGAAAATTGTAAGAGCAATGTAGGTAGGTACTTATGATATTTATAACAATTTAAATTTAAGCGAATATTGGAAAAGGTAATTGCAGACGGCTATAGCTTGTTTTTCGCTTTTCAGTTGTTTTTTAGTTGCAGTCGGGTTTTTTGTTTATTTTTAATAATTTAATTTATTTGTTTAATTAAATCATACAAACTGGTTTTGTACATCAACGGGCTATATGAAATGTTGTGTTCTGTCAACCAATCCATCATTTCTTGTTTAATAGAATTTGACGTTGGAGCACGATTCAAAAGTTTGTTGTGATAGGACGCATTATCTACGATAAGTACGCTATTCGGTTTAAGGTTCGGTATTAATTTTTCTTTTAACCATTTTTCGTAGTTGACACAGTTCATCTGGTCATGGTAATCTCCCGTTTTTTGGTTTGCCTTAAACATTAACAAAGCGTTGGGAATAAAACCATCTTTTCCTCCTGCGTGCACTATTATTAACCGCTGGCCTGTACTGATTTGTTTTTTTACACCAAATTCTGTTCCATCGGTCCAAGCCTCTTCGGACACATGTGAAGTGTGGATGTAGGTTTCATCAGTATAAACTAGTGGTCTATCTTTAGACCGATATTCCGCAATTTTGGTAAGGTAATTTATTCTTAGCAGTCGTATGTTGTCTTTCCATTAATACTCGTATTTTTCGGTTGTCCTCGGTCTTTTTCCATTTAAATCCTAATTTTTGTATTTGTTTTCGTAAGGTGGAAATGCCAAATTTGTAATCTATATCGAATTTTAACACAGAGTGGAGTGCCTTTAAGCTTGGAAATTGCTTATGGGACAGATGAAAAATTGTATATACCTAGTCCTCCGGATGACTTCCTGATCAAAATCGTCTACTGCTGATGACGGACAAGTACGTAACTTTTTATTTCTCGGGGAGGTGAATTTCTTTGTTGATGCGAATTTCTCACTATTGCTCTCAGACACAATGTTATAAACAGTAGAGAGACAAACACCTGTACCTTTTTCAACTAACTGGCAGCGGTGTAAGGGGAATTTAAATTTTTCTTCAGTTCAAGTTCAAAATATTTATAAATTAATATACTCTCAATCGGACCAAAATTACTCACTGCCATATTTTTTGAAAATTATGTAACTTACACTTAGTCGTACCGGCTGACACAAAATTACTCTGATAATTGTGAGAATACAATAAAATCAGACGTAAAAATATATTGCACAACGTAAATAATATTCACAATTTGACACTGACGTTATTTTGGTATTTACTTCTTCAATACACATATAACAAACCTCTTTTTATGGTGATAGTACGAGAAAATAGAAAATTCAAATACAGAATGCCTGTAAACATACAATACTATTACATATGCAATTCCATGCTCTCGTTAATTCATCTATAATACCGCCGTCTCCTTTCCAACATCGGACTTCCGGACGCATCGCAGGAAACGATCTGTACCGTACCTGGTTGAAATTCCGCCTTTTGGAATAAAGTGCTTTGCATTATTTGTCATAATGCGTAGGTACTGCAAGAGACTGGAATGCGCTTCCGGCGTTGTATTTCCGAGTGCATACAATCTGAACCGGTTTAAAGCTAAAGTGAATACGCATCTTCTGGGTGAGTTTGCTTCATCGTTGACAATATCTACATTCTCCAAGGGCCAGAATTAGTTAAGAGCAAACCCATCGTCAATAAAAACACACAAGTTTTACAAAAACGAAAACGACCCTTTAACGCAAGTAATCCTAACGCCTGCTGTAAGCAGGCGGCAATAGCATGGGCTGCGGGTGCTGCGGCCGTATGATCACTGGTTATAATAATGTGTTACCATAGTATAATGGTATAATCAATACGGATTATTTACTTTTATTACCTATTTACTCGATAACTGAAAAAATATTGATAGAATCGATGCTGAGCCAAACTGCAACTTTTGCTCTTAACTCCACGTCTGGGCTACTAACAAGAGATTCAATTCAAGGTTTTGAATTGGTTCTGCCAGCACGGTTGACTACAACCTCTTTCTGTTAAAGGGTTACACTTCCGGTTCCTATACCGGCAGACTTGTGCAGCAACCGGAAGTGCGAACTTGGTAGCCACCAAGGCTGAAAATCAAAGATTAAAGTTAGGCGGGCTCTGCCTACCTGCGAAATGAGTCTTCAAAGGGATGAGGCCTCGATGTTTCGAGTTTAAGCTTGAGGCACGCAGCCAGCTCGGCGTGAGCAAGGCGCAACGGTCGCACAAACAGCGTCGCCTCCGTTCGTCCCGCTGGCGACGCGCTCCGCTCAGTATAATTTCGAGAATCTAGGGTTGCTCACGCCATCTGTTGGCGAGTAGTCAATAGCTCGCATACTTTTTGTTATAAGACTGTTTTTATAATTTAATATATGTTTTTTTTATTACTTCAATGCCGTTATTCCTTGCTATCGGCTGGTTATCGTTATCACACTTGCACTCGCAACTGACAGTATATTTGTGTCTCATCTGTCATAGAGAAACGAAGTTTGCCGATAGCTAGGTATTAGGAAAATGGTAGCACCGGTACATAATAAATTCATACATAACATTTTAGTAAATCTATTTAAAAACTACTGGGCAAGTCTAGAGATGGCGTTAGTTGTCCCTTGAAAAAGGCTTAGCAACCAAGCAAAGTTTATCCTAATATGCGGATGAAAATATTTGACTTAAACTTAACTTAGGGAAATATTGACTAACTATGAATGTATTACAACAATAGACGTGTCGTGGGTGGCAGTAGAAACCTTAAAAACAACAGCCTAGGCCGGATACGGCGGAGACGATGTATTATGTGACCCAAAGATACCTATAGACTGTTTTTCCATTTCCTTTCATTTGTTTTCCGGGTGCACTATAAGTATATGTTTACTTAAGGCGCGTGCGGAAATGGAGCCAGCGATGGATTTATGATTGCATTCTCATAATCATGATAATCGACAAGTGACTGTTCACCCACTCCGAGAGGCAGGTTTGTTTGTGTGGCGGCGAGGACGACGGCGCGAGGCCGGCGACATTGCTGTCAGACTTGACCGAGGGTCAGAAAATCAGCTGTTATTCCAAAATCTTAAACCTGATGACCATAAAATAACCAATATCACTAGGAATTTTGTATAAAAGTCATGTGAAACAAATAATTTACAAAATAATGCCATAACACAACCTCATAAGGGACTCCCTACCGTACGCAACAGGGGCTGTTCAGGAACGACGTTTTTCTGCAATGTCTAGCTAGGATTTTGCAATGAACACCACTCCGCCGCGTGACTCCTCCCTTAGTTAGGGGGTTTAATATGAATTTTTCATTTTTAATTTTGTTTCCTTTCATGTACCTAAATGTACATTAGAGTAAATGTATTCGCGTTGCGAGATAGAACCCCGGTGCAATAAGGTCACGCACTCATCAAGGGTTATGCGGTATAGGATACACGAAAACATGTCCTTGACTGCAGTCACTTACAATAATAGGTATATTATCCAACATTGCTCCCACAAATATTTGACACGATCTCGCGCGTAGTAATAAGGAAGTTTACGATATTAGTGAGCCCAATGTTGAATACTTAACATTATTATTGCTGGTGACGGTGACTGCACATGAGTGCACACACACCTGCGAGTCGTAAACTACGTCGATGTTGCTCGTTAAATGAAACACGATAAAAGTGCGAAAAACCTGTATTTACATACTATTGACTTAACTCATTTTAACTTTATAACATATACTATTATTTTAACTTTATAACATATTAACTAGCGAAGTTGTATGTACTATCAGCCCAATGGAACCATGACCCACTATTGTGTGTGCGTTCTATTGAACGGTGATCACAGTGACAGTATAAATAAATTTGTTTGACACTTCTTAAGACTTGAATCATAATGTTTATGTGACACGGGCCTCTTTTCCCGACGGTAAAAACAATATCGTTTTTGATCTGCTATCGTATTGTCAACGTTTTGATAACTCTTATTTTCTAGACAGTAATGGCGGCTGACGTCAAAAAACCACCATAACAGATCAAAGACGATAAGTTTTGTACCGTCGGGATTAGACGCCCAGATCTATGGTGGTTCAGGGTTCCATTTGGCTGATGGTTCAACAACATCTCGCAAAACTGATTTCACCGTTTGACTGTGGGACCCCGAGTCTAAAACACTTTTTAAACAATGAAAAATTAGAATACTACTAAGGTAGTGTTTTATTTACTGCAACATGTCAACAAGCTTAATTATAAACTAGCTTTGCTTGCGCCTCCGTCAGCGTAAATGTTTATCGCTGTTCTCTCGGGAACTGTTCCATGTTCCAGGCATAGTACCTTATTATGAAATGAATGAATTATTAAATCTGTATCAAATTTCATATCGGTCCGTAAGATTGAACCGTGGAGATGAAATAATCAAACGTAATAAGTAAGGATAAAAAGTCAAAACAAGTAGTGGACCTGATAGACATATTCACCCCGGTGGCCGGCGACCAATCCGGACATATTCCCAGTGGACACGTCCGGCGCCCGGCCGGTAATTACTTTCTAAATTAGAGCCCGTCCGACAGCGTTGGTGCTGCACGGTCAAATCGCATATTAATTGGGCGCGATCGCCTGACACATACAATTGGTGATCGAGTCACGAGCTCTGGGGCGTCATTTCATGTAAGTAAATCATGGAGTAGCCAAACGGCACAGATCACCTGATGAGTACGTGAGATCTGTGGCCAAGAGACTTTTGGATTCTTAAGACTACAATAATAAAACTCAAAATGTAAGACCACAAATGCGAGGGGCGTTCAATAATTTCTCGGTATTGGTATCTTGCAAACCTTTTTAGTAAACTTTTTAATACTGGCCGCTAGGAGTCATACATTGACAGTAAAAAAAAGTTAATTTTGGGCCCGCACGTTCTGTTGTTTTTCTGCTACTGCTAAACAAACGTGATCACCATGAGCGATTTTACAATGTTAATTAAATTGGAGCATCGAGCAGTGATAAAATTCATGACTAAACAGGAAAAAAATCAAGAGTCTATTAAAGAAGAAATGGATTTAGTTTACCGTGAGTCCGCTCCTTCATTATTCACTGTTCAAAAGTGGTCAAATGAATTTAAGCGTGGGAGAAAGAGCATAGAAGATGACCCTAGACCTGGTCGGCCTGTTGAAGCTAATTCACCAGAAAACATTCAAAAAGTGGAGAAAATTATACTGGAAGATGGTTGAGTGAAGGATAGGTCTACAGCACAAAAAAACAATATTACTATTGGTACTACAATACATGATATTATCCACGAACATCTTAACATGTCCAAAGTTAGTGCAAGATGGGTACCACGAATCTTGACACCTTTTCAGAAGCATACGCGCGTTGCTTGTTCTTCCGACTTCATTGAGATGTGTGGTGAAAACGCTGATGGTTTGCTCCAAAAAAATGTTACCGGAGATGAAACTTGGGATCATCACATTATGACCCTGAGAGCAAACAAGAGTCGATGCAGTGGCACGTTAAAGGAACACCTCATCCCAAGAAATTCAAAGTCGTCCCTTCAGCTGGCAAGATCATGGCGACAATATTCTGGGATTGTGAAGGGATATTATTAATAGATTAATATAAAGAAAAGGGTTTAGATATTACAGGAGAGTACTACGCTAACATTTTACGCCAATTACGGGAAGCAATCAAAGAGAAGAGGAGGGGAAAATTGACCAGAGGAGTGCTGCTTCTTCATGACAACGCCTCTGTGCATACTGCTCATGTTGCCAAGGCTGCTGTTCTTGAATCTGGGTTCGAAACTATTAGGTACTCACCCGCCGTACAGTCCAGACTTGGCCCCCAGCGACTACTTTTTGTATCCCAACCTTAAAAAGTATCTTCGTGGACATTGATTTTCTAATGATGAAGCGTTGAAGGCAGCGGTGGTGGAGCATATTGACACCAAAGACAAAAAATAATATGGGGTTAAAAAACGAATTAAATGGGAATAGGTATATAGAAACATAAAAATAAAACACTAATCGTATGCTTTTGTTTTCCTTCTCATACCGAGAATTTATTGAACGCCCCTCGTAGGTCGATCCACAAGAGCTGCTGCGAGTGCACCATTATACTTTGTATGTCACCTGTGACCGTGTGGGAACTGTCTTTTAAATCGTCAAATCATTATATTCTTGCACGTAGGTACGTTTATTTTCATTCGTCTGTGTATCCATCCACGATAAAATGAACCTGTACACTCGATTCAAAAGTGACGTTTGAACCTGCTTACTAAGGCGACATGGACGGCTGCCTATATTTTATAAACGTGTTCCCTAGTTGAGCGTTTTTAAACTACAGGGTCAGGGCTTGGCGTGTCTCGCGGCGGCGCGCTGCTTGTTGAGGTCGCGATAGGCGGCCACGGCGGCGAGCCGCGCGCGCTCGCGCCGCTCCAGCTCCACGGCGGCCACGGGCGCGGCCGGCGCGCACACGCTGCCCGCGCCGCCCAGCATGCTGGACAGCAGCAGCGAGCGCCGGCCCGGCTGAAACCAATCGATACACCCTCAAATGAGCAGGCAAGGCACAACGCCCACCGCAAACATTTAATGAGTGTCTACATGTCCAAGCGAACTAATCGGCTTTGTTTTAAAACTTCATTACATTAGGGACTATTCACGACACAGCCTCAACAAAAGCTGATTCATGTAACAAAACTTGAGAGAAATCGAAATTGAAAAATGCGATTGATGAGATGCTATTTTAATGTAAGAAATCGTTTCGTCGGTGATGGGTTGTCACCCGAATCATATTAAATGAAGCACAGTATAAAAGGCGATTACGTGTTATAAGAAGCGAGTCTCACCCGGGGCGCGCCGGGCGCGGGCGCGGCGCGGCGCGGGCGCGGCAGGGCGGGCGGCGCGCACGGCTCGGCCCCGAACGGCACGCGCTCGTAGCGCAGCTCGCGCGCCGCCGCCGCACTCGCCGCCGCACTCTGCAACACAAGGACACACACGCATGACACTATTTTGACAGATTCGTCAATCAATACTGTCTTTATGTAAATTGCATGAGCTATTTCATATCAGAGGTGTTCTCTTTCCTCCTTACGACCCTGCCCACCTCTGCCTCCTTAGTCTTCTGCTGTTCCTTCCTGAGCAGGGCCCGGCGCTGCGCCTTGGTGAGGCGCTCGGCGGCGCGCCCGGCCCGGGCCGCCCCCCCCTCCCGCGCCGGCCGCCCCTCCCGCGCCGCCCCCCCCTCCCGCTCGGCGGCGGCGAGCGCCTTGCGGTGCTTGCGCTGCCGCCGCTCGCGCTGCGCCGCGATGTACTCGCCTCTGTTATCTGTATCTTCTAAGTCTAACTGAAAACAATCACATACTATTTCTTCAAGGCTCTTATTTAAAACGCATTACCTTGCTGTGATATTCGCTTGGCCTGAACAGGAATAATTCAAGTAATAGATGTAAGCACCAGAGCGATGGAAAAAGGTTAGTTGCTATCTTTTGATCATGCGAAAATGGTCAAAGATTTGCTTACCAGACTTGCATTATTTTGCACCAAAATAGTTTCATCTTCATTATCACCTTGCCCTTATCTCAATTATTGGTTGGCCCAACCGCCATCTTAGTATTTACTCCCATGCTTTGATATCACTTGCTACACAGTCCATCCATCACTTAAGCCCTCCACATTTATACTCCTCACCAGTTTACACAACAAATAAAATACTAAACGGTGTATGTGTAAACCTGGTTGCACGAAAACTTAAAAAAATCTTACTATACTTAAGAAGGTAACCAATTTGATACATAAAAAATATTGGTTACTTATTCAGATGCACAAGCCATTTATTTACAAACAATGACGGGGCCCGTTTGCCCTTATGGTAAAGACGGTATTGCTCGCCAGATATAAGAATGTGGATAGAGAGACAAACTGACTGGGTAGTCCTGGTCGTCGGGGTGGTGCAGCGCGCGCACGGCGCTGTTGATGCGCAGCGAGAAGGCGCGCGCAGCCTCGCCCGGCAGCCGCCGCAGCGCCGCCACCGGGTTGCCCGCGCGCACGCCGCCTCCGTGCTCTACCAACACAACCGCATCACTTACAAAACCGCTTAAAAAATCTTAAGTTCGTTACGTTCCTTTGCTGTCACTAACCCGCAGGCCGTTTGGGCTTTTTCTTCCCAGTGGCGCGCGCGGCGAGCGCGGAGGGCTCCTGGAAGGCGAAGAGGCGCTGCAGCGATCGCGGCACGGGCTGCTCGTCGGGGTCTACAGGCGGCGCGTTGATTTTGTGCTTGATGCTGCAACACGCCACGCGCGGTCACAACACGCACTTTAACGATCTACACACATACACAGCGAAAGTGCACCTGAATACCTTTGGAAACGTTGGGCCTGCTGCTTGAGAGGATCCTTGACACCACGGTGCTTTTTAGCTGGAATTTTACGACCCATTTTTATGGAAATAAGGCCAGCGGTCTTACAAAAACATAACCTTTTGCAATGTTTACGTTACCTTCATCCCAAAGAGAATATAATCACTACGTTTTAAGAGACCGAACTTCATATAAATCATTTTCTGAACGTTTTGTATGACGATACCAAGAATTATGCACCAACATAATAAAAATCAAATGTTGCCATGCCATTCCAATTTAAAAACAAAAAACTAGTGTTGCGAAAAATCGATTATAGTGATTTTATTAACCGGTAATCATGGATGTAGCCATAACCGATAGTTTATATACAACTGGATTTTATTAGTACAAAATAAAACAAATAATTTTTTATATTAAACTTTATTTCTTTCTTAGGTACATTATAATCTATCTAAATCATCCTCATTACTAACTTTCTCATTCAACTATTACGTATTTACTCTAATAACAAAATACTCAATGCTTAATCAATTATAATACACAGAATTACTTATACTAAATAACTGCAACTAATAATTTGATTTTTATTTCATGAGCAGATCATTCCAGTTTTGATTACTTCATAGAATAACTGTTCAGGGAATATTATTTGGCAAATTATTCAGTTTGTATGATTTTTAAATGGCAGAACCAAAAAACAACGAATTTCATTTGTGGTCGACGTTTCATTACATTTGTTTTTAAATAATCGAATACACATAGCTCCACAGCTACGCGGAACACCCAGTAGGTCTCAATAAATCTATAGGTTAGGTTAGGTTAGAATTGCGTCAAGGCGCGTAGCGCCACAACTACGCGGAATAGAATGGTATTACGTGAAGTAATTTTTATGTTCCGTTCTCAACATAATACCATAGATAATTGTGAATGCCAACTATCTTAAATTTACATAATATTATTTGTAATAATTTGCATGTTAATTAAATGTACTTGAAACAGTAAATCACGAAATGTTTTCCATGACATAATTCAACTATTTAATGAAATGATCATCCCACAAGTAAAAATACACTATAATATAATATTCTTTGCAATGACAATTCCACGAACTGAATTTTCGACGAAATGTAAATAGATGAAATGTTGACTTTGAAGTGAAATTCGACGAAATAAGTGTCAACAATTTGATGATAGATAGATAGGCTTACTTCGGATTAAAATTTGACACATTTTGTATGAGCAAATGTCAAATTTTAACTAGCAGTAAACCTTATCTATCCGCGGATTGAATATAGGGTTTGGCCATTAGTGCTATGGGCTCCCCTACTAACGGCCAAACCCTATATTCAATCCGCGGATAGATAAGTTTACTTCAGATTAAACTTTGACACATTTTGTATGGGCAAATGTCAAATTTTAACCAGCAGTAAGCCTTATCTATCCGCGGATTGAATATAGGGTTTGGCCGTAAATGTAATGTTTTATAATTAGATTATAGGTAAAAAACTTAAGTAAAGCTCGTGGTGCATGTAGTTGTGTACAAAACTAATATGGGGTGTTACGTCAAATTTCAAATCTAGAATGTTTAACGGTCTATACAGATGTGTTAACTACTACATGCAACAGGAGCTTTACTTAAGTTTTTTACCTATGATGATGATGATGATGAGTGGGGACGCGGCCGAGGCAGACGGGCGGTCGAGTGGCTCTCCAGTCATTCCGCCCTGTTCCCCTTGGTCAGGCCTCAGGTTATTGGCCCGGCGGCGCTCCCATCCAGCACTGATCCCATCTTCTTGTTTTCCTATAGAACAAAAGTGCGTCCTGTAGGTTAATGCTTTTAAGTGTCTCTGCTGATAATGCGTCCTCCCCGAATGTGCGATGTCTCAGTGACGAGTACATTACACACTCGGTTAGAACGTGTTGGCTAGTTTACTCTTTACCGCAGTGTGGGCATCGAGGATCCTGTTTGACTCCTATTACCGTCAGATGTCTGTTGAGTGGACAGTGTCCAGTCAATATCCCTGTCAGTATACTTAGGTTGTACTTACCAAGATTTAGTAGATACCTTGTTCTGTTTCTGTTTACCCTTCCTATCATGAGTTTGGATTGTCTGCATCCCTGTGTTGTTATCCATGCCTCATTTGTCTTTGTCTCTATTCTTCTGGCGATTACTCCTTTCGTTACCGTTGCGGATATCGGAAGGGCTGGCTCCGGGCCCAGATACTGTAGATCCGCCCCTGCTCTGGCCAGTTCATCTGCCTTTTCATTTCCTATTGCTCCACTGTGCCCTGGTACCCATGCTAGTGTTACATTGGATGCTGTGCCTAGATTGTTCAGTTCATTCCTGCACTCCTGCACCAGGGAGGATTTGATGACCGGATTGTCTAGTGCTTTTAGTGCTGCTTGGCTGTCTGAGTAGATTATAACGTGGCTTCCCGTTATATAGCTTCTTTCCTTGAGATCCTGCGCACACTTCATGATGGCATACACTTCCACCTGGAACACACTGGTAAAGCCTCCTAGTGGTATCGTTGTATGCTCATTCGCTTCTAGGTTGTAGATGCCTGCCCCCGCTCTATTTGTTGAGGACTTCCATGAACCATCCGTGAAGCATGTCGCTCTGGGTTCCGGTATCTCTGTCTCCCAACTATCTCTCTCTCCAATATTAATAAAATTAAAATAAAATAAAAAATAAAATAAAATATGGATTCTGTATTTCTTGTCGAAGATCTTCCTTTTCTTTATTAGGTCATTGTTAGTCATGATCATGTTCATGTTCACCATTGACTCTCTTTGTATGCTTGCGTGTCTCTTGTCCATTTCGGATCCGATCCACTCTCTGCTCATTTTCATTCTGTACCACTGTTCTGTGGCTCTCTTTTCCACTTCAAGGTGTACAGGGTTCAGTCCTAGCATTATCTCCAGGGCCTGTGTGGGAGTTGTCCTCATTGCCCCGGTTGTCATTAGACATGCCAGTCTCTGGACCTTCGTCAACTCCTTGTCTATGTCTTTTATTTTTGCTCTGTGCCACCACACTATGGCTCCATATAGCAGTCTGGGTAGGACCACTGCTTTGTATATCCATTGTGTTATCAGTGGTCTTAGTCCCCATCTTCTGCCTATGGCTTTCCTGCATTGCCATAGGGCTATTGTTGCTTTCCGACATTGCTCCTTTAGTTTTTTTACCTATTCTCTTGTCTGTATATAAGGTACAGGGTATAAGGTAGGTATTCGTACTTTATCTCTAGGTAAGGTTCGAGGATAACGTGTAGGACATTATAAATCACCTAGCCATTCCCTGCTGTTGCGCTTTTTTGTTTTTGTCTGCTAAGTCTTCTTCCTGTGCAGACAACTTCATGTTTATACGTTCACACTGTCTTCTTATCAATAACATTGCCAGGCGTACAGATAGTATATTAAATATCTGACTGCGATGTTCATCGCATTTTATGAATGAACTGTCCCAATTAGCCATAAATAATGTGACTGTTAGGCTGCTTATGTTGTTCTGGTGGAGTATAGGTATAATTTCATTTTCAAATGTCTCCACACAATTTTCTACATACTTACAAAGATTTATATGAGGATATGTTAGTGAGGACTTGTCTGCCCACCACTCTCTTAATTTGATGTACAAAAATGTATCGTCGTCATGATTGACGGTGGTCAGACACTTCTCACAAATCGAACAGTGGTGTTTTTTAAAATGGAACTGGCCAAGTAGCCACTAATATATACAATGGGCTGGCCTTCGACAGTAAGAAGTTTTGTTAAAGTGTCGTCTTCATGGTCGTCGGGTATATGAAGCGTAAAATTCTCAGAGTCTTCGTTTTCTTTGTTTTTATCTTCTTCACCTCCGTCGTCGTGTCGTTTATTTTCTTCAGTTCTGCAGAGCTTCGATGTGGACACTGAACCGAAGACTAAATTATGTAGGTCCGTCAGTATAATATTGGAGTCTTTTTGACAGTTTGAACCTCTGCTGTGCGGGGCAGACATTCCATTGATTACTGTCGTCTTTAAGGCAGCCACAAAAGCCGTTACGGTAGGGTTTCTATTGGTTGGGCTATGTTGCCGTATGACTCCAAACAAATTCTCGAGAGAGTCTTGGTTCAACTGCCTCAGATTTAAATACTTGAATCCGAGGCGTTGAACTTCGCTCCATATGTCCCTAAATGAGCATAGGGTTGTTAGGTACCCTTGAATGCATCGGACATTTTTCGCGTGACTTCCAGTTTCTTTATTTACAAATGTCACTGTTTCCAACATTTTCCTATAATGGGCCCACGCACTGACGTGATTTGTTTTAGCAGAAACATTTTCTCGCTGTCCTTTTTTAACATCCTCCGGGCCAGAAGGACCATTAGTGCAATCAAATAGTCGATCCAAATTGTGCACTATTTCTCCGGACTCGTTAATTTCTTGCCTCGTGTTCGGGCTTTCTTCTGCCAGCGCTAACAGTTTTAGAACTGCTGCGACAGTGTTGCTAAGTGTTTGTGCAGCATACTTTACCTTCATTTTAGCCCTGTATTTAGGCTGTATATGATTGGGTGTAATTTTACTGAGGTAAAGAAGATTCCTGTTTCTTTCTTCTACTTTCTTCATGTGTTCCCATTTCGCCTTTTTCCCGTCCATTTTTATTATACCGTAGTTCATGAAGTTGTTTCTAATGGATTTAAAAAGGTGGGGTACATCATAAACCACGAATATTTTTTTACTCCCCACATTAAAATAATTTTTCATAGAGGGCCCTTCCTCAGTTGGAGAATAATCCCTTAAGATTTTAAGTGCCCCCATATTGGTGGGCCCTTGATCGCAAACTGTGGCGAGTACTCGGTAGCCGGTTTCATTTACAGCGCTGATTATCTCCATGATAATTGCAGCCAACTTTTGGGACGAGACCGTCCCTTTCACAAAATAAAATGCAACCGGCTGCTTAAATTTCTTCCTTATGCCTTGGAGCATGAACACCAAAGCATGGTCTGCCAAAGAATTGCTTCGTTCTGACTTGCCCATGTCAGTGTAACCGTCTACTTTATCGCTTCTGCTGTTAAAGTTCAAACGTGGTTTTATTGCTATTTCATCAAAGAGTAGAGAGCAGTATTTATCTTTGATATATAAGGCTGAAGTTTTGCGCAGATGTTCCAAAATCTGCATACTAATGCCAGGCTCCATTGGAACTTTTTGCAATATACTTTGCAAAGTTTTGACACTCGGTAAAGGTACCAAATGTTGCAAATACTTGTATGGCTTTGGCGATCTTTTTAGAATGGCCAAACAAGATATTTTGTATTTTGTTGTCCATCGGTAACCACGGGGTTTTCGTTTCTGGTTTTGCAGCGCCAATGTAACAATTTCTTTAAGCAATGGCGATTCCAAGTTCTCCATAAGTCTTGCATTTTTCTTAAGTGACCTTATTGTTGCCTTAACTTCTTTGAGTTGTCTTATTAAGTCATCCTTCTTCGTATTGCATTCTGTAAACAAGAATAAAAGGTTAATTCGTTACAAAACGTTGATTTTTACATTTCTTGTCAAAAAGACCTCTAATTACAGTTGCGCTTATTGAATAGCATATTTTAGTAAAACTTGTGAAATTATATTCCAATACAACGTTACAGTATAGAATAGTATAATTAAAAAATTCATTTTTGGGTTTCACGGTAAAATAGAAAAAAAACCGGCCAAAGGCGTGCCGTGCTATATATACTCAGTGTATAGTTCCGTAACCGTTATACTTATGACAAAGAAAATCACTACAGTGTAAATTTCAGTGTAACCTTCCCCCCCCCCCCCCCCCCCCGCTACAAAACTCTATTCTCAATATATTTGCCGGGAACTGCGCTTAATATAACTCAATTGATCTATATTGTTCAAAATAATTATCATTAAAAGTTACCAAATTAGGCTTTTCATGATTTTCAGGGTTCCGCAGCCAAAAAGTGCCTATTGATTATTTATTATTAGATATTGACTTGAAATTTTCACAGAATGTGTATTTCTATTGCCGCTATAAGAATAAATAATAGACAAACAGACAGACATGATAAAATTACAAGGGTTCCGTTTTTGCCATTCTGGTTACGGAACCCTAAAAATCGGAGCAGTGGTCGAGTGGGTAAACCGTGCGATTTTTAATCAGAAGGTCCGCTGACTTTAAACACATTTAAATGTATGCACAATGACACAATCAGAAGATTAAGTACTTACCAGTGTTTGGATTTGCTTGCTCTATTTTATGGCGTTCTGAATCAATAACTACAGCAGTGCTCGATCCGGGGAGTTCATTTGCAATACCAGGGCATTTTGTTGGTACTGGCGCTGCTGAAATAAAAATAATACATCATATTTAGGAAGAAGCATCATTTTTACCCGACTACGGCGAAGCAAAAAGGAGGCTATATGATTTTGACCGGTATGTACATATGTATGTTTATATGTTTATTTATTTCATGAGGAAAAAAAGCAGTAAATATCGTAAGTAAATCTCTCTCTGTAAAAAAACATTAAAATGGTGTCAAAACAAGAGCTTCATACCCGCCATAGTATTTTTTTTATACCTGACATTGGGTTTATTAGGCTTGAGTCAGAAACCGATTCTGCCAAATCTATTCAGCGCTTCAAACTACCAAGCGTTTAAAAATACACCGAATGTTGTAAGGAATGGATTCTGTTTCCTGATTGGTCGATTTAATATAGCTCTATTCTGGTTGGTTGATACTATATATAAATAAGTAAATTAACGTTTATGTTCAATAAACTTTAGCCCCTAGAGGTTATTAAGTAGCTTTAGTCCCGATATGCAGAGACGTAACGTTTTAAGAGCATGAGAAGTAAAAAGATAATTACCAATTAAATTTTGAATAACAGATGTTGACAGTGGCTCTCTGCTCGTAGAAGGCGTAGGCTCAAAAGTGGCAAGCTGCTTCTCCACAGGAATAATCGAGTCTGCAGCTGAAACGGATATTCATTGTGTAGGTACGGTCAAATAACATAAGCCGATGTTCAGCTAATAGTAGCTGGATTGCACACATTATATTATAAATACGCATTGGGAGTCAAATATTATTTAATTTTACATAATTTCCACAATCCCAAAAATAACCAGATCGGCTTTAGCAGAGGTTGATCAACAATCGGATATTTGCCTGATATTATATTAATAATAGATCAATATACGTAGTATGATAAGATAATTCAAAATCAAACTTGAAATTGGTAATAAAATAAATAACTTATAGCCTTTTAAAGTTTTTTGTCTATCTCTTTCTCACGAAACGATGTTTTGCGTGTAATATATGGCGGTTGATTAATATGACGTCATATTACTGTATTTTCCTCCCTTTCTAGAAGCAAGTTTTAAACATTTATATCTTTCTTATTTTTAAAGATATTAAAAAACAATTTATTCTACGCTATTCGTGATTCGGAAGGTAAAAAAACCTTTAATTTAACTACTAATAAAAAAAATGGCAAATACCTATGCGGCCTCTTACAGTTGGGAGAAATCTTGTGATCTATAGTAGGAATATTTTGTGATCTTTCTAAAGCTTTTGATTGCGTGAATCACACAACCCTTAATTTAAAATTAGAACATTATTTATTTACTTTGCACGTCTGTGTTTGGGTCATCAATTTATATATGTGTACCAAATTTCAACCCAATCGGTCCAGTAGTTTCGGAGCAAATTGGCTGTGACAGACGGACAGACAGACAGACGCACAAGTGATCTTATAAGGGTTCCGTTTTATGGTTATTCTTTGCATAACTTTTTACGGTAACTTCGAAAAGTTTTGCAAGTTGATTACATAATTTTGTTGAAAGTTGATTGCTTCTAAAATCCGAAGGTTCTTTTAGAAGCTCACGTACTGTACCTACCTTTTCATATATTCAAGTTAAATATTAAATTATTATAAATATCAATAAGTAGGTTAGGTAGACATTGCTCTTATAATGTTCTATAGATTATATAGCTTGTTTTTTCGCTTTTCAGTTGATTTTTTATTGCAGTTGGGTTTTTTGTTTATATTAAATATTTTTTAAATAATAAGAATCTCGGAAATTATGCGTTATTGGACATTATATACTCCAAATAGGGTCAAGAATCGATGGTTAAAATCCTTCGGGTACGTCCCGGGCACGGTGTATACGTCCCAGTGCAGTACAGGGCTCAGCACAATAGTCCATAGGGCAATAGGCCCCACGCGGGTCTAGTGGGGATTGGGGACTTCACTTACATAGTTGAATTACTGTGCATTGCGATATTTTCCTTTACCGTTAAGATCATGGTAAATAGCAAATTTGATACCGCACACAAGTTCCGAAAACCCCAGAGGTACGGAGCCAAGATCGAACAACCGAACCTCTGCTGAGGGGCACGACCGATTACTAGGCTACCACAGCTTACAAGAAAGAATACAACTAAAGGTCTATACATGCATAATGATATTTAAAGAATCATCCTCCAACTCGTAACCGTTACTATAAGGTAATTTAAAAAAAAAGTTGTTACTTACTTGGCACATCACGTTCTTGGTTTATTTTATACCTTTTTGCTTCTTCCTCTGCAGTTTCACCCGGTCTCTTTACCGCTTTTGCTTTTACTGGTGCTAAAAAATGAAATAAAGTTAGTAACCCTTCACATGAAGTAAATATATATCTGCTTAATATTAATTGCGACGACGCGCTAGGATAAGTTTGTAGTGATTTTGCTTACGTCGCCAGTGGTCCATTTCGAATCCCGGCAACGGCAAAAAGATAAAAGTTTGTCTTAGTTTGGGACTAAAGCTTGTTACAGACAGAGTTATATAATATTCAATAGCTATATTATAATATAGCATTCTGGTATGTTTCAAAAATATTTCATATTATTTTTAAGTCATTTGTTGGTAGTTTTATTTTATCCATTTTGTGCAGTATTTTTTGCTGTAATGTAGTGCAGTAAATAGTCCATTATTTTCATCACAAAAACTTAATACCTCCTCTGCTGCAGTTTTACGTTAAGTTCACTATTCTGTTAAATCTTATTACTCTACATATAAACAAGGCACTTGCTTGAAAGTATCAATATTTCTTTAAAATAACGTAAAATAAATAGAAAATGTTAAAGAAATGTAAGTTGTCTTATTATTTCATTAAATATACATACAATTAATTACAATTAAATATTAAAAGTAATTGGTTTGACCGAGTCCATAAAGCCACTTTTAGCAGATTAAAATTGTTTTTTTTTAGCAGAAAAAAGTTGCAATATGAACACATATCAGCTGTTCTCAAATTGTGCTCCATCGCCTCTGCAAGGGCTCCGTTGAAAAGACAGTGACTTGTCAAAGTCATAAATATGTACAAGAGCAAAACCATATACTACAAAAAAAGAAAAAGTTCTCGAGACGTTGAAAATGAGACGTATAAATATACCGTATACATAGTACTTAAAACTGTATAGTACAATCTTGATTCAAGGAAAAGAAAAGGGACTGCAAAAAAAAACAGTGAGTCAACGTAATGTAAACTACCTTTCCTTTTTTATTAGAGAACTACGTACTGGTACTATAAAGCCATGTTCTGCTTATTTGGGATCTTCATAAAATATTAAGTGTTTCACAAAAGTTTCATCGCTACAAAAGTTTGAGAACTGCTGAGTTATATCATCAGACACACATACAATCAAAGTCCTCTTATGATCAGACCAGAGGTACCTAATTGAGTGCCGAGATCATTCCAAAAGCCTATTCCACAAAACAACATATACAACTCAATGGCAACATACAGATATTGCATTTGTAATTTTTTGCCGTTCTAATCTGTAACTAGTTTTGTGAAATGGGTCCCTAATTGCCTGTAAGGCGCAGTGTTGTTGCAATGTCAAGGAATTATTAACAAGATGAAAATAATGGACTGTGCAAGTATAAGAATATTATTGTAGATAAATAATCACAACAATAAAAATGTACTCTTGGTATTACATTACGAAACCAAAAGAGAATGTAGCAATAACAACAAGTAGCATAGACTACTAAAAACCTACATACAGTCTTTTATTTATTATTTAAATACTTTATTGCACAAAAAAAACATAGTGTACAAAAGGCGAACTTAATGCTACAAGCATTCACTGGAGGAAAAAGAAATTGTACGTATTTACCATTCAAATTTTGAATGATGGATGTTGACAGTGGGTCTCTGCTTGTAGAAGGCGTAGGCTCCATAGCAACTTGCTGCACTGCAAGTGATGATCCTGGAGCAATTTTTGATATAATATAAAATAGGTACTATATTTTGTATTATAGAGTCTGAATATAATAAATATAGCTCCAAGATTAAAAAGTGAACTACTACACCGCGGCACTGACATAAAAAATGCAACAAGAAAATGGGTTATATAATAGCCATAGAACTCCCAATTGATCTGAAATGAAGCTGGTTTGCAGGGGAGTGTGTCCACAGAAGTAAAATTGTCTGAATCTGAATGATTGATATCCTGCTGCAAATCTGTAATCATGGCATGAGATTTTGCAGTTCTAAAGCAGTATTGGCAGTATTTGGTTATGTGTCACACTGACATGAGCATTATGTTATTTAAAAAGATTTGTAAAAAGTCAGTGTTGTTTATTTGGTTCTTCTCAAGCCATATGGTACATTTGGTGAGTATAATGAACAATATATTACAGGTTTATATGAGTAGCTATGCTCGTCAAAAGAATGCGCCAGCATAACAAACTATTGCAAACAATTGTTACCAAAATTATTACACCAGCTCTTAGTTCCTTTTCTAAATACATTTACATTAAGGATGATTACTTTATCAAGATTATGTTTAATTAGGGCTAGCTAGGTACTATTTGGATTAGGTCTACTACTCACCCAATTTGCTGGCAACATGTTGTGGGAAAGCCCCTAATTGGTCATCGGACAATGGTGGTGCTGAGAGGTTCACTTTCGGATAAGCTCTTTTCTTTAATTTTTTTCCTGACTTGCCAAAGTCTCTTCTCTCAAAATGGTCACCACAAACATGACGTACTTCATGCAGTTTTTCAATGGGTACATGCACAAGGTCTTCTTTACCCACTAGTTTTACCCAAGCTTTACACCTGCAAGCAAATTGTACGCAAATTAATCACTATTGTATTGTACACAGTCAACATAATACTACAAGTAACAAGACTAACAAGTTACTAGCAGCAACTATACAAAAAATCTTAGTGGTTCAGGTCTTGCCACGCTCACCAGACTTCATATACAACATAATAACAATCATTTAATGAAACTGGATCAACTTAGAGGAAATAATTAATCTACTTAAACAAAAAGGGCTGTAAATGCGTGTCAAACCTGCAATAATAAAATAATATCACAAGGATAAGTAAATTTCATACTTGCTAAAGCAAAAACAAAGTTTATGTTATTGACTTACCGGGATTCATCTATCGGAAAACTGGCAAAGAATCCTCCTCTTTGGATTTCTCTGACACCACATATCTCACAATATCTGCTTTTACCAACCATAATGTAAGATAATCATAAAAACCAAGAGTCACTTTCTCAAAAACACCACGAGTCTCTATCTCAAAAATAACACAAGCGTACACTTAGTCAAACGGAGGAGTAAATTTACTGTAAATAAATATACTCAACTCAACGCGACACCGTGAAACACTATAGGTATACTTTAATTATGACAAAATTAAAAGTATGAAGAATTTGAAAACTAACACAAACGAAGCGAACGTTTTCATATGAGTTTACTGTCATATCTGTCATGTTGAAAACTCATCAGTGTTGCCACCAACATGTTTGTTTATTATGTTAGCATTAAAGGAACTCGATTGCTATACAAAGTTCTTTTCTATAGGAGTTTCCAACCACTGCTTCATCCGTCACTTTGACTTGACGTTGACGTTTCTCCGATTTGACGGGCCGGAATAAGATACAATTTATAGCCAGGGTACAAAAATCTATAAAAAGAGGAATAAGAAAGGCCACATAAATATTTATTAATATAATAAATATTATTTGTGGCTCTAATTTAACTTTTATCATATTATATGAGTTTTATAGTAAAATATATTGCGAACGTCTTGCCGACCTGTGTACCAAAAAGCGTAAAATTAGCTTGTGCGTAAAATTAAGTACAGACTTCACAGATAATTAATGGTTCTTCTTTTAGGATGCGTTCATGAATACGGATAATTTTATAATGTCGCTTGTTTTAACTTTAGTTGTTTTGGCTTATTAAAACGTATTATTGTTTATATGTACTTGCGATTATGATTGATTTTTTAAAATATTTCAATCACTTATTCAAGTATGACTAAAATAATTCGCAACATAATTTTCGATCGATATCCTTGACAATAAGGAAATCGTACTCACAAATGTCAGTGGTTAGCGCATCCACCAATCGGAAGCGATCAGATGATCGTGCTGCAACTGGAGGGGACGATTGAAGGCGAGGCGACTGCCATCCGTCGCAAGCGGAGGGAGGGGGCTTGTTTTTAGCAGCAAGGTCGTTCTTTGTGTCAAAAAATTCTTACTTCTGTTGTGACGAATACTCGGTTCATAATAATATAGTGAGTGTTTGTGTTTCGTCGCAAAGGTCGTCGCGCGCGTATGTCGTCCGTAGTCGATAGTTATTAAACCGACCCGTATACTTCGAACGTTCCAATGAGTCTGGGAGGACAGAGCACAGATGGATCAAACGCAGGAGGAATATTCGTCCAATTTAACCAGGATTGCACGTAAGTGTTCGACCATACGCTAGCTCGGGAGGCGGGAGGAGGGTGCCAGGACTGCGGTGGCGCCCGAGCCCGCGCTCGAGGCCGAGGGCGCGAGCGCGGGCTCGTTGCGACAACGCCAGCGCCCGCTGCCACGGTGATGCAATATGTCATTGCCAGCCGTGTCGCAACGGCGGGTCGCGACGCGTCCTCTGCCATAACAAACGTAGTAAACAAATATGGCGTCTTGCAAACACATTTGCCGAGAGGGTCAAGTAGCCGTCCGCAGGCCCTCGCCCGCCGCTCGCCTCGGGCTACACAATATCGAGAGCCCTGAGGACGTGAGTATGGTTGCTGGCACGTCCACTCCAAACAGCTGATTGTTGTTTTGATACTGCCTTATCTGCAGATCAGTGTGTTGAATGATTCAATGTCAAATCGAATCTGTGATTGTATTATGAATTCTCTGTACAGTGTATCTACAGTATGACAGCTCATATCTGTGAGGCGGCTCCAGCCCGAGAGTGCCACCCGTGTGATTGCAGCTTGTTATGAAACTTGTGATAACAGCACCATACCATTTAATTACATGCATCACAAAGCCCTATACATTATTTCTCAATTGATATGATATTTCAACATAGTTTTGTTAGATAAGTACAAACAAAAGCAACAGTCAGAACTATTATATTTGTGTCATAAATCCATCACTTTTTATTTATAGTTTTATTATTTAACACATTCAATGCCAAGCTTTTTGATTTTCAAACAAAATGGACCTGACTAGGGGTCGTTGGAGCTGAATCAGTTAAATAACAGGCCCATGGTATTAATAGTGCCTTATTTTAATTAGGGCAACTTGAAATAGATTGAAACTACTTATTACTGGAATTGTATTACTCAAGGGATTCCATTTTCATAAATTGGCTTTCCTCCCCTGCTCCTCAGTGGGTGGTTGGCTGTATTGTTCTGTAATATGTGAACTGCTGTACTGTTGCTATGTCTGTTTAATTGTTGGTATGTTTGCTATTCATCAAGTTTGTGAACTTGTAATTTAATCTGTACTGCATTGTAATCAAAGCCAAATGCCAATAAACCTTGGAGTAGTTAAATAAACAGTTGAAACAATTCAAGCTCACAGCTCTTAGTATACATTTAGTAACATAGAGCTCATTTTCATATTCCAGCCATCAACTGTTCCTGTTCTCAGCTGGTCTAGAATTATAATAAGGGCAATATTGTTAATGTAGGAGTGTGGGCACTTGCAGATGTTAAATGGACTTATGATATTTTTTCCTTAATTAATGGGTTTCAACCCTTGCTCTAACAAGGTGTATTTCACTAATGTCGAGTGTTCGACAATCACCAAAAGCTTATTTAAAAAATGAGTCCATCAATATCACATGCGAGGCAATGTTTCAGTTGAAGGATATTTACTGCGCACGGCGTCAGCTCCACATACTACCGTCAGGTCCCCCTGGGGATGTAAATATTCTGAATGTATTTATTTATTTATTCATTACATCACTCCAAGCATTTTCAAACTTACATTTTTGGCTATAATTGACTACACTTACTGTACTTTTGGATTACTCGACTTTAATGGAACAAATATTGTTCAAAAATGGCTCATGTTAATTGACAGATATAATGGTGAAAACCCCTTATTTTTATGAACGTTATTAACAACTGTAATGTAATTTTTTAATATTTAGTTAATAGTCAGGATTAGCAACCTCACAGAAAGGCGTATGAGGTGAGTTTTTTACATTTGTAAAACTTACAAATAAGCAACTTAAAGTGCAAAAGGTTTGACTGATAATTATAAAGTCGTTTGAGTCAAAGTGCTAATGGGCAGTGAACTGCCTGCGTGAATATTATTTGTTGAAACAAATAGTATTTATCCTTATCTACTTTTTATTTTGGCAAGCAACTCTGGCAGTTTGAAATGGCAAGTTTTGTGCAAGGAAGTGTAATGGAGAGGTTGGTTGTCGCGCCGCAGGTCGCTGGTGGCAGGCAGCAGCAGTGGCTACCACCTGTTCGCGCTGACGCAGGATGACGGCGTCGAGGAGATCTACGCGTCGCGCTCCGGCCAGGACACCTGTCTCGTCGACCGGCTGTTCAGCTCGAGCCTCGTCGCCGTCGTCACCGTCGCTGCGCCCAGGCCAGTTTAGACACACACACACACACACACATACACTGGCAGACGTTTGTTAAATAGATGGTGGAGGAGTGTTAGGTTGAACTGCGACATACAATGACCTAACGGTATTCGGGCTAGGAAACTATGTTCGGGCAAGCAACATTTGGTAAAAGAAATATGGGTATGGTGTTAGGTCGATACAAACATGTCCGATCATCAATATAGGACAAACGATTATGGAAATGGAATTTAGGATTACAATCGTTATGGCACTGAGAGCCAGTCTAACAAGTTCAGCAATTTCTGGTAGGTAATCATTTAAATCAGATAAGTAGTCAGAAATGTCAAGCGAGTTGGTGCGAATAGACGCAGATGGCTTTAAATAGAACTTTGCGTGAAGTCAGGTGGAAGTACCTATTTTCATATATGGCATCCAACCTGAGGACTTATAGTTGGAATGCTTCTACGCTAGTTATTTCACCAGCTCTCACCCCTGCACTGCAACATCAGGTCTGCGCATTAGATCCTCGTTTGCCTCTTGAGTGCAAGTTATCTTCGGCATATCCCTGGGAGGGTGCGCCTGCGCGAGTGGCAGCGCTTGGCAGGTCCAGTGCGGCGGCGGTGGCGTCATTCCCGCGTATATTTTGGGTTATTTCCCAACAGTTTGCGCGGCGGTGAAGCGTTTTGGCACTTCACCTATAGCGCAGTCCAGGGCGGAATGCTAACGCTGATGTAACAATCACCTCTGGCTGTCACGTTTTGTAACTAGTTTCTTGGGATTACGTTATAATAGAATTTGGAAGGTTGTAATGTACTGACGATTATTATTAAATTACAATTTGATTGAAGTCATTAATGCTCGTAATCGTCAATGTCGTCAGCCTCCGGTAGGCTGGGTCTCGTCTCGTGGTATCCTAATTATGTATTCATTTCTAACGAGAAATTATGTACTCGTGTTTACGTCGTGTTAAAATTTATGTTTAGCATGAAACGCTATAGAGCTACGATAGGTGTGTGCTGGCGCGGGCCACTAAGTATTATGTTCGGGCGGCCCGGAAGCCCGGTGGGCGGTGGCCCGTGCGGCCGCGGCTCTCCAGACTCGTATTCTTGTGGAGCTCCGTCGCCGCGTACGCACGGGTTGCGTCACGACGCGCGTGCGCCACTAACGCGCAATTTACGATACCAATTAATACTAACTACTATCTGCGCTACTTCCACAAGCTATCGAGTTTGATTTATTCGCCAGAATGAACGCTCTAAGTAAATATGACGCAGGTTACGAGCGTAGTGGCCTACTGCGGTATCGTAATTGTATTTGCGAGCCAAATTATGTAGGTACCGGAACTGTGGCCTTATCGCGGAGCGCGACCGATCGGAGCAGCAGACTCGGTCGGCGCTCGTCACAACTCGCTGGTACACTTCGACCGAGGGTCGGTGTGGGGAGGCACGTAACACTTGGATGCTGAAGCCGCTGCCGGAGCAAGCTCTGGGAGGCAGTGGGTCAGCGAGCCGGCGCGCTTCCGGCGCGGGTCGGTGCATCGTGACGCGGGGGGCGACGGCTATTTCGGGCGGCGGTCGCGGCGTGAACTTGGCCGTGGCTCTCTCTTACACAACCGTCCTCGTCCCCCGCAATAGCGACCAATTGTACTGCTCGGCGCCCGCGTTACCCTCGCTGCACGCCGGGTCCTGCGGACGCCGCGACATTGGGCCCGACCTCGAGCTAGCTATCGCGTAGGCGATAAATAAAAGTTTTCGATGCAAGTATCGTGCCGTTATTTTGGTATCGTTTCGATGCGGAGAGGTCGCGGGCGCAGCTGTTGTTGTCGTGGCGATACGCCGCGCTGAGTCACGCTGTGCTGACGCCGCTCGCGCGCAGGCTACTGCGTATACGCCGCGTCACACGCACCCTTGCTTACACCTTTAATTCATTTATTTATGCCGTTAATTTAAACGAATAGCGGCCGGACTGGCACGCAAGTTACAGATAGCTGGGATGTGTGTCGTTTTTGTGATTAATTCGCGAGATGAGTGGCGTGACGTCACGCGCGCGTCACCGCAGTAGCTATCGGCCGCTCCTCCTGAATGCACGGATGTGCAGATGATCGCGCCGATGCGCGCTGCGCGGGCGCCGATAACGCTCGTCGGCCGGGCGCTTTGTTTCCAAACAAACGGTAGCACCGCGCGCGGCACGTGCGCCCGTGTAATGTATTGCGAAGAATTATGCACGTCAGCACAAAATGACGCGCTAATCCGTTCGCTCAGAGGTGAACGCTTTGTTTTGGAAGCAATTAGGTTGCTGTACCTAAGTAACATTAAATTCCGGGGAACGGTTCCTGCTGTTGTTTCTAAGAAGAGTCCGGTTCATTAATGACCGTCCTAATTGGGGAGGCAGGGACCAGTGTACAATGGGTATAATCTGAGCCCATATCTCCGCCATGATTCACGCGCAACGAACGTAGGTACAATCGGTTTTGTCCTTTTGCGTTCCTCGTCCCGGCTGCATCGTTGTGCGAAGTAAATAACACGTGGAACAGTTATCGGCGCGACTCGTCACACTCATTATCGCGATATTCAATAGATACCAAAGGCAGCGGGTTGCCTTTCCATTGTCTTAGTTAAATTATAATTATGTCGTCATTATCTATTTAGCTGAGTATGCCAGTCAGCTCTTCCTCCCAGAATTACGGTGTGAATTTAAACTTAAAGACATATTGGATTTATACACTCATAAAATGTAATGCAAAATGGCCAACTAAGAAAGATTTTCCCTATTTAATTACAACACACTTTACGCGACGTTTGTTGTAAAAGATTGAAAATGAAAAATGTTTATTACGTAAAAACGTATAAATCGAAACAGCGGCTCTGGGGACTGAGCTAGGTAGGATACCCTGTGTTACGGCCCCAGTTAAATACAAAACAAAAGGATACAATACAAAAGAATAATTATGAACAATCAGTATTTAGCTGATTAAACATACAACTTAAAAATTACATCCACGACCTGTAATTATTATGATCAATGAAGTGAAATATGAACTAATCACAATCTTGTAACGAGCAACATTTATTTGGCGAGCATGATTTGATTGAATGTTTATGTTCTAACCGTGGCCCACTCGGGTTGCAGGAAGCTGATCGTGTGCCACTACAAGAAGGGCACGGAGATATGCAACTACAGCTATAGCAACACAATCCTCGCCGTCAAGCTGAACCGCTCGGTGAGTGACCCCTCTACCTCCGCCAATATTACGGAATGACTGTACCCTGTACGGTATCCCGATAATAGTGTAAATACTTTTGCACGACCAACAACAATGATATCTTAGTACGCGCTAAAATTTCTCTATGTGTACATAATTCCATCTTTGTGACTAATCATTCAGACAGACTGACACCATAAATTTTACCTATTAGATCATGTATTTTTACACGACTGTACTTATTCAAAACAATGATCACGAATTCACGAAGTAACAAAACTAGTGAAGTCGTTTCTGTTTGCGAAACCGGCAGCTAAGTATATACTTCTAGGGCTAATAAAGCTTAACATATTAGTTATACTCGAAAATCTAATCAAAGACCAAAATCTGACACTTCCCATCCAGATTATTTCGTTATTTCGTTTCATAAAAACATGAATGGGAACTCGTGTAATTAGTAATATTAGGGTAAGTTTTATTGATAAAAATACCGAGACCTAAACCAAAATCAAAAATGCAGTAATCACAGCGAACGTGCGCCCGTTGACGTTAGGATTTTGGTCTTTAATTAGATTTTCGAGTAAGAGAAAATAAAATGTAAACCATTTGAAGTATTGGATCGCACCAAATTAATTCCAACCCGCGATTGATGATGTCCCGACGGACGCAGCAGAGGCTCGCTCATCCGCAGGTATCGTCTAATGCAAATAACGCGATACGTCGAATGTTGCGCGTGCGTCGACGAATCGTACGCGCGGAGTCGTACGCAGGTTTACAGAGACTACACATGGTAATGAGGCGGGCCCTATTTCACAAAGTTACAAAGACAGTTGACTGGTGACCATTTGGTAAACATCGCAATGTAAACGAGTAACTCAGCGATGGTACGGTATGAGGCACAGTAATGCAATACCCGTAAAGTTCACCATTACTTATCGAGTTGTCACTTATCTATCACCTATCGCAGGTCGTTGTCACGTTTGTGAAACAGGCAGGGGCCTGAAATAACAAATCCCCGTTCCAGCCGTCGCGGTTTCTGCCGTTTGATATCTTCTTATTAACAATAGATGAGAGATTAGTGACGCGCCGGACGCGTGAGCGGATCGAACTGTAATGACTCGCTGCGCTTATAGATGCACCTGCGGTTATGGTGTTTTATAAGATTTATTTATACGTTTAAGATTTTATAATAACCCCCTTGCAGAAAACGGGCACTTTCGATTTTTTCAAGTAAAAACAGTAAAGTTTTAGTTTAAACATTCTACGTTATATGCTTCAGCGTGAAACTATCATTTTTTTATATAAAATTATTATTTTTCCTCGTAAACAATAATTTCTTTATTTTGTAGCATGAAATCTTGTTTAGTTATAGTATATTTAAAGTACTTGAAAAACTCAAGTGCCCGTTCTTCGCAAGGGGTTTATTATGTTGCGTGCACGTGCGGTGCGTGCAATAGTTTTAGTTCGAATCACAAACCTCCCGTTTGAGGGTGGACGCCAAACGAGCACAACTTTTTGGGTTCCGGACCAAATGCTTAAAGGAAACCTTTATGATGAGACTTCGGTGTATTAGTGCCTTTGTCTGTAGGTTCGTTATAGCAGTTTTTCTTAGCAACTACAGAAACTATTTTTTATTTGTTTATTCAATCTTTATTGCACAGAAATAAGTACAAAATTAGCGGACCTAATGCCTATAATGGCACTCTCTACCAGTCAGCCAAATAAACAGAAATTTGCATAGTGTACCTAGTGATAGCATTAACTTCTTTATAAACTGACTATTGATAACGGGGTCGTAAAATTGAAAAATTAAAGTGAATTCATTACTCTGAGTGAGATAATGTGAAAATCCAGACTCATAGGTAACTAGCTGTTGCCCGCGACTCCACCCGCGTAGAATTCGTTCATCGCGGTTTATAATACCTGCCGTATGTTCTGGCTTCGGGTTGTGTTTTTTTTTATGGATATTGCTTGAACCCCGAGGAAAGACAGGGACCCTCGAGGAAAGACAGGGAAGGGAGGCACTTTTTCCCGCGAGTAACGATAAATTATTTCTATGGCTTGAAATAGTCGATTCGCAACTCACAAAATTGCGCTCGTCTGGCCTCACCCTTTCGCTGACTGAGTCGGGCAGCCATTTGGACACACCCAAATCATGTCTAAACCATGGCTCGTTAACCTTCGATCGTTACGGCCGATTGCAATTTGCGTAGAATGAATCGCTGAGAGTCGGCCGTGGCGTTAAAAAGGTTAATTAGCGGTGGCATATGACGACGCCGGCATAACGTGGTGGGCGCAGCGGCTGATCGTGTGCCTGGAGGAGTCGCTGCACATCCACAACATCCGCGACATGAAGATCCTGCACACGATCCGCGACACGCCGCCCAACCCGCGCGGGCTGTGCGCGCTGGCTCCGGCGGCCGAGCGCTGCCTGCTGGCGTACCCGGGCTCCAGCGCGACGGGCGAGGTGCAGATCTTCGACGCCGTGCACCTGAACGCCAAGTGCGTGCTGAGCGCGCACGACTCGGGCCTGGCGGCGCTGGCCTGGTCGGCGTGCGGCCGCCGCCTGGCCACCGCGTCCGAGCGCGGGACCGTCATCCGCGTGTTCGCGGTGCCGGAGCGCGCGCGCCTCTTCGAGTTCCGGCGCGGCGTGAAGCGCTGCGTGTCCATCGCCTGCCTGGCGTTCAGCGCGTGCGGCGCCTTCCTGGCCGCCTGCTCCAACACCGAGACCGTGCACGTGTTCCGGCTGGCCGAGCCGCCCGCCGCGCCGCCGCCGCCGCAGGACCAGGGACAAGGTACACCCCGCGCACACACACACACTTACGGTCGACCACAAAGATATGTATACAGTACATTATTAGTACCTTGTCACTTTAATCGTTGTGACAACTCGTATATGGCAGTTTAACCATGACATTAAATAGACAAGGTACTAAAGTTAGGTATTAAAGGTCAACACGAAAATGATATGATAAAAACAAACACGACCTTATAGTTATACAAATAACATGAGGGTAGATTTCATGACCTCTTTAATTATTAATTCTGGTTTACTTCGCCTCGACAAAGTGAACTATTCAAAGCATCACAACATTTCAATTCAACTTGAACTTTCTTTGCAATTCTATTTCTGTTAAGTATAGCTGTTGGATCTCCTCAAATAAATAAATAAATAAATAAATAAATAAATAAATAAATAAATTTATTTGAATCTATACTTTTTAGTAATCATAATGTAATAGAATAGAATGGAAAATATTTATTCAGCGCACGTAGAAGAAAAACAATAGAAATAAATATACAGTACAAAGGAAGACATTATGTTGAATAGGACCCCTCTCAGTGTTGTGCCGGCGCTGATTTTCAGAGGGACTTGACTTAAAAACTAACCTAAATTAAACATAAAACGGGTAACATTACAAACACATGCGTCAATTTTATATAGTAAACGAAAAAAAAGAACAATATTAATTCACTGTTAAAAAACGAAGACTAATAGACTATTTGTGAGGCAACACCAATAAGCTGTTATGTATGTAGTCCCACTTCTTGGTTCATTAAGACATTTTAAGCTCGCAGCAAGCAACACCGCGGGAAAGCCATTGTCATATTTGAACAATTCGATAATTAAATGTTTGTCGTTATAGTAGCTCAACTATTTTGTTTGAGATATCTTATCGACACCCTTGAAATAGGAACCGTTGAGGGGTTCTGGTGGCCATCTGTGGTTTTCATCATCAGTTCCACTTTAACAAATGATACTTTCTGAATGCAAATGCTAGATTCGTTTCTAAGAATACCAAAATCGCTATAAGTAATTATGTATGCCTATAATATTTCAGGAGTTCCCTCAATTCCTCACGGATCCCCTTATCAGATTCAGATTCGGTGACAATGGGACCACCTCGGGAGTATACAGTATGAAGCAAAAAAGAATATTTAAAAATCAGTGCACAATTGACATACAAATAGAAAATATATAGAAGGGAACATAAAATCTCCTACTTTTTTAAAGTTTGTAAAACATTTGCTAGTGTAATCGTGCACGCATCATGTCATGTAATGCCAATGTTGCGGGAACGCGACGCGACGCGATTTTCTGAAAGCTCAAAGCGAAGTATTTACGTGTTACTAATATAAATTACATTATTTTACTTACATAAAAGTATTAAAAGTAGGTATTTCGCATTATGTTAGTCACTTCGTTCCATGCACGGTTTGATAATACTTAACTGACTTTATAAGAAGATGAGGTTCTCAGTTTATCAGGAACTTTGTTTTTGTTTGGTCTCCGATTAGTCTTAAAGCGGCTGGATCGATTTGGAATATATATTTTTTGTTTAAAAGGGTAGGTATACTTCCCAGAGGTCAAGACTTGATGATGGGATCCTGGACAAATCGAGGCAACGCTTGAAACCTGTTGCGATTCGGGTTTATTTTTACGTCACACTGCTTCTGCATTGTGTTATCAATGAGAATTTTAATAGCCGAATGTAATCAAGATCTTACGGAAAAATTTATCGCGTCGCTTTGCTTGCTTACCCACGCCTGCCTTTAGTCACGGACGACGGGCGCTTCTGAGATGTGCAGCTGTATTTGATTTTAATGCGTCGCATCGTTCGCGTGGCGTTAGCTCGGAGTCGGAGAAGTTTCGCCGTCATGTTGATGTAGCCAGTTGATGAGTCGTGCCGTGTCGATGCAGGAGCGGGCGCGGGCGGCGAGGGCGAGGCGGCGGGCTGGCTGGGCTGGCTGTCGTCGGCCGTGGCCGCGGGCGCCGGGCTGCTGCCCGCGCAGGTGGCCGACGTGCTCGCGCAGGGCCGCGCCTTCGCGGCCGCCCGGCTGCCGGCCGCGCCGCGCCGCGCGCAGGTCGCCGTCACCAAGTGAGTGTCGCCCGGCCGCCGCGAGCGAGCCGCGACTGTGCCTAACGCCCGCCCTGTTGCAGCGTGGGCCGCGCGCCGCGCCTGCTGGTGGCCACGGGCGCGGGCGAGCTGTTCGTGTACGCGCTGGACGCGGCCGACGGCGGCGACTGCGCGCTGCTGCGCACGCACCGGCTGCTGGAGCCCGCGCCCGCGCCGCCGCAGGACCCCGACGGTGAGACCACCCGCCTCTACGCTACGCCGACCCGACACCTGCCAGGCGCCCGATCTCTTCTTACTTTTGTCCCTGACCGCAATCGGACCTTCCAGAAATGTCAGAAACAGGAATGATGACTTTTAATTTCATTATTGCAACAATTAAATCACCAAAGACACGAAAATTTCCTTTATGATTTGTAAATTAACTAAAACAAAAAAAAAGTTGCAGAGTGTGCTATTTAGCAATGGTGTATTGTGAAGTCATAATTTCCTATGTCATATTAATATCCACCCGAGCTATCATTTAGACGTTTCAAGACAAGTACCTTTTTGATTTGAACTTTTGACAATGACAACCTACTACTACTGTGTTGAATAGCTGATGTTGATACGAACCATCTGTCGACATCCATATGCTGTAAACACGGCCACCTGTTTGGTCCGCGCGCCTGGCAGGCTCGGTGTGCGGGGCGGCCCGGCGCGCCGGTCCTGCGGCACGCCGGGCCGTCTCCCCTGTGACCTCGTACTCGCCACATTAACCGGCCGGGCGACCCGCCGGGCCCTCTGGCCCGCGCGGCAGCCTTCGCCGTACATTGCGTCCCGCTCGCACCCCCTGCTCCCGCCCCCCGCTCCCCGCATCGTACCCCCTCTCTCCAAAGCCTCGTGCAAGCCCTGACCGACTCGAGTCTGCACCCACGTCGACCGATTCACTCTTGTATCTATCTCCCTCATCATCATACTTTAATTAGTATCTACTTAATTTTCTCCTCTCTCACGAATAATATTCATCGCAGAAATAATAACCCCCTAAGGTATCGTATTTAAGTATGGTCATAATATTATATCTGTATAAAATGTAGGTATTATATATATTGTTATGTATCGAATGTGAGTGTTGCGAATTGCTCGAACGAGCGAGTGGCCGGGGCGCGGTTCGAGCCCGCGCGCCGATAGTTCCTGCCTCGAAAACTCGTGGGAGAACGTTTTAAAGTCGCATCTGTCATATTTAGGATCCTTCCCGAACGTGACACGTCCGACGCTTGTCTCGATTCTCGTCACGGTTGTCGAACATTTTCGGCCGTTCAGAAGCCTTCATTTTACATCACTGCTGCCATATTTATTTATATACAATCTCTTATATGGATACTTTATTTAAAAAAGACTAGTCTTTGTCCCCATATATCTAAAAGAACCACTTAAAACGAGATATAAATGGAGCCCCTTGCGCCGATCGCCGGTCGCGGCCGGCCTCGGCGGCTGTGTGTCCGTGTCCGTGTAACGCTCTTGTCGGTGCAGCTCCGGCGGGCAACAGTTACGCGGGCGCGCTGCGCGGCCGGGACCCCGCGCACATGACAGGTACAGTCCCGCACCCCCCGCTTAGCCCATCGACCGCGACTCGAGTTCCAAATTGACCTCCGAGCCCTTGACGGGCGTCCTCTTTGGCTCGATCCCCTCCCCTCCCCGGTGAGTACCGCTTGTGCCTGCGAGCCCGCCCGCTCGCGGCGACCCATGTCGCCGGGAGCGGAGCCCTGTGTTAGCGTAAGCCTGCAGCGAGGCCCCGGCGGGACCCGCCGCCGGCTCGAGTGACTCGTGTTCCGCAGGGCCGGGGGAGGGCGCGCGCGACTAGCGGCGCGCCGGGAGCCGCCGCACGGGACCAGGACCGCACTGTACATACACATTTTATACCAAATATATTCCTATGATAACGCTTGGTGTGATGTTTTCATTCGAGTCCGGGTCCGTCCCTCCAGTGTCGCTTCGGACGATAATACCGAGGTCGCCGTACCTAACTAGATAGGTACCGGCGTCTTCGTAGGAGGCGTAAATTCAAATAGTAATATGTGCCCTGGAAGCCTCGCACGTTTTGTTCATGTTGCGACTGCATTGGCGCAGACGAACCGAATGACTAGTTGCCCCGCGGCCGCGCGCCGCGGAGCCCTAGCGCGAGGAGCGGCCCTCGGAGCGGAGCCCGGTGAGTAGTCGTGCCGTACGCGCCCTCCCGCACTCCCTGATTCTCACCAGAACACCTCATTTGGTTTACGCTTTCAATATAATCTCGGGCACGGAACTAAACATGGTCCGGGACGATACCGCTTACTTTTACAATTAATTGATATTTACACAGTTTTCAGGATTAAGATATTTAATGGCCTACCATAGTTTACACGGTGTTTTCTGTAGCCCTCCGAGCCACGTCCTCGCTGCTCGCGAATTGTGGAGCAGTGGCATGACTTTTTCCGGGCTTCAGCTCCAGTACTCCGGAGATTTCCGCCTTAGATCCCGCGTTTTTCTTGCCATGACGTGTGGTCCCCAGTAATATTAAACTAAAAGTAATGGCCATGATCTTCCCTAGATCATTGGCTTGCCTTTAATTTGATTGAATGGCATTGCCTTTTGGCTCACTTTTTAATGTAGTCTTCAAGATCGAAACTAAAAAACGCTGTGAGAACAGTCCGATGCCGAGAGATATTGACAGCCGCCTCGCCCACCTCCCCGCTTGGTTCTCGTCGCACTCCGCCCACGGCGCCGCCGCGGGTCTCGCTCGCCTCTGCTTTCAGTGTGTCTGCCTTATTTGTGGGAACTGCGTTCGATTTCACGAACTACACATTTAAACCTAATCAAAGAGCAAAGTTTTTGTTCTCTTTCTTTCTAAGATTTCAATAAATATAACTATTGCTAGGACTGGTTAGATCGTTCCTCAAAATCATTTATTTCCTGAAGCGTTTTCACAATCGCGTTTTTCTCCATTCATGAATTATATCACACGCATTTATTTTCCTTTTTCCAGTAGCTTTCCTCCCCGTCTATAATTTTAACCACACGCATGTATTACATTGTAGCTTTTTGCGAGTCGCATGTTCGCCCATATCAAATATATAAATTTAATATATTTTAGAAAGTCAACGGAGCTCCTATTTCAGGGTGCCTTGGCCCTTCGGGTCTGCTGCATAACTAACGTAATCTAACTAACCTAAATGCGACTCGAAAAAGCTACCTTATTAATAGGTGTAGTTAAAATTATGAATGGGTAAAAATGCGCACGGAAAAAGAAGGAGAAGAATAAATGAGAGAGGTGAAATTCATGAAAGGAGAAAAATGCGATTGGAATTCAACACAATCGACAATCGAACTTAGCCGAATACACAGCCGTATCTTGATACAGGAAATCATTAATTTTGAGAAAATATTATCTAACCAGACATTGTTAAGGATCGTTTTTCTGGAAGCTCGTTACGGAAGTTCAATCACGGGTGGTTGAAGTGGAATCAAACGCAGGACCCTCGGTGTTGTGAACCTTGAACTGAACGGCCCGCACCACCGGCCTCCACCGGACTCACGATACATGGGATAAAGGAGACCAGATATTATTTCATTTCATGCTGTTGTTTCCCTTTTTACATAATGTTATATATAATGTTACTGTTACTGACAGTTTAAACCATTTGAAAGACTAGTCAACATTGCATGAATTTAGCTATTAATTTTATGAAACTTATCAAGATACGGGAACTTTCGAAGTTATGGAATAGTTCCTATAGTGAGATAACCTGGATAAAATAAAAGATGACAGAAAAATATGGTCGAATGCGGCGCGGTACATATTCACATGATCCATTAGCCAGGTCTGGAAACACATAGTCAATATTTTTAAATGAAATTAATTCTTAGGATACCATTAACTTCGAGTAAGCATTGTAGCAAAGGGAAACAATAGGCAGGACTGAGTGGTCGAGTACCTACCTGTTCGGGACGTTCGACCGTGAGGGGGGTCGTTCCGCGCGGTCCGGTCTCGAGGGCGGCCGGTCGGGCGGGCCCGCAGTGACGAGCGTGTGATGCAGAGTCGGAGCGCGCGCACGAGCTGGGCGCGGCGCTGGAGGGCTCGCCGCCGCGCGGGCCCTTCGACCTGCGCGACCACAAGCACTTCCCGCCCATGCGCGCCGCCGCGCCCGCGCCGGCCCAGCCCGAGTAGCCCGCCGGGCGCTCCTGTCTGCCCCGCGCCATTACAACTGGTAATATGACTTTATCTCATCAAAAAGGTCATCGTCCTCGATATTGTTTAATGGTTATTTCTTCTTCTCGAGGCGCTGAATCTGTTCGCCGGTTAACTCTGTCCATCAAAATTTAAATTCGTCTCTGTAACTAAAGCTGGGTTTGTAACGGTTGTATTAACATTCAGTATTTGTCTTGGATTCCATAATTCAACATCTATTCCACAACTAGCCAATAGCCGATAGCGCTCGTATTTTTTTTTCCTTAAGTAAAGATGACCCATGGCGATCCAACTTTATTACGGTGAAATTGTTATACAGACTAATGTTTGATCAGAAATTAAATAGAGGTAGTCGGTTTACAAGACTCGCAATTACATATTGCACACCGTCCAGACGAGGGAAGGTCCTCGGGGTACTGCTGTCTCGCTTGCTCCCGTGCGCTCGTATTAAGAGTCAGTTTTACCCGAAACCGAAGGTCTTGCTACGTCTGGACGGCGTGTGACGTGTCGGTACGACGGTACCACTCAAGGTGACTTTAAAGACGTAAGCAAGAAAAAAATATTATGTAGGTATTTTTTTTTTAATTCGTGGTAAGAGCCCCCTCCCTATTTGTTTAAATTTCTGTCCGTATTATCACGTTTTACTGGCCACGTCTTCAAAGTCACAGCCAGTATTTTAGCGCCCACTTGTTACAATTTATTTGAGTATGGAAATTGTCGGGCTATTTCCACTAATGGATTTTTTTTTCTCGCACTTTACCACACAACCAGTAAATTGAAAAATTAATTCCCATCAGCAGCACCTTTACTATTGAGTGGGAACTAACTGAATATTGATGGTGCGGACTAGTAAGAATGAATTTTCACTCCAGTGGGAATAGCCCGAACACCCGGCCAACGCGACGGCGGCGCAGTCGTCTGGTTTATCTTGTCTCCATTTAAGAGTTCCTCAATGAAACTGTGTAAATGTGCTCCGCTGTGTAGGTACCCGCTTTTCGAAATACTGTACTTATATCTTGTCGGGTCATATTTATTTGAGTCCTTGATATTTTTAGTCTAAAGTAATAGTAGTAGGAGACAACAGTTAGTTCGCTGAGCGGGTACGGAGGGCGACGTCGCGACTGTACGCGCTATTTTTACAACAGACATAGTGAATAATCGAACGGCATCTGATTTAGTCGGGTAATCCTGTTTTTATCCTGCTTTATCTATTCGTCCTCGTTATTACGAACTTATTCTAAAAATAGAATGTCCTTTGATTATTAACTATATCTGTATGGTATTTCGTTTCTGTTTGGCCATATCCACTTAAGGAGAACGATATACTGTGTCTAAACAAAGCCAGTGTATTGGGGCACGCGACAACTGGAGCGTAGGTACGTCATAATAAAAAGACTGCAACTACTTTGAAATCTCAATAGATTATTAACTATCACTATTGATCACCTTAGCAAGTAGCTTACAAAATATATTTTGGGTAACAACTAACGGTATAATACCGAACATGTCGTTAACGCCAATTTTATTTCAGTGCATTTTCAATCTACTGCATATGACTGAAAGACCTTTGTAATACCTTTATTACTGCTTTGTTCAGGTACAATACAATACATTATTTTCCTTAACTGAGAGCGGCCAAATTTAAGATGCGACCCCACCGCTGCGTAAAATAAGGAGTCGTTGCGTAAACAAAAAACGACGTGACATAGTAACAACATGGCGCCGGTTTTGACGCGCCGTTAAGCAGCGATGTGGTCGCTCCTTTATAACTATTGAATAGATTACCCACATTTGTTTTGTAAGAACTCCGCCGTCGCCGAGAAAAAAAAACAAAATGTAAAAAATAAAAAAAATAGTATTAGCATAAGAATAAAGACACATGCGAAGTGAGACACAGTAAAGTTATTAGACGAGGGAGTAAAGTCCTTGGTTTGATATTTTTAAAAATGTTAGGTTTGTGGCCCCAGCGTTACTTCATCCTTTCTGCATCTTTTCAATGCTTTCACGACAATGGGTTTCTCTCAGGGCTTCGAAATACCCGTATAAATTCCTGTATCACCACGTCATCTATTATTATTTTTCTTGACAAGATCTTTTTGAGTCCGAAGGAGCTACTTCCGGCGATTAAGCAGGTTCCGGAAGCAGTTTAAATCGTATCTCGGCAAATTTTTGTGCAGGGACACTGTTCGAATGCACCGGAACATTATCATGATGAAACATATTAGGCCCTAGTAATGGACTAATGGTTTTCCATTTGTCAAGGTAGTAAATTAAAAGGATTCCTTTTGCATCCCAAAAGACAGATGCCAACAATTTTCCAGTAGGTGGAACGCAATTCGCTTTCTTTGGAGCCGACTCACCATGACTCATCCATTGTCTGGAGCGTTGTTTTGTTTCTGGTATGTACTACAAATTGTCGACTAGATAAACTCCGTAGCATTCATCACAAACACTTGCAAATTATCAGCTGATGTTCGCATACGAATATGCTTTGCTCTGCGATGAATAATTGCGGCACGCACCGCGCACAAAGCTTTTTCATTTGCAATTCGATCTGTTGAGATGTTTGTGGGTTCTGCTAATTCACTTACTGTCGCTCGTCTGTCGGCTAAAACTAGAGCATGGATTTTATCGATGATTTCGGGAGTGTCCGCCGTTTTCGGAGCTCCGAGGCGCACTTAACTCATTTACCCAAAGTCGAACAGTTTCGTAGGAAGGACATAACTTACCTAACGTAGGAATAATCCTTTCATGAATTTCTCTTGCTGTTTTAAAACCATTCCAAACTGCCAAACTTTTACAGATACGCCAAATGCCACCGAGTGAACTTTGCTGTGTCAATTCGTTCGTGTCTTTGAACTTATGATGAAGTTATGATACTAGATATAAAATAATTTAAAAAAATGAAAAAAAGATGCTTTAAGACATTGTATGTATACTTAGCTTATTAGTTTTATTAATGATGCAAACTAGGTGAAGTGTTGCGGAACCGGAATGTACAATCAGCAAATTAAAACTGACCTACCATAAAACGGTGACAGTTTGTCAGTTCTTACGATTTGGAACGTCACGGTGACTTCGTTCTGTGGTGCGTAAGAGTTACATTTTTCGAATTGTGCAAGAGCTCGCGAGCAGGTCGCGAGACGTTCTCTCGGCGGCGCTTCCCCCAGTTTGCAGCCTCCAGCATCCGAAGGCGGCATTTATACAGCAGGAAGTGTGATCTCCTGCGGTATAAATGCCGCGCGGGCGCGCCGCTCATGCGGATTTGACAGCTGTTGTATTTATAGTGAATTCGCTGTGACTGTCTGCGAGGTTATACAATGTAATGTTCATGCAATAACGCGTTTCAAAGTTAATTGTTAAAGCTTCCCCAAAAACAGAATCGTGTAGAATCATCGGTAGATTCGTTTCGAAGAACCCGCAACCTGTCGGCTCGGTGTCGAGCTTATATCGATGTAATGAATGTACCTTTCAAATTCAAAAGCGCACTCGTGTTCATTGTATATAAAGTACTCGTATATATGATTCGAATATGCCGTGTTAAATGATAAGTGTAGAGTAATGAGCCGGGCCCGCCCGCGGGACTAAGCACTGCCTCGGCAGCTCCCGGCCGCCGCCGCTCGCTCGCCGGCCTCGCCCGGGCCCGCGGCCGCACTGCGAGACCGGAACAGCTCCTTCCTCGTGTAATCGACGAGACCATTTTCAGAAGTGCATCAATACAATAGTATATTTTGTTTAGGATTCACATACATGTTTGGTTTGTTTATGGTATTATCTTTTTACCTCATAAGAGTCCCATTATCTCATAAATTCCTGTCCCTCTTCACAACTCCACTACTGGAGATTGGCAGTCAGGTCTGCATTCAACTTCCTATCTCTCGCCAAACGGAACGACTGTCCCTCATGCCCTTGAAATGATTCCACTTACGTACCCTGAGGGTGATTATCCACCAGAGTTGTGCGAGGCAGCGGAAAAACTCCACCAATAGGATTACTTAAAGCCTCGCTCATCGCAGCCCTCCCATTGGTGGATTTTTACTCGCTCACCGCTCTGCTACTTGCAATAGCAATTCACGTACACAGTTAACAAAAAAATATTTAAAAATATTCGACAAACTTCAACAATTTTCAGGGAAGGTAGAAAAGCAAAGTTTTTTTTCAGTTTTTTGAACTGCTGGGGTGGTCGGACTGCAACCGTTCTGGGTTATCTCCTTCTCCAAGATTGTACTGTGTTATTTCTGGAAATGGTCTCGCCAGGTAGCTGCTCCCTCACAGCAGCAGGTCCGCGCCCGCTGGCGGCGAGCCCGGCGGGCGGCGCGGCGGCGGTACGGGCGCGTCGCGCGATCTCGCGTGACGCCTAGTTACTAAATTGTACATATTGAATAAATATTTTTACAAAATCTAATGTTAATTGTTTCATTAAGTCTCGTTTCCTTTGGCAAAAATAATCGTTTACTGAAGCTGGCAGCATTCGTACAGCCTAAAGTTTTGGGTAGCACTTCGAAATATTATAAATGATAGGTTAGAATATAGGTACCTACGCTTGATACACTCACCAAGTTCACTTAGTTCTCATTCAGCGAACAGCAGCAGCAAGCAGTGGAAGTGTCGTGCCACAAAGAAGTGCCCCGACTGTGAGTAGACCCGTGAACGGCCGTGTGAGGCACATCGCAAAATCCATTTCGATAGGTTTTAACAAGTTTCCCAGTAATGGCAAGGGAAGATTTTTGAATTTAAAGACGCGGACCGCCTCTGTTCTACTTATATGTATAAAGTCAGGTGGGACAAGTGCGTCGACGGGGTAAGTACGAAAAACCATATATTTTTATCAGATGTTGGTTTAGAAGCTTAAGCTTCAAGTGTCAAGAAAAGGAGTGTAATGTTTTCAGGGTTCTTGTAAAATCTATGTACGATTCTTTATTCCACCGTACACAAACACAGGCTACAAAAAAAACTTCTAAATGCCTGAGCCGATTTAGATGTATGCGGGTGGTATCGCTAGATTTTCTAGAATCCTCTCACTATCCCGGGTGACATTATAGGATACCTAAACTGTTTAAATTGAAATATCAACAATGGCAAAATTTCAATTATTAACAGCAGTGTTTGCATTGTTCTGTTCCGGTTTAAGGATAAGACGGCCGGTGTAATGACTAGCATAGAGGCATTCCATCTTAGTCCTCAGTGTTGGCAACGCATTTGCAGTCTTATGAATGCGAATGTCTATGGTGGGATGGTGTATCTCCCACGTGTCTCTGATAGATAACGGAGGTATGTTAATCAGCCGGTTTGCACGATGGGGGTGGCCGTACGGAATGGTTGAAAATGGAAATTAAAAATCGAACAACTGATTAAGTATGAATACTGGATGTTAAGTGAACCCGATAGAACCTCCCATTGCAAAGACTGGCGATTCGGACGTGAAGCAAGCTCTTGGCGGCTTATTGAAAACGCAAAAAAATATAGGGCAAAAAATATTATGGATTCCAATATATTAGATTATACATTGATTTATAAAAAAAAACATACCGTCTGATTAAAAAAATCCCTCCAAATAATTGACAGATTATGGGTCAGCACATCTTAGACATCAAGCTGAACCGTCTGTATAAGAATCTGACGCGCTCGAGTATTTCTAGCTCGATTACGAGGGTCAAACTGAAAGTTCTTAGAAAATCAAAAGCTGATTAAACTAGCAAGTTATTATTTTGCTTTATTACATGTTTTCAAAATAGTGTCCATTGACGTCAATACCATATACAATAGTAGTCTTTGGTCAATACATCGCTGCATCCGATGGAACCACTGACAAAAGCACTTTGCCCACTCGTCCTTAGGGGTCTCTTCGAGGGCCTTTTAAAACGCAGCCACAGCTTCCTCGGCGTCCATAAAACGTTTTCCTCGAAGTTTTTCTTTTATTTTGGGAATAAATATAATGTGGTTTTATAAACCATTCAGTTATTGTGGGAATAACGAAATAAAAACTAAACTGTGTTGCTCTGAAAAGAGAATGTTTTAATTAAATACAGTGCTTAACAAACATCACTTCACAATATTACGTTTAGTAAAACTAATTATAAAGCTTACCTGAAAAGAGAAACAACATTTAGAGCTATTATTTCCCCAAATTCGTTTACTTATAATATTAATATGTTATCTTCTACACTCGTTTTGACAACATAACCTTAAAACCTCTCTGTCATCCTTCCATAGCTTACTCATGAAAAGACGTCTAAGAGAATGCGCGGAAAATTCAAATTAAATGAAGGAACATGGACTTCATTTACATTTACATCTCCCCCCCACTAGAGTTAACATGTATACACTGTTATTAAATCTAAAGTCAATTCGGTACTGGAACCAGCTTTGTTACATGAAAAAGATTCGACTCAGACTTCTTATGCCCTGTGTCTATTCTATAAATTGAGTTTGACAATTTTTCTACAATTTTGTAAGGGCCAATTTTTAATTCATCAAGTTTTTTTCTGTTTAACCGATTTCCGTTTTCCACGTATACTGAATCTCCTACTTGTAGTTCAATTTTTTTTCTGTTTTTATCAAATTGTTGTTTATTATAGTTGTGTGATTTTATAGTGTTTTCTAATGCAGTTTTTCTCTTTCGAATACTTAAATTATTTTGTGATATTTTTTCTTTAATCTCTTCTGGTAGAATATAAATGTTTTCTCCATCTAATAAATATTTTGGAGAGAATCCTGTTACAGTAGGTACCTATGTTCTGTTTCATTGTATCTTTTGGTACATTCATGGGCAAATGTCGTCCAGGCCAATTTATCCTTCCTTTCATTTATCTTACATCTAATTTTGTTAACCAATGTTTGGTTTAATCTTTAATTCAAACCATTCGAGAATGGTGCGTTGACTGCAGTAAAGATAATAGGTATATTTTCGTTTGCGAAAAAGTTTTTAAAATCTTTAGAATTCATACCCGGATAGGTACTGATCAGAAAGAATCATGCCAATTTTATTATTTTCCTGTGGCACTTTTTTAACAAGCTTTATAAAATCAAAAAAAAATGATATCAAAATATAGGCATATCTAGTGAAATGGTCTACTAGGAGGTGTAAATATGTTTTTGTAGAACGCGAACTACCAAATCCACCAATAGTATCTATAGATACTATTTCAAAAGGGTAAGTAGCGGGACCTAAATGTGACATTAGTCCCAATTTATATTTTCCTCTTGATTTGTTTTTTTATGCAGATTTCACAGTTGTTACAAAATTTTCTGATATTCAAAGTTAAGTTTTTTGCTATATAGAATGGTTTAATTTTATTTTCCATCTGTTGTATTCCTATATGACAGTAAAGATAATGTACTTTCTCTATAAGTTCTCGACTAAAAACTTCAGTCAGTAGTATCTTTTCCTTTTTTCCAATCTTTTTATAGTATATTGTATCTTTTAATATTAGTTTATTTGTATTTTGCTTAACGTCTTCATTTTTTCTTTGATCATTTTTTATGTCTTCTAATTTAACAAAGTTTACTATTTTTAAAATTTCCTCTTGATTTTCAGATGAGTCTAAAACAGGGTTTCTACTTAAACTATCTGCTTCTAAATTATATTTTCCTGGAGAATATATTATCTCAAAATTAAATTGTGATAGATAGTATGTGAGATTTCCCAATTCTTCATCTGTCCTAGCCTTAATATTCATTTTCTCTAGAGGTTTATGATCCGAGAATACTGTAAACGTTTTTCCTATAAGCCAGTGCTGCCAGTATTTTACCGCTTCTTTTATTGCTAAACACTCCAGATATATAGCTTTCTTTATTTTTTGAGTTATTTATTTTTTTGGAAAAATATGCGCACAAGGTTTTTCTTCTCCATTGAGTTGTGGTTGTTTTAAGATGGCGCCTATGCCCTGTATACTAGCGTCAGTATAAATGTGAATCGGTAGATCGGGATCATAAATTGCTAAAATAGGCTGCGAGCAAAGTAGTTTTTTTACCGTGTCAAAAGATTCTTGACATTTTTCTGACCAAATAAATGTTTGTCCCTTTCTCAACAAATTATGTAGCGGGTCCAATATGATAGATATATTTGGCACATATTTTCCGTAAAAGTTTATTTTACCCAGAAATTGACGAACATTTATTTGTGTTTTCGGAATAGGAAAATGTTTTATTGCAATTAAATTATCTTTTAGTAGAGTAATTGTATTGTTTTTGATTATGTGACCTAAGTATTTGACCGAATCCTGTGCAAAATTACATTTTGAAAATTTCAACTTAAAGCCTTCCTTTAAGATCGCTTCCAATAATAAGGATAGGTGTTTAATATGATCTGTGAATGTTTCAGAGAATACCAAAATGTCATCTATGTAGTTCACTGTGACATCAGATAGTTTATGTTTCCTTATGATACTGCTTAGTATTCTCTGAAATATTGCAGGCGATGTTTTTAAGGCGAATGGTAAACAAGTCCATTGAAAGTGACCTTCCTGAGTAACAAATGCTGTCTTTTGTTTGTCTTCAATTTTCAGAGGGATTGACCAGAAAGCCCAGTTTATATCGAGTGTTGAAAAGAACTTACATCTTCTTGTCTTGACCATTAAATCCTCAATTAGTGGAAAGGGTTTTGATTGCGGAACCACAATTTTATTTAGATCGCGAAAATCTATACATAATCTCGACCTTCTGCTCTCTTCGTACTTATATGCTAATGTTAACGGAGCGGCAAAACGACTATATGACTCTTCAATCATTTTTTTGTATAATAACTTTGATACTTGTTCATCTCTTTCATGTCCTCAATAGTGCACCTATACGGTCTTTTGCTACAATATTTATCTATCAGTAAATCAATATGAGCTTCATAGTCCTTTACAGTGCCTATGTCATATTTGTCTTTAGCAAAGAGTGAATGGTATTTGCAAATCAATTTGTCTATTTGCGACTGTTTTTGTAGGTCTAGATGATTTACTGAAATATTAAAGTTTATCACCTCTATGTTTTCATTATAATTTATTTTATTAGTCTCATTTCCAGTTTTTTCAACTATATCCACATCCCTTTCATTATCATTTACATTATGTTTTTCCTCTACATCATTACCCGAAAAGACAGGATTTTTTATGGTGTTTTTAGGATTTATTTTTTCTCTTTTATCATTTTTGCTATTTCCAGGGTTGTGGATATTTTGTGTTATTTCTAATTTCTCATTTTGAATTAATTGAAATTTTTCTATGCAATCTAAGCCCATTAAGAAATCGTAGTCGAAATTTTCTTCATCTATTACAAAAACATTGATATTCTCTTCAATCTCAAAAATTCTTATTTTTAAATTTACCATTCCTATGGATTTTTTAACGCCATTAATCGTTTTTAAAGTTGCATTAATTTTACTATCATTAAGTGTGTTATTCTTCAAGGATAATAATCTCGAATTTATTAAAGACACATTCGAGCCAGAATCGTAAATTCCTGTAGTTTCAAATGTATCATTGATCAGTAATTTAACTTTGATTAATGGCGGTATAACTAGTTTTTTGGATCAATTTCATTTAATTCTGTTTCTATTTCCGAATTGTTCTTACGCTTCTTATCTGATCTCTTTATTGTCTATCATTGTTTTTGTTTTTAAACCAACATGAGGCTTCTGGATGATAACGATTTCCTTTGTTTTCTTTTTCACAAATTTTACACGGAGTGATTATATTTCAAAAAATTTTATCCTTATTTTTACTTTCAAAACTACTAATATTTTTTTCCAAATTCCTTTTATTCACCAAATATTCTAAACCTCTGTTATTATTCAATAAGTCCTCAGTTTCTTTCAAGTTGTTCCTATCAATTTTATCCGCTATAAAATTTGGCAGCCCCGTGGCAATCAAATCAATTAGGGTAGATGTATCCATCGATTTATTCATCTCCAATAATAACCTTTCTTTTTTTAAAGCATATTCAAGCAATGAGCCCTGTTTATACTTGTATAAAATTGCATACCTGACTGGTGACCAACCTCTGTCTGCATAAGTTTCACAAAAGTTTTTTTTCCACATGGACCATTCAGAGTCTACTGAATGTTTTATAAGCATGGAACTGTACCGGTCCAGACAAGGATCCTCCAAAAACAACCTAAGACCTTCAATTTTCTTCATATCCTCATTTATTCCTAAACGCAGACATTCCGCTTCAAATTTAGTCATCCATTGGGTCACATTCGACGTTTTCATATTGAATTTCTCCGTTAAGTTTTTTATGTTAATTGGTTTTGGTACTTCTTTCTTCATTTCAGCGAAGTTCTCCAGAATTCTTGTTAAAACCTCTTCTGACATTCCCGCAGAAGGAGCTTGTAGTTGTGTTTTCAGTGAAGTTTCTTCTAGCAGATATCCTTTATTGCATATTTCCATCTTGATCTATGTACACATCACTTATCTCCGGCGTCAATGAGATCCATACTTGTCTCTTTTCATGTCTCTTTTGTAGGGTAGCTTTGACTTTTTGAAAAGCTTGAGTTATTATAATGGTCTCGTGCAATCTTGCCCGTTGGAACTGTTCCGGGATCAAGTACGTATGTTTATCGGTATCCGTAATTGAGGTTGTGCAGATTATATTTGACTAGCTTTTGCCCGCGACTTCGTCCGCGTGGCGTGTTATAAAAGAGAGATCTTTGTGTGTGGGAGAAAGGTTAAAAAATGCTTAATTTTATTATTTTTAAATGAGGTTATAGTATAAGGAGCCTCTAACTCGCTTCCCGTTCCCAGGGGAATTTTTAACTTTGCATTAACTAAGGTATATGCATGTCAAATTTCAAGCACCTAACTTATGCAGTTTAGTTTTTTTTTATACAACCTTTTTTTCCCACGAACTTCTTTTTTCAAAATACAGCCATAACTAAACTCTATATTTACTAAGGTATGCATGCATGCTAGATTGAAAACATCTATCTTACGTGATTTAGATTTTTACATACAAAAGTTTTTTCCCAATAACTCCCGTTCCCGTGGTAATTTTGCAATATCGCGTTGCAAGTAAGCTTTACGTTCATTAGGATACCTGCATGCCAAATTTCAATCATCTATCTTACGCGGTTTAGATTTTTACATACAAAAGTTTTTTCACAATAACTCCCGTTCCCGTAGGAATTTTGCAATATTGCGTTGCAAGTAAGCTTTACGTTTATTAGGGTACCTGCATGCCAAATTTCAACCATCTATCTTACGCGGTTTAGATTTTTACATACAAAAGTTTTTTCCCAATAACTCCCGTTCCCGTGGGAATTTTGCAATATCGCGTTGCAAGTAAGCTTTACGTTCATTAGGATACCTGCATGCCAAATTTCAATCATCTATCTTACGCGGTTTAGATTTTTACATACAAAAGTTTTTTCCCAATAACTCTTGTTCCCGTGGGAATTTTGCAATATCGCGTTGCAAGTAAGCTTTACGTTTATTAGGGTACCTGCATGCCAAATTTCAACCATCTATCTTACGCGGTTTAGATTTTTACATACAAAAGTTTTTTCCCAATAACTCCCGTTCCCGTGGGAATTTTGCAATATCGCGTTGCAAGTAAGCTTTACGTTCATTAGGGTACCTGCATGCCAAATTTCAATCATCTATCTTACGCGGTTTAGATTTTTACATACAAAAGTTTTTTCCCAATAACTCCCGTTCCGGTGGGAATTTTGCAATATCGCGTTGCAAGTAAGTTTATTAGGGTACTTGCGTGCCAAATTTCAATCATCTATCTTACGCGGTTTAGTTTTTTCATACAAAAGGATTTTCCCGCTAATTCCCGTTCCCGTGGGAATTTCGGGAATTCCTTTCTTAGTGCACCTCTACGGTACCTAAGCTACGTCCTTTCCAAATTTCAAGTGCCTACGTTTAGCCGTTTAGGCTGTGCGTTGATATGTCAGTCAGTCAGTCAGTCAGTTTCTCCTTTTATATATTTAGATTTTGGATCTTCACTTGATTTCACCAAAAATTCAAATCTTAACTTTTCCATTTTTGTTAAAAACAGCTGTAGAAATGTTGTTTTATAATGTGGTTTTATAAACCATTCAGTTATTGTGGGAATAACGAAATAAAAACTAAATTGTGTTGCTCTGAAAAGAGAATGTTTTAATTAAATACAGTGCTTAACAAACATCACTTCACAATATTACGTTTAGTAAAACTAATTATAAAGCTTACCTGAAAAGAGAAACAACATTTAAAGCTATTATTTCCCCAAATTCATTTACTTATAATATTAATATGTTATCTTCTTCACTCGTTTTGACAACATAACCTTAAAACCTCTCTGTCATCCTTCCATAGCTTACTCATAAAAAGACGTCTAAGAGAATGCGCGGCAAATTCAAATTAAATGAAGGAACATGGACTTCATTTACATAAATAAAAATTGCAAGGTGCGAGGTCCGGGCTATACGGCGGGTGACCTAGTAATTCCACGTCTGACGTCGCCAAATAGTCGATCGTTCGCCTGGCGGTGTGTGACGAGGCGTTGTCGTGGTGAAGGAGGATCTTACTGCGAGGTCGTTTCTCCCGAACTTTTTCCAAGACAAGTGGCAAACAATTGTTAGTGTACCACTCTGCAGTAACTGTTTTTCGATCCTCTAAAACAATTGTCACGTCGTCCTTCCGAAGAACGAGGCTACTATCTTTTTTCCCACGCTTCACTTTAGTTGGCAACTCCTCGGAAGGAAACACCCACTGAGCAGACTGTCTTTTGGTTTCGTGATCATAACAGTAAATCCAGCTTTCGTCACCCGTAAGTATGTCGAACACAGCATTTGAGCCACCTCCGTTAAAAGATAAAAAGATAAAAGAAATTTATTCAGTAAGTAGGCCGCTCGGGCACTTTTACATGTCAAGATACTACCAGCGCTTCCCAAGAGGAGACCACTACTGAGAAGAAACGCCGCAAGAAACTCAGCAGTCAGTCATTTTTTAAACTTATTTCATATTTCATATTACAATGGTACAAGCTACAAGTATTAAATTAAATATAATATCAAATAACAGTAGTTCAGCAGGAAAACATGCCAAAAATCTTACGGGAGAGAAAGATAGAAAAGAATAAAATAAAATAACTAGGTACAACTACCTACTTATATATGTGTATATGAGATGGTGCAAGATGACCACATAAAAGTTTCGATATGTTTTCCTGCATCAACGGTGTCCCCCAGACAAGAAAAAGCAGGATAAAGCCTTTGCATTTGAACAAATTACTATTGACTAAGTTTCGGGTGTAGGCCATGCATTTTTGTCTGTTAGATAGTCCTCGACCCTATAATACGCTTTAGACATTAACGACCTTTTCAAATATTTTTTAAGTGCTGGAAAGGGTAACTTTAAAACTACTTCAGGTAATTTATTATAGAAATGAATGCATTGACCAACAAATGATTTATATACTTTACGGACACGGAATTTTCGAATAGCTATTTTATTTTTATTTCTAGTATTTAAATTATGTATATCTGAGTTTTTGGTGAACGAATCTAAATTCTTAATAAATAATATTCTCGTAAATAAATTGAGACGCTACAGTTATAGTACATTGTGCATCAAGGGTAGTATGAAGGGAATTACTAACGAGAGTGTTAGAAGCCCGACGCCGAAGGCGGAGGGCTTTTAATGACTCGAGTTAGTAATCCCCTTACTGCCTGTGATACACACAATGGTTTTCATCACATTTGCGAGGAAAAACACTTTAACTCTGCAAAATATAAAGAAATAACTTTTGACGAACGGGAACGTAAATGGAAACGATATTTTTTTTGTGACCTCTACCACAGATAATAACTGCGTTTAGTTTCGACCTGGATTCGAGCCAGATTTAGCCAATTTGATAAAAAATTATAATTACTAAAATTAATGATAAATGTTGATATAAACTTGAAATAGGTATAAAAATAATGAAGTTTAATGAAGAGTATAGGTTTTGTGTAATGTAAGTTAGTCTATAGCTAATTTTTAAAGATGAAATTAGAAACCGATTTAATTTTTGGCTGAAAATTAAACCTCCTTAGTCAGAAATGATGTACGAAAGAGTTGCAAATTTTAAAAAGAAAGTCATTACTCCCTAGGGATGACAAACTCGCCATAATTCCCGCGGGAACAATTTAGGCCATTGTCCTTCTGTATACAGGCATGGAATAACACCATTTACGAGCAAGTGTGATGAAAAGATATTAATTTCTTTAAAAAGTTCTCTTAATGAGTCACGGGAATTTAAATTATAAATAGAACGAATGGCCCTTTTTTGTAACACAAATATAGTTTGTAACTTACCCCAAACCAGAATACCATAAGACATAACACTATGAAAATAACTATAATAAACTAAGCGAGCTGTCTCAACATTAGTTAGTTGTCTAATTTTCCTAACGGCGTAAGCTGCCGAACTTAGTTTACCTGCCAGTGCAGCTATGTGGGGACTCCATTGCAAATTTTTATCTATTGTTATGCCTAGGAAAACCGCCCTATCTACCATTAGCAAACACTCGTTATTTAGAAAAATACTAGAATCTACCGGTTTAACATTAGGCAAAGCGAACCTAACACATTTAGTTTTCTTGGCATTTAGTAGCAAGTTGTTACTAATAAACCAATTATGTACTTTAACTAGAGTGGCGTTTATCCTACTGTAGTCTACGGTTTTTCTATCTACCTTGAAAATTAGTGAAGTATCATCAGCAAAAAGTACAATATCGCGAAGTTCATCTACTATTGGTGGTAAGTCATTTATGTAGACCAAAAATAAAAAAGGACCTAAAATAGAGCCTTGAGGCTCACCTATTTTCACTGTAGCTGCAACAGATTGCGTTTTGTTTACAACAACTGTTTGAGTTCTATCACTTAGATAAGAAGACATAAGGCTTAAAGCTTTATTGGACAATCCATAATGTTCTAATTTTAAAATAAGGGTCATATGTTCCACGCAATCAAAAGCTTTAGAAAGATCACAAAATATTCCTATTGCGTCGCAAGATTTTTCCCAACTGTTATATATACAGGGTGTCCGGTAAATAGTGGACTTCCTTACAGGGCTGGACAGCTCAGCTCAGGACTGGCCAAAATATGATAAATCATGTTTAGTAAAAGTCGCACCAAAAACGAGATATCTCAACTTTTCAAATTTTTGGAAATGCGGTACCCTGGTTCACCATTTTCGATGCCGTGGCCACATTTATTAGTATTTTTCAGTTTCGTTTACTGTGAGAGATTGCTGATTAAATTTGCTATAAGACCTTATTAACGGAATTAATAAAAGTTTAGCAGTTTTTTTTAATTTTTCAAATCAAATTTAAAGTTTAGGAATCTGAGTTTAACTTGCGGCAAGTTTAACATCGCACGGTGTAAAAAAAATGTACCAAGACTTGTAGTGCTGCTTTCCTAAAAATTGGCCTGGTTAATGGAAATTTTAAAATGATATAACAATCGAGTTTATTGATTACACCAGCGAAGTTATTATTAAGTTTGGCCAACAAAGACTGAATTCTATCAAACAATCGAAATTAAAAAGCGACTTTTGTTTCCGTTTAAAATCATGTCGACTGATTTGAAATGTTTTAATAGACAATTTACGTGAATGTTAAATGCAACAGAAACTTATTTCTGCCATAATGATTGTAATCCTTAATTCCATTTCCACAGTCGTTAGTTCTATGTTGATGATGTGACATTTTTTATCGACCTAATAGTCGTAGTATTACCTTTTATCGTAGAGTTGTAGCATTTCACACTCAGGTGAACTATCTTTTAAAACATTTAAAATCAGTTAACTTCATTTTAAACGGAAGTAAAAGTCGTTTATTAAATTCGCTAGTTTGATAAAATTCAGTCTTTGTTGGACAAACTTAATAATAACTTCGCTGTTGTAATTAATAAACTCGATTGTTATATCATTTTAAAATCTCTATTAAGCAGGCCAATTTTTAGGAAAGCAGCACTACAAGTCTTGGTACATTTTTTTTACACCGTGCGATATTAAACTTGCCGCAAGTTAAACTCAGATTCCTAAACTTTAAATTTGATTTGAAAAATTAAAAAAACTGCTAAACTTTTATTAATTCCGTTAATAAGGTCTTATAGCAAATTTAATCAGCAATCTCTCACAGTAAACGAAACTGAAAAATACTAATAAATGTGGCCACGGCATCGAAAATGGTGAACCAGGGTACCGCATTTCCAAAATTTTGAAAAGTTGAGATATCTCGTTTTTGGTGCGACTTTTACTAAACATGATTTATCATATTTTGGCCAGTCCTGAGCTGAGCTATCCAGCCCTGTAAGGAAGTCCACTATTTACCGGACACCCTGTATATATATTTAATGAGTACAGATGCCGCATCAATTGTTGATCGACCTCTTGTAAAGCCAAACTGGTTATTACTAAGTAGTTTATTTCTGTTAAAGTGACCTAACATATCCTTCAGCATTAGTTTCTCAAAGACTTTACTTAAAACTGGTAGTATGGAAATGGGACGGAAGTTCGTTATATCACTCATCTCGCCTGATTTAAAAAGAGGTATGACTTTACTATATTTCATGAGATCTGGAAAGATCCCCTCTGATATGCAATTATTGTAAATTAATGCTAGATGGGGTGCAATTACATCTATGATATGAAAGAGCACTTTAACTGATGTGCCCCACAAATCTTCAGTCTTTTTTAAACTAAGCGATTTAAATATCTTTACTATTGAATCTGAATTTACAGGGCTGAATTCAAAGTTACTGACATTAGTGCAAAGGATTTGTTAGATCATTCTCCCGAACTCATTATTTCTTCGTAGTAATTTTTCCATTCGCATTTTTCCCCGAACGCGATATTACCAGTCGCCTTTTTTCCTGCGGCAGTTTATTCACAGTTGTGTTTTTCCGCTTGCGAGTTTTATCCAGTCGCTTCTTTTCCTACCACCATATTTTCACGGTCGTGTTTTTCCCGTTCCAATTTGTCGAAGATACAGAGTAGACGGAGCTCCGCTACCGCGGAGCTCCTATTTCTGGGTGGTTTGGCCCTCCGGGCCTGACGCAAAACTAACATAACCTAAACCTACCTACGAATTACGATGTAAATACTTTTGGGAAAAGTGCGACTGAGATAGAAATCGAACGGGAAAAAAACCGACTGGGAAAAAAGTCGAACAACAAAAAAGCGACTATAATAAAATCGAATGGTGAAAAATAAAATTAGGTAAGTAATATCGCGTTCGGGGAAAAATGCGAACGGAAAATTTAATACAAAGAAATAATGAGTTCGGGAGAATGATTTAACAAACCGTGCAAAGTAATGATTGAGCTTCAACCGCGGATGATTTAAGACATTTCGTAGTATTAATTGCCATGTTGGAAAAATAATCTTCGAATGCTAATGCAACATCTTTATTTGACGTGATTGGATGGCCACCTGTGTTCAGGGTGACTTGATTATCACGAGTTTTTGATTTTCCCGTTTCTATTCCATACAGTTTAATATTCCATACAGTTTTTACCTTGTTCTCAGATGATTTGAGTTTAAGACTAAGAAAAAATACCTTAGCAGTTAAACAAACTTGCTTAAAGGTCCTCGAATAATTCTTAACATAATTTAACAACCTGTAGAACAGGCTGGCTTCCGAAGCGGATATTCCACAATAGATCACATTCACAGCGTTAAACAACTAATGGAGAAATGCAAAGAATATAACCGGCCCTTGTGTTTTGCCTTCGTCGATTACGAAAAGGCCTTCGACAGCGTTGAGCACTGGGCTGTGTTTCATTCACTCCATCGCTGTGGGATGGATCGTGGTTACATTGATTTGCTCCGGGAGCTGTACAGGTGCGCCACTATGCAGGTGAGATTGCATGAACTTACCAGCCCCATTCCGCTGGGCAGGGGAGTGCGCCAGGGTGACACTATTTCGCCAAAGCTCTTCACATGTCTTCTTGAAGATGTTATGAAGACGCTCGAGTGGGATGGAAGTGGTGTTAACATTAACGGCGCTAGGCTCTCGCACCTGCGGTTTGCTGACGATTTGGTTATCATAGCTGAGAGCCTTCATGATCTCGAGAAAATGCTAGAAGACCTTCACGCAGCATCTTTGAAGGTAGGCCTTAGGATGAACATGTCCAAGACGAAGATCATGACGAGCTTCCCGGCTCAAGTACCAAATATCAACGTTGGTAATGAAGCCGTAGAACTGGTCTAGGATTACGTCTACCTTGGACACTGCTTAACTTTTGGCCCAAATAGGCAAGCAAAGGAGATTGCGAGACGGGTTCAACTGGGATGGGCCGCTTTTAATAAGCTAGAAATAATCCTAAAAAGTAATCTCCCGCAATGCCTAAAAACTAAAGTTTTTGACCAATGTGTTCTCCCCGTCCTCACGTACGGGTCGGAAGCATGGACGCTCACAAAGGCAAGTATGCACCAAATTAAAGTTGCACAAAGAGCTATGGAGCGTTCCATGTTGGGGATTTCACTTCTGGATCACGTACCGAACTTTGAGATTAGGCGCAGGACTAAAGTGGCAGATGTCGGCCAAAGAATAACGCAACTGAAGTGGAGGTGGGCGGGACACTTGGCTAGGCGAAACGATGGTAGATGGTCGAGGGCGCTAACAGAGTGGTGGCCGAGATTAGGTCACAGATCAGTGGGCAGGCCACCAGCTCGTTGGTCTGATGACATTTGGCAGACAGTTGGGAAAGGATGGATGGCGTTAGCACGAGACCGGGAAAAATGGCGTGGAAATGAAGAGGCCTTTACCCTGCAGTGGGTGGATGTGGGCTGAAATGATGATGATGATGATAATTTAGGAAATCAGCATTCTTATTGTCCTCCCTCTCTCTATATAGGTCATAAAGCCTATTTCTACTTTTATGAATGCCTGCAGTAGCCCATCCACTAAATCTGGTTTTCGACCTAGTAATAGTTTTGATTTTAAAATTGTTGTTAAATTGATGTAGAATTGTTGTTAAATCTCAAAACCATTTCACGGCACCAATCAACACGACGGAGTTTTTGGGCCTCGGTCAAATTAGGTGAGGTATCCACCGGGCACAAAGCTTCCTGACCGCTAAATGTTCATGGAGGATTTTGTGCACTTGACTCATACCGATGCCCAAGCTTGTACGAATCTGCTGATAGGTCACTCTTTTATCAGTCTCTATCATACGCCGCACAACACTGATGTTATCTTCAGTCGTTGCCGTAGAAGGCCGGCCCTCACGCAGATCATCGGTGAGATTATTGCGACCACGTTTAAACTCATTAAACCAATTGTAAACAGTAGCACGAGATGGGGCTTCATTGTGAAAGGCCAATCAAACTACAACAACTCCTCTGACAACTACTCTGACAAAATATCCTGGCTTATTTAGATACTTACCCAAAAATACTAAATTATGCAGACCATGTTTTAGGGACTGTCACTAACGTGCCTGCACTCGTCGGAGTTGTGGGTAGTGTGGTTACAGAATTAACAACAAGTTTTTAGAGTTGTTGGTAATCCTGTAGCTCGTCCTATCCCGCTCTGGGAATGAAGGCGTGAGTGCATGTATGTCTGTTTTAGGGATACGAAGTGCGGGTTAAAGTTTTTGACCTGAAATATGGGTTATTCCCACCTGTTACCACTAATTTGTTACCACTGGTAACAGCTGGTTTTTTTTTTCCACCTGTTACCACTAAAGTACTCGGTGGTAACAAGTGGGATTTTTTTTCCCATTTGTTACCACTAAAATATTTGGTGATAACTACTGGGGAAAGAAAAACCCAGTAGTAAGTGGTAACAGCTGGGAATTTTTATTCCCAGTAGTTACCAGTGGTAACAGGTGGGAAAAAAAATCCCAGTTGTTACCAGTGGTAACAAATTGGTGGTAACAGGTGGGAATAACCCTGAAATATTAATGTGTAGGGGAATCGGGAGGCGTAAATAAAACCTATTTTCTGCCTTTCTCTTTGTATTTCAGATTTTTTTCGCTCTCCTCTCGTATATAAAAGTCGCCGCCGCGCCGGCTGCTACTCGATAAATAAAAAATTAGCGTATCTTAATTACGGTCCTCCGCCTTCGGCACTCCTCCATATTTACATAGCGTTCCCCCTGCAACCAAACGACCAGGTTATAGACTTCTGCGGCTCCCAGCACTCTTATTGCATACACTTATACGGCTGCTCTTCAATTTGTTTGTTGTCTCCACAGAACAGAAAAAACAGTAGGAGTGTTAAGTGCGCGTGTAACGTGCGGCACAGCTATGCGGAGTTCCGCGCAACCTACCTTAGTTTTGCGTATAAATCGAGAAGCATGCCTTATTGTGCTTGGAATGTAAAAACGATAGCCACACCAAAATAAAAATCTATGGTGGACTGTTTTTTTATAATAGTATTGGCGACAACAGGTCTGATACTAAGCGAAGCTCATGCCACTTCCACTGTTTTTTCTACTCCGTGGTTGTTTCCATAGATCTTAACCCCTCGGCCGTCAGTGGTAACGGCGTCATGGGTGTACAGGGGTTAAATAAGAAAGAAGACGCATTTTTATATCAAGGGGCCAAGACAAGATGCATCCGGCGATCGCTATCGTTATCGAAAATGTATAGTTTCGACGTACTTGAGCTGCCAGAGGACTGCGTCGAGCGCTTATATTGATTCCACACACTTTGTCAGTTTTCGAATCGCGAACTTTATTGTTAATCATCTCGGATTCAAGAACAGCTCTCGCAGTGCAGCAAAGGGCACCAATATGTATATGCGACAATTACTTAAAACAAATTTACGGCAAGAAAGTTGATGTAGGAACTCGTATACACGTTTTTTCAACTTTGTCTGCCTAGGTTGTCATTGTCAGTGGACAAAGCTGGCGTTGTTTATAAAAAGTACGCATGAGCAATTTGATAGTCAAAGCAAATTTAACCCCCCCTCTTAAGAAATAAAGTTACTAACACATACACGGTTCTATGAGACATACGCCCTTTTTTCTACAGATTGCAGAATGGATGTCGCGGAATATGGGAAACACCCGAGCCGCGCAAGTCTCAAAACCATCACAAGAAGGTTAGAGATGGTGTTCTCGATTCACGAAGTTCCGCCTCACTTTTTAACTGTGGCCCTGTAAGTTAGTGTCGCGGCGCGCGTCCGTGGACTGGCGAGTACCTACAGCGGGCGGGCCCGCGCGGGCGCGTACCTGGGCATGGCGCACATCTCGCAGGCGTCGCGGCGCGGCGAGTTGTGGAAGGTGCACAGCGAGCACGTCCACACGCCCTCCTCCGGGATCACCTCCTCCGCCCTGCGGGGACAGGGGCCGTTAGGTGCGGTCAGTATACAGTTATTAATAATAAAAATAGCAGGGTAGTTCTCACGAAATCCTACATTTACTTGTCAGTCAGACGCATTACGTAACAAATCGGTTTACCCTCCCATAAGAAGTTATCACTTCAATAAGTGAAGAAGTTAAATAAAAAAGAAGGAAGAATTGATCTGATCCTGAAAGTTTTCAATTTTGGGGACCTCTATGTAATTAAAATCTGGGTATTACGACTATTAAAAAAACATAAAAAATACTTAATTATACACTTACGCCTTCATTCTCCGAGTGGGGTAGCTATCATAATATTTTTTATAATTTTTTCATGATTAAATTTCGGGATTTCATGAGAATAACCTAGCAATCTGAAAATGTTTAAAAGTTATAACAAGAACAAAATTCGAAAGAAAAAATGAAAAAACCAGTGAATAAAGTAATGGTGGTCTTGAGCAAGATGTCGGTTTCTAGACGCGGCAGGGAGGGCGGCTTTCGATGACATCAATCAATGAATAAAAAAACAGGTGCTCGAGCGTGCCCCAGGCGGGCGTGTCGGCGCGCCAGCGCGTCCAGGTCCAGCTCAAGATAGTTGGTCCCCCCTAGTAGTGAGTGTAGTATAGTGGCGGGACTCACGGCGCGGTGTCGGGCGCGGCGCTGGCGGCGGCCAGGTGCTCGAGCGTGCCCCAGGCGGGCGTGTCGGCGCGCCAGCGCGTCCAGGTCCAGCTCAAGATAGTTGGTCCCCCCTAGTAGTGAGTGTAGTATAGTGGCGGGACTCACGGCGCGGTGTCGGGCGCGGCGCTGGCGGCGGCCAGGTGCTCGAGCGTGCCCCAGGCGGGCGTGTCGGCGCGCCAGCGCGTCCAGGTCCAGCTCAAGATAGTTGGTCCCCCCTAGTAGTGAGTGTAGTATAGTGGCGGGACTCACGGCGCGGTGTCGGGCGCGGCGCTGGCGGCGGCCAGGTGCTCGAGCGTGCCCCAGGCGGGCGTGTCGGCGCGCCAGCGCGTCCAGGTCCAGCTCAAGATAGTTGGTCCCCCCTAGTAGTGAGTGTAGTATAGTGGCGGGACTCACGGCGCGGTGTCGGGCGCGGCGCTGGCGGCGGCCAGGTGCTCGAGCGTGCCCCAGGCGGGCGTGTCGGCGCGCCAGCGCGTCCAGGTCCAGCTCAAGATAGTTGGTCCCCCCTAGTAGTGAGTGTAGTATAGTGGCGGGACTCACGGCGCGGTGTCGGGCGCGGCGCTGGCGGCGGCCAGGTGCTCGAGCGTGCCCCAGGCGGGCGTGTCGGCGCGCCAGCGCGTCCAGGTCCAGCTCAAGATAGTTGGTCCCCCCTAGTAGTGAGTGTAGTATAGTGGCGGGACTCACGGCGCGGTGTCGGGCGCGGCGCTGGCGGCGGCCAGGTGCTCGAGCGTGCCCCAGGCGGGCGTGTCGGCGCGCCAGCGCGTCCAGGTCCAGCTCAAGATAGTTGGTCCCCCCTAGTAGTGAGTGTAGTATAGTGGCGGGACTCACGGCGCGGTGTCGGGCGCGGCGCTGGCGGCGGCCAGGTGCTCGAGCGTGCCCCAGGCGGGCGTGTCGGCGCGCCAGCGCGTCCAGGTCCAGCTCAAGATAGTTGGTCCCCCCTAGTAGTGAGTGTAGTATAGTGGCGGGACTCACGGCGCGGTGTCGGGCGCGGCGCTGGCGGCGGCCAGGTGCTCGAGCGTGCCCCAGGCGGGCGTGTCGGCGCGCCAGCGCGTCCAGGTCCAGCTCAAGATAGTTGGTCCCCCCTAGTAGTGAGTGTAGTATAGTGGCGGGACTCACGGCGCGGTGTCGGGCGCGGCGCTGGCGGCGGCCAGGTGCTCGAGCGTGCCCCAGGCGGGCGTGTCGGCGCGCCAGCGCGTCCAGGTCCAGCTCAAGATAGTTGGTCCCCCCTAGTAGTGAGTGTAGTATAGTGGCGGGACTCACGGCGCGGTGTCGGGCGCGGCGCTGGCGGCGGCCAGGTGCTCGAGCGTGCCCCAGGCGGGCGTGTCGGCGCGCCAGCGCGTCCAGGTCCAGCTCAAGATAGTTGGTCCCCCCTAGTAGTGAGTGTAGTATAGTGGCGGGACTCACGGCGCGGTGTCGGGCGCGGCGCTGGCGGCGGCCAGGTGCTCGAGCGTGCCCCAGGCGGGCGTGTCGGCGCGCCAGCGCTCGGCCGCGAGCGCGTCCTTGTCGCGCACGGCGCGCAGCAGCGGCGCCAGCGCGTCCAGGTCCAGCGGCAGCGCCTCGTTGCTAGCCACGTACAGCAGCACGTGCAGGTCGGACATGGCCTCCAGGAAGCTGGGCGCGGCCTGCAGGTGGCGGTGCAGCGCCGGCAGCGTCTGCAGGTGCGCGGGCAGCGGCCGGTGCGCGGGCGGGAAGGCCGCGGCCGCGCTGAACGTGGGCGCTGCGCCGCGAGCCGACATGCCGCACGGCACGTCCACCAGCAGGTACGCCACGGGCACGCTCTTCGCCGCCGTCGACACCTCGTTGCCGTACGCGTCGCGCTCCTGCCAACAACCGATACTTTACATGCTACATGTGGCGCGCATGCTCTACACGTCTCACACGCGTCACATGCACTCTTGGCGCTGCTGTGTCTGCACAAACGACTATTACTATAAAATGCGAGCACCATAACCCTAAATTGGCAAGTTTAGCCCACGTGATAAAAGTCAAATTTCTTTATTCTTCATTTTAAGCATAGCATGTACCTACGAATGTCAAAAAATATTACCACCGGTTCGAAAAATAAAATCTTTGCACCGAGAAGTACCGGCGTAAGAAACTCGGCAAGGCTTAGATCAAAAAAAAGTTTTCATCATACATACATTTACAATATCACAGTATTTTAGATGCATCTTTTTTAAGCTTAGGTAGATTTATGCGTAGATTACTCATGCAGGACGGACGACTCACTAATGAACGTGGGCCCGAGTCGACCGATCAAGAGTAAAGTTAATCCACACTCTTTATCTGTGATTGAGTCTTTCTTTCAATATATTCGAATAGAACCGCAGTAATGGCCTAGTACTCCAAGAGCAATTTTAGTACCGCGGAAATCATCAATTAACGAATGGGCGTAAGATGGCGCTTTTATCGCCGCCTAGGGCACCAACCGAGCTTGTAACCGGGGCAGAGCTGCACCAATACAAAACTAAGAAATCCTCAAGATTCTATTAACTCCATTAATGATTACTTTTTTAACATAGGCACTAATTTATCAAACGTATTACAAAAACTAAATGCTACTGACACTGAACTTGTTAAAAATTCTAGGGACTTTCTCCTCTAAATTCTTTTGTGCTCCTAGACTCCGACGAACAGGAAGTAATCTAAACAGTAAAGACACTAAAAAATATTAAATATACTGGTTGGGAGGGTATATCGTCGATATTTATAAAAAAATATATTTATTCATTAGCCAAACCCTTAACCCATAATATTAACTTATGTCTATCACTGGGTAAATTCTCTTATGTTTTAAAGGACTCTGACGTTATTCCTGTTTTCAATACGGGGGAAAGAGACAGTATCTCTAACTATCGTCCGATATCTCCTTTGCCTAGTATAGCTAAAATATTGGAAAACTATTTAGATAAAAATGACGAGATTTAAAATAACCAATATGGTTTTATAATAAATAAATCAACGACGGATGCAATTGAGGATCTTGTAACTAATGTAGCCAAGAATCTAGACACAAAGAAGAAATGCATCGGTATTTTCGTGGATTTGGCTAAAGTCTCTGTTAACGCCTAGCGTGTGTGTGTGCTCCGTCACGCATACGACTCACACACACATGCTCACGTCGAGATCTCCACTGCGCGGCGACCCCCGCCGCTCACTCGCCTTCGGAACGGTCTAACGCAACGACGCACTTATATTACTTTTTTTTATATCGTTTGTGCTCGAATAAATGCACTTAAAGTTACACCGTTTCATTAATTTCCTCCACCTGCTACACTACGTCCAGCCTGCAGTCCCGGAGTCTCCATTTTGGTCCTTCGAACCGGATTACCAGAGAACAGAACAAAGGTCAAGCAAGACAAAGGAAATACTGCGCTGACGTGTCAAGCGGTCGTTACTTGGAGGGAAAGATTAACGAGTCACAATCAGCAAGTAAATAGCTGGATGCATCAACGGTGTCCGAAGCTATGAGAGTGTTTCAATAACACAATAAAATCAAGAAGATACCTAGCAAGAACAAGCGTTAACGGGAGGAGCCGCGCCTACGGGAAACAGGTCGCAGTGAGTCCTGAGAGTAGCGGTACTGTGAGTTCGTTCCGATTTCGCCTTCTTCTACTTTAATCATTATTTTATTAAATTTCGCAGATCCCTTATTTTGTGAGAAATTAATTAGTGTTCACAAATCCTTTATTTTGTGACGCGTTATTCATGTGCATATTTGCATACTTAGGATTACACTCTTAAAGTTTGTAGTTCTAAGAATTTAAATTTCCATGGGCCCTAGATCCCGCTTAGGCACCTACTATTAGGTACTACTTAGGTACCTACTACTATATTACATTATTACATTTTTTCATTTTTTGCGTGTGGTAGGACCTTGTGCAGGGTCCGTCCGGATCGCTACCACCATCTTATCCATTAACCTACCGCCAAATAGCAGTGTTCGCATTGTTGTGTTCCGGTTTGGGGATAAGACAGCCGGTGTAATGACTAGCATAGAGGCATTCCATCTTAGTCCTCAGGGTTGAAAACGCATTTGCAGTCCTAGGTTTGCAGTCTTGTGAATGCGAATGTCTATGGGTCACAGTTTCCACTTACCATCAGGTGGTAATTAAGATAATAATATTTCATTTCAGAGTGTCTAGTTGTAGCGGACGTCAATGTTGTGTGTGCGGGCTGTTGTTGCGTTTGATAACCGTTATTATTCTCGAATGTTCTAGAACCTTCCGCCGCCGCTGCTGTTACTACGCGCCGCGCGGACCGGTTTCGTGCAACGTCACGCCTTGCTTATCTCGCACGTACTTTACGCACACCCTCACTTCGCTTCATTTATGCTCATTTAAGTATTGCAATTCATTCTTTTATTTTCTTCAACTTTTGCATAAATATTATAATCTTTTTTATTTTTCCTAGCAACTCATTACATCGTGCTTGTGCTTCTATTCATTCTATTTAGGTCCATCTTAAACCTAGATTAGTCTAAACTAGGTACAAGGTTTTGCCTTAATTAGTTGGTTGCTAATTTCATTATAGCCATGGACATAAAGAACTTAATTAAGAAGCGTGGCACATACAAAACTAAGCTTACGCATTTTAAAAGCTATTTAGAAGTTATAGATAGTTGTAAAACATTAAGTGCGCTTCAAATAACTGAACTAAATATCCGCTTATCCAAATTAGAGGAACTTTACGGTAATTTTGATGACATACAAAGTGATATCGAATCCATATGTGATATTCCAGCCGAGCAGTTCGCGGAGCGCGAGGCGTTCGAGACGCAGTATTTCGGCGCGGTGGCGCGCGCACGGGTGCTGCTGGCGCCGGCGGGCGCGGGCGGCGCCGGCGCCGGCCTCTCGTCGGACACAGGTTCTGGTTGTACTGTGCGTGAAGGTGGGCCAAACCTTAAATTACCTACTATCCACTTGCCTACTTTCTCGGGGCATTATCATGACTGGTTGGAATTCCACGATACCTTTAGTAGTCTTATCCATTCAGACCGTTCAATACCCAATATTAATAAATTTCATTATTTACGTGCAGTTTTAAAGGACAGTGCCGCATTAATTATCCGATCCCTTGACTTTTCGAGTGACAACTATGACGTAGCTTGGGATCTTCTTTGTGAGCGCTACAATAACAAGCGGCTCCTTGTTAACAACCACATCCAAGCATTCTTTAGCTTGGACCCCATGACCAAAGAATCATCTAGATTGTTGCGTGGTGTTGTAGACACAATAAATAGGAATTTAAGAGCATTAAAAACCCTAAAACTTCCTGTTGAACACTGGGATGTTATAATTATCCACATTGTTTCCAATAAACTTGACTCGGTAACGAATCGTGAATGGGAAACTCATCGCAATACTTTAAAAGAGTTACCTACAATCATCGACTTTACTAGCTTCCTTAAAAATCGGGCTGATTTATTGGAAACAATCGACGAAGCTCATAAGAAACGTAGGTTCAGTGATACCACCCACGTTCGTCAAAGGTCTTTTGTTGCGAATTCGCCGCCGCCTAAGGCTCGAACATTCGTTTGTCCACTGTGCAAGAGTAGTCACGCAATTTATCTTTGCCAAAGATTTAAATCGCTTCCTTTAGAAGCTAGGGTTGAAAAGGCCAAGGCGCTTAAATTATGTTTGAATTGTTTGCGTCAAGGTCATGCAGTAAATGTATGTAAGCTAGGTCCGTGTCGCGTTTGCAATAAGCATCGCAATAGCCTCTTGCATGAACACAACTCGTCACCAATTCAACATGCAGCTTTAGATAGTGATGTTGTTTTACATTCTGCGTCACAGCCTGAACCTCAAGGTCAAATCTCTCAGAACATTACTTTATCCGCCATCCATGACAGCTGTGTTCTATTGTCTACTGTATTGCTGCAGGTTGCTGATCAAAATGGCAAAAATCATACAGTGCGAGCCTTGTTAGATAATGGCAGCACATCCAGTTTTATAACAGAAGATCTGTGCACTAAACTAAACTTAACTACGCGTTCAACCTCAACGGTAGTGCAAGGGTTGAATTTTCAATCTTCACGCTTGTCAAAGCGCTGTGACGTCCTTATATCGTCCTTAATAAACAATTATAGTGAGAACGTAAACTGTTATGTCGTTCCCCACATCACACAGCTGTTGCCAACTGCACAAATTGACTACAAAAACTTAAAATTACCGTCAAACATTACGTTGGCGGACCCCACATTTCATATGCCGTCCGAAATAGATATGCTTCTCGGCGCTGACATGTTTTGGTCAGTACTTTGTCCCCAAAACATATCACTCGGTAAAAATAAACCGACATTATCTAAAACCAAATTCGGTTGGTTGATTTCCGGCCCAATTAAACTTCTTAATAACCATAAAATTAATACAGTCCATTGCAATCACATGATTACTAACGATAATGACGAGTACTTACAAAATAAATTAACCCAGTTCTTTGAGTTAGAAACTGTCATTAATCGTAGACAAATATCTAAAGAAGAGCAAGAATGTGAACAAAGCTTTGCCGCCGATACTATCCGTCTACCTGATGGACGTTTCGAAGTTACAATTCCTCTAAAGGAATCCCCCAATAAATTAGGGGACTCATATGAGCAGGCGTTGTCCAGGTTCTTGTCGTTGGAACGTCGATTTAAACGTGAACCACTATTTAAAGAACAATACTGTAACTTCATTAAAGATTACTTAGCATTAAATCACATGTCATTGAATGAGAACCCAGAAAATGATACTTACACTTACATAATGCCGCATCACGGTGTCCTACGGGAATCCAGTTTATCTACTAAATTACGTGTGGTCTATGATGCTTCTGCAGCGACAAAATCTGGCGTGTCTTTTAATCAAATACAAAAGATAGGTCCGACTGTGCAGGATGACCTTGTCAGCATCCTAATACGCTTTCGCCAACATAAGTTTGTCGTCACTGCGGATGTTGAGAAAATGTATCGTATGGTAAACGTTACCCAGTCGCAACAACCGTTGCAACAAATACTGTGGCGGTTTCAACCCCACGAAGAATTAAAACAGTACAAACTGAACACTGTTACTTACGGTACAGCATCCGCGCCTTATCTCGCGACCCGGTGTCTCGTGCAGCTGGGTAACGAATGTACCAATAAAACGGCTGCTGAAGTTATTATTCGTGATTTTTACGTAGACGATTTAATTACAGGGGCAGCCACTGAAAATCAACTAATAGACATTTGCGAGGGTGTAATTAATCAATTAGAAAGTGGTCAGTTTCATCTCCGCAAATGGTGCTCCAACAGCACACAGATCATATCAAAATTAATTGGCGAAAATAGCAGTGACGAATTACTTAATTTATGCCATAATGAATATAATAAAACACTAGGATTACTGTGGGCTTGTAGAGAAGACTCACTCCTGTTTTCAGTCAATATTGATGAAACCAACCACATAAGTAAACGTTCCATCTTATCATCAATGTCACAAATATTTGACCCATTAGGGTTAATTAACCCCTGTATACTCATCGCGAAAGTAATTTTACAAAAATTATGGTCATCAAAAATAACGTGGGATGAGACTATTCCCTCTGAAATTGAACATTTGTGGCACAAATTTAAAAATTCGTTGCGTGACTTAAATAACATAAAAATACCTAGATATGTTCTTTGCGATGACGTCTTATCAACTGAAATTCATACATTCAGTGATGCATCGACACAAGCTTATTCCACGTGTGTTTACTTAAGATGCATCTCTGGTCGTGGTGATGTATCTGTACATTTACTGACAGCCAAGAGCAGAGTGGCTCCATTGAAAGCAATGACAGTTCCGCGGTTGGAACTCTCCGGTGCACTCCTTGCTGTGCGGCTAGCCGACAAAGTTAAATCCTCACTTAGATTACCTATAAGTAGAAGTACCTACTGGTGCGATTCTACAATTGTCCTAGGTTGGATACGATCACAAAAGGCACACTTACTTAAACCCTTTGTTTTTAACAGAGTCAGTGAAATAGTAGAAAAATCGGAATTTAGTACATGGCGTTACGTACCTACTAAACTGAACCCAGCTGACATAGGGTCACGTGGTGCAGACGCCACCCAGTTAGAATCCTCCAAGTTATGGTGGTCAGGACCGCCCTTTCTTTTACAAAACGAATCAGACTGGCCTAAACAGCCATCCCACATTAAGGACACAGAACTACCAGAGTTCAAAGTCCAATGTCATTTAAATATGAACAAAAATAATTACGAATATTTTACCTATTACTCTGAGTTCATTAACCGATTCTCTGAATTTAGCAAGCTACAACGCGTGATAGCCTATGTACAACGATTTATCTTCAATTATTTTAATCGCCAAAACAAACGTAAAGGCTACCTAAAAATTCACGAATTGACTTCATCTTTAACTTCTTTAATTAGATTTGCTCAGCATGAATACTTTACACAAGAATATGACTTATTAAAAAACCAAAAATCTTTACCTCCTAAAAGTAAATTAAATAACCTAAATCCATTTTATAACGAACATGACGCGCTAATTCGAGTGGGAGGTAGACTTAGCAATTCATTTTATGACTATGACACTAAGCACCCAATACTTCTTGACGCAAGACATCATATTGCTACACTTATATTTAGGCACTATCATGTAATATTAATGCATATAGGGCCCCAAACATTATTAGCTACGTTACGTCATAAATTTTGGGTACTGAATGGAAGAAACTTAGCTAGGAAGATTGTCCATGCGTGTGTAAAATGTTGCAGGTTTTCAGGAAAAACACATCAACCTATCATGGGTAATCTTCCCGCGCATCGCCTTCACGCTGAGTTCCCTTTCAGTAACACTGCCGTCGACTATGCGGGACCGGTCATGATACTGAATCGAAAAGGCCGTGGTGGCACATTAATAAAATCTTACTTATGTATATTTGTTTGTTTGGCTACCCGGGCAGTACATATAGAACTTGTCACCGACTTAAGTGGTACAACCTTCCTAGCAGCACTAAACAGGTTTATTGCTCGCAGAGGAAAACCTATCAATATATATTCAGATAACGGTACTTGTTTTGTCGGTGCGTGTAATGAGTTGTCAAGGTTTCTTAAATCTAACTCCGACTACTTGAGCTCTGAAGCGTCAAATCTCTCGATCAACTTTAAATTTTCACCAGCATATAGCCCCCACTTTAATGGGCTAGCTGAAGCTTGCGTAAAGTCTGTGAAACATCATCTAAAAAGAGTTCTTTCTTTAACCAACTTAACATACGAAGAGATGACAACAGTTCTCACACAGATTGAGGCGATCCTAAACTCTAGGCCTCTCACTCCCTTGTCATCAAACCCCTCGGATTTGTCAGCACTTACCCCGTCTCACTTTCTTATCGGACGAACGCTAACAGTACTGCCATCTCCTCAGGACGCAGACCCTGCGTCGATACCTACTCTCTCACGTTATATGAGAGCTCAACAATTAAAGGCCCACTTTTGGGCAAGATATTATAAAGAATATATTTCAGAGCTTCAAAAACGCAATAAATGGAAGTCTCACAGAGGGCAACTTCAACTCGGAGAGATGGTGCTGGTCAAAGATGACCGGCTGCCTCCCAACCGCTGGCTGCTGGGTCGCGTGACGCACCTGCACCCCGGCGCCGACCAGGTGGCGCGTGTCGCCGACGTACTCACCACATCGGGTACACTGCGACGAGCGTTCAACCGACTGTGCCCACTGCCGCTCATGGACCATGCTGCCGTTCCTGGGGCGGCAACATGTTAACGCCTAGCGTGTGTGTGTGCTCCGTCACGCATACGACTCACACACACATGCTCACGTCGAGATCTCCACTGCGCGGCGACCCCCGCCGCTCACTCGCCTTCGGAACGGTCTAACGCAACGACGCACTTATATTACTTTTTTTTATATCGTTTGTGCTCGAATAAATGCACTTAAAGTTACACCGTTTCATTAATTTCCTCCACCTGCTACACTACGTCCAGCCTGCAGTCCCGGAGTCTCCAGTCTCTATCCCCCTTTTAATTCGTAAATTGGAGGCTATCGCCATACGGGGCATTCTACTAGACCTCTTCAAGGACTATCTAAGCAACCGAACACAAACTGTTAAACTGAGGAACTCCCTTAGTTCCAAGCAAAAAGTTAATTACGGAGTTCCCCAGGGATCGGTACTTGGCCCAACACTATTTTTAATTTACGTCTACAACCTCTGTCCCACACAACTATCGAAATCAAAAGTGATTCGTTTCGCAGATGATAAAGTAATTGTATTCCAAGATGTGACGTGGGCGAAGGTAAAACGGGCCGCTGAAGAAAGACTAAAAACTATAACTAGGTGGCTTGACTTCAATTTATGAACCCTAAATCTGACGAAAACTAAATACATAACATTTAGTATACGGGACAACCACCAGTCTGACACTAATTTTACTATAAAAACCCATACCAGTCAGTGCTTTGATCCAGAAAAATGCAATTGTTAATTCATATCATCAGCCAGCAGTGTCAAATACCTTGGTGTAGAAATAGACAAAAATCTAAATTGGAAACAACACTTAACCAATCTTAAGACCCGAATACGTAAACTTATACCAATCTTTAAAAGGCTAAGGAACCTAGACATTAAAACAAACAAAAGGGTATATATGGCCCTTTGCTATTAAGGTTGAAAGGGCCCTGAGATGTATTATAAAAGTGATCAACTTTAAACATTTTAGGTATGCTACGGCCAAGCTATATGAAGAATTCGAGGTTCTTAATATTAGGCAGCTATTTATCAAAACAATTGTGCTTCGACAACATTCCTTTATATCACGCGATACTAACCGGTCAGCCAGAAGAATACACGAGGTATACAAAATTCCTATCTGTAAAACTATTTTTGCAACAAGTCTTTCATTTTTCTTGTCACCATTTATGTATAATCGCATAAGCGTATACTTCGAGCACAGAGCCTCCGACTATCACGGGAGTTGGCGCGACATGGACATTGAACATGACTTTCGTCTTGTCCATGTTCATTCTCAAGCCAACTCGATCGAACGCTCTACTGAGGTCAGCGAGCATTGCACTGAGGTCCTCCATGATCTCAGCCATGACTATGATATCGTCAGCGAATCGAAGGTGAGTGATGTACTCATCATTTATGTTGATGCCTCGTCCTTTCCAGTCCAGAACCTTAAAAGCATCCTCCAATGCAGCGGTGAACAGCTTCGGAGAGATCACATCTCTTTGTCTGACTCCCCGCTGCAGAGGAATAGGCTTCGTGCTCTGGTCCTGTAGCCGGACGGGCGTAGTGGCGTTTTCGTGCAGACACTTCAACACTTCGATATATCGGTAGTGGCACCGCTGGAGAGACTGCAGCGCAGCCCATGTCTCGATCGAATCGATGGCTTTCTCGTAGTCCACAAATTCAAGGCAAAAGGGGAGGTTATACTCTTCGGTCTTCTGTACAACCTGCTGCAACGCATGTATGTGGTCTACGGTACTGTAGCCTTTCCGGAAACCGGCTTGTTCGGGAGGCTTGTAATCGTTAAACCTGCCCGCGAGACGATTTGTGATGATCCTCGAAAACAGCTTTTAAACATGGCTCAGGAGTGAGATGGGTATATAATTCTTCAGCAAAGTTTTATCACCTTTCTTGAAGAAGAGAACCACCACAACTCTGTTCCATGCTTTCGGCGTTCTCCCTTCGTGGAGGACGGAGCTGAACAGCGTCTGAAGGCCCCTAAGGATGGGCTTACCACCCGCCTTCAGGAGTTCGGCTGTAATTCCATCCTCACCAGGGGCTTTGCCATTCTTAAGCTGTTTGAGGGCCATACTAATCTCGTACAGGCTGACGTCGGGGTGATCTTTGTATAGTGTCGGGTTAATCTAGCCCTCGGGTCTTCAGCTAGATTTTCGACGGGTGTTCGGGTTGCCGTGTACAGCTGACCATAAAATTTCTCAACTTCCTGTAGTTTGAGTTGCACTCACACCGGCTCATCTCGCTCTGGTATGTTATATAAGAAGTGCACTCTGTAATCCTAGGCATTAATAAACACATCTATCTTCGAATAAAGTTGTCGCCTTTAACGCCCCACATTACATTCCGCCAATAGCTCAGGTTTGGATGAAATGACTCTGCCGTCGGTGGTCTTCAGCTTCATCAATTGGCTTTGGCCAACAGACAGATCCCTGGCAAACACCTTAGAGCCCCTGTTACGCTCAATAGCCTCTTCAACACTTTTAGTATTGAATCGGCGTATATCACGCTCAAAGACTTCAAGATCAGTCTGTTGAGCTGCCGATAGCGACAGGCGTCACCAGAGGACTGCAGAATCATTTCACGCCTCACCTATATGAGCCTAAGGAAGGATAAGCTTCCTGGTTTTTGAACGGCGGATCTTGAGGAACTTCCACAAATCCGTCTTTGACCCGTCCACGTCGCTACCAAGGCACTCGAAACGGTTTTGAAATTTGAGCTGAAAGCTCTCGGGGTTTTGGAGCTGAGCGGGTGCCGGGTGGAGCGTAGACTTCATCAGTCGAGGCCTTTCAAGCTTGAACTGGATATTCAATGAGCCTCGTACCATACGGTGATCACTCCCGGTTTTAACCGCATTGATCACGGAGACATCATTGAATATGTGCTTATTATGTGTGTCATTAGTGTCAGCCATGTAACTAGAGTTATTCATGTTATTAGTTGTACTTGTGATATGTACTAGTGTTCCCCGTGTCGTTAGTGTCAGCCATGTAACTAGAGTTATTCATGTTATTAGTTGTACTTGTGATATGTACTAGTGTTCCCCGTGTCGTTAGTGTCAGCCATGTAACTAGAGTTATTCATGTTATTAGTTGTACTTGTGATATGTACTAGTGTTCCCCGTGTCGTTAGTGTCAGCCATGTAACTAGAGTTATTCATGTTATTAGTTGTACTTGTGATATGTACTAGTGTTCCCCGTGTCGTTAGTGTCAGCCATGTAACTAGAGTTATTCATGTTGCTAGTGGTACTTGTGATACTAGTGTTCCCCGTGTAAGTAATGTTACCCATAATACTAGCGTTTTTCACTATCGCATCGGTCTGGCCTGTAACAATAGATGTTTATGTAAAATAAATAAATAAATGTTGCTAGTGTCTCCCGTGTTACTAGTGTCCCCCGCGTTACTAGTGTCCCCCGCGATAAGAGTGTTTTCGTGTTTTGAGGTTGGCAGTGCGCGCGCCGTACCGTGTAGTAGAGGTCGGGCACGTAGCGGCGCGGCGAGGCGGGGCGCACGTGGCCGAGGTCGGGCGCGTCGCGCGTGGGCAGCAGCAGGTCGGCGCGCTGCAGCGCCTGCGCCTGCACCGACACCTGGTAGCCCTCCAGGTGGATCTGGTTCGTGTTGTCACCTGACAACCAATTCACATTTGACATTTTTTTTATTACACCTGCAGGAAAGTTTATATATAGACAATATTAACCAACATCTTTCATCGAATATTCAACACTCATAAACACACAGCTCATTTACTACCGTCATCATTTACAACCACATCAACGCCGTGAGGTGGCCGACATTACTTATATTGTAAATATTACTAGCGGCCTCGTTGACAGTCCAGAGTTGCTGTCTTGCGTATCATTTAGTATTCCCACTCGGTCTAAAAGGAATTATCCTCCTATATCAGTTAAATTGGCATCCTCTAGGTACAGACAAAATAGTTTCCTGACGCGTGCTGGTAAAGGCTTGAATAATTGGGTAAATACGAATAAGCTAGATATTGACATATTCAATTGTAAGATCCCTTCCGTGAGGCGATGTTTGATTGCGAATTTTGTTGTTTGAGCATGTTTTGTGTGCCATAGGGAAGAGAACCTTTTGGCGATCTGCCTCTGGCTGGTATTTAGCAGTAGTTTTAATTTTACTTTTTATCTGCGCATGTGTGTAGTGAAAGTGCGTGTACATTTGAAGTTTGTATTAAACTTTAAGTTTGCTACTCAGTCACTACATGTGAAATCCTTTAATTGGTTTTGTGTCTCTTATTGTTGTTTCATATGTTGTAAGTGTAACTGTTGGATTTCCTACCAATAAATAAATAAATAAATAAATATAGACACGTATTAATGCATTGTGCCCCATATTTCAAAAAATCACGGCTGCGCAACAAAAACAACATTAAATAAGTCACTAATGACAATTATTAGGACCTTCGAGTTAACCTCGCGTCCTAAATTTGCAATCGTATCATAATAGGTTTTAGTAAGTGACGGTACATAGGGTTGGTGGTACAGAAAGTGTTGTGGATTGAAAAAAAACTTGCTGGTTGACTGACCGGTGACGCAGACGGTGACAAACTTGGACCCGTAGTAGCCCGCGTCTGCGTGGCGGCAGGCGCTGGGGTGCAGGTTCTGCAGGTGCGCCGCCATGATGCACTCCTGCGCTGACAGGAAGTGCGTGTCCACGCCGCTGCAACAACGCGCGACAGTCAATACTGGGACACAACATAACATAACACATTCCGATCGAAGACACCGTAACAAGAAGGAAAACTATTGCCTCAGGTGTCGTTTTTGGGTATGATGTATTCGATTTCTAACCAGTTTTTGAATCCAATATAGCAGATGCGAGTGGTCTGTGAACAGCCAGCCCACGCGGCGCAGCCCGAGCCGCGCGCACAGCTGGTCCAACAGCTCTATATACTGACCGGGTGCACTGCACCTGCCCCTGCTCGCCGGCCAGCGGCAGCAGGTCTGTGAACAGCCAGCCCACGCGGCGCAGCCCGAGCCGCGCGCACAGCTGGTCCAACAGCTCTATATACTGACCGGGTGCACTGCACCTGCCCCTGCTCGCCGGCCAGCGGCAGCAGGTCTGTGAACAGCCAGCCCACGCGGCGCAGCCCGAGCCGCGCGCACAGCTGGTCCAACAGCTCTATATACTGACCGGGTGCACTGCACCTGCCCCTGCTCGCCGGCCAGCGGCAGCAGGTCTGTGAACAGCCAGCCCACGCGGCGCAGCCCGAGCCGCGCGCACAGCTGGTCCAACAGCTCTATATACTGACCGGGTGCACTGCACCTGCCCCTGCTCGCCGGCCAGCGGCAGCAGGTCTGTGAACAGCCAGCCCACGCGGCGCAGCCCGAGCCGCGCGCACAGCTGGTCCAACAGCTCTATATACTGACCGGGTGCACTGCACCTGCCCCTGCTCGCCGGCCAGCGGCAGCAGGTCTGTGAACAGCCAGCCCACGCGGCGCAGCCCGAGCCGCGCGCACAGCTGGTCCAACAGCTCTATATACTGACCGGGTGCACTGCACCTGCCCCTGCTCGCCGGCCAGCGGCAGCAGGTCTGTGAACAGCCAGCCCACGCGGCGCAGCCCGAGCCGCGCGCACAGCTGGTCCAACAGCTCTATATACTGACCGGGTGCACTGCACCTGCCCCTGCTCGCCGGCCAGCGGCAGCAGGTCTGTGAACAGCCAGCCCACGCGGCGCAGCCCGAGCCGCGCGCACAGCTGGTCCAACAGCTCTATATACTGACCGGGTGCACTGCACCTGCCCCTGCTCGCCGGCCAGCGGCAGCAGGTCTGTGAACAGCCAGCCCACGCGGCGCAGCCCGAGCCGCACGCACAGCTGGTCCAACAGCTCTATATACTGACCGGGTGCACTGCACCTGCCCCTGCTCGCCGGCCAGCGGCAGCAGGTCTGTGAACAGCCAGCCCACGCGGCGCAGCCCGAGCCGCGCGCACAGCTGGTCCAACAGCTCTATATACTGACCGGGTGCACTGCACCTGCCCCTGCTCGCCGGCCAGCGGCAGCAGGTCTGTGAACAGCCAGCCCACGCGGCGCAGCCCGAGCCGCGCGCACAGCTGGTCCAACAGCTCTATATACTGACCGGGTGCACTGCACCTGCCCCTGCTCGCCGGCCAGCGGCAGCAGGTCTGTGAACAGCCAGCCCACGCGGCGCAGCCCGAGCCGCGCGCACAGCTGGTCCAGCAGCTCTATATACTGACCGGGTGCACTGCACCTGCCCCTGCTCGCCGGCCAGCGGCAGCAGGTCTGTGAACAGCCAGCCCACGCGGCGCAGCCCGAGCCGCGTGCACAGCTGGTCCAGCAGCTCTATATACTGACCGGGTGCACTGCACCTGCCCCTGCTCGCCGGCCAGCGGCAGCAGGTCTGTGAACAGCCAGCCCACGCGGCGCAGCCCGAGCCGCGCGCACAGCTGGTCCAACAGCTCTATATACTGACCGGGTGCACTGCACCTGCCCCTGCTCGCCGGCCAGCGGCAGCAGGTCTGTGAACAGCCAGCCCACGCGGCGCAGCCCGAGCCGCGCGCACAGCTGGTCCAGCAGCTCTATATACTGACCGGGTGCACTGCACCTGCCCCTGCTCGCCGGCCAGCGGCAGCAGGTCTGTGAACAGCCAGCCCACGCGGCGCAGCCCGAGCCGCGCGCACAGCTGGTCCAACAGCTCTATATACTGACCGGGTGCACTGCACCTGCCCCTGCTCGCCGGCCAGCGGCAGCAGGTCTGTGAACAGCCAGCCCACGCGGCGCAGCCCGAGCCGCGCGCACACCTGGTCCAGCAGCTCTATATACTGACCGGGTGCACTGCACCTGCCCCTGCTCGCCGGCCAGCGGCAGCAGGTCTGTGAACAGCCAGCCCACGCGGCGCAGCCCGAGCCGCGCGCACAGCTGGTCCAACAGCTCTATATACTGACCGGGTGCACTGCACCTGCCCCTGCTCGCCGGCCAGCGGCAGCAGGTCTGTGAACAGACAGCCCACGCGGCGCAGCCCGAGCCGCGCGCACAGCTGGTCCAACAGCTCTATATACTGACCGGGTGCACTGCACCTGCCCCTGCTCGCCGGCCAGCGGCAGCAGGTCTGTGAACAGCCAGCCCACGCGGCGCAGCCCGAGCCGCGCGCACAGCTGGTCCAACAGCTCTATATACTGACCGGGTGCACTGCACCTGCCCCTGCTCGCCGGCCAGCGGCAGCAGGTCTGTGAACAGCCAGCCCACGCGGCGCAGCCCGAGCCGCGCGCACAGCTGGTCCAACAGCTCTATATACTGACCGGGTGCACTGCACCTTCCCCTGCTCGCCGGCCAGCGGCAGCAGGTCTGTGAACAGCCAGCCCACGCGGCGCAGCCCGAGCCGCGCGCACAGCTGGTCCAACAGCTCTATATACTGACCGGGTGCACTGCACCTGCCCCTGCTCGCCGGCCAGCGGCAGCAGGTCTGTGAACAGCCAGCCCACGCGGCGCAGCCCGAGCCGCGCGCACAGCTGGTCCAACAGCTCTATATACTGACCGGGTGCACTGCACCTGCCCCTGCTCGCCGGCCAGCGGCAGCAGGTCTGTGAACAGCCAGCCCACGCGGCGCAGCCCGAGCCGCGCGCACAGCTGGTCCAACAGCTCTATATACTGACCGGGTGCACTGCACCTGCCCCTGCTCGCCGGCCAGCGGCAGCAGGTCTGTGAACAGCCAGCCCACGCGGCGCAGCCCGAGCCGCGCGCACAGCTGGTCCAACAGCTCTATATACTGACCGGGTGCACTGCACCTGCCCCTGCTCGCCGGCCAGCGGCAGCAGGTCTGTGAACAGCCAGCCCACGCGGCGCAGCCCGAGCCGCGCGCACAGCTGGTCCAGCAGCTCCTCGCGCGCGTCGGGCGCCAGGGTCACGTGGTCGCGCGACGACGACTGCGCCGGCTCATAGATAGCTGCTACACGCGCTCGTATGCCTGCAAACAAAACGCCATTTCATATGTCTTAAGAATACTATTAGTATTCTTAAGACATAGAATACTACATACATAGAATACTATTAGTTAAAGATGCATCCGATACCGATACCGATACCGATATATCGGCGATACTTCGGGTTAGCCGATATACCGATTCAACGATACTTTTTAATTTAAAAATGTAGTATCAACGAGCGATTACTTTGTTTTTTAAACAAAAATCTTATCAATGTTAATTTTAATTTCTAAAATTTTATTTATCTAATATTAACCTATGTATCTACTTCTTATATTAATAAAAAGAAATCTGTCTTGTGATTTATTTATTATACCTTATTTTTGAATTCACAAAAAGCGTATCGGTATGGGTATCGGTATCGCCGATATTTTTATAAGAGTATCGGTATCGGTATCGTATCGGCGAAAAGGCGTATCGATGCATCCCTACTATTAGTATTCTTAAGACATATGAAACAGAAATATGTCGGTTCTTTGTTTGATTATGACCTGCCGACGGAGTACTAAATCGACCTCCCCCTCCATCTTTCCACTGTCTCTTCCATAAATTATCCTTAAATTACTGGCAATGCAATTGCGGTTCCTGGTATTTATAGACAGCAGAAATGATATACCCTTATCTGATTGACTTACGGATTTGCCCACATAAAAGATAAAAAAAAAAAAAAATTATTCAGTAAGTAGGCCGCTCGGGCACTTTTACACGTCAAGATACTACCAGCGCTTCCCAAGAGGAGACCACTGCTGAGAAGAAACACCGCAAGAAACTCAGCATAAAAACACAATAAACAATAAAAAGGGTGAAAGTCCAGGGTCCACGGTAGGTCCACGTTACCTAGCGGCACGTCGGGGTGCGGCTCGTACTGGCCTATGAGGTAGCCGACGCGCTGGTGGCCCGAGGCGCGCCAGTAGGCCAGGAAGCGCTCCACCGTGGCGGGCGACTCCAGCAGGACGTTGTCCACGAAGCGCCACGGCTGGCGCGCCAGCGTCACCGCCGAGGGCTGGCACTTGGAGCAGATGCCGCGCGGCCACGGCGGGTGCTCCGTGCAGCCTGCAACACACAACAGGTTCCCCAGTGATATTTAAAAACCAACAACCACAGGGTGCTTTTATCCCTGTACAAACCTAGAAAACCACATTATTATTTTATTATCTAGTTCATGTAATACATGTTGATCAGTGAACTGACCTGGTTTAATAGTAAGATTGGGTTCACTAAGTGATATGAATTTGCCCGAGGTGGTCTTGCGCAGGTATGAGTGGAACGACATGTGCTTGATGTTGTGGTCACGCAGGTAGGTCTCGTCCCACGGCTCGAGCGGCGAGCAGTGCACGCAGCAACCCAAGGAATTGTGACGGCATCTGGAATATCCAAACAGTAAACTATACAGTGTAAATAGCAGGTGTAGATATCCCTCAGCCGCCTTATAACTTCCAGACAAGTAAACTTTCAGAGGGCATCCTACCCTACATGGCTGACTGCAGACCAAGCCAAAGTAATTAGTTTATAGCAAAATTGTTTTTATCAACTATCACGACATAAAGGTCACTGTAAGATAAGCAATTCTCTCTAGAATATCAATATATTAACCCTGAGGTCGTTCAACCAAATATCACTGTTACAAACTAATTTAATCACTACATTATAAAACAAAATCCCCCGCTGCGGCTGTCCCTCTATATGTTCGCAATAATTTCAAAAACTACTGAACTGATTTTCATGCAGTTTTCACCATAAGTTAGAAAAAAATGTCATTGAACATTTTTAATCAATAATATATTCTGGATATATTCTATCAATAAATTCTGGTTTCTGTACACATGTTACAGAAAACTTTATTACAGCTGTTGGTAATTCTGTAGCTCTGCCTCCCCCACTCTAGAAATGACAGTTTGAGTTTATGTGTGTGTGTGTGTGTGTGTGTTGCAATGATTTCTCAACTTAGGTCAAATGCTTTGCATTCACAGTTACACTCCCAGTCACTTAAAACAACTTACAGTTTTTCATCTCGTTGTCTCTGGATGAGGCCTGACATCTGGTATAGCTCTAGATCAACTGCATCTTCCTCTGGTTTGCTTGCTGCTGCTGGTGCTGGGGCTGTGTCCATTGCAGAGGAAGGACCTGCTTCCATTTGACTTTCATTTTCTGTTGGCTGCAATAGACAAACAAATGTATATGGTCCTTTTTTTAGTAATTACCTGATACTGGCAGCTTATACTTAGGTGTAATTCTTAAATATAGTTAGAAAGACTACTAAATTAAACATTAGATTGTAACACATAGTGGATGTTAAAATGGGGGTAGGTGAACATACCTTTGAGTCAACCGTGGCGTCAAATAGTACAGCGCCATTGACGGGCGTGAGGTAGAGCATGTCTCCGTGCTGCAGACCGGTGTCGGCGAGGCGGCGCGCCTTGCTGGCCGTCAGCTCGTCGCGGCGCGCGCGGTCCCGGTGGAGCGCAAAGGCGCGCGAGCGAAGCCGCAGCGCCGCGTGCACACGGTCGAACAGCGAGGCCATGGAGTCCGAGCCCGAGGCCTCCACGCGCACCGTGCCTTCCGCCGACTGCACCCGCAGCGTCTGCACAACGAGACACCGTCATCAACAACCCGCTACGGTCTCGAAAACGCACCGTCATCCCTTGCTTAGCACCGCTCTCGGGAGCCCTGGATGAGCGGGACGGCCGTGAGTAAACGTATCCAATACGAAACAGAAAAGAAATTAGAAAAGGACAAAGGAAACGCAGGAAAATTTAAAAAAAGTTCAAGCAAACGTTCAGGTCTAATAGAGCCGATCGGCCACGGTTTGGACTTATGAAGACCGAGACGAAAATGTTCGCCGGATAAAGGGAGAAGGTTTAGGAGAATCAGATACATAAAAACTTAATATACAATAAAGAAATATTACCATTTTATTTGAACCTGACATTTTGTTCTACACATACACACTCAGCAATCACATAGTTCTGACATTTTCTTTTTTTTTTCTTGACGTTCAAAATGCTTTCTATAAATACGAAAGCTTCTGACATTATTTTTAATCAATTAAATCGCAGTATAGTATTGAAGTATTTCAGTTTGAATTAAAATAAGTAATATTGTTGAAATGGTGTTACATGTAACCTTTAGTTAGTTCTCTTTTTGATAGGAAACAAGTACAACATGTATTTGAAATAAACAATATAAGGTATTTGAACAGATTTAAAGATATTGGCTCATTACACTGTCTGTATTTATAGACGCGTTCAAGAACATAATAATCCTTGATATTGTTTTACTTTACTTAAATGCTGTTTATTTTTTATTGTACTGTTTTTATAAATAAAGTTTTTAGTGTTAATTTTTCGGGAAAAATACGCAATGAGGACGTTTTTGTGCGTCTGAAAATAAAAAAAATATCTCACGTGAGCAAGCTGTTTTATGTCAGTTTGACGTTTACGAAACTTTCAATTTGATAATGTCATGATTGAGGATTGTGTCATGTTTGTATAAAAAAATATAAATCGTCATCACCCGTCTCCCGAAGAAATAGAAACACAAACATTGTTTAAAAACAGGATTCTTATAAAGGAACCATACAAATTGTAAAGGTAACTTAAATGGAACTTTTTATGGTGGTGTTATGACTAGGCACGCCAAGCTCTTAAGTTAAAGGTGAGAAAATAATAAATAATAAATAATTTCTTAAACTTTTTGTGTGTGACATGTGACATCATTCCTTATTAGCCATGATCCAGCGAGTTATGAGAGTTTCCACGCTCGGAGAAAAGTGGCGTGTGTCGTCCACCAGTGGCGTATTAATACTATTGTATTTTGGGGACAGAATCTCAGAAGTTCGAAGTATGCGTAGTCTGTAGCCGTCCGCGGCGTCCGCTGCCGCTTCTCGCTTCCCTACGCTCGCGTTTGCGAGAACTACTCGATCTTAGAAAATTAACTTCATTAAAGAATTATTAGTAAATAATAAATTGATTGAATTGTTTTTTTTTGAAGTTGGTGTAAAGTGTGTGGTGTTGCCCCGGCGCAAGTCGGTCGCGAAATGTCGTCGAAGAGCGAGAGCACGGATGGCGAGCCGGTGGACCTGTACATCTACGACCTGACGCAGGGGCTGGCTGCCGTACTCTCCCCCGCTATCATAGGTAACTGAATTACCTGTGTGCCACTATATCTTGCGTTGTTGGTCTATTTATTCAAGCTCAAAGATTACTTAGATGGTTTTGGTCTGGTATCAGTAATTTAAGCTGATATCAACTAGTGCCCAGAAGTAGGTTGTTACAGCCTGGATTTCCTTTATGTGTTGGATTTGGGGGGCAATGCATGATAATTAAGTAAAGTTTCATTGTATTCTTTTGTTAGGGTTCCATACCCTAAGGGTAAAAACAGGACCCTATTATGACTCCGCTGTCCATCCATCTGTCTGTCTGTCCATCTGTCTGTCCGGCCGTCGGTCCGTCCGTTTGTCTGTCCCTCTGTCGTGTCCGATTGTTACAATGTTATTACCAGATGTAGGAATCCAGGGGGCATACATGTTATTACAGGTAGGGAGTTCCTATATCGATAAACTCTTATATCAAAGCTTTTTGCATATACTAGTTTTATGATTTATCTAGGTCGGTCGGTGTTAAATAAATAATACTTTACTCGTTGTAACAAAACCTGTATTCCTCTTCTAAAAACAACTCAAGTCTTATTCTAGTTTAACAATCTTTTCTTCGTAAAAACCGGTCTCTTCCTCCACATATCTTTTTTTCTTTTTTCTCCACTTTCCACCGACAAAAACATTCACCTCCCCTTTTTTTTTAAAAAAAAAACGTAGATAATCAAAATCATGACACTAGTAACTGCCCCCAGCATTGTATATATATTTTGAAAGTGTTGTTCTGAAGACGAGTATGAGGTTCAAAAAGCCTATTTAAAAAAAAATTATACCCCTGTGAGCTCCACAGAAAGTCATTTACCCACCTGAAATAGATTTATTCGGTCGAAAATTTGGAACAAATTCTGATTGTTTATTTTATGTATGAGTAGATGGGACAATAACAAGGAAAAAAAATAAGTTGAGTAAAGAAACAAAAATTGTTTAAAAAAAAAGAAGAAGAGAATTACGTCATCATTTTATTTAATATTCACATATTAGCAAAAAAAAAAAACCCTGGATTCCTATGACTGGTAATTAAATACCATTATTAATTGTAAGAAGTTCAAAGATGTAAATAACAAAAATGTTGTAAGGAAGTTTCTTAAGATCTTGTCTATACAGACATCTGTTTTCCTTTCTTGAACCTGCAATCTATCTAGGTAGACTATAGGTAGAGTAGATGGGATGCGTGAAGTGTTCATTTAGTTATGATACTACATAAGCTGAAGAAACACCTACTTTGTTATGAATCAGGCAGTTCAGCAGGGTTGCACCAATGTATAAATAAATAATATAGCCATGTTCGTAAACACTGGTTAGTATTTCTCGTGTTGAGCACTGATTCTAACTGTTTGAATTTTCGTTCCCAGTCAGGTTAGGTTAGCTTAAATGTTTCAGAGAAAATGCATTTTTAATTCATGAAAATTTGAATGTCTGAAACAAGCATGAAAAAAAAATGTTTAAAAATATCTGAGATCATTTTTTTAAATACAATTATTAACACCTGTAATCCCGAACGCCTTTGACAACCTATTCCATAAATGCTCTTTACAAATTTTAACCTTGCGTGCCCAGTGCGTGCGTACGCCTCAAATTCCAACTCGCACTAGACCAATATCGTCTTACCATAAGGGCAATGAGGCCCGTGCCCAGGGCCCCTATCCTCACGGGGCCCCGACGGACCGACAATTTCTCTCACGAGATCAGACTAGAAAAATGTTAGTGTAATTCGCTTTCTTTACTTTTCAAAAGGGCTCCAAAATGCTTGGCTGCTTAAGTGTCTCAGCATAGTTCAAGGCTCACGTTTCTTCCTCCAACAACCCAAACAGAATGGATAATTGTCATCATTCGTCGTCAGTACCCAACCATCCGATGAGATAGAGGCCAATCTCAGGCTAGTCTTTTTATAAGAAAAGACCACCAGCGCTTTACGCATGTAGGCAGGAACAGCGTGTAGCGGTCGAGTGAGAAGTGTAAACACGCGCGCAGAGAGATATCTTGCGGTACATCTTAGGAGTTTTATTTAGGTGGTTCGCTCGCCGCTAACTTCTAAATTCTAATGACAAGTACAAACCAAATGCTCCAAATTTTCTCTTTAGTGGTTTCAGAAAAAATGGTCTTACCACTTGACAGATCGATGAACAGTCATCTTATAACGGTTCCGTTTTTGGTATTTGATATGGAACCGTAATAAAGTGGGTTTATTGATAAGTGTAACTTGACACTGGACATAGGGCAACCCTTTCTGATACCGCGCCTCGGGCGACCTTCACCGCCCCGGCCCACCTGGTGACGATGTCCCTCGGAGCACCTCGACCATCCGGCGCCCTAGTTTAGTTACGGCGCCGCGCACCTCGCTGGATCTGTTTCAAGGACTGTGTTGTTGGACTACTTACCACCTATACATAGACGCTTTGTCACTCGCGGTGTACAACAACCGAGGTAACGCAAGTACAAGTGTACTCAGTTGGTGATCTCCGAGTTCGACGTGGCGCGATGAGTTCAATTTGTGTTATTAGAAATAAATAAATATAAGGGGTAAATCTCACACGAATTGACCTAGTTCCAAACTTAGCTTTAGGCTTGTAGGTGCGGTCGGCCAAAAAAGGGTCTACCAGTTTTGACAATAGTTTCAGTGAGATCTAATTATGGCCAAGGTTGACACTTGTCACTGTCATAATATTACTGCAAGGGAAAATGGAACTTGTTGTATCATGACGTGCAAATGAACTTCAACCACAGGGTGCTAGACCACATCTTTGGCCGATGGTACTTATTAAATAAAACAGCCAAGTCTCAGAAACAAATACTCGCGCTTACCAAAAAAATACTTGCCCATACCAGAAATAAATTCCGTCACCAGTGGCTTCGTAGGCAGGGCCACTTCACTATACTTACCAGCTATAACCACGTCGTCCGCAAACTTAGTTTTTCTTATTAAATGACTTAATGACTTAAAAAAAGTAAAGATAATCTATCTATCTATATTGGAATGACCTGTTTGTATTTTTTGCATACAAAGTGACTAGCAGCAAAATGTTTTGTCTGATCATAATGAAATTTCAATCCCCTCGAATCGTTATTTCCATAATGTAAATAGTGAAATTAAAACGAAACAATTTTACGATAAAGTAATGGAAAATAAACTTTCACATTTCTGAAGCAAAACATGTGCTCTCAGGTCATGATGTTAGTCAATTCTTAATTCGCGTGATGTAATATTTAGCTGCAACAGTAAAGCAATAAATCGTCTCGCATTCCTGCGTTTAGGCATTGTTTACGTGACGGGAATACCGCGCAGGCGCGAGGGCATTTAGCGCCTCCTCGTGGCATCGAGCTGGAATTGAGTCGTTGCTGACTGGCCACGAGTTTCGGCACGTCCGTCAACCCCTTAAAGTGCCAGGCGATCATTTTGGGGAGCTCACGACGCTCACGTCAGCTTCTTAAGTTGGATACAGTTTCGCTTCGCTAACATCTACTCAAACAAGAATTTGAGTACAGTGTCATCAATCACTGATTTCATCGCATGTATTTAACATTACGTAATAAACATTAATATTTATGTATTCAATACATTTTAATACTTTTTCATTTAAAGTAGATATTTAACTAAGTTTTACTAGAAAAAGACCTACGCATCCCGGCCGCAGTTTGGAGCGGTTAAAGCGGGACGCAATGACACCGATAATTATTGGTTCATTGAAGATGTCTTAAATACGCATTTAATATTTTAATTAAGTTAAATTAATCCAAAAGTCGGTTTTAAACAAGTTAATCACAGAATTAGCATTTGTAACGCGGGTAACAGCGGGTATCCGTTTTGATTGAGTAATGGCGCTCCCACACTAGCTGTTAATAAAACAAGATAACATCCACTAACACTTCATAACATTTGATGTTTCAAACGCTCCCACAATGGTATAAAATTATAACATATTTGTTACCGTGTTGTAATTTGTTATACATTTGTATAACATTTAATAACTTATATAACATGATAATAAATTATTAACTTTTGCTATAATTTGTGATAAAATGTTATCATTGATAACATTATATAACATTTGTAACAGCTAGTAGAAAAGTGGGGAAGCACCATATCTTTTCCTGTTGATTTGCGCGAGGTCTTGAAAAGTTTTTCGGATTCAGGTCGGACTCTCCTAAACGCGTCCATATACATACGAGTGCGAGTGAGAGAATGTATAAACGAAAAGGCTGTTTGTGTTAAGGCGAACGTGTGGGATCTGCGAACAATAAACATTCGTCTTCTGAAGACTACAATGTAAAGACTGCAATCCTAAGACCGTACGAGTATACCTATGCGTTGCCAACCCTGAGGACTAAGATGGAATGCCTCTATGCTAGTAATTTCACCGATTGTCTTATCCCTACACCGGAACACAATGCGAACACCGCTGCTCCTGGTGTTGATTTGTTTTTGATGTACTACATATGTTTGTGCAGGACGGCAGATCGAGGGCGTGTGGCACACGTCGCTGGTGGTGTACGGGCGCGAGTACTACTACGGCGCCGGCGGCATCGCCTGCGAGCCCATCGTGAGTGCCCGCCGCCACACACACACACACACACGCACCGCCCGTGACTCGATACTATCTAGCCCCTCTGCCGTCCTTGGCAACGTGTCCATGCCTCAGGTTTTTCATACTAAATGTACGGAATGCCGTGAGGTTGCCGGCTTAGAATAGTATACCACTCCATGTCATCCGGTGGAAGTCGTAAGAGCCGACTAAGGGAATAAAGGCTTGTAGTACTGTTAGGGTACAGCGTAGCCTTAGCCTGTTTGTGCAAAATGTGGTTACAGAAAAGTTTTTAGAGTTGTTGGTAGTTCTGTAGCTCTGCCTACCCCACTCTGGGATTGAAGGCGTGAAGGTATGTGTACGTAATGGCTAAAACTGCCGACGAGCCAGGGGCTAGATACAACGACTGTACACAACTCGACACTACACACTTCACGACGACACCTATACTATAAAACTAAACAGAAAAACAAAACAACACATACATCTGTAGCGGTTGTAGGAATACCCATAAACAAACAACTGACCCAATTACGCGCTACGTGTACCACGCTAAGCACCGGCAGCTCTATCATATGGGTTCTTTAGCATGCAAACAAAATAGATCCTTTTAATTTACTTTCAAACCTATCAGTAAACAAGTTATTTGGAAGTCCGTCGGAAACTATTTTCTACGAGATAAATATGCTACCTCTCACTGTATCGCTTTACAAAAACATACAGACTTGGTATTTATAAATGGCTAGCGAACCGTCCTCGTTTCGCTTCGGTTTATGCAAGTATTCTGTAATGCCTGTTCTGTACATCATTATCATTGAAATCAATGTATTTTACCGTTGTAATGTGAAGATCAATTGGTCGATAACACACGAAGGAAGTAGCCGACGCGAGGGATTCCTAACTGCCTAGGAAACTGGAACATAACCACGAGTATTTCTTGGAACTTGTAAACGAGTTGTAGCTGACAATGTAGGCACCATTCCAAGAACGTTGTTTGTTGGTTGCTCCGGTTTGTCCGCGCCGGCGAACACGACACAGTACAATTATCGATTCCAACACCGCATGTCAAACGGACGGGAGTTTATTCTGCGTCGTAGTCCGTGGAGGAGCCCACGCGAGTTGCGCTATACGCGCGTTCAATTCGTTACTTTCGTTTGGGTGCTGATACACATCTGAGCAGGGCTTGGCACCGTCCAAACAACATGGTTTACGATAGTGTTGTATATCGTTATGTTAGCATATTGCTTTACTTTTCTTTGAAACGTAAGAGAAGGTTAAATGATTAAAGCATAGTGATAAAGAAAACGATCAAAAACATGATTGGATATAAAATTATTTTTAGATAATGTCTCACAAAGGCAGCTCAAATACGGCTCTCTTCATTGTCATCATTAGCTTAATAATGTGTTTTACAAAATTACTGATGTTACTTAAATGACTACTGTGCTGAGTTCAGCAACAATATGTTTTGTTTTATGCACTGATTCAGTACTCTGGGCCCTCTGGACCTTTCGCCCAAACCCTCCATACATGTTATTACAAGTCGCGCGGCAGCTGCATCACGTCGGCGGCGATGCACTCCGTTGGCAGCGCGTGCGCCGCGCCTCGCCAACGCGCCACGACCACGTGCCCGCGCGAGCTCCGACGCATGGAGCCCGGTGGAAAATGCGGGCGCCATCGTTTCCCGATTCGGTGCTTTAATGAGTCCAATGTTTCCATAAACAACGTGTTTATTTCATTAACCTGTTCGAACAAATCCGCTTCAGCGGCCCAGATCCTTGTGGAACATGTCTTTCAGATTACTTGCGAAGTTTATATCAGTGTTGGCGCCGTTTAGATGCTTTCCAATCATTTTACACATCGTAACTAAAATTTCTGTAAGAAAATAATAAAAATTACACAAAATGTTTGTCCAACTTAGACAAGCAAATGACAGAACAACAAAATGATTTTCTTATTGGCGTTGAGAGTGATTTGAATTATGTTTTTATTGTCATAGAACCCTTAGGCCTGTCTGTCGTAGCGTACGCACGTTTTAACGGCGGATGATACAATAAATAAATCGAAATGATAATTGCATAATCACTAGTACCAATCTTTGTTTCCTTGAGCTGATTCGTGTAGAGTGATAACTCCGCAGTTCCGCCCCTCCAGCGCGAGCGGGATCCGAGCGCGCCCACGCGCGCTCCGCCGCAGGTATGTGCCCCTGACTCGGCGTTTTATCGGCTGCGCCATCAAACACCAATCTGAATATTTCTGAAACAGTGTCAATCCTCCAGAATGTTGAAACTTTTTTGGTAGTGAGGATTGTTTTATGGAACGAATGACGCAAACTAAGCACACAGGCCGCCTGATGATAAGTGGGCTTTGCGCTCTGAGACCCATGCATGGACGTTTGCAATTTCATGACAGCAATCTCAATATTGCAAACTCCATGGACTAAGAAGAAATGCCTCCTTGCTGCTCTATGTTGTGGCATTATTTTGTTTCGTTCACCGACACCGTAATCTAGTTCATGGCTTTTCCGGAATTATGGACAGTTTGTGCTCGTACGCTCGAAGGCGCTTCTGATGTTCAGCCGGCCAGGCGCCGTGACCCGACCAGAAGCTGGAAAAGTAGAACACTAGCAGTCATAAATTAAAAGTTCAGTGCTCTATGCTTCCTGATTTTGGTAAAACGTGGACTCGATTATTGGCATAAAATGTAATATACCTTTAATTTAAATTCAAGTAGAAATTAGACCTACGTATTACATGCAAAAATCCTTGGCGAACTAATTTCTTCTTGAAAAGTCTCGCTTCGTCTTTCCTCATATAAGTCCTAGGCCCGTATTAATAAACTGATCTCAACTCAAATGCTCGTCTCGAGATGCGCCAAAAATTACATTGTTCTATGGTTTGGCGTTTACTTTGACGTATCTTGTGACGGGCCTCACAGTCAAGATGTGTTTATTAATACGGCCCTTAATTTTGTCATGTCCGTCTGTATGTCACGCTCACTTTTTCTCAGAAACTATCAAAGTTATAAAACTACTATTTTGTTAACTTCAAGAAAAAAAATTAGGGTAGATCTACTATATGTAAAGCAAGGGTAAAATGTGATGTACGGATAGATTGGAATGTTTTTTGAGACAGTTTTCGGTGTTTGTAGTGGCGGCGTTGGAACCCTACACTGAGCTTGGTCCGACATGCTCTCTGCATTTGCATTAAAAGCGGAAGGGTCCCCACACGGGGTGCGTCACGCCGACGAGGCCGCGCGGCGCGATCGCGTCCCACTCCCACCTCGTAATCGCGCTATTCCCGTCACGCAGTTATCACAATCACGCCTATTTATAGCAACCGCGCTAAGTTTATCTTCGTTTTGGCTAAAATATATCTCTACCGATCGAGACGTAAACGTGCTTTATATGTTTTGCGATAAGGTATGATTTCGATTGGCATCGCGGTTGGTATTTTTAACGATATTGAAGAGGCGGGTTTACCTTTTTGCGGGTTGTATTTTGAGAACTTTCTGACATGCGCAGTTTAATATTATGCGCCGGAGCTGCACCTGTCACTGAATCATAAAGAAGCACGACTGTCGCGTGCACACCGGCTGTGCAGCCAGAGCTGTTGTGTTTGGTGCATGTGCACTAAGTGTGGTGGGTATTGTTAGTACAATAAGTTACTCCTAATGAACTCTTTAGACTAGTGTCTAAAGTGGCAATATTTGCCCAGTCCCAATTAGCAATATAATTAATTTTCGCTCGTTATTTCATTCACTCTGAAAATTTATTATGCAGAGTCGATGGAGAAATTCCGCCTGTGTTGACCCGGACAGCCCGAGGAGCAGTGTTTTTTTTTACATTCAGGGTCTATTCTTCTCCGAAAAACCATATTGCGTTTAACATGCTCTTTTAACACGGCCGCAATTACTGTCAATGAAATCAAATCGTATTGTCATCGATACAATAACATGTCAAAACATGCTTTTTGTCGAGATTAATTTTCGACGTTTTCCAAACAATATGAACTCTTGTTCGGTTGAATAAGAAATAATCCATAGATTCATAACATAATACAACTTCAACTTTAAATTATTTAATTTGAACAATATAAATCGCGTGAAATGTAGTGTCGCCATCTCAAACAAGAATTCACTATTTTACTGTCAATTTAAACATCGTTTCACAAACGTGAAACGAGAATCAAGAGCGGAAACTGCGCCGTAGAGAAGCTTGGCTCTGTCCCGCCGACATTTATCTGTTTTATAACGATTTAAGTGGGAATTGCGTATCTATAAGTCATGTTCGTACAAACCCACAATTGAAATATAAATTTCGCCGTGAACAGCTGAGAATCCTCCCGGACTGTGCCAGTGCAGTAAATTGCGTGCAATATAGTGCAGCTCAGGGTTTCCTCATTGCCCCCCTCCTCCGCGGTCCTCGTCCCCCTCCCCTACCGGAGCCTGCGCCTGAAATACTTGACCTGGTCGAACTCGCTATAACTTGGCTAAAGCACCTGTGGCAGTAAAAAATGCATTTTATTTGGCCGCTGTCTTTTTAACTTAGAGGTGATTTCGAAAATGTGTTCGTGATTCACAGAATCGTGTACAGGATTTATCGTAAGGCCCGCCCTGAGTACGAACGTTCATTTGTGACCCATTTAAAAAAGTCTTAAGGCGTCATCGTCAGTGTCATTAGAGATGCCACGCCATTGGTAACTTATAGGAAACACAACGTTATTGTTGGAGAATGTCAGATTGCCTTAGGTGCTAAGGTGGGTCACAAATTTATGTCTTTGACTGTACAGCTAACTGAATAAACGGAGTTTAAACTGAAATGAAAGGGCAGAGTGGCTCTGCTAAATCAAACAGCAAAAGGAAAACCTTGTCTTGACTCGATAGCTGCTGCTGCTGGTTGATTTAGGTCTTTAATATTATGTTATATCCTACTAATATTATAAATGCGAAAGTTTGTGTGTGTGTTAGTTTGTTACTCCTTCACGCTGCAACGGCTGGACGGATTTGGATGAACTTTGAAATGGGGCGAGCAGAAGTTAGTGCAAAATAAAATCGTTGCGCCTTAAATAATTGTTATGCTTCTGACAGTGATTGGCTTCTGGCTCTGAAAAGATAATTAGCGCCGGCACTCGGCACGGTGGAGGCGATCCAGACTCCTCCAATTCCCGCGATTGTCTGGAGCTAGGTCTGTTAGGTAACAGTGCATCGTTCCTGATTCGCGGCCCACTCCCGAAATACTCGTGCACTCTTCTCGCTCGCACTCTTGCGCTCTTACAAGTGGGGGCTGAGATATGAGATGCCGGTATTGTCGGTGTCCAGCAATAAGTGGCTTCAGGTCGAGAGCCGGCCGCTCGAAACCTTACCTCGTAATAATGTAATACTAAATCGAAACATTTTTGTAACAAAATGAACTGATCATTTGATATTTAATTTCTCTCTTCATTATCTTTCCCTACATACGTTAGTTTACGAACACGCAAATGGGTATTTTTGCATATTTTTTTTTACTAAATGCATTGCAATAATATGTGTCATTTAATAAACGCTATTTACTTCAATTAGTTGTTAGGTGTGCAGTGTCAAGCTGACCGAAATGTATCATAATCTAAACGAGTCCAACCGGCCTCGTTAGCCGACTGAATGCAACAAATAATTAGAGTACATGAGGTTATTTCGCCAAAAAATCGTTTTAAAATATGTTTTTACCTTCAGATAGTGCAAGTTGTTCCTCGGCATTCCACATATCGTACTATATCTCCATATGATTTTGAATAATATTAACGAGGTAGGATTTTGAGCGGCCGGCGCTCGCGCCGTGTAGCCGAGTATGTAGGAATCCTCTCGGAACGTAAAGGTGACTTTGTTTATTTTCGAAGCGACGGCGGAAGCGGCGTGTATCGACCAGTGACCACGCCGCGGACCACGTGGGCCGAGTCGAGTAATTTATTACGTTTTTACGTTTAAAAATATTACACTAAAAAAAAGTGTTGATTCGGGCCGGTGCGGGGTTTCGCTGCGCTATTTAGACGCTGCATTTGTTTCCGATCTTTGGATTTAAATTCGGTTAGGAGTTTCTTTGGTTTTTCAGGATCCCTTAGCGTACCCAAAGGGTGCCAGTTGTCCGTCCGTTGAACTTAAAATATATTGATTTAATTTCTTATAAAGTTATTTCTTATAAAGTTATTTTTTATCGAATCAGGCTCGCATTTGATTGGGTTTGTAGATATAGCAATAGTTGCATTGCCTTTCTTAGTTTTGAGTTTTGACACGTTTTCTGCTCAACTACGCATGGTTAAGTATTATAGTACATTACTTAACAAGGGCTGTAAAAGAAAGAAAGCCCGAAATCGCAGGTATTTGAGACCCGAGCCGTAGGCGAGGGTTGTAAATATGCGATAGAGGGCTTTCTTTTTTACTGCCCGTGATGAGTACACAATTTTACGTCTTCACCTGGCCACAATGCGAGTTTTACCGTGCGCGCAGCGTGCGATAAAACTCACATTATGGCCAGGTATTACGTAAACAATAGTATCATTGACTGTCGAGTTTCTTGCAGCATTTCTTCCCAGCTGTGGTCTCCTCTTGGGAGGCGCTGGTAGATTTATGACGTGTAAAACTGCCCGTGCGATGCGATCTACTTACGGCTGAACCCTATATTCATACCGCGGTTAGATAGACTTACTTTAGATTAAAATTTGACACATTTTGTATGGGCAAATGTCAAATTTTAATTCGGAGTAAGCCTTATCTATTTCATATTTCATATTTTTATGTATTTATTTATTTATTTATTTATTGGTAGGAAATCCAACAGTTACAAACACAACAAGAAACAAGAATAGGAAACACAAAACCAATTAAAGGATTTCACATGTAGTGACTGAGTAGCAAACTTAAAGTTAAATACAAACTTCAAAGGTATACGCACTTACACAAAAACACTTGCGCAAATAAAATGTGAAATTAAAACTACTGCTAAATACCAGCCGGAGGTAGATCACCAAAAGGTTATCTTTCCTTACCTTCCTTTTCCTTTGTTTTTTACACAAAACATACTCAAACAACACATTTCGCTGTCAAACTTCGCCTCACGGAAGGGATTTTACAATTGAATATATTAATATCCAGCTTATTCACCAATTATTCAAGCCTTTACCAGCACGCGTTAAGAATCTGTTTTGTCTGTATCTAGAGGATGCAAAACTAACTGATATAGGAGGATAATTCCTTTTAGAGCGAGTGGGAATACTAAACGAAATGCAAGAAAGCAACTCTCCTGAGTTTCAACGAGGCCGCTAGTAATATTTAGAATATAAGTAATGTCGGCTATTTCCCGGCGTTGGTATAAGGGCACCAAATGGTGTCTTTTACAAATATTAGTGTAAAATAACGAACTATAGGGACACGCTTAAACCATAGATATTTTACGAATTTTTGTTCGATTCTCAACTCTGTCAACATATGTGGCATAGCATGGATTCCATATTTGAGAAGCATACTCAAGCTTACTTCTAACATATGATCAAAAAATCACTTTCAACGTCTTAGCTTGAGTAAAATGGACGGAATTACGCATTATAAAACCTAACGCTTTACAGGCACTGCTTACAATACCGTCAACATGCTTATCAAAAAGAAACTTAGAATCGTGAACTACGCCTAAATCTTTAATATGTTGAACTTTAAGCATAGGTTGGTCCTTTAAAACATAAGAAGTAGAAATTAATTTACGTTGACGAGAAAAGGTAATTGAACAACACTTAGATGGATTTAAATCCAGCCCATTTGTTCGACAATATTCAACGAGACGTGCAAGATCGGACTGTAACAATGAGTCACGATCGGATCGCACTTTGATGAAGATTTTCATGTCATCGGCAAAACAAAAAAGCCTGGAATAGACAAAAAAATTACCGATGTCATTAACAAATATGTTAAACAGCAAGGGCCCCAGTAATGAACCTTGAGAAACACCACTTGGTACAGTTGCCCAACGAGATATATAATTTATGACAACAACAGCTTGGGATCTACTGTTAATATAAGACGAAAACCATCTCAATAAATCTCCACGAATCCCTATACCACACAATTTCGACAGCAATATGCCATCGCAAGAGCATGTAAGAACCAAAACAATAATAACACTTAATCGAAACTATAATATCGACAAACAATCAAAGCGAAGAAGCCATGATTGAAATGGATAAATTTAAATTACAAATTACCTAGATAGCAATGTAAACTAAATTAGTATTGTGTTTTAATTCATTTTCTTTTCAATTAAATTGAATTAATACTAAACTAGAATTTGAATATAATTGCATACGTCATTGTCATTATTATGCGATCTATGCGCCTCCAATTTACTGGACGCTTTTGTTTTTTCATTGAGCTGCATCATCGTACGGTCAAAATCATAATTTGTGGTATTTTTTCTGTCCCTTATCGCTGTAACGTCATATTGAACTGATTAACGAAAACAAATATCAGTACAGAAGTTAGGCTCAAGCTACGCTTGAATATATATTTTATTTTTATTTTATGATAGATTCATTGTTTTATATAATGCTAGGGTAAGATTTATAATTGTATAATATCATAAATAGTATTTAAAAAAACGACTGACTGTTCAGTTTCTTGCGGCGTTTCTTCTCAGCAGTGGTCTCTTGCGAAGCGCTGGTAGATTTTTGACGTGTAAAAGTCCATGTGCGACCTACTTATTGAATAAACATCTTTTTCACTTCTCATGCTCGTAAAGTCCTTCTTTATGCTGGGTATAGGCTGCATAAAATCGCATTTTATGCACTAGTGCATAAAGTAATTTCTTCTTTTAAGACTAAGGCAATCAGGCCTTACAGCCTTCACACAATACACCTTCATTTAATTGATATATTTTTATGAGATTTTGGTTACATCTTAATTTAATTACATTTGTATAACTATCTAAATACAAATTTACGAATAATACCTACGGCGTGCATTTACGGTAAAAAAATACAACGCAAATATTTATAATAACTTGGCATTAAGCATCAGACATAGTCAAACCTGTCAAACGTCACAAAGTCGAAAATTAAAAAAAAAAGTTAAGAAGGTAATCAGGCCTTACAGCCACAAACACAATACACCATATTTTAATTCATTTGTTTTTATGAGATTTAGGTTATTTCTTAATTTAATTACGACATATATATAACTATCTAAATACAAATTTACGAATAATACGGGCGTGCATTTAAGTCAAAAAATATAACGTAAATATTTATAATAACTTGGCATTAAGGCACAGACCATAGTCAAACGTCACATAGTCAAAAATAAAAAAAAAGTTTAAGAAAAATTGTGAGGCGCGAAGCAAATTTTTCGGTAAACAAAACTAGAAACCAGAAAATTTTGTTGTGTCGCGTTTGAAAATTCAATAAGTAGTTAAACAATGTCCTCGAGTAGTGATAGTGACGATCAAATAATGATTTCGCCTGAGACTTTAATGGAAAGAAGTGCGAAAGATGTAATTGAGAAGATATTGCCGCCTAAATCGAAGAAAATCTATCTCAGTATGTGCTTCTTGTTTTATTTCCTTGCAATCGAAGTGAAAAGCAGAGTGTAAAATTCGAGCATAAAACCCATTTTACCCTCGACGTGACTATCCACACTCGCCGTTCCGGCTCGTGTGGCTATATGCACATCTTGGGTAAAATGGCTCGTTTTATGCACTTGTTGTACAATCTACTATTTTTTTACGCCTCTGGAAGTTTGCTGCCGGTGTTAGCGCTACTGGCACTGTATCCAAAATGTTTAGATGTGTGTAATTATAATCCGGTACTGTGTACACAGGGTAGCACGCTGGCGGGCCGGCCGCTCGAGATCCAGCGGCTCGGCGTGACGCAGGTGCCGCTCACCGTGTTCCGCGAGTACCTGCAGGGGCTCGGCGCCACCACCTTCTCGTGAGTGCACCCGCTGGAGCCGGACTCGGCCCTTCTGCGGAGAGAGATCCAAGCAAGTGTACTGTATACTATTGCCAACTTCAAGTTTATCTTTGTTTATGCAGAGGCTCCGCGTACCAGCTCCTGTCGCACAATTGCAACCACTTCACGGACGAGGTGGCGCAGTTCCTGTGCGGCGCTCGCGTGCCCAAGCACATCGTGCGGCAACCCGACACGGACCTGCCGCCCGCGCTGCGGGCCGCGCTGGCCGAGCTGCTGGGGCAGGCGGCGCCGCGCGGCGGACAGGTAGCGTGCCACACTCGTGCATGAGGCGCATGCGCAGCTGACTCCGACATGCCGCCCGCGCAGGCCGAGCTGCTGGGGCAGGCGGCGCCGCGCGGCGGACAGGTAGCGTGCCACACTCGTGCATGAGGCGCATGCGCAGCTGACTCCGACATGCCGCCCGCGCAGGCCGAGCTGCTGGGGCAGGCGGCGCCGCGCGGCGGACAGGTAGCGTGCCACACTCGTGCATGAGGCGCATGCGCAGCTGACTCCGACATGCCGCCCGCGCAGGCCGAGCTGCTGGGGCAGGCGGCGCCGCGCGGCGGACAGGTAGCGTGCCACACTCGTGCATGAGGCGCATGCGCAGCTGACTCCGACATGCCGCCCGCGCAGGCCGAGCTGCTGGGGCAGGCGGCGCCGCGCGGCGGACAGGTAGCGTGCCACACTCGTGCATGAGGCGCATGCGCAGCTGACTCCGACATGCCGCCCGCGCAGGCCGAGCTGCTGGGGCAGGCGGCGCCGCGCGGCGGACAGGTAGCGTGCCACACTCGTGCATGAGGCGCATGCGCAGCTGACTCCGACATGCCGCCCGCGCAGGCCGAGCTGCTGGGGCAGGCGGCGCCGCGCGGCGGACAGGTAGCGTGCCACACTCGTGCATGAGGCGCATGCGCAGCTGACTCCGACATGCCGCCCGCGCAGGCCGAGCTGCTGGGGCAGGCGGCGCCGCGCGGCGGACAGGTAGCGTGCCACACTCGTGCATGAGGCGCATGCGCAGCTGACTCCGACATGCCGCCCGCGCAGGCCGAGCTGCTGGGGCAGGCGGCGCCGCGCGGCGGACAGGTAGCGTGCCACACTCGTGCATGAGGCGCATGCGCAGCTGACTCCGACATGCCGCCCGCGCAGGCCGAGCTGCTGGGGCAGGCGGCGCCGCGCGGCGGACAGGCAGCGTGCCACACTCGTGCATGAGGCGCATGCGCAGCTGACTCCGACATGCCGCCCGCGCAGGCCGAGCTGCTGGGGCAGGCGGCGCCGCGCGGCGGACAGGCAGCGTGCCACACTCGTGCATGAGGCGCATGCGCAGCTGACTCCGACATGCCGCCCGCGCAGGCCGAGCTGCTGGGGCAGGCGGCGCCGCGCGGCGGACAGGTAGCGTGCCACACTCGTGCATGAGGCGCATGCGCAGCTGACTCCGACATGCCGCCCGCGCAGGCCGAGCTGCTGGGGCAGGCGGCGCCGCGCGGCGGACAGGTAGCGTGCCACACTCGTGCATGAGGCGCATGCGCAGCTGACTCCGACATGCCGCCCGCGCAGGCCGAGCTGCTGGGGCAGGCGGCGCCGCGCGGCGGACAGGTAGCGTGCCACACTCGTGCATGAGGCGCATGCGCAGCTGACTCCGACATGCCGCCCGCGCAGGCCGAGCTGCTGGGGCAGGCGGCGCCGCGCGGCGGACAGGTAGCGTGCCACACTCGTGCATGAGGCGCATGCGCAGCTGACTCCGACATGCCGCCCGCGCAGGCCGAGCTGCTGGGGCAGGCGGCGCCGCGCGGCGGACAGGTAGCGTGCCACACTCGTGCATGAGGCGCATACGCAGCTGACTCCGACATGCCGCCCGCGCAGGCCGAGCTGCTGGGGCAGGCGGCGCCGCGCGGCGGACAGGTAGCGTGCCACACTCGTGCACAAGGCTCATGCTCAGCCGCGACCTGCCGCCTGTGCTTTTATCTATATACAATACAATTTTTTCGCCGAAATGTATGTATGCTGTCATTAGACAATCCTTCCAATTCTTTCATACAAACCTTGTTCACACTAATGTTTGTATGAAAGAATCAAAGAAAAAAAAATTGCAGCGGGGGCGAAGCGAGTTTAGATTCCATAAATACGAAGTCGACGATAAAATGTTGAGTAGTGTGTTTCAATTGTAAAGTAGATAATTAGCTATTTATAATATAGAGATCTATTTTACCTTCAATTAACATTTTAACCGATTCTAGAGAATCGGTTAAGATGATTGACTCAAAGCTAACAACTGATAAAAAGTAAATTTATATTCGATTGACAGTTCTTGGGAAAAACTCTTGGGAAAACATTATGGCATAATATGTACCTAGTTGAAATAGGATTTATCTACGCACATGTCATAAGCCTTCTATTATGCGTTCAGAAACCGTAGGAAATGACCATCATTATTACAACCAAATTTATCTGTAATGTTATTATTACACTATGATTTTTGTTAGGTAGGGTTAGGGTTAGGTAGGGTATGGGTTTAAATTTGGAACAGCTGTCAAAACTCAAGAGGGTCTCTATTCAAGTATCCATAAATATTAAAACATTTATCGATACGACACGTCAATGTGGTATGTTTTTTAAACATAAACCGCACGACAGTTGATCTCGAGTGACATAAGAATAGGAACTTCATTGGATTGTCTATGATTTAAAAAAAAAACCCCCTTCTATTTCGTGACACGGACACAGCCACAGCACAAGTTTGTTTTGCCGCCATTTTTGTCCTCAAGTCGTCGGTTTCTGAACCCATCTTAAAGTACTTATGATATGTGTGTACATAAAGTAGTGTATGCAACTGTACATAATTAGGTCATAAAACACTCGTGTGATCCTATTTTGAATAAAACCACACTCTTATTTAAAGACCTCTTATTATGCATCAGTTGCATAATAGTACATTGTGCATCAAGGGTAGTATGAAGGGAATTACTAACGAGAGTGTTAGAAGCCCGACGCCAAAGGCGGAGGGCTTTTAATGACTCGAGTTAGTAATCCCCTTACTGCCTGTGATACACACAATGGTTTTCATCACATTTGCGAGGAAAAAAAACAAAGATACACTTTAACTCTGCAAAATATAAATCAAATAACTTTTGACGAACGGGAACGTAAATGGAAACGATATTTTTTTTGTGACCTCTACCACAGATAATAACTGCGTTTAGTTTCGACCTGGATTCGAGCCAGATTTAGCCAATTTGATAAATATGTATAATTACTAAAATTAATGATAAATGTTGATATAAACTTGAAATAGGTATAAACATAATGAAGTTTAATGAAGCGTATAGGTTTTGTGTAATGTAAGTTAGTCTATAGCAAATTTTTAAAGATGAAATTAGAAACCGATTAAATTTTTGGCTGAAAATTAAACCTCCTTAGTCAGAAATGATGTACGAAAGAGTTGCAAATTTTAAAAAGAAAGTCATTACTCCCTAGGGATGACAAACTCGCCATAATTCCCGCGGGAACAATTTAGGCCATTGTCCTTCTGTATACAAGCATGGAATAACACCATTTACGAGCAAGTGTGATGAAAACTACTATTCCCGCCAAAAGACAGCTTCATTGCTTCTGTTAATAATACGTCAATAATCTGTCATGGTCGCGTTAGGAGAGAGACGGTGGTAGATTGATCGCAAGTTGATCGCAGCTGCTTTTGCAGAACGTGTCGCCTCGGATGAACTCGGATCACACCAGAGGTCCCTCGAACGACTCGCGCGGGCGACCCGTAACGCGGTTCGCGGCCTTGGTACGTACGTAGCGGGCGCTGTCGGTAGCGGCGGGTAGATCCGGAGCCGGTCGTCGGGGGACCTTGTTTCGCATAACATTATGTGCCTGGTGTAACGTTACATTACTCATTCTTGAGTTCGATTGGAAATTAAACGTTTAGTCTGTAGATAGCGACACTGAGCGACAAGCGATAAATTAAAAGTGGCTCTGTGGCCCCGGTCGGCGACAATTCAATTTGAATCGTTATGCGTAACATATCAACGTACGCAACAACATTATGTGAATCATCATAATAATATCATTTATACTCGGGCCTCGAGGTCGTATGTAAAGACCAGGCTAAATTCGTTAAAGGAGTTGTAGGGATAATGAGTCGAGTCGATTTCGTAAGCTGAACTGACCTTTATAGATCGGCTAAGCTTTCAGGCCCATATTAATAAACTGATCTCAACTCAAATGCTCGTCTCGAGAGCGTCAAAAATGACAGTTTTCTATGGTTTGGCGTTTATTTTGATGTATCTTGTGACGGACATCACAGTCAAGATGAGTTTATTAATGCGGCCCTTAGATTTTCGTCCACGAAAGGGCAACATTTCGTAAAGTTACTCGATGACGCATAATTCATATTCATAAACGCTAAGCGTGCTTATATACACGCGAATAGGGTTACAGCTAAAGTTCTCGTGACTCGTTCTAAATAATACTGATTTCAATCAACTCTCACCTCACTTTTCTTTTGTAGATTTTCGGCCGCATAAAATGAATTATCAGGTTATGGTGTGACTTTTTATTAATAGAAAACACTAGGAGTATATTGCGCTAACGTGGACGAAACATTTTAGTGAACGTGTAGAGGCCCCCTAGCAAGGATATACCCGTCCTGTAGTAAGTAACGTGGCGTGGTCCGCAGGGCCCGAGCTCGAGCGCGCCGCGCGCCCCGCCGCCGGACCGGCAGCGGCATTAGCGGCGCTCGCTCGCTCGCTTGTAAGTTGCCTCGGTTACGTCTCGCCGCTAGAGTATCGCCACAGTACGGGAGCTCTTAACTTTCCTCGGCTAATGTCACAACCTGCTCATGATTGCATGTACTTATAATTTATACGTAAGACCTCGTGGACCACGCCTGAAGGTAGCGTAGAAAGAGTGGACGTCATTTAGCTTGGACGTAATAATTCAAACAACATCGTTTCGTTCTACAATCGCATCGGTGGCGGTATACAGTTGGTCCCTGGATAAAGTAATCTCATAAAGTTGTTTCTTCCATACAAAGTGAAACACACTTTATGCGATTACTTAAAAAAAATCTGAAACGGGCAAATACGCTTAAAAACTTCGCTGATTCGTAATGATTCTAATTATGTAAAATACCACTGAAAAATTTGTGAAATAAAACATGAAATTGATGATTTTTCGTGACATGGACATAAGGGAAAATTACAAAAAAGAAACTAGGAAAAATCGCTGAACATACATAAGGGTTAAACCGATATCTTTTGAGCTGCTTTATCATCCCTATTCGTTTGTGCACTTTATCCAGGGACACACTGTATGTTTGGAGTTCCAATAACGTGGGGTAAGGGGGTGAGATTGTATTCGGTGGCACTTTTGGAATGCCGACAGCGTCTCTAGCATGTTTGATGTCATTGAAAAGTTAAATGTTGGATCGCACTAAGCTATTTTGTGAAGAATGATTTTTTTTATATAATAGTTATTAAACCTATATTTGTCTGCATAGTTATTGAAGAAAAAAATGTAGTGATTAATGTAATTCATAGTAAAGTGAGTATTACACATAGTTAAATCATATAAAATTATTTATTCTGTGAACTGACAACATTTGAATATAATTGTTCTTTTGACAACTCGGTAATCTAGGTTAAAAATGGTTTATATCCATACGTAGTTTTAGCATTCAGTGGATGAAAAATAATAACGTCTATATTCCAAGAATCATTCAAAGTTAAAGATACTGTGGCAAGACTTGTTAGTAGAAAGTCTCTGGGGTCATTGCTCTGATACTGAGCCGTGAACTGATAGGTTGTTGTGTTGCAGCCGATCGGGTACAACGGCCTGGTGCGGCCGGCGTTCGACCGGCAGGACAGCCCCGAGTACCTCACGCTCAACTCGCAGATCGAGGAGGCCAGGTAACCGCTCCCACGCGGCGCATCCACTGAGCCCACCTGGCGGGATCTCCCAGCCACAGTAAAAAACGATATCAACACTCGGGGATCCTGTCAAGTTATCCCAGTGAACATCGCGACCCCTCACGCTTACCGCTTACAGTGGTTTTGCTTCTGCACTTTTCGCGAATTTTAAGGTCACACATTATCTTACTCGTTTTGTGGGATATAGAAACTATGATCTGACCGTTTTTTTTTTGTACCATAAAAAGTAAGTTAGTAAGGAAGTGTTCGTCTACCTGTTTGTCTGAACCCTGTCCAGACGCACCGATGACCCCAAAAGCAAAAGTCCTTTCGCCGAAATGATTCACATCGTCGCCTCTTCAGTGGTCAAAGAACAGACGAGCTAACACAATGGGGCAGGACGAGGTGAACTTGAAATGTAGAAGTTTTAACCATTTGAAAGGGTGCCGAAAATCATTGAAAAACACGCGTGCTAGTCGGCGATAGTCTGGGTGGGGTGCAACAGTTCCGTTGGTGCCGCTTTATAGCTAGCTGATACGCTCCAACACGGAGCCAACTGAACTAAAATATAAGTGTACCTAACAAACGCATTACTATATCGTGAATCAAACTGTCATTACGAACATTATAGAATATGTAATTTTATTAACTAAATCGACCAAACGATTGTAGCTTTGTGTTTCTCAGGTACAAGTTTAAGTGTTTTCCATATATAAAATAATAGGAGATATACTAGATCTCCTAGATTTCGGTTATTTTCAAGCTTAATAAGCTATTCAAATTCGATCAAATTACATTAACCGATAATGTAGGATTTCTTTATTTACAAAATGAAGTGTTTTTATGCAAAGTTGTCCCCTCTGATTATTATGAGACGTAGTGGAAAATATTCTTAATTTAAAATCGCTTAGATGTCAATAATAGCATGGTATATTTTACAAGAGTACGGCTCGTCTAGTCGGCAGCGCCTGGCGGAATTAGCTGAGCGCATCGTTTCGCGAGCGCGCCGCTAGTGTGTTGAGCGTAGGCGCTGGAACGCAAATCCTGTGATATAACGTCGGAATTTAAAGATCGTTATTATTTCGGGCGTTTAACAAACAAAAATATTCATTGCACCTCAGCACCTTAAAAAGGCGGGTTTTGCTCTTCAAAGGCAGTGGGTAGAATTAGATTTTGTTGCGAGCGAAAGACAGTGAGTAAAATTCTATTTTGCGAGGAGCGAGAGACGAAGTAATTTTTTAATAAAAAATCTTGGGGGCAGTGTTGTTTTAATATGGTTGAATTTTCGCCATGTTGTATTTTTTAGCGTTAAGTTTATGTTTTCGCTGTTGGGGTGAAAAGATGTATGTGTAACACGAGACTAAAGTTATTTGCTTTACGTGTCTTTGATTTTTTTCGCTGTGCGTAGGATTTTCTCGCTTCGCTCGTGATTTTATTATAGAATCCTTCGGTTACTCTGGATTCAAAATCAACACTCGCATGAAAAACTTACTTTGGTCTCTTGTTTCACAAATAACTATTTTTGTTTCGATATTCTAGGAATACAAACTCGGCGTAGTTAGGTTTTTTTTTTTGGAAATCGAGGTTCTGAAAACTGAGGAAGGTCGTCGATAAAACAATTGAAATATATTTCGAGATCATTCGCGGACTTTTTATTTTAGCAGGCAAGGAGAAGCCCATTCGAGAACTATTTTAAAGTGGGAGGTGAACCATAGGGTAAAAGTATTTTGATCCGGTTAGGGTCTGGTACGTTTCGCAGGGTGCGGGTTCGGGGGGTGTACCACAGGTTGTTGGTGAGCGTGCTGCGCTCGGCGCTCCGGCTGCGGCTGGGCTCGGCGCGCGCGGCGGGCGCGGGCGCGGACCCGGGGCGCGCGCGCGAGCTGGCCGCGGGGCTCGTGCGGCGCGCCGGGCTGCTGGCCGGGGCGCTCGTGCTGCGCGCCGCCGCCGGCCTGCGCGCCGCCTACCGCCGGTGACGCGCGGCCCGGCCCGCCCCAGGGCAATCACCCCAATATGAGAGACGACAATCTCGAAGCGAACAGAACTTAAACGAGGAACCTTATTTATATACGCGAAGCCCGGCAGCGAAATCCTGCCGTGCTCCCGAACGGGAAAGACAGAAGACTCGGGCGGTTCCGAGAAAATCTACACCTAGGCCTTGCTGCCCTGATATGATTACGATATTACAACAAAAAGACACTAAAAAATCAAAATAAACCCCAAGTTTAAGTGTACCTAGTAGTCAGTCGGCGGCGACGCGATTCTCCTGACGCAGTCGCTTCTATCTTGTTACAGTGTTTCTATTTCTTCGCAGAATAAAAGATGTAATATTTTTCCAACGTTTTATTTGTATTTGTAGGAACCATTACCAAAATATAAGTTTAATGAAAAATAAAATAAAATAAATTAATACTTTAGGTATACATAAGTAATTAAAGTTCTTGAATGACTCACATAAGATACAATTTAGAAGTTTCTATGTGTAGTACAATACCTTAGTTAATTTAACGCGATATGCACTTTCTAACGAAACGCAACTGTGGTCACGTTAACAATGATTAAAACGACTAATTTATGTGTTGTATCACGCTGGTAAAAGTTCAAATTCCTCGATTATTTTTTGACTTACATTTGGAAATGGTCCCTTCAGTCCTTATTAAACTATGAGAAGCGATCGCGAGGCAGCCGTAGCCGCAATGATACTCGTAAGCACATTTTAATCCGACTTATATTTAGATTCCGCCTAGTTGCGACGTAGTTCATAGTTCATTTACACGCAGTTTCATTCGACCGATAGTTATTTTGAATTAATTGGACCTGGGGAAGGTCGACCGTTGTCTGCGTTTCTGGTTGTAAGACAGGATTTGTGTTCTGGCGCGCTGCAGTGCTCTGCCCGTAATGATTCAATAAATACCGATAGCGTAATCGTGTTGTTGGCAGCTTGCTTTGTTGGTGTACATAGTATTGTGTTAATTTTCGTAATGAAGAGGAAGGCTGTGTTTATAATGCCCCTGACTGGATACCGTCGATCTTCCTAATCTTTTATACTGGTGCTAATGTAATGTAGGTGCATTAACAGAAACATTTTAGGTATTATCGGTAGGCTTTTATCGGTATGTTTCATATATGTAGTTTGTTTTCGTTTAGAGAATTCGTGTAGGTACTACGGCGTGTAGAATATTCTTTCCGAATCAAAAAATAACATTTTTATCTGTAAAAAAATTGCTATTATTTTCTGTATAATATATAATATATTTCAAGTTATTCCAAGGAGACATTATTTTACGCTTTTGAATATGAATCCTGAACTTGCCGCTGTTGGTTTTTGGTTGACTGACGTTTTTTGATTCGTAAATGTCAAATCCCTTACTCAGGTAGCTAAATGCGTTTAGTGTTTCAACTGAGTAGGTATAGTACCTTGTTAACTTTAAGGGTTAAGTGATGCCTCCGAGCCGTTACCGGACTGAAAATTAGCTGAGGCTGGTGAAGAATGCAAAGTTTGTTCATGGGTTCGGGAACGGCTGGCTTGGCGTTGGGTCTCTGCCGTTTGAGCAAAATGTTTTGGCCGCATGTATCATTTGTCTAATTTTAATTTGCCAACAACCTATTTCCCGTCGCCGCTGTTTTTTTTTGTATTCACAAGTCTAATAACTACAATAATCGACGTGATAAGCGGTCCTGGCATCCTAAAAATAAATGATTAATAATACATTGAAAGTAAAATATTTCGGTCAAACGACAGGCTTTAAAATAAATGACATGGGATGATAATGATGGTGATCGGACGCAGGGTGCAGTCGGCGGAGCTGGAGCAGCGGCGCAGCACGCTGGCCGACAAGCTGGCGCGCAAGGAGCGGCGCCGGGAGAAGAAGCGCCGCAAGCAGGGGCTCGGGGACCAGCCGGACGGTGAGTGGGGCCGTGCAGCTGGTGATGGTGAGCTGATGCGCATGTAGTAGAGTGGGTTGTACGGATTGTATGTAGACGCGGTGTGCAGTCGGTGCTAAACTTTGCGAGTGGTAGGACCTTGTGCAGGGTCCGTCCGGATCGCTACCACTATCTTATCCATTAACCTACTGCCAAACTGGAGTTTTCGCATTGTTGTGTTCCGGATTGGGGATAAAACAGCCGGTGTAATGACTAGCATAGAGGCATTCCATGTTAGTCATCAGGGTTGGCAACGCATTTGCAGTCTTAGGCTTGTAGTCTTGTGAATGCGAATGTCTATGGGACACAATTTCCAATTACCATCAGGTGGCCTGTGTGCGTTTGCCTTCTCCTACGCCATAAAAAAAAAAACTCTCGTGGCAAGTGATTCAGGACTTCAGGGTAACCATGTGTAAATATTCGTAAAATTATTCTGACATCCTTTGAAAGGTCACCAGCAGGATTCCTCCAGAAGCGTTCTTGTTATCTATAGGGGTTCAACGTACAGAGGTATTTGAACGTTTGCAAAATGTAACTATTTACTCGAATCTCCCTAACCAGGAAGTTATAATGGACATTTGTAAGCCCCATCACTTTCGCTCATTCGTCGCATAAAATGAAAAGATAGAAACAGAGCTTAATATTCTGATATAACGGCAACGCTATTCATTGTTCACTAAATGAGTCTTTAAACCTTTAGTTGACCAGTTAGATCAGCTACGCACCATATATGCTGTAACGACGAGACGGGACTTGAGGGCCAGTATGATCTCGTAATTTAGCAGCTTGGCAGCTTTAGCAGCTTTGAGGTGCTCGTTAGCTTGATATTCTTAACAACGAGGAAAGGAGGTTTATTTATTTGAATTTGCTAATGGAAAACTGCACGCTCGTATACTGCTATTTCTGTTCGCTTTCGAGAATTAAAACAATTAGCGTTTTTATTCCCCGAGCAGGACGCGTATGTATTTATTTCAAGCGTCATTTACACAGTCCCAAACGATTCGGCGTTTTCCGGCGCATCGCTCCTTACTCACGCCTTAAAATACCCGCTACGGTAAAAGAACCCGAGGCGTCATTTCGGGATTCGAATTGTGCTAACGAGTGGTGAAAACTCGGACGGTGACCGCCGGGCTATTATTGTAGACGGAGAGAACGCGCGGCGCTCGGCACGTGGGGTCTGTCGGTGGGACTAGCCGATTATGATTTTCTAAAGCTTCCAAAGATTTTTTATCGTCTTCTCGGGGGGAAAGTTCCCAGTCAGGTAGAGGCTGTAGTTAGTCAGATCCGAAGCCGTGTCGGGCGGACGGTGGGCAGTGGCCAGTGGGCACCGGGCGGGCCACGGGCGTGTATTAATACCCGCGCTTCGCGTCCTGCAGGCGGCCATTCCCGCCGCGCCGCTCGCCCGCGCAGCACCGCCCGCTCCAGCCCGCTCCGCCGAGTCCTCCGCCGGCAGCGTCGGTGTCCAGTGCTATATCCGACCCGCGTGTGCAACCAGCCTGAAGTTGCGAAACGACCAGTTTTATTTTGTAACGTGATCGGATTAATTGTGTCGGTTAAGTCTATTAATAGACGAGTGAACTTTTGCGAGCGGCACGTGTCGACGCTGGCCACCGTCTCTGGGACCTAGATCCCCGAAAACTTTGGACTCGAGTGAGCCGTTCCAGTCAACAAGTGAGTCACCGCCGGCTCCGGTTGCCTTTATGGCTGTTTGTTTACCAACATCCTCGCCGCCCGTCACGCTTAAACCATACGACTTAATAATCGTAACTTGGGCTGAATTGCAAATCAAAAAGTCATTTTTCAAAAATAATTTCGTGCTGAAATAAGGTTAATATATTTTTTTGCCTCTATATTTGTAACAACACGTTTGGGCGTCGTCAGTAGTTGTTTATAAATCTAGTTATTGAAATAGGAAGATGCTATGGGTGGTACGCGTACCTGTTCGTGTTTATTTCTCTTGCAATACAGTTTGAGAAATATTTTTATTTTTTGCCATACTTAACGCAACAGTGTTATTTTTTCGCGCAACAATGCAGAATTTGTAAGCTAGGTCTCCCGTGAACCGACCTCCCTTGACCCCTGCAGAGATGGCACACCAACTTCTCTTTGCTGAAAGAGGGTAATACCACAGACAGAATACGTCACAAGTCGATAGTGAAATAACCACCATCGGAATAGGGGGTTCTAATTTATCTTAACTAACGAGATGAAATAGTTTGAGATCGCCATTATGTATCCCAATAAACACTTCATTCGAAAAAGTAGAGTGAACGTCAATCTCGTCGAAATATAAGGAGTCAAGCCGATCAGTCCGAAATGACACGGGTAATATCTAGCCGCGATTAGAAAGGGATTAGAGGTGACAGTATTACCATATACTTACGTCAAAGTGCATATGAATTGACAGCTATTCCAATCCTAAACTAAGCGCGGTTTCATAACAGTAATTCCGAGTATTTGTAATATTCGTGAAACTATTCGAATGTTCGTGCAGATTTCGTCAATGTTGATCTAGATACTGTAAATAAGTACCGCGGGTTTATTACTAGTCGTAAAGAAGAAGAGTGATTGAACATTTACGAGTATGTCGCTTGTACTCAGACAGAAAAGAAGTTTACATACTTACGTAAAAAAAACTTGAGAGTAGTGAAAATAAGGCGGACTTAGTATTTTGGCATTAAGAGGTATTGTTACGCTTGGTGTTATGCCCGCCTTCCACTGCGGCTAAACGAAGTTCGTACGGGGCCCACTCCGCTCGCAGTGGAAGGCGGACATTAATGCTATGTACTTTCTTATTGGGATATTATTGATGACAAGGTATTATATTTTAATGTGCTCTATGTAAACAGGGGATTTCCCATCTGGCTTCTACATTCTAAACAGGTCGACCTAGTCCGAAACTCTACGGTTGTTCATACTATGGGCACTAGGCGAAGATAGACATAACATTTTATTAAGAAATTCATACTTTAATACTTACATAGATAACATACAAGACCCAGGAACAAAACTTGCGTCCATCACCCAATTATGTGCCCATACCGGGAATCGTACCCGAGACTGCAAGCATCGTAGGTACGATCACTAGGTACTGACTCGCCACATCACTTGTAGCCCACACATCTCAAAATGTCAGTGTCGTAAAATTACTACATTGCTATTTTTATTTTGTCTGCCTTAGCAAATTTGACGGCTCCTATTCTTGGGCAATGGGCCCTTCACCTGTCACGATGACATAGTCCATAGGGACCTAGGATTCGTAGGAATCAAATAGGTCGTCTGTACCTTGATTCATTACTGTTTAAGTAACAGCAAAAGAGAGTGTCATTGGTTTAAATTAGCACACTATATGAATCTGTAGCTGCGTTTAATGCAAGTGAGTTGGAAAAACATCCATGCAGGAAAAAGCCTTGCTGGACAGGTCTTTATAATATTAATTATAAAATATCATTAATTTTATAGATACGTACCTTTCCGCAGTTGTTCGTGACAGTTACACTTTACGTTTGGTAAACAAATGTACTCCGTACCTATATTTGTCTCCGTATATCTGTTACTGGATATCCTTTTGAATCAATGTTTATAAAATTCAGTGGTTTTGAGTATTATACATGTTTGTGCAAGACGCGCTGTGTAATGTTTACACTGTCGTAAAGCCCCGCATGACTTTACTCAAAAATATAACAATGTTTATTTTCGAGGACGCGATATCGCGTTCACCATAACATCATAATCGTAACTGGGATTTTAAAAACATACAGTGAGCTAGCTGCTGGCAATACTGTATAATGCATCATACTAATATTTTGCTCGTCGTGATTATAGACAAACAAGTCGACATCTGGGTAGTGTCCCACGTCAACGTTGGCGGGGCAATGCCGAAGGTCGCCTCGCTCCTTAAAATTTGCAGTTGTACAGGGCTGACCCACAGGGCCGAATCATGAAATTATTCTCGAGTTAGACATCTAGGACACGTCAAAGCGAATGCGTGTTAAAAAGGGCATCTCATTCATGATCATTTTGTTGACGCGACCCTGAGCGATGTCACTAATGGTCGCTATGGCCTGGTTGTGTTGGCAGACATGGCCGAGGCAGCGGAGGCGGCGGCGCCCGAGCCGCGCGCGCGCGCCGGGCCCAGCTGCGACGAGCTGGACGAGCGCCGCGCCGAGGAGCTGCGGCGCCGCGCCAGGGACCCGCCCATCACCTACAAGGACCTCGATGTGAGTACTGACCTCGAGGGACCGGCCGACAAGGTCAGCCTTGCTCTGCTGCTGCGGAGCCGTCTTTTACCTTAGGGATATTGTAACCGGATCAAAAAGTAAATGGATTTCTCCTTAAAGACTAATCAGTGGTATAGCGATAGGCTGTTTACGCTATTGCCTAGGCGATGTTGAATGCGGCTTCGGACGTGGGTTCCTTCCGATGCACCAGTGTCCAGCTTCGTCTGCATATCTCACCGTGTAATAGTGAACATCGCTATCCCTGTCGGTAAGCGCACGTTTGTTCACAATTTGACGGTTTCAATTGAATAGATCATAAACTATTGAAAATGTATACTTTACAATACAATAGTAAGCAGTTTGTGCAGTTTACAATGTATCCACGCTTGAAAATTTTATTACAACACGGTGACGAATACATAACGACCCTACAAGTAGAAAATGAATATAAAGTGAAAGCGATATTACTTAATGGATGTCTCTATTTCAAATTTTGCGTTTGTCTGAAGACAGTTATCTTAAACAAACTACTAATAACATTGCCTCATAACCGTCCAGGTCACGCACCGAATTGTACAGAAACCCTGGAGCATAGACTACCCTAACGCACCATTCTCTAAAAAACTAACGAAAATCGATCTAGTTTTCAGTAAATACGGAATTAAATTGACCAAGTTATCAGTCTATGGAATAAAGAACCTACACATGAAACCATGGAGTAACCTTGGTTATTTTGTGATGGAAAATAAGATGAAGAACCTATGCAAGACTAGAAAACTATAAGCAAATTAGGTAAGCCGGAGATAAGACTAGGGAAAATATAAAACTGCGTTGAGATCCGAATCTCAGGCTTTTAGAAAGATAACGAGTTGATGGTGTAAAGCCTATAAGTTCGGGTTAACTGCTCGGCGAATGACGCAAGGAGTTGGAGAACAGAAGGTTTATCCAAAGGCTTGCTGGGTCATCGTTACCATCGCCACATCTCATTCTCCCATACTCTGTGTCCGTTCATTATTATATTTTCTTTTGGCTATTAAGAGAACTGCCCTAACAGAGTGCTCGTCTTCCAAATGAGAGTTAAAAGAAAAGATTCGGTTGAGTTCGGTCCACCATTTTGTCAGATTCTGGAATAGAGTAGAGTTTGCTGCGACGTAGGGTTCCTCAGCCCACACGTTATCCCCGCGCCCCTGCACTGAACTGTGAGTTTACCGGCGGGCGGCAAGGTCTTGCTCGGTCCTGCTTATCGAATCAGTATAAGTTGGTGTATACTAACAATGATGATGATGGATAATGATTAAGGGTCTCCCCACATCTATCGATGCGGTCTCGGCGTCACCTAATCAAAAAACTCTATGTCCATGCAATAAGAGCGAAAACGATGTCGTTCCGTTCGCATTGCCGAATCCGGCCGACCCGAGCCGATTGAAAGTTGTTTCTCTGACGATTCCGCGTCGATAGATGTGGGGAGACCCTTGCCCGTAATATTTACGGGGTCTTATTATTGCAATAGCATAGTTACTAAAAAAAAACAACAACTGATTGAAAGCTAGCCATCCAAAAAGTATTTATAATACTTAACCGACTTGCCGCGAGCACAAAACGGTTTATACGGGCTGCGACTCGGCTTGTGACGAAATTAAAACGTCTCCCTGTGGTTTAAGGTTTAAGTTTAGTTAGCTTGGACTTAGACCTCTTCGATATTTAGAAAACAGAGAAATCATTATAAGTAGCTAAGAAATGACTGCCAAATATCGTTCAAGTGTGATGAAAAGTCAAATATCTAAATATATATTCAAATTTTGATATTCAGAGAATATTGTGAAGTAACTTAAGCTAGACGTAGAGGTACATTAATTTTGCTTTAATTATAAATAATAAACGACTATAATATAGAGACATAATTGCGAAACTGTAAAGTTCCTTACTTGATTGCCAAACTCATAAAAGGCTGGCATATATATCCGACAGAAAAACTAAACTTCGAATTCCATTTGTACGTCGCTTATCCGTCTAATAAACGAGGTCACATCAAACTGTCGAACACGCGGCCTGTTAGTAAACAGCGTCAGCGGGCCGGGCGCGCGCCCGAGGGGACTCTTGAGCCGCTGCCAATCCGCTCCGTCGCGCGCCCACGCCGAGACTTAACTATTACTTCCACGCCTTACAACGGGAACTTGCGCACGTGGAGACTCCCGACACCTCACGCGACTTAGGTATTTATAGTTACTGGAAAAGTTTTTACAGGTTTAAGGACTATTTACGGGTTTACATAGATATTTTTAAGGGAAAATCAACAAGTTACTTTTAAACGGATAAATTAACGTTCAGAATCTAGTTATTCATAAAGAAGTATCTGAGCCAGCATTAATAGAATAAATTAAAGCTATATTAATATCTATTCTCCATCACTATGGTCACCTCGATCGTTATACAGGATGTCTCAGAAACCAACGGCAACCCACCTAGGGCTGATAGAAAGTGAAACAAACTTTATGTGAGTGATTACTTACTTAAAGAAATATTTTAAATGAAACGGGCAAATAGCTTTAAAACTTCGCTGATTCGTAATGAATTTAATTATGTAAAGAATACCACTGAAAAACTTATGAACACGAGAAAATGACATAAGAGAAAATTACGAACATTCAGATTAAAATGATCAATATCTCGTTGAACATACGAAATAACCCCTACGGTTAAATCGAGAGCTTTTTAACTGCTCTAGGGTGGTTAACGTCGGTTTCTGGGACATCCTGTATTTTCTATACAGCTTAACTTTGAAGTTTTAGTCAGAATATGGTACAAACATTATTACAATTTAATAGTTTAATCAAAAACATAACTTCATTAACTCATTCAATCCAGTGCCAGTTTCTATTACTCATAACCTGCGTAAATTAAGAATGATGCAATCTGTTTCCAACCATTGTCTTGGCGGATACCTTCCTTTCTAGATTTTGCGCACCACTTCAATAGTGGAACGTGGAACGTATCTAATCTCCAGTCCATAAAGTGAGGGTATTGTTGGAAGCCAAAAGTCGATAATAACCCGGTGACCGCGCCTCGGCCGCGCCGCCTGTTTTAGCCGCGCCGGAATGTTTCGCCGCTCGCGGGAGTGGGAGTTCGATGACACACTCCGCATAAATTCACTTGAATTCTATCAATTTCTCATGTGTTCTGGGCTCTTCTTGAGGCCAATTTCAAGTCTAATTAGTCTAAAAGCGTAATCGTATTACCCGCGCCAGCTATTCCTCGGGACGTGATACAATGTATCGGGTGATGTTTGCATTCCCGCTATTTACGTAAGTCCACATCTGCTTCTGTGAGCTCAATGTCGGCAGATTACATTCGTCTAATAAATGAACAAAGGATAACTTAAATAAACGCTTATTAATTTGGCAAAGAAAATGTTAACCAAACACGTGGGATCATGCGGCCGCTCTGCCGCGTGCGCGCGAGTCGGTGCGGAGAGTAGCCCGTGACGTCACTCACGGGGCCGCGAGGAAGCCGTAATGAGTTTCCGACCCTCGCTCGCAGCTACTCGAGTGGGGATAGACAATATTTGGATTTATGGAACCAGACTGTCAACGTTACTCAAGATTGACTAGGCTAGAATACGCTGAGAACAATTTCTTTAAAAGAAAAACAATACATGTAAGAACGAAAACTCTTTCTTTAGTGTTGGTAAATACGTTACGTTATAGTTACGAACTAGTAGGTTAAAGGTCTAAGTTTACACCTGAAGATCAACGTAATTGTAAAGAAAAAAACTATATTTTTTTTGCATTTTAATCGAAACGAATTTTGGATTAGGATGGGCGAAGATTTGCGAAGAGAAGCCGCTTTTTTATTTTATCATGATACCAGCTGGAGCGGTTACTGCTGGACATAGGCCTCTCTTAAGTATAGTCACAATGATCGGTCTCACGCTCGCATTCTGTGTAATGGGCGCACCAGACTAACAGTCCACCGGCCGGATTGGCCGGTCAGTTTATCGCGTTAGAAAAGAGAGGTATATAACTTTCTCATTCTAACAGACATTCTCGTCCCTCTTGCTCTGTTTCTATTGGGATGTTCATTATTACGGAAACTTTTAGCACGTCGCCGGACACTCTTTAATATGTTTTCAGAGTGAAAAAAAAATACCCCATGCTTTTTCTTTATTTTCAAAGAGTAGCGGTTTAATCAAGCGCCGCATGGGTTAAAACGAAATGTGTCTTATTCGGCAGGGCGCGCAAGAGTTCGCGGCGCTGTCGGAAGCCATCGGCAGCCTGTCGCTGACTCCTGAGGAGCACCAGTCGCTCGGCGAGCTGGAGCAGTACCTCGTGCACGGGGAGGGCAGCTGGGCGCTCGGAGACGAGTTCCTGGCCTTCATCGGTGAGCAAAATACTGACTTAAGATGAAAACATATAAAAGATGTTTATTTAGTAACTAGGAGGGCTCATGGGTACTTTTACACGTCAAAAATCTACCAGCGCTTCCCAAAAGAAGATCACTACTGAGAAGAAACGCCGCAAGTCAGCAGGTTTTCGTTTATTTTTAAATATTGCTTATGACAATGGTATAGTACATTGTGCATCAAGGGTAGTATGAAGGGAATTACTAACGAGAGTGTTAGAAGTCTTTTAATGACTCGAGTTACTAATCCCCTTACTGCCTGTGATACACACAATGGATTTCATCACATTTGCGAGGAAAAAAAACAAAGAGAAAACACTTTCTCTGCAAAATATAAAGAAATAACTTTTGACGAACGGGAACGTAAATGGAAACGATATTTTTTTTGTGACCTCTACCACAGATAATAACTGCGTTTAGTTTCGACCTGGATTCGAGCCAGATTTAGCCAATTTGATAAAAATGTGTAATTACTAAAATTAATGATAAATGTTGATATAAACTTGAAATAGGTATAAAAATAATGAAGTTTAATGAAGCGTATAGGTTTTGTGTAATGTAAGTTAGTCTATAGCTAATTTTTAAAGATGATATTAGAAAACGATTTAATTTTTGGCTGAAAATTAAACCTCCTTAGTCAGAAATGATGTACGAAAGAGTTGCAAATTTTAAAAAGAAAGTCGTTACTCCCTAGGGATGACAAACTCACTATAATTCCCGCGGGAACAATTTAGGCCATTGTCCTTCTGTATACAGGCATGGAATAGCACCATTTACGAGCAAGTGTGATGAAAATACTTATCTTAAGGTCATTTGTACCTACTGATTCAAATAATATTTGTAGCCATTTAATCATTTTTAGCGTAGCAGATAAATAAAGAAGACGTTATCATTAATTTTTATCTCACTTTGCGTATACCGTTTTTCCAAGTCCAGTTTTGAGTGAATTGTTGTTTGTGTATATGTGTGTTTATGTAGGTTTCGTAAAAAATGGTGATATGAATTGTATTTTAGGCTGCAAAAGGCATAGACTCGGAATGCGACGAAAATATAACCGTTCACGTGGTCTCATGATAAACCATGTTAATTGGGTAGGTACTGAATAAGAGAAACTTTGTTTGCTGAAGGTGATATATGATTTGGTCAGGTTGTACTGTATTTTTATCGAAGGAAATACGCGAGCAGAGGTACGAGTAATACTCTGTCTACGATTTTTAGCTTGTTTATGTTTAAAATTACAAAGGAATTATGGTCTTTAATATTTGGGGATGCTTCTAAAACAGGCTCTGGAGCTGTTCTTGACTCGTAAACAAAAAACAAAGAGACATTCCGTGTTTAAGGCTAGTATTTGGGCGACTGGGCATGTAGTAACGGTGTCTGCGTGTGCAGGGCGGCTGCTGGGTGCCTCGAGCTCGTCCCCGGCGCGCGTGGCGACGCTGCGCTGCGTGGGCGCGATGGCGCTGCGCGACGACGTGTCGCTGCTGCTGCACCAGGACCGCCGCGACCACGCGCTCATGAACTACGCGCACGCCGTCGAGCGCCTGCCGCCCGCCGAGCAGCTCGCGCTCGCCACCGCGGTAGGGACACGCGCACATACACACACACACACACACACACGCACGCACGCACGAACGCACGCATTTTAAATACTAGAATATCTGTCGCTTTTTATACTGCTTTTATTTGTTAAAAAATAGGCTTTACTTAAATTTCCCAGTTATAAAAAAGATATATATTTTTTTTATTCATTCATTAAAAATACATTATAATATAACAATGATGGGTGTTCCTTTCTTATTTAAGTGGAAGTGAACACCATTGTCCATTATGATAGTTAATAAATAATTGTAATCCGACCACAACGTATGTCTTCTTACACGGAAAAATCAAAACCTGATTTCTACATACATATTTTATTTGCAAAATCTATCAAAAGATTAAATATGTTGGTATCAAGATAATGAGGGAATGTTTTCACATTGCAGCTGTGCAACCTGTTCGAGAACATCTCCTCGTCGGAGTGGCTGCTGTACATCAGCGAGTGGGAGATGAACGGGCAGCCCGTCTCCAACATCCGCGTCACCACCAAGGTCAGTCCATGCCTGAGCAAGTACCGTTGCTGTTTGCCTGATCCCCTCGAAACATTTATTTATCAGTCACGCTAACTATTAATGCCGTTACATCATTGACTGAGTAAGAAAATTGTCCCTCATATCCATAAAACCGCAATAGGTAAAGAAGTGTGCTTGAAATGTATTGTCCTTGTTCGTCAATAGGACAGAAACATGGCAGAAAGAGACCAATAGTACTTTAACTACAATGTGTTTATAGTGCGTTTATAAAGGTCTGTGGGGGTAGTCTACAAAAATATTGCTGTCCCTAAAATGATTTTTTTCAAGGAAACATATTTTCATTTGCGAACTAGCTGTGCACGCCCGGCGTCGCCCGGCCATTTTTTTTTTTCATACATACCTTGTCTTGATAGTTACGAACACAACAAAAAAAAACATTATTGAAATCGCTCGAGCCATTCTCGAGTAATGGCGTGACCAAGGGAAACGCGGATTAATTTTCATTTATATAGATTTACTAGGTTACATTTGACTAGGTATTTTTGAATTATTGTTTTCGTTTTAATTGAAGTCATTGTTTGTCGCGATCGATAAATATCAACCTAAATGTTCGGTTGTCCGCTAGGTGGCGGTGCACGCGACGCTGAGCGAGGACGCCGAGCTGCGCGAGGTGGGCACCGCGCTCATGTACAACATGGCCACCAAGGAGGTAAAGACTGTGGTCTGTATCGCTCTCACTCTCGCTCTCACTGCCTCTCTACCGCTCTACCAAAATATATGTCACATGAAAGGCACACATTTAACTATAATACTTACAAAGGTCAATTTCATAGTCGTATCTTTGTTCATTTCAACCAATCAATCCTCGTGTTTGACATGTTTGCCTTTCAAGTCAGACTTTAACATTTGCTACATACTTTAATGTCCATTAAACCATGGAATTGTAAGCACGCAACCCGATATATATCGTAGACATTAAAGAATGTAGAAATTGTTGTTGTTTATATCTATAACTATTATGTCATGCTATATTTAGCACAATTATCGGAAATTCTTCTCAATATAGTGTTTTCTTTTTGTGTACGATGTCTCATACGTGATCAAAATAAGGAAAAAAAAAAATTCTGTGATTTCTATAAATTCTGAGCGAGAACTGATTTCTATAATTTTAAAACAAAAATGAATCCAATTCTCAATTTGATGCACAAAGTGCAATGCATGTTAAATGCAGGTAAACTGCGTGTCGGCCAGGCATCATCTCAGAACAATAAACCGATATGTTGTGATGCGATCGGCTTTTGCAAAAATATAACCTAACAACGCCGGTCAAAAAGTTTAAAATGTTTTCAAAAGCAAATCTGCCGCAAGTTTTCGATCTGTGTCAATCGTAACCCTAGATCCTCATTTGTCGAAACTGGATTATCTATCTATATGTCCATATATCGGCATCAAAACGACGGCGGTACTTTAGCGACTTCTTGTAAGCACTTGCCGAATGTTGACAGCAGGAAGCCACGCGTCAAGCTGTTTGGACAGGCTTTGCCGCCGAGTACACCCGCTGTCACTGCGCGTGTTGTGACTTGCGCGCAAACCGTTATCTGCGGATCTTGGTGTAATACGTCGCAATCACTATTGTGCGATTTGTTTGTACAGAGATAATTGTTGAATCAGGGTTTTCCTCTCGCTGGCACACTGCTTCAGCAAGTTATATAATATATAGCTTATACACCGGCAAGACTAAGTATATGAGTGGAGAATGTGATCCAAATGTCTTAACATTAATGTATTTTGTACGGCGCAAGGTGTATGAAGATTTATTTTTTATAGAAGCTCATTGCATGTAGATTTTCCTCATTTTAAACTTTATTTTTCTCTCCTATTTGTATTTAATTTATCATTCTGCATGATTTTATCTACTTTATATATTATATTACGTAGTTTTTTATTTAGTTTAAATCGTGCCCCGGTCACACACAACATTCGCATTTTGTTAATATTATTTAAGCATTTGTTGCTTTGAATTATCTTTAAATAAACAACACGGAGCGCCATGTCATCATTATTGACTCGTTGGAAAAACTAGGAAGTAGGAATATGAGATGATAATTACACTACAGTTACTTATAATATGTTTAGTATACACGCGTGGAATCTAAATTCTGCTGTAGTTACTAGCGGCGCTTCCCTGCGTTGATGGCGCTGGTAGATTTAATCCATATTACCGATGTAAAACAGCCCATATGTTGCCAATTTTCTGAATAAATATTTTAAATTTTGAATTTTGCATCAATTTCAAATCCAATGCGCTGTATTGTACACCAAAGAAAGCGTAACATTTGTATATTTTGTTAAATTTCTTGTGAAAGGAACGAAGATGTTCTTTTCGAATGTTTCGACCGACCCTAGTCCTCCTAGCCTCGGTCGCGGTAGTGGGTAGGGCTCGCGGGTGTTGTGCGGCGGCGCGTGCGGGCGCTGCAGAGTGTGTGTGTTGCAGCGGCTCAGCGCGGGGCGCGCGCTGCGGGACCTGCTGCCGCGACACGCCAAGTCCAAGGTACTCCTGCGGGGTCCTGCACGGCGCACGCTGTCCTGACACAGGGGCACTACACCTCCTTACTGTTAGCTGGCTGCATTGCTTGCTTGTTGTTCAATATTCAATCGCCCAGCGTCATTATTATGATAGCCGCGCGAGTCGTGAGAAGTCCGCATCAGCGAGAACTCAGCATGCTGTATTTATCCATATCGCTCACGTGTTGGCAAATACATGTAACTTGGCTGGCGTGGGATATATGAGCCGGCTTGGCCGCTTGGTTGCCTCAACCGAGCGCTGCTACTGTTTGCCTTAACATTACTTCTCTTTGATCATCGCCGTGACCTCATCACCTCTTGTACATATACAACTCTTTGTCATGAATGAAACGCATCGTCATGTTATGATTAGAGATGCGCCGAGCAGTGGTTTCAACGAATAGCCGAATACCGAATACTATTCGGTTTAAATTTTACCGAACCGGATATTCGGCCGAGTTATTCGGTTTACTATTTCATTGTCTTGCCGCGTAAATGTTGATTTAAAGTTTAATTGCTTTATTTTATTAGCTTTATTCAACACATTCTTCATAAGATTTCTATGACTTATAATATAACATAAATCTTAGATAAGAAGTTTTGTCTTTTAGTGCTTTACCGTGTCGTGTAGCCATGAAAATATAAATACTCGAACCTAATTCGGCACCAAAACCGAATAATTCGGCCGAATACAAATAGTAAAAATGATGCCGAATACGCCGAATACCGAATACCAAACGAATATTCGGCGCATCTCTGGTTATGATCCAATATGACATATGAAATGTATTGTAACAACATTAACTTATTATTTTTCGCTTCATTAACACAATATAATATGTCATTATATATTTTATGTATGTTATAATGTATGTTCTCCCCAATAATCTAATTTAAAAAATCCTTATCAAGACAGTAGACAGATAGTTACAGTTATAAACTGATGCCACCGAATATGCCTACGGTGCTGTTTTGATGCAAGAATGTGATAAATACATTATTAAAATTGCCGAGTAGAGAATGGGTCTCTATTTATTACCGTTATAATATTATATGTCGTAAACTTTATGACATAATCACCTTGTCACGTTGTTTTGCACCACCAGTGAACGCGTGCTCTCTGGCATCGACGAATACTGGCTTTCAAAATAAAAATAAATCATATATTTTTCGTCTTTATTTTAAAATGTAGAAAGAATAAATAATATTGATTGTTATTACATCAATCTTGATATAATTTTTTGTAACAAAAATATTGGCTACGTCACTTTAGTGTTCAAGTCCCGAGCACACGTCTGATGATCGGATCAGATTAAGGAGTCCCTCTCGTGGCGCAGTGATTTACCGCGACGGCGTCACGCCCTGAGATATATATCTTTTTTACAGCCCGTCATCTCGACGTGTGTAAACCGTGCTCAACACTATCAAAGAGACGATGTTTGCTGAAGCAGAAGTCTATTTGCTTCCAGATAAATTTGGCAATCGAGTGACCTTTCTCTTCACCCTGGAGATTGCGATCAGATAATAGATTGCGTTGTTTAGATATTATGTACTCGTAGGTAATATTGCGTAATTCAGAAGGAAATGGTTTACAAGAAGTCGCTAGCTTTTGGAACATACACGGTTTGTTCGGTATTGAATTATGAACCATTTTAAATTGTTATGATTTCCGAAACAATTAATATTAAACAAATAATCAAAAAAATATTTTCGGGTTCAAGTCAATAAAATACCTGTTCTATATAGAATACCTACTGCTCTTAGTGCCGTCGTAGTTATTGAATCAATAATTCTGACATCACTTTGAACTGATAGTCTATTAGTTGGCCGAAGAGACAACGAGACTGTCTATGTTGACGGATGATCACCGGTCGTTAGAGAAGTCGTCATCTGCGAAGTCGAGGTAGCGGCGTCGCTGCGCGGTTGAGGCCTGCTCTTTATAAAGCGTCGAATCGCGGGTGGCTATGGTTTGTTTAGATCGAAAACTAAATAACAAAATAGTGCCGGTGACCCTGCCTAGTCTGCCCGACTGGCTCACCATGTACTTCCATATAAAACATAGATGATTCGCCCCGCACTTTGACACCGCAACCGCTCTCCAGTTTTGGGCGACTTCCTATGATCGGTTGTCGGTGGTCCCGCCAGCTTGTTCGCTGGCGCGCTCTGTGTTGACCGTGTGTGTGCAGGTGTTCGACGACGTGAGCGTGGAGCTGGCCATGGCGCTGCTGCAGCTGTTGCAGAGCGCGCCGGCTGAGGAGCTGCTGTTCCGCGCCGTGGCCGCGCTGGCCCGCCTCGCGCACCACTCCGCCGACGTAGCGCAGCTCGTGCCGCTCGTGGGGCCCGTGCCCACCACCTTCAGGTAACTCCAGCTTACTTGCAGGGAACCCACCACCTTCAGGTAACTCCAGCATACCTGCAGGGAGCCTACCACCTTCTGGTAACTCCCGGATACCTGCAGGGAGCCTACCACCTTCAGGTAACTCCCGGATACCTGCAGGGAGCCCACCACCTTCAGGTAACTCCCGGATACCTGCAGGTAGCCCACCATCTTCAGGTAACTTCCAGATACCTGCAGGGAGCCCACCACCTTCAGGTAACTCCAGCATACCTGCAGGGAGCCTACCACCTTCTGGTAACTCCCGGATACCTGCAGGGAGCCTACCACCTTCAGGTAACTCCCGGATACCTGCAGGGAGCCCACCACCTTCAGGTAACTCCCGGATACCTGCAGGTAGCCCACCATCTTCAGGTAACTTTCAGATACCTTCAGGGAGCCCACCACCTTCAGGTAACTCCAGCATACTTGCACGGAGCCCACCACCTTCAGGTAACTCCAGCATACCTGCAGGGAGCCCACCACCTTCAGGTAACTCCCGGATACCTGCAGGTAGCCCACCATCTTCAGGTAACTTCCAGATACCTTCAGGGAGCCCACCACCTTCAGGTAACTCCAGCATACTTGCACGGAGCCCACCACCTTCAGGTAACTCCAGCATACTTGCACGGAGCCCACCACCTTCAGGTAACTCCCGGATACCTGCAGGGAGCCTACCACCTTCGGGTAACTCCCGGATACCTGCAGGGAGCCCACCACCTTCAGGTAACTCCCGGATACCTGCAGGTAGCCCACCATCTTCAGGTAACTTCCAGATACCTTCAGGGAGCCCACCACCTTCTGGTAACTCCCGGATACCTGCAGGGAGCCCACCACCTTCAGGTAACTCCCGGATACCTGCAGGGAGCCCACCACCTTCAGGTAACTCCCGGATACCTGCAGGTAGCCCACCACCTTCAGGTAACTCTCGGATACCTGCAGGTAGCCCACCACCTTCAGGTAACTCCCGGATACCTGCAGGGAGCCCACCACCTTCAGGTAACTCCCGGATACCTGCAGGTAGCCCACCACCTTCAGGTAACTCCCGGATACCTGCAGGTAGCCCACCAACTTCAGGTCACTCCCGGATACCTGCAGGGAGCCCACCACCTTCAGGTAACTCCCGGATACCTGCAGGTAGCTCACCACCTTCAGGTAACTTCCAGATACCTGCAGGGAGCCCACATCCCTCAGGTAACTCCCGGAGAACTCCAGGGAGCCTATAGAGGACGACTGTTCCGCGCATATCTGTCCTCTCTAGGACCACTGGTGGGAGTTTGGTTTCGGCGCATAAATATTACCAGTGACTTCCACTTCACTCACAAGTAGCACCCTCGTTGTGGCTAAAGTCCTTAAGCGGTGGTGACCAATTTCTATGAGGTGGGCCGATTACCTGTCAAATAACTTCGCATACCGCTAACGTTAAAGATTTTCGATATAAGCTGCTAACGCGATAGATCGTCAGCTTACATCAATCCTATACATTTTGTCAGTTTTCGAAAATCGCTAATGTGATCGTTATGCATCTTGCTCAGGCCTTGTCAGACCATTATTCTATACTCTATGTGTATGTTTATACGAAGTTAATCGAAATGGGTTGTTTTAATTAAAATGCCCTGGCCAGGATGTGATCGGTGGTTTACATTTAGAAATGTATACAAGTACAACAGTCTGGTTTGATTACAGGGGCACGAGTCCGCGCTGCGACGAGAAGATCGACCTCATCATGCAGAAAGTCAAACTTAGCGCTTAGACCCACCTAATGTATTACTAGGACGCATTTTAATCGAGTATTTTTCCTTTCGTTGTTTTGTTATATTTCAAAGGCCTCTTGGTGCTTGGATTTTTTGTTAGTTTTGTAGCGTCGTGCCTGCTGGTAGTGCCTTTAGACAAATATCACGCGTTTACCTTTGACTCTAGTCCTATGCAGGGTGTAATCGTTAAGTGTGGCTGCATGTCCTCATCAAACAACTCATGTATCGTATGATAATGGTGAAATGACTAGCCCTTTTAAACTAAAGTCTCTCAACGAACGTCGTACTAACGGTATGGGAGGGTTTGAAGTTAATATTTTGGATATTTCTGGTTTTTTTTTTTTTAAATATGCTCATTGGGTAACGTACTTTCGATATCAGTTTAAAGTTTTCTGATATCTGTTATATTCACGAAATAATCGCCGGGACACACTTAACGATTACACCCTGTATATCTTGTTATTCACTATACAAATTATTAGTTTCGTTTAAAGCAGGCACCGCGGGATATTAGCTATAAATTAATTGTAAATAATCTACGGCTAGTAAGTCGGATCTAGTGTAAGTACCTGAGCGTAAGGTGTATTGTACTGTTGTACTGATGTAAAGATGTTACGTTGTCGGCGCCGGCGCGCTGACTGACAATATATTTATGAATTTTATTTTGTTGTTTTATTTCCGAAAAAGGTACTAATCAAGTAAATCTATTAAATGAACTTGAATAATTGAAACGACATAGAAGGCTAATTAAATGACGCAATATTAAATCGCGTGAAATTAATCTCGCCGAAATTAATCATTGACTGTCCGCGACATGGTTCTATTGGTGGTGGCTCTTGACCACAGTGGGACGATTCGGTGATCGTATTATAATTAGTACCTAATATTACCGAATTACTGACAGACGAGCAGTTTAGTTACATTATGATATAAGAAACCTTAAATTTTCTATTACTCTAAATACAGGTGCAGGTGCAAGTAGAAAGTATGTTCTAAAAATGAACCCCTATTGTAGCAACAAGAAATGGACGCAAATAATCTATGTATATAAAAATGAATTGCTGTTCGTTAGTCTCACTAAAACTCGAGAACGGCGGAACCGATTTTGCGGATTCCTTTTCGGTTGTATTCGTTATTGTCAGGGCAAGGTTTGTATGAAAGAAAAAAAAACCACCGGGAATGTCGGAAATTTGCAGCGGGCGAAGCCGCTGGCGGGTTACTAGTAATTAATAAAAGCACATACGAAGTTTTGCAAAATGGTTTGCGACTTACATACGAGGGGCGTTCAATAAAAAGTGAGAATGAGTATGTTATAAACAGCTTTTATTAAATGTCATTTTATTTTTCGACATAGTCACCTTCTACACTTAGTATATGTTTTTTCTAAACTTAAAATTCTATTTTTAAAAAAGGTCGCATCTTGAGTACTTGAAAAATCTTGTACGGCAGCGACTACCGCGTCGTCGTCTTCAAATTTCTGGCCGCTCAGGTATTCTTTCAATCTCGGAAATAGGTAGAAATCACTGGGGGCGAGATCTGGTGAATACGGAGGTTGCTTAAGGATGTCGAACCCAGCATCACGAGTTGCAGCCATTGCAACGGCGGACTTGTATGCCGGGGGATTGTCCTGGTGGAACAGCACAACTTTCGAGTGTTTACCTCGCCGTTTTTCGCGGATTTCATTGCGAAATGTTGCTATTTGTTTGGCATAGGTATAAAGTGCCCGTAATAGTGGCTCCATGCTCGAGATACTCAATGATAACTACGCTTTTAGGAGGCGGGGGTCGTCCATGGTCGATGTTCTTCCACGTCTAAATTCGGCGCACCAACGTGCGACTGTCGAATACGGAGGAGCATTAGACCCTAAAGTGTCTTAATTGACTTGGTCCGTAGTTTTTTTTTTAAACAAGTATTTGATAACGGCACGCAGTTCAATTTTCTCCATTTTCGCTAACGTACTCAATAGCATTGCAAATAAATTACCGTATTTTTTTATAATCAAAAGACAGTTCGTTGTTTTTTCATAGCAATCAGCTAGATAGATTAGCTTTACCTGCCAGTATTTAATTTCCTAATATTGAAAGAGTTTGCATCTCATTCTCACTTTTTCCGGAACGCCCCTCGTATAGCTACTTTTAGCCTTGAATTTTCATAATTGCATGAACATATTTCTTTATCAATTACTACAATTACATAACATACATACATTATTACAAAAAATGTGTTGGTGAAGGCCGGAGTCACGAAGGTTAATTTCTCGTTTACCTAACAAAGCGGGATATGTTTTTACAGTAAATTAATGTTTGTATTTGTGTTTATTTGAGACCTTCTGTAATCACAATACCTCGAAGAATTTTAAAATGCGGAGTATCTTGGATTGGTATGCCCCCCAGCGGGTCATAGGTCATAACCTCAGTCCTGATGCTGCAGGGGGAGTCGGGTTCTCAGAGCTTTTTATTGTCAGGCTTGTTTACCAAAAAAGTGACTACGTGAATGGTCTAAGTCAAATTGCATTTATCACGCTTGGACAAAAGAAACTTCATTATTATGAAAATGTATCATGACTAGACGACGTGCCAGGCGCGACAGCCGCGGCCCCCGGCTGGGTCACGCTCGACTGTTCATAACATCTGCAGCGTTATAATAATACGTGTAATATAATTATAATAAATGTTAACTTAAATGTAAAACCCACTAATAAACAATAGCTCAGTTGAGTCTTGTGTCTCGCTGACACGAGAAGTCCAGCGCGGACGGTGAACGTGAACCTATACAAGCCAGAATATTTAATTCATTCAGCGGAAAAGCCAGCAGACCGCGCTGTTCATTTTAATTCCACCCCTCGCGTAAGAAGTAATATAGGGTTAGGTCATAGGACACCTCAAAATTAGTGGTTTTAGTAGTCCATCTTCAGGAGGCTGGAGCCACCAGCAACAGCATTATAGGTAAGTATGGCATTATAGCTTTTGATCGCGACTCCGTCTGCTTAAAACTTGTTAATCGCTATTCAAGTCCATTTTTTGTACCCAAAGTATACCTATATACGAGCAAATGGCGCGACGATCTGTTAAGGCGTTGAACCGTGGAGGCGATACGAACACACTAACACACTACGCATTTATTTTAGTCAGGACTATAGGTATGGTATGGCAGGAGAATCGAAACATTTGCATCCTAATGCATACATAGAAAACCTTTCGCAGTAATATAATAACATTTCCAATAATGTTTGTTATAGTTGCTCAAGCTTGTACGCGATTGTCAGGAGCGATAACGGAACCACCGACCTCTAGCCTCCACCAACTTGTCTCCCTGCAGGCCGGCCGGCTCACGCTCGACTGTAGCTAATACCCTTTGGCAGACGCTCCAAAGGTCAGCGGTCGTGATGAAGGAGCAGCTCCTCGACTTGCGCGTGGAGTGGGTCCGCGCGGGGGGTGCCTCCGCCGACGAAGACCAAGAGATCCCCGGATCGGCCGTGCAGGGTGAGCACAAACTACCGCTAATGTACCAGCGGTTTACACCACATCTCACTTAAGCACGACTTCAATGGGGTAATCCATAATTTTATCGAATTTCATTTCATCGATGATATAATTTACGTCCGTTTAAAGGTGTTTCGATAAAAGTACCCCTTCAACAGTTGACAGTTCACCACTTTGCTCTTTTTGCGGAACTATCTACCTACCACACTCAACAGTTCTGTGGAACCAGCTCGCAACAGTCGGTATATTCGAAATGCAAAGACTTACAGACAGACAAGCAATTATCAAATTAACAACCGTACAACATCCGTTTCATTAAAATCTACAATATCGCGGAAAATGTTAATAATATAATTATTTGTACAGTCGATGACGCGGAAAATTCGCAAACAGTTAACACTTCTTGGAACCGTCGAGGCGTAATTCGGAGCGTCGGTGAACTGCCGGCTATCAACTCGAATCTTTCAGTTTTCCTGCTATCACGAGATGCACGGCAGTGTGCCCGCCGAGGTCTAGTAATATATAACTTAATAAGTAACCATACCTTAAAATTCCCGTAAGGGTACACTTAAAAGAAGTGAACAGACGGCTAAATATGCAGATAGCATTTTGGCCACTCGCAGGTTGAAATCCGTTTACAATATGGTCGATAAGAGGCGTCTGTCAATTTCAAGGATTTCGGCGCCTTCTGTTTTACTGTTTTGTTAGGTGTGAACTAAAATTAGAAAGTCACTTATTTGGCTGACATACCTTTAATTATTTAATGAAGAGATAAAACCAAGTTAAAATTTTATATTGTGTTAGGTATGAAAGTGTATCATGGTAATCGTTGTTTTCGTCATACAATTATGTGTTACCTACAAACCTCCATGACGTTATTTGTAGGTAGAAACAAGAACCTCTTAAGGTTTTTCTTAGCTTCCGTTTGTAAATGATTTCTATGTTCGTTCGACTCGAGATCGTCTCGTTTCTCTAGCCCTGTAGGTGGGCACAAGTACTGGGTCTAGGTCAAACACTATAATAACTGAGATAACATGCGGTTGTATGAAAACACTATCGTCGTCGCCCCCTCGCGGCGTATGCATTTTCGGATTTATAAAATGTTAAGAACAAATTTAATTTTTTTTGCCAAGTTTTTTGGTCCGTCCTTTCGTATGTATGTGACAGTCGTTTTATGAAGACTATAAGATATGCGGACTAAATACCTAAAGCTATAATTTTATAACGAAAACTACGTTGAAATAGCAAAAAGCCTCAAAAACCACTTTCCATTCATCGTTTTAAATTATAGCGACGGAAGGATCTCGTTGCTAAGTTAGATTAAGAATACTATACAGATATTCGGTATACAGCATGTCGAGTCCTGGTGATTTGCCTCTCCTTATGCTCGAGCTTCCATATATACATATTTATTCATTATCTAACTTAAAATGAATTAATCAACAGGTAATTTGCTCCATCCCCACATAATCCCTCGTTAAACAAAGCAGCAATAACAGTTCACCTGATACTTCTGTGTACCGAGTTACGTCGGGAGATAAGTCCGGGCTGCGCGCGCGCCGCCCGGGCACCAGTCGCGGGATCCCAGCCGGCCGCGGCTGACACTATCTTAATTAATAAAGAGTGAATAATAGACTCACAACAACTCTAGCCGTTGACGCCCTCTGCATTGTTAGCAGACCTCCCTACCTACTTCATAAAGTTTAAACTTCCACTGTCCTGGAGTAGTTCTCTATATTGTCGGTGTAGGAACTGCGCAAGCTCCTGACCGTTGTAATAATGGATCCAGAGGAAGGCACCCCGTTCCCGACGCACAAGGCGGGCGGGGGCTGGCGGCGCGCGGTGGAGCGGCGCGTGCCCATCGTGTCGTGGGCGCCGCGGTACACGCGGCTGGCGGCGGCGGCGGACCTGGTGGCCGGCGTCACCCTGGGGCTCACGTTGGTGCCGCAGAGCATCGCCTACGCCGCGCTGGCCGGGCTGCCCGTCCACTACGGACTCTACTCGTCCTTTATGGGTACTCACTTATCTTAGCTGAATCGTAGCAGGTGGAAAGAAGTGGTCTGTGCCCACCCCTCTGGGAAACAGGCGTCATTTAATGTATGTATGTATCTGAGCTAAAGGTTTCTATATATATGATGTGGTTGAGGAAGTCCACGTCTCTATTACTGTCAAAGCATTTCACTGCCACCATTTGATTGCAATGCTAAGCTTTGTCATTGCCTAAGACCTGAACGGGTAGATCGAAATGAATAAGGATTTTTTTATTTGAATGCTTGCTTTTTGTTGAAGGGTGGTTTTTCAGCTAAATTACTTAAAAATTGGTTGAGCCAATTAGGAGTTGCCTTCTTTTAAAAGATTCTGAAGAAAAGTGATTGAGAAGTGATTTATAAATTTATTAAAATCCGAAGATGAATTCCAATCTTACATTTACTTCCTATGGCGTGATAATTCGATTTGATCGTACTTCCGAGATTTAGAAGCATTTTCAAACTCTTATTATACCTATAGCCACACAAGGAAGTGTCTTTAACGTCTCACAGATGTGCCATAAAATAATTCGTCTCCTGTAGACGTTATAGGCCAATGATCATGATGATAGGCCCCCACTATTCGCCTTACATTCTGATTAAGTTAAAGGCTGCTCTCGCGTTCCCCTCTCTTGCTGCCCTTTCGACACAATTTCAATCAACGCCTTATCTCTCGCGCGACCTTAAGTGATAGCTAGAAATACGACGCGTCGTAACTCTCGGCGAGCCCTCCGCGGAACAAAATTTCCACAACAATATATTATCAGGCTGTTTGTTTTGTCCATTAATTTTAAATGCGGTAGGAACAATCAATGAGCTCACTATATTGCCGTAACTAGTAAACAGACTTCTTCTGTGCTTGCTGTTACGGGATCTTCATATTGTACATTTACGAACTAAGATACCGATAAAGTTCGCTCATCCCGTAATCCATAACTTGATAAGGCTCATTTATTAATATGTTTCCGGAACTACAGACGAATATACCGAGTTCCAATCTAACAGTATGCGGTCAGAACCGTGACTTTGACAGCATGGGTTAAGAAGGGTCTGCCAAAGTATTTATTTATTTGTATTTGGGAAAAGTGCTATATAAAGCAAAAACCTTTTTTGATACTTACCCTAAACTCCTTAGGTCATCTGACTCTTCTACCTCCAAAGTGCATCAAGGTAGTGAAGTCTCCACACCTGATACAAGGACTCCCTGCGGTGTCTCACGAACTGGGCCGCTCGTCGTTTTTATTGCCTTTGCGGTAAATCGACAACCAATTTATACAGTAAATTTACCGGTTTAAATTTTCTTGCTTTTTTAGGTGACAAATCTATTCCTGCCAGGTTCTACTATGCCAGATATGTTGTATCTAGGGCAATCACAGATATTTCGTCGATAAGTTCGAGCATTTGAGTAAACCTTGCTTGTTGATCATTATACAGATGTAACTTCTGAACCGCTTTTGTTTCAATTATAATAAAATAATGCCACGCCTTTCTTTCTCGGAGCACTGCATACAATTGCGACGGATGACTTAGCATATGTAATTCCTCAGCGCACTCGTGAGTATTGAAAGAGTCTGACAGGAGCACTCGTTGCAGGTACGATGCTGTACATGATATTCGGCACGGTGAAGGAGGTGAGCATCGGGCCGACGAGCTTGATGGCGCTGCTGGTGATGCAGTCCTGCCACGGGCTCCCGCTGCAGTACGTGGTGCTGCTGGCCTTCCTCTCGGGCTGCGTGGTGATGCTTATGGGCCTGCTGCGGCTTGGTAAGAATATTTTAAGTAGGCTCTGGGCACCATGGATACCTACTTGCAATTTCTACTGCTACTGAAGGCTAAGATGGTAACTTCGATTTTAATGTAATCATATCATTCTGTTAGCCAGATCTTATAAGAATCCCTTTTGCCGTTTATTTGTAATGGAATCAACCACGACAGAGAGTGTTTTTAAAAAAAGAAAGAAATTTTTTTTTAATAGTATATATCTAGTAAGTAGATATATTTTATCTCGGTAGAGTATTTGTAGGATGTTTTTGTTTATTTTTATAATGTACCTACTATCACGTATTATGCAGTAGAACTGGCCATTTTGTTTACTGTGTGCCAAATTGGCATCACAACCACAGTCGAGCCGTCAGTCAACGCTTCTTGACGTACACGGCGAGAATATTTACACCGATTGATAAAAAACAGTCAAGTAGGAGTCGCACTCGCACCCCAGGGCCCCGTACTGTCAAAATGTTTAATTCACTACCTTTATTGTGAACGTCAAATCTAAGGTTTAATACTCTGAACATAAATAATTTGACTCCAGGGAAACTCCATACCTTGTAAATATTTTGACAAGCTACTCGTATTTCTATCGTAGGCAGTACCTGAGTGGGGCGGTTATAGTTAATAACGGCTTACTGTTGAGTTTCTTGCGGCGCTTCTTCTCAACAGTGGTCTCTTTGGAAGCGCTGGTAGACTCAGACTTGTAAAAGTGCCTACAGGGCCTACTTACAAAACTTTTTAAAATAAAAAATAAATAAAATAATGAGTGACGATTAGGGCTTTTGGCCATCGGCCATGGGAGACGGGAGTAAAGAGGCCACGCCAAGATGTTTTGTTAAGGTCTCGCCACATCTACCGACGCAATATTGGTCGGAACACCTTTACGTCCATGCAATGAGAGCGTAAAATAAATTTAGCTCAGAGATAAATATTTAAGTGAGAATAGAATAAAATGTGAATATTGTACATTTATTTACAATATTTCTTATAAATTTATAGAATGACAATGAACCCTAATTAGATGTTATTGGCTGTTTGCACTCGCAAGCATCTTGAGTGACGTTTTAATATTCATATTTGTCTGTAAATAATGAGTATAATGACAAAAGATAGCGGGATTGTTCTTAAAAAGCGAAGTAATCGTGAATGAGTGGCGGGAGTAAACACGGCGCTTCGGAATTTTTTCAATTCACAGCAGAAGTCGGTGTACTTTTATCATAGTATTATTATTTAATGCTTTTATCTTGAGCTATAAATAGTAAGATATTAGTCAGTAGGTATTCAGGCTGGGTGCCACAGATGTCGTCTACATATGTAGTATACGGACATTATTAACTTTTGGTACAGCTATTTAAATTATATGTTCCGAACCAATTTGTAACTTTGATTAGTTTAGGCCCACAACATAGCCGATTAATGAGATACACTAGACAATGCAATGTAGGATTCAGTTCTGAACCGAAAAGAAGTAAAGTTAATCAAAAAACGTTGTTTCTATAAAAAATAATAAGGAATCTATATTTTTTTTGCCAGAAAGCATAATTTACTAACTAACGAGACTACATTAATTCGTTGAAGGTGGCATTATTAAATACATACTATATACTAGCATTGCTACGTTTAGAACAAGGCACCTTGTTTTGAACAACACCTCGTCTTTGTTCTGGACGTGCATCTTGTTCCCGTCACAAATGCATCGTTGTTTAAAGTGACATTTTAAGTGCTGTGATGACGTGTCACCTGATTGGATTCTAACATAACAAAGTAGTTTGTTATTTGGGTCTATTAAGTTTGCGTAGCAACTTAAATTGTAAGGGAGTCTCAAAACCCTCGTAGCGTCTCGTACGGTCGAACTTGGAAAGTAGTCGTACGTTTTAGTATCTTGTCGCAGTAACTAAACCCGCACGTAACGTGTAATCTCATTTAAATTTTAACACGACCAAATAAGGGTGGTCGATGGGGTCTTAGTTTATGAAGAGAGATAATTTGATACGGAGTCAGAAACCTCGTAGCGTCTCATACAAAATGCACTGCTCAGCTCAGGCGCACTGGTAGATAGAAGTTTCCGGGTGGACGACTGAGCCGCAGGACGGCCGCGCGAGTTCATTGACGAAGTAATGTAACATTACGTTAACCTTAGAAATGAATCTACTGACCCACCATAAGGGTGTGGTTCCACTGAGGCGGAGACGAGCGGAGCGGAGCTGTACCATTATCCAATAGAATCTAAGCTAACGTGCGCAAGGCGCGCTCGACGTGACCGCACGCGCCTTCTATTGGTTAATATTGGCATAGTTCCGCTCTGCTCCGCTCGTCTCCGCCTCAGTGGAGCCGCACCCTAAAACTGTGACACAGTTATAATATGACGGACATACTTACAGGGTTCTTTTTTGCGATTATACATAAAGTGTTTTTTCAGGATTCCGTACCAAAATGGTTACAAAGGAGCCCTTATGGTGAGACTTCGGTGTCTGTCTGTGTCACAGCAGTTTATTTACGTTGAGCTACCTAGTCCAGTAAAAGGTAGCTAATTAATACGAGTATCACCGAGAAAATTGTAAATCATGCCAATTATGTAATTATTATTTCTGACATAGATTGTTATGTTAGTAGACTTGTATATTATGTAGATTAATTCATTTAATTTTCCAACCACTGCAGCTAATAATAGCCACCTTTAAATAACTTTCCACAGCCGATAGCAGCGGGTCGCCATCCGCACTTAAATGTATTAATTAATTTATGAATGGCGGCGATAACACGCCGCTGGCCGCGCTCTGCACGACGGTTGTGATGACGACGTTTATTAGCGCGTCACCTGCACTCCGAATAAGAACCTCGTAGATTACAAATACTTACATATATGTGTTTTTGTATCACAATAACCGTAGGTATATTTAGAGTGCGGTTACATTTCCCTTTTGTCACGTAAAGTGTTTTGTATCCACTAAGATGCGCCCCACTACTTAAACTAACAAGTATTGTAACTCGTCAGGATGACGCGGAGAGGGGCGTCTTCGGAAACTGAAAACTATAATATTCGAAACGTTCAGGAGAACAATTTTGTGAATATTACATAAGTAGTTATACTCGTACGTAAATGGTTGGTATGTCTCCATGTCTAGCTGTGGCCTCACATTACTTAGTGTACGTTATCAAGGGCTAGTTCGACAAGTCTTATTGCAGGTTTTGCCGTTGTCGCTTGTGTTGTGAGCCGTAACAAACTAACAGTCGAACCGACAGGACGAGAGGGACGCAGCTTTTTTTAGAATGACAAAGTTACATACGTCTCACATTCTAACAGCTGCGTCCCTCTCGGTCTGTCAGTCCGACTGATTAGTCTGTGGCGCCCTTGATGTGGGGGTCTTATGGTGAAGACTTTGTTGTAATTTTTAATAGATACATTTATAGCCATAATAATTGACTTGATCCATTGCACTCCTAGCGAATTAAAAAAACGGCCTTACATGCAAATACGGTTTAATAATTAAGGGGCTTCGGTTGGCCTTGTATATCGCATTGGGTATTTAATCTGTAATTACAGAATAAGTTGATAATAAATGATAATAAATAAATAAAAAAAAAATACCCGTAACGCGGTAAAATATATGAATATCTGGCGTATTCTATAAGCAATGTAAGACAGTTTATCTATAGCAATAAGTTACCAAAAGGAAATGAAAAGCCTTATCGACATCGCTACTCGGTGGTGGAATCAAGGTGGCTTCATTTTCGTTGAGATATATGGTTTACGTTACTTTATTTAATTTATGTTTCTTGGTATTTTGTGGTGATTAACCTGGATTATATGGAAAAGCGGAATGATGCACGATAACGTACTCTTAACATTTGGTGTTCCGCTTCGTGCAGACTTGTTTGAAGAAGAAGCGCCAAGCCACCGGCTGGGCCGTGCGACCCAGACGAATCGTTCTTATGACATTGTTACTGAATGGCTGACTTAACGTATTAACTTAAATAAATATTTACGATTGAATGTAGGTAGACACAGAGGAAACATTTTATAGTATTTGCACTGCTTCCGCAATTGCTCATACGAATAGTATACTACGACTGTGGCTCGTGGCTATCTAGTTTGGAAAGAGAAGACGACCATAGCATTAGTAGTAACTTTACTCAGCTTAACTGTATGCAAACTAGTTTAGCTAACATGGTAAATAGCCCAATTATACCCTGGAAGTTTTTTTATGGCAATGAGGAGGCACGCGAGCACAAGCATTGCCAACCCTGAGGACTGAGATGGAATGCCTCTATGCTAGTAATTTCACCGGTTGTCTTATCCCCGCACCGGAACACAGGAAGTCTTCATGGGTGTCCTTCTACGACTGTAGAACGAAGCTTGCAGAAAACAAAGTCCCTAATAAGTAACATCACACCTTTCGACTCCTGATAAAATAACTGACGATGTTGTTCCAGGTTTCCTGGTGGACCTGATCTCGCCGTCAGTGACTAGCGGCTTCACGTCGGGCACCGCCATCATCATCGTGATCACGCAGCTCAGGGGGCTGCTGGGCATCAGCTTCACGGCGGAGTCCATTCCCGAGAACATCTCGCTGATCATCGAGAACAGGTCCAAGGTGCAGGTGCCCGACGTGCTGCTGGGCGTCGTCTGCTGCACCGTGCTACTGCTGCTCCGCGTAAGTTTACTACAATACGTTTGATCTTCCAAAAAAATACGGAGAATGTTTTGCTGATCGAGTACTCAACATGCGACAAGTTGGATCTTCAAAAGTGTTCTTGTCTTACGGAATATATCTCCATGAGAGCTGTAATCTGACACTCTAGTGCCCTGCACAATGAACGCATATGGTGCGTTCATCATACATCATAATCCATGGCCTCACACGTCTTTTTTAGACGAAGGCATTAAGGTGTTGCCAAGTAGCCAAGTACCTATAATTCTAGAGCTTCGTTTTAGGTCAAAATATGTGAGAGTGTCAAACCACCAGACCTTACTCTCTTCACTTGAATTCTCATGACAGCAAATGCGTTGCCAACCCTAGGGACTAGGATAGAATGCCTCTAAGCTAGTCATTTCAGCAGTTGTTGCACACTACGCTTGGCGGTAGGTGGATGTCTGTGTTCATGGTTGTCTTGGGTCTTTTGCAATTGTACGTATTGGTCGACGATACAGAAGCTGAAGGATGTGGAGGTGGGCCCCAAGCGCGCGGCGCTGCGGCGCGCGGTGTGGCTCGTGTCCATCAGCCGGAACGCGCTCGTGGTGGCCGGCGCCGCTGTGTTCGCCTACCACGCCTGCGACCACGACAAGCCCTTCATCAAGCTCTCAGGTACATCCACATGTCTAGTCTGTCTCCTGGAATATCGGCAGCTTCTGGGCCATGCCACGCCGTGTCGGCAGATAAATATATCAAAGGCCCGTGACATTACAATTACCTACCGTGCTGAATTTCCTAGGGCAACATTGAGGGTATCAAACCATTAATTTATAAAAAAATGGTTTTGCTTTGCTTGATTTTACCTAAAGGAGGCTACATATGTCACTGTTTTTTTTAAACAGCATTAGCAATCATGCTTAACTCTGTGTGTTGCTATGTATGCTTTCATAAAACCATTGTTCAACCACACGCTCAAGCATGATTGTACAAGTTAGATTATTCTACTTGTATTTTCCTTATTTTTATTCTCTAATCTGTTTATAAGATTTTTTTTTTAAAGATTGTTTCAACTCTACCTACCTAAATAATAAAATCGCCCGTGTTTCACTACCATTGCTGTGCCCCATATGGGCTTTGCGTTGACTGCCTAATAATGTAACAAATAATTTGAATGTACCGTGATGGGTTCCAGGGCGCGTGGAGCCCGGGCTGCCGCCGTTCTCGCTGCCGCCGTTCAGCGTGCCCTCCGGGAACGGCACCGTGGGCTTCGTGGAGATGGTGCAGGAGCTGGGCGCCGCCGTCGTCATGATGCCGCTCGTCATGGTGCTCGCGAATATCGCCATCGCCAAGGCGTTCAGTGAGTTGCCGGCCCACTGTTGCTCTAGTCAAGCGCTAGTAGATTCTCTTCATGTAACTGGTTGTAAAAGAGAAAATTATTCTCGTACGTAATAAGTTGATGATCAATATTATTATATGAAGCTGATTTATTGACATTTAAAATTAAGGGATTTTGACTGGCTGGGGAGGCGTGGCGAAGGCGGTCTTAGTTCGGCCGCTTTCGCTTCGCCGCTGCCTCAGTGCTGTTGCAACTTCGTTGCTTTACCTACAGTTAAAATGATGGGAATGATGTGGTGTCGACAGCGTCCGGCGGGCGGGTGGACGCGACGCAGGAGATGCTGACGCTGGGCGTGTGTAACATCGCGGGCTCGCTGGTGCACGCCATGCCCACGTGCGGCGCCTTCACGCGCTCCGCCGTGTCGCACTCGAGCGGCGTGCAGACGCCCGCCGCCGGCCTCTACTCCGGTACGTTATGACGTGACGCAGGTGACACTCGAACGCGCATTCACGTATACTATATTACCTACACGTATTTTAAGCTCGACTAGCTGAGTGGGTATCCGACTAATTTCTTGTAATATTTCCCTCCTCAAATGGAAAGAGCTATGCTCGGAGTTTCTTTGCGCGATATGGTCCGTAATACGGTAATACGCCAGAGAACCAAGGTCACCGACATAGCTCAGAGAGTTAGCATGCTGAAGTGGCAATGGGCAGGCCACATAGCTCGGAGAACTGATAACCGTTGGGGAAGAAAAGTTCACGAGTGGCGGCCCCGCACCGGTGGACGGAGTGTTGGACGGCCTCCCACCCGGTGGTCTGACGACCTGGTTAGGATCGCGGGGAGCCGCTGGATGCAAGCGGCTCAAGACCGTGACTTGTGGCGCTCTTTGGGGGAGGCCTTTGTCCAGCAGTGGACGCCCCCGGGCTGATGATGATGATGATGATGATTTCCCTCCTCATAATTTAACTAAATTCGCTTGGAATTTCAAGGGTGCTGTAACTTGTCTAATACAGATTGAACCGCGCTAAGGTTGTTAATGAATTGGAAGGGACGTGGTCCTTGCTTATTCTATACATATAATAGGGGAAAAATAAAATGGAAACTACCTACTTCCAGGAATCATCGTGCTGCTGGCCCTGCGCTTCATGACGTTCTACTTCAAGTTTATTCCTAAGGCTTGCCTGTCGTCGGTCCTCATCTGCGCTGTCATATTCATGGTAAACGAACTTTTATCGTCACTTATTTAACATGAAGACCTTTGAACAGACATCATGCCGTTTTAATCACTTTGAGCTGCTGGATGATAATCTTAATATCACACCCTCCATTCATAATATTCTTACTGTGACGACTCAACAAACCAGATAAATGATCTATAAATTTCTACTTTACTTTGTGTGACGGTTCCAGGTCGACCTGGCCACTGTGAAGCGGCTTTGGCGGACGTCCCGCTCTGAGCTGGCCGTACTGCTGCTGACCTTCGTCGTGTGTCTCGTGTCCAGCGTGGAGCGCGCCGTGCTGGCCGGCGTACTGGCCGCCACGGCCGAGCTGCTGCGGGGAGTGATGCGGCCCGCCGTGCACCGGCACTGTGTGCAGGTGAGTGTGTCTCGTGTCCAGCGTGGAGCGCGCCGTGCTGGCCGGCGTACTGGCCGCCACGGCCGAGCTGCTGCGGGGAGTGATGCGGCCCGCCGTGCACCGGCACTGTGTGCAGGTGAGTGTGTCTCGTGTCCAGCGTGGAGCGCGCCGTGCTGGCCGGCGTACTGGCCGCCACGGCCGAGCTGCTGCGGGGAGTGATGCGGCCCGCCGTGCACCGGCACTGTGTGCAGGTGAGTGTGTCTCGTCTCCAGCGTGGAGCGCGCCGTGCGGGCCGGCGTGCTAGCCGCCACGGCCGAATTGCTGCGGGCCGCCACTGCTATGCACGTGCACTTTGAAGTGAATGGAGCACAATGAGTTATTTTGGCTAGGAAATGTGTGAATTATTTAAAAGTGACTAGTTTTTCTTTGAATTTATTTTTGATGTAGAGTTTTCCCCGCAGGTGGGCTCCGGTCCGGCGACGCGCGTGCGGCCGACGCTGGCGCTGATCTTCCTGAACGCGGAGCACGTGCTGGGCGCGCTGGCGGCCGCGGCGCGCGCGCACCCGCGCCGCCCGCTGCTGCTCGACGCCGGCGCGCTCTCGCTCATCGACGACGCCGCCAAACAGGTACCACCGCGAACGTTCATCTGGGACCTATTTCGAGAAAAATATGTTGAAGTCGTCAATGTCATTAGGGATGTCAAGTCAATTGTAACTTTTAGGAAACTCAACCTTATTGTTGTAGAATGTCAGATTGATTTTGGACCTAAGGTGGGTACAGTTATGGGCATAAATATATACGTTCCCAAGACGTTAAAAATATCAATACACCTCTATGCCACTGGTAATAAGGTCCGTGTATACACATATTTGATGCGATGGCTGTATATTAATACCCTTGACTCTACCAAATTAAAGTTCGTGACCGTACGCAAGTAGCGATATATACTTCTGGTGATAGTGCCCTGACAGGTTGCTACGTACTTCAGAAATATTGATGAAGTAAAAGTGTTATCTGGCAGTATATTATCAGTTCACCGATTATCTTGTGATATTGAAAATGAAATATGTATTCTTCCCCCGAATGTTGTTTTATTCGGAGTAGTCATGGTGGGGAGATTTTAATTGAAGGCGGGCATAGACATTATTTGAAACGATCAAACCTAAGTGGTACTTCCAAATGGGTATGTGCTAGATCTAATGAATGAAGATAAATGATCAAAAGTGTGGTATTATAAAATAAACGACACATTCCTATCCTGCTGATTTCCAGAGCATCGATATGGAAAAAAAATAGACAGGTTGAAAACAAAAGTCATCGCAGATTACAGGCCAATTCCGACATTGTGTCGAGAAGAAATGAGCATATTTAAAATATTGATGATTTCTACATGATGTTAATTTGATTACTGTTCTTTGTCACACTAATTAAAGTATAAATAAGCGTTAAGCAATTAATTAATTTTTACATGGTGTACGTAACCATTTTTTTTATAATGTAATAATATTTTTATTTAACTTAATTTATTTTTATAGTTTTGTTAGTCTCCGTGTGTTAACCAACACAATCCAGTTTCACTTGACAGCCTGTACAGGTCATTAATGTCGTATTCGCATTCAATTATTAGAATTATATTTTGCATTCTTAAAATAAAATAGTGGCTAGAGTCTGGCCATCGAAACTTGATACTGAAAATGTCCCCGAAATTTAAAAATGTAGCTTTAGTATGTCTGAATGAGCTACAATTAAACAATTGTAATGCTTTTGTCATTAACTTATAACTTAATACTTAATGACAAAAGCATCAACATTGTTTAATTTTAGCCCATACAAGCATACCATACCTACAATTTTATAATTTCATTGTCATTTGCTGTATCACGTTTCGATAGCCAGACTCTAATACGGCTATAGACTAAACACGCGTGTGGGGAAAATCAGGAGCGGGCATATATCAAACGCGAAATAAGAAGTGTTAAAAAATACGTGGGAGAAATAGTCTACAAGAAAAAATACGGTTGTAGAATAAATACCGTTAGCAATATTTGAGTTTGACTTAATTAGCAAATGGAGATATCTGCGAATGGAAAAATCATGTAAGGAATAAATATGACAGGTGTAAATTGTAGAATGGGAAAATACGCTGCAGGACATAAATGATTTCGAGAAACTGATCTAACCAGTCTGACTGTAAAAGATACCAACACAACGTCCGTTACTTTGGCTCGTGAGTTAGACTAGACGTTATTAAATGCAATCATGCACATTTGCATAATTCACATGTCGGACTGACATTAATTGTGACAGGCGAGTTCGGTACCGTCGGCGGTAGTATTTTTTTTGGCAGCAAAACTTGTAGATTTGATATCCACCCTGAGTAACCTAACATCACGTATATACCTACGCAATCGCGCAACGTCAACTTTAGTGACGGCTTGTCAAATACCTGTAAATAGACATTGACGATTGTTTGTATGAAACACTTGGTCTCCAGGCCCTGGCGCGGCTGGTGAAGAAGTTCAACAGCTCTGGGCAGCGGCTGGTGGTGTACAACGCGTCGCCCGAGGTGGAGGGCAGCCTGCGCGCCGTGGAGGGGCTGGACGCGCGCGCGCTGAGGGTCGCGGCCGCCGCCGAGGCGCTCGCGGCCTGCGCGCCGCCGGCGCTCGCGGGGGAGACCACGGAGCTGCTCGCCAAGCCCTAAGCTAAGGGAGGTTCTTTGTGATGGACAAGCACGCTGGGTGAATGATGCACCGTGACGTAGCGACCACTACGACGTGGGACAATCAGTAGCATTTATCGATTAAATTAATGAACAAGTGTAACGTTGCACTTACCCGGGCAATTGAATGACCAATAATCGCCCGTCCACAATCTCGTTCTATTACACCAAGTTACAGCAGCTATAATTGATAGGTTAATAAGCATTAAACTGCCCGTGTAAGCGCACCTTAAGAGTTTATCTGGCCAAGTTGAAAAAGGTAAACCAACATAATAGAGACACATTTTTTTTCATGGATGGACAAATTTAAACAGCTAATAGTTCTTAATTTTATTTTTGAATAATTAAAAATCGTTTTTTTTAGTAAAGTCTATAACGAAAATATAGTAGCCAATACAGTTTTCACAGTATTTATGTATACCGTCCTTACTACCAATTCCACCAAAAAATGTTAACAACTTAACAGACGATTAGAAGTGTTAACTCTTGTCAAAATGTATGAACTAACAGTCGATTAACATTGATTAAATTTAACAAAGTTTAGTGAAAACAAATCTAACAAGTTGTTGTTAATTCTACAACCATATATTATTTTGCACACAAAGGCTAAGGTGTTTAGTGTATATTAGTGACAAGTTATAAGCCCATCGCTGAACAATACTACAAGCCTTTAATCCCTTAGGCGCCTCATATGACTTCCACGGAAAGGCATGGAGTGGCGCTATTCTAAGCCGGTAACCACACTTTAACGGTATCATTCTGATAGGGTTCTATGGTAGCGCAAGAATGTGTTGTTGACCGAACGAGTATTCAAATCAGATGCGAGGGCGAGTGAGAGAGCGATATGCAGCCGATGGTTAATAGTAATGTTAGTACTTAGTACCATAAGTTTTTTGTACAAATTCAGTTTTTTATAATAAATAATTGTCGACATGTCGTTTAGGAGTTAATATTATTTAACATGGCTACGAGTGAAAGAAACCATATTTGTATTCCAAGAGGAACGGGACCGATACAATCGTAGCGAATCACAATGTGATCTCCAACATTATCGAACGGCCCGAAGCGAGGGTCGCTTGATCCCATTTTCAGTTTGAAATAAGACTAGTATACTTAAAATTATAGGCGCGCCTTTTTAGGACGCCTGTGGGCCTGGTATGGCTGCGGTTATCGCGTGACGAAATGTGGATAAAGCATTCGTCACTCTCGTACTCATGTACTTGTCAAAAAGTAGTCGCAGCCATATTTTGCCCCCTGATTTGACATCTATCAACTGAGTACAAAATATGTCGTTGCTTAAATACAGAAGCGTCACAATCAAAATATTTTTGTGTTTCATTTAAATTCGGAATGCTATTTACTTTAAGTTTCAAGTTTATTTTTGATTTGTGGCGCTTTTGTATTTAAGCAGCGATGTGTTCATGGCAAGAAGCTTATACAACTACATATGCAGAATAAAGAGCAAACTTTGCATTCGAACTAGAAAATAACCTTTAATAACGTCACGTATATTTTGTATTTCTTTTCTTAGGAATCAAGAAATGCTATGCAAGATATTTTATGAGATGCAAAATACCCTTGACATAATTCCAGGTCGTTTTCCTAGCTTCAATTGTTTGTTTGCTGTGCAGTAAGCTAAGCTTCTTGATTCGAGGAATGTTTAAAATAATCTCATTTTGATTAACTCCTGTTTGACCGTAAGACCGTCCGGTTTGTGGCAGGCCCTTACAGGTCTGAACTACTGACAGGCTTGACTGAACCCCTCGATAAAAAAAGCCCTTACGAATAATTATGAAATTAGAACAGCTTGATTAACTGCATTTCTTTGTGGTTATAATTTGTGCTGCGCTGACGGCTGTCAAAGCAGGCCTCTTAGAGGGGTGCGACTATAGTATAATTATAAACTATCGCTAACTAGCAAATTGTGCTTTGAAAGAGATAATAAACCAGCTTTGTATATATGCTTGTTCAGGCGTCGTAGTTCATACTTTGTATTGCGTTTGGAAGTATTAAGATCGCTTAGAACAGTGAATTCTTAGTTACCTCCTTGTAGAATATAAGTAAGTTAAGTTTTAAATATAAGTTTGTTTGTATATTACGAATTATTAAATAACGTTCAATAAATATCGTTTGGATAAGTTTTATTTAGATTTTATTAAACCTTTACGATATTCTCAAGTTAAAACGGGATTTAATTGCATAAAATTAAATACAAAATGACGCTTCGGCCTAGTGGGTATAGTGACCCTGCCTACGAAGCTAGCGGCAAAACCTGGTAAGGGCAGATATTTGTGTGATGAGAGCGAGTATTTCTTCCTGAGTCATGGGTGTTTTCTATGTTTTTAACACATTCATTGCCACCAACCCGCTCGGTGAGTCCATTTTGTACGAAAATCAGAGCTCTTGGCAAAGAAAGTGAAGTATTCATTTCTCTACATAAGTATTTATATCATGGTCTAGTACCCATAGGTCAATATAGGTCAATTGGTATGAAATAGTTCCCTGATATTTATTTTATTGAATTAAAATTATTAATAGGGAATATGCATGTTTTTTTTTTTTAACTATTCTATAAGTTGTTACATAACCGGAAAAAATATAACATTTACAAAATATGAATAAATAAGCTACAAAAAATAATTATAACTCTTATCATTTTCGGACGACTTTTAAACGCTGCTATTTTGGCGCGCTTAATCTGTGACGTCACCGTGCACTGTCATTTTTCGTCCATATCGGAATCACATGCATATTCCCTATTGCCTGGACTATTCAATCGCATTGCAACGATCGTGGTCACGCAAAGACGGAGAGCCGGCCATCAATGTCTGTGGGCGCTGCGAGCTTTCCGAACTAGGAACCCGTACTTTGGTCTTGTCTTTGTTGATTCGAATCGACGATCAACACACACAATACTCAGAATCATCACAACATCCGACGATTTATCCCGCGGCTGGCATTTGTTGAGCAGAGTTTTGCCGAGTTTCTTACGCCGGTTCTTCTCGGGGCAAAGGTTTTATTTTTCGAACCGGTGGTAATGCTTTTTGACATTCATAGGTGCATTATATTATGCCTAAATTGAAGAATAAAGAACTTTGACTTTGACTTTGACTTAGAGCACTGAATGCCACGACGTCAAAGAATTTTCAATATTTTTTTATTTAAACCGCTTCATGCCAATTCTTCAGTAGAAATGTCGTTCCGTGGAGTGAATTTTAGAACCATGAGGCTTGATCCGATGGTTCGGTTTCGATTCAAGCAAATGCCCATTCATAGCAATTGCGGACGTATGCACATGAATGAATTATAATTTGAAACCAAATATTTTTTTTTATGACTTGACACTGTTACTATGACGGGGTTGTATGGCCTAAAGGACCCAGTCACATTAAAGTATAAAAAATTATGAATGTCATGATTGAACTCGTGGCTGATGGAGAGCGGCCGTAGTGTACCTAACATCAGTTGCATTTATAGCGGCATTCCGTTGAAGCCCTCAGGGCTCGTTGAAGCTTGAAGCCCTCAGGGCTCGTTGAAGCCCTCAGGGTTGCAACGCGTTTGTAGTCTCGAGATCGTCATCGTCAGATTGCTATGAACTTTAAAGTTAACTTACCATCAGGCCGGTTTGCTCAATGCCTTGAAAAAATAGGAGATAGTTTATATAACAAGTGTTAAGTATTTAAGCTTAATATTGTAGTGCCCGACGGGGTTTCATGGCAGAACGTAAATTGTACCTTAAACACCACTGTACCTACCCATGAAAGCAATGAATAAACTGAATAAACTGAAACTACAGTAAAAGACTGAAGAATCTGAAAATGTATGAAATTGACATTAAACTTCTTATCTGCATATTATTATTATGCACTAGGTACATGCAGTAGTACCTAGTCAACAGCCTGGCCCGATTTTGACAAACGAGGTTTTGATTACATAGACGACAACATCGAAACATGCATTTGGGGTTTTAATGCTAGTTTTGCTCAAGCAAATTTTCATACATATATTTTTTGCGGGTGGTAGGACCTTGTGCGGGGTCCGTCCGGATCGTCTACCACCTCTTATCCATTAACCTACCGCCAAACAGCAGTGTTCGCATTGTTGTGTTCCGGTTTGGGGATAAGACAGCCGGTGTAATGACTAGCATAGAGGCATTCCATCTTAGTCCTCAGGGTTGGCAGCGCATTTGCAGTCTTAGGCTTGCAGTCTTGTGAATGCGAATGTCTATGGGTCACAGTTTCCACTTACCATCTGGTGGCCTGTGTGCTCGTCAGCCTTCCCTATGCCATAAAGAAAAAAAAATACGATTTACCATTATACATTATACGAATTCCCAACGAATGTTTCGACTGAAATGCTTAAATCGTTATATGTCGTAGGTAGGCATATCTCCACCTTTCTGGTTTCTGGGCTAGGGCTCAAAGCCCATATAGCTTCTGCATCGTAATCATATCGTTACTGTTATGAATGTTATGATAGCTCTTATTCACTTGACAGTAAGGGCTACTACGACGCGAACAAGATGATTACGATATAGAGATCCTGGAAGAGACAAACTGGTTGGAGTAAGGCCCATATCAATTATTGATTACCTACCTATTATAATAATAGATCTGACCTTTATTTTTTTATCTGGTAAGTAGATAAGATAACAAATTGGTGATATTGGATATCCGTTTGAATGAGCGAACGCTAATTGTGCGTTTCGTTCATTCTCTTCAACGTATTGTTAATGTTACCAGTTAACACATAATGCTTTTTACTAACTCTCGGGAAAATAAAAATCTATATATGATATGCGAGACATTCAAACTGATCAAGTCAAGAGTCGCGCCCGCGCACTAAGGGTACTAACCTCCAAATCACACTTTTCCGGTTTTTATATCTTATGTGTCGTTTCTCTATAGGGTTTTGACGATAGAAGAAATAAAAAGAAATAGAAAAACCGTAAGTACCTCTTGCCACTGTTTGGGTTTGAAACCCTAAAAGTATCTAACTTTACTTTAAAATACTTTATAGTGTTGACGTATTGGGAAGTCATAATAAGCATTTTTTATGACATGAAGAACGAGAACACAGGCCAATTTTAATCTAAAAATTGTAACTATAAGACGGCAAATCCGTTGCCAACTCTAAGCATGTATAGTTAGATTAGATGATAGTTAGGTTAGATGTAGAGTTCGAAAATAAAAGCAGTTTAAATATGCGCAATTAAAAAATTCAGGACTAAAAATAAATAAAAATGAATGACTCAATGTCTGGCCCTAGTTTAATAATTTAACCTAACCTCAATAACTTTAATAAAATTGTAATTGACAGTAGCGTCACAATTTATTTATGAGAATATTGTTTATGTCATTAAAAATCAAGACTCTTTTGTTAAAAATTTTGATATACTTACATCATTTGAATACAAGAAATAAAAATAAAATTGCTATTAAAAAAATTCGTGTCCGTAAGGTTTATAAATCATTTGTAGGTCAATGCATTCTTTTCTATAATAAATTACCTGACACGCTTTTAAAGTTACCATTTCCCGTACTTAAAAGTTACTTGAAAAAGTCGTTGATGTCTAAAGCTTACTATAGGGTCGAGGACTATCTAACAGATAAAAATGATTGGCCTAAACTTAACTAAACACCTAAATAACTGAATAATAAAATAGGCATAAAAAATATATGTAAATATTGTATATTGTCTAGGGGACACGGTTTCTGTAGGAGAATGTATCGAAAATTTGTATGTGGTGGTTGTCTTGCACTGTCATAGGTAAGTATATTTTTAGTAAATATATATATATTTTTCTATTACTACTACTTATTACTCCCTATGAAAGTTCTTAGTTTTGACATATTTTCCTGCTCAAGCTAAGCTTAATTTTTTTTTTTTTTATGTTATATTCATTGTTTTATATAATGCTAGGTTAAGCTTTATAATTGTATAATATCATAAGTAGTATTTAAAAAAACGACTGACTGTTGAGTTTCTTGCGGCGTTTCTTCTCAGCAGTGGTCTCTTGCGAAGCGCTGGTATATTTTTGACGTGTAAAAGTGCCCGAGCGACCTACTTACTGAATAAACATCTTTTACCTTTTTTTATCTTTTTATCTGTAAACGCTGAATCATTCAGGTACGTATTTCGAATGAAATGCCAATACAATTACGAACGTATCAAACACGTGTAGGTACATTTAAATTAGATTACATCAAAATTCCATCTAAAAAATAGGGACCTTTAAGATATAGTATGGTATCACAGAATGAACGAACTATTTACGGAGAGGCGAAACCGGTCGTTGACGTTGACAAGACAACCGACCGAATCAATTTCTCTGCTCTCGGTCTCGCTCGCTCGCGCGCGGCGCGCGCTGTTCGTTCATTTCATTTCATTTCAGTTCGGCTCAACCATTCACTCTCGCTCGTCGCATCGACCGCCCGGACGAGTCGGTCGCGGCCCGACTTTTTATTCCGAGACAAAGGGATCCCACAAAAATATGTAAATCGTAACATAAAGCGCGCACAAAATACGTTTTAATACACAAATACATGTACAAGAGTCAAGAGCGCAGGCAAAAAAGGATCCCCACCGGGCGGTATCGACCTAGTTCGCTAGTGTTTATGTTTAGTAAAGTGGGTATCTTTCGGTGTTTGTTTTGCAAACAGTGAGATAAAAGAAGCTTTAAATCGGGTGGCAGCCGGTGCGGTGTGTTCGGTAGGGTTGTTATGTAGTGGTTGTGTAGAGTAAGGTGATAATGATGTGGGTGGTGGCGGCGCTGGCGGTGCTGGCCGGGGCGGGCGCGGCGACGCCCGGCGGCGAGTCCTTCCTCACCAACATCAGCCGGACCCTGCGCTCCGAGATGGAGGACGTGATGCAGATGGCGCATGTGAACTACTCCTCGCCGCAGATCAATGTGACATATGTGGCGAGCGTGCAGTTCGACATGCGAGCCATGGGCCCACTCTACAACCACACGGACCTCGTCATCAACGCCATCGCCAACAAACAAGCCTATCCTGAAGGTAAGCAACCTAAACCTAGTGTAACAAACTACATACAGGGTCAAGAGTCGAGACCCCGAAGAGTTTTGTTGGTAGGTAGGTATACCTTTTTGGATTATAAAAGGGTTTTTAGTTACCAATGGCTTTGTTTCTTCCTTTATTTCAATTACACTTCTATTAGCTTTTTCTAAAACTAATTTCTTTATGCCCATAATGCAAGTTTCACATGCAGAATTATTTTGTAACTTCAATGAATCACAATTTTTGATTATAAAAGACTGGAATCCATATTTTTTTTATTAATCTAACAATGATATCTCACTGTAATGGGTGTCATTCTTGACAAGTTAATATTATTACTGAAAATTGAAACATGGACAATAAACAGTCCTAAGTTGCTTATAAAAGTTTAAACCTAATTAGATGAGTTTGTAATGTGTTATTTGTTTGTAAATTAAAGACTACCTATCTTGTTACATGCTAGAAAAGAAACACATTATGAACTGTTGTGTTAATAAACCCGTAGTTATTAAATACAAACACAATTTACTTTAACTTAGCAACAAAGGCTATTATATCGTTCTAGCACAGTCCAGTGCCTTTATTCTTGGCGGCTACATCCAAATGGTATTTTTACTGTTATGGTATTGTTTCTAACTTGGCCGCCATTATTCTCAGGGAAATAAGAGCTATCAAAATGATGAGTTGATGACAATCCGATAACAGGTCAAAAACAATATGGATTGTACCGTGTTGAATAGAGGCACTGGTCCTTGTTTTTATACTAAACAACTGACCCACTCTCGGCTCCATTAAATAGGCCATATTAATACAGGGGAATAAAGCTTCCTCTATTAATAAAGCAATTTAAAAATCAGTTTGTAATTATATAAATTATCTTGAACATGAAAAACAAACACTATTTTACCTCTTCATAATATTAGTGTAGGTGCAAGTGTGTGTTGTTTAATGGTATGTTCGGTCTTCTTTAACACCTTCACAATTTGTTATAATTATAGTTTGCTGCCTGGAGTCAGACATACTGAATTTATAACTAACTGTGTTTACTCTAAATTCTTTAAAATTTTATTATTATTACAGACCACATTACACAAACATGTGAATAAACAATAGTGTTTGTAAAAGTGTTAGAAAATAAAACTTCTTGATCTCATAATTACAAAACCACTTTGTGTATATTAGGTATATGCATTAACTTATAATTTGCATGTAGCCAATATAATTGCACTTTGAGTGCATGAATGCACTTCTTGGGTGAATGGATAGGTAGGTATTAAGTTTACTTTCATGCATCGGGATTGCAGTTCTTGTTCTTACTGCTATTATAGCATTTTGTATGATTTTCATTCTTAGTTCTAGAATTAATCTATACAGGGTGTCCCGTAAGTAGTACGACAAATTAAAATGAATGATAGGGTATCACCAGGGCTACCAAAAACACCCCCATGTATGTTCAGCGAATTTTAGTACTTTCAGAGATATTGATCTTTTTAATCCGAATTTTAGTAATTTTTCCATTTGTCCATCATATGAATAACCCTATAATAAGGTCATGTATTATTTCAATGCTTTTTTAGTCTTTTCTTACATTGTTAGAAACATTATAAACTCAGGATGTTTTTAAGCTACAGTCCAGTTTTTTCTTCATGACAACTTTTTGTTTAATCACACAAAGTTACTTTCTCCATACTAAGTGAACCACATATTTTTTTTCATCTAGTGCGGAAAACCCATTTTGTCGTACTACTTACGGGACACCCTGTATATAAATGTATCCTGTTTCCCTTGGTCACGTCATAACTCAAGAATGGCTTAACCGATAATTTCCTTTTTTGTGTTCATAGTTTATCAGGACAAGGTTTTTATAAAAAAAAATAGGCTCAGGCGGCGCCGGGTCCGGACAGCTAGTCCTTTACATTGGTTAATTTGAACCAACAGCGCTAGAAAATCTCATTGTGTTCCGTTATTTGCTTCTTAAATGGGTTGGGGAGACTCAACTTATTGCTAAAAGTAGAGGAATTGGACAAAAGATCCCACTGGGTCTAAGGATCATGTCATCATGTCAGCCGAAAGACGTCCACTGCTGGACATAGGCCTCCCCCAAGGCTTTCCACTCCGACCGGTCTTGTGCTTTTCGCATCCACCGCGGTCCCGCGATCCTGACGAGGTCGTTTCTGGTAGCCGGGGGATCGCATGTAAAACTAACTAATAGTTAAACATAGACTTCCGTGTTACAATTCAAATAAATAAAATTATGGCTAAACTAATTAAACAAATATTACCTATTTACAAAAACTAAGCTCTAGGCTGGTACTATGAGTAGGTACTACACAACAACAAATAAAAATTAAAAGATTTTCCAGTTACAAATACTACCTATAGATGTTATAATTTATAATGTAAGGGGTAAAATGCACATTTGTACATACCACAATAACTATACATACATTGAGCAGACAGTTTCCTGCTTAATAAAAAATAATGAACTAGGTCCAGATGATATCCGCAGTAGAACTAAGGTTACCGACATAGCCCTAAGAATAGCTAAACTGAAGTGGCAGTGGGCGGGGCACATTGCTCGCAGGACTGATGGCCGATGGGGTCAGAAGGTTCTGGAGTGGCGTCCGCGGACCGGAAGACGAGCTGTAGGTAGGCCTCCAACAAGATGGAGTGACGACCTCGTCAGGATCGCGGGACCGCGGTGGATGCGAAAAGCACAAGACCGGTCTGAGTGGAAAGCCTTGGGGGAGGCCTATGTCCAGCAGTGGACGTCTTTCGGCTGACATGATGAGGTCCAGTTGGCCAAAATGTGGTCTACCACCCTACGGTTAAAGTTCATTTGCACTCATGATACAAGTTCGAAAACATTGTAGCAGTTCATTATGTGGGTCGATTTATAATTTATCTACTTTACAATATCCTAATGTCAACTGCTCATCACAAATTATAATTTTTCCCGATGCAATGGCGTTAATTGTTGAGGAGTTCTCCCGGTACCCACCATCAGATCCACTTCACTATATAGATAGTGACGAGCATAAATCGCTTAGAAATCGTACCGTTCCGGTGGTTCATCCGTGGTCTTCATCTTCCGTTCCACGAAAGCAAATGCACGATCTACTATAAAAAAATACCCAAATTGTTATAGATGTAATATTTTAAGAGAATCCTCGATTTCTCCAGGATCCCATCGTCAGTCCTGACTTAATGACAATAGGACCACCAGGGAACAAACGAAAAATAATTTTCCAATCGGTCCAGCCGTCTTCGAGGGGAACTTTCATTAAAAAAAAGATTCCAGCAAACTCGTCCTTTTAAAGACTGTTAAAAAGTATTTATTGACCTTTTTCCTTATTATATTAGGTACCTATTTTGTTGCGCTTGAAACATTCCCCATTCTGCGATAAATACAAATGCGAAACCAATATTTTGTTGTTTTCCTTGTAGGTCTGTATTTAATGGTTGATCTGTATTCGATGACGGTGCTAACGAGAAATAAATTTCGTTAAAATGACCTATTGGCTTTCTGCGACTGGGGATAGTGCCTCAACAATAAAATTGCTGACCCTACACACACCGTACCTGATATTTAACTTCGATCGGCAGTACCTATGTATGAAACTAAAGAAAATTTATTTTAATCTAGTGTTGTTCAGCTGTTTGTCCCGCTTGACTGTTCTGATTGAGGGTTCGTTTTTTATACCTTAATGTCTCCTGTTGAGTGTTTCCGCTGCTGCCTCGGTCTGCGGTGTGAAGTAAAACGACGAGGCAGACCTAACCCGGGGGGCGCGACGGATATACGTAAATAGAGCTCGTCTTCAACACTCGACGTGTGGAGCTGGGCCACTCGCGCGCATCGGCAGTTGTGGCTGGTTTAAGGCTTGGTCAAACACACGGCGCGACGCAGCGCCGCGTCCGCGCCGCGCGACCGCGGCGGCTTTAAATACATGCTAACAGGTTAGCGACGTCAAACAGACTGCGTCCCGCCGGCATCGCGCCCATGTTTGACGTCGCTAACCTGTTAGCATGTATTTAAAGCCGCCGCGGTCGCGCGGCGCGGACGCGGCGCTGCGTCGCGCCGTGTGTTTGACCAAGCCTTTATGCAGTTCATCGTTCCCCAACCAAACAAGCATCCGAGTGAGGCATGGTGTTGCATGTCCCAGACCGAACCAATTGGGATCGTTCATATTTGAATAAAAACCGTTTCGAGCAATAGGGTTTTAAAGCCGTTCTGCATTATTAAGTTTTCGAAATATTTATTTATTTCGGATATTTCGACAACAGTATATTTAACATTTGTTTGACTTTCGTTTTCGGCTTGAAGCCCTCGGGGGTGTATCTAACGGGTTAGGCGAATCATGTCATCCACAAAATGTCTGCTGAATAAATAAAGATATTAAAACAAAACTATTGGGTCACATACAAAATTAATGAAATTGGTCTCTTCAAATTACCTATACCTATAGTAATTTTGTTTTTGTGGTCTATCCCAATCGTGGGTTTGTTTACTAGCGAGCTGCTCTCGCTTCATTTCGGTGCATGCGAGTTTTCTCCAACACCCGTTTATAATCCAGAATCTATTATACGTAACCCCTTCCTCTTGAATCGCTCTATCTATTGATGGACACCGTATTGAAATCCGTTGCGTAGTTATGAAGATTGAGGTGGCTGTTAAACCTATCGATCGATCGCCAATCAGTCAGCTGCAGTTATTTAGAATAGATTGATCGATGATTGACGTTATTGTTGTAACTATACCGTTTAAACATCGTATTTGAGAGGGACATTCCATTACCGTATCACTTGAAGGATAAAATGAGTAGGTAATTTAACTTCATTAGGTTATCAACTCATCATACATTATTTCCTAGCGCTATCCTCGTGTGTTAGGAGGGAGTTAAACTTCAATGGTTTTTCCCTTTTGCTGTTGTTAAAATACTAATAATAATTAGTTAAATTAATAAATACCGTATGAATCCCGTATAACAGGACAAAAATAATATGACGCGCGGTTCAAGCAATAATAGACCCTTGATCAACGGTGTAAAGTGCGTTGACTCGAGCCGTAAACCGCACTACAATTTTACGATAGTTTTCAGTGGTAATAAAATAGCGTGATCCCAGTTTTTTTATTCCACCTGGCAAACGAGTACAAGACAGACAGGGGCGAATGTATTGCCAATCTCGAAGACTTCATGCAATGACTATGTTACCCTAGTAATTTCATGGACTATTTTGTCCCCTTTACCGAAACATCAATGCGAACACTGCTGCTTGGCACATGGACCATAATTACGCAGATGTGACCGAGTAAACACGAGTAAAGAGTAGATATAAATTACCAAGTGGTTTACAGCTCCCTCGCTGCGATAACTTCACCAAACACTGCTCTCGAGAATTGCATATGTTCGTTAGGGTGTTCATGAATCAGGTGGTTTTAGGATAGACTAGCTACCGAATCCGTTTAATTTATTACTATTATATATTTTCGAATCATGGCCATCTCGCTTTTGTCGATATGTCTGCAAAATACATGTAAATATATGAAAAGAACAGACTGACTAACTGACTGATATCAACGCAGAGCCCACACCGGTGGGTCTAGAGACTCCAAATTTGGCACGTAGGTTCCTTATGAGGTGGTCTAAATCGACCCCAACGGGAAGATATAGGAAGAATACCGGGAAACTAATTCTACGCGTACGAAGTCGTGGGCGTACTTTAGTAAACATCACTTCACCGCTGTCCACTATACTGAACATAAGTTGCTAACACAGGACCTAGAGGTGTTCATCAGAATTAACATTTATTTGTTGAGGATTCGAATTATATTCATCATGTCAGCCGAAAGACGTTCACTGCTGGACATAGGCCTCCCCCAAGGATCTCCACTCAGACCGGTCTTGTGTTTTTCGCATCCACCGCGCTCCCGCGATCCTGACGAGGTCGTCACTCCACCTTGTTGGAGTCCTACCTACAGCTCTTCTTCCGGTCCTAATAATTATATTATCATACTAAAATCCTAAGACCACTCATTGCTGGTCATTGCTTTGGCAGCAGTAGTAACTAAAGTTTATTGAGCTGCCTGTCTGCGGCCATCAATCAGCTGGGCATTTGTCGCACAAACATGTGATCGGGCACAGGGCGACTGCGCGGGCGTCGGCGGCGCGCGCAAGGCGCGGCCGACGACCCGTCTGCCACAGCTCCTAGGGCTGTCTACTGCATCTAGTGTTCAACTTGCTTTAACCCGCAAGCTCTTCCATATATTTGTGTAATGATATTTCCTTGGGGTAAAGTATTAGAAACATTATTTGTCTAACCAACTAGGTATCTATCTCTGTGCAAGAAATATGTTATGTATGTCGTTTTTACTCATGTGACGTAGAGTTTGACACCACTATAGTACAGATACTTACTTAATGGAGAAAACATACTTCTGACGACCTCAATATAATTTAAGAACATTTTACATGCTGTGCTATTTATGCTGAAGCATTACATTGAGCAGTACATAATCTGAATCAAAAGTCATGGCTAAGATCGATCGTGCCATACTGCTCTTGTTATTCACCGCAGTCTAGTCAAACTCTTGAAAATGGCACTCGATCATGAAATGAAGAGTGATTTGTTATCACTTTTATCAGCCGCAAGAGCCTGGATTCTTTCCGCTCGAAGCCTTAATTGTGTAGCGGTATTATCAACGGAAGTCTTAAAAACTACTTTATTTAGGACATTCCATTAGTTGACGTTTGAACTATATAATTGGATAGGAAATTAATTACCAAAAATATTAACGGCCAATTATACAAAGTATAAAAGAGGTTTAAACACACAAAGTTACTGCAAACCCTGTTGCACACAATGGTAGCTCTTTTTCCTTATTGGCTGCGTGCGCGCAGGGCGGCGCGTCGCGCTCTATTTTTTATTGTTCGCGGCGCGATCTGCCGCCCTTTTAAGGATCCACTCGTTACCCGACCATCTGCGCAAGACAACTATAATAATCATCATTATTTTATGGGGCAATAAACGAAGAAATTACCACCAAGAAACTATATCTCGGTAATAAAGTTTTAATAACAGATAGATTTCGAAATGCGCCGAAACGAGCAACGTTTCGCAAACCGGCCAAAGCTGTAAACTTGATTAATGTAGCCAGTAGCTCGCGTTGTACGGCGCACCGGCAAACGCTTGTAAGCCGGTAAAGTATACAGCTACTCGTCTAACTGCGAGTCAGCTGCATAACGGTCTGTTCGACCTGTTCTCGTGTCGACCAGCTCTGATTTGTCGCCTTTAAAGGACGACTGCACGGCCTCCGCTCGCCTGGGCCGGCCGCCTTTCCTTTCGGATACGCGCATGACTAACACCAGTTATCGCTACTATTGTTACTGTCCTGCGTCACGCAACCACCAAGTGTGGTTCACCTCTCGCACTCACTCGTATATCGATGGTAATCGAGGTTAAAAATTCTCACCTTCAGAGTAGTTTATGTACCGGTTTACTGAATTAAAGGCTTGACATTTTTGTATGTCGATACTGTACACAGGCTTGTATGCTGTACTTGCGTGTATGCTCGTTAAGAAAGTTCTTGGGTCGTATAATAAACTGGTTGGAAATCCACGCGAGTCGCATCTTGCCATTCCGACACAGGGAATATAAACGTTTGCAAGTCCAGTCTCCAGTGGGATCTAGTGTTTGTGGAACATCAAACGCCAGTAATTACGATCTGCTGAGTAATTGAGGAAACTGGAAACTATAAAACTTCAAAGCTGCAGAGCGCCCTGCGCGGTCCACGGCGTTTTCGGAATGACATTAAAATAAACGATGGCCGTTTATTAGTATTTAAGGACTTAGGTAATTGTGCACTTAGTTTAAGTACAAAACTCTGCTTATGGGCAATTAAAAGGACGCTTTAACCATCAAGACTGATCCTACCGGAAGGTGCAGTAGATGTTCGACTCTCGTCTATTAAATTATACTAACTGTTACCCGCGAGTCCCGCGACTCCGTCGGCGTGGAATTCGTTTATCGTTTTTCACTCGAAAACTTATTTATTTGTCAGTAATGGCGGCTGGGTTAAATTAAAAACACTACGGAATCACGTCAAAAGCTATGTTGTTTTACGGTGAAGAATAAGAGGCCGTGCTTAGCTATGTGAATAGGTAATATAAATGGATACTGGATACAGTGAAAATTCTTCTGCAACATCTCTTTACATCCATTGGTAGTTTGTATACCATGGCATGTATTACTGAAAATATATGGTTAAATGTGTTTACAGGATACTATAGAAGCGCACAAATATGAATAATGCTAATAAGCGGTCATAAAAAATGAATAACACAGAATTGAATGCACATTAAAACTTATCAGTCGCTCGGCCGAATCTGTGCGAGTTTCTCACGCAGATCCAGTAGCGGTTCTCATATCACCGCGCCAGTTATTGTCCGGGCGGTTCGATTCCCAGCCCCGGCGAAACCGCCGTGTTGTTCCTAGCACTACGGAGACGGGTCGTTCCCATGCACGCGATAACATCTTATAATAACTAATTCAAGTTTTCATATCAATGAGACGTTCCTGCTGACTTTATGGTAATAACGGGATGCCTTTCGTAAAAAAAGCTGGTTACTGTACTGGCTGTACTACACGTGGTTTTTCCTATGCCAGTTTCAAAAACACGATAAAACTCGATATCAATTCATTTCATTGGTTAAGTCTTGTACTAATCAGACAACGTCATTTTGAAATATCTAAATAGTTTCCCCAGAACAGTACAAATTGGTATTTTGCAGAATTTTGTAGATATTGATTCTGGAGTCAGATCGTAAAAACATACGGGTTGGATAAGAAATTTTAAGCGGCAATTCAGTCAAATCAGCAACAACATAAACAAAAGAACCATCAAGGGAAAAATATTATTATTATTATTATTGTCGCTAAGGGGGATAAGACAGCCGGTGTAATGACTAGCATAGAGGCATTCCATCTTAGTCCTTAGGGTCGGCAACGCATTTACAGTCTTAGGCTTGCAGTCTTGTGAATGCGAATGTCTATGGGTCACAGTTTCCACTTACCATCAGGTGGCCTGTGTGCTCGTTTACCTTCTCTATGCCATAAAAAAATTGAAATTAAGTTCGCCGTTTGTACCCTTTTTGTGCAGTAAATTTTTAATAAAGAAATAATATACCCTCCAGTAAATATAAAAAATATGTAGGGCAATCTGTAATGGTTTCGAGTTAATTCCATAGTACCTATTCTACAATATTTCCCAGATCAGAGCATAGTTGCCAGGGTTTAACCAAGGTGACGTCAACGTGTTCCTCTTTATGTAAAGTGATGTCAACGGGGCGGCGCCTGCGATCCCCCGGTCGTGTCCGCTTGGCTGACTTGCCATAAATCCAACCTAACATTTACATCAGATGTGTTGGGTAAGTGACACACCTACACCTTTCTCCGAAGGATCTGTTTAAAAATGATTTCTCTAGAAGGTAACTGAAACATAAGTGTTAAAGAGTTTAGGGACTTGATTTGAATAATTAAATGTTACGAATCTATCGCGCGGTTCCCCGTCGTTGAAGCATCCGTATAAAGCAGCGTTGTAGGAAGTTGTAACTGTTAAGTTTTATGCTTGGCGATTGAGTTCTCCGCCGATAATTAAACGTTCTGTATTGATAATTTATTTACACAAGCGTCAGATGGAGATTTGAATCTAGCGCGGTGTTGCAACGTCACGGTAATACAAACGGTCCAACGGTTGCTGCAACCGCGTCGAGAGACCCCTTTGTGCGTTTGATTGCATTGCATTCTTGAGATCATGAGGCTGGTGTCGACACCGTATGACGTGACAGACAATCGAGATTGGGCAGAAGTGCTTGACCTCGTCGGTTCTGTTCCTGCCTTAGCCTTTCGCACAGCTCATGGCTGTCAGTTCCTTCCCTGTATGGTGCTTTTAATTAACTATGTAGCCGCTTTCTACTTTCCTTGATTGTCAGAAAATTTAAATTCACATCCAACACTAGTGGGTTTTCATTTAGAAAACATTGACGGAGGAAATAAAATTGCCAGTTAATTACGCCGGCTGTGAAGCTACAAAAATTATAAAACTTTGGCCGGAGTTTGAGCAATTTTATTTGTAAAGGATACCATATAAAAGTTTGCGACACGCGCGTTTCAAGAAAAGTTGAGCCCTCCTACTTTCACTTGCCTTTTGTCCTTTAGCACGAATCAATAATGTACATGCAATGCAATACAATTGAGCGTGTTTGCACAAGGTTTACTTTCTGGCGGGTGGTCGAACAGCTCCACAACATGTGCCTGTGCCCAGTGGTGTCGTTGCAGTGATCCGTGAAGCCGCTGCTTTCGCGCGACCTCGCACGTGCAGAAAGATCAATCCAATGTTTAAACCGTTTGTCGCTTTCACTTGCATCTGCTTAAGTTAGAATACTCCCACGGTCTTTGTTTACCACACAACTATGTCATACAACCGAACTATGAATAAGAATTCGCATTGTTATAAGGATAGCCACTATGAGACTTCTCCTTTCATAATATTGTTTTTTAGATTGTCACGTATTGTATCTAACACATCTTTAAGTTAATAGTATGGAATGATCACATAAGATATCATGAGTAATCATTTTCTGCGGCGGTTGACCCGCTTGCTGAGTCATCGATGTGTGATACGTCAGCATCAGATCAGCCACTAGTGATCGGCGATGATGCCGCGCTGCGTGCGCGGCTGGCTTCGAATTTAGGCCAGTGGGTGTTCAGGCTTCGTGCCAAGGCTGTATTAAAATGGCTTCGCCTATTGTGCCGTTGAAATGTGAGCTACATTTTTGATTACAGTAATTGCCGGAAAATACCTGTTTTGTGAAAATAGAGGTGTACCTGAGTCAGAAGTTGCTGCTTATTTGTGAGCTATACAGATTTATTACACATACATGTAAAATTTACTATCTGCAGTCGTACTTTCTTTAAAATTCAGATTTGAAGAGAATTGAATAACGGTTAACGTTCTATTAGAATGTTCAGTTTTGTGGTTTTCCTAGAGTTAGTCGGAGAATGGTTGGTGGTCACCATTTTTAGAACGTGAAGGTAACTACATAATTCGTTTAGTCTACTAAAAAAAATTGTGTGGCTCTAACGATTCGGGTTTTTAGAAATCGTTAAAGCTTCTTTGTGGTGACACCGCATCCACTCATTAATGAGTAATAACCATAAACACTTTCTAATAACCAGAAGTAGTTAGTCACTCATTGCACCCGAGCCCTCGTTAGCTGTTTAGCGATAGTGGTATCAGTGAAACAACTTTCTTGTCGGGCTACTGAGGCTCCTCCGCATGTGGGCGGCCGACCCCGAAGCTGACGAGATAAACGCAGTGTTCCTGATTATTCACGAATTGCTTCCGCCGGGGGAAATTAGCCCGTAATACCGCCTGTTAAGGTGTCAATGACTTGGAATTATCTGGTGATATTATAGTAGGTATTATAACTACAACTGCCGCAGTTTTTGTTTTCTGCATGATTCTATTTTAGATAGAAGTTTGTTGTTACGTCCCTTGAACTTGTGTTTTGATAAGCACTACCACGTAACGGCTTCTCAGTGCTATGTTTAGACATCTGGCCGCGGTTATGAGGCGTTAATTGACTGCCCAAACGGTACATTATCGTGCGCCAGGGCATGATCTCGCCACAATTTGAACCCCCGTCACATCAATTTAGAAGTAGGGTATCAAGTATGGGGAACTGTGGAAATTATAAATTAACTGGTGCTAACCGAATTATAGAACGTGTCTAAAGTGATTCATCCTACATATTCTTGTCCATGTTTCAAATTCCTCAAGGTTACGCGACTCCTTAAACCGACTGATTGATGCGCCGCATTATGTTACACAGTTATTGGCAGCCGTAAAGATAAGACACTCAAAGAATTCAGCTCTGTTCCCCGACTATATAAAACTGTTTAGAGATTAAAATTATTACGTTGGAATGTTTATGGTGTATTAAAAACGGGCGTTTAAGCTAATTGGACTTGGGAATTACGGATAAGATTCTACGTTACTTTAGAGTGAGAGTAGATTGTTTACTTGCGGACGCTTGTTGCTCCGGAGTAGGCGCCCGCGTGGGTCGTCGCCCGTCTTATCGCGCTTCCGGCCCAGCATCTGCTATTCAGTCTCCGACGGAATTGACTCGTTAACCCTCCGTGTGCGTCCCGCAGGATGACACTATTTGATATACCATTCGTTCTAAACACTTCTTGTAATGTTATGTGTCCTTTATTTGGTATTTGTACGCAGTGATTGCTGGAAACAAATACCGTGGCTGCGCCGGATGTTTGCGGCCCACTGTTCCTTTATCACTGTTTGTTCACCTTCACATTGAGGTAATTGCCGTCGCACGGCCGTGGCGCGCTATTGTTATAAAACTTACTCTAACCAAACATTTCGTAATGAGTGTGATACACAATTACTCATTGGGGAGTTTACAGATGCCATTTTCAACGCATGAAGAAACTATTATGTTTTTGCGTATTAGTAAATGACAAACGTTTGTTTTAATATTATTTATTTATTTAGAATATCAACAGCACGTTACAATTCATAAATTATATCAGCCATGTTACCCATCTCCCAACGACTGTTTGTTGTCCCTCGAAGCGTCTGGCGCAGTCTTAATATAAAAAGATTTCAGTCTATTAATAGTTACTTTTTTAAAGCGTTCTACGGTTTTGAACATACACCTGAGATAATATTTGTAGGCCAAAGAACACATAACGTTGCGCGTGGCTCGCCCTGACTGAAGAGCGTGTGCGGCGAGTGGCGAGTGTGAACTCTACAATCAAATGCCACTTAACTCGCGTGCTGATTGTTAATACAAATAGTCCCCCTTCAATTTATTGTTATTGTGATTTTATCTGGGTTTGTTTTATTTATAATTATTATTATGATCTTCGACAGCCTGACATCCTTGCACTATTGATATTTTGTTCTACAGTTCCCAGATAGTATTGTAATGAATAAAAAATTACGTTTATTTAAATTTCACCCAATTTACCTACAGCCACAAATTCCGCTGAAATTTGTGGAAATTTCATAAAGTGTACTAGGCTCACATAGTCAAGCAGCAGTTCGTGTTGTGACAGGGATTGTTTCGCTCGAGCGTCGTTGCTGATAAGTTATCGACGCCGCTGTAGTTAGCACAGATGCGGCGCGACGTCACGATAAGGCCGCGTCCCCTCCCGCACGCTTCCCCCCGCCCTCCGACGCCATCGCTGATAACAATGACTGCTCGCCACTCATGCTCGCCTAGTACATTTTCAGGAGCTACGTAAAGGAAAGCGTTTTTCAGTGCGTCGTCATCGCGTAGAAACAGCAAGTAAACGTCATAGCTGTAAAGTTTCATTCGTTTTCACACAAATGACATTTATTCTACTAATAATTTTCGCGATTTTTTTATAGGTTGCAGCGCTGGGTTGATTATTCACATCATATTTTCGATATCTTCAACACCCGTGCCCTATTTTGCCTATGTAAATAAATAATAATGTAGAATTCCCCGGCAATTAACGTCGGATTCATGTATTCACGCGTCCGCGGCCCGAGCGCCCTCGCTCATTAGTCGGCGACACATTGCCACACGCCGAGTTATTGAACACGTGTTCGCGGTTCAACTGCATTATACCCGTAACTCCAGGGCAGCTTTACTTTCTGGGAAGAGTGCAGAGCGCTGACCCAATTACATTTCATTACGACGGGTCAGTGCGCTCGTACTCGTAAGTTTCTGTCGTCCCTCCCTGCTATATCTCGAAACCAAGAAAATTCAGTTTCTTAACAACATAGGTATTTCCAAATAAAGTTATGAATGTGATTTCCCATGGATAATGATGTGATGACACTTATTGTTATTAGCAATACTTTATGACTGACTTCTGCATAATAACTATAATATAATGTACTCATATTGTATCACTACTATTGTTTCTTTAAAAAAAAATTACACTTACCAAAATTGGCTGTCATTTTGAAAGTGTCTGGTGGTCTGCTAGATTCTATAGTCATTATCTCGTTTCATGCGTGGGGTCACCATAGCCCTGCAGCAAGATGGAAGGCCTACCCTGGCCGTGGCAGCGATCTGGGTCGCACCTGCATTGCGACGCCGCTCCCTCTCGACCTCTTTCGTGGTCGGTGCACTTTTCGGCAATGCTGATGCCGAGTGCAAATGATAACTGTTCTACCACCGCTCCCTGCGGTTGCGAGGAAAGTGTATGAATATTCGTATTCGTAGAATTAGAATTGTTCATTTGTTTTGAAATGAGAGAGTATGAAGTTGTTGTATAATTTTGTGTAATGAATGACTCACAATTTCAACACGCTTTGATTAACTTCGCCTGTAACTTCGTAATATTGTAGGAAAATGTTATATATATATATATATATATATATATATATGTGTGATACCTACTTATGCACTTCTAGTGATATTCGATTATCGACCCGGTTAAAAAACGTAGGAAATGGGGAACATTATGTTTACAATAACTTTGTTATTAGTATTAGTACAGTCGGCGAGAAAATTTTTCAGAAATGAAATTTAGTATAACGATTGATCGGATAAATGTGGTAAATGATAGGAAAATTATAATAAAAAAAATCCTATGATTCCCCAAAATGCCAACGGATTTTTTGCTTTTTACTCGATTGCCGAAGGAGGTGGATTATTTTTTTATGTATGTTTATTTCCTCCCTCCCTCCCTTGTAAAGCCTGAACGGATTGCCCGATTTCGACAAGTGGTGTGTCGTTATATTCGTCTTCTTAGCGCCGCGGGGCGGGGACCACTGGGTGTTTAATGTAAAATTGGCGAAATAATAAATATATACATGATAACTAACATTATATTGACGACATCATCCAAACAGCCGTTGGGATTTTAAAGCTTGCTTTTTGTATCATTCTCGTAGACTCTTAATTTGTAGACTGTATAGTAAATGAAAGTATCCGGCCTTGTCCTGTTTGGTGGCAGCGATTTAGGAGTATTTGAAGACATGAGTCCCGCGCGTAGTCCTGCGCCGTTGCTAAACTGCCGGCGAGGGGAGCGCGGAGGTCGAATCAATTGCGCCAACTGCCACTACCGGCACTGATTCTATTCGCGCAGGGATTGGGGGCTGCCGCGTCAGGTTATACCTACCTACCTATAATGAACTTTACTGAGGTCGTGAATACTGGAACTTGTATGAAATGTTTCTATCTGAATATTTAAGTGTTGTTATTTTGTAAATAAGGGATTTGTTTTGTATTCTCTCTTTATCTGTGGACCAGTTTTGTTCGTTTCTGTACTGTTAGGTTGACAGGCAGGGCATGCCGATCGTGACTTTTTGGGCAATAAATAGTTATTAAAATTTTCTGCGGGTACTTTCTTGAGAGTAAGGTATGGTATGATCTTTGATGAGAGGCGTTTTAATCGGTGTTTTTAATCTATGAGATTGTAGATAAGCATGTTTGAACCCTGACATTGTAAATATCATTTACTAAACCGACCGACCACTAAGAAACTCAAGTCACTTATCAACACATATTTGTAATGTAACCCCCGACGCAAACAGAGGGGTGTGGTGTGGGTGTTATAAGTTTAACGCGTGTATACAGATACTATCTGTGAATAACATCGTGGCAAACAAACTGATGAACCGATTTTGACCTGGATTTTTAAAAATAGAAAGCTATTTTATCTGTTGTGGTTTTATGTCGGTTGTGCCGTAAGAGTTACCAGGGCTGAAATTGAAGGTAGAGTTGCAGTTATTTTGAGGGTTGTTACCTATTTAATATTATCTTTAATCTTTACTAATAGTTATTTAGAACAAATTTGGCGCACATAGGGTAAAACACTCAATTATTAACCTAAAATACCAGGTCTTGGCACCTAGTAATAGGTGAATGTGGAATCACAGTAAGAGTTCATAATGCCAATAATCGAAAGGGTACTTACACTGCATACTTAGGACTGTTTCAATATGTCATCATTATATATCTCATTGCTGCGATGATAATTTGAACTTACAAACATAATTTTAAGGCGTGCATTCTTAATTAGGGCACTATGAGCTTACACATAGGTGCCTACGAGCTCGCGCGTTGTCCGAACGCTCGACAAGCAGCTAAGAGATTTTAAGATTAAGAGAATAATACCTATGAGTGACAGTTGCCAATGCCATTGGCAATGGACAAGCGGACTACGAACGACGCACGAAACCACTAGGTACAAACAAGGCCGATTTGCTACACCCGACCCACGACACTGCTCGATAAGGCCAATCGATAACCTCTCTTGCGTTTTTACCGCGTTTCAGCTTTGTTATTGTTAACGTATAAAGTTTATCACTCTCGCTCAGAGTGGTTTTCCCCGGTGATTTTTCCCCTTGATATCTTTAATTTTTATTTCCATACGGTCATGCCTTATGATTATAGTAGAATACTATCTCATATCTGATAATCCCGTGGTTAAGTACCTATCGTGTACATTGGCGAGGTGTTATTGCCAGGATAAGGCTAAGACCTTTCTCTAGGAATCGCGTTACCTTTCCGTCCATGCAAATTACTCAACCTTATTTAGTCATGGTCCTCGTAACCTAATCTCTGAGTCAGTTTAATCGAGTTTCGTAGTTTCTTTCACCACCACAATCCGATGTTGGAGTAACAAGATGCAACTGTGTTCAATTACTCGTACTTACGATATCTATACTAATATTATAAAGAGGTAAAGTTTGTGACGTTGTAAGGGGGTGGTGCCAACGGAAGACCAGCGCTGGTTTTAACGCTAAATAGCATAACGCTGAGTTGGAACCATTTCGTGACAACAGGTTTTTTGTCTAGATGTCAGTATTTTGTTGAGTATTGTTTGTCTGTTTGTCACAAATAAATGTTTTTTCTTTCTTTCTTTCTTTTAATCTCTGGATCTACTGCACCGATTTTGAAAATTCTTTTACAAAGCTAGTGACTTAAAGCCATCTCCTATCAAATGAAATACTTGTTAAATACTTGTTCGTTTTAAAATCCAAACAAGTATCAGAGAGTAAATCTAGATTGTGAATATTTGTACCTATTTGTTCTACAATAGAGTCCTAAAATGCTCGGCTTTGAAGCTCTTTGTCTCAGAAAATTTGGAGCCTGGTTTTGTATGCGTTAACGCCGTGTGCGCTCGCGCAGGCACGTAGCGTCCGATTGACAAACGGTGTGCTTCGCCATCCCAGCTGGACGCGCCTCTCCGGTTCTAAACGGCTGCTATCTAGGGCATTGTGATCTTTGTTGTGAATTGTGGGTCCCTGCGATGGGGTTCAGCGCATGTTGAAACTTTAGACTGATCGAGTTTGGTTGAGGGTGCGATGAGGTTAGGAAAATGGTCCTTATTGCGCAGCTTTGGTGCTTGATTGGTGGGTAAACCATTTTTGATCCCATGTAGGGGAGGATAGGGAAAGAAATAGATAATCGCACTAGACGTCCCAATTTTATTTCAGATTTCTGTCTTATAAAATCTGATTGAATTTGTAAGGAAATCGTTAACGGTGATGCAGCTTTCCTCTTGCATCACATTGTCTGTCGTGATCTACGGCGCCAATAAATCCATACTTGAAGCAACTGGGTCGCACTTGCGCAACTCTGGCGCCGCCGCGACCCTTCAGGGCGTTCTATTTTTGAAAATAAACAAACACCACGCTGAACATTAGCACAAATTTGTAACTGTTAGTAAACAATTGTTTGAAGCGCCTCAACCTAGAGCATTCATGCATAATGAGCAGTTGTCATCGAATCATCGAGCGTGTGAGCACTGAGCTGGCTGTAAGCTTTACATACGCACACGGCTTATACACGAGCACATGCTGCGGTCAGTCCGTTGTAATAAGCAAAGAAAGGCATCACTAACGAGTGTTCGTTGCTCATCGGCGATAGTTCAGTTTCGAATGCTCTCGTGAAGCACCTTTACGGGTTATTGGGTCTTTTAAATAAGGCACTTTAGTCATCAAACGAATCCGGTCACTGGAGCATCCTCTAAACACTAGGTCTCTCGTCTATTGTCCCATTCGATACCAACGACTCCATACCAAGCCCAGTTTAGTATGTAAACAGGAGACTCAGGCATTCTGTGCCCATTGTTGAGCAGCTGTTTGTCGCGCGGTCATTCTTTCTCTTGTGATCATGCATGTTTGACTGTTCTTATTACCTTTGCATAAAGTTGCTTTTCTCTTAAACCAGTATAATCGAGAAGAAAGATATTGCCAGCCAGTGAGTCATCTGCGTTTATAATACTGCCCTACTAAAAACGCTTCTCTGATGCACATGCAACCTTATTTCTATCAGCAGATGCTTTAATCTTGCTTAATTCTAAAGTTGTAGATATGATATTTGGTTTTAGGTGAGTAAACACACGTATAGATCGATTGATTATCAATTTTAAGAAGCTTGTAATAGGGTTTGGTTTTAACGGGTTTTGATATGTATAAACTGTTCAGTAGGTAGAGTCCGGTTGGGACCGCGAGACCTGTTTGGACAGAAAGTACAAAATGGAGGGCCTTGGAAATGGGGCTTTGCACTTGGTCTAGCTAGCTAATACATACTTGATATTGCGAATTCTTAGCAAGTTGCTTGTTATTTTGGCTGCCAGAAACATGGCGATTAAATACACATAATAAAGTTGGATGCAAAGGAACTAGTCAAATACAGAGAAAAATATATCGCGAAATATTTTGTAACCAATATTTCGAATAAAATAGCATGTACAGAACGGTAAGAACGGTTACAGTTCCGTAGATAATAATCGAATCTTTTGCTCTATCGGGCAGCCGGCATGGATTAATCATGATAGAACGAAAGGCGGAAAATACACGTATACCCTTTACCGGCCCGTAAGATGCGATAACAGGCCTTTACCTCATAAAATCATAACGAAAGTGAGTGCTGTAAACATTATATAAAAATTGGCAAAAATAAAAATACAAAAAGGTTTCCCGTACCGGGAATCGAACCCGAGCCTCCTGGGTGAAAGCCAGGTATCCTAGCCACTAGACCATACGGGAGTTGACGATTGCTGCGAAATTAAGCTTCTAATTTTATTATGGCGAGTGAAGTGTTGATAATGTCTGAATATTTTCAAATCTCGGGCTCTATTCTACTCTGTAAAACCATATTGTTTTCAACTCTACCATCATTACTGTCAAAAACAAAAGCAACGAGGTTTTACCGTGTAGGACCTTGGCCCAGAGTTTCAAGAATTAAGTAGTACCTATGTTTTTTTTTCATTGTATTTTTCGCATTAAGCAAGTGCGAAGGTTGCAGACAATTTAGTGACGATAGCTATAATCACTTAATCACTTTGCAATTTAAATGCACTAAATTACCCATAAACCATAATTACGTATGAAAACGCTCTTGCATAAATTTGACCTTCGCATTTTTTTGATGTAAACGTCTTGTACGAAATATATGCGGAAAGGATCACACATTCATTAAGAATAAGTGGTGACTAATGTTATTTTATTTATAATATAAAGCGTTGGTGGATCGCTGCTAGTGGCATGTCACTTTCTTACAAATAGCGACGAATGAGGTGGACGATTTGTGTGTGACAAAAGACGGTCAGCCTCAGGGCGCGTCGTGTTCCGTTTGTAAGATCCTTAGGGGTGCCAGGGGTAGTTCTATCCCCCGGGTCGCGAATTTGGGACACTGCTACCACGGTCATACAGTCCTACTGACATTTGCTTTGCAATCTGACACACTTTGCTACATTGTTAGCCGCGTCTTTTGTCCGATGGGCTACCCCAAAACGGAAGATTCTTCGCTATTAAAATCTATTTTGCTGATGTAAGGCCCACGCCTGATTTCGTAAGTTCTAAAATAAATCCTGTGGCAGTCAACTCATTTAAATTAAGACTCATTTTTATTCCATTATCTTTACTCGCAATTATGACCTTGATATTTCTGTATCGTGTTTTTTTCGGGTTTGGGGCAATTTTATGTTCAGTAGTAGTGTAAAAATTCAATTGAAATACTCGTATATGTTTTGTCGTAAACATATAGGCTCACAAAAATCTACACCGCCCCTATCTACCACCGAGCTACTCGTAATAGTCGTAATGTTATAAAAAAAAAACACTTGTTAGTACAGGTAGTTTAATAACAGATAACAGTTTGTAAACAGCGCGAGCGAAGAATCCGTTCGAACTGTACGTTTTCACAAGTCATTTACCTACTTCATGCACAAATTATTATGCGATCTAAAGCTGGTAGTAATCGACCGAGAATCTGCCGTAAAGTCCACAAAACCAATTAGCATAAAAACCAGCTGTCCCGTTGTCGCCGTTATAGATCTACGATCGAATCGAAAGTCACGGTGGGTACTGAGTTGATGGTTCTGTAGCCGTGCTTCGGGACCAAATATTGTAATTAACCTGCGCTCGAAGCAGTCTCAGTCATGGGCTCAAATGTTTGGTACTCAAAGCATTGGATGTTTTAATTATCTGTTATGTACTCGAATCATTAATACAACGGTGGTCATCATCACAACATTCACAACGTCAGAAATAGGATTCCGTGTAGTTTCAACGTCATAATTCAACAGAGTGCAGCACTCACGCGTTTGAAAAATTCTTATTAGGTACCCCTACCATGCGTTACCACCACTTACTTATGAAGATGGCTGTTCATTGTACAGTTAACGAAAATGTTATGAACACTTTAGTGCGCCTCATTGTCGTAAAAAATAAACTAATCATCAAGTGACAAGCGTGGCAATGAATGACAATGACAAGCATCTAAAGAATGCTCAACATTTCTGGGTTACTGTACAGCGGCGACTAAACCGACGTTAGTTAAGTGATCAAGTTATTATTCTACATGTTGCCCTAGCGGCCATCGCCATTCGTTCAACTCGTGTTTTTCCCTTCGCCGAGGGTTTTTTACGCAATGAAGGCTAACAATAGAACGCTAGTAGCCAAGTTAGCGACCTCCGTTCTCCCCTTCGAATCCAGTTAAAGACCACTAAGGCTGAGGCAGGGTGACTCACACAGGTGGCTCGTAAACTGATGCATGACTCTGGAATGGCCGAGGGGAATACCATAAGCGGTTTTTAGATTGCTTTGTTTTCTAATGAAGAAAAACGTCCTTTTCAAAAGTCTTGATAAGGGTTTTGTGGTAACATGTAAGTGCGGTTATATCTGCGATATATATTTTCCTTAGTGTTTGGAGGTTACTAAAGATACTGCCTGTTTTAACACAGTTAATAGTAGCTTAACTTGTAACTAATTTAAATTTAAACAAATCTAGGAAGTTGATTGTATTCATCGGATAAATCGGATTGTCTTGATTTCGCATGCTGATTCGATACAAGAACGATACTGTAGGTAATATTGATTGGATTCGTGTAACTCTTCTTTTAATAGCGAAAAGTCGCGTAAAAACTCGTACCTATCTATTACCAGTGGTAAAAGTACCGTCAGCAACAAAAGTCTGTTGTTAACACGTTTTATATATTTGTTTGATTGTGAGTACAATATTCCGTTGGCAGACCTTAAGGGCCTCAATAGACGGACTGTTAAAGCAGTCACAGTACGCACAGCCCCGTGGTCGCTATTGGGCGATCTGCAGTTTCAATACGAACCTAGAGTATTGTCCAATAGCGACCACTGGGCTGTTAGTGCTGACTGCTTCAAGCAGTCAGTTTATGACCTTTAAACTTAGCTCAGAATCGGATAAAAGTTCAATAACATAGAGACAAAAAAATAATTAATGCTTATTTGAATTGTTAAGCGATTAGGCCACTGCTGATAATATTAATGTTTAGGTATATAACTAGCACAACCCCCGTATTCATATTGTGAGGATAAAACATTCCGTCACCCTCGCATTACGTACTGTCAAAAGGTGACAGATATGCTTTATCCGCACGTTTATATACACGTGGATAAAGACGACTTCAATAGGCCCGCAACTCCCGCAAGCATATATTCTGTTCTTAAGCGTTTGGTTTGAATCTTCGTTCAAGATAAGCGCTATGCACATATCCTTGTATTTTATAAATAACATCCAACCTCTGACCTTTTCTGAGAAGTCCCTGTCTTCGTTTATTATTGCCGTTTGCGCGACATGAATTATTAAGGATGTTTATAGAAACTATTATCGTGTAGCGTTTTGTGACCGTTATCTATTCAAGCCAATGAATTAAAGTTTACCCAAGATAAACAGTTTCCTTGCCGCCGAGGCGCCGAATAACAATTGTATGTAGTTTGAACTTATAAAACAAACAAAGTCACAACATAATCCTAACGCAACATCAGCGGTGGGTGTGTTACACAATACATCCCTTTATATTTATATAAAGAGGACTGGGAATCTTTAAACGTCGTGCCGTTACTTAAACTTCGCGACGACCGAGACGTCATACATTTAAATTGTATTCTAATCGTTTATAATAGAATTCAGGATAACTCTGACTATTGTGTTGTCTCCGACACATTTAGGTTGGTATATGTAGAGCGTGCAACAAAAATGGAATGTTACTGTTCCTCGGAAACGTTTTCTGCAGTACAATTTGTGGCGCTGAAAAGGAACTTACGTAGATATATTAACTCTACTCAGCTGAGTCAGTGTTAAAGCAGGTTTCACGGTGGATTTTAGTTACCTATTAGCACTTTGTTAACTTTTTACAATATAGGTAATTTAGATCGGTGAGTGAGCGAGATCGGATAGCGGATCGATGTAATTGTATTAATTACCGCGGGCAGCTTTCGCCAAAGCTCGCGCAGCTTGAAAAGTTGGTTATTGGTGGAAAGTTCCCGGGAAAGTGAGCTCCGGAGTGGTAATGAAGCTTTTAGCTTTCTAGCCGCGCTCCGAGCGCATCGTGGAGATGCCGAAGGAGTGCCTAAATGGATTAGGCAGGGACTCACTGGAGAAGTGCGGCCGCGGGGGTGGCACCACAACTATCGTTCTAAACAGATTGACGCACACACGTCACGGAATTTCATTGTAGGTACAGTCGACGTCAAATATATGTTTACATTTTGGACCTTGTTTCAATGGAATAAGATGAAAAAAAATTAAACATATCTTTGACGTCGACGTACATTTACGACGTTATTCTCACCTGATTGTCATTGTCTTGAGTTTTGTATGTTAAGTATTTCGTGCCGTGCAGTATTTCGGCCTTAGCTCCATATTATAATTAAAAGGGTGTATGTGAGCATGTGAATCAGAAGTTCACACCCGATGATCCGAAGGACCTTTTAAGAGCTATCAAGAGCAGTACAAGCTTACTCACGCGATAACTATTGCAAAGCTATAAAGCACTCTGCGCTGTATTCGCTTTGTCACACAAAATAGGCTCTTAGGCGTATGGTGTCGAGATCGGCCTTTGGCTGTGCTCTCGGCACAAAATGTATTTTAAGAAATAGTTATAATACTCTCTCGGCTTTCGCAATTTTATGGTTTTGCGATGTTTGAATATGAAATTGACTTGGGGGATTTTCTAGTTTTATGACGTTGTTACTATGACTGCGTGAAACTCGTTTATTAATATTATGTCTTTCCCTGTGGCTTTATTCCCTCCTAACCCCAAAATATATTCTTGATAAATATTTTCTAAAACCAAAGTGATATGGTTAAATAAACGTCGTAGACAAACACAAATACTTAGATGTCTATGGGCCTTATACCCGTATGGTGTTTAAAGAGCCTTCAGTTCTAGACGGGAACAAACTATCGAACCATGACATCTTGCTTATTGCAAACAGTTAGTCAACTGCAGAGTGATTCCGGTACTTGTCCAACAAGTCTCATAAAACGGAAATATTTCAGACGGCTAGTTTCCAAACCGAAAGAACCTTCCGAGACGAAATTGATTTCACTCCGAACAACCTGTCGTCGGCCTGTTATCATTCTTCAATGCTCTCTCCCACATTGTGTCGGCAGACAAAAACTCTATAAATATTGAACATTAAGAAGCATCGTCGGCTTTTAGACTGAAGAGTTATTAATTCATTATATACAACTGATACAAAGAACCGTAACTCCGGTCAATAACTTACACGTTGTAAAACGATAAAGTATTCGTAGCCGATCGATCGTAGTAAATATGATCGGCCTAACGAGGCGGTTTAAAATGCCCATCACCGGCGCTCGGGCCCACTGGGCTGCGACGAGGGCCCGCGCCCGACCCCCGGCTCGCCCGCGTAGGTGTTAACTCGTTGCCAAGGACGGGGCTCGGTGATGATTTACTCCGGCAGCATGGCAACCAGTATTGATTGCTTGTGAACCGTTACTCTTCAATTTACTAGCTTCTTGAGGGATCTGTTATCAATCGATCCAAGGAAATTGTTGTATATTCATATTATTGTTCATTCTTTCGTACAATCAGTCTCTCTCTTGCAAATGGATATCCAAAAAGTGTCAGTGTAAGTAACATAAGTGTGTTTTCCAGTAAAGAATTCACCCAACGCACGAGAATTCAGTCCTGATATAGGTACAATAGAACTCATTTTCTCGCGGGATACTGGTTATAATTATAATATTTATAATGTAACCAGGTACATATAAACGTGGTTATTGGTGCAAAAAGGAAAAGTGATTTTTAGGAACTGTATTTTTTTTCCTACTAAAATATTAAAACAACCCGTTATCTATTTTACTATTGCTGATATCTTTAATCATGGGCGAGGTCACATAGCATTCGATTAGTAATCTAGTCTTCACGTAGATGTGTTGTGTACTTTCGTAAACATGTGTTTCGAGGGTCCAGGGCGTCGTGCCGTGGAGTTTATGAGCAAATAACAAAGCGTCTCACACGCGACATCTGCTCCTACTTGCTCTGCAAGCCGAGACGATAATTATCTAGGGAGACAATACTCAACCCCCTTGTGAACGGGTGCTGTTTGTCCGGTCCGGTCTGTTCACGCTTGGAAGGACTTGTTTTCCAGTTATTTTAGTTATAGTTCTTGGGGGGGATTATCACTGTTTTTAACGTCCAACGCAAAAAGAGGAATGTTATAAGTTGGACGCCAGTCACTTCCAAACGGATGGACCGATTTAACTAAGGTCGAGGTCAATAGAAATGGCAAAAGATGTAAACAAATCAGTACTGTTTGACACATAACCTCAATATTTCTGCAAACCAGTTTTAATTTAAAAAAAGCGTATATTTAATGGTTATTTTAATCTTAAACTGAATTTAAAAGTAACAGTCAAGCGTGTATATCATTTAGTATACGTCACGCGATGTCCAAAAATACGTGATTATGGTGTAATAATGGTAAATAGCTCCGTTTGGTTTTGTTTACATCTTTTATCATTTCTATTGAATCCGATATTAGGTTGGTTCATGGCTAAGTTTGATAAAAATGTTCTGAAAGTCTATGGTTTTTATCTATTAATTACTTATTAACCAGAGACGTTTCTACTTAAGGCGCGTTTGGCTGCAATCCCGGGCCCCGTGGATACAAAGGGCCCCCCAGCCCCCATTGAAAATTTATAACTCAAATTCTTAATAGCAATTAGCTGAGTAATTACGTAGGCCAGGCCTCTAAGTAGTATTAGCCAAGGGCACGATCCGCCCCCGTTATCAACTAAGAAGTGTATTATGTTTATCGAATATAAATTATCATCATTAAAGTTCTCAGAACAACTAGATTTTTTGGTTATTTGTACCTTTTCCATGACAATACGACCATAGTCCCATAAACACCTCCGTAAATGCAACCTGACAAGAGCATCATTTTGATTTTTGACAAGAGCAAATAAATAATCCTAGCATGTATAAGTATATTATTAATCAGTATATATATCACGAAAGACGACTAATATTAACCTCTGCACGGCAACCGGCTCGGATTCCGACACCGCCCCTTCGAGAGAACAATGCGTTTCTGGGAACGACGGATGAACTCGCGTGCAATGGCACATGCATCGCATTGTGTCGGTAACTGCACTTGTCTGACACCGCGAGTGTGGCGTAGCGGACACTAGCGGACGGTGCTTCTGTCCGAGTACCCGACTACTCCCAAATATGATAACTAACGATGTATAACGAGATGTGAGGATGTATATGGCATCACTTCGGACATGGTGGATCGATTAATAGAAATGTATAAAATCAACTTTGCTATTTAAACATGTTAGAGTTGTTGGTAATTCTGTAGCTCTGCCTACCCCACTCTGGAATGAAGGACTGACTTAAAAAAATGCACATACAATAAGACGTGATGGATACCTGTCTAATAGCCGAGTTATTAAATAGTTTTGCTGTATACATGATACAGTCAAGGAATTAAATTTGTCACCCACCTTAGTTTCAAAGTCAATCTGACATTCTACAGCAATAAGGTAGAGTTTCCTAAAAGAGAGAAAGAAAATCAGCTTGAAGATGTCATTGTCATTAGAGATGCCAAGTCATTTGTAATTGATAGGAAACTGAACCTTATTTCTGTAGAATGTCAGATTGAATTTGGAACTAAGGTGGGTGACAAATTTAAATCCTTGACCGTATATATGGTATTAGGAGAACCGAGTTAAGTTCGGACTAAAAACCCTATCCAGAATCGCAACACATTTGTTCCTTACCGAGTGGTTAGTTAGTCATTCCGCCGCCTCGACACTTGATACAGAACTCGATAGCTGCCGTTCTCAGAAGCGAGACTGCTTATCAACCACTCGGCAGAGATCCCCGATAGCCCTTTCAGTGCATTCAAGCACCCAAGATAAGAACGGCTCTTCTTGCGCTGGCTGGCTCAGTTCTGATATCCGCGCATTGCTGGGGCTAGTTGCAAAGTAAAATGACGTAAGATTTTAATGACTCCATACCAATTTGAATCCTGGACGTACTTTTGTAAAGTTTTTGTTACCCGATGTTAGGTTCTGTGCTATTTTTATAAAGTTTAATGGTATTTTCATACCATTTCCGATATACATAGTAGAATAATAAACCAGAAACCACACCTAAGCAACACACTTAATACAGTCCTCAATTGAATAGATAAAAGCCTCCAATATAATAATGACATTAGCAAAACGTTCTGCGCTGATCTCTTAACGGCCTAACCAATTTTTATATACCTCTTGGAAAAACCTGTCTAAGAACCATCACGACAAAAATAGCTTGTTACTAAATATACATAGACACATAAATACACATATTAAACTTCTAACACTTTTTTCGTGATAAAAAAAACTTTGTAAGTCTTTTGTCTGCGAGTGTTCTGGATTCATCGATCGCCGTTATTATAAACACGTTTTAAAAGTTCAATCGTAAATGTACTAGTAAGAGTCTTGAATTAGAAATAGACAACGAGCGTGTAAAAAACAATTTTGTAATTAAACAATTGTGAGTCCTATACGGTTACACGCTCGTTAAAGCTACGGTTAGTTTGCCGCTCCGCAGTCGCCGGGCTCGTCGGGGGTAATTACAGGCTTCTAAGATTTCAGATTAAACTGCAGACAAGGGACCTTCAAGAGGCGAGCATAGGTACTTACATACTTTTTCCTCAACATCTGCGGTTCCCTTCCTGATGTTGCGGGGTTCATGGGCGGCGGTGGTCACTTTACATCAGTCAGTATCCTTACCATGACCTACAATGACCATACTCTCTAGCGAGTAGATTACTCTGTCCCTCGCACTCTATGAGAATTAGTGAGGTCTGAGAGGGATAGAGCTTCCAATCGTTATCGAGTAAGTTAATTGTAAATCAAGGTAAGGAGATGTCAGTGTCTGTTGGTTTAGAATATTTCGAATCCGTTGGTTTAGAAATATGATTAAAGCATTACCTAGGGTGTTATGAAATTTATGATATTTTGGGAAAGACCGGCTAGCTCCTTTACTTATTACGATACCATCTTGTTGCCCTTGTCCCACACTAGGTGGGGGGTAGATCGGCGCAAATATTTTCTTCTTCCACTCTATCCACCGTTGACACCGCACTCACACCTTTCTACATGTCATTTACACAATCCATCCAAACCTTTTCGGTCCTCTACCCTTATTATGCATCCACATTTATTGTAATCACGCTTATATTTGTGTTCCCTTTGTCCCTCCTTATTAACATGTCCATACCAGTCAATCTATTACTCCTCCACCTCCTCTTTTGCTTAAGATGACATAAAAAGTACTCTTACCTAAAGTACAGATTATCCTTATATACTCAGAGGTATCAAAAAAGAATCTATTGTTAAATCTTTATCGTTATTAGAAGGTAGGAATGTAAAATCTTCGAAAAATTCTACCTGAAGCCGGTGCTACGGTATTAGCGAATGTTTTATTAAACGGCCACGAATGTAGTTTAGTACCTCGTTTAGTTTAATTCAAACATGACCTTAAAGCATTGATTTGGAATGCAATATTCAGGGGGCTTCAACAAAATTGTTCATGTCGTTTAAAAATCATTAGGCTTAAATGTATGCACATTAGCAACCTAACTACAAAGTTAGGCTTTTAATGACTTTTAGACACGCACCGTTGAACAATATTGTGTGACTAAACATCATTAGCCACCATGTTAATTTGAGTTAAACGAAAACTTTCAATGTTTTTGCTGACTTGAATCCTCCACCTTGCTAGCCATGAGCTATTCATTGAAATAGCCCTATTAGGTTGCCTACGTGTCCTGCGACCTCGAACCGGCTACCCCGCCGTCGTCCCGGGGCGCGGGCGTCCCGGCCGTTCCCGCGCCGTCTGCCTGCTATTGATCGCTGCACCGCGGGGCGCCCCGCAATCGGTTCGCATCCAACGCCACCAGTGTAATGCTTTGCCAATAAAGGTTCTTTCCTGTGACCTACACAGGTTGAGGACTTTCAGAGAGTTTTTATTTTCTTCTGAGAATGAGCAACCAGAATTCAACCGTAAAAAAGTTAGCTGGGTCACGTTTCTTTAAAATTTATTGTCTCCCATTTGATACACAAAAGTGATTGTGATATGGATCTGTTTCCTTGCGTAGCACCTAACGTATTCAAATATTTGAGACTTGAGTTTACAAAGGTAGGCAATGAACCCCTGACTAGGTAAACCTGCGTTTGTTGCTAATGCGACATTAAGAGCTTATAATACTGGGTTATTATTGGTATTACCTGATTAAATGACAGTATAAATTAAGTTAAACAAATCTCGAGTGTAAATAACCAAGCCAGTAAAGTTAACTAGAGAGTTTTGCGACTTCGAAGTTCGAAGCCACGCAATGAATGGGCCACAGACACCATAAACAATTATAATGCTTCCCATGTACAAGCTGTAATTCATGAATACAAAGTGGTGTCAGTAGCGAGGCGGCGCGGTTCGCAGCGGCTCGCAGGGATCGGGGTTCGACGACCGCCTTTAAGAGTGCGACTCCGGTACCCGTAGATTAGGATGGCAGATTATTGCTGGTACAGGAGTACTTCTGCAGGACACATCGCGCATCGGGAGAGATTCGGGTGCAACCTTCGTTCCTTCTTCGATACAAGACCATTTTTAAACATTATATCATCTCTTCCCACTTGCTGGAGCTTAATGCAGTGGTTTCTACTTGAAAATGTTGTAGTTTCCGTCACCAATTTTACTTTTTTTTGCCAAGTTGTAAAGTAGAGCTGTCGGTACGATTATTACTTGCATTCCTTTTATTATTATTTTAACGGTATTTTAGAATAAAAGTCTATAGTACTTTCGTGGGTCTCTCAAGGGCCCCGTAGGCCCTTATAAGGACGCGGCCGGTAATGAGGGTTCCACAGCCTCGCGTCTGAAGGACACTCCAAGTTTATTCTTCTCAAATAAAAGCTTCGTTTCTTTGCTATTGAGCCTAAAACAGAGTTCTTTTTGACCCTGACCTGACTTTCTAACGGTTTGTTCACAGTGAAATAAAGTTGTTTAATTCAACTCAGATTCTACTGATACAGATAATACTGAAACAATAATATGAGAGATTAGGTACCTAGATAATGCGCTGTTTTGTTCGTTAAAAGAAAGGCTTGGTACTTGTCCCTGGAAGATTGACCTTGTTTGCGATTACATTTGTTTACGGATGCCTGCTATTGTGATTTCGGAGCTGCACTAGTACACTGTCTGCGTCGGTTGAGTGTCGGGTGCAAAAATATGTATTAAAGGATGCCCATTACTTCATACGCTTATTTCTGCCTACTGCACATCTATATCACTATAAGCATATGATCCAAAATTCACGTTCCTACATTCAGTAAAGCAAAGTTTATTATGTATGTAGGAAAATAAACGACGCCGAAGTGTAACACTCCTTTCTAAAATGGATTCATTCAAGGTCAGTGAGCATAATTATGTTTTAACATGATTTTCTGCTAACGCTCAAAGCTTTGGTAATGTGACGTTACGTCATAAAATTTCCGTTATTCGGCTGAGGAACCCCACAGTGGAATACTCAATGATCGCAGCATAATAGATAATGAGAAGAGTATCTAGTTCAATGTCGATGTCAGACATTACAAAATCGCCGGTGGGTTAGCAATCCAGAGCGTAAACAATCCGGTTAACGATTTTAGAACTCTTCTGCGAGTGTTGCACTTATACGAGTATAAAGATTCAATTAAACAAACAAAAAACCAGATAGTTCGTTTAATGATGACCTTCGTGTCCAAAAATTATCTCATTTGTTCATGAACTCATGTCCTACCGGAAATGTCAGAATTCAGGAAGCCAGAACACACGGAATATGCAGATAGCATTTTTAACATCCATTTGCATTGCCAGTGGATCACCACCTTTTTGGAATTACGCGTAAGTCTGTTAAGCCTGAAAAGTATTCGGAAGCTATCAAATGGATTAATGTCTTAATGCGCTATCGATGGCTTAATCCCGTCGTGTCGCTCTCGATGGTGTCGTGTCGGTCTAGATCGTTGCTGCACTTTTGCCAAAAAACACAATATCAATTTAATGTAATTTCACGCTTGTGATTTGGTAGACGTGCAGTCACAAGTCCCTGAACAAGTCATGTCCGTGATGGCAGAAGCGCTCGTGTGGTAATCGTCGCATCAGCGTCGCCGAGCGTGACGGCTCCGCAGGGCCAAGGTCCCCTGAGCTGGTGCAGCGGTTTCCATGGTTCGTTTGCTCGTCTTACTGCTGCTCACATGAGCACCCACAATTTTGGCCCACGAACACGCACGGAATTTGCTCTTGCGAGACTTTAATTCGTAATTGTACTCTGTTAAAGTTGAGCTGTGTACAAATGGCGGACTTAATGCTTTGAGGCCAAATACGATCAGACATGATTCTTATGTTAGACTAATTATACACTGAAGTAGGTGCTCGTTCTTTGTTAACATAAGACCTTTTATTTCTAGCTAGAGCGAGTAAAATACCATTACCGTCTAGGAAGTTCGATCTGTGTAATAACTGAACCGACCGTACTACGTCTAGCTCATTCATATTCTTTATTGGGTCTTTAATAGGTAAGTCATGAAATTGGTCTGATCATTGAATGAGTTATCTGATTATTTTTAGAACCAGTTCATTGTGATGTAGTCCGTGGAGTGGCCGTTGCGTTATGACATCACCTTCGTTTTCTATCTTTAGACTTTAATTGAGCTAAAGAATCTCGCATCCTAATTCTTATTAGTGGTTTAGGTTATCCTGATTAGTCTTAGCGTAAATAATTATTGTGTTTCGTGCGAATGGTGGTGCGTTCTTTGTTTGGTTTCCTTGACTTACTCATAGCGCACGCAAGCATTGCTAAAATCTGATTTTTTCCTGTGTTTGTCGTGAGGTTCTCTTGCTGTGAAAAATATTGAATTATAATTAAATCTTTTAACGGAAGTTGTGACGTGCGTGAGAAAAAGGTTACTTGTTATTTATTATTAATGAACGCCGCGGTCGGTGTTGTAATGAAAAGGTATCCAAGATCTTTCGAGTCATTGTATATCCTTTGTACCCTGAGTAACTCCCCAAACAATGCATGTTCAGAGGAGGCCGTCGTTTTATTCACCACGTTATTATTTGCAATTGCGTCTGTTACAGCGATGAGTAGTACAAGTAATCAATTATTAGGAAAACATTATTATTCATGGTTTTAACCACGTCCTCTGTTGCTTTAATGCTTAGCAAGACTCTTGCATTTACTAAAAACAACTTGTTTGTAATGTTTTGTATCCATTCGTCCAAAACGTTCAAGAATACCTACTCTTTGACTTACTGAAGACTCATAAATTAAACAAAAATCTTAACATGTGTATTATGTATTCCAATCTACTTCCCAATTAATTAATCTACTTTGTTGGAAGTCTCTATTTATATTTGTACCACTAATCTACTTGTTAAACTAGGTGATATTGAAGGCTCTTAGCCGAGATTCAGTTACCTGTCCGCCGTCCAGCGCCGGGCTGAGGTCAATGCGAACGCGGACACGTTAATTAATTGCCTGGATTCATCGCTAATGGGCTACGCGTCAAAGTTATTGCTCTAGTAACATTCTATAGCCCGCTAATATGTTGAGGTGCGGAAATGTTCGGTTGCTACACCTGCGCCTCCATTCACCTCGGTAAAATAAGTCTTATTGCGTTTGACATGTATTGTATTAATTGTTTGAAGTGTATTGTGAACGTTACGATAGTTCTTACGTACAGTCAACGTCATATAGCATCGAAAGTAGCCAAATAGTACGTTACACGTCATTATTACCGTAGTAACAAGGGCGTGTAACGAACTATTTGGCTACTTTGGATGCTACAAACTATATGACGCTGACTGTACTTGACAGCAATGGCGGTAGAGTTAAAAACAATACAGTAACATGTCAATATGTTCTTACCCAGTAGTATAGAGGTCCTGTTCACTTTGACAGTTGTGGTGCGTGACAGTGGACAGGGCGTTAACCCCACGCTGCGGGTGCCGCCAACCACAGCCAACGTAATAATAAAAACAAATAAGAGAAAAACCACTACTTTGATGGTCTTCCATGACTTTTAAAAAGATTTTCGGAACAAGCGTGAAAAAAGTTCCATGTGGATAAAAAAATGTTTTCTTGAGTTTTTATTAATTGTAAGCGGTGACAGTCACGCTAACGAAATATAACAAAGAGCTAAAAAAAAACAAAAACAAAAAGTTGTTTGGGCTCGTCCGGGATTTGAACCCGGGACCTCTCGCACCCTAAGCGAAAATCATACCCCTAGACCAACGAGCCGGTGAAGGTATTGTTGAAATATCGTATCGGCTGCCGCACGTGTTGGCATGACGTTATGACGAAATTAGCTTTTGTTAACAAGTTAATTTAAACAAGAACGGAACGTGTTTACCAAATACAATAAAGTAATGGAAGCGAGCAAGATTATTTTCTGTTTGTGTTTTATAACTAGTATGTCACAGTTTTAAAAGATTTTGCGTATTCTTTGTAATGTAACAGTAATAAAATTAGGTTTTTGAAACAACATTTAAGAGTAGCTGGTCAAAAATTCACAGATTTAGATACTTTAGACCGTTACTCTAGTAAACATAGCCAAGATCTAAAAGTTAACTAACAAAATTCATATAAATGGTCAACAGCCTCAAGCTAATAAGTACCTAGGTAATTGTTCTCAATTCAATCTAATACAATTTGTTTTTAAATGGAACATGTGGCCCTGTTATAAACGGATCGAATGGGACGACATGAATCAGCAGTCACTGGAGCGCGTTGTCCGAACAGATCGTTAACAGCGGCACTAAACGGGACATTGCCTAATAAACACCACCGCCACTCGTTAACGACCTTAACACTTATCGCGTATAGTTCACTTTACCACCGCAGCGTGATGCAGGCTTGATGAGATGCAATTGGAGACTTGAGATACCCGCAAGTATTAAGTAGTTAACGGTCACGGCTCGGGTAATCCAGAACACGGATCAATCTTGTGTAGAGCTGTCTTTGAAACTCGATAGCGATATGTCTTGAACTTCAAAGTGGGAGAGATAAGATAACACATTGAATTTTGATTTAGCTATCTTGCGGCAAGTTTCATACAATTTTTGTCCAGCTGTTGTCACCACCTTGTTACTCCAACAACTTAAACAAGACGAAAGCGTTGAATGAGCGAATGAAACAAGCTATCATCTACTTACCAAGTACTATTATAATAGCAAACAAAAGACGTATTCATTCTAAGAAAACAATATAAAAAATCCCACATAAAAAAAGTAAACATAAACATTAAATAATGTTATAGACCTATTTACCTCATACAATTTCATAAATCGCGGAATAGTTACCTAACTACACATATAAACGTCTTGTATTATGAATTCAAGGTACCTATCATGAAATGACGAGCCGCCCTCAATATTTTATCACTTTTTTCCTGCGACCACGCTTCAATCCAATGTGAAGTTTAAACTGACTGCCGTAAATAAAAATGTACATAACATATTTACTAGATGAATGGTAGAATTATTAACAAGATTTTAAAGTGTAGGTAATTCTGTAGCTATGCCTTACTACATTCTGGGATGACATACGTGAAGGTATGTATGTATATTGTATGTATATGTGGTATACATGTTAAGTTAAATAACTTTCGATTTAGCACGAAAAATGAATTTATTATTTTTATATTAGTGAGTTGCTTAAAAGGCAGGGCTTTAGAAAATAAAAACAGTTCTGTTTATTGATAGGATGGCATTAAAAAAGTCTGGATGAAAATGAGGAAGCTTTCCTTTCTTGTGCTAAGTTAAACTCTTTTATTTGCCATTCTATATGCGAATCGTTTTGGAATCGTAGTCATTTAGAATTTGAATTAAATTCAATGGACTTGACGACGAACTGCCGTGCCCTGTAAATTATGAGCATCGAGTGGTCGATTACGATCTTATCCGCAGTATCAAATTGGCTGGGTATTACAATATTGTTGACGGATCGTTTTCTTTTATTTATTAAGATTTCCAACAGATAATACAACCGCAATTATGCTTATAAATATCTATTTTAATATGTAAATCTATGCTTACCCAATTATAGGAAACCACATTGTACGCCAGTAAATATACAAATTCAACTACGGCATGTGTCAAATACTTGCTAACAATTTAAACTTGATCTTATAAACTTTAAATTATAAAAAAAAGTATCAAATACATAACAACAAAAAACGACGCTTTTCTTTCCTATGATTAATGAACATAATATGATGAAGGTTAAAACAGACATCTCCGTTTCTTTTTAATGAGGTTTTTTTCCATTTAAATTGGTATTGATGATGAAATCCATTTATCCCTCAGCAGGGACATAGGGCTCGTAGAAGGGAATTCCATTTTGCTCGATCCTGAGCAACCACTTTAAGTTCACTCCAACTCTGTCCAACGGAAATGGCCTCTTTTTCAACTGAGATTAAATTGGTATTATAATAATTAAAAAATAATGACATGCGTCTTTGGTTTAAAATGTTTGTGGGACAACCACTGATTTCAGTTTGACTGACCTTTATAATTTAAAAATAAGTTATTATATTACATACATCAAAATTTTATACTTTTTGCATGTTAGAGGTATACCTCTATGTTATGTTAGTTATGAATGAACTACATATATCGCATTTTTGAGATATTAAGTTGGATGTTGACATTATTGTATTTTTATTCAACAATGTCACATATTGCACCATTCTCAGTATCTATAAAGGTCCTCTGGTTTTACGGCAACATTTGTGGATAGGTACCGGCACCTAATTGTGAATACGCATTTTGGAGATAGTTTAGTGTTTGTGCGAGTAGTGCGGCGGCGGCGCCCTGCTCTGAGCACGGTTCGACTTGTTCTTGCCCGATTTTTTTTAATCAAACCAGTCACATATAAAGAGCGAGAGTTTCGGAACATTTGGATTTATCCACCTGAGTTGAGATGTTTGTGTGTCCAGGGATCGTGTCGGTGTCGGACGGGCACGTGGAGCTGGCGCCCGCGCGCGAGCACTGGCGGCCGCTGCTCGCGCACTACGCCGGGCCCACGGCGCTGCTGGTGGTCGCCGCGCTGCTGGCGCCCGCGCTGCCGCTCGCTGGGTCAGTACCTTGCTCTTAGCACCTACTACGCCAGCCGTTTTTAAACCAAGGCAATTTCTCTTCAAGGGTATCTTCCAGTCGTTTGTCCAAGACTCAACTTCAGGGTCACACGTTGTTAAGCACCACGGTGAACTCGAGAGGGGACTCTAGTATTCAGTTTCTGTGCCCTAACCGATCCCCCAGCTGCACTCTCGGGCTCACTGCACAGCTTACGCAACTTATCCTATACCTATGTTAGCGAGAAAGAATTGAGCGGCACACGCTACAATTAGCCCCTGGACATAGAACTGCTGTCAATTTTTACATTTAATTTATTTTCTGAATCGAGGGTGACTGAGGACAGACGGACCTATTAATTTTCCCAATTTTTTATGCTATATTCTAGATTTGTTTGGTAAGGTATGACCCTGTTCATGTTTTTTTCTACTTGCGTACTATAAGCCGCTAATATTTATTTTACGAGAAATTTTGTTGTTTCCTTTGTATCGTATGCAACGGTACATACATAATTAGCTCTTAAGGTACTCGTGCATGTCATTTAAGAGATCGCAAGCTTGCGCTCTAACCTCGGCACTCGTTTCTAAGGTGCTATTAGTTATTTATTCACTGTTAATATATTCGGTCAGTTATACTCTACTCTACTCCCATCTACATACCTCCTGCGGCCGTTACGGCGTGGCGGGACGTCGGCGTCGATCCCATGATTTAATTCAGTACGACAACAATAACAATGCGTCGTAGGCAATGTATGGGAACAATCGGCAGCGTATATTACTGCCCGCTGCGGCGAATAACTCAGCAGTAGCTTAACACAAAGGGTTATTTCCAATATTTTATTGCGTTACCTTTGAAACTTTTGATTCATTGTTGTATTGTACTTATACTTTGTTATGGATGGATGAACATGAATTTATAAATAATACTAATTCCCAACTTTTTAAATCTCTCTAGTCTCTAGTACTTAGCAGGACTACAAAGACCGACAAAACGAGAGTAAAGTTTGGTGTGCTCTGCTTCATGTCAATTAATCTCTTTCGACTTTACTCTACAAGTATATAATATAGTATTTGCATTTGAAATGCGCTCTTTGTGTAGTATGTGTGGTGTGAAGCTGATTGATAGAATGAGCAATGAAAAAGTCAAAGAGAAATGTGGACTAAAAGAAGATGTAGTGACTAAGATTGAAAAGGGCATGCTCGATGGTTCGGTTATTTGGAAAGGATGTATGAAAAAAGATTGACGAAAGAGATATACAGAGCAAAATTGAGGGGAAGGGTCGGAAGGGACCGCCTTAGCCGTACTTTTTCGAATCAAATCGGAGAAATACTGGAAAAGGGCCGAATGTTAAGTTCCCGAAACCGACGTGCGTGCCTGACTGTGGAAGAAGCGAAAGGTTATTGTCAGGATCGTAGCAGGTGGAAAGAAGTGGTCGCTGCCTACCCCTCTGGGATACAGGCGTGATTTAATGTATGTAAGTATGTAGTATTTTTGCACGAATTAAGGCGATTCCTTGATGACGACGAAATTATTTTAGCTTAGAGTTTCTCACCAAGGCCCTGCCTGCACTCATTATTCAATCCAGTGGTGATCAATGAACAATAAACCTTATGTAATTAACCGTGAATCATTTAAAACGTTATATTATTATTAAACTTTATTCTGCAACACCGCACGTGCGTTTATACATATTGGAGTCAACCAGCGATTTCCAAGATCCACAGGAGAACCGTAGAGCATCATTCTCACAACCTGTCGCGTTGACAGATTGTTCTGGTGTTGCTGCTACTGGTGCCGCGCGGGCCGGCGCCGGCGCCCCTTCGACCGCAAGTACGACGCCTGCCTCAAGGGGCTGCTCGCCATCCTGCTCATCGCGCTGCTGACGCTCTTCCTGTGAGTACCACGTTGGATGTTGAACTATCAAGCCTCGATTACTTTTCATCCTTGGAGTTGAAATTTGAGGGTCGTGCCATCGTGTGTGACAAGCCGGACAACATCAGCTATATTAATTTACCATATATCCGTATCATCATTTTTAATATCCTGATTAATATTATGAATTCGAAAGTGCCTCAAAAGATCGACGTAAAATTGTGTACACTGTTAATAGCCTAATAGCCTGGAGAAGAAGATGGAGTACTTATACAGTCCCCGAGGAAATATGACGAGGCTTGAACGACTTCTACCCGGACAGTCGCGGGCGTTGCTTTTCTTCGTTTACGCGCAAATAAAAACTATACATATTATGTGTATAGCGATATGTTACATTAAACGGCAAGGGATAGTGTTGGTGATCGCGGCTGTGTGCGCAGGTTCGGCGTGGTGTGCGCGTTCGCGACGGACGAGCAGCTGGAGCGCAGCGCGGCGGAGGCGCCGGGCGCGCTGCGCGCCGGCCTGCGCGACGCGCGCGCCTTCCTCAACGCCACGCAGGCGCACATGCGCTGGCTGCTCGTCATCAACTACCACGAGCTCGAGCAGAAGCTCTACGCGCTGCTCGACAGTGAGTCCGACCTCTCAGATACAGACCATTTTAATCTCGAGTGAGATGCATGTCATAAGACGGATCATAAATACGCCTTTCTATCACTTTTGTAATACGGCCTAATAAGACAGTCACCCATTAGATACCCATGATTTCTTGACCAAAAAAACGTGTATTGTTGAACATAATTATATGTATATCCAAAACTCAAGAGTTTCAGGCATATCTTACGTTATTCAGAGTCTAGCTCCTAGAGGGGGAGTATCGTTTATCACGTGGGTCTTTTAAAACATGAGTTGAAACCGCTGAAATTTTTCACGGTTTTTCACCAAGTTCCGTGTTAAAAGAGGCTTCAGTGCTGAAACGGCTCATAACATCTTTCTGCCTCATGTTTTCAGGTAGCGGCATGACGATATCGGTCCACCTGGGCGAGTTTACGCGCGCCGTGTCGGTGACAACGCTCAACAAGATGGTGCAGCAACTGGACGCGGTGCAGGCCGATCTGCGCACCGTGCACAACGTCACCAGCACGCTGCGCTACAACGCCGAGCGGCTCAACAGCGGTACGTACCAACAGTGGACCAAGATGGCGCAACGGACGTCTCGGGCTTGTGTACTGCTACAATTAAAACGGATCCTTAGTGTTAACTATCTTACTCGAATACTACTTCTTACGGCGACGTTCAGATTCAGGGGTTCCTCTCTGCTCACCTTTCCTCGATACGTGATCCATGGCATTTTACACCTGCATAACTACTTTTGCGAGAAATCTCTGACAGTGGCTTGACATTACTTGCAAACCGCTCTCTAAAAGACTGTCACTAATTTTTCCGAGGTTTTGCAGGTGGAAATAAAGGCAACTCTTCATACTATAGTTCTCATCATGTCAACTTTTTTTATTTATGATCGTTACAGGTCTACGCAAGGTGAAGGCCCAGCTGCTAGCGACGTTGGCCAAGTGTGAGCAGCCGCAGTGCATCCGGCTTCAGGAGAAGTACAAGATCGGACAACTAGACACGGAGATACAGTACAACAAGGTCAGTGATTACACCAGGCGACATCCACTGAGATCATCTGGTAAAAATTTGGGCGATTCTGACAGATTATATCGGTGCACATCGCGCTACACGGGTGCTTCGGGTGAAATTTCGGGTACACGATGTTTGGAGAGTTCTTTAGATCATTTGTTTTCCATTGGAACGCATTTTTTGATGCGGGATTAATGACTGGGTAATGAATGATTTATGTACGAAAGTTCAGTGTTATTTAAAACCTACTGTCAGTGTGCTGCGTCCGAGGTTTCTAATAATATGTATGTTTTAATGTTGTTTTTGTCTATTTCACGCAACGTTTGGATCAGATGCTCGATAAATACTTCCCTACGGTAAGTTATTAGTTTGTAAGGTTTAAAGATGTGGAGATATCGTTATGCCGTTAGATGGGAAGACGCTGTTCACTTTCTTTTTCTGAATAATTCTGTGAACTGGATAATTATACTGTGATATAAAACGACGGCAGCGCTTTGTATCCTCGACAGTCAGTGAAACAAGAGCAGGATAGGACTACCTTCTGAAACTAGAAGTTGATGATCTCTATTATTTCCTGAGTTTCACACTCAGGGGCCCTTGTACTGGGGTACTTGTAAACTTAAATCACTGATATTATATTATATTCCTGAAATCTATAGAAAAAAGTCCACATTTTCAATTAATGTTGTGCCATACACAGAGGCGTCTTAGGGTCTCTCCAGACCTATCGACGCGGAATCGGCTTGAGCCATAAATCTTTTTCTTTCCGGCTCAAGGCGATTCCGCGTCGATAGGTCTGGAGAGACCCTTCAATATTTATTTATTCATGTTTCCCAATTTTTGACTGGAAATATCTATAAGCCTTAGCATTGAGTTAGGCGACTAATGTCTATATTCAAAAATGACGACGTATAACAATGCCGATTTTCCAAACATAAAAAAATCAAAGTATAAAAATTTCGAGTAATAATAATGACGAAATAAAAAAATTACGAAGTATAATAATGTCGAAATGGAATTAAGACGAGCAGGAGGTATAATAAGTCATAGGTGGAACAGGGGATAGGTAGGTTTAGGTTATGTTAGTTTTGAAGTACCCAGATATAGGAGCTCCGCTTTAGCGGAGCTCCGTTGAAGCTGTCTAATTGATTTGAAATAAGATTGTTAACGGAGCTACGCTAACGCAGGACTCCTATTTACTAGGTGGTTTGGACCTCCGTGCCTGTTGCAAAACAAACATAACCTAAACCTACCTGACGTCATTTTTATACATCGACAAAAATCAGATGGTCATTATTATATGTCGACATTTTTATACATCGACAAAAATAATTCTAGTCTTGGTTATTTTACGGCATTATACACCGTGTTTTATTTGATTTACGATAACTTCGGCATATTACTGGGTATATCCATAGAAACTAATTGGTAGATAAGATTTTTAAATATTGCAAAAAAAACATTTTTTTCAGTTCAGAACAAAATAATGAAATCTTTTATCTTTGGTCATTCTAAAAGGGCCTTTAGAGTTAACTAATAATCAGTGTCAAATACGTCTATGTTGGCGTGACATACACACACAAGTAAAGATAACACTTGACAGGTACAAGATTGTCACTTTAGATTGACGCGTATACAAACCTAACAATTGGAAACTCTTTACTCATAAGTATTAAAAGAAAATTGTTGTTATCAACTAAGAGCCTTTTACACTAGTTTAACGTGATTAAATGATTAAATTTAAAAATTAAATATCTTTAAAACCGTTAGACTTATCATTTGTCTGTCTTCGGGAAATTTACTTTGTTTGACCTAAAGAACGTTCCCTTAAAGTTATCGTAAATCAAAAAAAACACGGTGTATAAGGCGTCGATATTTTTATGCCTCGTCATTTTTCAATATACACATTAGTCGCCTAACTCTTAGCATTATGCAACAGTTGGCCTGAGTCATGGTCCGCCTTCTCCATGCCGTATAATACGCGAGTGTTGATGGTGCTAATCTTGCTGTGTGCAGATGCCGGACGTGACGGACCTTCTGAACAATGTGACAGCGCTTCTGGACAGCGACATCAAGTCGGACGTGGCGGAGGGCCAGCAGGTGTTCAGCTCCATCCAGCGCGGGATCCAGCGCTCCGTCGACGAGCACATCCCCGCGCTCAAGCAGGCCATCGCTGCCACCGGTAACACCTCAAACCTTAGTTAAACTAGTGTTCATCTTCAAACTATTACCTCTAGGAAATGATTCGTGATAGTTAATCATTTTGGGAGATACAGCTGGCACCTTTCATCATCATCATGTCAGCCGAAAGACGTCCACTGCTGGACATAGGCCTCCCCCAAGGCTGGCACCTTTAATGGAGTGTTAAATTATGTTTTTATTGTCAAACACCACAATATAAAATATTTTTCCAAAACAGCACAATCTTGACGAGACAGTTGCTGTCAAAACGCTGAAAATAAACATTGAAAAAATGTATGTATTGCATACATTTTAACGAGTCTAAAGCAAATCGTTTAGTAATTTTAATTTATACGTCGATTCCTTACACTAACGAGTAGTAATTTTCTAGGTCGACGTTTAGCAGCCGTAGCAGATGAGATCACGGCTCAAGCTGGGAACGCGAGCTTGAAGCTGCAGCAGCAGGCCGGAGCGGCCGACACGCTGCAAGACTGGTACACGCAGTACGGGCCGTACCGCCGCCACGCGGGCCGCGCCGCCGCCGCCGCGCTGTTATTGGTGAGGAGCAAAGTCAATAGCGTACAACTGCTATCGCTGCATTTCATAGTATTTAATCATCGAACTCACACGTGCAGTTCATCATCATCATCGTATATTATTTACGCATTTACGAAATAAAACCGTTTTTGTAATAGAAAATGTACCTAATGTTGTTTGTTAACGTGCACATTTTATTTTGAGGGCAGCAAAGTATATCTGGGTAAGTAACCATGGTAACAATACATGATGTATTCTTTGTTTTACACAGATCACATGTCTGATGGCGTGGGGGCTGATGTGCGGGGTGTGCGGCAAGCGCCCTGACGTGTACGGTGCTAGTGACTGCTGTAACAAGGGTGCTGGCTCGCGCTGGTTACTTTGGTAAGCTTTCTTTATTTCAAACGTGTAAGGGTGCGGCTCCACTGAGGCGGAGACGAGCCGACCTGTGCCAATATTCACCAATATAAGGTGCGTACGTACGGTCATGCCGAGCGAGTCTTGCGTACGTTAGCTTAAATTCTATTGGTTAATATTGGCACAGCTCCGCTCCGCCCGTCTCCGCCTCAGTGGAGCCGCACCCTAAAGCATGACAAAACACGATACCAAATTGTTAAGGTGTTGTCACCAGGATGTTTCGGTGCCGTGACCAGGAGTATTTCATTTATATCGTGCTACTAATATGTTTATATTTGATTGTTATTTATTTTAGTGGCATGGGAGTGATGTTCTTGGTGGGAGGCATAGCGGCTATAATACTGGCTGTATACTTCGTGATCGGCGTCGCTTCGCAGCGCTTCATCTGCGATCCGCTCACGTAAGATTCATTTGTACTAATACTATTCGTCGAACTTCTGCAATAATATAGAACTGCTGCAGAGTAATTTTGTAGTTAATGAGTAGAAGTAGAGAATCCGAGACGTATTGACACCTTATTGTATTTTTTATTGCCTTGGTTTCTCTAGTCTATTATGAAATAATAGCAATATTACTGTTTCTGTAATGTAATAACTTTCTCATGTACCTTCTCACAGGGCACCACAAGGCAACCGACTATTCGACGATCTGGAACGCGTAGTGGACTTAGAACGCGCTTTGTTCAACGAGCGACGCGACCCGGACTTCAATATGTCGCGTGTGCTCTCTTACTGCCATCGCAACCAATCACTTATGGAGGTAAGGGCTTGGCGAGACTCGCGGGACGTCTACTGTAACATTTTATATGAAATTGACTGCTCCTCCGCGGGACATGGGTACAGTTTCCTCGGTCATGGTCAGGTTAACCGGTAGAGATCCCTTATAGAGAAAAGTTCGCCATTGTTAATCTTAAGGTTATGGACCACTTTAAGATTGAGATGTACATTTGTATATATTTTAGTGCAATAAAGAGCTCAGTTACATAGACAGATGGCCCCGTGTGTTCGGTTTGTGCGTGCTAAGGCAGGCTGCGTGTGCAGACGCTGCAGCTGCACCGGCTGTACGACCTGGAGCGCGTGCGCGCGCAGGTGGCGGGCGAGGTGGCGGCGCGCGCGCGCGCGCTGCGGCCCGCCTTCCCCGCGCGCGCGCTCGCCATCCTGTCGCCGCAGGCCCGGGCCAAGCTGGAGCGGCTCGCCGACACCGGCCTCTCCGACTTCGACTTCGACAAGATTCTGCACGCGGTCAGTATTCTTGTTCCTACGTTGATGGCCGTTCAGCGGTCAAAACATTCATAAAAAATGGATGGAAATATTACATTAATTTTTTACCTGTATTGTAAACAATTATGCGATAAAAAATTATGACTACTTTTAGAGAAAAAACTTACTAAAAAATCATACACCTCACGTTTCATTTAAAACAATACCTACACTTCGTGTCGTTGCGGTTTTTATCGGATCGGGTTTCACAGCAGTTGCAACGCGTGCACTTGCAACTAAACCCCAACGTTTTTCGCAGTTGGAGACGAACATGACGAACCTGTCGCTGGACTCGCTGGCCAGCCAGCTGGAGTCGACGGCGCAGTCGCTGGTGTCGCGCGCCGGGTTCGCGCGCGTGTCCATGGAGCTGCGCGACGCCGCCGCCATGCTGGCCGCCTACCACGCGGACATCGTGGCGCCCATGCTGGACCACACCCGCCAGCTCAACGTGAGTGAGGACATACCACACACACCTACTAAAGTTTGCCACACACATTAACTCTGCACTGAATCAGCATTGCTTCAACTTCGGATTGATACCAGCCGCTGGATTTCACCATCGTACAACTCGTAGTACCAACTTTCATTTCATCAACACCATCTTGATAGTTGAAATTCCACTACCGTGCGTGTTTTCTGAAGGCCTTCTGACCACGCACCTTATCTATGTGGAATCAGCTCTCGACGTCTGTATGTCCGAACCAATTACTCGGGGGGCCTTCAAAAAATTGGTCTTTTCTCGAAGGCCGGCAGCGCTCCTTCGATTCCTCTGGTGTCGCAGGTGTTTATGGGTCGCGCTAATCACTTACCATCAGGTGACTCACTTACTCGTCTGCCTCCTTTTTCACATAAAAGAAAAACTTGTACCGTTTAAGCACAAGCTGACTGCACGAGCGGGTCGTGTGCATCTCGCTGTGTTCGCGATGAGTCTCGTTGACGTTGAATCACTTCTGAATTCTTGTTGTCGCCTAACCTTGCTGAGTATCTACGAGTGTAATGGAAATTTGCCGAAGACGACAACTTGACAGATCATTTTTCGCCCCCCGTAAAACCCTATATTTCAAATTGCATCGAAATCGTTGGAGCCGTTTCCGAGGTTCAGATTATATATATTCTTATAAATATAAGAATGGCTCGTTTAAATGTATTAGGTAGATAATGTACATTATTAACTGACTTCAAACTTCTTATGTTTTCAGTTTGTAAAACTTTAGCCTTATTTGGTAAACCAATCAGAATCGCGCCCGCCGGTAACAAGCATGTCACTCCCCAGATGACGGCGATGAAGCTGCGCGACGGCCTGCGCTTCAACCACTCCTCGCTGAAGGACGCCATCCGGTTCCTGATCCACGAGACCTCGCAGGCGGAGGTGTTCCTCAACACGCAGGGGCCCGACCTCATACAGAACGTGAGTCATCTCTTTCTTCCATTTTATACTTATTATATATTATGGAGTTTAATCGAAAATCTACCATAGAACTCTGTTATAAAGACGAAACACAAAATCGTAAATAACAACAAAGTACATACGTAAAAACAGGCCACTTTTGTTAAATGCAGTCATTCATTTCGTACAGAAACCTTAAATTTAGCCGTAAATTTATGAATTTGTATGCCTAAATATTTGCACGTAAAAAATTGGTTGTTCCTTTTATTATATACCTATTTTGTGTACCCGCTTTTACGAGGGGCCACACCGAAATGGTCGGGAATGGAGTACTTGGGATTGAGTCAGCATAAAACCTTTTTTGTTACGAGAGTACTGGCCACTTGCAATCGTAATGACATTAACACTTTTTTTTTTCAAACTCGTTTTTTTCGTCATGCCAGTTTAAATTTGACAAGTCGATGGACAAAATTGAGGTCACGCATGAATATGTTCGTGCCATAATTTATCACAACTTTCGTCGAGGGTTATTTCAAGATGAAAGCCTCCGTGAGCTTGTTTCCATATCTAATGTGGAAGCACCAAGCCAAATAACTTTTTATCGCTGGTATTCGGAGTTTCGACGAGGTCGTCCCTCTCTCAGTACCTTACCAGATCTAAAACAGCAATAACGCTTGAAAACGTTACGGCTGTGCCGTAAAAAAAACTTCAAGATTATGCATGTGACATACGAGCAGATTCAGGCTTCCATGGGGATTGGAATGACTGCAATTCAAAATATTTAGCATAATGATTTGGGCGTCAGAAAGTTAATTTCCCGCTAAGTACCCCATAATTTGTCTGAAGAGCAGAAGGCGGCTCGTGTTGAGTGGTGTCGGTCTACTCTGAAACGCTTCAAAAGCGATTTATAACGTCGTCTCAGGTGACAAATCATGGATTTAGTCTTATGAACTTGAAAGAAAACATCAGTCGGCAGTTTGGGTCTTCGAAGGTGAGGTGAATCCAAAGAAAGTGGTGCGTTCCCGTAGCGTATCGAAGAAAATGGTTGCTTCGTTTGTTTCCAAAAAAGACCAGTGGCCACAATTCCGTTACAGGATCAAAAAACGGTTACCGCCGATTGGTAAACCTCGGTTTGTTTGCCAGAAATGATGGCTGAACTCCGTAGAGGTAATGCTACACGCCGCATCATCTTACACCAGGATAATGCGAGCTCCCATGGCGCTCGCAAAACAAAAGAGTTTTTGAACCAAGGAAATGTAGATTTAATGTCTCATCCTCCGTATAGTCCCGACTTGAGCCCTAACGATTATTTTACATTCCCGAAAATTAAGGATCTGTTACGTGGTCAGCGATTTCAAGACCCAGAAGCGGCAGTAGAAGGGTATAAATCGGCCAATTTGGAATCGTCCACTTCAGAGTGGAATTACTGTTTTAATAACTGGTTCGAAATAACGAAAAAGTGCATTAATTGCAAGGGAGAATACTTCGAAAAACAATAAAATATAATTTAGGTATAACGTACTTGTAGTTTTTTTACCGATCATTTCGGTATGCCCCGCGTAAAAAATAAGTATTTTGAATTTGAATAATACTTTAAAATACTCAAGGCAAAAATAGTGCAGAATTTAGGTTATCAAATTACATAAACATCATCAAATATACGTTCTACGTATAAATAATTCACTTTACAAATCAATCTGCGATCTATCTGACAACTGATGTTTGTGACCATAACTATACATTCAACCAAACGGTTTAAAATCCTGTAGGTCCACCAAGGATATATCACTAACGCAATAAGTCCATTCGTAAAAAGTCTTTTACTATTGATTGCTTGTCACGACAAATCCGTAGCCGTTAAGGTTAATCTTCACAGTTATGTAGATCCTTTAAGGCTCAGTTTCATTGGTCCATATAACATTTTTGAGCAGCCGAGAGCTATTGCAGCGACGCAGTGTATCACGAAAAGCATGCGAGCTATCGCGCAATGAAAATGCGATTTTATCTGGCGTGGAGTGAACGACCTGAATGGCATGCGGTCCCGTTGCAGATGACCCGCGACTTCGCCGACGTGGTGGCCCAGATGCTGGACCAGTACCTGGTGCTGGTGATCCGCGCGACCAAGGAGGACGTGGGCCGCTGCGGCCCGCTCTCCAACGCGTTCAACGCCACCAGGGACGCCGCCTGCAAGAAAATACTCATGCCCGTGGTGAGTGCTACATTTCGTTTTAATTTTCATGTGCAGCTCGGTTAGTGAGGCAGATAGAAGTAATTTTAAAAGACGAAAAAGTTGGCGTAGCTTATGTATTTACAACGATCCGAGGTTATAGGCGATACACGCAACAAGATGTTGAAATCGGAAGGCACATATCTCCTAAGATAATTAGTAATTCATTCACGCGTAATGAGAATACTAATTGTAATTTCTGATCCATTTGACCTATCATATTTTATACTAAAAAAGTACTTTCAGTCAGTAAAATCTTTTACTCGTCCCTGTATGAAAGCGATGTTTAGACAGAAATAGCAGAAGTTGACTGCTGTCTTACTCTAACTTTCTAGTTAGAAGACAGCAAAATTGTGCTTCTTGCTCTAGAACAGGAGTTAAAGTAAAACAGTAATCAACTTCTGCAATTTTTATTGCCAGTTTATTTTGCGGTGAAGACCGGAGACTGTGACTCTTCTGACTCCTGACTTTGACAATCGTATCTTAAAAGCTGTCATCATGTGACAGTTGCATAAAGGCGAAAACTTATTAAATAAGATAACATGCGTCGTTACCTGGATGTAGAACGGCTACTGGATGTCCCTGTCGTGGTGCGTGCTGCTGTTCGTCCCGCTCATGGTGGTGGCGCAGCGCCTGGCGCGGCTCTACCTGCAGGTCGACCCCTACCCCGGCCCGCTCGTCGAGGCGTACGTACACTTGCCGCTCCCCTCCCACTCCCGCTCCCGCCACCTGAGAGAGAGGGAGGGAACCACTCAGTCTTTACACCCGGGACCGACACATCTAAACACCCGTAGTCAGTCAGATATATCTACACACTCTCTTACACTAATAATACAATCGTGTACAAATCATTTACACTGGCTCGTTCTTTGTTTCATTTAATTCTGCCGCTGACTGTGTTTAAATGTGACAATGTCATAATGATCACTTGCAACATTTTACATTACGCACTGAGATAGTTTTAAATGTGTCGTGTTCGGTTTGAGAACCTGGGTACTTCCCCCATCTCTCTCGAGACTGAATTACTTAAACTGTATTGAAAACCAAACTAGTATCGTAAATAATATAATCAAAACGATTCTAATAAAAAGATGACAGCCCGAGTGTAAGTCCTATGATGTCGGCGCCTGGGTACATGTAATACTTTGATATTATTATTTGACGATATGCTTAAAAAAATCTGTCCTCAAAAGTTCTAAGAAATACTTTATAATTTCTAAATGTCATTATTTTACCTTTTGGACATATTACTATATCTTGAATTTGCCTATAACAAATTCTCTTTCTCTGTGTGTATATCTGAATTGGAGTATGAACTTATCATCAAAATCTTAAGAATATGAGTTTATCAATTAAAGAAAGTAGGCCTGCATCAAAGATAGTTGAATAAAATTATTTCTTAACGCACTGACAACACGGCCCTACGTACTAAGTATATTATCAAATAATTTTGTTCGACTAGATATGATAGACCACAAATAATACACACGGTGAGTCAAGCATCAAAACTTTAAATTTACTTTTAACAAAATACAGTATTTTGCAATCTTACTTTAGTTTGTACAAAAGTGTCAGTAGAAGCTTGACCCGCGGTGCGCCCCGAAGTAATTGAACCTGACTGACGTCCGGACGTCGCCTGCCTCAGCTTCAACGATTTCGCCTAGTTCGCCGATTCTAACCGAACATCATTCATCTTTCATCGTTTTTTTGGAACTTCTTGTATGACCTACAAACGGTTCCGTTTATTTCTTTCATTTTGTTTCCGTTTACTAATTTCGTATGATTTCCTTTGGTATCTTCCGTGAGTTTGTCGATGTGTTGTCTGATTTGGGTTTGTTGTGCACTTCATCCCCGTATTTAGTGGATTGCTGACTGTTGAACTCGGACGCGACTCCGAGCCCGACTCTGATACTTATTGTTAGTCGGCTGAGTTCATGTTGCATTGGTTATGTTAGCACGACTATGTGATCGAAGAGCCTGTCCATACATACATACACTGCAGCGTTACGTTGTGTTGGTAAAAAAGTAGGGGCCAAAAACACATTAACGATTTTTTTACGCTATAAATTACGCTTGTTTGCTGTGCATTACACCAAAAAAAACATTAAAAGAATGCGAAGCACACAACCGTACAGGTAGATTTACTGATTTGCGCTTGTTGAAAACGTAGCTGTTTGTTTTTGTTAAGTTAATTTTTCAGTTGGTCACTCACCGCCATCAAGTCACGGGCGCGGGTTCGATTCCTGCGTTCATTTCGTGTATTTCAGGCACTTTTCATTATAAAAGTCATAAGTTATTTAAAAATGAAAAGTAAGAGTGGGGCAGCGCCAGGGTTGCTAACGTGTGGGGGTGTTGTCAACAGCGAGTATGAGCCGATGCGCGCGCGCGGCGGCTGGTGGCGATGACCCTCCGCAGGTAGGCCCGGCGCGCCACAGCCGCCGCCTCTCTGACGTGTGCTCTTCGACCCCATAGCGGCTTGCACGATCTCCGTTGTCCCCTGGAATGCAAACCTTAAAATCGAGACATAAGGGCCATCTCCAGCGAACAATTGCTCGGTGTTCCTTCCATGTCGTACTTGCTTGCGGTCTGTACCCAGTTTGCGATGTATTGCTCGAATAACCCGCAGTGTATTGTACCGAACTTTCTCGTAGACGAGTTGCAATCTGTAAATATTTAGAGCTAGATTATTTAGTGTTTTTTTATTTGTTATATTCGTTACTTATGTTTGTTTTCCATCGACATCCATCATTAGGTATAGTCAATCGATGTATAATATAAGTATTAGGTTTTATTGTAAGAAATAAGCACACGTAGGGCGATCGATGAATTTTGATTTTGTTTTTAGAGGCTTAGAGGCGCTCTTCATATTATTTTGCCCCGACCTGTTCGATACGTATTTGCTACTCGAATGACGAAATTGGTCCCGCGACAGGGAAACGTTCACAACATCTCACTCTCAGCACCTAGTTGGCCCCGAACTGTGATGTGATTCCTCGTCACGTGTGTTGTGGACGTGCCCCCTCTTAACTCAAAACGTCCCTTAATTAAAAACTCAATGTAGAACGTGACAATAGCCTGCAAAATGATTTTGATTACTTATAAAGTTAATAATTATGTGATATAAAACCTATTGTATTAGATAATTAAGCCATATAGTCGTAAAATTATTGGTTTACTTTACCGTAGAGGTGTTGCTTGCATTTTTGTCTACTTGCGGTTTAATTATTGGGTTCTATACATCGAAACAACTTCGACACTTCTTCTTGTTGTTTCAACATTATCTTTTACTAGCTATTATAAATCAACCCCAATCCATAACAGACAAAATCTCATTAAAAATAGATGCGTGGTATGCTCAAAATCGTGCACAACTATATATAATTATTATCTATTGAAAATATGAAAATATAACTTTATTTAAGAAAAGTCAAATATTGCTCCTGATATACGATTCAGAAATATTTATCAACGAAGAATAAGATTCTTAGTAAATAATATAGGAAGATAGAAAATAAAACACTGTGAATAAGCATAAAACTAAAGGATACTGACGATGAGGTAGATTTTTTATATCCCATATCATTAATATTATTGGTATAGACATCGCGTAGTGGGCTGTTGTTATAGACCTCTGTCACTGGGGACGTTTTGAGTGTGTGTTGGCGCGCTCGGCTGACGCGTGTGTTGTCTGTTGCAGCGAGTATTTGTATGACGCGTTCGCGGACCGCGATAACGTACCCCTCGCCAAGTAAGTGCCCCACGGACACCTTAGCGCCCCCTAGCCACCTTTCGCTAGCTTTACCCTGCCCCAACAACCCGCCCGGTGTGCTCGCGGCTTTATAAAATACCCGACCAATCAGAGCGCGACGCCGCCTTTGATAAAAACCCGGCTGATATAAAGTTGAGGGCACACTTGCTGCATGAACGCTTTTTTTGGTTTAGGTTTAATTTTCAAGTAGGAATTAAAAATGTAAATAATATACGGTTTAAGATGGCAATAATATTGTAACAGAGAAAGTTTTATTTATTGTAAACTCCTATGTAGCATGTATCAGCATGTCTGTACTAACGCACGGCCGCATGTCGACGACGGACCCTTCTCAGTTCTTTCTATTTGGTTACGTTACTATTATGTTCAGTAGGGCCCATATTAATTAATCATAGTCGGGAGGAGCTCTGTTCGAGATCGTTTCGGCCGGACCGAACGGCCGAACCGAGACGATCGGAGACGGGGTCTCGAGAGGAAGCGCAAAACGCTCGTGTTCTGTACCGATTTTCCATATTTTCTTCCTGGCTCTAGACTCTATGCTTTTCTAAACGGTATCTCGGTTTCTTTTCCTCAACTAGCCTCCGGGTAGAAATGACTATTTTAAAGTCTAGGGAGAAAATAGTATAGAGTCACGGAGCGTTCTCGCGGTTCCTCCTAACGACCGGTAATGGCGGCAGCGGGTCGAAGCGGAGCACTCTGGACATCGAGGGCAAGATCGCGGAGTGGCGCGGGCGCGCGCCGCCCTCGGCTCCGCCAGCTGACTCGCCCGCGGGTGGGGGCGGGGGCGGGGGCGGGGGCGGGCGCGGGGGCGGGGCGGGCTCCCCGCCGGGCTCGCGCACGGCGCTGCTGCTGGCGGGCGGCGACGTGGTGTGCGCGCTGCTGCCGCCGCCCGCCGCGCTCATCGACGACCTCAAGACGCGCCTCGACGCCAAGGACGAGGACAACGAGTCCGGCATACACGATGCCGAGTGAAGCGAGCGCCGCACGAGAGCTGCAAGGGAAGGGGTCGGGTCGCGACCCATAACTTAACATCTTAAATTTGATGTATTTTTCATTACTGAATATCGACAATATTATAATGAGTAGTTATGGTGTTACCCTCACGTTATTGTGTGGATGTTTGCACTTCGTTTAAATATTTCGATGCTCGTTGTAAACAAAAAGTTCACTCTCGTTGGCACGTCAAAATACCCGCCCCTCTTTTTGAATCGATCGATTTTGGTATCTTTTAGATATTTTTTTGAGTGATATGATCTAGAGATTTTGACTGAGAAGTCTTATTTTTTATCATAGTTATAATTTTTAACGTGACCAATTTATTGTACATGTTATTGTTGCCGAATCCGAGTGGAATTCTGCACGATTTCATTTGATCTTCCAGTAGTTCCAATAAGGCGTCCGCAAAGATGCCAGACGAACTTTTAATATGTTTTATTAATAATATTTTCATTTTAAAATAATCGAGTTAGATAAATTACGTGTTTTAAATTATTAATAATGAATTGTTGTAACTTTAACCGCGTCCAATTTTTTATATAACTAGTCTTTGGTAAATGTTAGTCAATGTGACGGCCATGTTCTAAACACTAGTTTCCTCATTTCGAACGTTTGACGTTTTGTACATTAAGTATATAAGGTATCAATAGGTGATTCACTCGGCGCTATCGCTTGCAATACGACACGTCCATTACTACCTTGTAACCGCTTGAGCCTCGCTGTAGCGTTACGGGATATTTGGACAAATACCTGACGTACACATACAGACAAACCATAGTGCACACTAACCTTACAATTCAGTTGTTCATTTGCAAGAATACAGTAAAAGCGGAAAACGTAACGCCATCTAGATGAATATCATGCACTTACTTAAGATTATTAAACAATTATATTTTATATTAAGATACGTCATCTGCGCGCAAAAGCGTTCCTCTAAAAGGTAGGTAAATTGCCTTACTACCGTTCAGTCGTGCCACGGCCGCTGACACGCACGCATCACAGACAATAAAGTTTTATTACCGAAAAGTAACAAATATATTTCATAAAAAATGCCTGAAATATTTTTTACATTTTGTTTACAATGTTTACATCGCCTTTTAATTTGCACCGGCGGCGGCGTTATTGTCACCTGTGAAACATGCGAGCTATATGGCGGCCATGAGCGAGCGCGCCGCGTCATTTGGGTACGCAATTTAAAAAAAACATTTATCCCTTTGTAACAATAGCGTTCGCTACGGATTGCCGTCTTTGTCTGTAGATATACGGTATCCTAGCATCGGTAATTGGCGACAGGTTTTGAATGCGCTTAGTATGAGCATAACGTATCTAAATATAAAATATCATTGATATTAAATAACTACCTTATTAAAGTTTGTTCCAACGAGGTGTCTAATATTTGACCAAATATGCCTAACAATCATAACTAAACCGCAACGCTGGTACAATGTTTGACAGTAGCCATTTATAAATAACATATAAATTTGTATATGCATACTGTAGCATCATATATCGTAAGTAATTTTGAACAGTTTTTAAATAGTTTTGATACTCTCATACGGTAGCTTTTGGATGGGAATTTGTATGAACTTAGTAATAAGTAGGTAGGGGGAAGATTTCTGAAGTGGAGCATATCTAGAACACAAAAAGATAATACTGATAAATTTTTATTTGCAATGCAAGCCTTGAGTGTAAATAATACGTTTAGAACTACTCACTTTAGCCCTTAAACGTATCTCATGTGATCGTTTTGTGTACCTTATGAATAGAGACAAACAAGGTACATTTTGCGTGACCTATATGTTTACTCCACCTGTTAAATAATGAAAATATAACAAAGACCTTGTTAAAAAACCTTTTGTGATTTGTCTCAGTTTCGAAATATTTGTCAGTATTATCGTTGTGTGTTGAGTTGTGTGATAAATCGAATATCAGCATCTATATCAACATTATGAAATAAGTGCAATGCAGTGAATTGATGTAGTTCTGTGTTTCCGCGACGCGTGCCCGCGTGTTCCGCGTGTTGTGACAACATTTTGGATGTTTACATTTATACCTACATTGTAAGGTAACAAACGTAGGCTAAGGCGCCCTGCTATTTTGAGGTTATATGCCTATTTAATTTAGTTACAAGATTAGAAAAATAGCAGGAATTAAAGCGAAAGGGGTTTTTGCACCGCTCTGAGCAAGGTTTTGAATCTTCTATTTCAGATTGCCATCGCCATGATGCCTGATATTTTTCAGTCATGTGGCGTTTGTAAAACTAATGTTTGTAAATAGCAGGGCAGTGACACAGTAGACGATAAGCTATGTTAAGCTATGTTAAGGTAGTCTAAGCGGCGTTAGGGCTGGAGTCCAGCGGAGCGCGGCGGCCGGTAAATCATCCACTTGTTTGAGATCGCTTTGCAATGCTATACGGCCGCGGCGAACAACAGAATATAGCTTGTGCTTTGAAAACACCTTCACAAAGATGTAGCAGTAGTTATAATGGATACGCCTTAAATATATTTATTACGATGAGAAGACGACTGTAAGAGCTTACGCCTATGTTCTTAGAAGTTTCTGTTACTTTATGCGAAGTAAGAAATTGGGCTGAAATAGGTTCCTAATCGATTTTAATTCACGGGGTGGACATAAACAGAAATAGCGCGAACAGATACAGATGTAGCTCTAAACGACACAATTGTCTAGTTGGTGACTAATATGATGACTTTGTATATATCATTTTGGACTCATAGATATGTAACATTGTTGTAGCGTCAGCCGCTCGTTCCCTTAGCAATCATACACTAGAACTGCAGGATATCATTGCAAAATCGAGAAGTTCTTACATCACCGGGATAAATCTAAGCTATGATGTACACCGAACACTTAATTTCCAACTTTGTAAAGTAGGGGGCAGATCTTTACGGAATAGCTGCATAGTTTTTGTCGAAGTTCTACATGTACGCACTTGATTTTTGGTGTGAAGCTTTTAATTTTAATTTACAAAACGCGTCTTTTTATTTATTTTCGTAATTTTTAGGCGTTTCGTTAATTTTAGTTGTTCGTCGCGCGCCGCTCCCCGCGTTTCTGTTCTGTTGCGTGGCTTGTGTTGTGCTAACCTTTTCTGTGTTATTGATGTTGGTTTGCTCTCTAGGCATGATACACCTATTATTTAGTTATATAATGAAGTAATCTTAAAGTCACTAACGTTTCAATCTTCTCTTATTAAAACTAAATTTATTACTAATTACAAAAAAACTTAAAAATAGGCATGATATATTGACTTGATGGTGAGATATTGCTATCTTTTTTCAAAAAATATTTCCGTTTCGTACTGCACTTTGCCAGCACAGCCTGGAGTCGTTAGTCTGACGACGACCAGTGGTGTCTAGCAACGTGCAGTCTCACGCTTGACTCCTCAGAATTAGCGCACGTAAGCTTGTGTTGCGTGTACCTATATAACAAAATGACGTTTCTGAAATGTTCTTTGCCTTTTAATAAGTACTAGATTCTGGCCGGAGTATGCCTAAAAATGAAAAAAAAAAGCCTTTTGGGACGTAAACACGGTAGCTAACACTTCGTTCACTTTCTTAGGTTAGGTCATATCCCCAATATTGCTTGTTTGGGAAATGTCGTTAGAATCATCCATAGCTATTTTATCGGGTGATTCTTTGGCCGTCATTATTGTCTTCGCATAGTATAAACAAATAAATAGTATTATATACCAGATGAAATTAACAATTTTCTAGTTCTTTTAAATGAAATGGAAAAATGGGTCCGCAGTTTTTTACATCAAAAGTTGCTGGTAGTTATCATTATGTTCGTCAATATATTGAAGACAACAATGTCACCGCTTAAAACACTTAACATTTTTGCTATCGCATATACATACTTTAAATCACGCCTGTTCCCCAGAGGGGAAGGCAGCGACCACTTCTTTCCACCTGCTACGGTCCTGACAATACTCTTTCGCGATCATCACATCAGTTTAACACGAAGACATTTATAAACTTTATATCCAATTAAAAATCACGGTGGACTTAGATTCAGTAAGATTTTACGACACTACTACGTAACATTCCGTTCGTAAAGCGATTGGCACCTTGTGTACGTCCCCAGAATTAAATGGTTGTTATATTTTTTGGCAAAAAACATTTCTGTCACGGCAACTGTGAGGCGCGTACTGAGCGGTTTGTGTGTTGTAGCGCCTACAAGGCCGAGAAGCGCGCGGGGCGCGAGGGCCGCGAGCGGCGCGCCGGCGCGCGGGAGGAGGCGCGCGCCGCCGCGCTGGCGCCCGCCGCCGACGCCCACCACGCGCGCAGATATAATGATATGGCGCCAAAGTGAGTCACCGCGCACACGTGCACGCACGGAAACCTTCCCACACGCACACAGATTAACTATTTACCAACTTTCGCTATTATGTTCCTATTTAAGTCTTCCATTTAATATGGTTACCTTCAAATCGTAAAATACTAAGTTTTGCCGAATTACATGACATCAATTATGCCATATTAGTTTTTGTTGTAATAATATTGATTGTGATATAAAACACGATTAACACACTTGGCATGTTCACGCCCACAGCATGATCACCCGCACTGCGGACCGAGGCTTCCTCACGCGTGCCTCTCGATTGGATTTAAAATGAATTAAAAACTGATGCTAACCGACAATCATGGATCCAGTAGAAAGACTATTATTTAAAATCAAGTATATTGGTTGACTGGTAAATAATGCCTTAAAGCATTAAGTCCGCCATTTGTATTTACTTTTCGTATGGTGCAATAAAATGTAAATAAATAATATCTGATTCCATTGTCAATCGTGTTTTTTTGTGAATTTGACAATATTAAGCAGAAGGTTAGCTTTTGCCAAGAACATCAGAATTGCCTCGGTCCGCGTTGATGTGTAGTTAGAGTTGCAGCACGATGTATGTTTCGTTGGGCTATTCCCAACTCCACCATTGCCATTTGCTTCCACTAGGTGACAACTGGGAGGTTCTACTCTCTATTGTTCCCAGTAGATAACAACCGGAACGTCCTACTCGTTGTTCCTAAGAGGTAACAACTGGGAAGTCATACTCACCGTTGTTACCAATAGGTAATAACAGAGAGGTTCCACTCTCTGTTGTTCCCTATAGGTAACAATCAGGAGGTTCTACTCTCTGTTGTTCCCCGTGGGTCCTAGTGGGAATAGAAGGGAATGGTTGCGTTGCGTGTTGCAGGCACTGGGAAGAAGGCCCGCCCCGCTACCACGGGCCCGCCACTGAGTACGAGCGGCCCCCTCCCTACTACTATCCCGGACCAACGTGAGCCGATGATTCTCTACTTTACTCTCGAAAGCCACGTTCGCTGCTGTTTTTTCTTGCTAGAGAAAATTATCGATATACTTGTATTTTTAAATTGTTACTGGTTACTCATTGAGTTTTTTTGCTGTTGGAAACCTACGAATCAGACAATACATATATCGATGATATTTCCTAACCTCCTTCCGACAAACTTCGACACATTATAACATTGCTGCTGTTAACGATATCATAATAATAGTTTCAAATCACACTTCCTTTATAGAAGAAATTAACTTGGGTGTTTGTTAATAGCAGCGGACCTGGCTTGACATTAATATCAACATTGATACCTCTATTTTTTCTAGTAATAATTCATAATGAACCCAACCATTTCAATAACTTTCTAAAAATAACACCTTGAAGAATATTAATAAATAACAACTACCCTATCGGTGTATCTTAAGGACCCAAAAACCCAAGTCCCAAAGGCCCTCCCACACGACAACTTGCTTGGCTTGGGACCACGGCGCTTGCCAACGCTTGACACGGTGGTGGTTAACAGTGTTGCGGTACTGTACCTAACAAGTAACAACCCTCAGTCTGCATCTAACACGCGACGAGACCGTCTTGAGCCGCAGTAACGCACCTGTTTACTTACAGTGATAGACAGTAAACTGGCCCTCACGGAACTGGACGACGACCTGCTGAAGTACTGAGACCCGCCACGCAGCGTGTAACGCGTATCGTGCAACGCACAACGCGCGCCGTAACCTACATTGAAACGCATAGAGTATTTTTCCATTATTGTTCAAGCCTAACAGGATGATTTTGATTTTATTGTGTCTTTTAATCGAGAAGCAATAAAATGAAAATGAACGATGGCATTCCATTTAAATGTCCCTGTAGATGGATGAGATGAACTTTAGTAGATTTCAGACGATCTACATGTCTATAGTAACGTATAAGTAAACTATACAGTAATTTGTAGCTCTGTAAGTGCTTTTATCTAGACAGGAATAAGTAAAAAATTAAACTAATTTATTTCTGTATGGAGAGAAGTGTACTCTGCTAACTAATGTGATGGACAGAAGTTCGAACTTTATTAATATAATTGTAGATTATCGAATAATCCTGCACGAGGAGTCTCAGTCACAGTAACTGCCATATTACGACTGTTCATTTAGTGAGTTTAGATTCATTTGGTCGGGAGTTAAAGCTTTAATTTCTTTAACAGCGCAGCGGTGGATATAACAAATAAATAAAAAGTAAAACAGAATGTCTTGTGACCTGCCGTCCCTTGGAATGAAATATAGTAGGTATATTAAACTGGTGCGACCTACCGCCGCTGCGCTTTCACCCGGACGGCTTTGCCGCACAAACGTAATTTCAAAAATTATTTAATAATTTTCAAATATTATTTAATAATTAATCTAATTTGTTATGAAAAAGACAATATCACTTTGATAACATTAGACATTTGCACCGTGGCACCTCTTTTAAATATTAAGATACCAAAGAGCGCCTGACCACGTTAGCCAAATTCACTTTACTTTTTGAAATATTGCTACAGTTGTTGCTATAGCAACCATGAAACTTAAATGGGTGTTAATGTTTGAGCGAGATGCCGCGGTGGGCGGACATGCGCAAGAGATTCGATGCATTTATTATTAAGCCTAGTGTTACGAAGTCGTATGCATACTCATTTATCCTTTATTCTTAAGCTATAGACTGGTTGACGGCCATTGCATCGTTACAAATTTCACTGCCTCTTTGGGAGGCCATTATTGGGCCGATTACCTGATTTAGAAAGATTTATTGTTTTTAAGGTGCTAAGGCACGAATTTAAATCCAATGGCCATCAGCCAGTCGCTAGAAGTATGCGAATTAGTTTGTACTTCACGCAAATGTTTAGTTGAAGACTTGCTCGAACAATATTTCGCGCGAAGTACGAGCCGCGGGCGAGGACTCGAGTGAGAGTTGAGAGATCTTTTATTATTATAATTTGAGCGGGAGCTAGTTAAATCCAATTTAGTTAATTATTCGGTGATTATCCATTAATATAAGTAAGTGATTTTTTTAATTGTTGACTCGGTACGAGAGAAGTGCAAATTTTTATTTAGATGTATGAATTGTGTCATAGTGTCGCGGGATAATGTTCTCATGTAATGCCAAATATGTCGGTGCCGCGTCTTCCTTCGTGGCCGCGGCCCGCGGGCTCCCGGCTCGGGCCTGTACTCGACTCAAGTAGCCTGACTGACTGACATTCGTCGACATGACTGACTTTATATGTGTCTGACTATGTACCATTTAAATTGCCTATTACGGCCTGAGACTGAAAATTGCGTGTGAGACTGACTAATTTCAGTCGGTCACGTGCTACTTGCTAATTGTTATTGCGTATGTGAAATTCGCCTTACAGGCTGCGCATACCATAAGCGACCTACAGATTGCAGGGAGCCCGCCAGTCGCGCCACCCTTTACCTGGGCTCTGTCCCTGCTCATTTTTCTCTAGAAAATGAACTCTAAAGAATTTAAATTGTGTTTGTTTTTGATATCTGCTCAATTGTTCTTCTTTGTAATGGGTGCTATGCGATGCATCGTCGGTTGGACTGCGAGCCTTTTGGTTCCGTTTGTATGTAATGTCACAAGTAGTCGTAAGTTAGGCGCGTGGAGTAACTTAGACAGTTTAACTTTATATTATAATCGTCAATTTTGTCTATAAATATATCGAATGGCGAGTTGTCACTGCACTGCACTGAAGGCGTTGTCATTTAGAACACCACTGTATCAAATCGAACATTGTTCTCTAAATTTTTTCTTGAATCTGAAACTTAAAATTTGAAGTTTGAATTTAGAGAATACTGTTTCGAACTGTCACTAGTGCATTGCCATAAGTTTGTAAGAATAGTCAAATTAAATGGAGTTCATACGATTACCTACTGGTAAAAAAACACTTATGACACTCATGTATCTCTGAAGCATAGTAAAGGTAGGTACTATAACTTGATTTAAATTTGACAGAATAGATAATACACATAAATACTAGCATACGGAAGATCGCTTTCCAACATGTCTTGTATTTGTAAAGATTATGCTCAGAGGTAGATGACGTGGAGGTGTGCTGGCATCGTATGGCCTGGGTCGACCGTGTGGCTCAAACGGTGCTCTCCGCAGTCTCGTTTGCGCCGCGCGGCCGGTCCGCCAGGCAGCCACGAACATCTTTGACGAGCGACCGGGCTTTTAGAATTCTGCTGCATTTAATCTTCTCTGCTTCAATTCAGTACATATCCAAAATCATATTGAACTTTAAATTTCCAACATCATGTAACGAAATTTTGCTTATGCTTTGTGAAGTCATACAGAACGGTAGTAAAGGGTATCTTGGAAGGTATTCAGGTTTGTAAATTAAGTAAATTTGTCATTTTGTTGCATCTGAATATATCCAAGTTCGTTATTTGGGTTACTTAGACGCTAATTTCTAATTAGTTAAAGTTCTAAATAACTATGAAGGGGTTATGATATTTTGCTTAGCACAGTTCACCAAATCTGTTTACTTTAATTCTATAAGCAGGGTTTTCGGGCTAAACCCAAAAAGATACCTGGTAACCTAGGGCTAGTGAGGAGTACCTACCGTACTGAGGATGGTGGATGCAGCAGGAGCGGCCCGGCGCGCAGTACTGATAGAATAGTGTAGTGTAAGTGCAGGCAATTGTAATAAATACAGTTCATTATCTCCAAACACGTGTTTTATTTTCGTCTGCAACGTGTACCCTTTAAACTCCCCAGAACCAAGTCCCTTTTGCTCTAATATGGATTATTGAAATGGGATCAGCTCTGTGCATCATTCAACTAAGGCTACCGAAAAATGGCAAATAGTATATGCTATTTCCGTGTGCCTTCTCTGGCTCCTATCATCAGATCCAACGTAATAAATAAGACTTAACCAAACCGAAAAAGACGCTTTTACTACTAATCTACTGCAGTACGGTTGAACTCAGAAGTAGCTATACTAAATCAAAACCACCCTCACCTTGATACGTTGCGACAAGGTACTGTAATATACAGCTATTTCGCAGTCCAACAATACCTACGTATACGCAGCCTCATTATAGACCGCAGAAAGTTTTTTTTTTTTTGCCACCTGTGACAAATAGACATTCGTATTCACAAGACTGCAAGCCTAAGACTGCAAATGCGTTGCCAACCAAAATGGAATGCCTCTATGCTAGTCATTACACCAGCTGTCTTATCCGCAAACCGGAACTCAACAATGCGAACACTGGTGTTTGGCGGTAGGTTAATGTTCCCAAACTATAATAAAAACATGGTGCCTGCGCATTTTTTTTTGCATTTCTACAAATGTTGTGAATAAACGGACGTCATCGTCGTCGACAGTCGGCTCGAGTACCCAGTTACTATGTCCTGTGATTAAGAACTACATCTGGTGCTCCATTCTACTCTGTCCAATGAAATTGTCTTTGACATGTTATCGTGCGGTCTTTCATTCGGCCGCCATTACGGTCAAGTCGATAAGACAACATGCAGCGTTGATAATACGATAACAATGTTAAAAGGTGTGTTACCAGGTAAAGATGAAGTACCGCCGTTCACACTTGAAATGCCAAATTATAACTTTATTAAATCATTTATAAAGGCCCGGACAGATAACGCGATATTTCCGTACAAACGGCTAGCGTCGTCAAATAATCGCTTCTGTCGCGTCCCGCCAGTGCAGACCGTCGCGCGCCGCTCCGTGTCAGACAGCGCAGCGCGCGTTGGGCACGCAGCAGAACCGTCAGACGCATTTGAAATTCTTGTCAATCTCGATAGCGACATTCCCACAGTGAGCGGGTGTGCGCGATGCGGGCGAGACGCGCGCTATATGCTTGCGGGTTGATGGCCCGAGGCCAGCGCAATGCGTGCGTGCTCTGATTGACAGGGCGTCGTCCCGTCGTCATCACGTCCCGCTACCGTACCGCTGGCGGTTTGTTCGAGCCTTAAGGCAGCACCACCTTCGCGCCGAACTTTAGGAGTACTTTTTCGAATCTAGGTAATCGGAGAAATACTGAAAACGGCTGAATCTAAGTACCCGAAACCAACGTGCATGCATTACTCGATGTATGAATGTGGTAGCAGCGAAATAGACTTGTCAGGATCGTAGCAGGTGGAAAGAAGTGGTCTCTGCCTACTCCTCTGGGAAACAGGCGTGATTTAATGTAAATGTAATATGTATGTATCTATGTAATAAGGCAGCAAAATTGTAACTCCTTAATTTCTGCTACATCCATAGAGTTCTTACAACTAAATGTAGAAATAACAATTGTATAGGAAACAAAACGAGCAAATGTAATCAACGTCGTTTATTACTAGTGGTCAAAAACAGTCACTCTCCACACTACGCTACGCTATGGTAAGGGCGGCGCGCGAGGCGGCGCGGCGCGATAAATATGAGGAGATCGGGCGCCTTCACTCTGGAAACGATAGAATACAACGTTAACCTAATGTTTATTAAGTTTTGAGGCTGTCGAAGAGTTAAGGAAAATGTGGGTCTCATTTAATTAGGCCATACAAGCCATGGAACAATCAAATAAAGTTCCTTTTCAACACACTTGCTCAAAACGACCTTTTTATTCCACCGATTTTTGGCTCATAAACCTAGATATTAAACACGCGTGCTTTTTCAGTATATTACGCACAAGTGCCTTTAGTTTATTAACCCAAACAATTTACATTTGTAGCCTAGTACCAAGTTGTAAGTACGAAGAAGAAGCGATATAATTTAGTCGGGTTATACCTTTTTTTTTTTCTTAGCAACAAACAGTTTTTATGCGGCAAATAACATTATCTACATATTTATTTCAATAAATTGGTGAAATCAGCTTTATTACTAAAAAATAACTCAATTTCATTAAAATCATTTATTTTTTCTGTAATTTGTATTTTAAACATGAATTATTACATTTTAAATTTGGCTGTTGGCCGATCTCGTTCGCGCCTTAGCCTTGCGCGCGCATCGGTATCGCGGCAAGAAAAAAAAACAACGCGCCAGTCGCCATTTTTCGTAAATAATTGACGGCTGTGACGAAGATAGTTTGGATTAATTATTGTGAAGTTTAATATTAACAAAAATGTCTTCTTTAAGTAAAGAAAATGAAGAGTCTTGTTTTTTTTTTGCAAGTGTGTTGAAAAACGTCGTATGTAACACGTGTGCCTGTGACCATAATATACGCGGCTTTCTTGTGGCGCACTCGCTTATCGCTCGTGCGCACACAATAGCGCCTTGTATACAATGGTCAACTTAGCACACTTGTATCATAATGTACTATTGCCGTTGATTTAGGTGTACAACTAGGGTCGTGCGATTATGTTTGACCAAGCAAAGATAACTTCTTTATCCGGATTATACAAACTAAGTCTTAAGTAGCAATTTCTAATTTTAATATCTGACAACTCTGAACCCCGCGGGTTTGACGGTGACGTGCTCAGTCTACCCCCACTTGTGACGTCATGGAGTCACAGCTACAGATAAAACGAGTCTTGCACGGAAGGAATTGATGACCAAAAACTAGTTAATATTATTAGTAGGTACGCATAAGTAGCGATTCGCTCGAAGCACCAGATTTGTCAATATATATTTTCTGACTGACGGCCTCGTTTAGAGTAAACGGGTTCGTGATTTTAGTTCATGGCCCCTCTACACGATAGCCCATCATGGGTCAACGTAAGGGACACATTTACTTTCTTCTCACTCTTACGCATTACTCCGTCCTTATGCTGTAGAGTGGCCATCAAATAGAAATAAAGGCGACTCACACGAAGCCTGCGGCGGCGCGGGCGGGGAGTGGGACGGGTGCGGCGCGACGCGGCGCAGCAGGCGGTCGAGCTCGGCGCGGCACGACGCGTGCAGGAAGGAGCGCGGGCGCACGCCGCGGAACACGCCCGCGATCGACGGCTTCACGTTGTAGAAGATGATGGCCTGCCCGCGCGCCTCGAACTCCTCGATCAGAGACTTGATGCCCTGCACACGAAACACCTTCATGAGTTTCTTAGCTAATAGAAATATGGATAAGTAGGATTTTAAGAGAAATTGGGAAAGTGGCGTTACCTAGTTATAAAGAAAATGGTAAGTTAGTAATTGACTTATCGTATCTACCTATGTCCATTGCATGAGAAAGGATCGGATTCATATTACCTACAAGTAGAATAATATAAACTGAGTAAAAAGTGTGATGTACGACGTAAACGCGACAGATTATTCTCGTACTATTGCGAGTGTGCACTGTGTGCGAGGGGTTGTCACCTTGGCGGCGGTGAAGTCGGCGGCCTGCACGTGCGTGGCGTCGAGCACGAGCGGCGCGGCGCGCGCGGCGTCCGCGGCCTTGCGCAGCGCGCGCCGCACGTACTCCGCCGACGGGAACGCCAGCGACCGGTCCACCACCGCCACCAGGTGCTCCACGCCGTCCGAAGACTGCAACATACCACCATTCAGGAATAAAGTCAACCTGTATGATCTCATAATTTAGTTCAGGCAGTAAAAGGCCGGCAACGGACCGACAGACAACGCTGCTAAGTGGCCAGTGACAAGCAGGGATTACTCATCTCATCAGATATGATGAAAGCTTGTTAGCCCCTTCTCAAAAAAAAACAGGACCAAACTGAATCAATGACTTTTAAACCAACCTAGTTCGAAGCGGTTGGGAGTTAAAACAGTCAAATATCTCTATCCCTCCGTTGCTTGGAACTTAAATGGTGTAACCTGTGTAACTACGATAATGATGTTAAGTACCTACGTCCTGAATTCCTTTCACTGACCGCAACTGCTTTGCGATGCTATGACGGCGAACCATGGGAAACTGGCAGAATACCGGTGCTTCTTTGGCATTATCACATAGGTACTTACTCTTTTTCAAATTTAATGAATTAACCTAGGTATTTTATAAATTACTTTTAGTTTTATGTTATTCATTAGTTAACCGTTTAATTGCATGATCCTGTTATATATTTTTTGTAACTTATAGCTTTAACAGCCATGTGTATTTTTGTGAATAATAAAGATATTTATTTATCTATGTATCTAAACTGTAAGTAAATCATGTCGAGTAGTCACTACTTGGTCAAGGTCAGTCTGATACTTACAACAGCTCTAGTGACTCGAACAGAGGGTCTCGCAGAGGCATACAGAAGAAACAGCAGGTTGACGGCGATGCCGATGACGATGCCAAGCTCCAGCCTCGTCAGCAAGCACGCCGCGAACGTCACCACCGCCGGGATGATGTCCAGCTCTGGATCAACAATAATAAGCTGAAGGATTCTGAAGTAAAACATTGCTTTTATTAAAATAACCTTTACAATTATATTTAAGTAACAGTCACAAAAAGTTGCCATCTTTTACTGCGGACTGCTGTTTTTAGCATATTTTGTATAAACCCTCCGTGAACGGTGATCACCAGACCGCCCGCAGGTCAGTAGCTGCGTTTAGTGGCCTCTGTGTGCGCCGACGTTTGTTGTAAACAATCCAACCACGTGGGATTGTTAAAAAGCCAATGAAAACTGTTTTATCGCACTATGATGTATCATTCTGCTTCTATTGGCTGACGAACTATACTTATCATGTGTTTATTTTGTTTACATTTTTTTAAGTACCTAAACAAACAGGATACCTACAAGCCTTTCAGAGACTCACTCTCTCAGTATTACCAAAGAAAGTGAATTTAATGCTCAGGCATAAAGACAAGCTTATAACCGTAAACTCACTCTTAGTCCGCCAGATAGGCTTGAAGACATGCAGCTCCATCATGAAGACCACGGCCGCGATGATCACGGCCGCCAGCGACGCCTTCGGGATGTAGAAGAAGTACGGTGTGAAGTACTGCAACATTAAACATTTTTTTTTTATGGCAAGTAGGCAAACGAGCGCACAGGGCACCTGCGCCTCTATTCTCGATGGTAAAAAACATATCGTATTTGACCTGTTTTGACGTCAGCCGCCATCACTGTCTAGAAAATAAGAGCTAAAAAACGTTGACAATACGATAACAGATCAAAAACGATATTGCTTTTACCGTGTTGAATAGAGGCCCTGATGGTAAGTGGTATCTGCGAAGAATTCGCGGCCACTTGTCAAATGCTTGATTTGTCAAATTAGACATTCGTCAAATTCTTGATTTTTCAAACTAGACATTCGTCTACGACCATACAAATTTTCATTCTCAAGACTACCAATCCGTTGCCAACCCTAAGGACTATAATGGAATGCCTCTATAAGTAGGTACGTCTCTTTGAGGGCAATTTGGCAAAAGTAAAAAAGTTGGGAATTCAAACCCTTTTTGATTTTGAATCAGCAAAAGAAATAAAAACATATTCCAAACAAAAAAAGTGAACATTATGGGATGTTGACTGTGACATACGTTGCCAAAGTAAGGGTTAATGAACTAAGTATAAGATCAGGGCCTCCGGCCTAGCGTAGTTGCATTCTACATTACACAAGACAAACCAATGAATGCGAAGTCATGTTGTTATGTTGTGTTCATACATCAGAAGGGGATAGATGGTTTATAGAAGGGACGAAACGAATTGGTAACTAGTGAAGAAAGAATGCTTGAGAGAATAGGCAGTCCGAGAAATAACTTTGATCATCTTCAAAGTTTTGGTCCGGTATGCCGCGACGCGGTGGGCCATGGGGTTGGTGGTGGCTGGAACGGTCACGAAAGTAGAGATGCTGTCATTTGAAACTTCTAGAAAACCCCACCTTATTGCTGTAGAATGTCAGTTTGACTTTGGACCTAAGGTGGGTCACAAATTTAAATCTGTGAGTGTACCTGCAGAGAGAGCAGCACCAGCACGCCGGTGTAGACGCCGCCGGCGGTGCTGGCGACGCCGGACGCGTGGTTGACGGCGCCCCGCGAGAGCGCGCCGGACACCGGCATGGACTCCACCAGCGCCGACGCGATGTTGCACACGCCCAGCGCCAGCATCTCCTGCGTCGCGTCCACGTACTTGCCCTCCGCTGGAAAAGATCAATCAAAAAAATTAGATTTGCTTTGGGTTGTAAGACAATTTGGAAAAAATGCGCTAGTCAATAATGAGTACCTATCAGAATTAGGGCCTATATGTACGTAACTACCTATGAGTGAGTAATTCATAGTAAACTAAAGTTTTTTTCTATTTGTGCTCAGCAGCGGGTGATATAAATCTGAGTACCTATATCTGCGATGGACAATTTCGGAGGCGTATTCCCACCTGGTACCCCCCAGTGTCCTTTTATTACCACTTTATTCATCATTAATAATAGAAGTCAGCAAAAGTGGGCAGATAAGAATAGCTTATTTCGAATATTTTGAATTGTCTCTATATGAAGCTGCCAACAATTAACAACCCACTTTTTCTTAAGTAATCATTACCTATGAACTTAATTTTTATTGTGTAAGTAAAAACCGATTTTAACTTACAGAAGACCTTAGCCAGCGCGATGTTCTCGAGAATGGAGAGCAGCGGCACGACGAAGATTGCGGAGCCCAGCGTGGACGTCATCTCCACGAAGGTGTACGTGTGGTTGCCCACCGTGGCCGAGAACGGTGGCGGCGACAGCGCGGGCAGGCCCGGCTTCACCTCACCTGCGACACATGACAAGGGTCAGACTTGGGAACATGGAGGCTTAGTAAAAGATTCAATCAGTCCTGTCCTTAGAGATGGTTAAGGGAAGGTAAACGAGCACACAGGAACCTGATGATTAGTGACTTAGAGGTCTCTGAGGTCCATAGCGTTACGTATTCGCGTATTCGTAATATTTGACAGTCGCAATGTGTAAACGGCAAATTTGTCAAAACATTATTGGCATTATTTATCTTCTCGACAAACAATGACAATTGGGCAATAGCAAATAGTTACATCATTATAAATGCAACAATGCATCAATGTATCTCAAAGGCAAGGTCTCCTCATTTCTCCACTCATCTCTAGATTCATTAAACTTGTTCATCACATAATTTATGTGAAAAACAGCTGTCCTTACTACAACGGCGACCGTTTGTGACTGTTAAAATTTAAAGTAACATTTATAATTGGAACACCTTACCATTTCACCGGTCGCCTTACCCCCACACCGAAACACAATAACTGCTTCTTTTTGACAGGTAAAAGAGTAAGATAAGGTGACACTAACGTTACTACGTTGTGGTGGGTTACCTATCTCAAGTTCGAAAAACTTTTGTTCGCTGTTTCGTCCGAAATTTTGAAAAGTTATGGGTTCAGAGAAAAATGAGTTTCGGATAAATGAAAATATCGGACAAGCAAAACAGCGAACAATAGTTTTTTTAAACATCGATAGGTTACCCTTAAAGGGATAAGTTCCCCTTTGTAGTGTCCTTTTCTGTAAATATTGAATTGGAATTTCTGTGTTTTGTTCATTAAAGAGTTTACATAGATACATATACGTATACATACTACTGAGTTTCTACTGTACTGACCAGTGAGCACGAATGGCGTCTGATGGTTGGTGTCGAAGTAGTACGCGAGCGCGGCGCACACGAGCACCACGAGGATATTGCGCGTGGTGGAGAGGAACCACAACGCCTGCGCGGCCGCGCGCGCGCAGCCCCCGCCCTCCGCGCCCGCTGTTTCCGCGCCGCGCACCTTGATGTCTTTCACTTTCTGAAACCAGTATAGTACATATCTTTGATTCATCTGTTAACACTGACATCTCAAAAAATCTTAGTGATCCATTTGACAATAGAGGCTTTTAAGTCACGGGGCAGTTTTTTATATCAATTTTTGTAAATGAACAAAAGAAAGCTGATCTGACCTGGGCGTCATCATCCCTATTATCATTATTCAAATCAATAGCTTTGCTCGAAGTTTTCGTCTGCAGCGTGGTTACTAACATCATCTCAACAATTGCTAACTTTAATGACAAAGGGTGTCATTTTACGTACGGCCTTAACCAGTGGAGCCAAAGAGTTCTAAGATGGCGATCATGGAGCGGGACGAGCTCCCACAGGAGTCCCCTGAATAATTGATAGTGGCACCCCCTTTCCTCTAACTCCAGAAATGATTTTTCTTTTAACATTTTGATTCAGGGCCTCCATTAAACATGGAAAAACAATACACGGTCGCCATGAATGTCAAGTAAGTAAGAGTTATCAAAACGTTGACAACACGGAAACACGTCAAAAGCAATTTCGAAGCTTGTCGTCGTAGAATCTCATCCCTTCCATGGCTGAGGGAGAGCCATGCAAAACACTAACTACAAGTTGCACATATTTAAAGACGGTACCATATTAAAGTCTGTAGGATAAAAAGAACAAACTCCCAGTCTCACTTAGTTTAACACAGCGGTAGGTAAAGCTAGACGACAGGTGATCATTTGCTAATGACAGACTTAAACAACAAGATTGTCGACGTTCCGGGCTTAGATAAAACCATATATTTATCAAACGACCGATCTGCTTCTAGATGATTACCTCACCCTATCACAGTCCACATAAGGTTCACATTCCCTTGGACAGGAAGCAAGCAAATCATAAATGCATACTCTACTGTGCAATTTTCATACGATATAATTTAACACCGTGTTAAACGGCGATCTCGGATGACGCGCGTCTTGAGGTAAGTACTCATAAGTATCCAATTAAGAGCCAAGTCATATAAAATACAGAATAACTCATAAGTGAACTAACGTGGTAGGAGGGGAGGGTTATGTCTGTACTGTAGAGAGCGGGTTATAAGGATTGAAGAGTTCTTAAAGGAGCCGCTTAAATAAAATAAATAGTTAAATACATTTCAGTCAGGAGATCACCGTACATAAGTTGATATACTAGGTACGTATATATCCTTCTTAATATTACAAACGCGATCATGTCCGTTTTTTAGACGGTTCTACGTCTTGAAGTTTGATACACATGTCTCTTTATATTACCGGTGAATGAATAAACTTACGAGCTGGTCATTGGCTGATTGAAAAAATAATTTTCTCAAAAATGACAGGAAAAGTTGACATTACTATCTATATATTGGGATGCGAAGTACATAGTTTACTGACAGATCTCAAATTAAAAAAAAAAAACATTGCGTGCTCGCTACACAAGCACGCAATGTTGCATACAAATTTCATTACCATCTAGTATCTAACTTTTTAAAAAGTGAAAACGGCCTTAATAAAATGAGGGCACAAGTCTTATTACATCCAAATTTTGTTCGGAATATAACTTTTTTATCTGTATCTCGAATAGCTTGAGTAGTTTTAAAAAAAAAGCTTGCGTTTCTCCTTGTCATAAACAAAAGACGGTAAAGAGTAGGTAATATATTGTCTGTATAGATTGTGTGGTATTTCTTTCCTTAATAAAGTACTTTACTCCAACATAATTTTATTCTTGCGATTTTTGAGAAAAGCACTATATATGCCTCGGCAGGAACGGCAATTGCGGGCCTCGTATTTTTAAACGGACTCGCAAGCTCGTCCGTTTAAACCAATCCTCGCCCCGCAATTGCCTACTTCCGTGCCTAGGCAATAATGTACTATTGACCACCATCTCAAGTAATACAATAAAGTTGTAAGTAACTATCGAAGTATAAAATACTATGTACTAAGAATTGATGCAGGGGCTCTACTACGAAAACTGATGTTACGTTATCTTCATCACTTCCTTTCACTTGAGTCATAAATGAATAAAAAGACATGGTTTTTCGAAGTTTTAAATTCATCCATTTTATCCAGATTAAGGATTTGGTAAGAACGGTATTTCCCCTTACCCTGAGCAGGAGCAAGACCACGATGCAGGAGACGCCCAGCACCGTGTCCCAGAGGCGCGTCTCGCCGATGTGCTCGTACAGCCCGGTCCAGACCTGCGCAAGGAAGCACGTCAGACAAAGCCGCTGCAGGAGGGATCAGACCCCCTAGCGAAGATGCATTACCTACGCTAAGTAGCGCTTCTATTCGTTTCGTTTTTAAACCAATGGCGTCACTGGTAGATGACGTGATATGAATAGTCGCCACAGCGTAATGTATCTTGCAGCTCAGTGGCGTGCCATGGGAGAGGCCTATTTCCAGCAGTGGACGGAAGTGGGTTGATGATGATGATGATGCATGCATCTTCGGTAGGGTTTCAGAGCCTGCAGGCTCGTGTGCAGCAGGTGAGCAGCTTTATGCCATGGAGAAGGCAAACTCTGATGTTCATTATGTATAACTACAGTCTAATTGTTTAGGAACCTGACTCCGAGGAAATGTTTAGAGATTAAACTATGCGGTTTTGGTAAACAGTCCATCAAAACTTCAAAACTATTAACCCTTCGTATGCTTAGGCACGGATCCGTGTCTACCTAAGAACTGCGTAGGCACGGATCCGTTCCAATTCCCTGCTTGCCTAACTGCATTTTATTTTAAACTTTCTTATATAGAGACGGAGGTTTAAAATCGATTGCAGGTGTAGCCAATAAACTATTGAAATTTACAAAAAATAGCTCCATACATAAAAATATTCAATATTGTCGCCATTTCTATGGGTTTGATGTCACGTGACTGGTCAAGTCACAAGTCGCCGCAATTGAACGTCAAATTTTGAAACGGTTCCCGCATACGAGGGGTTAATAGATTTAAATCGAGTGTCGACGCATCAGTGTTCTGTGACAAACAATAACGTGGTTTTTTGTTTTTGTTTAATAAAGTACTCGTACTTAGACAAAGCAACACCAAAGCACTACCTTAATATTATTTAAATTTAAATTAACTATCAAAGTTAATAAGAGCTATCAAAACGTTGACATTACGATAACAGATGAAGAACAGTATGGTTTTGACCACAAAATATCGGCCCCGGAGTATAGATAATGCAATCTTAAGTCTGCAAATGCGTTGCAACCCTAAGGACCAAAATGGGATGTCTTTATGCTGGTCATTGTCTCTCCCGCAGTGGAAGAAATAGTAGTCACAAGGGAGTAAAATTACATATTTACGGCGAGGGCGTACATTGAATAATGAGCGTAACGAGGGATTCAAGTGTTAACGCCCAAGGTGGAAATAATTTTGCTACCGTGTGACACATACTGCTTTTCACATCACCTATGAGGAAAATAATATATCATCCTACTGATGAAACAAGTATAATTATTTACACTCGCTCAAAGTGCTGAGATTATCAATTTTAACAACAGGAAATTATCAAATTTAACAACAATTATCACATTTGCCAACAAAATGTCCTAAAACAGAAAAGTCCCACTTTGATCCCTCCTAGCAGGGAAGAAAAGTCCCCTTTCCGAGTAGGTGATGTAAAAACAATGTTAGTTGGCAGCACGATAACAGATAAGATTAATGTACCAACGCGTAGTCCCTTTCTAAAGCACCTAAACATATCTTCTCCACCCTATACATCTAAGCATGTCCGTCCTTACCCCTAAATATTTAAAAATATGCTAATATACATAATTAGAATACAGCCTTGACGGTGCTCAAGAATTCAAGCGATTTCCTCGCCGGCATCTGGAGCACTTCGCAACGATTGCGACGGCCATTCGGACGAATACTGATCATTGTTCCTCACAAAAAGCAAGGTCGATAGAAAGCAGCCATTACCGACTGGCAAAAACTCTCGATTATGTTTGTGTTGCTAAAAAAGATATGCAATTAGAGATGAAAAAAAGTAATAGAATAGTGTGATGTGGGCTTGTCATTTGGGTGGCGAACCACCCATTTGTTTAGATACCTGCGCGGATTTAAATATTTACACAGCTGTTCACATTATTATTATTTGTTTTTAGGAAACCGTACCGGAACAGAGCCCAACGAAACCTTATTAAAAAATTCCTCCGCTGTCCGTCCGTCCCAAGTTTAAAGAGCTGTATCTATTGAACGGTAATAGATAGCGGGTTGTCTTTTTTCAGAATATTTCTCATTATTATTTCGGCACATTTACTAAGTAATTAAAAGAATTAATATATTCCCCATACAAAAAATGTTTTTTTCAACGAATTTTAGTTTTGTTGTATTGTAAAACTGCTAAAACATGGACGCGTTAAATTCAGAATTAAATTACAAACCCTAAAAGAGCACCATTGTTTTTATTAGTTAAATCGGTTAGTTTGTAGACCGCTGTCCGATGGTCAGAAGACCTGGTTGGCTATCGGAAAAGACTTGAAGTACCTAGCAAGTGCAGGAGTGTACAGCTGGGGAGCGTAGGCTGCAGCGGGATAATGTCGTTGATTAGATATTTATTATTTTATCGAAACGCTTTTCAACGAACGTATCGTTACGCAGAATTTTAATTACATCGAAAGACATTCCTCGCCGCTTGAGCTGATTTTGGTAGTCACAAGTCTAACCAACGTAATTACCCCCTTACTAATAAACGTTGAGTAACGGTGGTGTAGCTAAACCATGTATTGTCCTTATCTGTCAAATTCAAATGTCACAATGACAGACATGTTTAAGATATCCTGAAGATATCATAGTTTCAGGGCAGAATAACGTTCGATGAAATGATACGATTGTTGAAGTGAGGTCGATAAACTGGTGGGTTAGTGGGTTACCCAGTTACACATTAAGATTATCTTCTTACTGTCGAACACAGCCATCAATTAAAACTAAATACGCATGGTTCAATTGTTTGAAACCAAATATTACACACGCGGACAAACGTAATGTTGTGGCAATACGAGTAAGCGTTGGCCACCTTTGTTCAGCAGCAGTCTCACACAAAGTAAATAGCAAACTGATTATTGTAAGATTTATAATATCACCAAAGGAATCCAGCGGCTTCAGATGTATTCGGGGAATAATATTACAATTCAATACAGTTTGTTCTCCTTAATTAAACCGTACACTTGAGTTACATATAAAGGAATCATTGCTATTTGTGTCTCTGAAAAAAAGACAAAATCCAAAGTCTTTTAGACGTCACGCCAGATCGAGGAGCTGGTAGTTTCCAAAATAATTCCCGGATTCCCGGATAAAACGCGCATTATAAGCATAATAATCAAGTATGATTTTAAAGTTTTATTTAAACCTTTTGTTGGGGATGTTACCTGCAGGAACTTGCCCCCGGGGAAGCTGAGCCCCAGGATGTCCTTGACCTGCGTGGTGGCGATGATGATGGCGGCCGCCGACGTGAAGCCCACCGACACCGGCCCGCTGATGAAGTCGATCAGGAACCCTGCGCACAAGCAGGCAGTCATGATTTGAGGACGGTGCACAGAGTTCGAACCTAGCGGCTATCATGTAACATGTAACAAATGCGAGCTTGTGTCATTCATGGTGGGACTGGGAGCATCGGGTTTGAAGTGTTCGTACCCTAGCGGTTGCCACAAGTATGGGGCGCTTTATTTATTCGAAAATATACATAAATCATTAAACTTTTGTGTCAAAAAAAAAACTTTTCAGTAAGTTGGCCACATGATGGCTCTTTTACACGTCGGTTATATACAGTGAATCTACTAGCGCTTCGGACAAGACCATCATTGCGGAGAAGAAGCGCCGCAAGAAACCCCAGCAGAAGGTCCTTTTTTCCCATAATAAAATACAATAATACTTAAAAGTAACATTACAAAGTAATAAAGCAATAAATAATTATTTTAAAACTAACACTAATGAAAACATCATAAATGTAAGCTCAATATCATTAAATTATAAATAGTGACTAGGAGAACAACATGAAGAGGTCTCTACGTCGGGAACGATAATCGAAATAACTAACTGAAAAACAGGTCCTTGCAAGCGTGAACAGACCGGACCCCACAGACAGCACCCGTTCACCAGTATGACGCGTCATGTTGATAACAATCTTATCGTATGCAAATCAGATCATATCGGGTACACTTCGACCTGGGATATATTGGGAAATCGCCCTTTTTATTCCGAAGCAGATAATGCCGTAAGAAATAGGAAGAATGAAATTGTCGCACAACTCATTCAAAAATATTACAAAGTCAGTAGGTAACTATAAAAAGTTTCATGTACTTATCACGTATGTAAACTCTGTATTGCTTATACACCATTACAAGACATATTTGCATTGATATAATTGTTAATTGATGTAAATGTAATAGGGGAACTTATCCCATATATTGTGATCTCTTCCTCAAACCTTGGAGTAGGATAAATAAAGACAAACGCCAGAGCATTGACAAATTAACAGAAAGTAACAATTAGGTACTACATATACATACCCGAGAAACAGAAAAAAAGCTACTCTAATAAAATACGTACAGTCTGCGTCATATAGTTTGTAGCATCCAAAGTAGCCAAATAGTTCGTTACACGCCCTTGTTACTACGGTAATAATGACGGAGTAAAATAGTTACTTTGTATCAAGATGCAAGGCACCAAAGCTTCTAAATAGTCTCGTTTGTATGAAAAACGCACTCTGAACCGGTATTTTTGCTCCTGAGTGTATTTAAAAATCATAAAAATCGGACGAGGCTTAAAGAGTGAGAAACGTTTTTGCATTTTGTATTGAGATTTTTAGTTCAAACTAAAAATCTCAATACAAAATACTCTTAAGGATCAACCCTCAGTGAATAAATTAAAAATTGCGCTCTAAGAAACCACTGTGAGTCATGGAGCGCCTGCAGGCGCTTAGTTTTCTTCGAAACTACCGCTTTCCTGTTATTGTGAAGCCTACCGTGCGGCCTACTTACTGAATAAACATCTTTTATCTTTTATCTTTTTATGTCCGAGAATGCAGAATAGTTTTAATGAAGCATCCTCGGTTCCCATCCATCGTTTAGCGTCGTACCATGACAGCCGCACTCTCAATCAGAGATCATGCGACGATGTTCCCAGTGGTTATTAATGAATTAATCAGTTCTTGCAGAAATATACAAATTAATGCATACTTCAAGAACTTAATAACGCTTATAAATGCAATCGTTAACTGTCTTGGATCACTTGGTTTATCAATGCCTAACATTCTCAAACCGATGTTATATATTTTGCTATTTCTTTGATTTAACATTTTTTTGTTTTTGATTCCAGATATAATAAACACACGGACGACCGTGTGATAGTTGATGCGCTGAAAACTATGCGGGAACGTAATTCCACCTGTTCGTAAGGGTATCGGATTTAAGCACTTGCATGAGGTACGTTAGTGTTAGCCTATCCATTCTCCCTCTCCGTTGACTCTGTTTCGTAGATTCGTGTGATTGGTTGGTCCAAGCCTATGTGTGTGGATAGCCAATCAACTGCTAAGTAGTGCAACAATATTTTTGGTGGACTGCTCGTAGAGATTAACCTAGCTTGAAGCCGTTCGATAAACACTTCATAGGGAAAGCCTAACGAGGGTTTAAAGGAATTGGTAAGCGCTTAGTCGTATGGGATAGCTTTTCATTGGGGTAAGTCAAAGATATGCTTATCGCGTCGTTAGGGTTTGTAAAAAGCAGTCAATTATATACCCTAACGAAAACCCTTTAAAAGGTAAGCGGTCCCGGTCTCTGCCTAAAACTCGTTAGCGTTGGTAGCGCATTTCAGTCTCAGGATTCCAGTCTTGAGATTGTAGTCTTGAGCCCTACACAGCGCCCTTACTTTTCTGCCCAGCTATTCTAACATATGTGTGGTTATTTGTTTAACCGCAAGTCACTTTCCACCGCTGTAACTCTCGTTTTGTTGGATTTCATTTACAAATAATCTCGAGCAAAACAAAAAAGGAATAAATATCCTGAAAACCAATAGACCTTAACTCTAGGGTCCTAGTGAACCACGGTGTAAGTCTCCTAAAGATCAAGTGCAAAAGGGTTTAACTCTAGTACACTCCGTCTATGTATATACCCTTTTGTGGAACAAATTGAGTCGACCCTTTTTCTCTGGAATCCCATTTTTTTTTAATTTGAAGATGGAGGCAAAATTGATAACATTACCCATTATTTTTATCAGAACATCTGTAAAAATAATCCCGTTGTCAATTTATTATGTCTTGGCGTCGGTAAGAATGCCACCAGTATTGCATAACAGTTAATAACATCATTCCATCAGTATTCGCACCTGTTTAACGTGGACGATATGTATCTGAGTGAGGAGGGAAGCCGGTGTTTAGCGGACAATGCCAGGAAATAATGATTCAAGTAGCTTCAGCAGCGGATATCTGACGGCCATCGCGCTCGGTGGTCCGATGAGTCAAGTGGTCGACGTCTGATTGTAACGCTATAACTTTGCCAGATCGCCACCCTTGCCTTGCAAAGAAGTGGTTCGTCTAGTTAAATGGAGTTGGAAAATTGTGTATGTTGTAAATAGTCGATAAAGGATGGAGGGGAGAAAGTCCCCACCCTCCAACAGAAATGAGACATGTTTCAGTTTATAGATCTTGGCAACATGATCTATTTTTACTATGACGATGATCGCCCTATGTATGGGGTTTTATTGCGGAAAGTAATACCTAGTTGTATCGTATGGAATTTGTATAAATAAAAATAAAAAAATCATTGAAAATGACTCCATCAATTATGCAATTAAAATAGTTATTGTGTCTTTTTCTAGGTCCAAATAGATATAGGCTGTGTTAGGTTAGGTTATTTTTAAAATCTGAAAAAAAAAAACTTTAAATAACAGACTTGCGGTAATAACGACAAATTATGATAAACATAATTGTCGAATAAATAAGGACAAACTACCTATCATTGTTAAGTAACTATGTTAAATCATTTGGTTATCACCTATAAAGGTCCAAAGTCAGTCAAAGTCAGTATTAGCAATGGTTTTGTAAGAGAGTGAGCTACTTTGACCTACGGCGGCGATGGTGGTGTTGTAGGTCTATTACAGCGGTCACGGTGAAGGCCAGCCGGCGCCCGCGCACAATTGACGTCACAGAAACAGCTGTGAAATGGCTCCCTCCTTACGTCATTAGTATAAGGCGCATTATGGCTTGATGCATAAATTAATGTAGTAAGTAAAAAACATCAAGAATGTTTCTTTATTAGTTCTATAATCGATGTTCTGGTGATCGGGGTTCGGTCGGGATAGATTCTAAATAGAAAAGAGTGCTGGAAAATGTTTTCTGTGTATAAACTGCTGCGTGAATCAGCGGTGTTAGAAATATTTGTTTGTTATCGTCATGGTGATGCGTGCGGGTCTGTATCGGAATCCATAATGTTTTTTACGCATACTTTGTGTATCTTTAGGCGTTTTTACAATATAAATGGTTTTATTTTAATTATTATGATAAACTAACCTAACCTAACCTTACCTAACCTAACCTAATCTACACAATAGACGTTTATTAAATTCTGCAATGCCAGCTTCAAAGCGTGTTAGGTATGCGAAATGATACCTTATGCGTAAAAAAAAATGCGTTTCAAAGGGGTCCCGATGATCTAATATGCGCATATTAGTATAATTGTGCTGTAGGTAGTGAGTTTGAGATCATGACACCAAATAATTTGCCAAATAATGCCAAATGCGCTGCCCTTGGACACCAGAGCCGAAGGAGATGCGTGGCCGGCCGTTGTAAATAAAAATCCTCGTCTCTTAGTGTCCCTTAAGGTTATAAAATACTAATACATAAATAGGCTTTACTTTTTTTTGACTTCGAAATGCAAAATCGAGCACGTTATCCACCTGATGGAAAGTGGAGTCTGAGACCCAGAATAGACAATTAGACATTTCAATCTCCAGGATACAATTAGAAGATTACAATCCTAAGATTGAGAGAGAATGCTTTGCTAACCCTGAGGACTAAGATGGAATGCTCTATCTGAACACTGGAACACACCAATATGCTTATAATGTTATTTAAATAAGTTTTCTGTATGTACTTATCTAATGGTCTATTCTTAAACATTTAAATATAAACAGAGTATGATTTTTTAGCCATCCTATCTTGCAATAGGCAATAGCTTTTTTTTTAAACGATTAAGTACGCACTTCAAAATTGTCTAGGCATTAAAAATGTTCTTAGGTAGTTTCATTCTTTTAACATTTTGCATTGTTTTTTGACCCTGGATAATTTTTACATCGTCTTGGAAAAAACACTCATATTGTGACGAAACTGACTTACAAAATCAATTTACAGAAAAGAGGCAAAATAAACGTAGTGTTTATCCCAGTGTGCTGGATACCTGGGAAAAAGGAAAAACCACTAAACCAGGGGTCTACTTTGTTTGGTTAATCTCATCTTATCAGCAGAATTATATTGCAATTTCTCGACACAAGTCAAGCGAGTGATTACGAATATTACGAGCAAATAGTCGATGATTACAAATGCTGCTTCTGTGAAGTTTGTATTATACTTTAGCCAGCACAAGTTGTATTTTCTCGCGAGTCATTTGCGAGTCTCTTCCATTGTAGTCTTGTTAGACTAGTACGGCCACGAGTGTTAATTTGTGACCCATAAAAAAAAGTCTTGAATTCGTCAATGTCATTAGTCATTAGATATGCCAAGTCACTTGTAACTTGTAAGAAACTCAACCTTATTGTTGTAGAATGTCAATTTGACTTTGATAAAGATAAAGATAAAGAGACATTTATTCGCAACAAAACAAAACCACATTACATAGATACAAAAATATCAAGACAGACAAATTGTTGCTACTTTGGACCTTAGGTGGGTCAAAAATGTAATTATTTGACTGTACCTATTGACAGTACTAAGTTAGTACGTACACGTGTTGTCAGCCGCAAGACGTCCACTGCTGGACAAAGGCCTTCCCCAAGGTTTTCCACAACGATCGGTCCTCTGCTGCTGTCATCCAGCGGTTTCCCGCGACCTTTATCAGATCGTCAGTCCACCTTGTGGAAGGTCTGCCAACACTTCGTCTCCCGGTTCGCGGTCGCCACTCCAGAACCTTTCCGCTCCAACGGCCATCAGTTCTACGAGCAATGTGCCCCGCCCACTGCCACTTAAGGTTTGCAATCCGGTGAGCTATATCGGTTACTTTAGTTCTCCTGCGAATCTCCTCATTCCTGATTCGATCTCGCAAGGAGACACCCAGCATAGCTCTTTCCATCGCCCTTTGAGTGACCTTGAGCCTTCTTATGAGGCCCATTGTAAGCGACCATGTCTAGAATAGGTAGTCTTCTATTATTTAAATGGATATCATTACTTGAATTTTGCTCAAATGGTAATATGCAGTAAAATAATATTATATTATCTCCGCATCGATATGCCACTCCGTCGACACACTGCTCAGCGGGCAATAGTTGCATTGAATACGTCGAATACCAACTGGCGTGTCAGTTGTGACGAGTGATATATCACGTGACCTACGTCAATTCTATACATTTCTCTAAGTGACAGGTGATCACCAAACGCGTATACGATGGCAACTTATCTAGCGCTGCTGAATTATATCAAAATAAACCGTAGTCTTTCAAGTTAGCATTTTCATGCTTTTACTACGTTATTTCCAAGTCTCAGTATTGTCTAGCACTGGCACACTGACAAAGGCCAGTGATGACTTACGGATCTGAGACGTGGGCGCTAACAATGGGCCTCATAAGGAAGCTCAAAGTCACTCAGAGGGCTATGGAGAGGGCTATGCTCGGGGTTTCTCTACGTGATAGAATCAGAAATGATATCCGCAGTAGAACGAAGGTTACCGACATAGCCCGAAGAATAGCTAAACTGAAGTGGCAGTGGGCGGGGCACATTGCTCGCAGGACTGATGGCCGATGGGGTCAGAAGGTTCTGGAGTGGCGTCCGCGGACCGGAAGACGAGCTGTAGGTAGGCCTCCAACAAGATGGAGTGACGACCTCGTCAGGATCGCGGGACCGCGGTGGATGCGAAAAGCACAAGACCGGTCTGAGTGAAAAGCCTTGGGGAAGGCCTATGTCCAGCAGTGGACGTCTTTCGGCTGACATGATGACTAAAAGGCTGCATTGAGTTGAGTTACAATTATAGTAAGTAACGTAAAAGCTAGCTGGCATGCTAAATACTATGGCGCGCGGGCCACGGGTTATTAACTTATTACACTGAAGTCTCAGTATTGTCTAGCACTGGAAAGTTTTGTCAGAGCCGTAATTACTTGCAGGAAGTAGAATATGTTAGCATGACAATCGAATGCGGCGGTTGTTTGTCACAGCAGCGATTGGCGCCGATCGCAGGAGACACGGCGATGCGACACGGTCGCGCGACAATGCGACACAATAGCTCTTGTGTTTCCAACAAAAAGGTATTAATGAGCGTCAACAGAATGTATCAAGGGAGGAATGTGGAACGGCATTGGCATTGATACCTACATTCTGTTCTCTACAATTTGTTTGTTTTGAAGATGAATTAAAATAAATTTTATTTCAATTACTTATTTATTATTATTATTATTTGCTGGTGGGAGGACCTTGTGCAGGGTCCGTCCGGATTGCTACCACCATCTTATCCATTAACCTACCGCCAAATAGCAGTGTTCGCATTGTTGTGTTCAGGTTTGGGGATAAGACAGCCCGTGTAAGGACTAGCATAGAGGCAATCCATCTAAGTCCTCAGGGTTGGCAACGCATTTGCAGTCTTAGGCTTGCAGTCTAGTTAATGCCAATGTCTATGGGTCACAGTTTCCACTTACCATCAGGTGGCCTGTGTGCTCGTTTGCCTTCTCTATGTAATAAAAAGAAATGCATTGTTGTGACTACTAACTATACAAGAACGAAATATTTATCGATTCATAAATTAATCAAATATAACATTTTTCAAAGTCGAAGGACCCGGTCAAAAGCTTCAAATAGCATTTCTACCCTTTAAATAAATCTAATCTACGTTGTTAAGATTGAATTACTAAGAATAAATATTTATTCTTACAGCATCTAGTGGGCATGAGGGCTCTTCTACACGTCGGTAATATGGATTGAAACTACACGCGCTTCGGACAAGACCATCATTGCGGAGAAGAAGCGCCGCAAGAGTAGATACATCCTCAGGAGACAAAACTCTCAATTGGCTTAGTCTTTCAAACATTACAAAAGTTACTACGTGTGCTATATATACTGTTAAACCGTTAATAAAATAAGTTCCTTCACAAGTATTAACTCACTTTATTGACGACTGTACCTTTACACTGGTAATAAACTCACTATCAAAAGATACGAATACCACATATTTAATACTTGGCTCATCCTGACCACACCGCTTAGACAGTTCTACTGCACCAAGAAGTAACTGAGACCCGAGACAAAGAACGCCAGAAAAGGCTTTAATCCATATGATTTGAATGTTATTAAATGTTAACCAAGATGCTGGTAGACTTACCCAGCTGCAGTATCCCCATCAGCAGCTCCACGCAGCCCGAGAGGAAGGCCAGCAGCACCGCGAACTCCGGCCCCAGGCCGTGCAGGTTCTCACGCGTGAGGATGGCGGCGATGGCCGTGGGCCCGATGGCCGAGTCCTTCACGGAGCCGAACACCGTGTACACGAAGCACGCCATGAAGGAGGAGTAGAGGCCGTACTGCGGGGGCAGGCCCGCCACGCCGGCATACGCGATGGCTTGCGGGATCACGGTGAGCCCGACGGTTATGCCTGTGGGAAAATACCGCGGGTCGATAAGTTTGTAGAAATACATTTGACATCAATGAAGAAGTAATAAAGAAATTATTAATAAACGGGTTAAAATTATTAATAATCTCACCGCGGTTTTAATTTATTGGCCGGTTGGTTAATGTACTTAATGAATAATAATCGAGAAATTTCAAAATTGTATTGAATATGCTTGCGACCAGTATTAAAAAATGAAAGTCTATCTATGGCCACTTACTTTGTTTTAGCTCAACAACAAACAACCATGTCATTATCATTAGATTGTAATCAAAATTGATTTGATTGAAACAGGTAGAATAAGTATTTATAGAGCTCCAAAATGAAATTATTTAGCATCGTAATCCGAATTACATTGCACATAGCAAGTTTTCGTTTCATTGCATAACTAGACACGACTTGCGACTTTATACGCTTGGAAAACGTTTCCCGATCTTTCCGTTTGGGGTATAATCTAGAGAAATCCGCTCTAAGGTGTACTTCGGCCCCTACGTCCAGCGGAGCAGTTTAGCTGAACTAAATTTGTAAAATTCGAAAATCGAATCGAAAATATCTCATTGTTAAAATTTAACAATAGGTTAAGAGTTTTTAACCATTGTACGCGTGAAGTCATGGTCTTGTAATCGGTCACGGAAGCCTTTTACTATTACGTATCGATTGTAAATTAGATGAAAAAATGGAAGCACTATAAAATACTTAGGTTAGGAATGCAGCAGATTTGATGACGTCATCAACACAGATGAGCGAGCCGCGCGTGCGCGCGTCCACGCGCCGGAACTGCCACAATGGACAAGCGCCCGACCGAGAGCCACTTCCGATGTCCCGAGCATTGGATGCGCTAATATTCGTTCGTTTGTTTTTATTGTTTCTTTTCTACTTGCAGACATTTTGCAAAAGTAAAAAATACGTATTTGAGCACAATTGCGAACTACAGGTGTAAGACATTTGAGAGAATGTAACAAGTAAGTACAATATCTATATTATGTATGTAATCGTATAATCGTATTTCGAGTTTCAGTCTGATGTGGGCAATGCAAAAGGCAATCTTATCCTACTAAATATACTACATGCGAAAGTTCGTGTGTTACTTTGTTACTCCTTTACGCTGCAACGGCTGGACCGATTGGGATTTGAAATGAAAATAGCTTATACCCTGGATTAACACACAGGTTATTTTCCATAGGTACCTCAAAATTTAAAAGTTCCCGAAGGAATAACGATCATCGAAAAAAGCTAGTGTTTTAATGTCGAAGAATAGTTGGTTTGCGTGGTACAGTGCCTTTCGGGTTCGGGCAACGTTGGTTAGACAAGCGTAAGAGCGTATGAGATCGACAGAGAGAAATACTAACCGAAGGCCGGTTTAAAAGGTATTGATCTCTAGGTATGACTACCTATTAATCCATTGTTTGGGAGAATACACTAAAAGGCCAGTGATGACTTACGGATCTGAGACGTGGGCGCTAGCAATGGGCCTCATAAGGAAGCTCAAAGTCACTCAGAGGGCTATGGAGAGGGCTATGCTCGGGGTTTCTCTGCGTGATAGAATCAGAAATGATGATATCCGCAGTAGAACTAAGGTTACCGACATAGCCCGAAGAATAGCTAAACTGAAGTGGCAGTGGGCGGGGCACATTGCTCGCAGGACTGATGGCCGATGGGGTCAGAAGATTCTGGAGTGGCGTCCGCGGACCGGAAGACGAGCTATAGGTAGGCCTACAACAAGATGTAGTGACGACCTCGTCAGGATCGCGGGACCGCGGTGGATGCGAAAAGCACAAGACCGGTCTGAGTGGAAAGCCTTGGGGGAGGCCTATGTCCAGGAGCGGACGTCTTTCGGCTGACATGATGACTAAAAGGCTGCATTGAGTTGAGTTACAATTATAGTAAGTAACGTAAAAGCTAGCTGGCATGCTAAATACTATGGCGCGCGGGCCACGGGTTATTACACTGACCTAACAGCGGCCTGTGAAACATCCCAGGCCAGGTACATCATAACAATACATCACAGTGTTGATTGGTTCCCCACTTCATAAAACATTGCAATGAGCGTGATAACGCAGCAGGATTTGTATACTTGTGTTCCAATATCGGCAGAGGACAGCCGGTGAAAAGACTACCATAGAGCCATTCCGTTTTGTCTTCAGATTTTTATCTGTGTGCTCGTTCCCTTGTCCATAAGAAAATATAATAGGGCCATCATAAAATTTTGAAAATATCGTGAAATAATACAAGCTCAAAAGAATCGAAAGCAACTTGCATTAAAATGCGGTTGTTAAGGCATGAGTAACAGAACCATGTCGCTAATGGTTTATTCTTCGTCGTTCTGACACAGACACGTGGCCGTCCAGCGCCGAACGCCGACGAACATCGGAAAAGCAACAAACCGACGTATCTCATGTTATGATAACTGCTTTATAAGTGTCGTATGCTTCTAACAACAAGTTTCATTTTAAACTACGTTAAGGCTACTTCAGCTTACTTTGCTACGTAGAACTACTTTATGTAGGCAGTTCTTTTTGTAGAACAACAACAATTTCTGACACAAAAATAATTATATTTCCTTATTCAGTCAACAAGACAGCAACTTATAAGTTTTTCCCTCGTAAGGCCCACATCAAATTTATGTTGGTCAACTAAAGTCAAAAGTCACTTTTACAAATGTCCTATTTATGACGTCAGGCTTTACGAGGTTGATGTTGTTTACCGTCGCACGCAAATCCACTGAAATGCAGCGCGTTGCAGCCCCTGTGCTGCAACACATTCTGACCATGCTGAGTGTACCTCCCTCTTTGTTTTTTCATCAGATTGCAGCACCACCAATGCTTATAATGTTATGTTAGAAAGGTTCTGATTGATGGAGTAAGGAATGAAAAAGACAGAGAGAAATGTGGGCTGAAAAAAAATGTAGTGACTAAGATTGAAAGTGGCATGCTTCGATGGTTCGGTAATTTGAAAAGGATGGATGAAAGAAGACTGACTAAAGAGATATACAGAGCGAAAGTGAGTGGAAGGGTCGGAAGGGGCCGCCCAAGGCGTCCTTTTTCGAAACGAATCGGAGAAATACTGGAAAAGGACCGAATCTCAAGTCCTCGAAACCGACGTGCGTGCATGACTCGATGTATGAATGTGGAAGAAGCAAAAGGGATTTGTTAGGATCGCGTAGCATGTGAAAAGAAGTAGTCTCTGCCTACTCCTCTGGGAAACAGGGATAATTGAATGTATGTATCTATGTAGAAAGGTTTCTTATGTATAAGTTAATGAAGTTGAGGGAGGTGCCCTAATGATTCCAATTAAATATTTTTCTTTCTTTCTTTCTTTATTCTGGAGTCTACCAGTGTACCCAATAATGCAAAAAATGAAACAAAACATTTATCAAACATACATTTTTTTTATTAAGACTTCAGATCCCAGGCCCTGGTTTACACGGCCAATTTCTTAATTAATATTTTTTATCAGCTTTTGAGTTATTGCATTAATTTCCAGCATTGTTTACCCCGGAGCCAATCAATTTAATTGCTTATTACAGCCTCGATCGCCGCGTGAGCGTAGTTTCAGTAATTACGCATTAGTTCAACTTCTGCCGTTGACGTCGCTGGACAAGTACCTACAGTCAATTATTCCCGTACCGCCGGGACCCGTGGACTGCCACGACCATGCGAACAGAGGGGTGCTATAATAGCCCTAATTATTAGTGTAACGTGTGTTAGCTCCCAAATAAATGAACCTATTTTGATTATTGATAGAAGCTGTTGCTCGCGACACCTTCCTCTCAGAAAAATAAAACATAGTCAATGTTTCTCAGGGATAATACAGTATTCTAATGATGAAACCACTTTTCGAATTAGTCCAGTACTTTCGGAGCATATTCAATGCAAACAATCAAATCTTTCCTCTTTATAACACTAGTGTATAATGTAGATAGATAGTGTAGATACAGAGCTAGTTAAACTGTGGTGGTTATATTTAGCCAGGTAGAATGGAAATCGGACGGGCCGTTTAAGAAAAGGTTCTCCAGGTAAAAGCGATAGCCAGATTAGCCAGGGCCACAATCACACCAGCCCAGAGAGAAGCGAGGGCAGAAACATGTGGAGGCAGATAGGGTGAAGATACATATATCAGCATCAAATCGCATTCGCTAAGGCAGCAAAGGCTTTTGAAAATGGACCTGACACTCAGTTCCAAATGGTACGACGAGACGATATTATAGTCTAGATAACTAACTCTAAAATATATAAATATAAACCTCGACGCATTCATGCAGAACACCAAATATCAGGACCAAATACTTTCCTTTCCTTTCCTCTTTTCCTGTCGGAACTCTTAATAGAATATAAGCAGATTCTCGTGCCTACTTATTGTTCTCGTTTTTTTTCTTGCTTGTTGTTGTGTTCTTGGTTGATGGAATCCTACACTGAGTATGGTCCGACATTCTCTTACACGATTTATTTAATTCTCATTTTATTGATTGCCATTGATTTTCCTTCCCTTTCACTTAGAAGGATATTTTAAGAATGCGTTAGTTTAATGGCCGGTATGAATCTGTTGCCGGTATGAATCAGGTCGTACGGTCGCGGGATTGAGCAGTTATATGCACAACCTATATTCGTGCCAAACTATTTATTTATTAGAAAATGATGGCACAATTCACAACAAAGTACAAATGGCGAACTGAATGCCTAATGGCCGGTGACTGTACGTACGTGAACTACGTCAGGATCTTTATTGAAGGGATATGTGTGTGAAGCTTTGAATTCTCTGTGTGTGTTCCGTTCTGAGGTAAACCGATTTTAATGAGAGTTTTTTTTTATTTTTTTTTGATCATCACCTGTATTACTGGCATAGAAAAAGTAAACGAGTACACAGTCCACCTGATGGTAAGTGGGATCTAAGACGCATAGACATTTTCCTTCTCAAGAGTACAATCTTAAGAATGCAATCCTAAGACTAAGATGGAATGCATCTATGCTAGTACAGTGAGTCAAGGTCATAAATATGTGTACACTTTAGTACTTAATCACTTTAATCGCTGTGATAATTCATATATGGCAGTACCTATAAACATGACGTTAAATAGACAAGGTACTAAAGTGTACACATATTTATGAAATCGACTGTAATTTCACCTGTTGTTTATTCCCACACCGGAATATAACAATGCAAACACGCTGCTTGGCGGAATCAAAAGGATAAAGATAGTGGCGGTAGCCATGACTACGGACCACGGACCTTGCACAAGGTCCTACTACCGCTGAATCATTGTAACCGGGGTCTTAGCATGATGAAAATCAGCTGGGTCAATCGAGAATTATTAGTGTTGAATCGAGCAGTAATCAGTCATTTATTGCACCATCATAACGTTACAATGTTCATGGTTAATTATTTCCTATACTATTTCAACAGTTCATTATGAACCCTGATGGGCACTGCGGTATTAGGGAGAGGAGGACCCACTGCACCCACATTTCGTCATTAAGGTACCTAGCTGTATAAGTTTATTTACGAATGTGTTAGCTAGTTAGGGCCACATGCATCAAAAATTGAATTAGTCTCATTAAGACTGACAGTTCGTATATTTTGACATAGGTAACTAAAGTGTAGGCTCTAAGCACTAAAAAAATATTCATCTATATTCAAGTGGCCCAGTGCAGTTTAGAATGAGGTTGGATATTTCGTGTCAAAGGTAATAAGGAAATCAAATCAAATCAAATCAAATCAAATTCATTTATTTGTCAGAATACAGTAATACATGGTCTTAGTTATAAAATTTTAGCACTTGTATTCAGCATGCAAGCAAGCGTACAAATATTGTAAATATTCTATTTTCAAAATACTTTCCTATTTTATAAATTCTAGTCAATAATAACAAAAGTTCAAACGTCTAAATATTCCTTGACACTGTAGAAACATTTCTCCATTAGCCATTTTGTCAAGTTACGTTTAAACATTTCTCCCGACAACTTTCTTAATTCGTCCGGTAAATGATTAAAAATTACAATGCTCACATTAAATACATTTCTTTTGTACATATCCTTGCGACAGGGAGGTTTATACAAAAGAGACATAATACGTGCTCTGGTATGCCTTTTAATGACTTGACTCCGTTTCATAAAATATTCTGGGTGGGAGTTGACGAACACACATACGTCTCTTATGTACACGCACGGTAGTGGTAAAATATTAAGTTTTCTAAATAACGGGACACAGCTGTCGTCTAACCGAGCATTAGTCATCACCCTTATGCACTTTTTCTGAATTTTAAATACTCGATCAAACTCCACCGAGTTTCCCCATAGGATCAAGCCATAACTTAGTACTGAAGACACATATCCATGATAAGCCATTAGCGCCGCTTCTATAGAAACCGTATCTCTTAACCTTTTAAGGGCAAACACAAAACGGTTTAATTTATTACATATTTGATTAATTTGGTCTTTCCAATTTAGATGCTTGTCAATCATTATGCCCAGAAATTTAATTGAATCTACAGCGTTGATTGTCTCATTTTTATATTTAATTTTTAGAGGTATAGAATTAGAATTATATGAATTATATTGTATTAATTTAGTCTTATTTATATTAATATGCAAATTGTTATTATTCATCCATTCGATAGCGTCAAACAGTCCTTTATTAATATTAAACTCAAATGTATCCATCTTTTCATATTTTACCACAATTGTTGTGTCATCAGCGAACATAATGGTTTTCTGTGTGATTGCTTTTGGTAGATCGTTGATGTAAAGGAGGAAGAGTAGAGGCCCTAGAATACTCCCCTGCGGAACTCCTGTATTGTTAGCTCTGTATTGAGATCTATAAACCCGTTTTGAAATCTCCTTACTTGAACTACCCACTGAAATTGTCTTAATTTCTACACATTGCAGTCTATTTGTCAAATAACTCCCTATCCAATCAAGCACTTTCCCTCTTATTCCATATGTATCAAGTTTATGTAGAAGTTTGGAATGGTCAACAAAATCAAAAGCCTTCGACATATCTAAAAATATTGACAAATCAATAAAATACCTAAAAAGGATATAATTACAAAGACAATGGCATTTCACAATATTGTTACTTCTTGTCAGTAATATTGAGGAAGATGATAACAAAATACCTAAAAAGGATATAATTATTAAGACAATGGCTATTATGATCACGACCTTAAGTTGAGTCTTAGACGATGATTCGAATGAAAACAAAGAGCGGCCTAGGAAGTCAGCTGAGAGGACAATTAACGTTCAAAATGCACGGAATGTTCGCGAAGAATTCGCGTAAATATTCAAATAACACCTAATTGAGTATTAAACCACTTTTCACGTAAAGCATTACCTAAGCACTTTAAACCTTCACATGTTTCCTGAATATTTAGCGTCACATGTCGTCCATGTATGTTTGTAAATGCACCAGCATTATGAACTGAACGTTTTGGTTTAGAAGGGCGGTAATATTTGAAACATTACGTTAACTTCCCAAAAATTTGTAAAATAATGTATGACTCATTGACGTCACTGGAGACCGAAGAGTTGGCAGTTTCCTCGCTCAACGAATAAGTTTAGCCATTCAACGAGGAAATGCTGCCAGCATCTTTGGTACAATGCCGCAGGGCCATTCTTAGATTTAATGTTTTAGTGTATAAATAGATTTAGTCTTATTTAATATTAGTTATTTTTACAATTTAATTAAATATAATGTATGAAATGTTAAGAGAGACTGATAGTCTAGGTTGTAACACAATGATCTGACCGGCCACTATCGGGCGTAGCCCTTTTAGGTCATTAACTAACTTATACAGGGTTATTGGTAAGTCAACCTATTCCCGTTAGGAGGTGATAGGGGTGACTATTTGCGATAAGTTTGACCCCCATATGCATTATGCAAACCATTTTTGTTAAGTTAATGTTGTTATTTGTGTTTACGAGTATAACAGTTAGTTTTGATAGATTTAGTTAGTTAATTTTAAGTTTTGTTCGGACGTGACTTCCTTGTTGCTTCCTTTGTGATAAACTTTTTCCAGCAATCTTTAACAAAACTCATTTTAGTTTTAATAGCTCGTTAGAAAGCTGGAAAAACGTCAATGTTTTATGTGTAATCTGCACGCCAAATGTATGGTAAATTTTTCTGTTTTCGTGTACATTATGTTGGAGTTTGATAAAAAAACATGTATTTTTTAGTTTTTGGCCTCGCATTCTCAAACGTGTACAAATAATATTGTTTTTAATTTTGCATAGGAACAACAAATTCATCTTGTCCAAAGCAAATAAAAAAATGTATGATTTTTTGGTATGTCTTTTAATTTCAATTTTTGAAGTTGCATTTGTGACTTTTGTTTCCGCCCGCTTCCTTTGTGATGATTATTTTTTCAGGTTTTTTTTAAATATTTTTCTACTTATTATGCGTTTTTGGAGAGCTAAGAAAACAGTTAAGTTTTTAAAATAATCTGCAAGCCAAGTTTCATAACGTTTTTTTTTTGTTTTTAAGGCATTTTAGTGGAATGCGATCGCAAAAAATATTAAAAATATTTCGTTTTCCGTCTCGCTTTTTTAAATTTGGACCGATAATTATTGTTTTAATATTGAGAAATAACAAGTGTTTAATCGGTTTTGTACATCAGAAGAAAAAAAAAGATTTAAATTGATACTTTTTTGTAATAAATTTTTCAAGTTGAATTTCCGACTAATTTAAAAAAAAAATCATAAACGCGATAACTCAAAAATGGTTCACTTTTGCATAATGCATATGGGGGTCAAACTTATCGCAAATAGTCACCCCTATCACCTCCTAACGGGAATAGGTCGACTTACCAATAACCTTGTATAGACGACAGAATCAAAACATGGCTTTTAAAGATTGATTCCTTTTTCGTCGTACCTATTCCTGATTAGACATATTCTTGTTTCGGCACATTCCTGTTTGGACGTATTCCCTTTTCGGCATATTCTTGTTTCGGCACATTCCGTTTTTGCCATAAATCATTATATATAAAACGGAATGTGCTGACACATGCCGAAAACGGAATACGTCCAAACAGGAATGTGCCGAAACAAGAATATGTTCAATCAGGAATACGATGAAAAAGAAATCAATCTTTAAAAGTTGGGTTTTTCACAGCTATTTTTCCAGTTCTCAAAAGCTGCCAACGGGATGCTATTAGTAAGCCTTCCCTGTCCGTATTTCAGTCCATCGGTTTGTAAGCGGGCTTTATCTCATGAACCGTATAGATAGACGGTTATCTTTTTTTTAATACTATGTCTGGTTACTGCGTAAACAAAATAATGTTTGTTTAGGTGACATCATCATCATCATCATCATCGATATCATCATTATCATCATCATCATCATCATCATCATCATCATCATCATTATCATCATCATTATCATCATCATCATCATACTAACATTCAGACCCATTACCATTATCTAAACTTCAAATCCACTCGTTCAGTTATTAGAGCGACTGCGATTATAATTGTAGAAACAGATAAGTATCTTCGCGACCGACGTATGATCTAAGCAGGCCGTCGGTCGCGGAGGACAATCGACGGAACGGTCGCGCTCCACCGCGTCTGCACCCAGCCACCCAGCCACCCAGCCAGCCAGCACCCAGCTAGCCACCACTGCGCATGAGTGCACTTATGCGACAGAATGGTACTGACACTCAAGAGATTTACCTAGGTAAACATTAAACCGAGCAGCACAGCACTGATCTTGGTACAGCTCTTTGGGGAATGCCTATGTTCATCAGTCCATACTACATGTTTTTGCTGTTAAAAGCTAGATAGCTTGAAACCAACGGAATTACATAGAAGTAGGTAGGATGACGGCATTAATGGTGGATGGTTTTAGCTAACAGGCTCCAGTAATGGACACATTGTTGCAAAACAAATGAATAAACCTCATATCCTGTATAATAATAATAATCAAGTGTCCATTATTGGTGACTTGTCCATTACTGGTTCCATCATCCCAAGTAACTAATTTTGCAAGGTCCTCCCTTGCCCGAGGCGAAAACTATCAACGAGTTCAATTCAGATGAATCGCAAGTAAATGTGGAATGGTGTCCGCGGAGCGGAGCCCCCGCGAGGTCGACCGGCGACCAGATGAAAGTGCCGAGAATCTACTGGATACAGGCGACGCCTTGCGGCGAGCCTAGGGGACTCTTTAACCAGTAGCACGTTACGCTTTTAAGGTGACGACGAAGATGATGATAATACAAATAACATGTTAAAGATGATCTTTTGGGACCGTATAGAAAAAGAAATGAGATTACCCAACAACACGAGTATTTGGACTAAGGCACATCTTTATATATAGGTAGGTACAGTACCCCAACGAAAATATTAAGCAGTTTTGTGATATCATAGTAAACTTCAAACAGAACATCAAATGACACACATGACTATGACGTCCACAATCACACGGTTCTGAGTGTGCTCAAATTTTTTATTGTACGGTAGGTAATGTTCAGTTGACTGACCAGCAATAATGTCCGCTAGCCCGCTCCGCAGCGAGTAGTCGGGCAGCCAGGCGAGGATAGGCAGGCGCCGGCGCAGCGTCTTGGCGGAGCAGAGCGCGCGCGCGCGCCGCGCCGCGCCGCGCCGCCACCCGCCGTCTGGCGCGGGGTACACGCTGTCCGGGAACGAGCCTGATTCTGAAAAAAAGAAGTATATTTAACTACAATTGGAATATAATAACAGAATAACGACGCTTAAAGAATAATGAAAACGCGGTTACATCGATGCGGTACAGTCGAGTTCATAAATATATGTGCACTTAAGTACCTTGTCTATTTAATTTAAATAGTCACAGCGAAAAAAGTGACAAGGTACAAAAGTGTACAAATATTTATGACCTCGACTGTACGAGTCCCAGTATGGGCAAATGTGTGATGATCGCGAATATTTGCTCCCGAGTCTTGGATCTTTTCTATGCATGTATTTCTCTAGAAATAAGTACAGCATAGCTTAAATGATTTTTTTTTGTGAGTAAAAATTGATTGAGCATTGCTTTTTAACTGTGGCGGATTTATTCGTCGTTAGCGTGTTTTTTGTAATATTTGTATTCTGTATTATTTTATGATAAGACTGGTGGGGCATTAAATGTATTTTCTTTCCTGCTTTCTTTCTTTATATTTATCCTAGCCTAATACCAGCTTAAAGTTTCATTTAGGGATAAATTAATTTATAAGACTGCTTCTTTCGCTGCTAATAAACTGACAATAACTTCTAACCACCATATGATCTATATATATATATGATGTTTTAGGTATACACCAGTAGGGATTCCAACCCACAATCAAGTTGGTTTGACGTCATACGAGTATTCTTGTCAATAAGGAATTAATTCGGTCACGTGTATGTCGGGGCATGCACATGTGAGGTCCGTTATACCTGACCCCAAAAGTGCAGGCACTGGGTTAGAATAGTGACCAGCAATACATTTATACAGATCACGAATAACGCTGAAAAGCTTAAATTAAAGTCATTATAATCTAGTCTAAATATTATCAGCAGCGGCCTCGTGGGCAGTCCTGAGGTGCTTTCTTATTTAGTGCTCAAACTCGGTCTAAGTCACTAAGATTTGCATCATCTACATACAGACAAAACAGTTTTGACGTGGCCTGGTAGGTGGGTAAATTAATTATTATTAATTAACCTGTTACATGAGTAAAATTATTTGATAAATTTTAGATATTACGACGAACCGTTTTGGGCTCGCGCACGAGTTTCACGTTTATGGTTTTTCTCTCTTTTATTTTTAAGATAATTCACAATAGGAGTTTGGGTGATGTGTTTTTTTAACAATAAAAATAAACATATTTTGTTATATAATGTAGTACCTACTTTTAAGACGAGTTTTATGTAGCATGCACATGACCTAACCTTAAGTGCATCGGTGTAATGGTAATCATCCGAGGGGGCTAAAAAAATGACCTGCCATTTGTTAAGTCATGAACGTAAGTGGTAATTTTCAACAAGAAGATAATGTGAGTTCGTAAAGAGAATTGGGTATATTCATTTGGGGAAAAATCTTTCGATTGTTACACGTGAGTAATAATGCTCTTCACAGTCACCCGGATCGTATTCTTATAGTTTTTTTTTTTTTTTGGCATAGAGAAGGCAACCGAGCATACAGGCCACCTGATGGTAAGTGGAAACTGTGACCCATAGACATTAGCATAAGACTGCAAATGCGTTGCCAACCCAGAGGACTAAGATGGAATGCCTCTATGCTAGTCATTACACCGGCTGTCTTATCCCCAAACCGGAACACAACAATGCGAACACTGCTGTTTGGCGGTAGGTTAATGGATTTATCGTTGATATCAATTGATTCTTAATTGTACAAATACAGCGCCAAGTAGACTCAAAGTCACAGGTAGAAGCGATTTCACTTTGTTTATTTTGTAAAGTAGGCGACCTAGAATAGAACCTTGCGCGACTATCTCAACAAAGCGTAATCAATAATGCTTCATACAAGACAAAGTGCCGACGTGAAAATATTTTTTGTGTCTTTACATACTACGCATTGTTTTGTTTGCGTTATAAATCGTGAGTCGTGACACATGTAGCCTCTATTTACTGAAGTTAGTAGGTTAGCTTACCTATGTCGCTTGGAATGCGATGCTAACTGAAAAACCCATGATTGTTGAAAAGCCATAAATAATATACTAGTATCGATAATGTTTACTTTATCGTAATATGTACGGTATAAATTTCGTTCGCACCGCCTGTGTACACATTACAGTATGTACCAATCACATATTATGTTAGTGTGACTAACAATTTTAATTATATTTAAAGAAAACTCGAGTATACGTCGAACCAGATTGGATTCTGTTAACACCTTAAGACGCCCTTTATAAGAAAGGTGGCGCCGGTGGCGCCCCTGACCAGGGCCATGAGTGCTAAAGTTAAGTCTAAGATCAAAACAAAAAAAAAAAGATTGGCAGAAACTTTTAAATAATAATGACAACTGACAGCTTAGGATTGAGTGCAAATAATAAGACCATGTTACGAGGTGTTTTAACCCTAAAAGTGATTTTGCGTAGTACCACACATTTCTTAAGGTGCACTTTTTGTATTTTTTATTTTAATAAAATTGTGTAAATAGGTGAAATCCAATGGGGCTAGATTTCAGTTTCTTTTTTAATTTTGCAACTTTAAGGGTTAATGATTCCAGAATCATCTCAATGCACGAGTCGGACTCGCTTTTGACCCGTTGATCTATTTCCACTAATTCTATCTTACTAACTATAAACTAGAACCATGGTTCTGACAAAGGAACTTGTGTGAATAGATCGAGACTTATTGATAACTATCTAGAACTATTTATTTTATCGATTCAGGCCACGCCGGCCCGCCGGTCGCGCGACGTCGCGTCGTGTTTTTTGTCAACACACCTGACCGCGATGCTCTTATCCAAATTAATTAACTGGTATGCTAATAAAGTTATGAATATTGTAATAAATATCAGTACAGGAGGAATGAGAATAACTAATTATTTAAGATGAGTTAGGAATCACGAAAGACGTGTCCTATTAGATGATCAAACTTTTTACGTTTCCAATCTACCTCCAAGCCAAATTCACTTGTAAACTTTGCATTACTATGATGTAATAAATTTGCAATTTGATGAGCTTATTAAATTCTAGTTGCATGTTGGACGGATTGCTAGCAACATTATACGTAATTAGCACTATTTTAATCTTTTGACGATTATTTAAATTGCATCCTAATTACCCTGCTCAAGCATTGACATACCATTAGTGTCTTCTGATTTGAAACATCGCCCGCTAAACAAATAGTAAGTAAGTAACATTGTGAACCTCCGATTAACAGGTTTAACCTTCCACTTTTTACAAGGGAACCATTAAATTCACGTTTTCATGCCAATTCTAAAACCTACTTTCACTCAGTGTTGCCATTTCTAATCACCTCCATAAAGCCTACCTTTACAACACCCGTGCGAAAGACCACGATGTCAGATCACACAATAATAAATCATGACCAATAAATGGGTATTTATAATAATGCATCAATGACAACTAACAATAGATTTAAATTTACCATTTTTAACACCAGGAAAATGACACTAATAACTGCTATTAATTTCTGCCTCTAATTGCTTTAATTCAATGAATTCTCTTAAGTTCTTATTGTACCCTTAGCGCGTGACTTCTACTCCCTCTGACACTGGCTGCGGTCACGCATAACCTTAGAAAGAGGAACGATTAAATGGATAATTGATAATTATTAAACAAAACCTACATTGTTTAAATCTCCAACTAGGTTCGGAGGCGGAAAAGGATACCAATTGGTACTGAGCGTTTTCTCACGAGCATGTTTTCTCATTCCTAGTAAACCACGGGCTAAGTACCTACAAATTCTGCGTGGTTGCTTAACAACCCTTGCCGATCTTGCCGGTGGTAATGCTTTTTGACATTCATAGGTGCATTATATTATGCCTAAATTGAAGAATAAAGAACTTTGACTTTGACTTTGACTTTGATCTCATGTTTTACTACATTCTGGGCATTCTTTGACATGTTATCGTATTGTCAACGTTTTGATAGCTCTTATTTTCTTGACCGTAATGGCGGCCGAGTCTCAAACCTTAACAGGTCAAAGACAATATGGTTTTTACCGCTTAGAATCTCGGCTCAGAGGTACGGTCACGGAAGCTAATTGGCTAGCCATTTCAAAGAAAATCTGCTTGAAGATGTCATTGTCATTAGAGATTCCACGTCATTTGTAATTGATAGGAAACTCAACCTTATTGCTGTAGAATGTCAGATTGACTTTGGAACTAAGGTCGGTGACAAATTTAATTCCTTGACTGTACCGACCCGTGAATCATAACCAGGGGTCGTAATTTTGATGCCGATGACGTCAAAATGACGTAATTTTACATACAAGGTGCTCTGCTTTCATTTGTTTAGGTATGTATTAACTGGTACAAAAAATCAATAATAAGAAACGGCGAAGTGTTTATAGTTAAATACAGCTTAATCCCAATCAAAATACGGATCTCGGCAGCATCATATATTTTTTTCACCACTTATTACTAAAAATGCCAAATTGAGACATATTTTTTTTATGAATGTCAATGCGATAATTGTTTGTATGAATATTTAATCGTATGAATTTTATAACAAGATAAAAACTATTTTTTAAATGATAATATTACTCGATGATTTTGGCCACGGTCCTTCTCAATCAAATAGTTTAATTTACGTGTTAGGTATAAAGCAGATATTTGTTTTTCTACGCGTCAATAGATTAAACTCATTGCACAACATGATTAAATGATTGACGACTAATGGTTATTAATTACAATAAAACCATTTGGAATCATACTCTATGTAGCGAGACGTCATTTTTGCGTCAACGGCATGAAAATTACGGGTCCTGTACATAACATAGGCACACACATCTGCATGCATCGCAAAAACTTTGGTCTTTGTGGATGGTTCTCTCAGCCGATTGGAACCCTGACCCACCACAGAACCCACCTAGGTGACACAGGTGGGTCTAGATCCACCTGTGTCACAGTGACGTTATGATTCAAGTCGTAAGAAGTCTCAGACAAATTGTTTTATAATGCCACTGTGACACCGTTCTATTGTGGGTCAGTGGTCCAATGGGCTGAGAGTACAAACGTTGCAGAGCACACAATGATCTTCCTCCGCCCGTCACAGCCTGATCAGTAACGAATCGAGACGTTGATAACAATTGAAAAGTCATCTCAGTCAGACTCATACCAACATCTTCATATCCAATTTCTAATTCTAATGACAGTACATCATCATCATCATCAGCCCGGGGGCGTCCACTGCTGGACAAAGGCCTCCCCCAAAGAGCGCCACAAGTCACGGTCTTGAGCCGCTTGCATCCAGCGGCTCCCCGCGATCCTAACCAGGTCGTCAGACCACCGGGTGGGAGGCCGTCTAACACTCCGTCCACCGGTGCCGGGCCGCCACTCGAGAACTTTTCTTCCCCAACGGTTATCAGTTCCCCGAGCTATGTGGCCTGCCCATTGCCACTTCAGCATGCTAACTCTCTGAGCTATGTCGGTGACCTTGGTTCTCTGGCGTATTACCGTATTACGGATCATATCGCGCAAAGAAACTCCGAGCATAGCTCTTTCCATTGCACGCTGAGTGACCCTGATGAGGCCCACATTCAATGACAGTACAATTTGTTTAAAAGCTATATGACTGTAAATTCGTAGCTTTCGGGTAGGTTATAGTGGCAACATCTGATCTGTACCAGCGTTCCGTGCTGATTATTTAATGGTCGCTTAGGTCAATATTGAACGTAACAGTTATGTCACGATGAACTCAACGCGAGTCATCTCCGATTCGTCACTGATCCGACTGTGACGGGCGCAGCGCATTTACATTTGTATGAAACAATACAGTTTGCATGATACAATATATTGTCCTTTTGGTCACGGCGTGACGCGCCGCTCCAATGACTTCAGGTGTCATTCGATCTGGGTTTACTTCCGTGGTACTGATACTTATACCCTTAGCTTACGTATATTTTGTTATTATATAAGGGTTAATTGGTCAAGTGCGAGTCGTATTCATCATCTCGCCTGAACTGCTGTACCTTCCACTCGCTCGGTTAATGTCTATTCATTTGTCTTGGTTCTTTTCATACTTATATTTGACTTGTTAATACTTTTGCCTAATGTGGTGTGCCTTCGCAATTAGTTTTGAGTACTGGCACTGATAGAATGTCTCCCTGAGATCCACTGGTAATTTGAAGCTCCTTATTTTTCATAATCGTCCTCATGTGCGATTTATTCCTTTTACTTGTAATGTAGTTCAACTTTTTAAGTTATTTTTACGTTTAGGTAAGAATTGTACCGTAACTATAATATTAGCTATTTTTATTTTGTATTAGCTCATCTTGCTTCTATAAAGTACTCATATTTCTGAAGTCACTTCTGTTTCTGATAAGAGCTAGGTTATAAAAAGGCCTAATAAAAAATAAATAAAAATTGAACTAGGTAGTCCCAAACTAACCTAGTCCCATACAGAATCGGTCCCGCGACCACTAAGATACTTCCTTAAGATAATTGTATCAGGCTAACCATTTTTTTTCTATATGTACCCCATATTCCTGACCCTGCTTCCTCAAATTTCTCTGATCAATTGGGTCCAAATGAGCAAGACAGCCAGTGTCCAGCCACTGCCGGTGGCGGGACGCGCCGCGCCGGCCGCTGATTGGCTTCCGTAGGGTGCGCCGGCGCTCGGCCGGCCGGCACCGGTTCGGCCGCAGTTTATTATGACCTAGCCCTGAGTGAGACCAATGTTACGTTAAGCTGCCACGTACCGGGAGCGGGGGCGGCGCGTGGAGATGCTTTAAGTTAATAGTATTTTTCACAATCGAGTTATAATAAAGAGCTTTTTAGTCGAGAGCCTTGTTCAATCCACGAAGCTTGCTGAGTGGCCTAAGTAAGGTACGAGATTAAAAAGCTTGATTGTGATACTATTGTGAATAATACTTTTTGTACGAGTCAATTAAAATTAATAATTTAAGTCATACGAGTATATAAGAAAACTAAATATCCTAAGAACTATATACTCGTAATAAGGTTTTTAGCAGTTATTCTCAAAGGGTGCCCTAGGCCTCCGTAAGGCCTCTGCAAGCCTCCTTAAAATCAACCTGAAGTAATATACCATCTATATTTTGATTTTCAATAGAGAACCTATTGCATTTGCCTATTTTAGGGGTCCGTAAATTTAACTTTTTCAAGAGGGTTCGTCGCTTAAAATGTTGGAGTACCGCTGGTTTAGCGGACCTTAAAATACTTATAGAAAATTAAGTTCTATAAAAATACGCGAAATCGTATCAATATAGGAAGACGGCTTAGATTATATCTTGGCTCCGATGCTCTTCAGCACTTCTTCTTATGATGCTGTAAAGTCTATTATATCGTACCACTTTTACATCGATCGGTTAAGGCCTTGAACCGTGGAAAATGTTCTAACAAACACAGTTTGGCATCTATAATATTATAAGGATAAGGACGGTGTCTCACTGTGCGGGGTTTAGCGGAAACAAATACGCCTACGAAGTCGCCGGCGGCGTCCTCAAGCGCTCAATGAAAAACAAAAACTGCTGCTCTTAAATGATTTCATCCCAATAGACCACAGGTGGCAGCACTTCTCATTAACAGAGTGACCGGCAGGCGAGCCGGGTCCCGGCGGCGCTCCGACACGCTCGTTACTTAGCCGCTGCAACATTGTCAAAGCCGCTGTACACATTGGACCAATGTATTGAGCCCAGCCCCCTATTTTACCATCTTAAGAATGAAAGGTAACAATTCGGCATACACTGCAAAGTTAACACGCTGATACAGCGCTAGGGTTCATATCAGCTGCGCAATGTACACTGGATGGTGAAACAGAGCTGGTGTTGGGCCAAAATGTCGAATCACGTTTACACCTTGGCGTATTGATCATTCAGCATGGCCCATTGATACTGATACTTTGATGTGTGCACGAAGAACCGACGCTAGCCGGTTGGCCAGTGTCGGTCGCCACTACAAACAATACAATAGCGTAGCAAATGTACTCCTCAACATTCCTCATTCTTTAACACGTTTATCCAGTACCTTGATCCAACGCATTGGCCTAGTGTGTAAACCGGCCATCAGATTTACTGCCGGATGACCACTCTAGATTGCCGGTGATAAAAATAAAATGGCCAGGAATATTTATGGGTGTATATTATTTGTTAATAAATCCTTTATATTATAAAGTGACCGCGTTACTCTGAGTCGAAGTTGCAACATGGTAAGGAAGCTGTGACTAAACCTTTTTCCTCGTGGCCAAACTGATTTGTCAAACTGGTTTGGCCACGAGGAGTTAAATTTCCTTGTGATCAAACTGTGGATTATTTAAACAAATGTCTACACCCCTATTTTAAACGTTTGATAGATAAAATGAAACAGACAGCAGTTAGCCAAATCAGTTGGCCTCCTGGCCAAAATTAACACGTCGGTTAGGTTAGGTTCGTTTTTATATCAGGCCCCAAACAAACGAGAAATAGGAGCTGCGCGAAAGCGCGCTTCGTTCATTTATTATTTATATTTAGGTCTGTTAAAACGCTAGGTGAACTAAGCAGGTGGACCACGACCGGCGACTGGTTTATACGTGTAAGTACTTGACATACGTATTATACAGGAGGAAGACAATTTCGAGTTTGGCCACGAGGAATCGCATTTTGGCAAATTAGTTTGGCCAGGAGGAAAAAGTGGCGACTAATAAGTTTACGCATAGCGGAGCCACGGCCACGTTACTCTAGCCGGTGACTCAGTTGATTGATAAAAGCCCAGATATACCTGCGAGGAAGGACGCCATACTTATGGCTCGGCGACCTTACTTGCCCGTGTGTCAACCTAAGCATGCTAACTTATAAAGGTAAACACGGGCGAAAAAGGTCGTGGAGCTCCAAGTTCGGCGTACTTACTCGCACCTCGCTCGTCTATGTGGGCCTTAAGAGTTTATCACACCTGGAGGGTCTGTGAATTCGTTCAGACCACGCGGGAGTGTGGCGTGGTACCGTACAAAATATAGTTTAATTCATTTATGGTTTGTTTTTTTCTTAAATCGTCAAAATTATCTCAGACATTCTCTTCTGCGCATAGAACTTTCCCAAGGACTGGTTGCCAACCTGGGCCTTAATTCTAGGCGCTAAAAAAAACCTTGTCCGCAATAACACTGCCGATATTTTGTACTGTATATTGGCCGGTTATTGCTGCCAAGTACGAGTAAATAAGAGCTCAACGTGGACGATACGATAACAGGTCAAAGACGATACGGTTTTCACCGCGTAGAATCTCGGTCCTGATTGTGATTGGTGAAAACTGTGACAAATGACAGTTTGATTTGCATCTTGAGGTTGACGAGATCCTACATCACGGCTCTTAATATAAACGAGGCACGCAATCTATGGTCGGCCAAGAAATTGGTGTACCGGTTTGGAGATCCTGTCAGATCTAATTATCGCTAAGGTTGACACTTTAACTGCAATAGTATTTTATTATTACAAGAAAAAATCGAACTTGTTGTATCAAGTTCATGACGTGGAAATGAACTCCAACCACATTTTTGGCCACTTAGTGTACAGACACTAAGTTGTCACTTATCAAACTGTCAGCTGCATCTATGAACCTTGCCGTAATACAAAATACCGTCACAACCGAACAAGACTTTGTTATTGTTAATTATTTTGAAGAAATCCGTAATTGCGTACAATGGGTGGCCAACGGACCGTAGTGTCATTGTGAGATCCGACACGATCGCGTGTAGTTGTAATGGGACCTGTTTACCGTATTCAGCGAGACAATGAGTTATGTGAGATTATTCGAAACTCATGTAAAATATGTACGTGCCTTTTTTTTGTGAAACAATTTCACCATACGAAATTGCAAGCGTCAAGCTTCAAGGATGAAAATTTGCTTTTACAGCTTTTCCGCGACTTGTTTAATGGTCAAATATCACCTACTTAGTCTGTAACGACAACAGGAACTGAGTGAGTAGGTAAATAGAAGCTGTACTAACCGCTCTCGTGAAGTCCCAGCAGAGCTTGGTATAAAGAGACATCATTTTGGTGTGCTTAGGTGAAACCTTGCTATCAACAAACCCCAAAATTCGTCATACGCCAGCAATACATCTCCTACTCGTATGAAACTCGATAAATATTATATCACATCAAAAGAGGTGAAATAATCCTTCGCTTAAAATTACCATTGTCATATTTGCGCAAAAAAATAAAAGTTTCCATTGTATTTCTTGTTCTCTCTGTTTTCTTCGAATTATAGTAAAATGAAACACAATCGAGACCTGATCCATCTTACTTGATCAAGACGACATACATTATGTGGTAGTGGTAATAAATATACGCTCGCAAAATTGCTTTCCTGGGACACGCCCACTTGTTTTCGCGTAAATGTAATGTACCTACACTGTTTTATTGGGGAATTATCTTTATTAATATAGTAAGGCGTGCCGTAAGGGGTTTGTTGATACACATTTTCAGGCTGATGTCAAATGTTGACGCACATGAATACTTCCGAGAAACAGGTTTTAAGTAATCATATATTGGGTTCCGCTTTGGATAAACTAATTAGTTTATAGGTAGTATCAAACGATTGCTCATGCTGTTGGGTCAAGTATTCAAGCTGTTCAAGTCATATTTACCTAAGGATTTGTCTAAACTTCGCTGTTACTCATTTCACATAATTGTACGATCCTCAAGTCATTTCGTCCATTATTTCCTGGAAGTCCTTTATTTCTTTACAAAACAATCCAATGTCGAGTTCTAAAGTGCATAGTATTCGCACAATAATTGTGTAAAGGCAGTCGAATAGAGTCCCGCATGCACTTTCCGGGTGACTGGCAACTGACAACACATTCCAATGGGTTCAACGGCAAAAACCATTCGAAAAACAATAGCCACTTAAGGAAGCCGCACTCGAGCGCCTGCCTTGAGCGAGCAATTAGGTGAAAAAACTAATTAGTCGACAACCTTTCCCACTGTAAGGAAATTGAAATATCGTAAAAAGTTCGGGAGGTGCTGCTATTTGGAGACGGTGACCACCGCTGCTGGTGATGTGGGACGGGGGGGGGAAGTGGTCGCTGATATCCGTTTGAACGGTGGTGAAGATTCTGAGTTATAACAGGATCGGAAGTTCTGGCCGTTTTTTGTATAAAAAATTCAAGGTTATGATGTCACTTATGGGTGGTAGGTTGCAGAGGTCCTTTACTTTACCGGTTGTTTGTCATGTCACAATTGAAAATGACAAATGGTGGATATCTCGCTCATTATAAGAAAATACTGCGTACCAAAATATTTAGATCCTTGTTATCATTAAATCTGATATTAAGTTTAAAAAACGAAATTTACAGTTGAACATAGAACCTCCTCCTTTTTTCAAATAGGAAGGCATTTTTCAAGGGAATGTATGTAAGTTTGTCTTTGGTAAACAATTTATGGAACAATGACCAGAAAAAAACATTTTTTCAGCGCACGAACAACGCATAAAGGAGCGCTATTTCCGATTTACATCCGGGTTGACAGATTTAGATCATTTTACAGCAATTTAACCTTAATTTGACAATTTAAATGTAATTTTGCTTGACAGTTGGTCGGGCCATTATTAACTTAATGCTTAGTTTTGTATTGTACGAAAAATATGTATACATTAATACTTGTTTCCATATAGATATCAGGTAAATCTTTTATCTCTTAAAACTTATTCTTTTTCACTCATTTATTTCCAGTAAGTAGGTATATTATTAGGTATATTACCTAGGCATGAAACCAAAAATAATAAAATGTTTATATTGTTCTGTTCATCCAACACTGAATCAGATTTTTTATTTAAAGCACATGATATACACAAAAACTACTAAATTGATATACTAAACACCTTACCTAATTAGATTACCTTATTGTAGCCAGGCACGGGCACGAATCACGACTTTTTAAATGTTTCCCTTCATATATTTTTTGTTTGTCTTTGTACAGACGAATTATTTGCAACCTGACACTAATGAGCGTATGTTAAGCTCATCCATTTCCCTGGAGGGGGCTTTTTGCCCGTAGATGTCAAAACATGATTTATGCAGACAGCTTTCACGGACGTCGACCCGACCCGGCGATGTGACTGGAAAAGTTCAAAGCTCATGCTAATGAACTTGGAAATGCATTGAACTGATGGGAAGTTTTTGTGTTTTTCAAGCTGTCATTTCATTTCACATGTTTATCTATTTGGATTAACTTTACATCATATAAACCCGATGATAATACAATATTATGGTGTGTAGATCTCGAAATCGGAAGGTAGCAAGTGTAGTAACATGAACTCCACTGTACAGTCACGTCTAATAATACGAAAACGGTTAAACTTTCAAAAATACGTAAACACGACTCTACTGCATGGGAATAAGTTTGTGTATATATATTTCTGAAACCTTGTTAATGTATACATATTAGATTATGCTATATGATGCTGCCTGTACTAACGTCGATCTACTGAGTTTATACTTGGATTGTGCAAAAAAATAGATATTCGGAAAAAAGCGTCACACAAATGCATTATTATAACACACAGAGTCCCTATCCCAGATCGACACATTGGGTCCACATACACATATGTACCGTCGCGCCTTCATCCCAGAGTGGGGTCGGGCTACAGCTACAGAGCTACAGAATTACCAACAACTCTAAAAACTTGGTGATAATAAACTTGGTGATAATTCTGTAACCACCCCCCCTACAAGGGGGCTACTTGAAAATAAATCATAGTTCACGACTTGTACACGTATGACGGAGTTGCAGGCAAAAGGTAGAATTATCCGTGTCATATTCATTAAGAAAAATGATCGCCAAGGTATATTATTTTATTTCATACTATCTTGCAATAAAAATTGGTGCATTAGATATTGCTACATTTTTTTGGTGGTTACACAGCATAAAGATGGTAGAAATTCGACAATAAACAGGTGCAACATTGTTGGGTTGCTTCAAAGCGTCATCGTCATTGAGTGGACTCGATGCGGGATTTAATTTGCATACCAAGTAACACTACCGGGCGCCGAACGTGCAGTTTAATAAAGTGGATTATTGACCAACATCCTACAGCTGACGGAAAAACTGTGAGTCAATTATGGTAAGTAATAAAATGAAAATATTATCTTTATGATATTGATTGTTAAAACTTTTTTGACAGCTGTTAATTGTTGTCCCCTTTGACGTGATTTTTGGACAAAATTAATGTTTTTGGTGAGTTGAATTACCTACTATTTATTTTGAAACAAAGCGGCAGGCAAAAAGGTCACAAGGGTATCAGGTTATTATTTATTTATTTATTAAACCAACAGGAAAAAATATAAATAAACAAAAGCGCAGCAAACTGTCCTAGTTTGACTGCAGAAACACTTAACCGGCCCCCGTCGGCAGCAGCCGTCTGCGGCCGACAGTTCACGTAACGAGTACCTAACTTTCTGTTTACTACAGTACAGTACACTATTATACATTATAATATAAAATGATAATGACTTAATATGTATGTGGGTGTGGCAGGACAAGCATAAAAGTCGTATAAATGTAGTTGAAATGCCCTCTTTGCGTAGTATGTGTGGTGTGAAGCTGATTGATAGAGTAAGGAATTAAAAAGTCAGAGAGGCATGTGGACTAAAAGATGATGTAGTGACTAAGATTGAAAAGGGCATGCTTCGATGGTTCGGTTATTTGGAAAGGATGGCTGAAAGCGACGTGCGTGCATGACTCGATGTATAAATGTGGTAGCAGCGGCAGCGAAAGAGATTTGTCAGGATCGTAGCAGGTGGAAAGAAGTGGTCTCTGCCTACCGCTCTGGGGAACATTCGCGGTTTAATGTTTGTATTTAATATGTTGCACGCTAAAGTACGCATCAATCTATTCGCAAACTTTGTTTAAAGTAGCATAGTATTGTAGGACCTTTAACCCGCGCCGAGGAGCAGTGTTCGTATTGTGTAAGGTTCCGGTGTGACTGTCAAGAGGTATGCCATCTTAGTTCTCAGGATAGAGCGTCGGTGGCCTAGTGGCTTATGGGGTCGACTCGTGATCGTAAGGTACCGAGTTCAAACCCCCGCGGTCACCATGTACCAATGAGTTTTTCTAACTTCAGTGCATTACCCGATGCTCTTACGGTGAAGGAAAAACATCGTAAGGAAACCTGCACATTCGAACAGCTGAGTGTGTAACAGGGTAGGTAATTGCACAAAAGATCCTAAACAATCGAAGTGTAAGCGAAAGGGCCCGTCTATAAGATAGGATAAGATTAGTTCTCAGGATTGGTGACGCATTTGCGGTCTTGGGATTGAAATCTTTTAGTAGTTTCATCTACATATTTGCCCTGTTACTTTTACGCCTATCCGTGGCTTATTTTTCTAAGTGGCTAATGGCTAAGAAACGAGCAAATACATTTGCATTTATAATTATTTGTTTAAATTGAAACGCGAAAGTGTCGTTGTTTGACTTTTTAGTGAACACCTAGCAATAGATCTTCGTAATTTGCATAGAGAAAGTGACAGTGGCTCAGATTGACAGGATATTCCGGATGCTGGTAGAGAAAAACTATTCTACACGGATAAAGATGCAAAAAAGCCAACCGCAGATGTATCTCGTTGAAGTTGTTAGGTGACTTGGTTTGAGAAGCTTGATGTCACTAAAAACGGAAATACAGCATCCTCATCAAACATAAAACAACATTTTTTATACTAGTTAGGTAGCCTAACCGTAAAAATCATCCTATTGTTAATCTGATATTGTTAAGTCAATATCTTAAGCATTTAACCAGAGGCGGACTTCAGTGTGACTAACAAGGGATGTTTCAAGAACGATTGTACTAAAAAATTGTACTGGGTCATTGCTCTTAAAAAAAAATTTTTTTACCGAAGATTTTACTACAAAACGTCGATCGACTCTGAAAAAGTCGAAGCTATTCCAAAATTACCAATGAGGATTATCTTTACAAAAAAATAAACGAACAACACAAATATACAAACACAATATTCATACAGAACTGGTCAATTACAGAACCTAAGTTTTAAAAGTAGGTAAACAAGTAACTGAGGCTCCTTGGGTCGAAAACAATTATGTAATAATTGTTTTCGACCCAAGGAGCCTCAGGTTGGTAAAACGTGGTAGGTAATCGCTTATCAAGAAGGCGCAAAAAATGCCGCACAAATTCCAATGCCGCAAAAACCAGACGTCGATTCGATTAGAATTGACAGTAATTTAATCTGAAGACAAGAGTTTTTATTGCGATTGGGTGATAACGAACAGTTTGTACCTTTGGTGTCATTTGTCTTAGTCGAAGGGTGCATTATAATTATAATTCAATGCTTGGAATAACGAGTACAATTTGGGGTTAATGTTCTAATCTTTTAAATATATAACAGGAGAAACTGACTGACTGACTGACTGACATATCAACGCACAGCCGAAACTACTGTACCTAGAAACTTGAAATTTGGTACAGGTGTTCCTTTCATGATGTAAGTGAGCACTAAGAAAGGATTTCCGAAAATCGACCCCCAACGGGAAAAAAAGGGGGAGTACTGGGAAACTAATTCTACGCGTACGAAGTCGCGGGCGTCCGCTAGTTTTATTATAATCAAACATTTGTTTCAATATTGAAAAGTAGGTGGTATTTCTGTTTCTATTTTTTTGGAACTATAAATAGTAATAAATACACCGGTTATATGGTGGGGACCAGACTAATAATAAATAAGCAAGCAAGTATGTGAAAATTATGTGTTTCAAAGACACAGCTCGACTGATGACGTGGTGACCACACGGCTAAGCAGTTTTGAGACTTTATCACGGCTATCGAGAATGATTGGTCACACTGCGAGAACCCAATCAACACGAAATTATATGCGAAAAAAAAACAAGTTTTTTTTTTATGTGCAACTTTATTTTTTTATGTGACTAAATGATTAAGGTACTCTCAACTAAAAACTGTAGGTAAGTATTCACTTTTAGACCTTATTCCAAGGCCACGGTGAGAAAGTTTATACATCTCTTAATAGTCGACTGTACTTACAAGTACCACACCACAGTCGTACCATCAAAATATTGACTAAGTAGGTAGGTACGAGTATCATCCGTCTTCATAGTAGCATTTAGGGTAATGTTGAAAAGAAAGGAAAAAAAATTAAAAACTAATATGGAGCACGATGGAAACTTTTTACCATATCTTAGTACATTTGTTGTAGTAAGTATTAGCAATAAATATGTTTTTTTCTTTAGTTTTAAATTTTTATCTCTGTCATCTTTTTCTGTGCACCCACTATGTAGATCTGTAGACTCCTGATTGGTTATTTGGTCGACTGGCAGAGAATGCCAGTCGAGGGATGGGGAGTATGGTGAACGTCGACATTCCAATTGAAGCCCTTCTAATTTGATAGCCGTCTGTTGTGCAGTGTGTGGTCGTTGTCCTGAAGCAGCAGAGGCCTAGAGCGATTAACCAATCTCGATTGTTTAGCAGCTAGCTTTGCCATCATGGTATGCAGTTGCTGACAACTCTGACAAGAGATATCTGCCGTAATCGTGTGGCCAGATTTAAGAAAGCTGTAGTGAAGGGCACTAGGCCACCAAACGCTCACAAGTAATTTTTCGAGTCAATTTTCGCTTGGGGCTTGATTTGACTGGTTCGGCAGGGGTCAGCCATTGCGATGAGTGCTTCCGATTATCGTACAGGAACCACTTTTCATCACAGGTAATGATTCGATTAAAAATTCCTTAATTATTGTGACGGTTGAGTAATGTAACGCAGCAGTCGACGCGCGTTTGTCGATTTGCTTCACTCAATTCGTGAGGTACCCACCTTTCAAGCTTTTTCACCTTTCCATTTTGCTTCAAGTGGATTAAAACAGTTTTATCACTAACACCGCAGCCCGCAGCTAACTCGGACGTGATTTCTGATGTATCCGCTTCCACAATAGCCTTTAATTCATCATTATCAACTTTGGTCTCCGGCCGTACACGGCGCTTGTTCTGCAGGTCGAAATTTCCAGAACGAAAACGTTGGAACCAAAAACGCACTGTTTTCTTTTGCGACACCGCCGCCTTACACATCATTAATCCTTCGAGCCGTTTCTGCTGCACTGGTTCCACGGTAGAAGTCGTACTCGTAACGCAAAGAAAAAAACAAAAGAGGAAGATTATGGTTTTCGAAAGACAAATGTATGAGTAAATAGCTGTATAAATTTGAATTTGGAATTCCTAACCAAATAGGAGATATTTGAGATCAAATATTTACTTTATTCTGTTTTTAGTATTTGTTGTTATAGTGGCAACAGAAATACATCTTCTGTGAAAATTTCAACTGTCTAGCTATCACGGTTTGTGAGATACAGCCTGGTGACAGACAGACGGACAGCGGAGTCTTAGTAGTAGCTCCTGTTTTTACCCCTTGGGTACGCAACCCTAAAAAGCTTAATTTGCGTCGATGCGACCGGAAACACACAGTCTGTCTGACTAATACAAACGTGACCAAGTAAATATGTAGTTTCAAGACAATACACTTGTTATTATCTTTCATTCATCCATTCATTGGAACATTGGAATAAGCTCTCGGTTTGTACTATTACTTATTCTGTGCGTCGGTGTGTACCGATGTGTCTGGCGCAGCACGAGTGGACTCCGCCAGGAACGTCGGTCGGCCACAGACTCCCACGCGATGATAAAGACCCTTGTTGGGTATTAATAGACATCACAACAATTACTTAAAACAAGATTATGCACTCAAGGACTTAGCTAGACATTAGCTAGAGCCCTGTCGCTGGAAGCAAATGAACAATCTAGAAGGAATTATTCCAATCTTAGCCAATATTGAGTGCACGATTGCGCCATAACGTCTAAATAAATCTTTACACAACCATACCATTATCGTCGTTTGCCGGGAACTCGCTTTTTTACGGTGTAACATACTCTCTTCTACTGGGTACGGTTATATTGCCTTTGACATCTTATCGTATTGTTTTTAACTCGGACGCCATTACTGTCAGGTAAATAAGTCAAAGTCAAAGTCAAAGTCAAAGTCAAAGTCAAAGTTAAAGTCAAAGTTCTTTATTCTTCAATTTAGGCATAATATAATGCACCTATGAATGTCAAAAAGCATTACCACCGGTTCGAAAAATAAAACCTTTGCCCCGAGAAGAACCGGCGTAAGAAACTCGGCAAGGTATATTTTTTTCAAGACAAAGGTTTACATCATTACATAATAATTATAGATAGTTTACAATATCACGGTATTTTTGTACAGTACCTTTTTTAAGCGTAGGTAAATTTATGCGTAGATTACTCATGCAGGACGGACGACTCACCGCCAAACATCCCTATCCATGATATAATCGTTTTCTTTATAATATGCTCGGGAAATTAGTTTTTGTTTTACGACAGATTTAAATTTAGAGTCAGTAAGTTCAGTAATACTTTTTGGAATTTTAATGTAGAATTTTATACAATTTCCTAAGAATGATTTTGAAGTTTTGAACAGTCTATAAAATGTGGTTTTGAGCTTTCCTGTGCTCCTGGTTGCTTTTGGCTTATCAATGTTCGTTGGGAAATTGTGTAGATTTTTCCTAACAAAGATGATTATTTCAAATACATATAGCGACTAATATAGCGAATAAGAGCTATCGTACCGCTGACAATACCATAACATGTCTAAAGCAATATCGTTTTATCGAAAAGAATAGAGGCTCTAGACACTGTTTTACAATAATCGTAGAATCAAATGCTCCATTTTGACTTAATAAACTTTATAGTAATAACAATTGGTAGGTACTTACAAAATATAACAGTCCTCTTTCGTCAAAAAAAATGAAATCTTTGGACTACGTCAAAGTAGCGTAATCAATCAAAACGTAAGAGACTTCTTATGAATTAATTAACACGCACTTGACTATACAAAGATAAAACAGTAACAAACAAACATTAGACCTATACCCCAATACTTCTTTATATAGGCAATCGTTTAAAATCGCAATCTTTTTCACAAGTGTCAATGAATAACTCACACGCCCATGTGCGGGTGTATTTGCGGGTGGTAGGACCTTGTGCAGGGTCTGTCCGGATCGCTACCACCATCTTATCCATTAACCTACCGCCAAACAGCAGTTTCGCATTGTTGTGTTCCAGTTTGGGGATAAGACAGCCGGTGTAATGACTAGCATAGAGGCATTCCATCTTAGTCCTCAGGGCTGGCAACGCATTTGTAGTCTTATGCTTGCAGTATTGTGAATGCGAATGTCTATGGGTCACAGTTTCCACTTACCATCAGGTGGCCTGTGTGCTCGTTTGCCTTCTCTATGCCATAAAATAAATATTACTTCACATACCCAAAATGCCGCTGACGCCGTAAACGCCTCGGCTTCACTGTTTCCCGGTTATGTAAACTGGTACCTACGTGGCGGCTTGAAGTCGTTATTTATTTATTTGCCATTACTGTTACGTGTCGTCGAACCTGCGACAAGGTCGCATTGCGATAGAAGCATGAAGTGGTAAGTTTCACTGGGTAGTACAATAAATAAATACAGGGACAATCTCTCACAAAACCTTGTCCTAATCTTTTTTTTTTTTATGGCATTGGGAAGGCTGACGAGCACACGGGTCACCTGATGGTAAGTGAAAACTGTGACCCATAGACATTCGCATTCACAAGACTGCAAGCCTAAGACTGCACGTGCGTTGCCAACCCTGAGGACTAAGATGGAATGCCTCTGTGCTAGTCATTACACTGGCTGTCTTATCCCCAAATCGGAACACAACAATGCGAACACTGTTGCGGTAGCGGTATGCGGTACGTTAATGGATAAGATGGTGGTAGCGATCCGGACGGACCCCGCACAAGGTCCTACCACCCGCAAAAATCAAATCTGAGCTCACCCGCAAATCTGAGAGATCTAGGCTAGACTATGGGTACTAGACAACGTTAAACATTATATAGATGGGTACATACTTAAATACATACTAAACACCGAAGACAATACAAATCATCGCGATCATTACACAGACATTTGTCAATACCGGGAATCGAGCACGGAACCGCTAGCTTCGTAGGCAGGCTCACTAACAACTAGGCTAACGTCCTCGACTGTTATACCTACTTTAAATTTAAATATTTAACAATTGACGATATTTAATTTTAGCAGCGCGTTTATTTGAGTTGTTAGTGACCTTGCCTAGGAAGCTAGCGGTCCCGGATTCGATTCTCAATTCGAGCGTTATTGTTCAAAGGCAATTTGTGTATTTTAGATTATTTTATTTGATTATTGGTTTTAATGTTGTTATAACAGCAACTTATAAACACCTTTGAAAATTACAACTGTCTACCGACTACGGCTTATGAGTTTTTTTTATCTGAATCCAATTTGCAATTGAGACGTAAAAGAACACAAATATCCCAACATCCTTACTAGCTTTTATATTCAAAATAATAATATTATATTTAGCCTATTTTATTTTATTGTATTTGTTTAGTTAAAACTATCAATTTTCATGGACGATGCACCAGTTTGGACATTCATGCGTATGAATTACCTACAATAGATCATTAGTAAGGTTACATTATTATAAGAAAGTATATTACAAAGTCAAACTTTCGTTCTTAACTATTTTCTTTGATCAACATGTTTTATGGCATAGAGAAGGCAAACGAGCACACAGGCCACCTGATGGTAAGTGGTAACTGTGACCCATAGACATTCGCATTCACAAGACTGCAAGCCTAAGACTACTAATGCGTTGCCAACCCTGAGGACTAAGATGGAATGCCTCTATGCTAGTCATTACACCGGCTGTCTTATCCCCAAACCGGAACATAACAATGCGAACACTGCTGTTTGGCGGCAGTGTAATGGAAAAGATGGTATTAGTAAGAATCCAATTTTTCTGAAACCATTAACTAACTTTACAGGCTTGTTAAAAAACAAATCTAACCTAACCAGCTCTATAGCTACAATTAAAACAATTTGAAAACTTAATGGATTTCTAAAAATATGGATTTATAACTTTTAAACCAATGAAACACTTCAGAACGAAGATTCGACCTTATGAAAGGTATGTATCATGCAGATTTTCTAGATTGTTGATTGATTAAAGACTCGACTAACATCATAATTATTATAATACAAACATATGGTTCGACATGACGTAGACGCTGGTAGAATGACCGATCGACTCGTACATATTTTTAGAAGTTTTCAAACTGTTAAATGTAGGTATATGATACGTTTGAAGAAACCAATGTATCATGCCATACCATTAGTAAAACTAGACGATGTATTTAGATAACTAAGTCTAAGACAGCCAAATTTCCATTTAAAAGAAAATTCAGCAAGAAATGTCTGCCAGGGGACAGGCCCAACAGTAATGCACTTCAACTTCCACGACGTCGGACATGTCTCGCAATAGTTTTTTGCATGTTATTTGCCGCCTGAGAAATTGTATGAGTAGTTAACTAAATATAATATAGTTAAATTTAAAGGTGGGTTTAGATCGTACACTTTAATTTCTGAAGTAAGTGCACCGAAGCACGAATATGATAGCTCGGAAAACTTCGATAGGCACATCTGTTAAGTCATTAGTAAGTTAATAATTAAGCTTAATAATCGTGTGGTTTTAGGTTTATTATCATTTTAAATGATACGTACTTTAAAAAACTCTGTGGGGTATAAAAAAAGGGGCTATAATTTTTTTATTATTTCGTGTTCCAGATGATAGTTGAAGATTCTATTTTTATCTGCGACCTGACGCTAAACTAAAGAGTGACAAAAAGTACTAAACGTAGGTATAGGTGAAAAACTTAAGTGTATGACCTGTTGCATGTAGTTGTAACACCTCTGTATAAACCATTTCACATTCTGAGTTTGAAATTTGACAAAAAAATCATATTAGTTTTGTGCACAACTACATGCAACAGGTGGATTTACGATATACGTGAAAATTTACCCAGATCCGGGTTTCAGATTGTACCATCAGCAAGACAGTCAACTGATTATTAGTCAATCTGGTCCCCTTACAATAAGGCTCACTGTCGGCCAGTTAACAGCGATGCTGCTTGTATAAAGTATCCACTTACTTGAATAAGGGGTTGCACAGGAGCCATTGCAAGCTGGACAGGTATCCCCCCCATCCAGCCCCATCAGCGTCGGAGCCAGCGGCTTCGGACACAGCTTGCACCCCCCATTGTACACCTCGCACAAACACACATCCTTCCCCACCCCCAACTTAACCTCATCCAGTCCGAACCCATTATACTTATTAATATTTAACTTATCCGCTTGCAAGTACTGACACGCATGCGGACAGACGTGACACCCTAAGTTCCTATTAGTCTCAACAACATTGTCATTCTGGTTAGAATCCAGGTCCATCTGGTAAGCGTCTTTTTTAATATCCGTGCTGCCTGTCATGTAGGAAGTCAACGTCACTTCGGAGGCAGAGCGCTCCGTGTTATTCAGTTTGTATTTAGTCATTATAATATTGCACTATAACTTTAACATTACTTTAAAACACAGTTGTATTGTTTCGGCACTACACTTGTTGTTGCATTTTCGAGCGGTTTCCGAGCGCTGCAGAGGTGCGTCCGCGTCGCGCGGCGGGGCCGGAATGGAGCCGGGAGCACTCTGCACTGTGTTGTGATCGAGGCATTGTTGCAAAGGCTTTGGATTGATTAAGTTCCTGAAATATCTCTTGGAGAGTGATGCCCTACTTTGTTGGGAATTGGGCGTGTTTAATTTTTCCACTGTTTGCAAATTCTGTGAATTGTGAAGCTAAACGACTTCAAAAATGCATTTACGTGGTTATTAGGTATTTTTTAATTCATTTTAAAATAAAAACTATAGTGTAATTCTAACTTTTTATCTTGAAATTGTTATAAATTAAAATGGTCAAAAAAAATATTTAAACATTTTTTATATAAAAACCACTATTTTTATTAAAAATAATAATTCCTCACAAAAAGCATCATAAACTTATTATTAAACTAGCCATGTTACAAATCCCAAAAAAAAAAAAACAAAAAGTTTGGCCGCCCGAACAGGGACTTGAACCCTGGACCCTTGGATTAAAAGTCCAATGCTCTACCGACTGAGCTATCCGGGCTACGAAAGCGATGACGAAATAGTGCTATACATCCTTTACATGTAATATTATTGGTTTCGAATGATGCGATCCACCAGCATCACTTGTGCTAATATAATGTTATTGTTTTTAATGATTTATGCAAAATAGATAATAAATAAAACATAAAAATAAAAATGTGGAGCATTCAATCACGCGAAGAGTTCATGTTCGGGTAGTATTTTTTAATATTCTTTTTAGGGTTGTACTACAAGTCTCCGCTGGCCGTCAGTCCGCTCGTCCGTCTGTCTGTCTATCCATCTGTCTGTCAGCAGGCTGTATCTCATGAATGTAATTTATATATAGATAGTTGAAATGTTCACCGAGTGTGTGGATAACTATTTCTACTGCCGCTATATTCAACAAAAAACCCTTACTTCCTTAGTCTTTAGTAATAAAATGTATGAATGGATATTTGTTACTCTTTCACGCTGCAACGGCTGGACGGATTTGGATGAAATTTGAAACGGAGATAGCTTATACCCTGGATTAACACATAGGCTACATTTTCATTTCAGAAAAATTTAAAGTTCCCGAGGGAATAACGATATTAAATAATTTATGCGGACGAAGTCGCGGGCAGAAGCTAGTACTTAATATAAACATTACTTATACTTACAAGAAATTTACAAAATGAATACGACTCGCCCTCGGTCCGTTTTTTGTGTCGTATGCCTAGGTATGTAAGAAATGAAATCATCAAATTATTTAAGACCAGTTGATGACCCTGGTAGCTAGAATTTGAATAAATATATTTCAAGTGTAAAAAACTATAGTAAATATCAAACATTGACTGTGTTACTAGGACGTTAAAGTTTACTTCAAATAAGCACTAGTTTTGAAGGCTACTAAAATCAATTCTTAGCATTCCATTTGTAATTTAGTATATCTACTTATCTACTAGGTCTATAGGTACATACGTATATCAAATGCTCGTCTTAAATTAGGTACCTACAATCGCGGACTTTAGTTGTCATGCCACTATGGAACCTTGTCATAATGACAGCGTCAAGTCACGAGATAGAAATTGCAAATGGTTGCATGTGTTTATGTTCTTATTTTAATATCGACTAGAGTTTGTCTACCATTCCGAACATACTTTGTTTTGTTACCGGTACCTATATATTGGGTCAAGTAGGATTTCCAGTTTTAAAGATTATCTGATTCTAATTACTACCAACTGTACATCTCTCCATAAGTTTCTCGCCCAGCAGTCAAATTGACCCAATATTACTCAGTCATTAGTCAGACAGATTTTTACATACGTTTTTTTTATACAAAGATATTCATCAACGTATGACAGCGACCTGACCAGGGGCCTGCCCGTGTGCTCGTGTTAGGTTTATTTAGATATATCTTAATAACAAATCGTAGTTTACGTTTTATAATCAATAAGCTAGCTTTGATGTTTAATTTAAAAAAAGTGATTGATTAATTATTGTGACAAGCAAATATCAAAAGCGAGTAACCGGCGTGTTGATTTATAATAGGTCCATGGAGGACATCGAAGTTGGAACAAATAAAGTTGTATAGGAAATGTATTGCGGATTTATCTGGAATTATGTCTACGTACACTGGATGGAATAAACACGTGGAGCTAGAGGAGTCTACTTCACTCGTTTGCCTTCTCCAACCTATAAAAAAACGTTATATAGCACCCCACCAACTAACAGTCAACCTGCTGTCCCTATGTGGCCTGACCTTATAAAATCTGTGAAGAAATGTATGAAACCTTAAGAGAAACTGACAGGCCAATATCAGCCGACGGACTGTTAGTCTGAAGGTCCTTAACAACGGGTTTTTTTTAAAAGGTATTTTGCAATAAAAATGCTTATAGAGGTTAGTTTTAAATTAATCCTTTTGCTCAATAATAACTATCTCAAGTTCGAAAAACTTTGTCCGCTGTTTCGTCTGTGCGAAATTTTCATTTGTGTGAAAATTATTATTAGATATGTCGAAGAAGCGAAAGACATTTTTCAGGATCGTAGCAGGTGGAAAGAAGTCGTCTCTGCCTACCCCTCTGGGAAACAGGCGTGATTTTATGTATGTATGTATGTATTATTCTCTGAAACCGTTTAACTTTCCTGGTTTTTTATAAAACTTACCTAACCTAACCTACAGGTTCTGTAGATTTATCTGTTTTTATATTTAGAAAAGTTAATGGTTTCAGAGAAAAATGACTTTTGCATTAATGAAAAATCCGACAAACGAAACAGAGGAAAAAAAAATTCGAAACATCAATAGATTAGCTGATAAAATAAATATTCTGATAATGACTTAAGAGTTTAATGCCACATGTTTTTTTCTACGTCACAGCTGGTGCTCCGTAGCGCGGTAGCAACCAAATAATATAATTTCGACGACGGTCCAAAGCGGTCTCAGCAAACACCGATAGTACTCAATTTTAATTTCTCTGTGGGTAAACAATAACAATAAAAATATAACCCAACCCATCGTTCTATCGTAACTCACTTTACCGATTGTATCAACGCAATTATCTGCTGAAGCCATGGTGTTTTCAGGATATCTGAAACATTAATTACGAAGGTTAGGTTAGGTTCCCAATGGTAGAATCATTAGCAGCCCATGGCGCCCCCGACATCAGCCCTTCATCAGCCTATGAAGTGCTAACGCCGCAGGGGTTTTAGTGGGTATTCCGGCCAGTCTTGGTTGGTGAGTCCCACATGACTATCCCGGGTCTCTCTCGACCTGGGTGGTATGCGTAAATGCATTTCCCCAGAAAAAAAAAGGTTAGGTTAGGTTAGATTTGCGACTACCAAAAAAAGAGAAACTCCTGCAACGAGAAATTTCTGCGTAATAATACGTTCGTTGACAGGTGTTGCGATAAACTAAGAACCCGAAAACAATGTATGCTTTTAAGACAAACCACAGCCTCACTTGGTCAATTGATAGCGAGTATTTAGTTCTCCAAGGATTAAAATGGCGACGGGGTGTTGGTAATGACTTCCTCAAGGCTGGTCGTGGCTGCGTCATCGTGGTACGAGCAATTAGTTGACGAAGGGACCTACGCAGATCGTAACAGGGTAATGGTCCGCTGAGTTCCACCGTGTTCTATAGTGTTCCGCCGAGTTTCAACTGTATTGTAAAGAACTGAGTGTAGGGTTCCGACGCTAGTAGGTACTACAGTACATTAAAAACTACCTCGAAAAACAAGTAAACTTCTGTCTAAGATGACTTTTAGTCTCAAGTCTACTTATTCGTGAAAGTTTTTCTTTTATATTCGTTATGATAAAAAAAACTATTCTATTTTTCTTATTTGTAATTTTGGCTGTATTGACAGTGACACGCAACTCGGGTCTCTTGCGAAAATGACACGTTCCGAGTTCTTTTTTGCCTAAACGTTTCTCAAATCTAATAGTAATAATATATACCTATACACATGTTGTTATATTTTTTTAGGAGCTACCTAAAGGTTGGTGCTCTGTAATAATTAAAAAAATAGTTTTAGGTACATATACGGGACGTAACCGAAAAAAAATCCAAGATTTATTTTTCGACTTTGTCGTCGTAATTCAAATGTTCAACTATACCAAATTACAGCTTTGTATTAAGAGCATCTGAGTTAAACTGCGGACATGGCAAGACTTACAATAAGGGTTTCTTGGATCCCTAAAAACAAGATCATGTTGGTAATTAACCTACGAAAAATACAGTCATTGGGGCGTTAGTTTATGATTAGACGATGTCTTCAACGTTATAACCTTGTGATTATACGTCATTACCCAGCAAACCCGCAGTTGTCACTCTACGTTTACTTTAAAGTTTGTTATGACAAGGGACACTGTAGCTCAAGCACCAACATTTCAATCATTGGTTGTTTTCTAATCTTCATCATTACCCAGTGGACAACGTGTACTATACTTTTACGAAATCCATCCGCAAGTAGGACGAACCTTTACATAACCCACACTCACGTTTCAATACATTATTTTACGTAAACTTCACCTTTATACAAAATGACAACTTGAAGGTTAGTACTTAGGATATTCAGTTCTTAAACGAACACGCAGGCGCTGTTCCACTCGCCATTCACATGTTCCCCTTGACGATATTTCACGTAACATACTCGTACCTAATAGACGGGAAAAGTTCGTGGCTCGGGCTACTGAATTTCGCATCATTTTAATTAAGGTTCAACTAGTTTATTATTCGTCGTAGCAGTCACTTTGATGACGCAGTTAGCCTAGTCTGTAGTGAGTCCCTGCCTACGACGCTAGCGGTCCCGGGTCCAATTCCCGGTCTTTTCTCTTTATTAATTTAATAGTTCAGTTAGGACGAAATATTAGGTTCAATGGCTTATCTTTATGGTGGAGTCCTTACGGATACATTTCGACCCCGTGGGATCTTTTGTGTAAAGGTTCAATGGCTACTAGCAGCAGTGTTCACATTGTTGTGCCCCAGTGTATGGATAAAACGACGGATGAAATTAATAAGAGTTGGCAACGTTTTTGCAGTCTAAGGATTGCGGTCTAGAAATTGTAGAATCAAATGTGAATGGGTCTCACATCCCACTCACCATCAGATGGCATGTGAGCTTTGCCTTCTCCTTGCATTCCAAACCCCCCTTGTTAGGTATATCCCGCATTATTTTCATTTCAAAGAACTTTCTGTACCCTTACCATGAGTGACAATTACTGTACTCGCCAGCGAGTCGAATGCTCTGTCCCTCGCACTCTATAGGATATTGCGAGGTCTGCGAGGTACACCGTTTTGGACTCGCTATCGAGTACGGTAATTTTCACTCATGGTAAGAGTTATATACTTATGGTTTTCTTTTGTTATTATTCGTCGATAGCAAACAAATTGAATGAAAAATGATACCTGCCAATGCGAACGTATCTTCGATCGCTGAATTGTCGCTGACGTAGAGCCTTCGTGAGAGACTGTTTAACGCTTCGTACGCAAAACAGAAACCTGAAGCATGTGGTGATTGCGATCATTATAAGATTTAGTGCGATACTTGTGAGAATTAACTTCTTCAATGATTCATTCTTTTTTTTATGTTTATTAACAAATTCGAGAGTGGAGTTAAAGGAGACGGATTTAAAAACGAAAGCTTATTATACAGTGTGTATTTGGAAGTGTGGATCAAACGAAGCAGGTTTAGTTAAAAAAAAACGAGCGAATATGTTTAAAAACTTCGCTAATTCGTAATGATTCCAATAAGGTTAGATACCACTGAAAAATCTATGAAATAAAACATGAAATGAATGATTTTTTGTGATATGGACATAAGGAAAAATTACAAAAATTCAAATGAATATAATCAATATCTCCGAAATTAGTAAAAATCGCTGAACACACATGGGGGTGAGTTTGATAGGTAAAGAAGTCCTCTATCGACCTATTTTGTTTGATCCACACTTCCAAATACACCCTGTATAATTATGCTGTGTGCTACAAGAGATGTAGGTTCTAAACGTGTGTATCTGTTTTCTGTTTGTCTATCCATGGCTTCGTAGCTCCCACACGGATGGACTGATTTTGGTCTATTTATAAATAGAAAGCTAATTTCATCGTGAAAGTTCTTACCTTGGTTTGAAGAAAATCGATTCAGCCGTTTAAAAGTTATCGGCTCTGTAAGCAGGGGTCACCATTATTTTCGAGGTTTTGTCTTTAGTTATCTAGGTTTACCCTGGTTTTATTGACACTCATTGCATAGAACGTATCACTTCGCAGAATTTTTGTTCCATAGAAAACTATTTTCTGCTGAACCCGTGTTGATTTCAGGTTATCTTGTGATGGTTACAAGTCTGACCTAACCTAACCTACGTGAATCATATTTAAAATAACCTGAAATCACCACAGATTCAGCAGAGAATAGCTTTCTATGAAATGAGTGTCTATAAAACAAGGGGCACCGAGATATCTATGTAATAGCCAACATGATGACGACATTGATACCCAACAACGTTAGGGATGACAGTTAGCCCTCTGGTCGTATTTGTTCCAAGTAACTCGATGCTTGCTGGAAGCAGCTAATGGACAGTTTAGCGAACGTCACTGTATAGACGCAAGATTGCCGTCATCCGACCGTTCCAGGTACAGTCTCAAGTGGTTTATGGGAAATTGAGACCAACGGAGATCATATTTCAGACAAATACTGAGGTATGGCTAGTAGGCTTGGTGCTTACTGAAATCGCGACGGTTATTTTATTAGCGCAAAGTTTCAGTGTAATTTGCATATTATCTTCTTAAGTGCTTGATGAGAGAGCGTACATATCTCTGAAAGAGAGTTGTGAGTTTCTCCTTTGGTTGAACAATAATGTATGATGTTTAATTAAATATCCAGTATCAATAATAATAATCCTTAGTTAGGTATCTTTGTATTTGGATAATCTGCCGACTTAGCTTAGCTTTAGTGACAATCTGATAAAATCATATACCGTTTTTCTATAAGAACAATGACATGGATACACTGTCAAAATAATAAGATAAATTGTATAACGGTATGTAATTCATGATAAGCTCTTTGGGGTACCTCAAGGAAGTCAGCTCGGCCCAGCACTGTTAATAGTTTTCTTTAAAGATCTGATAAATGTAGGTGCATACTGTACATTCATTTTTAAAATGCTTATCTCGTAACGCTTATCCTAGAGTTATTAACTAAAGCGCTTAAACTTTAAGGAACAGAACATTACAGAGTTCCATCGGAACACGACGGGCAATAGGAAAATCCCGACAAATCTATGAAGAATGTTAACAATCCTGTATTTTATTAACTATTATTGTCATCGCGTTCTCGGACAGTGTTTACCGGAACAGTCACTACGATAGTATTGATACAAATAAATCTAGACAAGTCATCAATGCGCGAACGCGCCGGTGGCCAGCGCAGTCACCATTGTTCGTTTGTATACGTGATCAGATCACTTTTGTATCGCAAGCCATAAGCCGTATGAGCTTTTAATATCCAGTACACGAAAGGGGTAGAAATATGAAGGCCATATATGTACGGTTTAAGGTTTGAACGTCGTTGGTCCTAAAATTGATTAACTAAGTGTGAATCGTATCTTGCAGAAAATAACGGGTGTGCACCGTGGGTTCTCTATATACAAAATAAACTCTTAAATGGAGAAGAATACGATACAAAACGAGTTAATCAGAGAATAAGATGTACTAAACCAACTTCCCTCGCTTCCTCCACAGTCAAAAGTCTCTTCATACTCGTGCGTCAGTTTAGTGTGCTCCTGACCTGGCCCTTTCTTAATCGTATCATTGGTCTGTATCGCAGCAAGTGCAGGGAAGTGGTCTCTGCCTACCCCTAGGGGAATGGGGCGTGATTGTATGTAACTATGAATGTATGTATCCGATCCGTATATTATTGACCTTGACTTTATGTCTTATGTTTTTTTAAATCAGCAACACATTGGCAATAGTATTTTTTTTAAATCACAGACTACAGAAGTACTCTGTGGTTAAAATGTATGTAACTGATATAAGCTCGACGCGTCCGTCCTTCTGCTTACATCTTGTCATAGGGTTACTATTTATAGTAAGTATGTATATATATATATATATATATATATATATATATGATGTGATATATAATATTACCAGTATACAGTCATTATCATATATGTAGGTACAATACAGTATATTTTTGTATTTTAGGGTGATGGAACCAGTAATAAGACAAGGGACCAATAATGGACACTTGATTAGTTTACAGAAGACAAGGGTTATTCATTTGTTTTGCAACAATCGATTTAGGACCGTATAAAATTTGAATTAAGAGTGGAGTGTCCATCATTGGTGCCGTCACCTACCTGCATACATGATAATGACTATTTTATGCTTCAACTAGTTAAGAACAATAGTCTGGGTTACTAAGTTCATCTTGCCACAGGTGTTTTGAAACGTAACCATCCTTGGGCGTTCGCGTGTTTACAGATTATGCACATACTCTCGTCGTTATTTGATTCCTTGTTGAACGGTTCACACGGCGGCTCTGCTGCTCCATGCCGCATTCCTTTGGACCGTCGCATCTTCTACGCAAGCCTCTAAAGTAAGCATGATCGTCTTATTTACGAGCAAGGCTCTTGTCAGTTTAGCATTACAATACAATACAATGTCATAATCTTTGATGCACACCACAGAGTGTTATAATTTGAAATAAAATTAAATAATAACAGTATGATTTAACATGGTTCATGGGTGGTTGGACGTCGCATTTACGCATATTTATCTTTACGCATAAAACTCTTTTACGCTGACATTGTAGAATTTAATAAACGTCTACGTATTTTTTAGATTAGGTTAGTGTTTTTACAATAATTAAAATAAATACCGTTTCTATTGTAAAATCCGTTTTGGTTAATCGATTTTATGCGTAAAGATACATTATACTTTAAAAAATGCGATGCGAATAGTGAACCTATCGCAGTAATGATGCAATGCGCATCCAATACTCTCTATTAATTGCAAATTCCTTTGCCTGAGATGACGGAAATGTCCCGTTCTATTTGACCCGTGTATATAACCCTTGCTCTACCTCTTTGAAAGGAAAGTGATTCCCTGATGATGTTCTGTATCAAGCATATTTTTATACTTACTATTTTTTCCTTGCATAATCGAGATCGATCAAACGAACTCTGTGGTGTCCTCAAACCAGCGGGGATCTCGAGATCTTCCGACATAATCTAATACTTGCAATCGTATAAGATCTAAACACTAAAAATTATCCTTGACTTTACGAGCCTGTATCAAATGTTAGCCCTTCTCAATAATTTTCGTTTTACGTTCTTTGAGATTAAGTAAAATAAATCTTTTTGAAATAAAAATAGACTAACAAATGGAGTACCTATTGCATTGTATGGGTGTGAGACGATGACTTTTGTATCAACGCTATTCGGCCTTTGTTAATCTTTTTTACTATGCAACCATATTTCCTTTTAAAAAAGCTAATGTTTTAATTATTTAAAATTTGCCCAATCTTGTCTAGCAGTTTAGTTTTTCTTCTTAGGTTCATTCTTACTCAGCAATGCGGCACAAACGACCCCTGCTCCTCCTTTACTGTTTACCAAGTTCAGGAGAGGGCTATGCTCGGGGTTTCTCTGTGTGATAGAATCAGAAATGTTGATATCCGCAGTAGAACTAAGGTTACCGACATAGCCCGAAGAATAGCTAAACTGAAGTGGCAGTGGGCGGGGCACATTGCTCGCAGGACTGATGGTCGATGGGGTCAGAAGGTTCTGGAGTGGCGTCCGCGGACCGGAAGACGAGCTGTAGGTAGGCCTCCAACAAGATGGAGTGACGACCTCGTCAGGATCGCGGGACCGCGGTGGATGCGAAAAGCACAAGACCGGTCTGAGTGGAAAGCCTTGGGGGAGGCCCATGTCCAGCAGTGGACATCTTTCGGCTGACATGATGATGATGATGAATTTCAGGTTCCTTTTTAGTTCTTTCGTGTTATAAGTTCATAATTATCATGTACAAATTGATAGTTTACGTATCGATAAATCATAAGCAATTTTAGAGTATTCAATTATATATATTTATTAAGTTCTTTTACTTATAGGCATTGTTACAGGTGCCTTCAATATTTATAAAAATAACCTGCCCCACTACCAGCCGTCTATTATTACATTGTTTCTACAAACTACATTGATGGTCGCATTGTGACGCAAGAAGGAAAATATATTCTGAAGTCATTTAAGATGACTGTGGTGTTGAAAAATGATGAAGATAACAAGCTGGGGCTATTGCATAATAAAGTGCAAGCCAATACTACTACCACTAAGATTAGCTTGTAGTTTATTATGCATTCCGGCCCTGGACAGAAAGATTAACTAGTGAAAATATATACGGCTAGTCTTGGAGTATTTATGGATAACGAAAGAAGTAAACTAATCGGACATGTACGACATTATAGCTCAGATAACCTCAGGTGAAACTGTACAGTGTACATTAGTAAAAATATTAAAATGAGTGTCAAAATAATAAGCTCAGCTAATTGCCGGCGGCTCGAGAGCACTCAACTACCTATCTGTGAATTCTCGCTGATTTTCAGCTTGCCCTCATATTGGATAGGAGTGACGAAGGTCATCAGATCTGAATTCTTAAAAAATAGTTCGAGGAAGGGTGCACGGACAAGTTGAACGAGTCAATTAATGATTGGGAGCCGCTGTCGTGTCGTATCCAGAGCTGAAGGAGATGGCAAGATAGATATATTAACACATCAGCGACTAGAGCGTTATCTTAAAACAGAAGAGGATTATGAAATTTAGACCATTTGCGGGTGGTAGGATCTTGTGCAGGGTCCGTCTGGATCGCTAGCATCATATTATCTATTAACCTACCGCCTAACAGCAGAATTCGCATTGTTGTGTTCCAGTTTGGGGTTAAGACAGTCGGTGTAATGACTAGCATTGATGCATTCCATCTTAGTCCTCAGGGTTGGCAACGCATTTGCAGTCTTGGGCTTACAGTTTTGTGAAGCCAATGTCTATGGGTCACAGTTTCCACTTACCATCAGGTAGCTTGTGTGTTCCCCTTCTCTATGCCATAAAAGTAATAGTCAACCAGCGATAATAACTTCCAAGAATTTTGGAATGTAGGTAATATATAGGAACGAAATTGTCAATGTTTAAATATTACTTCATCGAGATACGTACTAAGTACTTCTTTCACGCCAGAAATTCAACGTTGACACTGATTGAAGTCATGGGCGACAGCTAGTCAAAGCTAAAGGCTGGTGAGCTCCGCAGATAAGCGAAATGTTTAATTAGCTGTTTGGTGGCCACTGTCGTTTTTCGGCATTTATCTGGTCCGGTCGGCAATGACCGAGAAATGTCCGAGTTCGATTCATTTACTTAGTTTAGTTAAGGTCGATATTTATCTGGTATTTTGTTGTACCTAGATACAAACATTGCAACATTACTTACCTACTTTGTATTTGTCTAGAATGACATGGTTTTTTTATTTGAACATGAAAACTACCTATCAGTAAAAGACCTTCGGCCTAGTAATAACTTTATTTGTTTTGTTTGTTTTAGTCACAGTTTTCAAACTACATTATGAATCAGCGTTTTCAGTATTTGTCATTGAAAATAAGAAATTTGGGTTAGGTATAATATAGTTCAGAATTGGCCAATTTTGACTACATTTAGTATTTGACTTATACACAGAAACAAGTAGGTAGGCTTAGGCATTCTCTATCAGTCGACCACAATAATGTGTAAAGTATATTTTTATTTAAAAATGCGCTTTAGTTCTGCAAATTCGAATCGTTACCATAATAAATAAAGGTCAGAAGGTTAGCTGCGAGTTTTGATATTTGTGCGATTACGATTACCGTTCATATTGCGGCGCCGATTACGCGGTCGAATAAACCGCCGACATTAAAACAAACGTTGCCGAATGGTAGTTTTTAAGATACTTGATTTAGTAAGTATATATGTTATAAATTTGAGGTATAGCCAACAACTTCAATTGTTGAGATTAAGTTTCGGCTTCACTCATACAGTTCTATTGTGGCTTTATCATAAAATTCGCAGACTGTACACACCTAAGTACAATCACTTAAAACTTTTTATTTGTACCAATATATCTTTAATACGCGTACACGGAGGAACGATTTAAATGACGTTTTGACAGCTAAACCGCAGAACCGATTTTAATGAAATTTGGTACAGAGATAGTTGGAACCCCAGGGTAGGATATTAGGTACTATCGAACCAACGGAACCCTGACCCACCATAGAACCTTGTCATAGTGATTGACGTTAGGACTGTCATACGAAGCTATACGACAATCGTACGTCAATCATTGTGACAAGGTTCCATGGTGGGTCAGGGTTCCGTTGGTTCGATAGTACATTTATCCCGTAAAATTGGTCAGTTGTCGATGGAATAGCGATAAACTACTATGCGGGTGGAGTCCCGGGCAACAGCTAGTACCACACATATATGTTTTAATCTGGGGGTCATTTGTTTATCTGACGGTAATTTATAAAAATCAAACGATCTACGTAACTAATGTTCAAGGTACTCAGCCGATCGGAACCCTGACCCACCATACAACTGTGTCACATCACAGTGACGTTATCGTAAGAAGTGCCAAACAATTTGTTTTATAATGTCACTGTGACAACGTTCTATTGTGGGTCAGGATTCCGATGGGCTCATAGCGCCTATCCTAAATGCTCAAAATAAGATTAGGTAAAATTACATCTGGTCTCAGCCCCTGCAGTGAAACATTCCAAGTTCCCAAACCAGAATCGGGCGGCTGACGGACATTGTGCTGTGTCCGATAACGTGCCGCAACGTAACGAAGACGAGCAGTTAAATTTAGTTAGAACACATATTATGCTTGTGTGCGTGCCATGAGATTTTAATATTTTAGAGACATTAATATTAATATTAGGACTAAACCGATAGAACCTTCTCATGAATTTAAAAATAGAAACTCTTACCTAAACATGTTATCTAGTTTTGGAATATTAGCCGGCCATACAAACCCTACCAGGGAAGCAAATTGTTTGGACCATTTTATGCTTAAAATTAAAAAAAGTAAATATTTATCAACTATTGCAATAATAAAAACTACTACAACTGACCACTACACAACGTTTCTCTCACTCTCTAAAATAAAACAAAATCCAGTAATAACGAAATCTAAAATCAAAATTAGTTTTGAAAATGCCTTAAAATACCTACAAAATATAAACTTGTCTAAATTTATGTTTTGTAATGACCCTAACATTCTAACTGACAGTCTGATAAACATTTTAATTGAATGTATAAAAGAAAATACTACTACTACTGTGATATCAAGTAAAAATCGCATTATCAAACCATGGATTTCTCCCGGACTTTTGCGCTGTATACGAAATCGAAATAAATTACAAATTAAAATGAGAAAAGATCCTTTCAATGAAGTATTAAAAATTTCATACAAACGCTACAGAAATTATTGTAATAACCTAATTAAAAAACTAAAAAGACAATACGAAAAAGAACTTCTAGCTAAATCGGTTTCAAATAATAAATTACTTTGGAAAAATATTAAATCTCTAACTTACACTAACAAATCTAATAAAACTAATACAGAACTACTGAATATCAAAATAAACCCGACTGAATCAGCTAATTTTATTAATACATACTTTGTAGATATTGGTAGAGAGCTCGCTCTTCAAATTCCTCCTAACACACAAGTGGAGAAAAATGATTATCTTAACAATCTTTCTACTCACCCCACATCATTTGTGTTACTACCTACTAATGAAGACGAAGTCTACAGTACACTGATGAATTTAAAATCAGGAAGTGCTCCGAGTTGGGACAATATCTCCACAAGTTTTTTGAAGTACATGTCTAATGAAGTAGTCCCTATTCTAACTCATCTTTTTAATCTTTGTTTTGACCAAGGCATTTTTCCTAATTCATTAAAAAAGTCCCTGATAACCCCTGTGTACAAGAGTGGGGACAAAGACAACGTCAATAATTACAGGCCAATTTCCGTGCTACCAGTCATATCAAAAATTTTGGAAAGCTTATAAATTCTAGACTATTAAAATATCTAACAAAATTTAATTTATTATCTACTTCCCAGTTTGGTTTTAGACATGGAAAATCAACTGAAGACGCAATAAATGCTCTCAGTTCATTGATTGTAGAACAAGTTGACTTAAACAATAAATGTATGACAGTTTTTCTGGACCTGAAAAAAGCTTTCGACACCGTCTCTCTCCCTACTCTTATACTTAAATTGGAAAAGATAGGTGTTAGAGGAATTCCGCTTACTCTATTGGAAAGTTACCTTACTGGAAGAAAACAAAAAGTAAAACTGGAAACACATATCAGTGAGGACGCGGATGTTTTATTTGGCGTTCCTCAGGGGAGTGTATTGGGCCCTACGCTGTTTCTGATTTATATTGACAACCTCTGTGACATGAATATTCAAAACGCAAAAATCTTTTCATATGCTGATGACACTGCCGTTGTCTTCACTGGTAAATCGTGGGACGAAGTTAAAATCAATGCCGAACTCGGAATGTCACAGGTTTCAAAGTGGCTCAGACTCAATTTATTGACATTAAATATCTGCAAAACAAATTATATATGTTTCAGCATAACAAGTAACACACAACCTAAAAGCGATATGAATCTCAAAATCCACTCTTGTAAACCGAATGGTATCTGCAGTTGCCCTGCTATCGAAAAAGTTGCTCAAACAAAATATTTGGGAGTATTGATAGATGAGCATTTAACGTGGTACCCTCACCTTGATAATGTCATCAGTAGAGTTAGGAAACTGATCTGGATCTTCCTGGGGTTAAGACATATTGTACCGGTTAACTTAAATATCACACAGACTAAGTCGCGTAATATTTTGAACGAAATTTACGTGTCCCTGGTACAATCTGTCTTGGTGTACTGCATCCCAGTCTGGGGAGGTGCGACAAAGACTCGATTTCTTGACCTAGAACGCGCACAGCGTGCTCTGATAAAAGTGATGTACTTCAAAAAAGTTAGGTACCCCACTGAAGCCTTATATCAGATCAGCGACCTCCTGTCTGTCAGGAAACTTTACATATTGCAAACTACCCTAAAAGTACATAATACTCTACCGTATAACGCAAACTACACAAACAAAAGAAGGAAACACAAAGTAGCAAAAACCCCAAAAACAAGAACTAGATTTGCTAGTATACAGTTCTACAACAGATCGGCACATATTTACAACAAAATTAATAAAGAATTAAGTATCTATACTAAAACTTACCAGGAATGTAAAATGATTGTTCTAAAATGGATAAAATGCAAAACTTACGAGGACACAGAGATTTTACTAAATTATATGAATTAACACACACACACACACACACACACACACGCGCGCACACACACGCACGCGCACACACACACACACACACACACACACACACACACACACACACACACACACACACACACACACACACACACACACACACACACACACACACACACACACACACACACACACACGGGCATCTAAACCCTTGTTTACCTGTACTTACCTATATGCTATTATTATTATTTTTTACCTGTTTTTTTTTATTTAAAAATAAACTTAGTTTAAATGTAAATTACACACTAGGTATAGTCATAATGTACTCATGTTCTACTTTAGGAAGAGCGGAGTCTCCTGACACAAGCAAATTATTGCTTACTAGGAAACTCCATCCCCTATTTTATAAGTACTATGTATTTAAAGAAAATAAAGAATTTTGATTTTTTTTTTTGATGAGATTACCTACATAATATTAGTCATCACATTGCAGTCTAGAGATTGATTTGATAATGAAACCGCGATTAGTTGCGATTGGAATAGCTGTCAATTCGTTAGCCTATCGATGTTTCTAAAAACTTTTTAAGTAAGTATTTTTTCTCTGAACCCATTCGGTTTTCAAAATGTTTAAAGAGATATATAAAGAAAAGATATAACTAAAGAAAAATGAATTGAAAATTTCGGACAAACAAAACAGCGGACATTTTTTTTTGGACTTGATATAGGTAACCGTTTATATTACCTACTTTGACGTACGTATATGGTTAAACTGTCACCTTCAATCTCTTTTTAATAGCGGCTTGATAATACTATCAGTAGGCCCATGAGCTTCTTCATGTTGTAAAGAAAAGCGTACTTCAAACCACTTTCGCGCGTGTTTTGTGACTCTAAATAGTCATAAGTTGTGTCGACCGTCGGTGCTTTCTCGGTGATAATCGGCACGAGACGGTGCCTAATTTCTGCTTAAAAATTCTCCGGCAACCTTGCCAGTGGATTGTTTTAGAGAGCACGGTTACCAATGATGACCAATTTGTATGTATGTTTATTTTAACCGGCTCCATTGGAATCCGCGTCGTAGGCGCGGCGCGACGCGGCGCCGCTAGGTTCTCGCGTTTTTGCGCCGCGCGGAAGACGCGAGGTCGCGCGCGCTTCCGGAGGCGTCACAGATGAGCTCGGTGTTGCCACGTTAAACTCATAAGAAGGGAAGGAAGTTGGAAGAACAATACAGTTAAACATAATATGTAAATTGTTCAAAAACCGCGTGAAACTCGGCAAACAAATAAAAAGTCAAAAAATAATAATAGTAGGTTTATTTAGTAAGTATGCTAATTCCAGAGCGTTTTACCCATTTCCGAAAATACTTATAAAACTGAGTAAAAAAAAGATGCTTAGAAAACTCAGGCTGTTTTTGAAAGAACTAACGAAATAATTATGTGTCTCACGTTGATGATTGCTGAAAAAAAAATGTTTCTCTGTACATACATATGGAGTTTCCCCCTAGAAATATTTATATATTATGTTACTAACCGACCCAGCGAAATTAGTACCGCCTCAGAATGTTTTTCTCGTACCTATTTTTTTCCGATGTTTTAATAGATATTCTGCTACCTATTTGAGGCAGGGACAATCCAAAACCAAAATCAAGTCAATCAAAAATCATAAAAAGCCTTTCCTGAGTTAGGTATAAATGATGTAACTAGCCCGACTTTGTTTTATACATGATATTACTTAACTACCAAACTAAGTAGCATCTTATACAAGACACCTAATACTTTAAATTTCATCAATACCTATGATTATAATTTTTGACTAAAATACCTGTACCATTTGGACGCACAGACGCACTGTATTATTATAGTATTACCGGCAGAAAGAAGATGTTCAGGTTTTATCTTCTGGTACCGCTTTTCAAGTTACAATTAGTATTTTTAATTTGGTACTCTTACGCCATCTAGTTAAGAGTAGGAGATAACATTACGTAGTACTACGCTTTAACTATTCAACACCAGATGGCCGGCACTATTATGATAAATTATTAACAGCTTTATTTTCAAACAGCTTTTAAATTAATTAATGAAAGTTGCAATCAATAAAGTCATTTTATAAATTTAAATAATTTTACTGTACGAATACTTCTACATTTTAAGTAAATTAATACTAAAGCAGGGTTTTGTTTGCGCCATCTAGCGAGCAGTAGCGTAACTATCTCGCAGTATGGCTTTGCGTCCAGCTAAAACGATACCAGTTACTCACGTGTTTCTATTGTTCAATAGAGGGCGTTGTAAAAGATAACTTTCATAAAATCTAAGACTGTGATGTGATGATTAGTACCTTGAGTGTAATTTAATAAAGCGTTTTAAATGACGTTATAATAATCATTATTCTCATTCCATAGTCCAACAATATCGAATGCTTGCATCATCTTCAATTAAAAACATTGGGTGCCAAGCCCGACAATTTGCAACCGATTGAAGTCAAAACAACTCAATCTTCTTTCATCTTGTCCTACGACGATGAGTTTCTGTAGATCATCGCTCATCAGGATCGCATGAAATCAATATTACAAGAGCGGATCAAATAAATTTACTCGTGGCTCTAGTGAAAACGGATACAGGTCGAATTAACTTTTAATACAAGTCATAAACGTCATGTACAGAGTAAAAATACAATTTGGTCGACTTGTAGGAAGGTAGAGTCAGCAGCAGTAGTAGGTGGACAGTCGAACAGCTCAAAATCATCTATACACGATTGTATTTTCAAGAGAATAATAACCCGAGTGGTTGCCCTTATAGTGCCACTCCCTGTCTTCCCGTGGAAGTCGTAAGAGGTGACTAAGGGCATAAAGGCTTGTAGTAATGTTAGGCGATGGGCTTGCAACGTCTCTCATGCGCTGGTAGGTAAACATGATTGTGCAAAATGTCATTGCGGAATTGTCAACCAGTTTTTGGAGTTGTAGGTAATTCTGTAGCTCTGCCTAAGCTCACCCCACTCTGGAAACGAAGGCGAGAGTTTATGTAATACAATATAGGTATGTAATATTACATACATGTACATAATACTATTATTATACGTGCGTGTAGATCATTTTGAGCTCTGCAACTGTCCACCTACTACTGCTGCTCACTGTATCTACACTTGTAAGTTTTATGAGATAGGAGACAGGACGGCTTGCACAAATGGCCAGCGCTTTCATCGCTCGGTCATCCCTCTCTACCAAGTTGATAATGAAAGAGACACACTAAGCGACCTTTAACAAAATTGTTGTGTGTGGGGTCCACATTATTATTTTATGGTAGGTAGGTAGGTAGGCATTTATTTCATATTGAAAATTACATTATTGTATGTCACATAATCATAATGAATTCACAATAAGATCGTCAAAATGTAAAAATATAAAATAAAAATAATAATGAAATGAAATAAACAAACGCAGTCAAAATGTAGAAATAAGAATTAAATTAAACAAAATAAAAATATAGCTAATTAGCTACAGTCACAAAATGTCAAAAAATTCATTGGGTAAAAAGAACAAATCAAATTAAAACCATCATGTCAAGAGGTAATAATATAAGTAATAATAATATGTAAAACAAAAAATACAAAAACAACAAATCATTAAACCTAGTTATCACTATACTCTTTTACAGAATATAGTGATTGCGTCAATAAAAGATCTTTAAGTCGGCGACCAAATATTCCATCGGAAGATACGTTTTTTAGGTCTGCGGGTAGACGCTCATAGAAGGCGGGGCCTATTACGCGCGGGTTTTTGTCGAGCAGCGCCAGCCGCCGCGGCACGCGCTGGAGGCGGCCCGTTTGCCGGGTGACCCTGCCCGGGATGTTAACACGTTTGAACTGGTGTATATTGTGTCGTGTGTACATTATAATGTCGAAAACATATTGTGAATAATGCGTCATAATACCATATTTTTTGAAGAGTTCCCTACAAGAGTGCCTCGGTTTTACACTTGCTAATGTGCGAAGAGCTCTTTTTTGCAAGGTGAAAACTTGTTTGGAGTACGTGGAATTACCCCATAGGATAATCCCATATGATAAAACTGAATGGAAATATGCATAATATACTTGGAGCAGCGCATCGGCGGAAATTATTGGCTTGAGTTTGCGTATTGCGAATATCGCACTACTAAGCCTTCCACAGAGTTTAGAAACGTGGTTTTTCCAGTTCAGCTTAGCGTCTAACCAAAACCCAAGAAAACTGCAAGACTCGCAAAGTGGCATTGGAGTTTGTATTGGCGCGACGACAGTGGAGTTTCCGGCTGTAAACATCATCACGTTAGACTTCGCGACGTTGAGGACGAGGCCGTTCGCAGAGAACCAGCTGTGGAGGTGAGCGCACACGTTAGCTATTTTCTGCTCGAGCTGGTCGTACGTACACGCGGCCACGACCACCGTGGTGTCGTCGGCAAACAGCACCGTCAGACCCTCGGTGACGGAAAATGGGAGGTCATTAATAAAAATCGAAAACAGGGTATTTCCAAGCGCCGATCCTTGCGGAATGCCAACTTCTATATCCCCTGCTTCCGATTTCCAGGTTTTTCCCTCGATTTTGACTTGAACGGTCTGCTTTCTGCAACTTAAAAATGATTTAAGTAACTGAAAGCCTGTTTTGTTGATACCGTAGTGTTTAATTTTGTCTAGTAATAAGTCATTATTAATAACGTCAAATGCTTTTGACAGGTCGCAGAATATGCCTGCAACCTTGTACTTATCATCCAAAGCCGTTGCAATGCAGTTATAAATTTCATAAGCTGCCGCTGTAGTAGATTTATTTTTCCTATAAGCAAATTGTTTGTCAGTCAGTAGGTCATTTGTCTCAAGATGTCGCATTAGGCAGTTTGATAAAATCGATTCAATAATCTTTGAAATGTTTGGCACTATAGTTATTGGTCTGTAGTTATCCACAGAATCTCTTTCTCCTTTTCCCTTATAAACTGGACAGACCCGTGTATGTAAGACTATGTTTTAGTAAATCATTGCTCTTACTCCCCTATGCATTGTCCTTACTCATCTACTTCAGGGTTAGCTGGAAGAGATCCCATTTAGGGATAAGTTCGCCTTTGTACATTAGTTTAGTAACGATATTGTAATATTTATATTTTTGTACTATAAAGAGTTTACATACATACATAAATCCTCCGTTATAACACATATTCTAAAAAAAGGTCTCCACTATCTATTACGGGTCAAAATATACAGCTGTTTGAAGTTAGGACGGACGGACGGACGGACAGCGTCGGCAAATTAATAGGTTCTCGTTGGGCTGGGCCTTCGGGTACGGGTTTCTAAAAAGATAAGTCCGCATGCGTTTTACCATTTCTCGCTCACTCTGTAATCTTCTCTATGTGTACCTACTACTATAATTAGGGACTTAAGTACAACATTAAATTAAGTTAACAAATTAACAACAGAACACAAGTCGATTACATTTCCTCTATAAACTTTATCGATCATCATCATCATCATCATGTCAAAGACGTCCACTGCTGGACATAGGCCTCCCCCAAGGCTTTCCACTCAGACCGGTCCTGTGCTTTTCGCATCCACCGCGGTCCCGCGATCCTGACGAGGTCGTCACTCCATCTTGTTGGAGGCCTACCTACAGCTCGTCTTCCGGTCCGCGGACGCCACTCCAGAACCTTCTGACCCCATCGGCCATCAGTCCTGCGAGCAACTTTATCGATACGTAATCGAAATATGAATGCGATTTTAAATAGCAACATCACAAAACTTTTAAAATGACATCTGTTCCAGGCACAATATGATATGAAAAATACTACTTCTATTAGTAAGTATTATTATTAAAATAGTAAGCCTTTTTGCCTACTAAAGCAGCACTCCGCCGCTGTCCAAAAGAGAAAGGCAGAATAAGAGTATGAAATCCATATGCGCATATTGCCTTTTGACATTGGGCAGCAGTATAGTCTGTTAGCTCGACCTCGCGTCCTTTGGAAACCGTCGCACGCGCAGGTAAGGTACTAACACCAATGTCAATTTCAACACAAACGCATCATCATGCCGGTTGCGAATATTACGAGTTTTATAGCCCGGATGATATTGATGGATATTTATTGATTCTCGGAGTGATAATTAAAATGAAAACGGCTTGGATCATCGATCGCCAACACCGGCTACAACACTTTTATAACCTCAAAAGGATTCCTTTTCGCCTAAAATATGAATTTTGTCATAAAAAAACCATCCATGATGTTAAATCAGAAAAATGGTGTGCAAAATGTGGTTTTTAGTGGTTTTGTTCGGCAGAAAACGGCCGTTTTAGCCAAAAAATATGCATTTTGAGTTTATAAGTGTTTACAAAATAGGACATGTCAAAATTGGTATGGGCCATACGATTAAGTATTGAACACGAGTGATCGCACCTGTCCCTGTCTATCGTAACCTTCTTCATGAAACAAATAAATAATTACAATGTTGCGCTAAGTTTGTTTTTTTATACATAACCACTTTTTTAAACTGAGTATCTAAAAAACCGGCCTAGTAACAAGTTGGGCTTGCACGCGCGCGACCAACTGAAAAACCCGATTTTTGGGTTTTATCGCGTTGCAAAGTTTAGATATTTAGGTAAGGCATCCGTTACTTTCTGACATGTAAATAAAAGTATTTTTCCCGTAATAGAAAAAAACAGTGGAAGTGGCGTGAGCTCCGCTTAGTATCAGACCTTTTGTCGTCAATACTCCAACTATCATGAAACAACACGCCACCATGGAAAATGTTTAGTGTGGCTATCGTTTTTACATTCCAAAATAGCACAATAAGGCATGCTTCTAGATTTATTTCCTATTTTAGAAATATTATTCGCACTACTTTCACGCACAAGCGATCGCGGCAAAACTATGTTAGGTTAGGCGGAACTCTGCATAGCTATACCGCAAGTTACACGTCGCCCACTTGGTTTTTTTCTGTTCTGTGGCTTTATCCACATTAGACACGCGATATACGTAGACGCAGCCATCCTAGGCGCGCTGCATCGTTTTTACTATGGTGGAAATACTACGGACGTTATATTTTGGGATTTACATCGAGCCCACACACCCGCCCACTACATATAACATATAACCAACTCTAGCTTGGTAATATCTTGAATTCAATATAAAGTAACTCTAGTGTTATATTTATTTTTCCTAAATGACTACTAGGCTTTTGGAATACATTGGAAATATATCTAAACCAAATAAAATTTCAAATATTGTAACTAAAATTCTTAAAGAAAGACAAATTGACAACAAATGGTCACTATAATAAGAATATGTCATTTGCCATTATGTACGATGGTTCGGTCATTTGGAAAGGATGGATGAAAGAAGATTGACGAAAGAGATATACAGAGCGAAAGTGAGTGGAAGGGTCGGAAGAGGCCGCCCTAGGCGTACTTTTTCGAATCAAATGGGAGAAATACAGGAAAAGGGCCGAATCTTAAGTACCTACCCGAAACCGACGTGCGTGCATGACTCGATGTATGAATGTGGAAGAAGCGAAAGACATTTGTCAGGATCGTAGCAGGTGGAAAGAAGTCGTCTCTGCCTACCCCTCTGGGAAACAGGCGTGATTTTATGTATGTATGTATATTACGAGTATACTGATGAAGGCGTAGTCTAGAACACATCATCATCATCATCATCATCATCATGTCAGCCGAAAGACGTCCACTGCTGGACATAGGTCTTCCCCAAGGCTCTCCGCTCAGACCGATCTTGTTCTTTTCGCATCCACCGCGCTCCCGCGATCCTGACGAGGTCGTCACTCCATCTTGTTGGAGGCCTACCTACAGCTCGTCCCCGGTCCGCGGACGCCACTCCAGAACCTTCCGACCCCATCGGCCGTCAGTCATATAGTGTTATTTTATATTTATTGTCAAATCTGTTCATTATTCAGACCTTTTATTGTATTGATATTCAATCTCATAAACTCAAACTCATACGCATAACATATTTTTTATTTATTTATTTAGAACGAATGCGATATAGGAGTAGGTAGGTTTGGCTTAAACACACCACAACACGACAGACATAGTACTACAAAAAAAAAAGATTTGAGCAAAATTAATTTAAGAAACGTTTCACTGTACCGTGAAGAAGACTCAGCTAATTGTTTCATGACGATAGTGTTTCTTACTATGTTTTACTTTATACTTCGTATCATCTTTAAGTAGTTATGATTGTATTTAATGATTAAAAGATGACCTTGTGGAGTCTCTGGCGGCGCGGCTTCTCCGCAATGTTGGTCTTTTCTGAAGCGCTGGTAGATTCACTCCATAATAGGGCCGTTTTCAAAAACATTGTCGGTACATAGTTAAGGACAGTTAAGGCCTTAATTAAAATCCTTATTTTGTTTCCATTTCGTAACGACACTTACTATACTTATTCTTTCGATGGTTAAAATGGCAATTGGCGTATAGGACAATTTTACTAAACAATTTAGTTGTCCTTTACGCCAATTATGTCATTTTAGCTTCGATTAAATGGTGAACTGAATGAAATGGAAAAAAATAAGGATTTTAATTGAGGCTTTAACTATGTACAATTTTTGTGCAAACGCCCTCATGTGGCAAATTAAATAAATTAACATTATTTTAAATTCAAATTTTAAGTTTTTTATCAGTAATAATTGGGTACTTTAATCCCGGGATTAGTTTGCATGCAATACCGATAGGTACAGTCGAGTTCAAAAATATGTATGCACTTTTCGAACTTATTTCAATGGATTAAGGTACAAAAGTATATTTATGTACTCCACAGTACCGGTTCCGGTATTGCATACAACTGACTTGGGTGAAAATCTGTTTACAAAGATAATTCGGTCCGGTGATAACTGGTTCACTAGGACGGAAATAATTAAGAAAAAATAATGAGCTCCCGCCCATAGCGTTATGGGTACCTATTATTAATGATAAGCATTTACGATAGACATGACCATGACTGCGCCTGCGCAGTATTTGTAGATATTCAATGTTCTGAAGCTCTAGCCAAAATGAATTACGCTAACTAGAGTTTCTATTAGTTTCGTTTTTAAAACAATCGCGTCTCTGGTAGATGATGTGATACGAAACGTCACGTGATCTACCAGTGACGCGATTGGTTTATCAACAGGGCAAGAGCATCTCTGACCATGCTCAGTGTAGGGTTCCGAAGCCGTTACTGCACAACATCTATATCAAAAGCAACAATAATCTGTATAAAACGTATATTTGGTGCTGGATTAGATGATTTTAGTACGTATAAACACTTAGTCGCCCGTATCTCAGGAACCAATCAAGTATACTTACCCGCAATATTTTTGAAAGACCTATCCAACGACACCCCGCACTACGGCTAGACAAGAAAAAAATACATTACACTAAAAAAAATGTTTGTAGCTTTCTAGTACTAAGAGTCTCTGAGCTAGGCTGCGGACGGACGGACGGACATGGGGAAACTATAAAGGTTCTTAGTTTGACTACGGAACCTTAAAAATGAAACGCTAGTCAGTGTAATGCATCGTGCCCAGGGCAGGGCCTCTGTTGAAGAAAATGCTCTCGACAGGACCAGATTTAAAGAGCTGATTGCTAACCTTCAGTAGATGAAGAATGATAATTAGGAAGGTTGACCAATATTAATGGGAAGCATTAGTATAAGCTAGCTGCTTGTGGTGGGGTCTTGTGCAAAATGTTTATTTCAAATAACGAGGCATATTTTTTACAAATAATTAAACTAACAGATACCAGTAAGAAACTTAAATCAACAATCAACAAACCCTCTTTGGTCGTTTCTTCATAAGGAAGATGATCGTTCATGGACGTCTTTATTTTACCCAACCAGGAATAAAGGAGAGGTTTTTATGGATTTTAATATCTTTGTAAAATGAATACTTCATCATAGTTTTCAGAAATAGTATATGCTTAACATACTATGAGTTCTTGGCAGCGTTGCTTGCGACAGGCAATATCGTGGGTTCGCTAGTCTTCAGGAATTATTACCACTGTAAAGTATTAAACCAAAGGCGAATCAAATTGATGATATTTGTAATTTTTTTAAACTTAAAATGTAACTAGCTCCAAAGCGAATGGTATTTTTTGATAGCAGATTGTAGTTTTTTGCCAATCTTTTTAGCGGCGACGGCGTCACCCGAGTGAGGAGATTCCGCGATTCGTGATGGTCGGGATTGGTTTATAATTTATTCGACTGTCCGTGTCAAAATGGACGTGAAACCCGGAAATAATTGAACCATGCTAAACAGAACCTATAATAGTTAGACTAAAAATGTTAGTTATTTATACTTATTCTCAGTACAATTGGTTCTGGATACTTTTTTAGGAAGTAACAGGCAAACGAGCTCACAGGCCATCTGTTGGTGATCTGAGATGCATATCTTATTTATTTTAAAAAGTTTTGTAAGTAGGCCCTGTAGGCACTTTTACAAGTCTGAGTCTACCCGCGCTTCTAAAGAGACCACTGTTGAGAAGAAGCGCCGCAAGAAACTCAACAGTAAGCCGTTTTTTCCAAATAAATCACTTATTACAATACTTAACTTAAGCTACACAATTTTAATGTCACAGGGATGTACAGGTCCCAGTAGTAATAATAATTAAATATATCAATATGTCGGATTAAAATGAATAATACAATTTCGGAGATGTAAACAGTCTCCAAATGTCAAATTAAAATTAAGAATTAAATATAATTAAAAAAAAACACAAAACAAGGGAGATGTAGTGTAGTATCTGATGTCCCAAGACTACAATAGACGTATTAATAAACTCATCTTGACTGTACCTGTGCCCGTCACAAGATACGTCAAAGTAAACGCCAAACCATGGAACACTGTCATTTTTGACGCATCTCGAGACGAGCGTTAGAGTTGAGATCAGTTTATTGATACGGGCCTAAGACTGCAAGTGACCAACCCTGAGGACTAAAATGGAATGCTTCATTGTGAGTTAATCCACCAACTGCCTTTCCCTGCACTGGAAAATGCGGCGAAAACTGCTGCTTGGCGGTAGGATAAAGGATCTAGAAAATATGCATAACGCTAACGTAACGAATTTAAAAAACTTGTACTGATGAACTGATGATGTACGATTGACGCAAGCTGACGGGTGACGCATCATTTTATCCAATTTCACTTCGTCGATCGTATCATTTCGTCGAATTTAATTTCATGGCGCGCTATTTTCTGGTGAAACCATGGTGTTTACAGGATATCCTGAACATTAATTACACAAGTTAGGTTAGATATGTGCCTCAAAAAAAATGCGGCGTGAAATAACTTTTCATAAAATGCGTTCGTTGCTAGGTGTTTTGATAAGATAATAGGTATCCAAGCTGACGATCTATTGCGACGTTCTCTTATGTCAACAGCATACATCCTATTGTCAATTCAGTCCCAAGATGACGTCAGCAGCGATCCGGACAAATCCAGTTCGAGGTCCACCCATCACTAAAAAGCCTCTCTACCTCGGTTAGGACAACAACGTTCTCGCCAGATAGACAAATGGTAGTCCAGAAAATTCCAAACAATTGTAATTCCGGAGAGGCCGGAGGCATTGAAACCTCTCATTGCAAGCGCCTCGAGCTTCGACGAGGCCTCTAAGAGGCGTGCGCGCCATAGCAATTAGCCGGCGCCGCCACCGAGGCCGGCCCCAGCCAGACCCCAAACACTTGACGAATATGGGACTTTTCTAGATCTATCTTTAATTCTATGTATGTATCCTTTATTGTTTTTTGACAGCACGATAAACTCTTCTCTTAATGGACTCTTCGGCTAAAATTGATATTTTATTTTCCAATGAATCAACCGCATTTTTTTAATCCTGAAATGTTTCACGGTAAGATATTTCTAGGAATATAAAATAAGTAAGCCAATTCAAATGAGGCAGTCGATCTATTTTATCTTTTTTATTTTGTGAAATTAAAATAAAAACCAGGCGCTGTATCTTTTATGTAAGTATTAGTTAAAACACTTAGGCTATGTTAGTTATTAAACTCAAAGTATTCCGTAGAAGCAGCCCGCGGACTCCGTGCAAATGAGTTTTCAATGCTTCATTAGTGCAGGTGTGTGTCGTCCAAATTAGTCGCAGTAGGCTGTTGGGGCTGTAGGAGAATGTAGGAGACTTGTTTTTTTCTTGAGCATTCTAATTAGAACCATTATTATTAAGGTGAGATACGAGCAACATGAAGTACTAGGGGTTTTCGTAATAATCTTGATTGTTTGAACTTCTGTTTCATACCTGTGTCCCGTTCCGCTATGGCTCAAATTAACTCAATAGTAATAGCCTCTCATACGTTAAAATCAAAGCTAAAATTAAGTCATTCACAAAGAAAATTTATAAGTAGTTCTATAATTTACTCAATAATGTTGTAATTGCGGGTTGCTGATTAATTTGATGTTGTCATTTTATAATAAAGCCGCATTTGGAAAGACTTCGATAAAAAACCAGGTTGAATGAATCAGCTGAGGACTAATGCGTACATGACAATCGTGGAGTAGTCTGCATGGCTGTCATACATGTCTAAATAAATAAATAAATAAATGCCTCGAGGGACAGGACAGTTTTGGGAACGTTATACTTTACCTCTTCTGCCACACAGTTTTTTATCTTTCATGATCTTTCTGTCACAGTTAGTGAGCTTCTTTTAATTTGCTACACCACTATAAATATTGATCAGATGCGACCTTTCGAATATACATTTTTTTAATACACATTTAGTTAGCGATGTGCAGGTTACATGTTTTTCATTTATTGTACATATACTTGAGTTAATAAAAAATAACTAGGTACAAGAATGGTAACTTAACATCATACTTTGTACCGTGTGATAAAAAAAACCGACATCTCAAACCTGAAGCCACTACGCCGCCGCGCTCTTACTAAATCCTTACGTTTCTGCAATAATTCATGCACTCCCAACACCACTACAATGCAAAGGTGTAGGTCCGTCATGTCCGCTCGACCAGCTGATCGGTCAGCTGTGAGGCCGCGGCAGGAAGGCGCGACATTGTCCCTCTGGGAAGGAAAGACGTTTTCCTGTGGACTTTCCTTCCTTCATTCCTCTTTGACGTAAGTTCTCGTTATGTCAGCTACAGCTGTTGTGCAGCGGTTAGTGTCCAACTGGGACTGAAGAAAATTAGAATAACAATGTGTCGGCCCGTATTGTTGACGTTAAAGTAGCTCTTGCTCAAGTTAATAATAAACATAACAATGCGAGATGGGCTTAGTTAATGTAAAATAGAGGTTTAGGACTGTAGTGAATGACATGTCAAGTGCGATTCGGACTCGAGCACAAAGGGTTCCGTACCTTTATCTATGTAATACACGTTTGTTGTATGGGCCCCCTTAAATATTTATTTAATTCTCTTTTGGTACCTATTTGTTGTAATAGCGGCAACAGAAATACAACATCTCTGAAAACTTCAACTGTCACGCTATCACAGTTCATGAGATACAGTCTGGTGAAAGACAGACAGACCGGCAGACGGACGGACAGGGGAGTCTTAGTATAGGGTCCCGTTTTTACCCTTTGGGTACGGAACCCTAAAACCGGACGGGGTCCTAGACGACTTGACTTTAGAATTTAAAACAACATTAATGTCTGTTTGTCCTGCTTTTATGTTAAAACAAAGAGGAACGGATTGACAAGTTTTTCCGTAAATAGTTGAATAATTTTCCACGAAATTTTACCACAACCATAAACCATCCAAAGCTTCAACGAATGAAACAGAATTCACGGCAGCTCAACCTATGAAATAATAACGCCCGACCTGTTGTCCGACTCCCAACTGTTACCCGCACTAGTCTTGGTAATCATAAACAGTACCCTTACCATGAGCTAAAATTAACGTATTCGCTAGCGAGTCGAATACTCTGTCGCTCGCAGACCTCGCAGTATTCTTATAGAATGCGAGGGACAGTGCATTCGACTCTCTAGCGAGTTCGGTGATTGTAACTCATAGTAGGGATAGAGTCTTACCATGAGAGACAATTACCGTACTCGCTAGAGAGTCGAATGCTCTGTCCCTCACGGAATTGTTATAGAGTGCGAGGGACAGAGTATTCGACTCGTTAGCGAGTACGGTGATTGTAACTCATAGTAGGGGTAGAGTCTTACCATGAGAGACAATTACCGTACTCGCTAGAGAGTCGAATGCTCTGTCCCTCACGGAATTGTTATAGAGTGCGAGGGACAGAGTATTCGACTCGTTAGCGAGTACGGTGATTGTAACTCATAGTAGGGGTAGAGTCTTACCATGAGAGACAATTACCGTACTCGCTAGAGAGTCGAATGCTCTGTCCCTCACGGAATTCTTATAGAGTGCGAGGGACAGAGTATTCGACTCGTTAGCGAGTACGGTGATTGTAACTCATAGTAGGGGTAGAGTCTTACCATGAGAGACAATTACCGTACTCGCTAGAGAGTCGAATGCTCTGTCCCTCACGGAATTCTTATAGAGTGCGAGGGACAGAGTATTCGACTCGCTAGCGAGTACGGTGATTGTAACTCATAGTAGGGGTAGAGTCTTACCATGAGAGACAATTACCGTACTCGCTAGAGAGTCGAATGCTCTGTCACTCACGGAATTCTTATAGACTGCGAGGGACAGAGTATTCGACTCGCTAGCGAGTACGGTAATTGTAACTCATAGTAGGGGTAGAGTCTTACCATGAGAGACAATTACCGTACTCGCTAGAGAGTCGAATGCTCTGTCACTCACGGAATTCTTATAGAGTGCGAGGGACAGAGTATTCGACTCGCTAGCGAGTACGGTGATTGTAACTCATAGTAGGGGTAGAGTCTTACCATGAGAGACAATTACCGTACTCGCTAGAGAGTCGAATGCTCTGTCACTCACGGAATTCTTATAGAGTGCGAGGGACAGAGTATTCGACTCGCTAGCGAGTACGGTAATTGTAACTCATAGTAGGGGTAGAGTCTTACCATGTGAGACAATTACCGTACTCGCTAGAGAGTCGAATGCTCTGTCACTCACGGAATTCTTATAGAGTGCGAGGGACAGAGTATTCGACTCGCTAGCGAGTACGGTGATTGTAACTCATAGTAGGGGTAGAGTCTTACCATGAGAGACAATTACCGTACTCGCTAGAGAGTCGAATACTACAGAGTATTCGACTCTCTAGCGAGTACGGTAATTGTAACTCATGGTAAGGCTACAGCAGTATAATACCACTATTACTGCACTAGTGATAGGTATAATAGTCCTCCTAACTGTTTAGTATTCTGCGCTTGCGCTGGAAGGTTAACCCCCGGTGTGCGTCTGCGCCGCCGGCCTCAGGGATTTTCGTGACGATCTTATTGTTATCTATAAATAGCCACTAAAACGAGATGGCTGGATTATTATTGATGTAATGTATTTTGTTGAACGGCCTAGTTTTTTTGTTTAATGTATATACCACGCTCAAGTGGACGAAGTAGATGTTGATTTATTATTTTTGTAGCGATTATATTTCGGATTATTGGTAAAATAGGACCTTGTGCAGGGTCCGTCCGGATCGCTACCACCATCTAATCCATTAACCTACCGCCAATAAAAATAACTAGGTAGATTACTTTTTAATAGTTATTACCTTCTACAGGTAACTTTATATGAGTGCGAAGAGTGGGAAATACATCTTTCGTACTCTTCGCACTCATACAAAGTAAAGGCAGAGGCCGACTACAGGTCTCTGCTGACCACTGGTGACTTTACCCTACGTATAGTTTTGTTTTGTTTGTTTTTCTGTCATTTTATTCTGATTTCAATGTGAGTAAAAAAAAACAAATAAGTGAGTACAAAAAAATGAATGATAAATAGATCACGATGACATAAAAACCGTAATTAAATTTATATTTTTGGACATCTATTGAAATATTGCATACAAAAATCGGGTCTGTTACAAAGAGGCTTTAAATTGATGTCTTGTGGTTGACAAGTTGTCCTAGTCCTTGGGGCACGCTGTATAAATATCACTTTAATGAAGGTATAGAGTCTGTCTAATGAAAGCTGAACCTGGGAAAAAGCGGCAAATTCAAAAAATCTTGATATGGTATTACCGATCAATGAAGGAATAAACGATATTGATACTTTTATTATTTTATTTATTTTGGTGGGCACAAAGGAAGAGGAAACGCGTACTATATTTTCATATATATTATTACGAGCGCTATATTTTGATGAAAAGCACTTTAGGTAAAATACGATGACAGTGACTGGAGCACATTTGGTTTTTCGAAATATATTTGACATGAAAATATAGTGATCTGCACGTGTAGCACAAGTTGTATTTTCTCGCTTGTCGCTCTGTGCGTCTCTATCGTAACAGACTAGATAGTAAGGGAGATCCGAGCGACAAACAAGTCACGAGCAACTTGTGCTAGTCGTGCTGTTGATAGATTTCATTGATACGAGAGGTTTTCGTCTGTGTCGCACACAGCATAATAAAACAATGATGATGAGGAATATTATATTCAACCTTTTTAATAAAGTAATTAGAGGTAACATTATTCTCATCACCCTTACACCTCTATCTAACGACAATTATATCTTGGAGAAGAAGCGCCGCAAGAAACTCCAGCAGATCATTTTTTCCAATCATAAAATACAATTATTCTTAAAAGTAACATTACAAGGTAGTAAAGTAATTAATAATTATTTTTAACAACACAAACTTAGTCGTTACAAATGTACGCTCAATAACATTGAGTAAATTAAAAATACTCTGCCAATAAGCATCTGAGTGTAGGCACTTGTTTTTTTACAATATAAAATTCATTTATTTTATTTCGGATAGCTTGGATGTCAAAGCTATCCAAATTAGACACCGTGGCCTTGTGAGGTCGCTTTTTTCCGGGAGTACTAAAGACACCGTTGTTTAATTTTCCCTCATTACTTATTCTTTTTAAAGATGAAACACTGATATCTGTAAGAAGAAAGAAAGTGTTAAATAAACAGAACACCATTTAGAAATACATTGTGTGGTTGCGCAGTACAGCCCCATTGTACAGTCCGACAGCCCTAAAAACATTTGGGTTTAGGTGAAATGAAATTGCATCGGTGAGGTTCTAATCGCAACGGTTTAAGAACAAGGAAGACTCATATAACCCGAACATCTTTTATATCTGGCCGATCAAAAATGACATTAAATAAATAGATAAGGTACTAAAGTGTACACATATTTATGAAATCGACTGTACAGTGTACATTTGGTTCATAAACAACAAAATGCTGTTTGCTCCGCACACAGAAAATACATATCAAATAATATGTTTATGATATCTTTTAACTAAACACCTCCTTATTGTTTTATTGAAACTATGAGTGTCAGTTACATTAATCATCTGTCTATTAAATTAATTTAATAAAATTGTGAATGCTAAGAGATTCAACATGATATAGGGACAGACAATAGGTACCTACACCTATTATATAGGGAAAGACAATGATAATTTTAGTAATTACCGGTCATTGAAGATACTTCTTCCAAATATTTCGTCTGAGTCTGGCAGGCTAACTCAGTTTCCTCAACCTCTTTCAGCTGCTTTACGTTTTCCAGCACACTTTTGTCAACGTGCACGTCCAGGTTTTCTGAAACGAATTTAATTTCGTTTAATTTCTTAATCTCATCGTATAATAGACAGAAAAAGGTAAATTAAACTTAGGATTGCACATAGAGAAATAAGAAGTATCAAAATGAACATGCCGTACTAAAGCCGTACTAACCTATAAATTTGGTCACCGTAACTAAACAATTAATTTTTTGCATCAATAATGCTTTTCTTTCTTCTTGTTTTTCTTTGTACTTCTGTATAATAGTATACAGAATCTCCCGGACACCGCCTCTTATCGTCGACGGCATGATTACTCCGTATTTTTATCAATTTAGATCTCGAATTGACAAGTTTCTAACAACAACAAAGTCCAAACGTCATATTAAATAGTGTTGCCAGACTCGTCAGCCAAGAAAAATCCAGGTTCAGCTTTCATTAGACAGACTTTAACAATCGCGCACATTTAATAAATTATTAGGCTCTTTATAAATATTCAATTAGTATTACGGCTGCATCAAAGACATTGCACGATCGTATCGCATGCAATTACCACTAAATCGCAGCTGAATCATCGTCTCAAGCTCCAATTGCGGCTTTTAATCAATTAATTCATTAATTCTTGAAGAAAATGGGTTTTTTTTCAGCTAACCACAAACGTGTAGGTCACTTGACGTCTATAACAATGACTTCCAATGAGTTCAATGGCGTACAAAACCAAAACTTAATAAACCGGTCATGTGCGAGTCGGACTCGCGCACCGAGGGTTTCGAACCGCCGCTCAGTAGGTATTATTAAAATCTAATTTGAAATTTTGAATTCGATTTCGAATCAAATAAGTGCGAGTCCAACTCACCTGATTTTTTTATTTTATTTTAATAATACAAAAAAAAATACGTTGAAAAAAAACGTGTCTTTTATTACCCCTAGTTACGTATCGTTTATTATATGGCAGGTGTAGAGGAGCATTCCTAATTATTAAATTAATACGTATTTTAGCTAGCGAAGTAGGCTGTGCCCATCTCTATTTGCGGGTGGTAGGACCTTGTGCGGGGTCCGTCCGGATCGCTACCACCATCTTATCCATTAACCTACTGCCAAACAGCAGTGTTCGCATTGTTGTGTTCCGTTTTGGGGATAAGACAGCCGGTGTAATGACTAGCATAGAGGCATTCCATCTTAGTCCTCAGGGTTGGCAGCGCATTTGCAGTCTTAGGCTTGCAGTCTTGTGAATGCGAATGTCTATGGGTCACAGTTTCCACTTACCATCAGGTGGCCTGTGTGCTCGTCAGCCTTCCCTATGCCATGAAAAACAAAAAAAAAACATATAAGAAAGGCAAATAGGCAGAGCCGAATCCACTGTAACTAGAAACTTGAATTTTGTTTCATGATGTAAGGGTTAAAATAGGGGGGAGTAGGGGGAAACTTACTCTACGCGTACGAAGTCGCGGGCGTCCCCTAGTAGTGTATATTTATCCTATTGTTAATCATTCGAATGCTCATACGAGGATATAGATAGAGTAATGCGGTTTCCAGATAATGATAAATAAAAAAAACGCAAATTTAATTACATAATAATAACATATACAACCCTCAATGATCTTACACCATTTTTAAACAGTCTTTGTAAATAAAGTCAAACCAAGCCAATAACAGTGGTGTGGGCTTAAGTAAAAATCTAAAACAAATGCAGATTCAGTGCGCGCGCGCATAAGTACTTAACCTGCGCTCCCCGGCAAAACTCCGCCCGTAACATTTACAATTATACATATGAAAACGTCTAAAATAATATGTCCTTTCTTACAGGACGTTGAAAATAAATTGTTTTTTTTATTTATATTAATGACTTGCCGACCCACATTAAAATCAGTTCATTCATTAGGGCCCAATAGGCAGGATATTTTTGGTACATTTCAGAACGCCTAAAATTAATAAGCCTAATATTATCATAATAGGTACCTAAAATTTCATAAATCCTAGTGTTTTTTTTTCTGAAACCATAATTCAGGTTTTTTTAAAAGGCAGTTGTTTAGATTTCATTAGGTTAGGTTAGGTTTATTATGTAACTATCCTGAAAAGTTAACGGTTTCACAAAAAACCCATTAGGTATTGAACTTTTAGGTATTATGATAGATTAGGCTTATTAATTTTAGGCATTCTGAAACGTCCCCGTTATTTTATATTAGATTCTATCCGGTTCAATTCGTGTAAGAGAGTTTTTGAATGTCATTAAATGCAGTTTTTTTAAATTCTAAAACCTAGAACCAACTCCCTATTCGTTTATGTTGTCCCGCTTTTGTGAAAAATTCAACTAGTCTTTAAAAAAACTGACGTGCACGAGTATCTTTATGTGTTTTTCATTGTATAAATTATGGTTATGATATGGTTATTTATTTAACAAAATTGTTAATATGCTCCAATGTATGTACAATACTGTGTCTGGAAAACCCATATGCGATAATCGTATTTGCTTGGCTACATTATTAATTGGTTAAGCGTGACCTCGGGTGATAATGCTGTATATAAATACCTATTTATTACGTACTTGAGCCTGGCCATTGGCCGCTAATAAGTTCAAATCGGCTTTATAAGTATCGACTCGTTTATGACGATCCGAAATTATAACTGTCTCAAAAAGCTAGCGGTTCTGGCTTCCATTCCCGACAAGCGCAAGTATTTGGTCTTAGATATTTTTATGTAATATAATATATAACACCTTAAACCTTAGACACTGCTCTGCCGCTGAGGCCAAAAGAATAGTGACAAACTGGATTCAGCCTATTGATTATTATGAAGCTGAAAAAATACTGAGGGTTTTCTAACACACACCCACACACTCTCATACACACACGCACACACACAAACACACACACGCACACACATACACACGCACGCACGCAATTAATTCAAATATCGATGTATTATACAATTAGTAAATTAGTGTTAAGCCATCTGTAATTCTACTTAGTAATAGCGCAGGACTTATACTTGTACCTGGTAATCGTAACAAATGGACCCCACGTGACAGGCTGAGCCTAGTGTGGTGGTCATGGGCAATATTTGTAAATGTAAGTTTCTTGGCAATTAAACAATATTTTTTTTATTTTTTTATTTTTAATATAGTAAAAGTCGGGACCAGGTCAACTTGTGAGCGATCGTTCTCAGAAAAGAAAATCCGCGGCCTAAATATTGAGATCAAACATACTGTGCGCAAAGGGCAACGCAGGTTAACAGTAAACCTGCAGCCCTAATTCTGTTAGTTCTGGTCTCTAACGACAAAGGAGGGCACGCAGCCAGCTGTTCAAGCTTGCCAGCAAGCGGCTGGCTTTTAAGTTATCACTCGCACCCTACACCAAGGCTGCCAGTCCACTGGAGCGGACCGAAGCAGCGAAACGTCGCGGGAGGAAAAAATCAACCAATGGGATTACTTAAATTTGGCTTGTCTTGCTCAGCGCTGCTCTCCCATTGGTGGACTATTCCTCGCATCTTATCTCATCTTAGCGACGACGACGATCGTCAGGTGATTCAATTCGACACAGCTAGTATAAACAGGCGAGTTTAAGTAGTCCCTTCAGAGCGACTCATCATCACTCATGTCAGCCGAAAGACGTCCACTGCTAGACATAGGCCTCCCCCAAGGCTTTCCACTCAGACCGGTCTTGTGCTTTTCGCATCCACCGCGGTCCCGCGATCCTAACGAGGTCGTCACTCCATCTTGTTGGAGGCCTACCTACAGCTCGTCTTCCGGTCCGCGGACGCCACTCCAGAACCTTCTGACCCCATCGGCCATCAGTCCTGCGGGCAATGTGCCCCGCCCACTGCCACTTCAGTGTAGCTATTCTTAGGGCTATGTCGGTAACCTTAGTTCTACTGCGGATATCATTATTTCTGATTCTATAACGCAGAGAAACCCCGAGCATAGCCCTCTCCATAGCCCTCTGAGTGACTTTGAGCTTCCTTATGAGGCCCATTGTTAGCGCCCACGTCTCAGATCCGTAAGTCATCACCGGCAACACACACGACACTTCAGAGCGAACGAACACATTTTAGCGCGTGCATTGTGAATTAGGCAGCTTCATACGACATAGAGGCATAGGGCTCGACTCACTTCTCAACTCGCATTACAGGCAGCTTGCGGGCCGACCACAGATTTGTAGCTGAGACCTTATTGTAAGCTGCTAATGCAAAAAACGTCTCGGACGCGTCTGTGTTTCTCATATAAAAAACATGGACGCAAATGGGTTCCAGACGGCTTGTTGCGTGGACATCAATTTACACTAGATAGGTAGATTCTTGACGTGTAAAAGTGCCCGAGCGGCCTACTTATTGTTTTTTTTTTTATCACTTAAGGCTAAGATTTGCGGAGCTTAGATCGCTATGTGAGACACACTTGCAGTTCAAATATAGCGTCAAGAAACTGCAAACTTGCGTTCTAATACGATTTATTGACGGGCCAATATCGCCCGACAGTCTGTTACTTAGTGCTTACTGCTGCCTCTTAAGAGGACTGTGAACCGCGGCTAAAATCGCGTACCTGTCAAGATAAATCCATACAAATTTAGCTCCGCGCGAAAACGTTCCTCGGCCCCTCAATCAAGTCCGATTTTCACGATTTTTTAAATGTCGTAAGTAGTTATTACAAGGAACTAGATCTGTACGTTTCTGTTTTGTTTTTTAAATTGGTTGACATAGTTTTTAGGGTTCCGTAGCCAAATGGCAAAAAACGGAACCCTTATAGATTCGTCATGTCTGTCCGTCCGTCCGTCTGTCCGTCCGTATGTCACAGCCACTTTATTCCGTAACTATAAGAGCTATACTATGGAAACTTTGTAAGTAGATGTATTCGGTGAACCGCATTAAGATTTTCATACAAAAATAGAAAAAAAACAATAAATTTTTGGGGTTCCCCATACTTAGAACTGAAACTCAATTTTTTTTTTGCATCAAACCCATACGTTTGGGGTATCTATGGGTAGGTCTTCAAAAATGATATTGAGGTTTCTAATATATATTTTTTCTAAACTGAATAGTTTGCGCGAGAGACGCTTCCAAAGTGGAAAAATGTGTGTCCCCCCCCCGTAACTTCTAAAATAAGGTAATGATAAATGTAAAAATAATATATGATGTACATTACCATGCAAACTTCCACCGAAAATTGGTTTGAACGAGATCTAATAATCAGTTTTTTTTTAATACGTTATAAATCGTAAACCGCATTTTACCTTTCATTCAATCAACTCCAATATAATAAAGAATAAAGAAAAACATTTATTTAGATGTATAGTGGTACGGAACCCTACGTACGCGAGTCCGACTCGCACTTGGCCGGTTTTCTTGATATGATATGATATGATTATGTAAAATAATTTCTGGATTCTGTACACTGGTGTTACAGAAAGCTCCCACTAACTGAAGCGCCGCGGTCGCTAGCCTTAAGTAAATAAGTACTGCATCTTCATTAGGCACGGCATTTTAAAATGTTTTATTGCACAAGTTTATCAATGTATGCAGAACTGATAACCGCTGAAGTTATCGCGTTTTTGAGTGGCGACGAATGGGCTAACACGGCATTTACTTTCCGTGCCCGGCGCCGCTCGGGTGTAGTATTTTTCCATACTAACTTTGTCTTGATAATTACAGACACAACAAAAAGAAACCGACGATGCATTCACGAGTTATGGCTTGACCAAAGGAGACAGGGATTCATTTTTATATATACGACTCTAATAATAAAACTCAGATTAGGTGACTCAGTGATAATGTAGCATCTAATGATGAAATATTTTTTTAAATAGGTCCTGTTCTTTTTGAGTTTATTCGTTACAAACATACAAAAATATAAATTTAAATCTTTCCTCTTTATGTTTTAATGTTTTAATGTTTATTAGGGTACAAACGGTACAATATGGCTAATACAATAAAAAATCTTAAATTATACATCAACCAGCAAAGTTACCACAGTTAAATATAACATAATACTAATCGAGCAATATAGTATTATAGTACATTATGATACAAGTGTGCTAAGTTGACCATTGTATACAAGGCGCTATTGTGTGCGCACGAGCGGCAGCGAGTGCGCCACAAGAAAGCCGCGTATATTATGGTCACAGGCACACGTGTTACATACGACGTTTTTCAACACACTTGCAAAAAAAAACAAGACTTCATTTTCTTTACTTAAAGAAGACATTTTCGTTAATATTAAACTTCACAATAATTAATCCAAACTATCTTCGTCACAACCGTCAATTATTTACGAAAAATGGCGGCTGGCGCGTTGTTTTTTTTTCTTGCCGTGATACCGATGCGCGCGCAAGGCTAAGGCGCGAACGAGATCGGCCAACAGCCAAATTTAAAATGTAATAATTCATGTTTAAAATACAAATTACAGAAAAATTTAAATGATTTTAATGAAATTGAGTTATTTTTTAGTAATAAAGCTGATTTCACCAATTTATTGAAATAAATATGTAGATAATGTTATTTGCAGCATAAAAACTGTTTGTTGCTAAGAAAAAAAAAGTGTATAACCCGACTAAATTATATCGCTTCTTCTTCGTACTTACAACTTGGTACTAGGCTACAAATGTAAATTGTTTGGGTTAATAAACTAAAGGCACTTGTGCGTAATATACTGAAAAAGCACGCGTGTTTAATATCTAGGTTTATGAGCCAAAAATCGGTGGAATAAAAAGGTCGTTTTGAGCAAGTGTGTTGAAAATAATATTAATTACTTGAGTTTAAAAAACACTGAGGATACCTTTAAAGGCAGAAAAACAAAAATAAAAATAAAAACAAAAATAAAGATAAAGATGCGTTACGCGAAGTTTCATGACTAAGTATCATTTTTCTCTCTAACCAGGGTCGTGAACTCTTGAAGACATGTGTTAAATATATCAACTTCAGAAAAACTACATACATTTTGCAAACTCTATTAACAAAAGAATTTTTAACATAATTAGTACGTATAACCGGGACAGAAAACAGATTAACAGTATGCCGAGATTTGGGGCGTGGTACTCTAAAACTTAACTTATTGAGAAGGTAAGGGGAGTCAATTTTATTATTAATATTTTTATATAGCAATGTTTGGTCTTTTACTGTGCGTCGACTTCGAAGAAAATAATAATAATATAGATATAGAATAGAATAGAATACAATAGATTTATTGCATAACTGTGTACATAGGTGTTACAATATTCAATAAAAGTTTCAAGTTACCCGGGCATGCAACATTACAATTAAGCTTAAAAACTACCTAGAATCTACAAATTAAAAAACTGATTAAGGTTGTAAAATGCTTTCTCAATAAGCCATTTCTTAAGTTTTACCTATATTATATATATTTATATATATACATATATTTATATATATACATATATTTATATATATTAAGAGTATGTATATGTATAGGTAATGACTTTAGGCATTCGAATATTATATTTGTATTGTGTTCGGACATTACACTTTGAAGACGACAGATTAGTAAAGAAGGCAGGTTGGTTTTTTACAAATAGACATATTTCTAAAATAATATAATATAATATTTATTAATGCCCGTTAATGTGAGAAAGCGTTTTTCTCGAGAAACTTCTCGAAGTATAGATAACTATAGTACAAAAAACTGTCTTAGGTACTCTGATTTTGTGTAATAGAAAGAGATGTCCGCAGCATTGACCGGTGACTATTGCTTAAATTGCCCGTGTAAGTGAATCTTTAGACCAATACTTCGTTGTTTTTAGATAAGAATTAAATGACGTGTATTTAGCACACGTTCTCCTTAACAAGTCAAACGTACGGGTATGTATATAAGTAAGGTATACACAATCTTCTCGTGCAGACAGAAATAAACACACAATTTATGAACAAAGGTTATTTTATCCCTAAAGCTTCTTCTGAATTAATTTATAACTCCTTTCATATTTATACATTAATAGGTATAAGAGTGATGCTAAGGTATGAGAGTATTGTGTGTGTTTGTTATCCCCTCACGCTGAAACAACTAAAAGAGGAGTGAAATTATATGTATCGTAGGCGACATTCTATTTCAAATTGAATAACTGTTCCCGTGGGATGGTAAACGCAGACGAAGTCGCGGGCAGAAGTTTCTATATAAATATTATAGAGTACTACAATATATAAATGCGAAATTACTCTCTTTGTTTGTAAAAAGCTTTTACTTAACTTGCGATGTTTGTGTGAATGTACGGGTCAAACCTTGCAAGTTCAATTTGACACACTTCCCGGTTTCCTATGTACATCGAACCATATAGTGCCATCGAGCTGGTCTCATGATGGAGAATCAGGGTGGCCATAGGAACTCCTACATTATAAATGACAAACCCGCGTGTTAGGGCTCGTTAGGATCGTCTTGACCAGTAGATGGAGAATGTACAACAAAAACTACAGTCAACCACAAAAACTTAACCCAAAAATGATTTTTTTGAAAAAATCTTTAGATTACCTTTTCAACATATAACTGTTAGATACATAAAAACACCCGCTCAATATAATGGCGACCTCTTCTTTCAGAGCGGATATCTCATAAACAGCACATCCGATTTCGATGAAACTTAGTTAATAACTACCGGTAGAAAACCTACTTTCAAATAAAAGTAGTAGTAGCCGTAGCTCTTAAAAGGGTGAACCGATTTGGATGTGAAAGAGCCTATACATATTAGTCACGCCAACAAAGTGGTAAAATGAAATCTTGAAAAAAGAAAAATTGTGTCCTACAGGTAACGTGGTAGTGTATTTTCTTCTCGGGTTACCTTTGTTTCGGCGAAATATGTTTGCCAAATGTATCGTTTCCCAACCGGTTCATTTGCCAACCCGCTTTGTTTTCTGTAACCTTAAATATTTCAGTATGTTATAAAAACTAACCTAACCTAACCTGTAGGGTTCTACACGATGGTACTAAAATAAATCCTGAAAAAAAAAAACATTGGGTTGGCAAATGAAAAAGTTGGGAAACGATACATTTGGGAAACATATTTTTGCCAAACGGCAGGCTCCCTTTCTTCTCGTCTACCCCATTTTTCGATTAAGGTATCCGTTTATGAAATATATATATATATATATATATATATATTTTTATTGCATAGAGAAGGCAAACGAGCACACAGGCCACCTGATGGTAAGTGGAAACTGTGACCCATAGACATTCGCAAGCCTAAGACTGCAAATGCGTTGCCAACCCTGAGGACTAAGATCGAATGCCTCTATGCTAGTCATTAAACCGGCTGTCTTATCCCCAAACCGGAACACAACAATGCGAAAACTGCTGTTTGGTTAAGCTTTAAAGCCATAATTTTTGTTCGAGTCAAGTGTCTCTCTACAGCCAAAACTACAAATACTAAAACTCTGAAAAATATCTTCAATGAAAGCGTATTTTATTTATTTATTTATTATTATTTATTACAATACACTAGTGGCTCTTTGAGCTGATGCGTGTATATCACTGCACTTCTGTCTATAATTTTCTTAAGAATTTATGTAAATATAACGAATTTAAAAAAACTATCACGAGTTAGTAGATAGACATCATTGGTTTTTGAGATACCGGCGATTAAAGTGTTTAATACGTACTAAAATCATCTAAAACGGCACCAAATGACTTTAAGTAAAAAAATAGTTATTACTTGTTGTTTATATGTTTGTAGTACTTAGCGGAGCATGCTCCGACATGCTTTTGCCCGGTTTTTTTAGTATTGAAAACCAGATTTTCTAGCTGTGGTTATTAGATATACATACGAGCACATAAATACATACCGTCACGCCTTCATCCCACAATGCAAGTTATTAATTCTATAACCACATTTTGCACAAACATGCCAAGATGTTTACCACGGGTTCCCTTCATCTGGCATAACTTTTTTTGGCATAATTCATCATTTCGCACAATCATCATTTGGCATAGTCTTTTTTTCTGAAACCGTGTACTTTTCAGGATTATTTAAAATACCATTGCATAGAACCCAATAGGTTAGGTTTGGTTTATTTTATGTCAATCCTGAAAAGTACACGGTTTTAGAAAAAAAGACTTTATGCCAAATGATAATTGTGCGAAATGATGAATTATGCCAAAAAAAATTGTGCAAGACATTAGTAACCCGTTTACCACGTGTATATTAGTGATAGGTATCATGAAATCGGTTGGGCCGATTATTAAGAGACATCCACTCTGACATAAGCGTGACCATTATACCGGTGGTTTTAAATTATCTATCTATTACTTATTTGTTTCTTCGATGGTAATATTTTTTAACCAATTTGTTAGATTATGACCTCCATTGTCCTCATTCTAAAACGTTACATTTATTGGGGGTATCATTGCGTTTATAGCTCTAACAAAACTAATAATTCAAATAATAAAATATTGCCGATAATAACGTATAACATTGAATAACCAGCTAATTAATGTTATCTTGGCTTTGCGGCTTAATGACGTATGTACGAACAACCAGATAAGAAATAAATACATCGAAACACCATAAGTATATTTTAATTTAAAATGGTATAAGTGCCACTTAAAAGCCATAGAAAATTAATCTCTACTGTACAACTGTTAAGGTTGGTAACGCATTTGACTTTTGTGTCCGTTACATCATTATTCGCACGGTACTGTTTGTTTGTGCTTTAATACATATTCCTATGTATGTTTTTATCGCTGCGTCAAAACGACATGGCCAGGCGGAGGTTAATTTTTGCTATTTTAGATTTAATGGAATGGTTTTAGGGTTAAAAATTAATATGTATGTTGTATGGTTTACGTTATTTTGCTTAGTTCAATTATTGAAAATGATATATTTTGTCAGAATTAAATAATAATATTAGGTATGTTGTTTTCAAAATTGCACTAAAGTAGGTGTTTTATAATAATATGTGTCATCTCACCAGTCATCTTGCATGCAAATTAGGTTAAATATTACCATCATATTTAACATACTTACCTTATTTGCATTATTCGTTTTGAATAATATTATTTTTTCGAAAATATTGTTTACTTAATTAACCTTAGAATGAATAAAAGCATTATAAAACTGGTTTGAAATTGGTCACGGGTCGACTTCGATTTTGTCTCTTACGATTTTTAATAACTAAAACATCCATAGGTACCTACATCGTGTATTATTGTAGATTTTATAAGTTTAAAACAAATATTAGTAGAGTTTTCTGAATTCTCACATATTAGGCCAGTTTGGTCTTTTTGTTGAATAACTTAATAGTTTTCTAAAACATTTACACAAATATGCCCATTAAAAATAAAATAGTAACCTTTACTTACATTTAAGGATATCCGCAATTTAAACCAAATTTTTTTCGGCACTTAAAACATTTTTGTTGTTGTCTAAATAAATAACTTTTCATTTCCAATTACCACATCTGCTGAGAACCACTGAATAGGAATACTAGATTTAAAATTTTAGCTGAATAGCTTTAGGGTCCACCATCTTATCCATTAACCTACCGCCAAACAGCAGTGTTCGCATTGTTGTGTTCCGGTTTGGGGATAAGACAGCCGGTGTAATGACTAGCATAGAGGCATTCCATCTTGGTCCTCAGAGTTGGAAACGCATTTGCAGTCTTAGGCCTGCAGTCTTGTGAATGCGAATGTCTATGGGTCACAGTTTCCACTTACCATCAGGTGGCCTGTGTACTCGTTTGCCTTCCCTACGCCATAAAAAAAATATCCGAGGAATAGGGTCTTAACAGACCGAAGGATAGATGACCACCGAAGTCCTATAGGGCTCAATTATTTAGTATTATGTTACGAAATCCTAAAAAATACAGTAATGAATTATACGTACGAGTAAGTATGGGTTAACTAAAAAAAAAATATAGATGACTTCTTCAAAATTATTTTGTATCCTTATTACCGATTAACAGCATTTACACAGAATATAACAAATCCATGGTTTAGGTATTGGGAATATTTGGCTAAAGTTTCCTCCATGAGTAAAAACACAATAACATGCGTAATTTATGGTGGAAAATAATTAATAACACGCAATATTTAATTTAATAAATTACTGCTATTCGTTTTGTTGTTATGTGGCAATTAAGTACAATAATAATTAGGTATGTATATTGTAAAATAAATGTTACTCCGTGCTTCTTATTGAAGATTAAAACATTGATGTATTACCTTAGGATCAAGTTAAAAAATAACGGTTAGGTATGAGCCGGACCCGCGCACCGAGGGTTCCGCATTTAAGATACAACGCTAGAATCAGCCTCAAATGAAATGCTATTTTTTTTTACTTTACTTTGTATTTATTAAGGACTAGTTGGCGAGGTTTTACTAAATATCTGATTATGAATTTTAATAATTTTACTTTCATAAAATTTGAGGATAATTTGTTAATTAAATAATAATATAATGGTTTTGGAAAAAACCTATTAAGCCAAATAAAAATGCGATATAAATGCGAGCAAGCGATTGTTAACAACTATGCCAAGTTTCAAGTAAAATCTTAAGGCTTTTTTAATAATTTAGTACGGAACCCTTAAATGTTAAATATTTTTTTTATTTTTTTTATTTATTTGTTCCTTGATAAAACAGAGTTTTACATGTCAAAAGTTCAAAACACAATAAGTTACACTAATTTCTATAAATATTAACTTAAATTATCTATACCAAGTATGTCAATATAATATGTACCTAATCAATTGTTTGGGCAGCAAACCAGTAACCAGTCAGTTAGCCATTGAGAAAGTCGTCGATAGTGTAATATGCGTCAGATACAAGTTTAACAAAACGCCTCATATTTGGTGCATTTTTAATTTCTAGGGGTATTTTGCTGTATATCATAGGCCCTATTGAGTGGAGACATTTCTTTGACTTTGCGAGAAGTCTAATGTCGGACGTTAGACGAAGAATAATCTGGGACGTCTAACACAAATTGACCTCGCCACAAACCAAGCTCAAGGCTGGTACAGTCAAGGAATTTAATTCCTCTACCACTTGGGACTATGTCAAAGTGACACTGTAAATAAAATCACAAGAAATCTGACGTTTTGATTGATTACGTCATGTTGACATAATCCAAAGTGGTATAGGAGGACTTGACTGAAGCGCGTGGAGCTAACCCCGGGTGCTTGTTTAGTCCACGAGTGAAACACTCTTTTTTTAACCGAACAATTGTCCTCGCGTGCGATATCCATGGACTTATTTCTCTAATAAATTCATGGTGATTGTCTAAAACTAGATATTGGCGAAATACATCTTGTTAAAACAAGAAGTGAACGCTATTAATTTAAGGAAAAAAAAAGTGGTATAGGAAATAAAATTATTAAAAAATAGGAGTATAGTTTTTGTAGGAGAATGTGTCGAAACGTTGTATGTAGTTGTCTTGCACTGTCATAGGTAAGTAGGTATATTTTTTATCTATATTTTTTATTACTATTAATTATTAGTCCCTATGAGCATTCTTAGTTTTGACACATTTTCCTGCTCAATCTACGCTGGAATATATTTATTTTTCATTTTATGTTAGATTATTTTTTGTATATAATGCTAATATCATAAGTAGTATTTAAAAAAACGACTGACTGTTGAGTTTCTTATGGCGTTTCTTCTCAGCAGTGGTCTCTTGCGAAGCGCTGGTAGATTTTTGACGTGTAAAAGTGCCCGTGCGGCCTACTTCCTGAATAAACATCTTTTATCTTTTATCATTATCTTTATTTTAACTGTAGGTACTTTGACTACAAGACAAACATAAACGTAGATAACTATACAGATTTTTTTTTCTTGAATTCGTAGAAAACATTCCGAAACAAAAAACTTACCGCTCATCAAGTCATGACACAAATGTTTGCCCTTTCAAGCTTCAAAACTAAACAATGTAATTAGAACTATTTACCTGCTTCACTTAAGTATAAACGTGAACGTAGTGATGTAACTACATCTTACATCAGTTTGCTGCGATCAAAATTACATCCTCAAAATATTTTCTTAAGTTTTCCTTAAAAATCAAGTTTTCCTTCTCGTCATAAGGAAGGAAGGGATCCCGGTCGTAGGTACTACGCGTTATGTAATAACTTGATAACAAAAGGATAAAAAAACAGCCACAACGTAGGCATAAGGTCATTTAGGTGCTGCATCTGGTAGAGTACAGGTAAGTTCAAAGTCTAGGATTGGTACTACGATTATATTTACTACAGATAAGATTAAACATTATACAGTTCTGTTATACTGTTCTAGTTACAGGATAAACATCCAAGGTACTTTTACACGTCAAAAATCTACCAGCGCTACCCAAGAGGCGACCGCAGCTGTGAAACGGCGCAAGAAACTGATAATTTAGTTTGCATGTAGTTTCGCCATCTCCGTCTGTCCGTCTGTCCGCGGTTAAACTCAGAGACTCTTGATATTACAAAGCTGTAATTTTCCATAGTTATGCATTTAGATTACGCCGACAAAGTTGTAAAATTAAATCACGATTGTATATTTTTTGGAGTACCTCCCATATGTGAAGCAAAGGTAAATAAAATATGTTTATGTACACTATAACATCGAGGTAGATACCACTGTATACCTCTTAAAAATAATTATTGTATATGTTATACTCAATACTCAATACATTTATTGCATTCCACATTAATTTTACAGATGTTGTTGTAATCATAGGTATACATGTACATGTTGATATGTATGTGGACCCTGTTGGGCACAGCAACAATAGCAGATAAAACAGAGAATTATATCTCTTTAGATTTAGAATAGCGTTTCGGAAATATTGAGCACGAAAAGTGTAAATTTCCCTCAGATTTCCCCCATCACCAAACCGTCAAAACTACAAGTACTATAAATCTGTCAAATATATTAACTGAAAGCACTAATAAGGAATTAAAAACGAAAACTATCATTAAAAAACTTTAAATAATTTTAAAAAAAAAACTAGTGTACAATTTTACACCAATGGACCTAGTCCCAAACTAAGCTCTAGGCTTGAAGTATGGGTACTAGACAACGATATAATATATTTATATACATATAGACTGAAAACATTAAAGACTCAGGAACAAAATATACTCACGCTCATCACACGAATATCTGCCCTTACTAGGATTTGAACCTGGGACCCCTATCTTCGTAGGCAGGGTCGCTACCAACTAGACTGACGTATCAAAGTCAAAGTCAAAGTCAAAGTCAAAGTTCTTTATTCTTCAATTTAGGCATAATATAAAGCACCTATGAATGTCAAAAAGCATTACCACCGGTTCGAAAAATAAAACCTTTGCCCCGAGAAGAACCGGCGTAAGAAACTCGGCAAGGTATATTTTTTTCAAGAAAAAGGTTTACATCATTACATAATAATTATAAATAGTTTACAATATCACAGTATTTTTGCACAGTAGGTGCACCTTTTTTAAGCGTAGGTAAATTTATGCGTAGATTACTCATGCAGGACGGACGACTCACCGCCAAACATCCCTATCCATGATATAATCGTTTACTTTACATATATAATATGCTCGGGAAATTAGTTTTTGTTTTACGACAGATTTAAATTTAGAGTCAGTAAGTTCAGTAATATCGTCAATATATATCACTCCATACAGAGTATGTTAGTCTTTGTACTGTCAGCCCAATGGAACCTTGACCCACAATAGAGCGGAGTCACAGTGACGTTATAAAACAATTTGGATTACACATCGTATTACTTGAATCATACGTCACTGTGACACGTTACAGTTATATGGTGGCTCGGCACCATTAGGCTGATAGTACTTAAGAAGTAGCAATAAAACCAGTTAAAAGTATAGTTTGGGTCTCGGTCAGATGGTCCCCCGATAATCATCATCATCATCATCATGTCAGCCGAAAGACGTCCACTGCTGGACATAGGCCTCCCCCAAGGCTTTCCACTCAGACCGGTCTTGTACTTTTCGCATCCACCGCGCTCCCGCGATCCTGACGAGGTCGTCACTCCATCTTGTTGGAGGCCTACCTGCAGGTCGTCTTCCGGTCCGCGGACGTCACTCCAGAACCTTCTGACTCCATCGGCCTAGTCCTTCGGGCCATGTGCCCCGCCCACTGCCACTACAGTTTAGCTATTCTTAGGGCTATGTCGGTAACCTTAGTTCTACTGCGGACATCATCATTTCTGATTCTATCACGCAGAGAAACCCCGAGCATAGCCCTCTCCATAGCCCTCTGATAGCCCGATAATGTTTAAAAAAAATTGGAAACACTTGGGGATGTTATCTATATTGAATAAAATTATTAATATGAACTTTACCGTGTCTGGTAAAACCATATGCGATTATGGATTTGCAATTTGCATGAGATAACACTTTATGAATCCCTGTTTTTTTATTGATATTATTTAAACTGCAAAGAATAAGCTTGTAAAACAAAATTAGGTACTGAAACGTATTGTTATACGTCATTGGTTTAACCCCTACCACACCCATATACTTGTTGGATATTATCTTTAATGTATAGTTCGACAAAACTAATTGCGCATATCGGGGGTGATATACCCACTTTCATCGATGTTATATGTATATTACATTTTTTTTCTGACAATGAGAAGGCACGCGAGCACTCAGGCCACCTGATGGTAAGTGGGATCTGAGACCCATTTGAAATCTCAAGACTGGGAGCCTGCCGTTTCGTCAAAATATTTTTGGTCAAATGTATCATTTGCCAAATGTATCATTTGCCAAATGTTTCATTTGCCAAACCAATGTTATATTTTTTTTTCAGAATTTATTTCAGTACCATCGTATAGAATAGCCCTATTATATATAATAAACCCTATAGGATAGGTTAGGTTAGTTATTATAAAATCGTGAAATATTTACGGTTACAGAAAACAAAGCGGTTTGGCAAATGAAATTTTGGGAAATGATACGTTTGACCTAATTTTTTTTGACGAAACAAAGGTAACCCCTCAAGACTACATTCTCAAGGGGTTACTTTGGTTTCGGCGACATATGTTTGCCAAATGTTTCGTTTCCCAACCGTTTCATGCCAACCTGCTTTGTTTATAACTGTAAATATTTCATCTTTTTTTAAGAACTAACCTAACCTACCTAACCTATAGGGTTCTATACGATGGTATTGAAATCCTGTACAAAAAAAAAACATTATGTTTGACAAATGGCAGGCTCCCATTCTCAAAACTGCAATCCTAAGACCTCAAATGCGTTGTCAACCTTGAGGACTTAGATGGAAACCAGTACCATTAATACCGTGGAATACCGTTAATTAATAACAGTGTCGATTTTTAAGAGATTTTAAGATTTAATTATCTACTAGTAGGTATGTAGCGTCACTACATAGTATAAAACAAAGTCGCTTTCCCTGTCCCTATGTCCCTTTGTATGCTTAAATCTTTAAAACTACGCAACGGATTTTGATGCGGTTTTTTTTATTAGATAAAGTGATTCAAGAGGAAGGTTTTTATGTATAATAAATTCTGGATATTGTACGGGTGTTACAGAAAACTCGCATAAACCGAAGCGGAGCGAGGGCGGGTCGCTTATTAAATATAAAGTTCAAAATACATATCGGGGGAGAAGAAGCAATCCCTCATATCTACATCAAGTTGCAGAATTAAATAAATCCTAACTAGGTACATAGTCTTCAATAGATAATAATAATAATATTATACTGTTTTTTTTCCTTAAAACGGTAAATTTTTCAGGTTTTTAGGGTTCCGTACAAAAAATGTTTTGCAAACCTAACTGTGTCAAATCAAATGTAAGGGCTTGTTATGAGGATGTCAAATATATTTTTGTTATTATTGTAAAAAAAAAAGTTTTTATTTTATTCATGAAAAAAGACCAAAATTGACCATTCTCCTGATCTTTCGATTAAATTTTATGCAAATGGTTACAAAGCCCTTCGGGAAAAGTAGCTATCGAGACAAAATAACGTGGTAAAATATGCAAATGGTATTAATTGGTCTGGTAGCTTGAGCCCTGCCGCGCTGCCGGCGGCACTCGTAGGTGAGGTTTTTTTATAATGTTTATTTTTGTAATCGTACTGTTATTTTATTTTAATATTTGAAAGTTTATTGTAAAAAACCTAACTTATAGAAAATTGAATAAATATCTAAATTAATAAAATAAATTAAAAATTAAAAGGGGCCCTACAAGAATGGTCCGGAATCCTTCGTGAGCCGATATTTTCATTTTTTATTCTGTGATGACTAGCGCTTTATTATGTCTCAAGTCACACAAAATACACTTTTATTTTAAACCTTAACAGTTTATTCTTACGTTGGAATATGGAATAGACGGTTAAGCCTATCCACTGTCATTTGACATACCTTCTTTCAAAGTTTTAAATTCTGCTCAATTTGATGATGTCACCGAAAATTCCAAAGCACAACTTCAAATCCTTGATGAATGTTGTAGAAATTCCAAAATTAAACAAAAACCCAATGCTACGTATCGTGCTCGTTTTGGACTTGGGTGGGAGGTTCCGCAAATGTAAATATTTTATACCCCCGATACAAAAAGAGGGATATTTGTATCTGTCAATAAGTGTCTGGTATCAGTGTAATTAAGATGGTGCCGCGTAAAAGAGATAGATAAGAGTATAAGCTCCAATGAAGAATGTCGCCATAGTACTGGGATGTTTTTATCAAGATTAAATACCTAGTTTAAAAAAAAAGTATGCGTCCCGGGACGCCCGACAGAAGTGTTAACTGAAAATAATCACTTTCTAAAACGGTGATAGTTTTAGGTTATACGCTCACTGTCAATAGTATTTGAAGGGTCCCCGGAAAGAACATGTCGAGTCACTTTTTTTTGAAAATGAGTTTTGGATTTCGATATGTAGAGGACAAAATGAACCTACCTACCACTTAGTTTCAGATATAAATCTTCATATAACTTGTTTTTTTTCTGTCTTAAAAACTCTACACGAAAATTACGTTCAAAATGACATGGTTCCCAACTTTCAAATCGCGATATCTCAAAAAGTTACTAATGTGACTAGACATGTTCTTTCCGTGGACCCTTCAATTAAGCTTAGAAACGCAACGGCTGACGTCAGGAGGTAAGATCAAATACCGTTTACCATTTTCGCCTTTACCATACCACAACCTCGGTTAAGAAGCTATCACTTCAAACAATTTAAGGCCGCATTTCACCAAACTTGGAATAGGGCGTTTTTAAAAATTGTACCTAGTGAAGGACTAAGATTGAAGCAAAAAGGCTGCAACTACCTGGATACTCACATAACTATAACTTTAGACGTAATGTAAAATAAAACAACAATAACAGATAAGACAAAAATATTAAAACAAAATAATGTAAATGTATTATAATAATTTAATAATTATCTAATTTCAGTCTTGAGAATCGTTATGTCAGTATAACTATTTTTCAAAATTATTATATACCTATTATGAATAATAATCTCTTAACACACAATACAATACAATGAGTCTTGAAATATCATAAATTACTAACATAGTATAACCTATCCATAACAAGCAATTATACCGCATTCATGACCCTCCAGTCTTAGTGAATCTTGGACTACAGATTTGTTATCGCCTGCGCTTTTGTTAACTGTTAGAAAGTAACTTCCTACCCACCTTTACTAATTCTCACAGTTTAGTTTGATTAATTCTAAAATAACGTTAAATAAAAGATTGTAAATGATACCAAGTAATATTTGCCAAGTTTAAAATGTAGTATACTGGAAGTAAATAAGAAATTCATCATTATATTTAGGTATTTGGAAACAGTGTTGTGTTGTGATGTGATAATAATGTGATTGCGACTTTTCCTTAATAAGCACAGCCTGTGCGCTTGTTCTAATAAATTATACAGTGTATCGTTATTCTCATGTAAGTGAATTTTGTAAATTCTTTATGGGAATAAAGTTCTTAAACCATATATAAATTAAAAAATTAACTATACTGTTAAGACAGATGGTGGTGGTATCTCAGACAAATGTACTGTAGCAAGTGCAAGCATATTACTAACGCATGAGGATTGACTCCGCTTCAATGATTGAATTTGACATAATTGGCGTTGAGTTCCTTAATGTTAGTCCTTAACTAGGTAATCTTTCTGAGAAACGGCCAATAAGACTTATCTACTTCGAGATTCATCATCATGTCAGCCGAAAGACGTCCACTGCTGGACAAAGGCCTCCCTCAAGGCTTTCCACTCAGACCGGTCTTGTGCTTTTCGCATCCACCGCGGTCCCGCGATCCTGACGAGGTCGTCACTCCATCTTGTTGGAGGCCTACCTACAGCTCGTCTTCCGGTCCGCGGACGCCACTCCAGAACCTTCTGACCTCATCGGCCATCAGTCCTGCGAGCAATGTGCCCCGCCCACTGCCACTCAGTTTAGCTATTCTTAGGGCTATGTCGGTAACCTTAGTTCTACTGCGGATATCATCATTTCTGATTCTATCACGCAGAGAAACCCCGAGCACTTCGAGATTAGTCTATACAAATCCAGCGTTTAAACTAGGTATAAGATTTTATTCCAGTTCGGTCGAATGCAACCAAAGTCGTGTGTTCGCAACAAAAAAGAATTAAACATGCTAATATTATGTTAAGTGATTATTTTTGTTGGTTGTTGTGTGAGTTCGTTGGTAAGTTTGTTATTCTGCCACGCTGCGCTGTAACAGATAGACCAATTATGATGAATTTGTGAATATAAATAGCTTTATATCTTAAATAAACGAAAATATCACTGTCCCTCTAATTCTGGAGGGACATAAGCTATGAAGTGGGAGTGGGACGTTAGTAATATGTGAATTTGGATTTTGTAAGTTTGTATCTATCGGACATATAATGTCCGGAACGTATTCAAATAAATCCTTTACCATTCGAAAGAACACTATTTCGAATGGACATATAGGTTAATTTTTATTCGTTTAAATCGGAACGAAGCGAGGTTGGGACGGTATATGTTTTGGTTTTAACAGCGAGGAGCCCTACAAAGTGTGTCATGCGCAGCCCGAGCGCCCTCCGCGGGCCCGCTACAAGGAAAATAGGGCTGGTTCGAGGAACGGAGTGCGGAAGGAATTCCCACTCCGTCATCGAAACGCGATCATTCGATGATATAACATAACAATTATTTTCGTTTGTGATCATGTCTCGCTATACAGTCTTTATGTCAGTCTGTGACAGTATGCAGTTATATTCTATGGCTAAAAGTTGGCTTTTGCCCGCATTCATATGTTACTCATTTGTTTACGCAACTCTCTCTCTCTTACGTTTTCCCGTTCAATATTTCCTAAGCGGTCCCCCAAATCAAATAAATTATGATTACTTTAAATAATGATTATCTTTGTCATATGTAAAAAAATATGCTTTTTACATGTTTGGCAGGTACACGAACAATTTTCTTTTTAAAGATTTTTTTTATACAGCTTAATTTAAACGTGTAACTTGGCATGGGCATAGCGCAACTATAATATAACACGCGCTCATTGTTCTTTCATGTTCATAAACATAATAATCATACCAGTAGGAAAATAGCAATTAAAAAAAACTCCATAGAAGTTAGGGGGTTTAGTCACTTTTCAGTACTTTGTAGGTCAATTTCTTTCAACAGGTTGAGTTTGAGCAGCTTAAAAAAAACGTATCTGTTATTTTAGACTACTCCCTAACATATATCATAATCATCAAAATCCGAGCCGGACAGTTGGGTACATTTCCTTGTTAATTACTCATCTAAACAAATCAAGTAGGTATCATGAACAAAACTTTTAAAGTCCACTGAGCAGTACACAAGAAAAGTAATATCGGATCAAGATATACGTAAATCCATACGACCAACACCCACTTTTAATGTATTTTTCTGCTCTTGGGGTATATTTCCACAATTAACCCATTAGTATTCGAACCAGGCGACGATTCAAGTACTTACAAAGGAAAACAACCATTAACAGTCCGAAGTCGAAATTTGCAAAAGCCTTCACTTGTACGTGCGCCCGCGCAGGCCGCGTCCCTAAACCGAAACCTGTTCGCAGGTACCTGTGTCACTCATATGAATAATACCTGTGATCATGAGATATATTGTTTTTGTAACTTACTCGTATCATTATCTTTGAGTTTTATTAATTTGCGCTGCTACCTGGTTTTTTGTCTCGCTTTCTTCCTTTTTGGTTTCGTATTTGGTTCTGGTGGCAGGATCCGTCTGGATTCCCACGATAATTAACCTCAACCACCACTGCCCCGTCGAGGATGCGGCAGAAGCGAATTGAATTTTTGTGACAGTCACTTAATTCAGTTCTCTTCTCGTCTAGTCTCACCTCAGCTTGCGATTGGGAAGGAACCGTAAGGCAGCGCATCAAAAAAGAAACTATCTCGTAATTTCGATGACCCGAAGTTTCTGGCTTAACTTCAAACAATCCATGATATGTACGTACAGTCAGCCTCAAATATATATGCGCAGAGGTACAAGACATCGATAACATCCTTCTCGATTGTCTAATTACACGATACACCGGTGTATCGTGTAATACCCCGAGGATCTTCTTTGCGTTAATGACGAAGCTACCAAGAGAAAATAAATGTATAAGTCAAATATATTGTAGCCGAACTGACCTAATAATTCGTCACACTTTTTTTTGTGGCAGTGGGCACATTGCTCGCAGGACTGATGGCCGATGGGGTCAGAAGGTTCTGGAGTGGCGTCCGCGGACCGGAAGACGAGCTGTAGGTAGGCCACCAAAAAGATGGAGTGACGACCTCGTCAGGATCGTGGGACCACGGTGGATGCGAAAAGCACAAGACCGGTCTGAGTGGAGAGCTATCCCAGTTTAACAAGGTTTCCTTAAAAAAAACTGCACCTAAATCGGCACATCCGTTTAGGAGCTAATGTCACATTCACACAAATACACACGGTAAACTTATTACTCTTTTTGAATGGAACCGTTTTTTTTTTTGCGCTCTTCGGTGTCTCTGGGATCGGGAAGCCTTCCACTCTTTTCCTTCATTCCTCTCTATAAGTGGTCGTTGGTCTTAATTATAGTGAAATGTTTCCAGTAGCCACACTGATTTCTAATGTTTCTTCGAGTGACGCCGCAGCTCCGTCCCCCCTGGGTGACGCCTCCGTCTCAAGGTGCCGCGGTGAGGTGCTTTACATGTTACCCACGTACTGATCATATCACTGGGTCACGGACGCTGTTGTTTCGGCCGAGGCCAAGGTAAGGCCCGTTGATGGTATTGTTTGTTTAAAGAAATGGTGGAAAAATACTAACACCATCTTGGTGTCAATTAAGTACCCAGATACACTTGCCATGCAAATCATTACGAGATCTGTAATAAAGAGAGGTGCACATATCAGGAGAGACAGTCGAGAGAGGTGCACATATCAGTAGAGACAGACGAGTTCTTGTGTACACATTTGAACGTCGTTTTGTGGCAGAGCTTGTTCATAGGCTTTTTTCAATAGATAAATCAGGGGACAACCTCAGACCAATTGATTTAGTCCTAAACTTTTAGTGTTGACAGGAACTTGTGCAGGGTCTAAGCAGCAATGCTCGCATTGTTGACTGTTGTGTTCCGGCCTGGGGATAAGGAAATCGGTAAAATTTGTACAAGGCAGATAAGAAGTCAATCCTGACTGTTCCTGACACAGCACGACTATGAAGTTTCTGGCTATTGGCATTGTTGACAGCAGTGAAACAATGCTAAACTTATTCGTCGCGTGTAAACGAATAGTAAAAGCAGCATTGTTCGACTGCTGTCAACATTATCCATATTCAGAAACTTCATGGTTGTGCTATGTGTCAGGAATACTGTATGAAAAGCTCCATTTCAGGTCCTTAAGTTTTCTTGAACTTGACTTGGCGTAGATACAAATTACATAAATGCTGAAAACATAATTGCACTCCTTTGTTGTGTTAGGGCAGTCATCTTAAAATACAACGTGTTAATTAAAAATTTCAAACAATCACCAGACGGATTTCGTATACACTTTTTTTAATGTATATTTTGAAGTTTTTTTTATTTTTTTTATTGTCCACGTCCGGACACGAACGCACATCTTATGCCTTGTAACCTCAAGGTCAAGACGCACTCATAGGATGTTTAAACATTTTTGACCGGTTCGAAAATCCCGCAAGGTCAACTCGAAACCAAAAATCGACCAAAACATCACTAAAGCAAGTAATAAAAAAAATTACAATCTTAAACTGGTCATAACAAAGTTAAAAACTACATTTATCTCACATTGACTTATGGCATTTTGTAACGATATAATATGCATGGATTAACCTGCTTGTACCTCGATTTGCAGATATATCTTTTATACAATTAAGAGAGCTGTTTGTATGTGTTGTAGGATATATTTTACAATGTCTATGGTTTTATGCGACTAATAGACTTATAAGGTACGAATGGTACGATTATCAATCGACTCAATGTGCGATTTCTGAGAATGCGGAACGTTTCTCAGACATGAATGAGTTCCTACGAACGTACTTACAATATTCATTAGATATATAGGTGTATTTTATACAAAGGCATACTGGTAGAACTTGTTCTGCCATACAGTAATAAAAATAAGTAGGTAACGAGGTAGTCCAATAATCTGGCGCGACAGAATAATTTATTTCTTGTAGGTAGCGATACAGTAGCAATTTTGTACAGCTTCGAATGATAAAATACCTAAAGGCTACGGCATTATGAAGTAAATGGCCTCTTTTTTGTACGTTAATGCATGGTTGTATAAATTTACTTAAAATTAAATACTCGTAGCTCACACCTTATAATTTCAAATGATTTTTTTCCGATATATGGCTGAATTTTGGATTCAATGAATAATTTGATTGCTATACGTATTTTTTTTATTTATTTTTTTGGCATAGGGAAGGCTGACGAGCACACAGGCCACCTGATGGTAAGTGGAAACTGTGACCCATAGACATTCGCATTCACAAGACTGCAAGCCTAAGACTGCAAAAATGCGCTGCCAACCCTGAGGACTAAGATGGAATGCCTCTATGCTAGTCATTACACCGGCTGTCTTATCCCCAAACCAGAACACAACAATGCGAACACTGCTGTTTTTTTTTTTTTTTTTTGTGGTAATCGCCTGAGGGGCCAAAGACAAAAGTCCTTGCTTTTGTTTGCTTAAGAAAAAGGGGCAAAGGTGAAAATCCCTTCCGGAGACCTGGGAATGGAGGGCCCAGGTACTGCCGGGCTCGCACCGGCTGAACACTGCTGTTTGGCGGTAGGTTAATGGATAAGATGGTGGTAGCGATCCGGACGGACCCCGCACAAGGTCCTACCACCCGCACGTTGGTTAGGTTAGGTATGATTTATAAGCGAAAACGAAAAATAAAGTCTTCTATCAAAATATTCCATTTGGAATTATGAAATACGGGATTTTAATGAATTCGTAATTATGTAGGGAACCCATTCCCTGTCTATATGTTTCACCAATTCATGATAGCGCCCCCTGTGAGCCCAGTACGGCTGCGTCTATATCGCGTGTCAAATATGGATAAAGCATCCGTCACTGTCGTACTTATTTACGTGTCAGAAGGTGACGGATGCCTTATCCGAACTTCGTCACGCGATAATAGCAGATATATTAGGACCCCTGTTCTTCAAATCGAAATTAGCATCGTTTTTCGAAAATTGGAATACCTCTGAGGCGGGACCACCTCACTTGGAAATACTCAATATGCAAGCCTAAAGTTACGTTTGGGACTATGACAATGAGTGAAGGCTCAGTTTCATTAGCATAGATCCCAATGGATTGCTACAAGCTTGCGGGCCAAATTCTAATGAAGCTGCGAGTTTCGAGAGTGTTCTTTGGTTCATTAAAAAGGTATACTTTCCTACTACCGTAGTATTTATAAGTCAAAACCCACATGAGCAACACGGAATTGCCGCTTTAGCTTAAGGAAAAATATTACACAATATTTCATAGTGAATTCCTTCACGAGTCGTCGGCGAGGGTTTCCTCGTCTCACGCGCATCTATTACTGATTTAAGGGGGGAGGGAAAGGGCACCGATTTGTGAATGATTTGGTTTGTACAGGAAACTGATTTAAAACTATACGTTGCAGTCAATGAAGTAATTGGAAAAGGAGGGAAAATAAATACAGAAACGTGCAATAAATTAAATAATGTTTGTTTGTTTATACAATGATGTATTCGAATTACTAAATTGTATTGAGTCGTAATTCAAACATTTGTTTATAACTCCATAGTTACAGGTCAAAATGTACAAATATAAATAACCTATTTGAACAGATTCGTAAAATGTTAGCTGACACGGGGCTCAAAAATATTCCTATTCTATTCTTTACTCATGTTTTTGGTGGGGCATTGATATTATTCTTTAGATATATTTTTTCATTTTTTATTTGGATATTTAGGTTTTAAGTAAAAGTGAACAAAGCAATTATTATACAAACAGTGAGGAACGAACCGACGCGCTCCGTACCTTAAATGAGCTTAAATAAGCCAGGGGGCTATCAATATTGTAAAACTGTATTTAAAATCGCGAAATAACCCATAACGTGAATAATGAAGAAAGTTCCAGTTTCTAGAATATGAACACTGCGATTCAGTGAAAATGACAATGACTCTCGTCATCCCGCGGTCCTGCGGTATTCAGGTCGTCGACCAGCCGTGGTCGGCGCTGGCGACGTCATGCACTCACGGTCATTATTTTAAAATTAATGCATTTTGAATTTATTATGAAATTCCAGAGATTCAAACAATTATTCTAGATGAGTGGTTTCTAATAGGTGGTATGCCAAAATTTAGTCCGCAGGACAGTTCGAACACAAATAAAACATTTGCCAATAAATAAAGATCTTGAAAGCCATATTGCTGTTAAAATAAACTTATGCTCCAACTACCTCATTATTCGCTGTAGCAAATGAGATTTAAGAGGATTGAGAAGCTAAAAATGTCCATATAAAATGCGATAACGTTAGCCCACTCTGATTTTTTCGATTTTTGAATATGTTTTATTTTTATTTTTATTTTATTTTATTTATTTAGGTTAACAAACAGTAACACAATTTAGGCTTATGATTAAGTAGTATACAGTACAACAAGTTATGTTATTGTGCCACCAATACCGTTAACCACAGATTACTAAAGAAAACATTATTAGAGGTCGTACTTCCAATTGTGATATGGTGGGATATCGTAAGTTCTTAAATTAATATTAAAACTAAAACTTGTAGTAGAGGCGAGGGCACCAATATCTACACATCCATTGCGTCAAATATATGTGTACACTGACATTATTGTAAGCGGGATGTTCTAGTTATTGTTAAACTAGGTCTGTTCGTTTTTCATTTCCAAGAAAATATTTCTTGGAAATGAACAAAATTATAAATCGGAAACATACAAATCTAGTTACTATACCAACTATAACATTTGTAAAAATCTTAAAAATCGAACTTGATTTAGGGGGTTAAAAACGTTTTAGCCTGGGACTAAATTTGTATGGAAAAACTATGATAACTATCGCGTTGTAAGCGTCGGTTCACCATCCTCTTAACTAATGAATATCGCTGCAACAATGCTATCAAAGTTGTCTTCCGATGAAAAATGTTGGGGACCACAGCTCTCTAATTTTTGTACAGTTCACTCTACATCTGTATCCCCTTTTGGAGGTTCCTACAATGGAATAAGCTGAAAAAGTGGTAGTCGACTGAACCTGACAGTTATTGTCTCGCGATTTTCAAAGTACCTACCCTATTTCCGTCTCCTTGGGCCGTACAGTTGCATTCTGTGAACATGTTTAATTATGACTTCCGAAATATAAGGAAATCATAGGGTTAACGTAACCTTTTCTTAGAGAACCTTAGGCGGGTTCGTCCGGACCGCTACCACCATCTCACCCTTTAACCTGCCGCAGCAGTGCTCGCATTGTTGTATTTGGAGCAGCTAGACTAGCATAGAGACATTCCATCTAAATCCTCAGGGTTGGTAATGCATTTGCAGTCTAGAGCAACCGCACCAGCCAACTAAAGTGTCCGGGGATGTGAGGGAAAAAGCAACAACGATCAGTGAGGCGAAGTAGATAACTTGCTTAACGCTCGCGTAAATCATTTTCGAAAACGACAGAAATGGACTTGACGCAGAGGCGCTCCGCTCGAGGCGTCTGACAACTTACGCCCTGTTGGACTTACTTGGCTTATATGGTAAACAACTTTCCAACCTCAAAATTAACCTATTTTGGCTAAAACAGCTCTTTTATCGTGAACTCAGAAAACATTTAGGACATCACTTGGCCAATGTATTGTCCGTGAAATAGCTGTTTCATACAAAGAAGGTTAGAAAGTTGTTTACTACTTGAGAATAGTAAGTCTGAACAGGGTTTACGTCAATCCAACTCTACAACTCAAGTCAACTTATGTAGTTTTGGATAACGATAACGAACGCCGAATGCATCTTGTATGGGGCCTCAGTAGCGTTTTAACAATGTTATGTAATAATAATGTACGAGTAACTATTGTGTACTTGCCAAGGTCGGGTTACTTTGCTATGATTACTACATTTAATTACGATTTACTTCGCACGCAGAGACTCTTCTGACTAAACTGCGGCGTCAATTTCAAGTCCATGCCTGACCTTCAAAGATAAAGATAAAAAAAGATAAAAGAAATTTATTCAGTAAGTAGGCCGCTCGGGCACTCTTACACGTCAAGATACTACCAGCGCTTCCCAAGAGGAGACCACTGCTGAGAAGAAACGCCGCAAGAAACTCAGCAGTCAGTCATTTTTTAAACATATTTCATATTTCATATTACAATGGTACAACTTAGTCTAGCATTATATAAAGCTACAAGTATTAAATTAAATATAATATCAAATAACAGTAGTTCTCAACGTCTATTGCTCGACTGCCGAGGAAGGAGCCAAATGGTTTTGACTTTATGTATTAATAAGTATGACTGCCCGCGATTCCATCGTAGAAGTCATTTCCACTTGGAACTGTTCAATTTTCCGTGATAAAAAGTAGGTGTCCTTTGTCGGGAATACTCAGGATTCAAGCTATCTCCATACAGCAACAAACAGACGTAAACATAGTTACTTGCACATCTATAAAATTAGTATTAATCGTATGTATTACGAGTATTAAATATACGGATAAGGAATGGCTGTAAAACTGCTTGAAATAAATTAAACATTGTCAATGTCGTTGGTCTAGGTCTTCCCACGACAATATACGTTGCATCTCGGGTCGACGCACTGGTGCATTGCACCCATATTGCCAAACTAGAGCTCAGTGGAAATGCGCGGTGGTATTCCCACTCGGGAAATCCCGCGGACAGGCCAAAGCGGTAAAATGGCGCTTGCGCAGCCTTATTTAAAACAACCAGTTCGTGTAAGTAAGCCGTTTTGATGTCACTTGTTGTACAAGCATGTACCCTTTAAATGTTTTACCTAGACTCTACAGAACAGCGTCCGGATGTTCCCCAAGAAATTGTGACGCTAAAACAGAACATGTGGATGTATAACCACTCCACCACTGGAGAAATTCATTTCTACAACATAGCGTAATAGCCAGGTTTTGACTTCTAGACTATAGATCCATTTAAGTTATGCTAGACGGGACCAAAGAGCCAGTGGGTCAGATAGGAGCCAGGGTAGGGTTGGCTGGAGGCTTTTGACAAGAGATGCTAGTCTCTTAATGCGATGAGGGTTCCAGAAAAACTGTCACAGTGATCCCTATACTCTATAGTGTCATCTAACGAGGTGGGATGGGTCTTCGCAGGTTAAAAAACAGTATAACAAATAATTAACTTGTATAATTTTACATAACCGAAGCGAAGCGAGGGCGGGTCGCTAGTAATTACAAAAAAAAAAACATTTATTCGGTATCAAGAACATAGATGGAAAGTACATAGTGGCTGAGGCCTCCTAGTAGGTATGAAACGTAACTATAGGAGGTCTCGCTCTTCCAAAACTAGTAGGTTCATTTAGTGTCTTAACTACGAGTTTAGCCATATAATTGGTACTTAAGTCTAAAATAAGGTTCCGCTTAGAAACCATTATTATTAATGTACAATAATATAAATTAATTGTTTTTTATTGCGTGTGAGTGTGTGTGTAAATTACAATAAATATTACTGGTTTGTCGAAGCGGCATTTTAGCCAGGTGCGCTGCGCACGCGACTAAACCAGTTTCTAACTCACGTTTCAACAGATTTACCCGCGATCAAGCGCCCGGTAAGATTGGGGTTTTCGATTGATTCACTAATAAAATACAAGCGATTTGAATAATATCAGCCAGTTATTTACTTGTATTTTATGTCAATTATATATATTTCGATGCGTTATTAGTGTAATAATGAAGGTCGTTTAGACCTCTGCTACAGTTCTGCCTGGTTAAGCCAATGTGTGTGTGTGTGTGTGTGCGAGCTGGTATCATCACAAAAACGAAAGAAGATCCGTCAAACTTGGATTATCATAAGAAGTACAGTCGGTAATAAAAGTGTTTAATAATAAATTTAAACAATAAGAAAGTTTCTGTAACTTCCCTGATATATTTCATTATTTGGTCAAATATTGTTTAAGTAATTATTAAAAATCCTTATCCAACTTCATTATTTCTAAATTAGGCACCTTATCGACGAACTACAACAGTATAGATCATTAACTTGTAATTGGCGTAAAAAACCGCGCCCGCGCGCGTGCGGCGTCTTGGAAACCAAGATGGCGATTTGAGCGATTAAAGTATTATTATGTCGACTTCCTCGTACATTTGCATGATGTCAATAAATTTAACAGCTGCGGTGTTGAACTGTTAGTTTGTTGTAAATGTTGTGTGTGTGTTTGTCACAGGGTCAATGTTACGTTGTGGTTGTTTCCAGAACCGGCTACCATTAGCATTTTTAAAGATAAAATGTTGCCTTTGACGCGAGTTGTGACCTAACTCTGGTTAAGTTCGAGATGGAACAAGATTACGTATCACCCCGACTATTGAAGGACATTGGGTTATAACCGGTTGGCTAACACCGAACAACGTTTCACCGAACAACGTTTGGTCGAATGTATCGTTTCGCAACCGTTTCATTTGGCAACCCGCGTTTATTTCTGTAACTGTAAATATTTCAGGATTTTTATAAAAACTAACCTAACCTAACCTATAGGGTCTATACGAAGGTACAGAAATAAATCCTGAAATATTTACAGTTACAGAAATAAAAGTGGGTTGCCAAATGAAAAAGTTGCGAAACGATACGTTCGACCAAACGTATTTCGGTCAAATGAACGGACCCCGTTATAACCATAATACTATTTTAATTTTTTTAATTATGGGTTTGCGTTAACTAAACTGCAGTGATCGCACTGTTGTGTTCCAGTGTGTAGGACAAAATAGTCATTAAAATGACTAACATTGACCCATTACATCTAAATAACCAGAGCTCTATTTTTTTAAATACACACGTCATGCATTGTTTAATTTATTTTGACTATGATTTGCTCTCAGTTTGGTTGAAGTGTACAATTTTATGGACACATAGATAAAATTATACATAATGCATGATGCACATAAAATAAAAATAAAACATACCGACTTTTGAGCAGATTAAAGATAAAGATGAAGATAAAGGTAAAGTGACATTTATTCGCAACAATAAAACATAAAAAGATAAAAAGATGTTTATGCAGTAAGTAGGCCGCACGGGCACTTTTACACGTCAAAAATCTACCAGCGCTTCGCAAGAGACCACTGCTGAGAAGAAACGCCGCAAGAAACTCAACAGTCAGTCGTTTTTTTTTAAATACTACTTATGATATTATACAATTATAAAGCTTAACCTAGCATTATATAAAACAATGAATTTAAATTAAAACAAAAAATAAAAAATATTCAAGCGTAGCTTGAGCAGGAAAATGTGTCAAAACTAAGAATAATACAAAATTACATCACATTATTCCAAAAAAAACAAGACACAGAGAAATTGTTGCAAAATGGTCCCAACTCAGCATTCGCATAGGCACTCGGGTATGATCGTCTCCCATTTGAAATGGTGGAATCTATTGTTTGAATTTCAAAACGATATCCTTCATGATCAAAGACTTTTGTCTTGAGGCACTGTGGTATTTAGTACTGATAGTCAAGGTCGCAGGAAACCGCTGGATGACAGCAGCAGAGGACCGATCGTTGTGGAAAACCTTGGGGAAGGCCTTTGTCCAGCAGTGGACGTCTTGCGGCTGATAATGATGATGATGATGATTCTTCATGATGATGTGCGTGTTTTTACTGACCCACCATATGTCACTGTGACAACATTCTATGGTGGCTCAGGGTTACAATGGGCTGATACCTAGTACCTTCGTAAAATTTGGTACCTAAGGTAAGTATCTCTACGTTTGGCCACTAGGCATACAAAATAGGACAGATAGCATGGATCATGTACAACTTAAATATTCGAGGACGCTCTTAGCGTAGCTGGGAGTGACCCTGCCTACGAAGCTAGCGGTCCCAGGTTCCATCGGTATGGGCAAATATTCGTGTGAAGAGTCTTGGATATTTTCGATATATTTAAGTATGTATTTCTCTGTATAAGTACGTTAATGGTTGCCGATTATAGTTGACTACAAAGAGATGTATCCACTTTTTCACCTCATTATACAGGGTGTTAGGCAGAAGGTTGGACAAACTTCAGGGACTCACTCTGTAGGTCATACTCATCAACTTTTATTATGGGACCAACATCCAAAATTGCGAAAAAAAAACAGCTTTTCCAAACAAACTTTGAGATCTAAACAGCCGAAATGTATGGAACAGGTGTTTTTTTTTTCGCAATTTGGATGTTGGTCCCATAATAAAAGTTGATGAGTATGAACCTCAGAGTTAGTCCCTGAAGTTTGTCCAACCTTCTGCCTTACACCCTGTATATTGTACCTGATAAGGCCCAAAAGTGGATACACAGGATATATAACTTTTTAGTTAAAGTGGCGTATCAGTGTCAAAACAGGATGTTCAAATGTAAATAATTTTAAAGTAGTAATGTTAACGTTATCTTTTTTTTTGTATGGAGATGGCAAATAAGTCCACAGGCCTCCTGATTATAAGTGGGATCTGACATCAGGAATTGCAGTCTCAAGACAATACCAGCTTTCATTTTTTTTATAATACAAGCAAATTAGGACAAGGCTACAAGGCCACAACATTGCGGTGTTAAGTCGCAACACTGACAACGCAGAAATCGGTGACGTGCCCCGACACACTCCGCTAGATGACGTAACGTTGCAATGTGGTGAGACATCGCGACCCTTAAGGTGCGCTTACACGGGTTTTTTATTGAAAAATAATTAGCCGGCAACCCTAAATATAATTCAATACAATAACATATTTCTCTCCACAGAAGTACAAACGACACAAAATATATAAAATATTTTTTAGCACCTTGTTGAGTCTCATATTTAATTACTTATTCTCTTTCATTCATTTCGTTATTATTTCATGTTCGTTTATTTCTCTCGATTTTATTATACCTTTAAAAACAAAAACATTACAAAACATGTTTTTTTCCAACGCACCAGATCAGTAGGTAGGCGGGAGGGTAAAACCGGCTTATCCTATTTATAAAAATCGAAACACATATATATTTATTTTTACCTTATTATTTAGTTTGCGGCTTTAGATTTCCCCGACTGAAATAACTCGTACCGGGCCGTTCAGTGTGCTACCTATATTGCGGTTATTTGGTAGGTAATCAAATCATAGAGTTCGGTAGGTGGGGTAACAAAAACCTATAGAGGCTGAAAGGGTAGCTATATAGACTGAAAAGGTAGCTATTATAATAAATATAACAATAATAATTTATTTACGACCAACATGGGATCAATGGGTTAGTAACAATTTAAGGACTTATACTAGTGTTAGTCGTTACATGGCATATTCTTTATTTATTCTTTATAGAGGCTGAACGGGTACCTATAGAGACTTAAAGGGTCGGTAGCTATAAACTACACACACTATTCTATAAGTAACCTAGTAAGTAACTAAATTCACTTACCTGTAATATTGTAGAATTTTACTTTAATTTCTTAATGTAATCTTGCACACCATTCAATCTTGTATGTTTACTCCGTGTCTGTAGTCTGTTCACGCATCATGTATTTTTGATCTACCTCGGTAACGCATCATATCGGTTCTCACGACGCAGGCCTGTCCTAGTGTGAGGACCATTGATATTCAGGTCCGAAACCTTTTTGTATACTATTGCTTAATTTAGTATAAGATTTAAAAGGATTGTTCTAATTGTCTGATAAATAAATAAATTGAAATTGAATTGAATTGAAACTGAAAGTATAGCTATTGAGACTGAAATGGTAGCTATAGAGACTGAAAGGGTAACTATAGCCTGAAAGAGTAGCTATAGACAAAAAGGGTAGATATAGACTGAAAGGGTAGCTATAGAGACTGAAAGGATAGCTATAGACAGAAAGGGCAGATATAGAGACTGTAAGGGTAGTTATAGACTAGAAGAGTAGCTATAGAGACTGAAAGCTATTACTATAGGTCACGTGAACAACGTTTTATAACGTGGAAGCGAAGTAGCGCGAGATATAGGATAGGAGCGCACGCGCCTTTATCGCCTTGAATACAAGTGGATAAAGCATCCGTCACTCTCAAACTTATAAACTGGTCAGAAAGTGACAGATGTATTATCCACATCGATAAATATGATTATAATATGCCGCGCGCGCAGGCATGTACAGTCGAAGACTTAAATTTGTAACCCATTTTAGCTCTTAACTCAATCTGACATTGTACAGCAATAATGTTGAGTTTCCTATTAGTTACAAATGGCTTGGCAACTCTAATTACATTGACCACTTCAACCTATTTTTTTAAAATGGATTCTAAAATTAGATTTCTGACCGTACGAGTAAGGCAGCGGCACGCTTAATTTCAAAATACCTTAACGATTAATCGTCCTATAAATTTCAAATGGTCATTCATAAAATAACGTAAATGGTTTAATGACTTTGAAGTAAAATTTTCCTAAAATGCCTAAATACTCATACGACGGAACCTTAAAATGACTACGAGTAAAATGTTGTATTGAACTTTCAAAGCGCCCAGCATAGAGCTTAAAGCTGGCAGCCCCGGCTGCTCCGTCTATGGAGGCCTAAAGTTGGGATATTTTATAAGAGCTGTTCCACACGGCGGCATTTGGCAGCGATGCATCGTGTCACTAGCGAAATATAAGGATTTTGTATCGATTCAAGCATGCAGGCAGTTCATGAATACGCTTGTTTGTACCGATGGAAACCTAACTTAGAATCTCCTGAGGAGTGTGGCCTGTAATTTCCGAAAGTCAAATTTTATTGGTAGCAGAATTTCCATTCCCATTTGTACCCGATCTCAAATTTTTCACAGTCGTGTTTTTTCACGGACTCGTTTTTTCTTGATGCACTTTTTTCCATTCCAGAAATCTAAACCTAAACCTAATTATAAGTGGAAAATATGCAATTACAAAAACATAATATCGGGAAAATATGGGATTTGAAATTCTGCAACCAATAAATTATCATTTTCGGAAATTATGAGCAACGCAAACTGAAGTCGGCTTTTGGTTAAAAATATTGCGGGCACTAACTTTAGTTTGACTGACTTGTTAGTTATTGTTATTAGGTTATTAAATAAGTTAATTTATGAGTTTTTTTTTAACATTTACTTTCTATTGTTAACATATTTGTAGTCCCAATTCTCAATGAATAGAAAACTAAGTAAAAGATATTTTAAGCTCGCCGCATGCAACGTTGTGGTAAAGTCCTAGTGTATATATTTAAACCATTTGTACCTATGTGTTTCGTCATAGTCGCTTTAACTAATTTTGATCGCGATATTTTATCGCCACTGTGACACTACGACCGACATCGATTGCTGAAGTTCAGAGGTAGATCAAGGTCTCGCTGAACGTTGTCCCTGAGGAACTGACTTCAATTCAGAATACTTTTATCGTCCTACAGAATTACAAAAGAGGCAAAAGTAAGCCGAAAGGACAGACTAATTGCTTGATGAATGACGTCAGAAATTGAGATATAAGAGTTTTGTCTATTGATTTACCTTACTACCTTTCATTATTTTCTGTTTTGGCTATTAAAATACTGCCCTAACAGAGTGCAAGTCTTCAAAAGTGAAATTAGAATTTAATAAAACAAAAACTACTCACTTATTTGTGGGCCCCTATCATCGCCTAGCTTGACAGAGACCATAGATCCACAGACTTACAAAATAGGGAATTTCCTTTTGAATCACCTTAGCTTCTTTGTATGCGCTGGAGAGATGATCAGTCTGGTGCCGATTCTCATAGTTCTGCCGTTAGTCAGGGGGCACTACCAGCTCCAGGGCGGGTGCGGGTCCTGTCTTTAGCGCAAACGTTTTAATGCCATTCAAACGTTTATTTAGTTTAGTTAAGTATTCGTTCTCATAATTTCATTCCACAATCAGTTCGTTGCCTTTCTAAAGACTCAGTGTTAATCAGTCTCTTTATTGTTTTTGTCTTTCCTAAAGGTCGATTTAGGATATCCTAATTAGTTTTTAACCTTGTAGTTTGTGAAAAATTGTTCCTATGAGTATTCACTTCTCAAAAGGTCCTGTGTTATAAACGGGTTTTACGAGTAAGTAGAACTCTGGTTCTTTCACTCCTAGACAGATCATTTGGCTAAATCTAATCCGGAATTACTACAAACTACATAGATCAATCCATATAGTTTTCTTTGAGGTAATAGCGCAACAAGGAAGGGTATACGACATATTGGGTGTTTTTAGGTAGAACGGGGCGTGGGAGGGGGTGTAACCACACCACCCTTGAATTAGGTCCCATTGAGGAGTTCCGGTGCCTATCTGTGGTCTTCATTGTTACTCCCAATTCAACAAATGATACTTTCTGATAGCCAATGTTAGAATTGGTATTGAAAATACTAAAATCGCTAAATTTGATAAGCTCCGGCGTGACGGCTACCTTTGTTTGTCTTCTTTGTAGGTTTGTTGACGAGCTCGGCTGTAAGTTGTATAACGGCTAAACTACTTTATTTCATTACTTTTAAATAAACTTATGAATATTTTATAAACAGAGGACATTTTCCTTATAAAAAAGGCGTTATAGTAAAACCTAACCGCAATGACTCCCACGCCGTATCAACCGATTCTGCCTTCGTTTCCTAGTGTAGAGTGATTTCAACCCTCTATCATATACATAAGGTCACAATTGCTATGTAATAAAACTAGAAATACGTCTTTCTACCTAAAAAATACAGAGCTCTAATGCCACAATGTCCAATGTCCCGTTAAATTCTTATACAATTCTAGAGCATAACGCGTGTGGTTGCAATAAAATGGACTTGAGGCATTTTGGCTCTAAGGTATATACTATATTTAGTAGGCATGTATAGCAGAACAATTGTGCCCTGCTAAGCAATAGGAAGTATCTCAGATAAAACTCCTGTAGCAATATCAACCTTCGTTGTAACAGAATACAATGAAAACTGCTTTGGTTATTGAATTATAGATACAGTTTATTGGCTGGGGAGGGGTGAATTTATATGGCTCTCGTTATAGCGCTTAAGCCTTTGACGGAGAGTATATTATTGCTTAATCCACGTGCCATATTGTTTGTCCTACTATAAGAGGATTATAAATGGTTATTCTGAATAACTCGGTTTCCCCGTGACGTCCAGACAGGGCGACGACGGCCATGGCTTGATTGAAGACATACTTGAATTACTAGGTCATCTTAAACATGCCACTGCGCAGTTGCAAGTATAAGCTGAGGTTGGTTCGCATTCGATTTTCATCAGTAATTAAGCTTGTAAAAAAAACATGAAAAATGCATAGAAATATGCGTATTATCGACTCATTTATGGTAACCTCAACCTCCACCCGAACCAGCTGGCTGAATTCTTTCCGGCCTGCCTGAAGTAAACAGATTAACAGCTGATGAATCAGACATTATGCTATAAAAAACGTATATAAGAAATGATAGGAAAATACCAAAGGCTCCAGAAAATCCTCATTTTGTTATGAACTTTATTTTATATGCAATAAGGTCCATTTTGAGTAGCCTAAATTTTAATGTTTTTTTTTTTTGTCCAAAACTGTGTTTTATAATTTGAGTTCGTTTTATTTGTCGCGTAAGATATAAATAGTTATATTTAAATCAGTTTTTGTGGCACATAAGCTTCGGAGAGGAGATTTTCATCAACCCCCCCCCCATTCTAGACCCCTTTTCAAATATTTAGAAAAATATTTTCATATAAATTTACTAAGATCAGTCGCAACTAACTAAGTATGCTAAATGTTCCAAGTTACAGACACACAGAAACCGAAGTCTCACCATAATGGTTCCTTTTTACCATTTTGGTACAGAACCTTAAAAACGTATACCTATTTAAATTACTTTGAAAAATCTGAAGTTTCCATTTTCTGTGTAAGGGGGATTTAGTAGGATTGAGAACATTTAAGCCTCTTTACAGATCAGCTCATTGATACCATAATGATATTGCATTGTCAACGTGTGCGGTTCAAATTCGAAATTCAGCAAATTCCGTTGAAGTACATGGCAAGTTAAATTAAATCATGTAAAAAGGAACGAGTTAATTGTCTCAGGGGCGGCAATAGGATATTATTACCAAGGTGGGGAAGTAGGCCATTGCAGGCTGAGTATTGGTTTAAACGGACGAGCGTGCGAATCCTTTTAAAAATACGAAGCCCGCAATTGCTGTTCCTGCCAAGGCACCAAATAGTGCTTTTCTCAAAAAACACAAGAAAAAAAATGTGTTGCAGTAAAATCTTCTCCGCTTGAACTCATTTTTTGAATTGCATACAAACAGAAACTTCACGTGAAAAGACCATCACGCTTTACCGCCTTTTTGTTCGACAAGGAGAAATGCAAGCTTTTTTAAAAAAAAAAACAGAAGCTATTCCAGAGACAAATAAAAAAGTTATGTTTAGAATAAAATATGGATGTATAAGACTTGGGCCCTCATTTTATTATGGCCCTTTTCAATCTTTAAAAAGTTACCAGCTAGACATTAATCAAAGGGTGATGGGCAATTTTGTATGGACCCCACCCCCCCCCCCCCCTCCAACAGTAACGGGCTGCAGGTCTATATGTTCATTAGGACCCAATAAAACACAAAATACTTATCTTCGTAGCAAAATCAATGGGATTTTTTTAATGAAAACAAAGGGCCAGGCAAGGCAAATCATCTACATACGTGTTCATTTTCAAACAAATTCCATAGTTCCATACGATAAGATTATGATTTTTCAAGAAAACCCCATACATCGGTGATCGTCGCCATAGAAAAAATACATCATATTGCCAAGATCTATAAACTGGCACATGTTTCATCACTGTTGGTGGGTGGGGATATTTTTACCCATCGTCCTTTATATGCAACATTGCGGGCTTGTGTAGCGAGCAAGTAATTTTTTTTTTCAATTTTAGAACTGTCAATAAAGTATGAACTTCACGTCTCAATATGTGGATAATAATGTCAACTTTTCCGGTCATTTTGAGAAAAATAAATATTCGTACTCCCCACTCAAATATATGAGCCCTTGTCGGGGATAGAACATCGCATGATACTTTAAACTACTGTTGAATTAATTTATATAACTCTCATAAATAAATAATATTACTTTTGGCAATTGTTACTGACTGAATCAGTGTTCTCGTTGGATGGCAAAATTACTAATTCTAGATGGACGAAGTCGCGGGCAGAAGCTATTAAATAATAAATATCAGGGGAGACAATGTCACACCGATTGACCTAGTCCTAGTGGCTCTTGGCTTGTACTTTGGGTACTAGACAAACGCTATAAATACTTTTATAGAGAAATATACACTTAAATACATAGAAAACATCCATGACTCACGAACAAATATTCGCGCTCATCTCACAAATATCTGCCTTTAAGGTGATTTGAACCCAGGACCGCTAGCTTCGTAGGCAGGGTAAAAAAATAACAAGCTGTTGCCCCCGACTCCTTCCGTGTAGAAATCTTTTATCGCAGGTAAAAGTACCCTATGGTCGGGAATACTGATACTGCAAGTAGTATCTAACAAATTTAATAACATGCAAAATAGACCTTAACACGCAACCCAGTAAAGTACATTTTGCTTTTTATTGAATTTGTTACTAACGTACCATCATTCCATCATTCCATCTTAGTCCTCAGGGTTGGCAACGCATTTGCAGTCTTACGCTTGCAGTCTTGTGAATGCGAATGTCTATGGGTCACAGTTTCCACTTACCATCTGGTGGCCTGTGTGCTCGTTTGCCTTCTCTAGGCCATTAAAAAGTGGTATTGCAATATCAGCAAAGATATTGTCTTTCGGAGTCTAAGCTATGTCCATACCAAATTTCGTCCAAATCGGTTCTGTGGTCAGCCGTGAAAGCATACCGACATTCATTTCTTTATGTGCAAGATAGAGCCGCGGGAAATCCATGTATCCATGAAATGTATACATGAAAGTATTTCGTAGGCTTTTACCGATCTTTCTATTGGCTACGTCGTAGCACCTGTAGCGCTACGTCGCGTAGACGAAAGACGATTTGTTTTTTTACGTCGGGAATATTATAGAGGCCCTGTGATATCAGCCGTACCGCCGTAAAAAAAATCCAAACCTTTGATGGTCTAAAATGAACTACGAATTATAACAAAAAAAAGACTGATGCCCAAAACAATTGAATAACGTGTAAAAAGTTAGCAGTTCACTGTTACCGAGCCTATTCTCTATTCAAAAAACTAACAAGGTTATTGTTAAAGTATCAGGGATTCCCTAAAGTTTTCCCTAACATTAATATGATAAAATGCATTACAAATAATTAAACAAAAAGAGAAAGAAAGTAAGAAAATCATTTATACGTGACAAATATAAACAATCACAGATACAAACGTACAAGAAGAAAGTAGCCACGAAGTGGTCCCTACTCAGCGTAATGGCATTAAAGTCAGCGCTGGTCTTCTGTTGGACAAGAGACCGAAACAAATCAAAGACGTGTAAAAAGTTAGCAACACTTCCTTATAGACGGACCTGCTTTATTTAAAAACACTAACGTGTTGTAAAAGTATTACAATTCCAAAAAAATCCAAAACTTTAGTGGTCTTGATATGGACTACAAATTATGAAAAAAAAAGACACGTCCGAACCAAAACAACAACGTGTTAAAAAGTTAGCAGTTCACTGTAGAACCCTCAGTGACACCGATAGGGGTGACCTAGAGTCCTGCTGTAAGGAGTAGGATTCAGTAGGAAAACAATGAATGCATATTATAAATTATAATATTATATTATTAATTATATTATTCTTTTTAGATTAACAACACTCCTATCGTCCCCGTCTGTCTTAGTAGATACTAGAATATTCCATTTTTTACAAGTCCAGTGCTATTTGCGAAGAAAACTACAACATTACCAATTTAAATTTAAAATTAATTCATGAAAACGATTGTTTAACTAATGGATTTACTGTAATTAAGGTACTAGAAAAACCGTCTACCTAAAATGACCTTTCTGAAGTTGAATCAATAGCTAAAATAAATATTTATAGCCAAATTTATTTTCGTTTTATAAAGAATTTAATGAAAATAATTGAGTATATTTCAGGTAGGATGTATGTATTTACGATTGGTCATATTTCTGAGTATACCTTAATACAAATGGACATATTTCTGTGGAGTTATATTATATCAGATAATTTTACCATGGGGCATGGTGCCTTAACTCATTTGACTGTTTATATGATTTACAAAAAAATAATATTTATTTGTTGTAATTTTTTCTCCACCACCACGCCGCAGCTCCCCTATTTCTTTTTCTGTTAAAGAATATTATTATTATTATATAAGTTATTTTTACTTTTATTACTTCCATTAAAATTCCGCATTTTGACATTTCCAAATATTATTGTATTCTTGACATTTTATGATTGTAGCGTCTGAGCTATATTTATTTAGCTTTTTACTGTTTTAATTTTGTTTCATTATTACCTTTGTACACATTGACATTATTTGATATTAATTTTTTTACACTGATTATCTTATTGTGAATTCATTATAACTATGCGACGTATAATCATATAATTTCGAATATGAAAAAAATTACTACCACTACTTATCACTAATACTACATTTATAACTTTGAAAAAAACACTACATTTCATTAAGGCCAAGTGCGAGTTTTTAACACGCCTAGTTTTTTATTTTTCTCATAGATTTTCCTTAAATCTATAAGCAATTACCTATATTTTGTATTTTCTTTAAAATTTTAGGCTCAGTAGCTCCGGAGATCCGGGGGGGGGGGAGGAATTGTCACTTTTCGTCTCCTATCATGAATACAATCAAAACTATTTATTTTACAATAATAACAATAATATATTGGAGATTCTCATAACAAAACCCTTTCATTTGATACATGACACAGTACGGGATTGCAAAAGTTTTTTTTTAATTTCCTAATTTTCCTCCGAAAATGAACCTTATTTACAACCTTATTTGCACATCTGTGTTTGGGTCATCAATTTACAAATGTGTACCAAATGCTCGCATGCCTTCTAATTGCAATTAAAAAAAAAACAAATCAATCGGTCCAGTAATTTCGAAGCAAAGTGGCTGTGACAGACAGACGGACAGATAGACGCACGAGTAATCCTATAAGGGTTCCGTCTTTTCATTTTTTGTACAGGTGTCAGGCTCTCTATTGAACTTGATTCTCGGTAGAAGCATATTATTGATATTGGCATTTTCTGGTATTTTAAACGTTACTATCGCTCTTATTTACTTGACTATAATGATAACAATACAATAACATTGTCACAGACAGTATCGTTTTACCCCAAAATATGTATATGTTTGGGTCCTCCGCTCCGCTCCGCTCGTTCCCCATCCATTTCTATAGCCGACCCGTTTTTTTTCTATAAATGTAAATATTTCACGATTTTTTATTAAAAACTAACCTAACCTATAGGGTTCTACACAATGGTCCTGGAATAAATTCTGTAATATTTACAGTTACAGAACAAAAGCGGATTGGCAAATGATACATTCGGCCAAACATATTTCGGTCAAAGGGCTACCATGTCTTTGTTTAGTGCCCAAAGTACAAGCCTAGAGCTTAGTTTGGGATTAAATCAATTAGCGTAAGGTTATTCGTTTGATTCACACACCCTTGAGATGTTTACTGCTTCCCTTGTTATTACAGTAAAACTATTTATTAACTTGAACAATAACCGCGACGAGTTTTCTTGAGGCCTGACCTAGTGGATTACATCTTTTACGCCTTTTTTATGAGGTCGACCGCGGTTATCATTGACATGCTGATGTTAGTCACCTGGATCACGCATAGGCCTTCTGCACTATTCTGCAGCTCTAGTAGAGTCAACAGCATAAATAAGTGATAATTTATGTACCTTGTCGCTTTCAATCGGTTCACAATTTTGTATGACATTTGAATCACGACGTTAAAGTGACAAGGTACATATATGATCACTTATTTATGGTGTCGACTGTACGTATTAAAATCTAAATAAAAAAAAAGTAAAATGAAATTACAATTAGGGAATGCTGGTGTAAGCCTTATTTTGACCGTAAACTTACTATTCTGTCAATGAGTACCTTGATGAGGATGACTATGACCTTTAAAACTAAAGTTTTTTTATTATTTTTAACATACCTTTAGTGTTTCTGTCTATTTTATTATTATTAACATACCTTTAGTGTTTCTGTCTATTTTATTATTATTAACATACCTTTAGTGTTTCTGCCTATTTTATTATTATTAACATACCTTTTGTGTTTCTGTCTATTTTATTATTATTAACATACCTTATGTGTTTCTGTCTATTTTATTATTATTAACATACCTTATGTGTTTCTGCCTATTTTATTATTATTAACATACCTTATGTGTTTCTGTCTATTTTATTATTATTAACATACCTTATGTGTTTCTGCCTATTTTATTATTATTAACATACCTTATGTGTTTCTGTCTATTTTATTATTATTAACATACCTTATGTGTTTCTGCTTATTTTATTATTATTAACATACCTTATGTGTTTCTGTCTATTTTATTATTATTAACATACCTTATATGTTTCTGTCTATTTTATTATTATTAACATACCTTATGTGTTTCTGTCTATTTTATTATTATTAACATACCTTATGTGTTTCTGTCTATTTTATTATTATTAACATACCTATGTGTTTCTGTCTATTTTATTATTATTAACATACCTTATGTGTTTCTGACTATTTTATTATTATTAACATACCTTATGTGTTTCTGAATATTTTATTATTGTTAACATACCTTATGTGTTTCTGTCTATTTTATTAGTATTAACATACCTTATGTGTTTCTGAATATTTTAATATTATTAACATACCTTATGTGTTTCTGTCTATTTTATTATTATTAACATACCTTTTGTGTTACTGTCTATTTAATTGTTTGTTATTTTCCCGTTTGTACAATAAAGTGTTTATATAGGTACATACATAGATACATTAACATTACTATTTTTGCGCAATATTATTTGATTGATAAATTTGAAATTGAATTGAATGTAATAATATTTCGAATTAAATGTTAATGTCTTTACTTAATGAAAAAATAGCTCACATTTTGACTGATTTTTAGTATTTGTTGTTTTTCTTTAGGGTTTAAACTTTAATCATTTCAAATTTGACGCTTGTACCTTTTACCTTTTTTACAAATGGTACCTACAAAAAAAAAAACTTTAGTTTTCAAGTTTCTTTATTAATATTTATTTGTTATGAAATCCACCACAATAATACATATTCCGAAAAAAAATCGCTATCTCTTACGGTTCAAATGTTTTATGAAAATATTTGAATAACAAGTATTTAGGTACCTACGTATAATGTTTCAAACTTTACATATGCTTTTAAAATGTAATCAAAGGTTACATTAAAACCGTCATCCCAAATGTTATCGGCCTTATCTCTCACTAAAATCTAATCTCAGTTTAACCAACATGCTAATTGCAGTGTATTTGTTATTATATTTAACAAAGCCAACGACCGCAGTATCACACAATACGTCATCACAATCGGTACCGCGATCTAGCAATTGTAACTAATTTTGTCTAACTAGGCGTGTCACCGGCGTCCAACATCTTATCTAACGCATCGAAGGCGTATCACAAAAACAAAACACGCGCTTGTAAACAAACTCGAGCCAAATAGTATTCATAAAGCGAGCGGGCGCCGCGGCGCTCACTCCGCGCCCGGCCGTCGCCCCGCACGTACGCCTCGCGATGATAGACTTCGCGCGAACCTACGACCCGAACATGTGCGAGATCTACCTCCCCCCCGCCGGCCTCGCGCCTGCGCCCGCGCGCCTCGATGACTTCAAACAAGTCTTCAACAAGGGGCCCGCCTCCTACATCTACGGAAACTACTATTCCAACCCTTCCTACGACTCTTATGAAGAAGAAACCTCCGCAAACGTTTACCACAACCTCGTCACCCGAGAGTACCACCGCGATGAGTGGAAGTACAAGTTGGTCGTCGACTGGAATGGAGAAGATACTGTCTCTTGGATTCTGGATACAGCATACAGCATGGGATTCAGTGAATATGACGTAGCGTTCTACAACTTTAAGATCACAGGGCACGAACTCCGAAGCATGAAGAGGGAAGACATGCTGAGTCGGATCGCGAGTCCAAATATAGGCGATATTAATCTGGCCACGAGGATCGGCAGTGCTTTTTATGACAAACTCCAAGCGCGTATCAACGATGAGCTGTTGCGGCAGTCTTCTGTTTTCCGGTACGCCGAGAGTGATCCCTACCAGCAGCAGGACCACGTCCCCACGATGTTGGACTTGGATATGGATCACAAGAACAGGTTGTACGCGTCGGATTACAAGCCGAACAACAGCAGCCTCCTTCAAGCGTGTGACTCGAGCGACGATGCTGAAGACATATATCGTAACTCGGAAGCGGCCTCCCCTGAATGCTCGTACGGGAGTGACGTGAGCAAGTCCGGGGACGAGGACGATAAGAAGAAGCCGTTCAAGCGGCCGCCCGGCCGGCCAAAGGGAAGTGGGCGGAAAGTGTGCAAGCGCCCTCGAAGCGTCTCGGTGCCAGAGTTCCTCAGAAATCTCCTCTTCGATCCGGAATATTGCCCGTCGATAATCAAGTTTGAAGACCACAAACAAGGCAAATTCAGGTGAGTCTTAATTAACTTTGCTGTGCAGCAAAAACTGTGTCGTGACTGAGATATTTCCTCGCATCTGTATACATATATTATGTTCCGTTCCATTATTTATCACGTCCCAGGCACGTGGACGGTCACACTTGTTTTAGTGCTGCACTATTACAATAAGCCGGCCATTGTTGATGCTTTATTGTCGTGGTCATTGGTTGAAGCTTTAAATATAGCCGTTGCCAATTTCAATACGTTAAAATGTACCTATAGTTAGACATTCTTAGTCTCGCTTTCGTATCAGAAATGTTTTTCCTTGAGTTTTTAGTGACCTACATTCGGCATTATGCAGGTTGTCGAAAAAAACACATATATTTAGAAATATTCTCAAAAAAAGCACCGAGAACGTTCTCGAAAACATTTCAAGTTGTTAAAAAGTGGTCTTTTCATATTCATATTAAGATCCCCTTTTGATGTTTCCGATCTTCTCGTATTCTATAGAAAAGTTAAACAATATGAGAAGTTTCTTGTCGGTACGCGTAGGACAGTTATTATGCATATGTATATGCATACGAGTATTATCACCCAGAAAAAATCAAGATAATTACACTATAATTACACTTCTCCTTGAATCGAAGCCATCGATTGTGATGACCAATTACTGCTTCAGAGTGATTAGTGGCCAGTCGTCATGAGACGGCGGCTCTGATGACCTTATAACTCGCTCCATTTGTCAACAGAATGCAAATAACGTGCATTATAAACGACTACTAAATACGTTGCCAGCTTTAAAAAACTATGATAAGATGTTGTTTGTATTAAGGTATGCACCTTATTTTATTGTCCACTGAATTTCTTGTATACGCGTCAAAAGTGTCGGAAAATAAAGAAAATATCTTTAGAAGTTTGGTTATGTAGACGTATGGATAACGAAAATTATTCTCAAAAACAGCTTTTGATTTACGTAAGTTTGCGAGGCAACAACCAAAATTCAACAAAACAAGCCAATTCATCCTTAAAGAATCGTCGAGCCAAATGCTTCACGTGATAATTATGTAAAATTGTTTAAAACCGGTTTCTCACATAACTGTGTGTATATCAACAAGTTCCACAGAGACATAAAAAATGAATTGAAACCAGAAAAAATGCCGTCAGCTCGAGTAAACCGGATGGATGATTTTTTGTTTGTGTTTTTGCAACTCACCTCGAATTTGTTAAGATTTGCTATGCAGATTTGAATATTGTCTGCGTACCAAATCGATTTTTCGAAAATAGACGAAGACCAGTTTTAACCGTCGTTTTTATAATGTCAAATCAAGAAGGAACATTATTTAAGTTTTTGTGGTAAACTTAAATAATGTTTCAAAATTCACGCCGTATTTGTTCTAGAGCATGGTGACCTATTTTTTCGCCTCCTTGACCTTTTTGTAGTTACAGTGGCTGAGGACTGCGAACAACACAAGCATGATATATTTAAACGCTTTCTTGAGAAATAACTCAAATTAGAATTACTTCTTCTTCCTAATCAACTTGTCATTTTCAATTATCTTCCGATATTGTATCAAAAGCATCTTCATTTTTTTCTCCATCTTTTACTATTGTTCGTCAATCAAGTACCTGATTTAGTTTTAGTATTTCTCAAGTCTTGCCTTAACCTTGTGCGCTGTCCTCGTCCAATGCTTCGCATGTTGACATTGCAACTTTAACACCTTCATCTCTGTTTACACTTATTACAACTTAATAAGGCTCATTTTGCACCAGTCTGGGTACTTTCTAGGCTTGTGTGATGTAACAATTGCAATTATTGTAAGTCGTAGCTCCTCTGCGTTGCTATCTCGGATGATGAAGGATTTTGTAACTTCTTTGCAAAGGAATAACTGTATTTTCAATTTTATCAGATCTTCGGAATGCTAGATATCATGGGCAATGATATTGATAAGATAATTATAGTATTATTGTTTATTATGGCTGTGCAGTTGGAATCATATAAGATATAATACGACCCTGTAAACCTTACTTTACGGTTTAAAGTTGTCAAAATGAATTAGCTGACAAAATTCCTATTAACAGCGCATGATTGAATTGTCATATTTAAATTTTCAACGCAAAAGGTAATTGTCTGAGTACATCAGCAGAACACAACATTGTCCTCTACCTGGTCCATCAGTTTCGTTAATATACCACAGTACGTTATTGTTATGTCCATAAAAAAGATGAAATATTTGATAACCTTTTTCGTTTAATAAATAATATGCTTTATTGGAAGATGGGAACCTGTTTGCAGTAGGTATTATGCCCAGCGCCGGGTTTGGCTTGATGGCCGCTGCAGCATTCTGCAACAAGGTCGCCGATGTACACATGTAATGCAGTTTTTAACCGTCAAGAGTCTTGGCTCAAGATTTCTATAATATATGTACTACAGAATCTGTAGTATAATATCTCTATTGGAATATTTTGTCCTTGTTTAGAAATATGAAGAATTTTTTTTATAATCTTAGTAAAATTTACATCTGGTCTGAATGTTAATTTTTTCTGATCTTCGAAAGCATATTTTTATAGAATGACTCTATTTTAGATTTAACAGTTTAAAACAAAGTCATTTTGAATTCTTGTAAAGTAAAGTACACATGTAGGTTTAAGTGTATATATTCAATAACATTGAAATAAATATTGATGCACCTTTTTTTATTTATAATATTTAAACAATTTCTAAACATTATTTTTTTACCGTTTGAAAAAAAAATTGGGAATTACTTGTATCTTTAACATTAATTATACACGTTATTGTCTTTACCACATTAACAAATTCATTAACGCTAGTTACAGGCATACATTAGCATAGTCATTAATGTAGTATTATCTGTACTAAATGAAGGTTTTTAGGGTTCTGTATTATTATTAATAATTGATTTATGAAGAACAAAGAAGTCTTAGTTGACATCACTTCTTCCAACACGAATGACGGTCGTATTTTTTTTTAAATTGTTACTTATGTTTAACAAATAAATTTATCTTTATCTTTAAATAATAAGGCATGATACGGCAATCTTCTTTTAACCAGAAAATAAGTAAATTATCATTTAGCATTAGACATATCAATAATTTTAGATATAAATTAGAAATCATCCTTAATCGATTGGCACAGTAGTCTTGATGCCGACATAATGATAATTTTTACATACATTGTTTTGTACACGAAGAATCTCATATTTCATAACATGAGTTATATATGAGATTTAGGTATACCCGTACCTTGTACCTTTTGCAAGTTATGTGTAATTTGAAGAGCGCAGAAAAACATATTTTTCTCATTGTTTTTATATACTTAATAATAATGTATTCTGGACTGGATGGCGAAAACGGGAGATCGGGCCTTGTGGCGAACCCTGGGGGAGGCTTACGTCCAGCAGTGGACTGCAATAGGCTGAAATGATGATGATGATGATGAATAATGTATTCTGTATATACTGCATATATATAAACGCAACAAATCACGCTTGACTTTTTTACACATCATTCCGACAGCGCACGAGTCGAACCGGTTATATAATTCACACTGTTCGCAGAATCGCCTTTATTTACAAACATTACAATGCACATAGATACACGGAATACATGAAGTATTAAATACCAGTACAAACTTATCTTCGCGGTCAGTCCCGCGCTAGCGTCGAAGACAACTCGTCAATTTTGAACCTGTTGATGTTGTTTCCATTTTTAGCCACACGTTGTAAATAAGTTTGTAAATTCGACTGATTGCCGGTATTTTTAATCGGTAAATGAACACTTTTAAATTTGGTTTTTCGTGACGTTTAATTCGGTTTAATTACTTTATTCATTGGTTAGCGATTAGCAGGTACTGTTGATCTGTTCCTAGATAACTATTAATAGAGTTTGCTGTTAGCTACCTACGACAAAGATGGCGCTTATTATCATAACTCTTAGAACAAATAGGAAAGTGTATTTATTTATATTATTAACTAGTGACTATAACCATATTAAAAAAAAATAGACTTAACAGCTGTCAAGATATATTGATGATTAAGATTTAAGTTTATTAGATTTTTTACTTTAGTTAGCTTTGTCAGCAATTCAACGTAACAGCGCTTTACGTCGTTGTAAGCGTCATCCACGTTTTTTTTATTCCTTAACATAGTAAAGTCAACCACATAACCTTGGTTTTATATCATGCCAATATTATCTAAGCAGACACACATGTAAGCAAATCGGAAACGTTTTTCTGGTTGTTTTTAAATATATTTTTTGTACTTTTGTTTTTGTTGGCCGTCTCCCTCGTTGTGAGTGACCGATGACTTGTATCATTCATCGAATTAAATCGATTTGGCAGGTTGGATACGGCTATCTTGAATTTATAGGCATACAAAATATAAGCGGGATGTATGCTGTGACATTCCAGACCATTTGTACCCTAACCAATATTAATAACAAAGGAATTGTAATTGTTAGGTTTTACTTCACATAAAACTTGAGAGTCTAAGCCACTTAACAACTGAAGCTTAAACCTCGGACAAAAAGCATAAAGCTCAGTTTGGGACTAGGTCAATTTTAGTGAGATTGTCCCCTGATATTTATTATTTTATTTTATTTTATTACAAGAGTAGCAACGACCCATTGCACTGTCGGATATTGAATCCCTTATCTACAATAGTCGCAGTATTCTTATGTTCTCAGAATAGTACATTGTTGCCTAGGCGCGGAAAGTAAGGGATTTCCTGACGAGGTGGTTAGCATAAAGTGTTTTCATATGGTTTTTTTACTCCTAGGAGTAAAATGAGGCTCTTTCCGTCCTTGTCTTTCAATCGGAAAACCGTTTTTTCCGAGCATGTTTGAAAAAAAAGATTTATTGGTATTATTGTACGCATTAGTCAACATAATTAACGCATTGACGGCCAGGTTTACATATTTTGATACAAAATGGACTACATACAGAGGTCTTTGTAGGGAGCGAGTTGACTTAACATGGACCTGCTGCATACTAATTCATTTTTTTATGCCTTGGACAATGCAGGCGAGCGCACTGGCCATCTGATCGCAAGTGGGATTTGTGACCCATAGAAATTTGCATTCTGAAGACTTCAATCTAAAGACTGCAATCCTATCACCACAAATGCGTTGTCACCCGTGAGGACTAAGATGGAATGTGTGTATGATAGTAATTTCACCAGTTGTCTTATCCCCACACCGGAACACAACCATGTCCACATTGCTGCTTGACGGTAATTCAGGGTCCTACCACCATTTTAATACCTTCGAGGAGTCACCAACCGTTTAAACCACAATCAGGAGGTATTCTTTTCTTAAACTACTCTCCATGTACATAATTAACCAGCGACCTCAGGTTGCTCCACGCGTTCGTAGACACGTACACCAAAGTTAGGTGCCTATTATTCGTGCTACCACTTTGGCCGGCTTGTAATGTTATATAGATGAGCCTGCGAACAAAGTAAAAATACACGCACTTTAACGTTCTTGTTACGCTTTGAGCGCACCACTTATACTCGCCGGGTAATAATTCGTTTACGAAAGCAACGTAATAACAAAATTAAAAACCTTTTAATACCTAAATAGTTTGGTATATTTTGTTGTTAACTGCGTACTTACTTAACTGCAAGTAAAATTTTGTTTTCCAAAGTATTCCATTGTTGGCCGTCGCTGTTTGAAAATATTCGGTAATATCATCCTTAATTTAACACTATTCCAACCGCGGGAACAAAAAACCGCTTGACCCGACGTTCCCCGAAAACTATTATTTTTTAATGATTCCATTAGAAGGGCGGGGTGCAGCCGCGTATAGATTTTTCTTTTTTCTTTCTCCCCCGTTGCTACGCGCCCAAGGCCACTTCCGTTTCCGCCCTGTTTTTCGAGATTCCCTGAAAACGTACGAAAAAGTGACATTAATTAATTTGGATCTTAATTAAGGGGCCCTTAATAAAATGTAATTCGCTGAAGAATGCTGCAAAAACTCAACGATATTTTTTAGCATTTTCCAATAGGATTTTAGGAAAAGAAAAAATTGTAAAAGTACTTGTGTCACACGTATAGTCACATTCATACTGCAACACACACACACACACACACACACACACACACACACACACACACACACACACACACACACACACACACACACACACACACACACACACACACACACACACACACACACACACACACACACACACACACACACACACACATATTTATGAGTACGAGTATACAAACATTACATACAAAAATAAATATATTTATTTGAACTTTCTGCACATTCAATTAAGGTTTAGTTTATCATTCCGTAGCACACAGGTGATTTGGAACTATATTCGACATTGGCTTAACAACGTTAGAAATACAAATGTCTTTACTTTATTACGCATAGGGAAACTAAGGTGATAGAGGCGATAATTCTACAAAAAAATGCCATTTTTAATAAATATTTAGTTTAATTGTTGATGTAATAAAAGAAAATTATATTTTAAACATTATGCAAATGCATGAAAAATTTAATAAAAAAATAAAAACAGAAAAACAAGAATTTTTATATGAATACAACCGTTGTGGTATAAAGTGTGTGGGAGTAGAATGTTCTAAATCTTTATACAATCATGATCTTTCTTTTTTTACGTTTAAAAATTATGAATGTTGTAATTTTCTCAATACGATCATGTGAAGGATTCAAAATACCTACCACAATTTTAACTAAGTTATAATTTTAATGTAGTTTTTTTTTCTGTGTAGTTTTAATTTAAGTCATGTTGGTGAAAATCAGGCATTTTCATCTACTTATAGTTACATTTCAAACAAGTAATTTTTATTAAAAATAATTTTAACTTATGTCTACCTAGTCAGCGTATGGGCCCCATACACGTAAAATTTTAGAAAAGTCAAGTTAAGAAGATCTCAATTTGGAAATAAACGTAGCCTCTTAACTTAGCCTCAAGATGGAGTGCACGACAGCCTACTTGTCCAGCCTTGCTAGCTAACACACAGAAGATTCCAAAAAAACATTTATTACGTATCTCTATATAAAATCAGCCATTCGTCAAGATATTTACATAAAACAATCTCTAACTTGACCTTTATTTTCCGACGTAAAACGGAGTAATGGTCGTAAGGTTAAAGTTGAATACGGCTTTATTCTACACACGCGTAATTCGGTAGAAAACACCCAATCGGCTTGATTTGGTAGCCTCATTCACTGTTAACGACTGGTTTTATTTGATGTTATTGGTTAATTATAATTTGTACCTACTTATTTATTTGTGTTGCCATAGGTAGTTGACTCGGGACTTATTTAAATAAATAATCGTTTTTAAGTCTGCCACTGTGAAGGGTAAGACAATCAGTGAAATGATTAGCATAAAGTATCGTCTTAATCTTTAAAGTTGGCGGAGCTACAGCGCTTCTAATATCCCTGGACGTTTACTACCTGGAACTTGGGTTCGCCAGTTCATAAAAGTGTGGCCTGCCAAATCGCTTGCTTTGTCCGTGTCATTTTTATAAAATAATTGAATGCTATTTCTGAAAAACAAATTACATCGATCTGTTTATCCATTTGGTCGCACAAAAAACGCCCTTTTACGTGGCTGTTATTGGAAACGACATCATCAAAGGGACTTAAATAAGGTAGCTACAATTATTCCTTTTAAAAAGGCACACCTCTTAATGTTAAACATTCTAGGTTTGTGGAATTGAAATGTGCTATCTGAGATTTGCAAAATGGTACTTACTTTTTTTAGAAACTTTATTATTGTTTCTTAGTGAATCAAAGCGAAATATACCTGATAATTATTAAAACTTTTAAACCTATATAGTAGAAGTAAAAGCTTTTAAATAATATTCTTAAGTTTACTGTAGTATTGCAAGTTTTAAACCAACATTATTAACATCAACCTATCGAAACGTTCGCTAACGAATTAAAGAAAATACGGCGGAACAAAAACCGTCTGCATTTGGAGCTAAGAAAAATACGTAGTACGTTGCGACCCCGCCGTCGCTATGGCAACCCCGGGAAGCCTCAGTCACGTGTCACGGGCATTTCCGCTCTTTTTCTCGCGTTTTTTCCCCCCTGGGGGTGGCGCGCTGGGAGGGGGAGGGGGGCTCGTGTACGCGACTTAATTGCGTCTGTGAGTGTGGTGCCGAGAAATTAGAGCGCGAGTAGTCAAGACACAGAGAGAGCCGGGTTTGTTTTGGTTTTTATGATTAGTTTTTTGTGTGAGTTTGTCTGCGTGGAATATATACCGCTGTTTAATTGGGAATTATTATTTTCTGGGACTTTAAGCGATTTAATTCTTCACTTGGTAGCGAAGAAAACGCCTTTTTTAATATCTTGTCATGTTAAGGGATAATGTTGTAATTGCGTCTTTCCTAATCCTATCAGAGATCACTTCAGTTAGTGAATAAACTACAAATAAATTAATTCAAATGTTAAAAAATAATTGATCACCACTCAATTAGGTAACTTATACATTTCCAATTACGACAATAATTAAATTATTATACCTTGCATACTAATGTGACAGGTTTTTAAATGTTACGATTATTCACCATAAAAATGAGGCTACACATATAAAAATATTAATTACATGTATAAAAATAAATATGATCTGGTTCGCCCTACTGCACGTGTTATACAAATAATATAATTTATTATTGAAATGCAGAAAAACAATTAAATATGTCAAGTAACATTAAAGGTCATTTATATAGCTAATTACAAGCTGAAGTGCGATAAGCACCTTGCGCGCTTGTGATTCTTTACAAACGACAGCCAATTAGCGTCTACCAACTCATTAAATTGTACTGCTGTGTGTTAATTGAGGGTATTTATTACATTTTGGCTTAGCAAACAAGGAAATATTCAAAAGAGTCTGGTCATCTATATGGTATTTAATTTTTTGTTTATAAAAACATGCGCATCAAACTTATCATTCAATCTTTTTTTCATTCAAAAATGTAGGCTTTATTAGCTTTTAAAATAAATGACTAACATGAATGGATACGATATTTTTTTTAAATAAAAAATACGCTTTATGTGACTTCCCAAACCAACGATTGAACTTCGGACCGACTACACTCTAATAAACAACAAAAGAGAAACCTTGCCACCAGCTAATCTACGTTATATTCAAACGGTTTGTTCAGTATTCGTTATTAAAAGACAACCATCCAAACACCCAATAAATAAACAACACAAAAGCACGATAAACCCATCGAGAGCTCTCTGTATCGCTCCCACTCTGCGCCGCCTGCACCAGAGTCCCTGTAACATTTCTTTTTCGTGAAAATCTATTTATAACTAGAACAGCCCGAGTTTAAGGTTACTCAACCCAAGCCCAATCTTACGTCCTACCGAATAAAGTTGATTCTCCTTTGAAACATGGAACTGCGTAGTAACGTATACATTTTTTTCTCATAGTGGCTCTATTATATTGATTAGTAAGCCCCCTCCCGGAAGGGGGGGGGTGTCTTTTGTACGATTTTTCTCAGCTTTCCTTTGTTTTTCATCTCGTATTTTACTTGTAAAGAGAAAACGTGAATGAACGCGTGTACAGTACACGTGTAAGACTAAAAATATTATTCATATTTTAGCTTCTGTCAGCTGTTTCTAAGCGTTTTTTAACCGACAGCGAATCATAACAAAGAAGGTAATGTGTTTGTTGTCTTATAAGTCTGTACGCTTCCTTAGTAGGATGTCCTGATTTGGCCGGAATATTGCAGGGTTATTTTTTTAATGCTGTTGTGCGAATTTAAAGTATGTTATTACGCAGACAGTCTTCGAAGTCTGTTTTTTGATAGTAATGTTTTGAGCACGACATTTAGGCACATAATACAAGAGTAAAAACCCACTCTCTCAAACTAGTTACGTAAGAACTACGCAAGATACAAACGAATTCACCAGGTATAGTCATCGATATAATATACAGCGTCTGCCAAATGCAGAAATAGCACTAAAACTGATTCTATTTGTCTTGCAAGGGGCCCTAGAAGTACTAAAGTAATTGTTTTGTTTCTGTAAACTGTACTACAAATTTCATTACGATAGTCCGACGCCATAAATATTCCAAAAAAATATTTAGTATTTAACTGAAAGTTCACCGTTTTAAATTAAATAAGAAAACCAAAAAAAAAGTAGGTTAATTGAGTCAATTTTGTTGGCAATTCCGAATATTCGTAGCAAAACAATATTAATCTCCAAATGGTCCGGAACATTTTTATCATCTCATTAAACACTCTACAGATATGAATGACTTGGCCCGTGGCCCCGATGATATTTGCACGGCGGGATTTCCCAGTATAAAACTCACACATACGCACACAAACAAGTGCCATAAATACGCGTGCGCGGGGGCATTCGCGAGATCGGATTAATTACGAACCGACTAGATTATTGCTTGATCTTTATTTGAAAATGACTAAATAAGAACGTTAATTGTTAGTTTAGAATAAATCTTAATGCTACATGTATTATAGTAGTTTACTTTTTTTTTTATAAAAGCCTAGGTCAATGACCTTAGTCTAGTTGGAATCTAAGAAGTCGATGCTTTCTCTTTCCAATATAGGATGAAAAGGATAAAGAGAATTTTCATGTAGGTCACGTGTTTGTGACAGTGTGGACGAGACTTTAGGTTAAGTTTAGTGTTAGAGATCGTTGACCTTTTAATAATAATAAAAAATCAGACCCTTTTCTTAAGTTATTTAGATTGTAACAGTAAAAAATATATTGAAAGTTAGTTAAGTAAGTTAAGATTACAAATCAACGTCTTTTAGCCGTATTTATTTATCTATATCAAATAGGTAGGTAATCTATTTTGGAAAATTAAACACAAAAAACAATACTCATGTCCAGTTTTATTCAATACAAACAGCCCTTATTATTAGGTCATATACGAATAAAGCTATAAGAGTCGTGTATCGCTGACCCTTAACTGCCTGAGAATTGACAGAAATCAGAAGCCGTACTTTGATAATCGAAGTTCGAAGTTACGTTAGCTCCATCCCTTTCTCTCGATATAGTCTCAAACGACGAGTGATAGGGATGGCGCTAACGTTTTCATAGCAGGGTCTCAGGCAGTCTCAGCTCATACGAGTAGTCATAATGACAATAGACAAAGCAGTATTGGATTCCGATAAGATCTCTTAAGTGTCTGTGGCATGACGTCACAGCTGCGCCGGCGCCGCCAGAGCGCTGTGCACACTGACCAGTTATAATATAATTACTAACGTTTATTGATATTGAAGAAAAGGTATTTTTAGTTCAATATAATGGGTTTTAAGGTTGTAATTCGCGAGTGCTTATTTTGGAGTTAATGTTTTTTAGAACGGATATATGTTCAGTCTTCATTTCATAGTGAAAACAAGCCATTATGAACTTTATATTTCGAGTTATAAGGTTAGAAGTGGTAATTCTTAAATGAGGTGTTATAGTAGGGTTTAACTTCGTCAAATTTTGGTTGTAAAAAAATGTTAAGCAGTTGACAAGGCAGATACGTCCTTTATTGTAGGGTTGTCAATTGGTGGTAGAAACGGTTTAAGCGCCATTGTGGTTTTATGACAGAAAAGATTATTGCAAATTTACTGTTGATTTTTCTATATATTTAAATCATCATTTTCATCTCATCATTAAATATAAAAGGAACATTTTTTTTAATGCACCTGTTATTTATTAGCTGTGGAGGCACTTATATATCACAGCCTAAGCCAAGCCAATCTACTACGAAAAAACTAGTCAGCCGTACAATTATATACTAAGCGAGAGCGAGACAGCATGAGGATAACGTGAATATAATTGTAAGATTTAAGTTAAACGTTATCTCTGAATCAGCCAATTGATTAGGTGACTATATCTACATATATTTGTATATAGGCGATTATTTATATGTAAATATGCATATCTTTTGTGTGTCATAAACTGGTGACCGGCCTTGCTTAAATGTATAAATTCATAATAATATTACACGAACATTTGACATTTCAGGGGCTAATTGAAGCAAGTGACAAAATGAAAAAAAAGTTTTTTTTTGCATTTATTTGAAATTACAGATTGACATTTTAATTTTATTTATTGTAATAGAAAAATATGACACTGTATCAACATAGATGCAAAATTAATATCTTAATTCATGACCTGTTCTTAATTATATATGCAGCATGATTTGACATATTACAAAGATAAGTAAAGACTTATGTATATGACACGAAGCTGTGTTAATGTTTCTGAGAATTAAAACTGGTTGCCGGGACTTTTGACGGCGATACGTGAAGTGGAGATAAAATATAGTGAGTAAATATATACCATATACGTTCTTATATAAGCACTGCTGACTGCACTGGTGTAAGACAGTTACTGCTACGTTATAAGGTTCCTTTTCGTTACACTTAAAAAATTAACAAGTTTAATAGTTTTTTTTATTTTTAGTTTTTATTTTTTTATTGGTAGAGAAAGCAAACGAGCACACAGGCCACCTGATGGTAAGTGGAAACTGTGACTCATAGACATTCGCATTCACAAGACTGCAAATTCGTTTTCTAAATAGCTTTTTTTATGTATTTGCCATAAAAATGGGTCTGATGCAAAATCGATTACGTATAGTCGAACATACATTTTGCACGAAGAATGTTATTTCGGATCGATAAAACCAATATCGTTGATAAGTGGCATTGGGCTTATCAGAGCGGTGGTGTTGACACTTATCTGTATGGACAGTTCTGTTTGTTATTATTTATGACGCAAGGGCGAGATCTTGACAGTATTTCTGACACAATTACTAACCTGATAAAAGCAAGCTTTGAAAACCGATACGATTTGATGTCGTCGTCTATATAATATGTTAATAGTAAGCTATGATTTTTATACATCTGTGGGGTTATTATGACGTATCTGTACTATTCATTTTACGCTGTGAGAAAATGACATACTTACCGCTTACCGTGAAATCAGCTGCATAGCCATGTCATAATAACCCCAACGATATTTTCATTTAATGAATTAAAGTACCCAGTAACGCACGACGCCGAGATGACTCTAACCAGCCGTTTAACAAAATCTAGCTATAACAAATGTTTAGCCTCTACATTATTTACCAGGTAAAGAAAAACCACATACATACCCATATAATGTTGAGCATAGGGTAAAGTCACCAGTACTCGGCCAGAGACCAGTAGTCGACCTTGTATGAGTGCGAAGAGTGGGAAATATATCTTTCGTACTCTTCCCACTCATACAAAGTATAGGCAGAGGTGGACTACAGGTCTCTGGCTGACCACTGGTTACTTTACCCTACTTAAAACCTTTCAATTGAAAATATCATCGTTAATCCCTTGCTTTTCATTTAATGTTCAGTTTATAGTTTAGTTAGTAAGACAAAGACCAAAGTGCATAAAATATTCGTTGAGAAAATACACAAAATGTATAGATCCATGTATACATCTCAAAAGCATTTTGGGCAGTGTGGCAACTACAAAAACTCTTTAATAGGTATAAATTTGGTACTTTCTCTTTTAGTAAAAACTGTTCAAGTTTACTAGACTAAAAAAACAGCAATGACCACCTCAACAACACTGAAAACCTCACCTACTTAAGTCGGGGTATACCGAGGGGTATACAGAGTTCGAAAGTGGCATTTGGTCTTTCCCCGCCGACACAGTGAACAGGTTTGAAATGAAAACGTGTATTTAAAATTATATGCGGGTGCGCAGCCATACGCAACGTTATAACTAGATGATCATTTGAGTACAGTCGGATAAATGAGTCTTTCAAATTTGGCACCGCTTTCTGTGAAATAAAAATGTCGTAAGTAACCTTTTTATCGAAAGATACATCATAACATCCTCTTCTTTTCATGTGCGGAGCAAAAATTTGGATGACTACTTAACCACGCATAGGCCTTCTTGATAAGTTCTCATCGTTACATTTTATAAATACCCACTCTTAATTAATTTGTTTTATGTTCTTAGTCGTACTAAATTGACTCAATGCGTATAACGAAACTTGACCCTAAATATGTTAAAGAATGGACTTTATATGTGTCAATGCTTCACAACAACAGTTTCTTATTTGTTTCTTCAAAATTTTCTCCGAATACCTTGAATCGCACGCGGTGTGAATTTAAAAAATAAACAGTTCTCCAATCAACTGTGTGTTTAAACTCCCGTGTTCAGAGTCGATTATCAACTGTAGAAGAACGAATCATATGTGGGTATTTGTGATGCGTGCCAATTTAAGAATACAGAAATATGTGAACGCACGGTGCATAAGCAGATGGCACTTACGTCGGTCTTTTAAAAACTTTCTTTAAAATTAAATTACGAGACAGAAGCAAAAGGCGTAAGTGCCTTAAACTTTATGGTTGATTTTTCCTTTGGTTGAACACGTCAACTGACTTTGATGATGCGTTTGTTTTTAATTTAATAAGTAACTGATGATGATTGTCTTTGGACAGGTAGACGGGTGCGCCAAAGTTGAACTAAATTTTTAATGTCGATTATCGGAAATCCGAAAATGTTGTTCCTAATAATTTACATCCTAATAATCACTACTCATAACTACTTTGTTCCTAACGCTCTGAATTCCTAATCATTCAACTTCATAATGTCCGTTGCAATAAACATCGATCATACTACTATTTGTTTTCCTATATTTTCTCAACATAACCATTTTACTTGAAAAACTTTTCTCTAAAGTTAATAGTGACTGAGATCCTAAGGGTCCGTCATTACGTAGGCAGTAGGGAATAGGGACTTAGTGGCAAAACCGACTCGGATCGCGGATAGGTTAGAAGAAGAAAGCGGGAGCTTAGCTCCCGCTTTCGTCTTCGAGGTTATTTTTTTTTATAAAAGAGCAGATCATCTTTAACTTTAAAATGTTATTTAAAAAAAAAATAGGAGTTTACAAAAAGTTACATCAGTGACATTAGCACTTAAAATTTTAAGAGATATGAGTTTTATGAGCTACGTTAATAGTAAAATAAATTGTAGGAACGAAATTTTTAGGAAATCATTTTTTAGGAGCAGTGATCATTAGGAGTACAAATCGTTAGGAAAATCAATTTCGGGTGATAAACTTTAGCGAAGCCAATATGGACCCCAGGTAGACAGATAGGTATTGAGTTAAGTCATTTCGTAATCTTTATCATGAAGTCTGGGTTGTTTTGCCAAAAAATCCGTACACAAATCGTGTGTAAAACAAAGTGGAATCTTTAATACGACGAGCATGTAGCATATTAATATAGAAAGTAAAAGTAGAATTATGGGGTCAACATTCAAACTATAATAAAATTTAGTATAATATATATATATATATATATATAACTATGTATTCTTCATTAAAATTGTGTATTATATAAATGATTCTATAATTTTGTATCATGTATGGCATGAATTAAATACTTTGGGGCTGCATTTTTTTGTGTAATGGTTTAATCAACGCAACCACTATTGCTAATAAATGCAGACGCCTACGTTTCTAAAGTGATTCTACAGTAACCCCACAACTCTCTCCTTTTACGTAATAATACGACACTCACACAAAAAAAGCTAGGCTAGCGCCATCTATTTGCGAGTAGAGAAACTACAGGTCTGGCGGTCCGGTTGGCCAAGCGGTTTTTCAGTACGATACAAATTTTAAACTCTCGCTATAATAAAACTATTTAATTACCCCACGTTAGGTCAGTGTACATTAAAATTTAAGGGCCCAGAGGGCCAGCCCTGTGCGATATGACCCGCTAAGTACCCACTACTGATAACGCGTTATCAGTCATCACTGGCGGAGGGCTTAAAACGGCACCTATTACTAACGCCATTAAGGTTAAAAGGGTTTGCACTGAATTACCCTCCTTGAAAACGGGTAAATCTGTTGTGTGCAACTTTATAATTTGAAGGTTGAAATATCCGTATGTATTAAATTAAGAAGCCAACTTTTTTAAAACGGCCGTGCCATAATATTATGTTGTAGTGTGGAAATAAAAACGATTGAAGAACGTATATAGATCTTGTGAATAATACTTTTAAATATCGTTTTAGTGTAAGTACCTAATAAATGTATTCAGTATTAAACTATTTTTTTGCGTTAAGCGAAGTTTATAAATTGGATGTTGATTTTATAGTAAGTACAACATATTCAGCCTGACAACATGTCAATTACGGAGTAAAATAATGTAAACAAAATAAATAAATACAGATTCGTTTTTATTGTTATCTTGTTTGGCCAGACAAAACGGACTGACTGACTATATTTTTTGATCAGAGTTACATTATTAATCAAATATTACAATATATAAACCAATATACAAACAAAGGCATGTGTAAATACCCACATTGACGCAACTCCAACCGCATACGTATTAAAAATAAACCATCCGCAGTCCCAAGTGAAACCACTTGACGACCGACATACATTAGGGCTCTGTCATTGGTCGTTAGTCCGCATGCTTGTAGCAATCCATTGACGGGTCGTTTTAACATTTTTGAGCCGACAGCTATTGCAGCGACGTAATGAATCACGAAAAAAACACCAGAGCTATCTCGCAATAAAACCCTTACCATGAGTTACAATTACTGTACTCGCTAGCGAGTCGAATGCTCTGTCCCTCGCACTCTATAAGAATACAGTGAGGGACATACCAATCGAATCGTAAGGGGATTCGGCTTTTACACGAGCGGCCGTTCAAGTATGGCGGGCGGCGCATGCACTGTCCTGTACTAAATTCTCACTATTCAAACGAGGACAGTAATGGTTTTAACTGTATGTATGTACTTGTATGTGTAGGTATACTTAGTTCTTTGTTCCCTCGTACTCTATAAGAATAACCCGTTTTCGACGAAGCTTCAATTCTAGTAGCGGGTCTCAAAAGGTATTATTATTTAAAAGCGAATGAAACTAACAGTAACTAAGCTAAGTTTAGAGATTCCTAAAATATAAAGATATAATAAATAGGATATCAATCATTATGTTTCTAGTACAACAAGGACTAGAACAAAAACCAAAGCTTTGAAGTCTGGACCCAATAGATCGTTAGTTGAATTTTATTTTTTACAAGACAACAAGATACCATTCTGAGCCACATATGTAAATATATACAGATCAGAACATTACCCTTCTCGGGCAGTCGAGTGAAGATACATAACGGCCAGCAGCCTAAGGTCCCTTATTATTTAGTCGGCGACTTGTATACCTACATATTGTTATGTATACGTGTGTCACATGTAAACAACTTGAAACCTGTTGCAAGTTCTTTCCCCCCACTTAGGCCCCACAGGTCCCCCTCAGTTAAAACGTGACTTTGCAGATGGTAAACAAGTTTTTTGTGAGCTTTTTTCGAGACTTACGGCAAACGCTTTGAATCTAGATATGACATGACTTATTCATATAAGGTTTTTGGTTGTGTTAAGTATAATGTTAAAAAATATTTCATTCAGGTGGAGGGGAAGGTTATTTGGTTTTCAAATAGCACGGACTGTTAAAATTAACTACTGTCAAGTGCTAGATAGTATTGTGGTCTAATCGTGACCTGAAAGCGGGTGTGGTTTTGCGGGTGGTAGGACCCTGTGCAGGGTCCGTCCGGATCGCTACCACCATCTTATCCATTAACCTACCGCCAAACAGCAGTGTTCGCATTGTTGTGTTCCGGTTTGGGGATAAGACAGCCGGTGTAATGACTAGCATAGAGGCATTCCATCTTAGTCCTCTGGGTTGGCAACGCATTTGCAGTCTTATGCTAATGTCTATGGGTCACAGTTTCCACTTACCATCAGGTGGCCTGTATGCTCGGTTGCCTTCTCTATGTCATAACAAAAAGGGGGATTTTTAAATACTTTTTATTAAAGACGGCGGTTTCGGCCACTTTGAGCGTAAAGAAACGGTAAATAGAGGTCACGCTTAAAGATATCCGCAGTCTCTATTGTCAAACAACCAACCTATGGTTTTGAAACGTTTTGAAATAACACAACATTAAGATCGGCTTTATGTTTGTTTTTCGGTTCATTTCGCGGTTACTGTAAAGTCGGGTGCCCTATTCGCCACTTACTGATTATTGGCCTCATGATAAAGTCACGACGCAGCCAGGATAATTCAACAACAACGTGGTATTTTAGATGCCAGTAATTGGGCGTTTTTCCCTATTTATTCTTTCTACTGATAGATTTATTGGGGAGGTACAGTCAATTACCAAAACGGGGTTATCTATGTTTAGTTAAAAGGCAGTTTCTCATAGATTACGTTTACTGCATACAGTACCACAGCGAAAATGTTAAGCCCTTTAGTGCATTTGATACATATGACACTGACAATGATATTAGCAATGACAAGGTTCTAAGTATCCTCAACATTTTTAGTGGGTGACTGTACGTCATATTTACTTGTTCTTATTTAAAAGCAAAGTAGTAGGTATTAATAATAGTATTTAATAATAATTTTAGTAATACCTTTAATGTTTACATCTTACAGATTCAGCTAAACTATATAAGGTATTAAAATTATTGTCCAAAGTGGCTCGCCCGTACGTATTTTTACATGCCTATTAAATTGGGTAAATTCCCATCAGTTACAGTAAATAAGGTATGAACAGTATCAACTATTTACCCAAACTAAAGGCTCCAAATGGTGTTAGAGTTGTAAAGGAATCAGCGACCCGGGCACAGAGCTTTTTACCGAATAAGGACACAATATTAGAATAAGCTGGTTACAGCTTATCAGGCTGAGGAAAAAGCTAAACTGACCGTTGGTTTTCCCGCCATGGATGCGGTTAGTTAGCTGTAATTAACCGCATTAAATATATATATGACGATAATGTGACCTCTAGCGCATGGTATGTCATGGGGTTACCGAGGGACGGTGCCTACCAGCCGTATTGAATAATATTGTTATTGTGGGTGTTATTCCGTGGTTGGCTAAAACATGTATCAACTTCTAAAATTGGTATGATGCAGATTCGGGTTAAAATTTGATGATTATTATTGTCAAATTCTATCCTGGCGTAGCGTAATCCTATTTATTTAGTTTTAGCGAATTCATTCTTAGTTTATCAACTAATTACAACACCTAATAGCATGTTATTTTATACACATTTTAGCTGAAATTTTTAAAAATTAGAAATTGAATACAATAATTTGTACCTTTGGCAAGTAGTTAATATCAAGAATAAGAATGACTAAGGGTCATATCTTTTAGGATTATTCACTTAACTAAAGGAAACGAGAGCTAATTTCACCGTCATTAATAACAAAATAAATTCTTACGTGAAAAAACGCAGTATAGTGGATATTATTAAGAATGATTACAGCCAAAACTGAAGCCACTTTCACTGGTCATATACACTCAGGAGCAAAAATACCGGGTCAGAGTGCGTTTTTCATACAAACGAGACTATTTCGAAGCCTTCGTTCCTCGCCAGGTGTTGTTTTGAGTGAGGTTTAATAGTGGATAATCCAAGGATCAATAGAGGAGGTCAAAATTTGTTAAGGTACCTAACTGATCGCACAATCAGTTAACAAAACAGCGGGAGAGTTTGGGTCAGCATTTGGATTTCCATACATTTTATTGCCATTTTAGATGTTTTTCTGAACATGCACAATTCCGGCGTTAACCGCAGATTCATTTAGTTGGATATCCTAGGCACTCTGGAAGTCCTGTATTGATGCTCGGGGTATTCATCATCAGATTTTACTAAAACCATTCCCTGGCGAGGAACCAAAGCTTCGAAATAGCTTCTTTAGTATGAAAAACGCACTCTGACCCGGTATTTTTGCTCCTGAGTGTAGTACAGTCAACAACAAATAAATGTATTCACTTTTGCTCCTTATCCAATTGACATAAGGTATTGGATACTTGTCTTTGTAGTCGATTCTACATGGGAGTCAAGTTCATAGCACTTGATGACCTCCACCTTCCTCTTTAAACCTATATTATTCTAGTACGAAGAATAAGTCAGAAGCAGAGCTTGAAATTAGGTTAAAAATAATGGTCCCAGATATCCTAATTTGCCTTCATGAGCACAGCATATTGTGACCCAAGGGTCTCTAGTGATGCGAGCCCAGGAGCGATATAGGTCGGATGCGGCACGTAGATCCTTGGCCGGCGCACGCGCAAGGCCGGCGCGGCCTCGCCCGGACGCGGCGCGCATCCAAATTCGTGAATCAGTGGTTTTAAGGTCGACGACTGTGTGACAATGCTGGGTGAAATTTGAAGGAGCATTTTAATATCATTCGTAAACTCAATTGAATTTAAAACTAAACATTACCCGCAAGTATCCTACAAATATTGGGTTTTGGTAGTTGTGTTTTAGTCTTCGTCCGTGGTAAACTATTTATTTTTTCTGGTCCTTGGGTATAAAGAGACTATCTCTGTATCTATCGTCACATTCGTCACTTAACATCAGGTGAGGTTAAGGTCAAACTCAAACAATTTTTGCCAAAAAAAAAACAACAAAAAAAAGGTACGGTCACGGGGGTCAATTTGCTACCCACTTCAAAGAAAATCTGCTTAAAGATGTCATTGTCATTAGAGATGCGAAGTCATTGGTTATTGATAGGAAACTCAACCTTATTGCTGTAGAATGTCAAATTGACTTTGGAACTAAGGGGTCACGAATTTAATTCCTTGACTGTATAATTCCTACGCGTTAAATTGGGAATTCAAAACAAACAATAAAGCCATTGCACTCTCGCATTTATAATTAATTTAATAGAATTATTTTTCTCACAATTTCGTTATATCCCAATATTCAGACTTCAGTTAGATACTCCTTCTTTTGTATGCGTCAAATGTCAAACTTTATGTACCTAATTGTATAATTGGTTGGCAAATTGGCATAAGTAATTGGCAAAAAAAATAAGTTGCGGTTTTTACATTCTAATTTGAAAGAATAGGTTATTTTAAGAGACCAATTTTAATAATTTTGTATTTGACCCAACAGTTTTGTTTTAATTAGCGGCTAGCGGCTAGCTAGCTTATTTATTTAGCGGACATTATACGGATGACATGATTATTTTAAAATTGGAATGGAATTTTCTAGTAAATTACAACAATTTAATGATATCTAATGATAAAACGTGATTAAAATGTATTAAAACATACAATTTCACGCGGTTTTCGCCAAACCCCTAAGAAGATACACCTAGGAGGGCTTCAAAACGAAAACGAAAGTCAAACAAAGGTTAAATATACTTATGTCGAAATATCTGAAATAGATAAATATTACAAAAACGTAATAATGCAGAACGGCTTTAAAACCTTATTCCTAGAAATGGTTTTCGAACTAGAGTAATTTTAAAAATAAGAACAATCCCAATTGCTAGTGTGGTTTATTGCTTTCATGTTAAGCACCTGTGTTTATTTTAAAGATATCACGAAATTGTATCGTAAGTATTACGCAAAATGAAATAATTATCATTAATATTACACGGGATCTTCAATGGCGAACAACTAACTGCTTAAAGGCTGCCGACTAACTCTATGTAGATATTACCGATCTATCTGGATCCCTGGCGTATCCATAAATATCTGAGTCCGTCTCTGGGTTCTTAAACCAGCGTACCAGACACGCGTCGCTTAGCATTCCTTGGACGTTCCGGTGTCATGATAAGCTGGTACGTCATAAAGTTACAGAACAAAAAACAATTGCAAGGTTGTGCGCGCGACTACAAGCCGTTAAACTTTACGATCTAAGGTTGATCACGCGCATGCTAACGTATTGTGTTGTAATAAGGTTGACAATGCAATGATTTAAACGCGTTTGTGAAACGCAAGAATAATAATGGCTGTAAAGCGAATCATTTATAGTTCAGGACGGAAATTAAATAATGTCAGTGGGAGTTAGTGGAGTGTCAAAGTTAATATTAAATCGCTTAACCTTGCGTACGTGTAAGTGTGCGTAAGCGTGTACAAAAGATGTCAATAATCACACAAATACCGTGACACGTGCAATATTGTATGCGCCTTTTATTCTCGACTAGCTTCTAAAAAAGATAAGATAAAGATAAAAGATGTTTATTCAGTAAGTAGGCCGCACGGGCACTTTTTCACGTCAAAAATCTACCAGCGCTTCGCAAGAGACCACTGCTGAGAAGAAACGCCGCAAGAAGCTCAACAGTCAATCATTTTTTTTAAATACTACTTAATACTTATGATATTATACAATTATAAAGCTTAACCTAGCATTACTTATATAAAACAATGAGTTTAACATAAAATAAAAAATAAAAATATTCAAGCGTAGCTTGAGCAGGAAAATGTGTCAAAACTAAGAATTTTCATAGGGAGTAATAAGCAGTAGTAATAAAAGAAAAATTATATATATATTTAAAAATATATATATATATACCTTCCCATGACAGTGCAAGACAACCACCACATACAAAGTTTCGATACATTCTCCTACAGAAACCGTGTCCCCTAATTTTCCAAAATTAAACGTGTTATGTTCATCCTTACCCTTCCAGCCGTTGCATTGCTGCGTGACGGAGGAACAAATAAACACACACTTTCGCATTTATAATATTAGTAGGATATTATGTGAAGAATAGGGATAGAAAGATGAGGAGGGTTAGAAATATGACAAAAGCCTGCAAGCGATCAGCAGATGTCTTAAAAGGATCTCTCTTACCCTTAAAACCAATTAAGTAACATTGTAACAAACTGCCAATCATAATTGTTCATAACAGTTGTTTACTAATTAACATGTTTATGTGCGCCTGTGGCCGACCAAGGCGTCGGTCAGAGCACATAGCAGTGCGCCTTGTTACCTTGTTGTACCTGACAATCCATCAGTCGTGGACATTACTTCATGTAAACTTGTATACCTACCTATCATTTACTTAAGGTGACAATCCATACGTTAATCTATTTTGTCTACAACTGCGAGTTCAAAATGGCTATTTTTAGAGATCATAATATGCAAGAAGTCTACACCTATTATAGGGTAAAGTCACCAGTGGTCAGCCAGAGACCTGTAGTCGACCTCTGCCTATATTTTGTATAAGTGGGAAGAGTACGAAAGATATATTTCCCACTCTTCGCACTCATATAAGGTCGACTACTGGTCTCTGGCTGACCACTGGTGACTTTACCCTATTATCGGTAAATCCTTTCAACGTATAGGGTAAAGTCACCAGTAGTCAGCCAGATACCTGTAGTCGTCCTCTGCGTATACTTTGTATGAGTGGAAAGAGTACGAAAGATATGTTTCCCACTCTTCGCACTCATATAAGGTCGACTACTGGTCTCTGGCTGACCACTGGTGACTTTACCCTACGCAGAATTTCAATTAAATTGAAAGGCGTCGCATTTTTTTTTTGTAGTCACTATTCTAACCTTACCTAACCAAACCTAACCTACGTAATGAATCTTCCAAACCCTTACCCCCATCTCTAATAACCTCTGTTTTATCTTTCTTTGTATTACATCTATGTTAACCCAGAGCTAGCTCTAACTTTCCGTGTATAACATACACTTAAGGTTAGAGTTAGATATATTCCTGACGCACGCACCTCCCGAACACCTAACGGGTGTCGGTAGGACGGGGGATGGGGAATCCTGCAGCCTCCTAAACGGGAGAATGACTTTCTCTCCCGGCCCTTCAGCACTGGCTGGGGTAAGGTTCCGCGCGCGATTCACTGGTCCCCCGTCAAATTGACACCGGCCCTCCCATTAAAAAATGTATAGGCTAAGTTGCAACGGAAGAGGTCACAAAAGAGGGCAGCGCAAGGAGACCCGCGCAAAAATAGTATCTCCAGGCAAAAGAGAAAGCCTCAAAAAGGGTAGCTCCACCCATAAAGATGGTATCAACAGCCACACAAGTGGTCCTAAAAGATCTCCGACCCAACCCTTCCATTGTCGGGCAAAAGAAAGGAAGCCCGTAGTCTGTAAGCATGCATGCGTCAGGATTTCCACTCCGCGACTCACATAGCTATAAGTCTCCCCCCCATCCCAACCCCCATTCCTATCCCCCCTAACCCCGCGGATAAGTAAACGGAGGAACGACTTTCTCCTCCGGCCTTTCAGCACTGGCTGGGGTAGTATCCGCGGGAGTCTAAATTCTAGTTGGTAATAGGGGCATTGGTGTTTTTAGCCGGTGCGAGCCCGGCAGTACCTGGGCCCTCCATTCCCAGGTCTCCGGAAGGGATTTTCACCTCTGCCCCTTTTTCTTAAAAAGCAAACAAAAGCAAGGACTTTTGTCTTTGGCCCCTCAGGCGATTACCAAAAAAAAAAAAAAACCTACGTAATGAATGTTTAAAATATCCTAAAATCATAGTTTCAGCAGAGCATATCGTTCGATGATACAATTTTTTTAAAAAAGGACCTTCTCCTTTGTATTTCTCTCTCCATCACTCTCTTACGCTCTTATGCTAGTATTTTCTAAAGTTATTTTATATTATTAGAAGAGTAGTAAAAAAGTTCAGGAACACAAAATGTGAATTCAGGGTTACTATGACGTAGTTATGCGATGAGAGAAAAGGACAGAGCTATAGAACTGCTATAGCTCTGTCCTTTACGCTCGCCGTAAAATGAACTGCATAGGTATGTCAAAATACCCCCCTGATCTGACAATTAAGTCTCAGCATCAACTAAGCATCAGAATCTCTGCTGAAGCAGACCCACGGAGATCGGTCTCAATTGTATAATAAATAAATGAGTGTGAAAAAGTCAGAGTAGGCAGATAAGAAATCAATCCTCACACATTGCACAACCATAAAGTTTCATAAGCAGTAAAACACGCAATAAGTAAGTTTAGCATTGTCATCGGCGTGATCGCTATCAATATAGAGAAACTTCATGGTTGTGAAATATGTCAGGATTGACTTTTTTTTTCTTACTATAAAGCTGCTACCATCATGCTACCATTTCAACCCAAAGAAAAAACACATCTTACTGCTTCAAAAGATGTTCCTCTTCTTACAACATGCGTTAATTCTTCTAGGTCACATTACCGAGTGGACTCTCTGCTCTGATAGCGACAAGTAATCCTTGGCTCCGATAGCGGTATCTTAACACTTACTTGACACAGTTGTATGTACTTATGTATGAAGTTTAACGAGAAAATTACACGAAGAGCCATGTTATTATAACTTCTGGTTGAACTTGACTCAATTGGAATTGTTTATGAGCATATTTGAGGAGCAGTCATAACAAGGATTGTTGGGTTAGGATCTTGAAGTTTAGATTTAGCCGTGTTGTACGAAATTAAAATTGACATTGCAACGATGAGAGGATACTAACGCGATCCCTGAACTCGTAAACAACAGGTACTGATCTGAACTAAGTGAAGTCAGTATACATATTATGTGTCTGTGTGCTCGCTTGATCCTGCGTACGAGTTGAGTTGTACGAACTAGGTTTAAAGGTGTCAAGCCCGACTGGTCTTTTAGGGAGCTCAGTATTTATAAAATTACAGAACTCAATAAATTACGGCATTTGTCACCTGAAATGACTTTATTACTAGCCCTTATCAGCCAACGAAGATAGTATCACCTTTGAAAGGTTGTGTTGTGTATTAATTATCCATTATGGAGAGGGCTATGCTCGGGGTTTCTCTGCGTGATAGAATCAGAAATGATGATGTCCGCAGTAGAACTAAGGTTACCGACATAGCTCGAAGAATAGCTAAACTTAAGTGGCAGCGGGCGGGGCACATTGCTCGCAGGACTGACGGCCGATGGGGTCGGAAGGTTCTGGAGTGGCGTCCGCGGACCGGGAGACGAGTTGTATACCTACAACTCGGCCTCCAACAAGATGGAGTGACGATCTTGTAAGCATCGCGGGAGCGCGGTGGATGCGAAAAGCACTAGACAGACAAGGCTATGTCCAGCAGTGGACATATTTCGGTTGACATGTTGATGATTAATTATCCAAAAAATATCAAGTAACACCACTTGCCTAAATGGATGGTGAGTATGTTTCTATAACGTGGTCAAGTAATTAACGTCTTGTTTAATAACTGAATTATTTGATAAGGAAATAAAAATATACGCGTCGTAATTTGCCTGCTCCACCTTCAATCTATTTAGTAGCGTTATCAACTAGGTATGTGAAGTTTTTTCTTAAAGCATCTAACCGACTATTTAGTTCTTGTTTTATTAATATCGCGTAGTTGAAAGATTAGGATTGTATGAGGCCAGTAGGATTTCCTCTGATAAGGCTTTTGTGAATAATACCGAAATAACTTTTCAAAGGGCTTTTAGAATATGCCGACTACTAATGTAGAAAAAATAGAACCAACGTATGGAAATGACGTCAGCTACTGAATTTGTTTAGATTACGTAAATTCCAGATATTTTTCTGTTTTCTACGATTCTTACTATCGATTATTTGCAATCTGTCTAAACTTACTCATTTAGTCGTTACGATTTTAAGAAAAAAGCGAGAAGCCGATTAATTTGTTTTTAGGGTTGTTTGTGTAAGAGTGTCTGTAAAAAAACATCTGCTGAGAAATAAATCTCAACTCAACACAATGAGAAATTGTTGCGTCGCTACTTACGCGTAGGTATATTGATGACACCTTGTAAGGCTCTGGCGCCATCAGAAGGATAACCCTCTCACATTACATCACACAGAGTTTCTCCGGTACATCTGACGCACTGTCTTCCGCGTGACAAGCCTATATTTTCCTTTGTTATCACAATTACCTAACAAATCTTTTCTTTCTTTCCAGGTTCGTTAAACCAGACGAAGTGGCCAAACTTTGGGGTAAACTCAAGCAGAACGAAAACATGACCTTCGAGAAATTCAGCCGTGCCATGCGGTACCACTACCGACAGGCCGTCCTGGTCTCCGTTCCTACTGCCCGCCTGGTCTACCAGTTCGGGCCCAAAGGCCCAGACTTCAAGACGGACAACCCCAACTTCGCAAGCAACAAGCCTCAAGTCAAATCTGAACTGGAAAGTTACGATTCTTCGGCTTACACGACGTATTCTTAGTTAAATGATGCTCAGATAGGTTCTCGATCAAATGCCTGAGTGCGCTAGGTCCGTTGTGATAGCTTACGAAAGACGGGAGCTGCTGGCTTCATCAGATCGCCTTTCACGATAAACGAGGACTTAAACAGCGTAAAATGATCAGGTGAATTACTTATGAGAATGTTCCTAGTAAAATGTCTATGTTTAGTAAGATAATCCGCAGTGGAAGAGGAAAAAATGGTTCAGTGATGTAAAGGGTGCAGATCTGGATGGAGGGTGTGCCAAGTATTATTATCGTGAAGGGTTCTGGTGTCCATGGGGCGAGCAGCGTCCCCTAGATAGGTGTTTTCGGAATGTCTTGGGTGTGTTAGAGGTATCGTTGTCCGACAGTTTGGTTGTCGTCAGAAAAGCGGTTTGCCCGTCAATTAATAGAAACGAGTTGTTGACGTGTCCACATTATTTTTACGTACTTATTAAGTATTTTTACGGACGTTTATTAAGGAGCTTCGGTAATTCACGAAGGTTGTTCAAAACGAATTTTTGATAAAGTATTTTTGATGTTTTGATTGTTGTTACCATTTATGATAGTTAGTTGTAAGTCGCGTTGAACAAGTTCGAACATTCCGTTTTTATTTATACTTTGATGTAAGTTATTTGTAAGCATCCAGTTTTTTATTTTAGTTGATGTTGCCATAATTAGTTGATAGGTAAATGAATGTACTTAATTTTATATTTCGTCTCTTTTTTGCGTGGACTTTGCATAATAAATGTTCACGTTGGAGTTCTTTGAATCGTTGTAAGCTTTCTTCTCAGTGTTTTAGGTAAGATATTAAAAATAATGTTAATTTTAAATCGCCGCCGTGCAATAAGGAAATTATGACAAGAATAAGATCTGCTAGCCAAAGATTAGGTTTGACAAATTATTAATGTTTTAAGGTTAACAGTAAAATATATTTTTTTGACAATTTTAACATTATTAGAGTTAGTTTTACGATTTCAGGCGATTGCTGTGATGTAAGATAAAAAACTGAATCATTTTCCTGTAAATAGGCCTTTCCATTTCAATTTCCAATTATGTCACAACTTATAACCTCTCCACACTGTCATTCGGCATCATCCTTCTAACAAATTAAATTATTTCACTAGACTTAAGGTTTCTTTGTTCTCGGTGTAGTTGATTCGTTGTAACTGACAGTACAAAACTGTGTCTTTACAAACGTAAGTACCACTTATTGTGAAATGTCACACGCCTAGTTCAAATATACATTACAAAAAACATAGCGTAAGGAAATTTAATTGTTTTTTGTCGCTGAAAGAACTGGGCACTTGTAATTAATAAGTAGGGCATTCTGAATTATTATTTCGTTAATAAATGTGTAAAACCATTAATGTGATTAGCATCAATAAAAACTGGATAATGCTCAACTACTTTGAATATTATGTTGTCTTTGCGTTTAAATAACAATGTAAGAGTTCACAAGGTAATGTAAACGATGACACAACGATATATTAAATTTGAGATATTGTAAAGTTACTCTATTATCACAATTTTAAGCTTCTTTTAGCTTATAAAAATTAAATTGTTTGATGTTTAAAGTTTGTCGTAAAGTTAGAGTATTAAATGACCATTTCATTGACGTCAGTTACCACATATTGACCTCTTCGCTCAAATGTACGTCATTCGAATACAACGTTACTAATAAAATATGGATTATTGAATCATTAGACACAGAGTTAGTCACCTTTCTAGTTTATATCAAATGTGTCTTCTATTAAAGACGTGTTCTTTTTATTTTGGATGAAGTACACCTAAGTTAACTAAAAAACTTTCGTCAATATTGCTATCAATTTTTCGGTCATTTTTTCATTAATACTTTTACAAATGGTTTTAATACCAACATCAATGAGACTACATTTTCACTGAGCAAATAATAAAAACCAAAATGACAGGGTTCTTGCGACTGTCATTAAATAATTACCCGTGTAAAAATGATTGACACTGACATAGTCAGCTGGGTTATTTTTACACGTCAATAACCAGGTGGTGATGACGTCATGGGTAATTTTAATGACTTGGAGTTGAAAAGCTAGGGGTCATTAATGATACACCCGACCACTTACATTTACCATTCTCCAGTCTCTGCCTGCCTGCCTATCTCTCAGTGCCTGAACTCTTGAGAGACATGTTCCTAGTAGAGAATTTTATGCCAGTAAAACAAAACACGTCCATCAATTGACTGCGCCGGACACAGATAAAAAAAAGAATAATTGATGCATTCCGTATTGACGTAAGTGCATTAAAAGCGAGATTTACTTTTGTGGTGCACTGTAGGCCAAGGGCGTATTCAAAATTTGGTTCAAGGGGAGGGGTTGTCACAGGCTCCCAAAATGCTAATTATAAGGCGTTTATTGTATTAGTAACAAGGCTCAAGGAAGCCGCCCTTGGAATTGACAATGCAGCAGTGGTGTAGCGTAGCCACAAGGTATAATAATTAAGTATTCAGGAAAAATCTGGCGCACATCATTATTTGTATTAAATGGTATTGTGCTGTGGTTCCTCTATTGTTACTTTCATTGTACTTAAGTATTACAAATCACAATACATCATCCAAAATAAATAAGACGAAACATTGGTACTCAGTAAACGGTTGTAATGTTGTTTTGGACTGTTGTTTAAACTTTAAGTTAGCTCTAAGTGTCTGCTGAGATGTATGTATTATTTGAATTAAAAAAGAAATATACGATCTATGAATGTGAATTGATACTTTTGTTTACTTGTTACCTTTGGAAACCAAAAATATAAATCACTAAGATGATGCAGGTTGGTGAATTTACTTTTCGACGAACACGATTATTATCTCTTGAGGAATATTAATTAAGTTTTGGCTCACGCAAGCGCGTCCAAACTTTTCCGCTTTGGAAAAGATAAAGACAGATTCTTATGACATATTTTCCCTGATAGTTTGCTTCCGGTGTTAGAGAAAAAAACATAGGAGTCTAAAAGAAGGTTGGATACCAAGAAATCAACATACTTTTAATTTGTCTAGCACCCCAATAAAAAACCAGGTTTCTAAAATATATTTTCAATCTTTGCTTTTCTAAAAAACACGAGTCACAAATATTATTTTGTCAGTTGCAAGTCAAGTGTAAAAGCTCTCTTATGGATAAAATGTAACTACTGGCGCCATCTAGTAGAAAGATAAGAAACGACAAAGTATCCCGTGTGCCGGCGAGTAGGACTTATTTTTGACCTTTTATCGTTACAATGGTATTGAAAATCATAAAACAATTTCATTTAACTCCTTGTAGATAACGTTTTAAATAAAAACATTGTAAACAAGCTATTGTTTTTTTACAATGTTAGCAGATGTGGCTTGTTCTGTAGTACAATGGTACTACAAGCGACATCTGCATTGCATCTTTAAAAAACTGAAATAGTTTGGCTACTCATCGGTAGATGGCGCTAACACTAGCATTTACTAGAGCAGCATTATGCTATGATGGTTCTCTCATTTTATAATAGATGGCAGTGTTCCAGCGTACTTATTTGTAAAATAAGTTCTTTTGATGCACAAGAAAGCTTCCTAAAAGACACAGAACTTTAAACATAGAGCCACTATATAACCCTTCCGCATAAAAGTAATAGATACAATACAATACAAAAACATAAAGCAGGCTTTTTTTAAAGGATGCCAAAAAAAGGAATACATCTTCCTTGCTAAAAGTCTAGTATTCCCGTAGGCGCGTTAGCGTTCCGTACCTCAAAAGGAAAAAAACGGAACCGTTATACGATCACTTTGTTGTCCGTCCGTCCGTCCACCCGTCTGTCTGTCTGTCAAGACCATCTCGGGATTAAAACCATATTCTCAGGTCTACAGTCCCTTGAGGCTGTGAAAAAGTCAAACTTCTATCGTTTATGTAAGTTTTTTTTATTTCAATACGACCGGCTTCGATTCCCGAAATGAGTAAACGTTGTTTTTTTAAATCTATGCAGTTTTTCTGGTCACTAAAATCAAAGACATGGTTCCTAAGGACAAATCTTTGTATTTCTTATAATTATAAACTTGCCCATACTGACCGAACTAAATGGGCAACTCTGCATATGTTCCTCGATTACTCAAAGACTGCAGGACCAATTTAAAAAATATTTCTTTGTTTGAAATGTTATACTAGCTTTTTAAAGTTGGTCCTATTGTTAAAATGTCAGGATCAGACTATAGGATTTCGAGAAATCAAGGAAACTATTAAAATATTAAGATATTTTTCCGCTTAAAAAAACCGCTTTTTATAACGCAAAAAATAACTTCTTATAAATGGCAGGCAAGAGGTCAGTCCGGCAAGATGCGAGTGTTGCGAAACGCTGGTGGCAGATGTTGGATGCGACGAGCCGAGGACTGGCTGAAATCACACATTAGGGGAGGCCTACGTCCAGCAGCGGACTGATGTAGGCCGATAACGAGGTCAGTCCAACTAAGTTAGCGTTCCACAATATTTAACCAAAAGCCGACTTCAGTTGTTGTCAATTTAATTAAGATCTGATCGTGGGATCCATGGAAAGCCAACGGAACTTCTTAATAATTTGGAGTCTTTCATTGATTTCCAAAAATTTATTGTCACACAGATTCACGGAAGTTCTACAGGTAATTTTTTTTTCAATAATATTAATCTATCCAACAGCTTAAAATCTAGGAACCATTGGCCTTATAAGCTTTTTATCTCATAGCCAGCCGGACCCAGCTCCCGCCCTTGTTCCGCAGAGAGATGGTGGAGGGGTCCAGCTGTATGGTCGTGCTGGTCTTCTCACAGCAAGACACCTCCACGTCACGTAGCAGCTGGTAAGTTAATACCTTGATGACGAAGGTGGCGAACCTGGACCCTGAAAGAACAAGCACGAAGGTGTGAATATGTTCTAAAAAAATATGCTGCGAAAAAACCCGGTCAAGCGCGAATCAAACAATAGCAGCCGGTAGACTAGTTGGTAGTGACCCTCATTTTACCCGACTGCGGCAAAGCCCAAAAGGAGGGTTATGTCTTTCACTTGTATACAGGGTAATTTTTTATCAGTGCACAAACTTTAACATATGATTTTGTATCTTTAATGTAATATATTACGACAATAAAACGAGATCAAAAAAAACAATTTTTAACCGGCCGAAAAAAATGAATTCAAGATAAGTAACATTACTTTGACGACATTATCCAAACATTATTAGGTTTTTTTAAACCTTGCTTTTCGTTAGACTAGTTAAAATTTAAATAAAACGTACAAAGCTTTAAACGCTTGCCCTGTAAAATTTGGTCATTTTGTTACTTTTTTTCTGCGTTAAAAACAGCAAGGTTTAAAAAACCCAACTAATGTTTGGATAATGTCGTCAAAGTAATGTTACTACCTAGAAACTTGATATTTGGTACAGGGATTCCTTCCATGATTCCACATTGTACATTTTGGAAATTCACCCCTTCAGAGGTTGAAATAGGGGGAGTAGCGGGAAACTAATTCTACGCGTACGGAGTCGCGGGCGTCCTCTGTTTAATTCTCTATCAATATTCTAAATATTGAACGAGACTATAATCAACTTTTTATGACATACCTATGTGATGAAATCATCTGTAAATTATATTTACTAATTTAGAAAAATGTGTTTTTCAGTGTAATAATTAAATCAAGCCATATCTGTGTTATTCATAGGTCTACTGTGAAACAATGTCATAGTAGCAGCGGTAATATACATTACCGTTTTAGACAGTTAAGTGCACGCTATGATGTTATGAATATGCAGCAATGTGTCTCGTGTCATTTGCACTTCCGATCTCCACCGATGAAAGTCGAGAATTGCCGAGTGTCAAAGTCCAATTAATCGTACCGTACAGTCGAAACTCTAAGTACTAACAGAAGACTTCGTATGAGACTGAAATAATTATACCATTAAATATAATCACAGATCTACATGTAAATAACTTTATTTGATTAAGTTGAGGTTTTAATTATGTCGCGTTATTACGCGTTAAAGGTGAATTGGCATTTTTGTTTTCATAAAGACTATTTGATTCACTTTTTATTCTATGATAAATTATTATGTTATTGTTTAAAAAAACAAACAACCCCACTACAATAAACAAAAACAAACTGAAAAGCGATAAACAAGTTTCTATAATCTATAGAAAGTTGTAAGAGCAATGCACTTATGCAGAATATAGTATAAATATTGTAACACGTGTTCCAGGCGGGATCAAGGTAACAGTGCAACGTATATTTTTTTCAACAAACTTGTTTTGTAATTCTTTGCTTGTCCTGGCGGCAATACTTTTTCCAATATTGAAGTTATTTAATTAAATTGCCCTTACAATTTTCCATAGATTGTAGAGTTGATACTTTATTATATTAGATTTTTTATGTAAGTTTTAAATTTTTTTAAACTTTTCAATTTTAATCAATTTTACATTGACGTACTTTCTTAATTTTTCGGTCAGTATGGTAGCATCTAAGCGTTATAATGTGTATTTTTCCAGAATGAGCTATTTATTAGCTTTCCTTGTGTCCTATAATTTCTTTTTTAATCCGTTTTTTTTGTTTTTGTGGACGCCATATTTTAATTTGATATACCCTATGTCACTTCGACAAAAAGACTAATCGAATGACGCCTTATATGTTAAAATCCGTCAAGCCGCTTAGGCTTCTAGTGTGCCCAGAAATAGAAAAACATAAATACATACATACACACGTACCTACATACAAACGTACGTTCGAAAAATATAACCCTTCCTTGGGCAGTCGGGTAATAAAAGGGCATGAATAACTGCGAACCTGTTATGGTCGTGTTTATCTACATCGATAAAAGAGGATAAAACATCTGTCACTTTCTGACCTGTACGTAAGTGCGAGAGTGACAGAAGCTATATCAAGGAAGGCGAACATAATACGGGCCCTGCGGGGTTGTTATGAAATAGCTATGCAGTTCGATTTACGCTCAGAGAAAAGGACAGAGCTATATAACTGCCATAGCTCTCTCACCGTAAAAAAAACTGCATAGCTGTCTCATATTAACCCCCTTGTATACGACTAAAGTATTTATAGGTACTAATATCACTCAAGACAGCACCAAAAATAAATAACTAACTTGAGAATTAGTAAACACGTGTTGTTTTATGGAATAGTTTTTGTGTAGTACCGGCTTCGGAACCCTACACTAAGCATGGTAATGCTCTGGCCCGGTTTTTTTAAATAACCAAGCTCAATCCTTATCTCCTTACGTAGGTATTTGCAATTCAAATGCAAGGTTGGAATCTGGAAAAGCTAATTGTCTGAGATATTTTCTGAATATAACTATATAAATAAGTCAAAATGCCCCGAAATGTGCCGTTCGTCAATTAACCTTTCCAGCGTCGATTATGAAAATTAGATGATCGTACCCATGCACATTCGCAAACCTAATCCATAGGGGTTGTACGCAAAGGGCGGTATTTTGTGGCGATTCTCCTCGGAGAACCGCTCCGGGTCGAACTTGAACGGGTCCGGGAAGTACTGAGGGTCGAAGTGGATCGACCTCATCGGGATGTACAACCCTTCCCCCTTACGGATCTGAAATAAAACGAAAATCCAATAACCGCTATTGACAAAAACATTCAAAGTAATACTGTGCGTAAATCTAGAAGCATGCTACACTCAGGAGCAAAAATAACGGGTCAGAGTGCATTTTTCATAGTAAAGAGGCTATTTCGAAGCCTTGGTTCCTCGCCAGGGAATGCTTTTAGTGAATTCTGATGATGAATACCGCGAGCATCGATACAGGACTTCCAGAATGCCTAGGATACCCAACTGAATGAATCTGCGGTTAACGCCGGAATTGTGCATGTTCAGAAAAACATCTAAAATGGCAATAAAATGTAAGGAAATCCAAATGCTGACCCAAACTGTCCGGCTGTGGTGTTAACTGATTGTGCGATCAGTTAGGTATCTTAAGAACTTTTGATCTTCTCTATTAAACCTCGGAGTACCCACCATTAAACCTCACTCGAAACAACCCCTGGCAAGGAACCAAGGCTTCGAAATAGTCTCGTTTGTATGAAAAACGCACTCTGACCCGGTATTTTTGCTCCTAAGTGTATATTATTAAAGGGTTTACACAATACGAAGTCACGAAAAATAAGTACTTCGTAGTCTAGAAGAACTGGCGCCCTAGAAAGAAAATCCAGGGAGTTTTGAAAAAAATATGTGCTAACGGAAACTTTTTTATTGCGTCACGACCATTAAATATACCGTAAACGGGGGGTACTTTGATTTACGGGGTAACATTGCCCACCCCAAAAACTATCTTTAATATTTAATTATTCTATTAAATGTTTCATCAGGACTAAGCTACTCATACAGTTATATAATTACTTCAACAATTTAAGAAGATAACAACTAAAACAGTTATCGTTTTAAGGTCGGGCAATGTTACCCCGTAAATCAAAGTACCCCCAGTTTACCGGTACTGCTTTATGACAAATCGTTGCATCTCAGACAAAACCCCTGTAGCAAATGCAACCATTTTACTATGGACTGAGGATTGAAACTGCTTCCTTCATTGAATGTTAGATACCGCCTATTGGCATAATAATATAAGGACAGTATATAAATCAACGACTAATGGATAAGTTACCTAAGTTAATTTTCGTTTTTAATTACTTTTTTTGTAAAACTCAACCGACATTAGCACGGCTCTTAAAGAAACGGAGTTAATTTTGCTACATTTAGAGTTCAGTCTTGAAGCTCCCTGGGCAAGGTTGACTCGAAACCCAGGTCTTCAGTCAACCTTTGGGCTCGTTCTGAACCTCTTCAACCTCTGTTAAGTTAAGGTTAATGCGATATAATACTGAGTATTCTTACTATGTAGTCCTTAGTAGCAGAGTCGTTGGGCCTTCCTAAATTGTAGTCCTTTGTGCACAACCTGTCTACGTTGCTGTTTGCCCATTTTCTCAGCATTTCTGTAAATCATGAAGAAAGAGTTTGCGAACACATACGCGGTAACATAAACCACATGTGCATCTACACTATTCACAGCATTAATGAAATTGTATTTGTTTGATTATTCCGTACTTTCAAACTTGAAAATAGGACAATTTCTAAGGAAATACTTAGTACTGAACGGCGTTTACACAGACACAGTCGCAAGAAAAAGTTAAAATACTCAATACAAATGTAATATATAAAATGAGCTTTTGTCTCATTTGGGGACATAAGCCCTCTCATCAACAACATTCACTCCTCTCGTTATTATACTGAATAATAAACTTTAATTGTGTAAATACACCGCACCGACAGTAATGAACGTTTTGCGTAAATTTTGTGTAGTTCGTTGACGGCACATTCGAAAAATAGTAAAACATTTAAAAAAAAACATATCCATATCGTGTTAGGCATCATTAAAATAGGTGTCTACAAGGATTATCTGTAACATTTTAGATTTTTCGATATTGTAATATTCACCAGAAACGACCATGTCCATGTAAGTCATCTCCTGTATGGTGGTGTAGTCTATCTTGCCGCCGTTCCTCCTGTCCGTCTCCTGGATCTCCTGCGCCAGTCTCTCCTGGACATCAGGGTGGAGGGCTAGCTCGTGCACCAGCATACCTACGCTTGCGGATACTGGATCAAAGCCAGCGATCAGCAGCAGCACGGCTTGGGCGAACAGGTCATCGTCCGACCATACTGAACCAAATGAACATGTCTATTATTGGACAATCACCATGACTGTCAAAATATATCATTTTAAAAGTTGTTTTATTTTTCAATTTTTTTGTGCGTATTCTTGAATTAATGCCGATCCAGATCTGAGCTTTAAGTTGCTCAGCAACAGGCATTCCTCCAGTAGGAATATGATAATGGGGGTAAAAGATAAAAATAATATCTTCTTTGTATTTTGGGGTTGGTTTTAAGAACAAAGTTTTATCTAGCACGTCACTCAAACGATCTCTATTCACCTCTTTTCGTTGTTTTGTTGTTAGCAGCTGATTCAGGACTAAATGCTTTGTCATCTTGAAGGTTACCTAAAGCAAAGATCGGATTACTTTATTGTCACATTTAATAAAATACTTATTAAACTAATTGACCTTTCGGGATCACTTTCCGGTGACCATCTAAGTGCTAAGGGTCTTAAACAGCTGGCCTATTGCCTAACGCACTGGCAATCGTAATCGACTTCAAAGTGGAACAATTGTTTTCATTTTGTATCCAGACAAGCATTCGATTTTTAAAATGAAAGCGATTGCTATTGCGAGTGCGGTAGGTAAAAGCCTGTCAAGTCATTAAGCGGCGAGCACAAGATGTCCCGTCAGATTAATATTAAATAAGCGTGGCGGAGGCGGTTTAGGTAGTATGGGGTATACTAACCTAACCTAACCCTGTCTTACGTGCCTACGAGACAATAGGAGTGAGAAATTCAGTTTGTCGGCTAATACTTCGCCGTCTAGGTTTGAAGTGTAACATAAGATAAATGTGTTGTGTTGCCAATTAATTCTCATAGGTTTCAGAGCAGGCTGTGTGGTTACCTACCTTCTAAATGCCTTAAAATATACATAAGCAAAAACCAACAAGACAAGCATCAATAGAGAATTGCTTGACAATAATAATATGACCCGTAGTTTTTTTTATATATCTTGAATGTGCTATTTTTTCCACGCGAAGACAATCTTACACGTAACTTTAAAGAAAGGCAGCAATTTTAAGTTTTAAAAAATCCTATAAAATCTAGCTTACAATAGAATGTACCTCTTTTGGCTTCCAAAATAATATCAACCAAGTCATTCCGATCTATTTTAGACGCTTTCCGTGCCTGCAGAGTCTGAATCAAGAGTTTCTTGAAAAAATCTGCCGACGCTTGTGGGAACATTGTCGCTCGTAACATCTTTAATATGAAAAATAAAAGCCAAAGTTAATTAGGTGCATTTCACTTCCACGTGACTTCATAAATATTAAATGTGATGAAAAAACCGTTAAAACGACAGACCATACATTTAACTAAACACCCTCAATATGTTTGAAAACGTAGCGTGACAATTTTATCGTGAACAAACACTATTTAGTTAAATTGTCAATAAATAAAAAAGACGCAGTACCTACGACGCATCTTGAATGTATACGAAAGTATCGTCATAGTGTATCGTTTGCTCACTACAAATAAGACTTAAAGTATTTCGTAAAGTAAAAGCCGCAATGGTTGACGTCCTTGGGAAATACACAATTATTATTTTTGTACAAATGGCACGACTCCTCTCCAAATTGAAAATTATTGATTGTATATTAAATTAAGCAAATTTTAATTAAAAAAAAGCTTACTTATAAGAGGATACGACACAATTCACTCGGTTAACTGTTTTGTAGAAATTGAATAAACTATTATGGCGCAATGAGTGGTTTCCTAGTGTTGTAACAAACGACTTATGGTTAGAACAGTGTGAGCGAGACTGGGCGGTGTCCGGTGCCCGGCACGTGAAATAAGAGTATATTTTGTTGCGTTAACTTAAATGTATGGTCTGTGGTTTGGTCCCTTTTTTAGTTTTTCGTAAATAAGTCGTAAATGGTGGCCCTTAGCAAAAAATGTTCCATTACATGATTAATCTGCATAAAATTTTGTACAAAATGTTTTTTTTTCTCTCTGGAGAATATTTAACTGATCGGGTTTTTTTTTGTGTGTACCTCTTACATATAGTGAAAAATATTTATGGTGAGTATCGACATGGTTTTTTTTTAATGGTCTGTTTTTCACGATGTATTCATGCGAATTGCTTCAAATTTTAAGATAATGTTCTTTATACAGATTTGCATCGCCTCTCAAAATACGAATACTAGTTTTCATTAAAAAAAGAAAATAAGACATTTTATTATTTTTTATTAAGTCAATCTATGGTCTATTCTGAGAAAAAAATCTAGACGTGGTTCAAGAGGTACTCACGAAAAACTCCCGAGCCCATTTGATGCAAGGGCCGACTTACAATGGAAACCCGACCATGGCCTTTCGGGAATCTTTCTTCCCTCTATATCTTATTAAATATTGATCCCAGGGGAAAATGTATAAAATCTTTAATTCTTGAGAATTGTATGCAAATTAATCATGTCATCATCATCATGTCAGCCGAAATGCTGGACATAGGTCTCCCCCAAAGCTTTCCACTCAGACCGGTCTTGTGCTTTTTGCATCCACCGCGGTCCCGCGATTCTGACGAGGTCGTCATTCCATCTTGTTGGAGGCCTACCTACAGCTCGTCTTCCGGTCCGCAGACGCCACTCCAGAACCTTCTGACCCCATCGGCCATCAGTCCTGCGAGCAATGTGCCCCGCCCACTGCCACTTCAGTTTAGCTATTCTTCGGGCTAGGTCAGTAAATTAATCATGTAATGGAACATTTTTTGCTATGGGCCACCGTTCAAGAGTTATTTACGAAAAACTAAAAAAAGGGACCTTTACACTTCCCCCACCCGTTAGCTTCACCCCCACCCGTCAGTACTTTTAGTATGTTGTTTAAAACAGCATTCCCGCAACAGCAAAAGTGCCCGTGCGGCCTACTTACTGAATAAACATCTTTTATCTTTATTCCCTACAACAAAATGCCAAAATTCGCTTATACACGAGTTTTTTCTCCTGAGTGGCAGTATTTGGTCTTCGTTGAATGTACTTATATGAGTAAGTAACCCATCATTCCATCGAATTTCACTTCGCCGATTGTATCATTTCATCGAATTAAATTTCAACAACATTTCAATGTCATTTGTTACCAAAAAAAAATCTTTGTAACAAAATTTTGCAAAATAAAGTATTTCTTCATCTTACCTTCATTACATTGGGAACGACTTGAAATCCCAAGAAACAGATAAGCTGGGAATATTTTAACTGTGACAGCATCCTGCCCATTTCGTACAGCTCCACTTTGGAATGTTCTTCCGAGTGAATGTTCAGCCCGAAGGCACAAGATATAATGATCTCAAAGTTGTAATGGGAGGCCAAAAGATTGAAGTCTAAGTCCCAGAGTTTTGCTGTGGAGTAAAATAAGTCAGTAATAAAAAATAAAAAAAAGCTAAACTAAACTAAATGAAAGAGGTAAAAATAAACTTCTTCTTGAACTCTTTACTGAAGGTTGGCAGCTGACAAGCTGCTGGAATCTGTCAGCCAACCTTCCCTCAGCAACCTTTTGACGGTATTCCACACCAATAAATTAAATTAAGATACTGAATCTAAAAATTCCCCCTACAGCATTGTACTAAAGACGCTGTCAGCATATTCACGTTGAATGGCTAAACTAATTCGTAGAGCAAGGAAACTGTCAGCTCTTCGGTCTCCAGTAAAGTCAATGAAACTCTTTGAAAATTTCAAAGAGAAAATTTCCAGAGGTTAAGAGCGCTAGGACCCCACGAACCAAGGGTCTCGACGCCGCATACAATAAAATTATATTCTGGAAAGTAGTTCGTTTTACAATGACATTATGCAAATGATTATAGGTGAATCTTCCCAAAGTAAAATATATTAAGTTATGTTAAACATATTTGAACGTGGTTGGTGGTGGTTGTTTGGTGATTCCGTGATAATTACAATGTCCACATATTACAAATTGCATGACTGAAATGTTATGATATTTTTATTCGATACCTACATAAGTTTTTAATGGGTTTTCAGTTTTTTTTTTGTTGGTCAAATTTGCAAGTGCAAGTAATTAAATGAAAGGTAATCAAATATGAATTTGTTACGATATGCACGTCATGTAGACGATAACAAATTAGGTGTTTCTATCTAACCATCAGTTCCCGAAGCAAATGTTCAATCTATTTTATGATAGTGAGAATCGTTTAACAAAAAGCTTATTTCTGCACTTACTTTTGGACTCCTGTACCCTTCTTCTGATCTCTTTAACCATGCGGCTGCCAACCTCGACCATTGGCGGTATCATCAGCTTCAGTTTGAGGCTGGTAAACACGGGGCTCAAGGTGGAACGCATGTCTTTCCACTCCTGACCTAATTTTAAAACAATTTGATGTGAGATAACCTAAGAGTATTGATGACCATTTCTTTGTTTAACTTAACACGGTCACGCATTGTATAAAATAAGAACTTCTTACAAAAAAAACAACTTAAAATGCTGAAATGTCAAACCAACTCCGCTTGTTCTACAACAGAACAGTCGACTAACTACTTTTAAGAAAGTGTCTAAATGTTCATTTGGTAGAAATTTACTTAAAGTACTGGTTTCTGATTGTCAGATACCACAGATCTTGTCTTTAGTGTGTATTTTACCTTTCATAACGAAGATACTTCTCCCAAACATCCGATCTATATCTTTATCGATGATGAGAGAATGGTCCTGGAAATGCTCGAAGTCTTTTACGGCTAGTCGCTTCACCAGTTCCAGGTCCCTAATGACCACCGTAGGCCTGATGCATTCCGACATCCCTACAAACCTGAAAGGACATGAATTATGAAATAAATAAAGAAGAAAGCCATTTGCTTACTGCATAGGAAACACACATTAAAAAAATAAACAATATTTGCAATATAAAAACAGAAGAATAAATAAATAAATAATCGGGACAGCGTCACATCAATTGAGCTAATCCCAAACTAAGCTCTAGGCTTGTACTATGGGTACTATACAACGATAAACATACTTATATAGATAAATATATACTTAAATACATAGAAAACATCCTCATAGCGCCCATCACACAAATATCTGCCCTTACCGGGATTTGAACCCAGGACCGCTAGCTTCGTAGGCAGGGTCACTACCAACTAGGTCAGCGCGTCGTTAGAAGCACTAAATGTGTTTATAATTATAATAACAGAAACAGCAAGACTAACTTTGGATGGAGACTTGTAAGTACGGAATAGTGCAACTTATTCGGGTGCCATGAGCAAACATTGTCTGATAAACGAGAATGTTTTGAATTTGTGTTATTTGCGTTGCGTGTTAACATACGAATGCAAATTAAAGCTAACATTTATTTGACAAAAACTCACACAACTCAAAAGACATGGTACAAAAAAGAGAAGAAACAAGATTAGAGCAGAATTAGAACCGTTGCACCGTAGCGTAAAGTCAAATGGGACTCAGCTCAGCATGTACTGCAGCCGGAACCAAGCACTGGTTTTCAGCTGAACCCTCGTGTTCCCCTACCCTCTTGCCACCTACCTTTCTCCAGGAAAACTAGCGTAAACCCTATCAAGGTTCAGAAAGACGTTCTGCCGTCTGAAGATCACCCTCGTCATGTCTCCCAGCAGTGGGACTGGGGTGAGGTACTTCAGGCCAGCTCTTTTGAAGTGGTGTCGAGGCAAGAAGCACAGATATACTAATGCTAAGAAGGCTAATATCCACAGCAGAGGCATCTGAAATGATGGAGAGGGAAATTCGTACTGGTTTATATATTTTTGAAGACTCGTCTGTCCTAACCGGGAACAGAACTTGTAGAATATGACAAGACAAAAAAGTCGTCCTTTATGATAGGTACAGATCGAAAGGGTTCCATGTCATATTCGACCAGTTCAAAATGCAGGATGTCCCGTATGTCGCACTCACTTTTCTCAAAACCCATCAAAGTTATAAAACTGAAATATTGTGCACAAAAAGACATTTATATCAATGATAAGTAAAAGTAAAAATTGAGTCCTTTTTTTTTTGGGTGCCTCCCATTAAACTACGGAAAGCAAGGGTGTTTTTTTCATTATGACTCCTAATGAGTTATTATTGGCTAACTCTTCAAAAAACATAATATGCACAGATAGACAGACCGACAGACAGATGGACGTGGTGAAGGCTACATAATCTCGAAATATTTCACCCGGATTTCATAAACACGAATTTCAATATCCGACAAGACGGAACACCGACTTTATTGATTTCCGAATCCCGTATTCTTATAATTCCAAAATTTATGAAATTAGAAATTATATATTTCAGGGAATAGTATATTCGTGATAGTCAATATTCGTTCAAATAATATTCTGAAAACTGATTTTCATCACTTATATAATAATAAAAATCAAACAATTCGAGATTTTAGGGTTGTTCTTCTTACCGAATCTATAACAATTTAACTATGCAACCCTAAATAGTAGAGTCGAGTATCAGTATAAATAATTCAATAAAGTATTACATTTTTAGTCAACTTACAGTTCCTATAACAGGAAAGATGGCAATCGGATTGGCCGCAGCCACGGCAAGCTGTAAAACTTTATCGTTGTATAACAAGCAAATAACCTAAATTAAATAACTATTAAAATGATAAAGTCATTTTAATTTGTCATGTGTGTAATTTTATGTTAATAATACATGATAATGTATTTGTGAGCTCCGTCCCTCCGTCAGGCAAAGGGAGAGTCATGATGGTCTAGTCGCTTAAAGAGAACCAAAAGCCTTTTCTAGAAGGTGCACAAATTCTCGTTTGATTTTGTAAATACAACCACTGAGTAACAAAACATAAACTAAGACATTTCGCAGGATACGTGGAATCAAGGCTAGATGCAAAACTAGTATGCTCACGGCGTACCATGCTTCACGACCCAGTCTCTCAACCAAAGAAAAAGAGTGTCAAACATGGCGACGCACCTCCGAGATCTTAGGAATATTTTGTGATCTTTCTAAAGCTTTTGATTGCGTGGAACATATGACCCTTATTTTAAAATTAGAACATTATGGATTGTCCAATAAAGCTTTAAGCCTTATGTCTTCTTATCTAAGTGATAGAACTCAAACAGTTGTTGTAAACAAAACGCAATCTGTTGGAGCTACAGTGAAAATAGGTGTGCCTCAAGGCTCTATTTTAGGTCCTTTTTTATTTTTGGTTTACATAAATGACTTACCACCAATAGTAGATGAACTTTGCGATATTGTACTTTTTGCTGATGATACTTCACTAATTTTCAAGGTAGATAGAAAAACCGTAGACTACAGTAGGATAAACGCCACTCTAGTTAAAGTACATAATTGGTTTATTAGTAACAACTTGCTACTAAATGCCAAGAAAACTAAATGTGTTAGGTTCGCTTTGCCTAATGTTAAACCGGTAGATTCTAGTATTTTTCTAAATAACGAGTGTTTGCTAATAGTAGATAGGGCGGTTTTCCTAGGCATAACAATAGATAAAAATTTGCAATGGAGTCCCCACATAGCTGCACTGGCAGGTAAACTAAGTTCGGCAGCTTACGCCGTTAGGAAAATTAGACAACTAACTAATGTTGAGACAGCTCGCTTAGTTTATTATAGTTATTTTCATAGTGTTATGTCTTATGGTATTCTGGTTTGGGGTAAGGCAGCTGACATACAAACTATATTTGTGTTACAAAAAAGGGCCATTCGTTCTATTTATAATTTAAATTCCCGTGACTCATTAAGAGAACTTTTTAAAGAAATTAATATCTTAACTGTAGCGTCTCAATTTATTTACGAGAATATTATTTATGTTATTAAGAATTTAGATTCGTTCACCAAAAACTCAGATATACATAATTTAAATACTAGAAATAAAAATAAAATAGCTATTCGAAAATTCCGTGTCCGTAAAGTATATAAATCATTTGTTGGTCAATGCATTCATTTCTATAATAAATTACCTGAAGTAGTTTTAAAGTTACCCTTTCCAGCACTTAAAAAATATTTGAAAAGGTCGTTAATGTCTAAAGCGTATTATAGGGTCGAGGACTATCTAACAGACAAAAATGCATGGCCTACACCCGAAACTTAGTCAATAGTAATTTGTTCAAATGCAAAGGCTTTATCCTGCTTTTTCTTGTCTGGGGGACACCGTTGATGCAGGAAAACATATCGAAACTTTTATGTGGTCATCTTGCACCATCTCATATACACATATATAAGTAGGTAGTTGTAGTTATTTTATTTTATTCTTTTCTATCCTTCTCTCCCGTAAGATTTTTGGCATGTTTTCCTGCTGAACTACTGTTATTTGATATTATATTTAATTTATTACTTGTAGCTTTATATAATGCTAGATTAAGTTGTACATACCATTGTAATATGCAATATGAAATAAGTTTAAAAAATGACTGACTGCTGAGTTTCTTGCGGCGTTTCTTCTCAGCAGTGGTCTCCTCTTGGGAAGCGCTGGTAGTATCTTGACGTGTAAAAGTGCCCGAGCGGCCTACTTACTAAATAAATTTCTTTTATCTTTCTTTTTTATCTTTTTTTTTACCCGGGATCTTACTCCCAAACACCGCTAAAAGATACTCCGTTCCCTTTAACTGCCAATCATCCCGGAACGGAACGGAGCAAGCATAACCTTCGAAGTATGATTTTAAAGTAGAGGCCCAGAGCCCTGCGTTATGTCAGGGTAAGCAAGACCAACTTCTTGGCAAAAAATAAAAAAACTACTTAGATTCAAGCCTCTTCGGATTTTGAACCAGCAAAAAAAAAACGTAAAATATATAAAAAGTGAACGTAATGCTTTGTATCTTATAATACACATCGTCAAACAAAGCATTAAACGACACGCGCCGTTATTTAGTTTCAATGCATGTCATTAGAAAAAATAAATTAAATAGTTGCATATAATAAACTCTTTGGTTACATGTATGGCTTGAAACAACGGCTAGTTATTACAACCTTCACCGGCTGTTTATTCGATAAAAAGTATTTTATATTAAATTTAATATGCTAAGTAACATATGGCGAATAAGTAGGCTGAAAAACTTCAGTCCAGTGTATAATTAATACGAAATTAAATTACATACCAAACGAAAGTATGAAGCCTATAAAATGCAAACTTTAGGTTGACTATTTTTTCCCGTCGAACTATTGGGTGGGCAGGTACACGAGTAAACAGTTAACACGTTGGCTGCGGGATTGATTTACAGGTTTGTTATTCTGGTGCGTTAATAGGTCCAAAGAGCCCCTACCCTACTTAAACTTCAGTGCGGCACTAGGTCCATTGTGCCCCACCTCGCAAGAAAAAAAAAACTAGTTATTTTTCCGTGGAAGTTTACCGTACTGCATAGAAATTTATACCCAAGCAATTTACATCTGTTAAGCAATATGGTTCTGGCTTCGCCCCGGTCTCAGACATTTAGAACTATTAAAAAAAAATGTATTAAACTGTGGGGTCTTTTAGACCTTTTGCCGCACTGGATTGACCGAATTAAGCCATTTTAGGGATGGGAAACGATTACTATATTATCGGGAGAGAATACGTTTGCCTAAAGAAGGTTGTTAGACATCGCACAAACGTATTCTCACCCGACGAAACAAGAAAAATAAAAACCGTCGTAACTAAATAGTAGTTTAATTATTTTATTTTGAACGGTTTTCATTAAAACACTCTAAACATAATGCGAACAAAGGCGAAGAACATAATGACGCATCAATCTGAGTTGCAACCTGATTTTGTATTCTGTCATTATGAATTTTCTTTACCTTACGACATTTTAAGTTAAAAATGCTCTCATCACTGTCAGAATAAAAAAACGTATTCACATCTATACCGCCCGTCACATTCTCATTATTTATATTTTGACTTGGTATACTTTTTGATACCTTAATCCTTCGGTATCATTTTCTTCCTCAGAGTCAAATAAAAAATTCAGCTTGTTTTGCCCCTTTGATGGTGCACTAATTTTTCTTCACAATCACTACAAACACAAACAATACCTCGGTAATTAAAACAATCGCCTATCGCGGTTCGTGTGCGGTGCATCACTACCCGTTGAAATTGTCAACATCCAGTGCGGATGGGGCGTGTGATGGGTCGAAGGTCTATTGGACCCCTTCCCGCACCTAAATGAAAAAAAAGTCATTCAGTGCGGGAGAGGTCTAATGTGCCCCCCACGTAAACTAAGTATGCCATATTATCAAAATTTAAGAGCAATACAGAAAACAATATTTGTCTCTGTCCTACTACAACGATTGGCCAAGATACGCTCCCCGCACCGTACGAAAGTAGACTATTTTCAGTGCCGCACAGGATTACGGCCACGCATGGGGCTTTTTGTGCCTTCTCCCGCAGCCAACGTGTTAAGACGATGCTAATAAATGGCACCAAACGTAACGATTACATATTCTACAGGCTTCATACTTTCGATTAGTATGTAATTTGTCTATTAAACAAGCATAGGCAATTTAAAAAAAGTTCATTTTTGTAATGATATAATTGAAAATTTTTAGCCTACCTATTCGCCACATATTATTTATCGCATTAAATTTGATATAGAATTCGGATCTTAGAGCATTACAAAAAATGGAAAATTAAAAAGCACTATGCGAAAAATTCAACTTTGCGCACTATACAGCCACAAAAAATACAAAATTTCGAGCGACGGTATTAAAAACATTTTTTTTTATTTTGTATAGTTATGCGATAATGATCCGCTGTTTATACATAGTTACATGGTATGGTTATCTATCCCAGTAAGTCATAACGAAATGTTTATTAAAACAAGACAAAAAAAACAGCAGTAAAAAGTAAGAAGAATTTGATGCTCAGTACGTATGCCTACTAGGTAATTAATAATTGTTAACAATAAAAAAGTTAAATGCAATGACTAATAACCAAAATCAATAACATGCTAAAATCGGTTACTAAAAGATGAGTTAGTCCTGAACAGAATTGATATGTTTTAATACCACATTTTACCAAAAAAGACACTTAATAATAATAAATACAAGAGAAGACTCATGAATTTTTAAAGTCGTATCAGTCGAGATCGTATTTAATAATTAAATAATTTACCATTAGCCTCATCACTTACCAGGGCCAGAAACAGTACCATCTCTTGATGCACCATAATTGATATAAAAGCAAGTATTAAAAAAAAACCGCTTTATACTTCACACCCAATACAAATTGGCCATATTATAAGCTTTCAAAAACGTCAGGTTCCAGGGAGTAAAAGGGACAAAGATACATGACTCCTATAGCCCTTTCCTTTTCATAGGCTTCTACTTCAACGGTTTAAAAACTCGTAATACGGTTTTAAAAATAAAATTATTTATACAGTTGGAGTGCAAAATCCATTTTATTGCAAATAATAGCAGTGCCGCGAATGAATGCGTGACTGCTGCAAGCGAGCATAGTCACAGCCGGCAGACTTACCCTGGGATCGGCTATCGTTTCTACGAGCAATTTGAATTAAGCCGAAGGGTACGGCAAAATTACGAAATCGAGGTGTTTTTGGATAAAATTATTGGGAAAAATATAGGAAGTGGTAGTTTTAAATGATGATAATCTGAAGACACATATCCTTAAGTTTTGCTCTGACTCATTAATATAGTTATGTACTTAACTGATAGTAAGCAATATATACCGTTATGGCCGTTTTTAAAAAGAAAATAAAAAACTAACAAATTTCTAAAGAAGTAGAGATGTGTCTCAAATTATAAATAAAGGACATGATTGGTACCTTCAAGTGCAAGGCCAGCTCCACGTCACAAGAAAACAACACTGTCTTTTTGGGATTTGGTCAGGAAAAGAGTTCCCTGTTAAAACAGTTTTAATCGAGAGAGACGATGTATTATGGAATGAGGAAAAGGAGGGTAAAATACAAAAAAAAAATCATCGACCTAAGGTTTACCCGAAAAATGGCAATAAGGCATCCAGTTTATATAATAGAGGCCATGAAGTTACAAAAAAACAAAGAAAAAGCGATGGCGGAAAAAAAGAAAAAGAAAGCCATGAAGCCAAGAGAAAAAAAAAAGAAGCTCCAAAAAAAAGAAAACCGGACTAGGAAATCCTCGACGAATCGCCGCCTTGTCGTAGACCACGTCGAAAATAAATTATTGTAATACATTTGAAGTAGTATTATTGACACAATTTGATCCCTATGCTTGTCGGGTACGGCTAGCAGTGCTAGCACACCTTGTTTTTTCTCGCTCACTCACGGTCAAACCCTATATTATTCAAACCGCGGACAGATAAGGCTTACTCTGGGTTAAAACTTGACCGTTGCCCATACAAAATGTGTAAAATTTTAATCCGAAGTAAGCCTATCTGTTCTTGATTTGCATATAGGGTTCGGCCATTAGTGCGTCTGTATCGTACGTATCGTAACAGCACTAGTTAGAAAGGGATATCCATATCCAACCGACAAACATGACGCGCGCAAGTTATGCTAGCCGTCGATGATAGTAATCCTAATCACGTAGGCGTCGTTTTGCAAGAGCTGGCACGAAACGATTAAATGGCTCATGAAAGTATGTATATAATTAAATTTTAGGTTCGAAATATAAACTGTAATTGATAGCACTCACACAGTCCTAGTAGAGCAAATTTTTCATTGATCTATTCGTGCCAGCTATTCATGAAAAATCTTTACAAATGTTAAATAATCAACTATTTATGCATTTACTGTTGTTTAAAAGCTATTTAGTATTTAGAAACATAATATTGGTCGATCTAATCAAGCGCCATCTAACGGTAAATGCATGCCTGACTGTTTGACAAGTGGCAATATGCGGTCGATCGCAGAGCGTACTAGTTAGTTGGCGCGTGAATTAAAACTTGACTCGTCTGGCCGAATGAGCAAGGTCAATTGAGCAAGCTTGAGCGTCTCCAGAATGTTTGGATAAGATACATTTATGGTTTGCGGAAATATGACCAGTATCCCAATATCGCGTGCAATTCAAGTGGTTGCCCATCCGTCGTCGTAGGGATGTGCATGTTATGTCGCTCCTTTTCAATGTACTTTTCACTCCTTCCTCTCCTTTTTATCTCTCCGAAAGGTTTAGTTTTTTGGCCGATGGTAGTGGACACCGCCTTCGGTCTAGTGCTAACCTTTCCCTTACCGTTCCATCCAACAAGACTCGTACCTATGCTAAATCTTTCACGGTACACTCTGTCCAGTTATGGAATGGGCTTCCACAGTGCTTGAGGCAATCTGGATCTGTCGGTTCATATAAGGAAAAGTTAAAGAAGTTGTGGTTAAATGTACAGGATGAGTCGTGACTCGTGAATGTTGTTCCTTTGCCCTGTTGTAGGTTTTAATTGCTGTTTACATATGTGGTAGTATATAATATTAGTATATTTTATTACCTATGTATTTATTTTATTAAAGCAGATATTATTACTTTTTAATGTCTGTTTTTCAGATGTACCTATGTACCGTTTTTCTTTTTTCTTTTATCTGATATTTTGTAAATTTGCCTATCCTCTTGCATTATCCTGGCTTATTCGACTCCAAGGTTAACTGGAAGAGATCTCATATGGGATAAGTTCGCCTATGTACATTATCTATAGTGATGCAAAATGTTTTGTAATTGTTTATGTGCAATAAAGAGTTTACATACATACATACATACATACAATTGCCCGCCCCGTCGCCTTAAATGGTGACTCTGGCTACAAAACTAACTAATATTTGTGTGATGAACGCAAATATAATTACTGCTTCTTGAGTCTAGAACGAATTCTATGTACTTACCGTAAAATGTTCCTACTTGGCTCCTCCTGTGTCAGTTCATGACAGTTAACTTGTTCTTCAGTGTCAGCTTTTGGTATTCAGTCAGTCATTTTCTCTAAAATCTATGCATGTATGTATGAAACACAAAAGAGATACCAATTATAAAAAGACAAAAAAATTACTGGGATGTACAAAGACGAACTTATCCCTGTAAGGGATCTCTTCCAGTTAACCTTTGAGCGATTGTGAAAAAAAAAACCAACGAATTGCCTAATAAGTGCAACGCTAAAACATTATATAAATATCAATGTATAAAATAATATAAAAAAACTGAGTTATTGCTGAAATATTCCATAGGTTTTTATACATTTACCAACGCAAATTTTAGCTTTTTAAATTTGGTTTATTGAATGTCAATCCTTTATTCAGCAACAAAGTTGGTGTTTTAACATTTTGAAACCTCTTTTCTCAGGCCATATAAAAGACTAGCATTAGATACCTTAACGGGACTCAATCCCAGTGTGTGAGGCCAGATATGGTGAGATTCTGCACGATTGATGCAAAATCGTTAACTCGATTTAGGGAGATGAAGATTGGCGATTGTATAAGCAGATCTTTAGTTTTTTCAAACATTTATATGGGAAGTAAGAAGCAAGTCTGTTTAATATGACATGCAAATTTGGACAATCCGCGACCACTTTACAATAGTACATTGTTGCCTAGGCGCGGAAAGTAAGGGTTTTCCTGACGAGGTGGTTAGCTGGCCGAGCAATAGCGAGGCCTGCTAAAATACGAGTCAGGAAATCCTCGTTTCCGCCGAGGCATACATAATGCTTTTCTCAAACATGTGAGGAAATAATACAAATACATTTTTAAAAAGCAAGTAATTTAATTATGCAGAATGAACGAATGTTACCGACTGTCAATTGTTTTTAAATACTAACCATAGAAATTGGAATGCAAATTCAAAAAGAAACACACGCACTGTGCTAAAAAAGCGAGCAGTTACCTTGGCTGTTTGGAATTTTTGTCTTGGTTCTTTTGATTTTGTATGCAAATTGACAGCATTTTTAAGAAAAATATAGTCATGGGCGGAAAGTGTTTTTATATGGTTTTTTTACTCCTAGGAGTAAAATGAGGCTCTTTCCGTATTTGTCTTTCAATCGGAAAACCGTTTTTTCCGAGCATGTTTGAGAAAAACAATAACCGTTATGAGTATTATCTTTGAATCTGTTTCTAACCTTGCTTAATTAACCAGAACCTTACAGCAATCCTTCAGGCTCCTACAGCAAGTTATTGCAATAATGTAGCAAAAATTATGTTAATTAATGTACAGGTTTACAAAAACATTTTGTAACTTGTTTATAAATAATAAATATCAGTGCAGGACTAACTAGTATACTGAACCAGTAAAGTTACTACTAAGTATAATCTATAATATTATAATATTATAGGCTACTACGAGTATATAGAAACAACGTCAAATCTCAAATCACTATCGCTTTCGTCACTCGACATATTTATACAAGTTATCGGTGAGATTGCCAATTCCGTTATGTGCATTTTTTCGATTTTTTGATCTTTATTGATTTGGTTTTAGAGTTGAATTCCGAACGGCCCTCGTCCCTTTCCACCCTATTTAATTGGGCAATTTCTAACATGTGGTGTGAAAACGTTATTAATGATTTTGGATGGATTTGGAGAACTACAGGGTAGGCACCTAACTGTTACAGGTTGGCCAACCATGTACTTATTATCCAATTGTACATTGTACATTAGGTACCAACGGTACTGAACGGGTAGCCCGCGCGGGGTTCTTCAGAGTGTGTATTTTCTTGTCTCTCGAAATTTTCTTGTGGCGGGATTGTGTACTCTCGATAATTAAGTTGTGTTTTTCCTATAAATGGTCTTCGAAAACCAAAGTAGAGGAATTAGTAAAACAGCTGTTACTACACTGCCAATGACGAAGTTAGTTAATTACGTCAAAGTAAATTGACTCTCAATATATATATTATACAAAAGAAAAGAGTTTTATGGTTTCTACACGGATTCAATTAGCGACGCTTTATTTTAGTGCGAGTTGATTTCGCACACCGAGGGTTCCGCAATCCTTACATATATATATCGATCCAGACCGATTTCGGCCACAGCGACTAGGATCCGACTATTTAGAGCGTCGTTCGTGAGCTCTGTGATGACTAGCAAAGCCGATCTTTGCATTAAAAGTTCGACCACATCCACTGCAAGTCAGCACCCCTCCGACATAATTGTACTGCATGGCCGCAGGTGTTCGGGCCTTGAGTTCGTCTCGCTTTGCATCGAGCTCCTCACGTCTCTTCGTTTCGAACTCGGACACCTTAGTGCTCAATCACTGTATGCCTCCAAGACGGCCGGTCTGCTGATCCCTACATAATATGGTAGATAATGGTACGCTGTAGGTTTCTTTCTAATTCCTAACGTAGATTATATAGATGTTAAAAGTTAAACGTGTGTATGTGTGGGTCTACCTATGGTATCGTAGCTCCCAAACGCGGTCAGGCGCCGTTTAAAAAAATATACAGCTATTTTAATCGGGGTTATTCATAGGTAGGTTCGGATGTATTTCTTGGCACTTTTACATATAAGAGCGTGAACATTTCCTTCTATCGAGTACCTACTTAACGTTGACGTATTGTAATCGAGTGAATTGTGATCTCTATGGAACCCTGTCATAATGACAGCGTCTTACGAAATTACATGAGAATTTATCGTAGGTTTAATACGGCAAGGTTCTATCCTGGTTCATCAATAAAAGTCCGTGACCGTAGTAGTCGTCATCGAGGAGTAAAGGTGAAGTAGAGGAACGTAACTAATGTATGGAAACGTGAGATTGTTTAGGCTACAGAAAGATTCTTTAAAATATATATTACAGTAATACGCATTTTGTAGAAGTAATTGGGATTCAAAAACGTGATGTTATCAGGGCTGTCTCTGGAATAGCTAGCTTAGGGCTGTTTCAAATAGCATCATCATCATCATCAGCCCGGGGGCGTCCACTGCTGGACAAAGCAAATTTCAAATAGCAGAGCAAGTTTCAAATAGCAGACGAATATTATTACGGGTGTAATTTGTAAGTGGTATTTGGCACGAAATCCCAAATATTATATAGATACAACTACCTAATTATATTCGTTATTTTAAAAACCTAACATGAATTTACATTGCATCCACTTGATTCAATATGATAACACATATATTTTTGCTCACGTAAAGGTTATCATGTCGTTTGCATCATTGCTGGTAAGTCATACTTAATATAATTATGGAAAAGCCTTTAGAAAAAATATTTCGTGCATAAATATTTAAGAAAAAACCCTTTTAGGTGTCAGCTTCCACCAAAGGAAAGAGGAAGAAGATACGCGGTATCGGGATATAAGAACCGCGGGTCACTTAAAGTCGAGTTGATAAATGTGTGTATACTTTAGTACCTTGTCTAGTTAATGACATGCTTAAACTGCCATACATGAATTGTCACAGCGTTTAAAGTGACAAGGTACTAAAGTGTACATATATTTATGAACTCGACTGTACCTATACGTTTCTTTATTACAGCTACAGTCACCGCTGCTATGGGTGGTAGCTCTTTTAGCCGTGGTGTATTGGAGCTACTTGCCATGTCACCGTTTTAGAAAGACTGGCGTAAAATACCTCACTCATGTCCCACTGTTGGGACAATTGACGAGAGTGCTACTTTATAAGCAAAGCCCCTTTCATGACCACGTCAGCTTTTACGCACGTTTTCCGGGAGAAAGGTAAGTGGTAGAATGTTGTTCCCATAATTGTATTGGTCATAATGATATTCTGTTCATATTTTTACAATTACTCTAATTCGAATACCATTTCGAGGAATAAGGTTTTAAAGCCGTTCTGCATTATTTAGTTTTTGAAATTATCTATTTCGGATTTTCGACAAAAGTATATTTAACCTTTGTTTGACTTTCGTTTTCGGCTTGAAGCCCTCCTAGGTGTATCTTACGGGTTAGGCGAAATCTGCTTTAAATAATATGTTTAAATGCACTATTACAATCACTTTTTATCATTAGATATCATTTAATTGTATGTTATTTACTAGAAAATGCCATTCCAAATTTAAAATAATCATGTCATCCATAAAACGTCTGCTAAATAAATAAAGGGTGTACTGCCTTTTGGCCGAAATACGTTTGGTCGAATGTATCGTTTCGCAACTTTTTCATTTGGCAACCCACTTTTATTTTTGGAACGGTAAATATTTCAGGATTTATTTCTGTACCTTCGTGTAGACCCTTTAGGTTAAGTTAGGTAAGTTTGTATAAAAATCCTGAAATATTTACAGTTACCGAAATAAACGTGGGTTGCCAAATGAAACGGTTGCGAAACGATACATTCGACCAAACGTTGTTTGGCGAAACGGCAGAGAACCTAAATAAAGATATTAAAAGAAAACTATTGGATCAAATACAAAATTAACGAAATTGGTCTCTTAAAATTACCTATTCTTTTGAATTAGAATGTAAAAACCGTGACTTTTGTGTTTGGTCAATGCTAATTATTGAAAGTCATAACTTTTTATATCGCTGAAACTATAAACTTCCCAGAGTTTCTGAAATATCTTATGTGTAGACAAGAGAGACAGCGTCTTAAAAAAATTCCTTATGACGCGATAATTATGACCTAAACCACATTATGGCAGGCAATATAGACCCAGTTGATTTGTTGGCTCCTTTAATGCCCTCGGACTACGGGCAGGACCGAAACCGCTGGCCATTGAAAGGGTTTTTCAGCCGGGTTCTATAACGGCTTTGAACTTAAACAGCTAACCGGCTTGTTTGAATTAGTTCGACTTAACCCCAAACCATAACCATAACCCATTGAATCGGTTTTAAAATCAATCGGTTCCCGTTGCATTTCAACTAAATTGTTCTTAAAATTAATATACATTCGATTTATCATTAATGCATGGTGACCGACACGCACGCGTCTGGCTTTGGCGAATTCACGAAAATAATCGATGATATGGCCGCCCTGAGGGCTTTGCCAAGGTACATTACGCCAACTAGCGTTTCTATTCGTTTCGTTTTTAAACCTATCACGTCACTGGTAAATGACGTGTAACGAAAAGACACGTGATCTACCAGAGACGCGATTGGTTTAAAAACCAAACGGCAGAGCCCTCTGATGGGGTTAAGCCTAACCCAAACGTAAGAAGTAAAAATGTAAGATACATTTACCTATTCATAACCCCTTCGGTGGTTAGGGTTACCCCGCTAGAAAGGGCTACCATAAAAAGTTAAGCCGGTCGAAGCTTATCCAATCAAACGATTAACCGTCGCACCGGTTAACCCTTCGAAAGCTTTGAGCAAAGGAACGGGTTTCTGGTCAATGACTAAGTGACACAAAACCGACAATCCAGCGAAGTAACCAGTACAGATTATTGTCTTTATTTTTCTCGAGTGTTATTGTAAGAGGGGCTTCGGACTAGATAATAGTACATTGTGCATCAAGGGTAGTATGAAGGGAATTACTAACGAGAGTGTTAGAAGCCCGACGCCGAAGGCGGAGGGCTTTTAATGACTCGAGTTAGTAATCCCCTTACTGCCTGTGATACACACAATGGTTTTCATCACATTGGCGAGGAAAAAAAACAAAGAGAAAACACTTTAACTCTGCAAAATATAAAGAAATAACTTTTGACGAACGGGAACGTAAATGGAAACGATATTTTTTTTGTGACCTCTACCACAGATAATAACTGCGTTTAGTTTCGACCTGGATTCGAGCCAGATTTAGCCAATTTGATTAAAATTTATAATTACTAAAATTAATGATAAATGTTCATATAAACTTGAAATAGGTATAAAAATAATGAAGTTTAATGAAGCGTATAGGTTTTGTGTAATGTAAGTTAGTCTATAGCTAATTTTTAAAGATAAAATTAGAAACTGATTTAATTTTTGGCTGAAAATTAAACCTCCTTAGTCAGAAATGATGTACGAAAGAGTTGCAAATTTTAAAAAGAAAGTCATTACTCCCTAGGGATGACAAACTCGTCATAATTCCCGCGGGAACAATTTAGGCCATTGTCCTTCTGTATACAGGCATGGAATAACACCATTTACGAGCAAGTGTGATGAAAAAAAACTGGCCATTTCTTTCAGATTTGTTGGGATGTCCGAAATCATCAGGCCTGTAGTGGTGATAAGGGACCTGGAGCTGGCGAGGCGGATAGCTGTCACGGATTCCGAGCACTTCCAAAGACACTCCGTTGTGGTAGATGATAAAATTGACTCAGTTTTTGGAAAATTTACCTTTGCATTGGAAGGTAACTGAAAATGTGTGATTGATTGGAGTTTGTATTTTTTTTGCCTTCGCAAAAAAGGACTTGTCTTTATTCGGCTGCCGAGTCACACCACGAATCATTATGCGTGTTCACAATCAATGGTGTTCACGGATAATTATGAGATTATTTTTTCGACATTGTAAGGCAGGATTAGTTTTTAAACGATGGCCTAGTTTGTTGTGACCCTGCCTACGAAGCTAGCGGTCCTGGGTTCAAATCCCGGTAAGGGCAGATATTTGAATGATGATTGAATTAGCACGAATATTTGTTTGTGAGTCATGGATGTTCTTTATGTATTTAAGTAGATATTTCTCTATATAATTATTTATATCGTTGTCTAGTACTCATAGTACAAGCCTAGAGCTTAGTTTGGGACTAGGTCAATTGGTGTGACACTGTCCTCTGATATTATTTATTACTATTTTATTATTGAAATAAGAGCAAAAATTAACCCTCTTATTCATATACGAGCATGACTTAAAGTGTGCTGTAAATATGCTCTGGCCTTATCTGCTATGGTGGGTATCCTGACCTTTTACCAAATAATCATTTGACAAACTATACTGGACCGCGTAACAACGTATCACACTTTATATGACATGTTCTTTGAGAGTGTGTTACTTGGTTTTGCGGCCCAGTGTATATCATTTTCCAAACTTTCATTTCGCAAAAACGTGTTTGTACTTTAACCATTACATTATTACATAGGTTACATGGGCTTATTCAATAAGTCAGGCTAGGTTAGACTATAGGCCCCGCGAAGGGAAAGGGTGAGGGGGTCGTGGCGGTGTGAAGGGAAGGGTAGGGAGCTACCCTCCGATCGTGGTTGGTGGTCGTCTCCTTCTGCGAGAGCATTATCTCGCAGAAGGAGGCGGCGGAGCGGGAGCGCGAGGAGGACGTGGATGGGGAAGGACCGTGGGGATAGGGTCCCACACTATGGTCCTACAAGTCTGGGGGAGGGTTCGGGGTGCTAACGGAACCCTCCCTCTTTTGGCGCAGGTGCCCCAGCAATAGACTGGGGCGGCTGGGGGGCACCCAGTGGTGAATAGTCATCAATCCAAGGTGACCCAATTAACAGACCATGAAGGTTAACACCGGTGAGGTTTTAGTGGATAGGCTTCCCCCTTCCTCTTCGCTCTGAAGGGTAGGGGGTTGTGAGTCCCACATAACCCTCCAATTGGCACCAACACCACATACCACAAAAAATATACAGCGGGAAGTATCTCTTCGGTAAAATGATATAGTTTGTCAAATTATGATTTGGTAAAACCTTAGTGAACCGTTATGTGAATTTGAGAGAAAGGGTCAAAAAATACGAGTACTTTTAGTAAAGTACCTTATTTTTTATTTCTGAATAAGTGGTTCAGGTATAAAGCAGGGTTTCCAAACACGACAAAGTATAATCATTGTAATATTGTATAGTATAGTTCCCTTGGTAAATGTTTCATAATTATAAAATACCTTTCTCTTGAATTGCTCTACATATTGCTGAAACCCGCGTTAAAATCCGTTCCGTAGTTTCAAAGATATAAGCGTACATACGGAGGGACAGACGGCGTAAAGGGAGTTTGTTTTATACTATGTAGAGATGAACATTTGTTTTATTTTAAAACTAGGTCCAAAATGGAAACAAATGCGCTCTCAAGTGGGTCCATTTTCAACCGGCTTAAAGTTGCGGAAGATGATCGCGCTGATAGTGAAGGCTGGAGACTGCATGGTTGGACCGATCAGAAGGAGGATACTAGAGTCGAAATGTATGTACAACAAGTCAATCAAAGATATACCTTCAGCACTACTACGTTAGGTTACTTTAGTTTTGTTAAATTCCAGGAAAGTTAAACGGTTACTAAAAATAAGATTTTCGAACAAATGACAATTTCGGTCAAACGAAACAGCGGACAAGGTAGGTGACCGTTACGACTGAGTCTGTTATGTATTACGCTGGGTACTTTCTACGTTCTAACCTTCTCGTTACGTATTCCCTGTGTTTTTTTTTTTTGGTTTGTTTTATTATTACCTATCGCTTATGATAAAATATATTTTTCACAAGTCGTAAGTATTTCCTTGATTGTATTTTTGACTACATTCTTCTCCACAGCAAACTATTGGGAAACAGATTTAAACGATATCTGCTCTCATGCCAACTTTGACGTCTTTGTATCCTGCGTGTTTGGACTACAGCTGGACTCGCGAGACCGCTCCAACGCGATGTTATACGACGTTGGCACCAACCTATTCGTTGTAAGAAAACGACATAATCTGGTATTCTTAGGGTACCAAGTTTTGCCGTTTTTGATGAAGGTACGATTAATAACCGGACTCGGAATTCAACTCGCGTGGAGTTTCTTACCGACGTTCAGATTAAGACAAAATGTAATTAATAACATCTTAAAACCCAATTAAACGTTTTTATTAGTTTAAGTTCAGCGTAGACCAATGATCATGGTAAAACAAAAAAAAATGTTTCATATTTATTTATTTATTTGAATTATATTTCAGATTATAGGAGCCAAAATGTTTTCCCAAAAACAAATAGATACTTTCAAGAAACTATTTATTGAGACCCTGTGCACGAGAAAAGATAATAACATCGAAGGACATGATTTCATTGACATTATTTTGGAAGCTAAGAAAGGTAAATAATTTATTTTGATTCGAAGTTTTAAAAGGAAAACTCCGGTTGCATTCTTAAAAAAATACTTGAAATAATTAATTTCTAATATTTTAGGTACCTACTTAAATTAAAAAAGAACCTACATTTTGATGCGAGTGCGGCAAGTAAGTCATTTTACACGACTTCCGAGGCCTCAATCGAGGTATAAGTCTCGGAATAAGTGAAAACGACAGAAGTTCCGCATGTGCTTTTTAATACATTTGCGAAAAAATGACAATAAAAAAACCATTAAGAGACCATCTTGCGAAAACAAAATAAATGTTTTGAAAAAAAAAATCTTTTTTTAAAGTGGTAGTTAATAGGTCATCCAAGTATTGTAGGACGCCGACTTCAGATAGACTTTAGTGATTATAATAAGCTTATGTAGTCCCACTTCTTAGTTGATATATGAAAAGCTAGACATTTTAAGAAATATTATAAACAAGGGATACCACTTAAAATTAATATGTACAATTTACTGCCCTGCAAGGTTACTAAATTGTCACTTAGTGATTTCAAAAAGAAAATGAAAGTATTCTGTCAACAAAACCCATTTTACTCCATCAACGAATACATGGATCTACTTAGAAGTAAATGTTTATTAGAGCTATAAATGTTATAAGATAAGTAATAGATATAGATGCATGTTATTTTTAAGGGAATTATGTACCAAACCTGACTTGCTAAAATGTAATGTATTGTTACTTGGCCAATAAAATATTATTATTATTATTATTATTATTATAGCTCGCCGCAAGCAACGCCGCGGTAGAATCATAGTCATTTTTAAACAATTTAATGTTCTTCGTAGTATCTTATCGCCACTCTTGAAATCGCTACCGTTGAGGAGTTCCGGTGGCCATCTGTGGTCTCCATCCTCAGTTCCGCTTCAACAAATGATATTCTCTGAATGTAAATGCTGGATTTGTCACCAAAAGTACTTAAATCGCTATAGGTTTGCCTACAATATTTGAGGACTTCCCTCACTTGCTCACTGATCTCCTAATCAAATCCTAGTTTCCTTATCATGGTATCACCCTTGTGATATTTCCTTTCCCAAAAAAAATAATCATAAAGATCGGTTCATAAACGTAGAATTTATCGGCGAACACATAAAATAAAATACCTACGGGCGAATTGAGAAAGTAGTTTAAAAATAAAGTTGCTGTTTTAGCCAGCCCGACTATTTTGCAGGTAAAGGGAGTAATTGACGTTGCTGTTGAGTTAAGGGTCATAGTTAAACCATAAGAATTGATGTTACTAACAACATATGGAACTTGTTCTGAAATAAATTTGAAAATAAAATAAATAAAATAACCAAACCCTGCTTTTCTGGTAGCAGTACGGTCTAGGCACGTAGTTCAAGCCGCGCAATATCCCTTTGTTTAAGATGAACTACTGTTTATATTATGCTGGCGATAACTGTAAAGTTGTTGAAAAAAAACATAAGAGTAAAATTCAATTCTCTTACAGAACTGTCCGACGATGATTGGTTCGCCCAGGCCTTATCGTTCTGTGTCGCTGGCTTTAACTCTTTAACCACAGTCACAAGCACGCTGGTACATGAGCTGGCCCGTTACCCCGAGGTACAGGAGAGACTGGCGCAGGAGATCCAGGAGACAGACAGGAGGAACAGCGGCAAGATAGACTACACCACCATACAGCAGATGACTTACATGGACATGGTCGTTTCAGGTGAAACTCTATCTTTAATGAACTTAGGATAACTTTAGTGGAAACGTGTTTCACCTCTGACGCGATCAGTGGGATGTTATAATTAAGGAAACTACAAAAAACAATAAAGAAACCTGAGTCTTTAAACTTTGTGAATGCTTGATAGCATTAATAGTAGAGCCCCGCGATCTCTAAAGGAAATTCCAGTTATTTATACTCTATTTCAATAAACTTGTATATTTGAGTAAGAGACAGATGACTAAAGCAAAGGCATAATGTCATCACTCTCTTGTTCATAAGGGGCTCGGTCAGATATACAGGGTGTCCCAGGACTTTACGTAAATATTAAAGGACAAGAAATTCCCACCTATAACGGTTCAAATGATAGTTTTAACTTTCTTTCTTTGATGAGATATTAAGGTTTAAATGAGTTATGCTGATAAAGAAGGCTACTTTGCGGTATTTATTTGCCTCCGTTGGCTTAAAATAGCTAAAATTAGTAAAACTAGATATCTAATCATTAATATCAAAGCAATGCAAAAATATTAAAATTCAAAAATATTGACAACGTATTTTTTCAAAAGCTGCACGTCAAGCCACTCATCATTGTACCTACTCTTAATCAGCGTAGACAGTATCTATCTACGAGGGCAGAGTGAGAAATCTGGTAAAAATTATATTAGGGGTATTTTTTTCACAAATTAATTAATGTCAATTAGTAATGCAGCCTTTTTAGAGGTAAATCGAATATTTTCAGCCGGTTCGCAAGGCTAGTTTTTTTTGACAGCTATGAAAAACAAAAGAATCACTTTGGTGTTTGCAAACATGGAGAAAAGTGAGTTTCGTGTTTAGATGAAACATTTTTTTTTGCGAAAAAAAACCATTACGGATACAAGAAAAAACTTAGACAAATATTACGGGAACTCTGCTCCATCGATTAAAATGATCCACAAGCGGTTTACGGAATTTCGTTGCGGCCGTACAAGCACTGCTGACGCCGACCGACCCGGACGCCCAGTTGAGGTCACTACACCAGAGATGATCACCAAAATCCATGATATCGTATTGAACGACCGAAGAGTAAAGGTCCGTGAGATAGCAGTTATTGTAAGCATTTCAGACGAACGGGCTCGTAATATCCTTCACACTTATTTGAATATGAAGAAGCTCTCCGCCGAGGTGGATCTAAAACGCACTAGGGTGACCCTGTCAGAGGCATGTTTGGCGAAGTTTAGGTGTAATGAAAAGGACTTCTTGCGTCATTTCATAACTGTTAATGAAACTTGGATTCATCATCATACACCAGAAACCACGGAGCAGTCAAAACAATGGATGGCTTCAGGTGAACCTGCACCAAAGAAGGCCAAAGCAGTTTTATCGGCGAATAAAGTTATGGCTACTGTCTTCTGGGATACTCGTGGTGATATGTTGATTACCTTCAGAAAGGTAAAACAATTAATGGCAAATATTATGCCAACTTGTTACAGCGATTTCATGAAGTTTTAATGGAAAGACGACCCCATTTGGCGAAAAAGAAAATGATTTTTCACCAAGACAACGCACGGGTCCACACTTGTGCAGTTGCTATGGCTAAAATCCACGAGTTGCGTTACGAATTGCTCTCGCATCTACATTATTCTCCAGATTTGGCCCCCTGTGACTATTTTCTTTTCCCAAACTTGAAGAAATGGCTTGGTGGAAAAAGATTTGGTTCCAACGAACAAATCATCGCAGAAACCAATGCGTATTGTGAAGGGTGGGAGAAATCGTACTAAGTATACGGAGAAAGTCGAAAAGCTAGAAAAGCGATGGACCAAGTGTATTGAGTTACATGGGGACTACGTTGAAAAATAAATATTTACTCGGACCAAAAAAAAAAAGATTGTTTAATTTTTTCCAGACTTCACTCTGCTCTCGTAGTAGGAAAAAAACGCATTTATTTTTTACTGTATATGTTTGACAATTGTAAATACGTAAGGTAAGAACTCCTTTTAAGGACAACAGGTTCTTACAAGCGTGCAGCGAACCGCATCGACAAATCTCGATAGTAAAAGTATATATTTAAGATTGTCGCAAGGATTCGCTCTCGAGGCTTGGATGTTTTCTATGGAAGCTTGTATTTCTCTATGTCACTACACTTTTTGATGAACGTTTTTTCCTTTTTTTTGGTGCCTAAAATGAAATGGTGTATGCTTGACAGAATCGCTGAGAATGTGGTCAAGCAACCCCATGGAAAGAATGTGCACCAAGGACTACAATTTGGGAAGACCCAACGACTCTGCTACTCAAGATTATATTGTGAGTCTTTGGGATAGTGACGTTTAGGTCTAACGTGTCTGTGTATTTTTATATTTGTCTGCAATGTTAGCTCCCAAACGGATACATCGATCAGACGCAGTTTTTAGAAGGGAAAGATGTTAACTAGGGTGGTTCTAGATTAGGTTGAAGCTTTCAGCTCTCGCAACTATTTAGGGGATTTTTACATATTTTACAGCTATTAGTATACTCATATTGCTTTGGCAACTAACAAAATTAACTTTTTCTCTTGAGTTTGTGCCATTTCACGGCCAAATTATTGCTGCCACCTTCTGTAATCATGACGTCTCCTATGCCTGGTTCAAATTTCATTCACCTAAGCAGAGACAAGATTATGATACGTGTACTAATTGTTTTTTTCTATTGGTTTGTTATTTTTGTCTATTCTCATGCATTGTCCTTACTTATTTTATTCCAAGATTAACTGGAAGAAATCCTTGATGGGACTATACTATACTATACTATGTGCAATTAGTTGTTTACCTACATGTAGAATTTCTCTCATTCTAGATCCGTAAAGGGGAAGGACTGATATTCCCAATGAGGGGGATCCATTTCGACCCTCAGTACTTCCCGGAGCCTACCAAGTTCGATCCGGAGCGGTTCTCCAAGGAGAATCGCCACAAAATCCCAGTCTATGCATACAACCCATTCGGGATGGGACCAAGAAGTTGCATAGGTTAGTAATAGACGATATTTCTGGTCTAGTTCGACTTGGGCACCTTTAAGAGACGAGGAAACTCTGTCCAAGTCTGTTTTCAAAGGCCGCCAATGCATCTACGATTCCTCTCCAGGTGCTGCAGTATCCACGGGTGGTGCTCAACGGTTTCACGACTCTCTTCTTAAGATTAAATATTTTTTCTATTACAGGGACAAAGTTCGCCGTCTGTGTGATAAAGGTGTTAACATATCAGCTGCTGCGAGACGTGGAGGTGTCCCACTGTGAGAAGACCAGCTCGCCCATACATCTGGACCCCTTAACCAGAGCGATGCTGACCAAGGAGGGCCAATGGGTGCGGCTGGCTCTTCGAGAATAAGCAGGCCAATTGAAAGAGTGCATTTCGCGAACAAAATATGTGTAGAATTGACGTATGCTACCAGTCGCACTTCTGCACTTCTCTGTCAGTCGCTTAATACTTATGTAAATTCTTAAGTATATTTTGTCAGTCTTTGAAAGTCGTTAACGATCCCAAAATGCAACTTGTCTAGGCTTACAGATTATGCAAATTTATTCATGGATTCTTATATAGGTACATACACAATAAAACAATATGAAAATAGGCTTGTATTTTTATTGCTGCTATATTGGTTTAGGGTGATGGAACCAGTAATGAGCAAGGACCAATAATGGACGCTTGATTTTAATGTTACAGTATGGTATGTAATTTATAATAACCATGTGATCTTTGAATTAAATTTTTAAGTGTCCATTATTAGTGCTTTCAGCTAAAAGTGTCCAAAATTGGTGCTATAACCCTAGTTTCATTTTATTTCTAGATGCTCCTTCCTGTGGCCGTCGCATTTTGTAATCATCAATTAACTAAATTAATATTTTTAATTTTGATTTTGGCAAAACTATAACGATTCCTTGTCCAATATTTAATGGTTGACTTTGTATGCATATATACTTTATACATTATGGCTTGCATTTAGCCCTTTGTACTACTAACTAATGTTGGAGTCCCCTTACAATACCGCTTCTGTGAAACACTGAAATACTTTAATACTTTTTATTTCTGAACATAATGTAGAAACCGGCCGTTATTCAGTACATCGCGAATCTGATCACTGTATGTTCGTCTAGGCTGGGGCGTACCGACAGCAGTCCGCTCACCCCGAAGGTTGATGAATCGAGAGGAAGCGAACGTTGTGCGTTTAAGAGTTAATAACGCTTAAGAGTTAGTCTTTGTCATCTTTTCACATAATGATTCTAATAGTATTTATAATGATTTGTTTGGTGTAATTCTTCATCAATTTAATAATAATAAAAAGATGAAAATCTATTTCTAGGTCAAAATGGGCTACTGTAGGCATTCATAGAAGTAGAAATAGGCTATATTATGAACTATATAAAGAGAGGGAGGAGAACAAGAACGCTGACTTCTTTGTTTATGTTAAGAATTATTCGAGGACCTTCAAGCAAGTTTGCTTGATTGCTAAGTCAAATTTTTTAGGTCTTAAGCTCAAAGCTTCTAACAATAAGGTAAAAACTGTGTGGAAAATAATAAATACAGAAACGGGTAAATCTAAAAATCGCGATAATCAAATCACCATAAACAAGGTGACAAACAAATTACATCAAACAAAGACGTGGCCTTAGCGTTCGAAGATTATTTCTCCACCATAGCCATTAATCGTAAAGGTATTTAAATCACTCAGTTTAAGAGGATTTATGGGGAACGTCAGATAAAGTCATCCATCATATCAATATAATTGCACCTCACTTAGCTTTAATCTACAATAATTGCATTTCAGAGGGGGACTTTCCAAATTTTGTGAAATAAAGTAAAGTCATACCACTTTTTAAATCGGGAGAGATGAGTGATTTAACGAATTTCCGTCCCTTTTTTATTCTACCTGTTTTAAGTAAAGTTTTTGAGAAGTTAATGTTAATGTGTCCCAGTCAACTTTTAAATGCAAATTGCGTATTTTACTGTTAAACAAGCAGAAAAATTTAGAAACTACATAAAAATAAAACTCGTTTCAGTGGTGTTTTTATCAAAGAGTTTCCTGCTGTTCCTACATGTTTTTTTTTTAAATAACTTCATTCTTTTTTTTTTAATTTTAATTATTTTGTCTACCTAAACTGTATAAATAAATTGTATGCTATCTGATCTACCTGCTAAATTTGTGTTAAGCTAGACTGAGTGCGAAATAGGGGCAGACTGAAAACCAGCGCTGCGAAGACTCGAGCTCTCGCCCGCGCTCGCAGCACATGCTGAGTCTGTGCCTTTTGTCACACCTTTTTTTATGTATAAAATTTTGTTATTTAGTATTTTACTGGTTTTTTGGGTGACAATAAATACTTCTTATTCTTATTCTTATTCTTATTCTTAAAAGATATGTTAGGTCACTTCAATAGAAATAAACTGCTTAACAGCAATCAGTTCGGCTTCACCAGAGGACGATCCACAACTGACGCAGCATCTGTACTCATTAAATATATATATATAATATTTGGGAGAAGTCTTGTGATGCAATAGGATTTTTTTGCGACCTTTCCAAAGCTTTCGATTGCGTAGATCATGCGACTCTCATATTAAAATTAGAACATTATGGTCTGTCAAATAATGTCTCTATCTATAAAATCTAAAATCTAAAAAAAAAACACAAACGGTTGTGGTAAACAAAACACAGTCCATGGGAACTAGGTGTGCCTCAGGGCTCTATATTAGGTCCTTTCTTATTTTTGGTTTATGTTAATGACTTACCAAGCACGGTAGATAACCTTTGTGATATTATGCTATTTGCTGATGACACATCATTAATTTTCAAGGTAGAACGAAAATCCGTCGATTACAGCAGTTAAAAATTTGGGTATCACAATAGATCAGACTCTCTCCTGGTCGACTCAGGTTACCGAAGTCAGTCGCAAGCTCTTCGCTTCACTTCATTCTCTCAGGCGCCTGCAGAATTTTCTTCCTCAACATACCAAGATAACTTTAGCCCAATCTCTTCTTCTCCCTCTCTTAGACTACGCTGACGTTGCTTATATGGACCTCTCAGAACAACTCCTTGACAAACTTGAGCGACTCCAAAACGTGTGCATCCGATATATTTTTGGCTTACGTAAATACGACCATGTCTCCCACTTCCGTGCACAGCTAAACTGGTTACCTATTCGTTTTCGCCGAAACGTTCACATCCTGTCACTGCTTTATAATTCAATTTTTAATCCTCGTTCTCCCACCTACCTTTCTGAGCGATTTAGCTTTATGGCCACCGGCTCCCAAAATCGGTTGCGCTCAAAGGCCAATCTCACCCTCGCTTTCCCCTCCCACAAATCCAAATCCTATTCCAAATCCTTCTCGGTGCATTCTGTTAGGTTGTGGAACCGGCTACCAACTGGCATAAGGCAATCACAAACAGTAGATTCCCTAAAAGGCAAATTAAAGAAGTTCTGGCTTGAAAAAACATAAACTATCCTCTAGGTTAATAAAATATAGTTTATGTATGTATATTTAAGTATTAATATAGGTATATTTCTGTATCTATTTATGTAGGTATTTGAATGTATTATTGGTATTATTATTATATAAATATTTTATTTATACAGGCTTTATTGGTTAGGTAATAATGTTCTTCTAAATAAATTTGTACACTTGCTTACTCGATGCACAAACTTTCACTTTCTCAATTTCTCAAGGGTTAGCTGGAAGAGATCCCTTAAAGGGATAAGTTCGCCTTTGTACAAACTTTTCTAATAATTGTATTGTTCTCGTTTTTCTTATGTACAATAAAGTGTTTACATACATACATACATACATACATACATAAATGTCACGCTAGGTAAAGTACTTAATTGTAACAATTTGCTACTCAATGCTAAAAAAACTAAATGTGTTAGGTTCGCTTTGCCTAATGTTAGACCAGTAGAATCCAGTTTATTTCTAAATGATTAATGTTTGGAAATGGTAGATAAGGCGCTTTTCTTAGGGATAACTATAGATAAAAATTTGCAATGGAGTCCCCATATAGCAGTACTAGCAGGTAAATTAAGTTCGGCAGCTTATGCGGTTAGAAAAAACAGTCAACTTACCAATGTTGAGACAGCTCGCTTAGTTTATTACTTATTGTTATTTTCATAGTGTTATGTCGTACGGTATTCTGGTTTGGGGAAAAGCTGCTGACATACAGACTATATTCGTGTTACAAAAAAGAGCCATTCGTTCTATACAGGGTGGGGCCTGTAACTAAAGCAAAAAATTAAAACGTAGATTCTACTCCTCAAACTAGACAACTTTTGTTTAACAAATTTTTAAAATCATAAAGTTTTTAGATTGTTCATTTTTCAAACAAAGTAAATAGTATTTTCAATGTACTTAAAACTCCGTGTAATTGACATCGCCTGTCAGTTTAGTCACTCTACAGACATAACCAATTTCATAGTACATTGCGTGTTCGAATTAACTTTATAATGTAATAAAATTCAAACCGCAAGTTTTTTTTCAAAGTCGTCAAACGAACGTTGCGTAGTTTGAGAAGAAGAATGTACATTTTAATTTTTTGCTTTAGTTACAGGACCCGTATAATTGGGAAAGAGACACCTGCTGTGGCCGTTTCACGCAGCTACGAGTACAAGTTACACATTACAAGCGGAAGTCTCTTTCTTACTCGTATGTGTACAAATACTAAGTATAGGGTAGGATTTGTAGTTGTTATTTAACTTCTTACTTAGTATTACAATGTTGTTTTTATGTGACGTAAAATTAGCCACAGATAGGATTTGCATCATTATTAAATAAAACCATACCATTTCTTACATTCATATTTTTAATATACGTTTCAACCATTGAAAATCGATTTTACAAAATTTGGTCGCTATTAAAATCAATTCACTATTGAAATCAGAAATTATTTATTTGCATAGAAACAGTATAGGGATTTTACAGTACATTATGTTTCATGTGTCACGCTTGCATGCAAGCGTGCAAATATATAAAGGTCAATTGAAATGTGTAAAGAATGAAAATAAATAAAAAGAACATTGAAATAAATATAAGATGTCAAATTAATACAATAGAAAACAATAGAAAAAGTTAACATAGTAGGCATATCACAATTATATAACTTAATACTACTAATCTTAAGACTGCCGGTGCTCGAGGTACGCCTTTACGCTGTTAAAACAACGCTGCAAAAGCCACTTTGTTAGACTGCGTTTAAAGGCGTTTCCCTCTAGCAGCCTGATAACAATGCACATATTAAAAACATTATTTTTGTAGATCGTCTTGTGACTTCGAGGGTGATATAAAAGGTTCATTATTTTTACCCTGGCTCGCCTTTCAAGAACTTCGCTTCGAATCTTAAAGTACGAGTGATGCGATCTGACAAAGCTACATATTTCTCTTAAGTAAGCATGGCAAAGGGAGGATTTTAAGTTTTCTGAAAAGGGGTACGCAACTTTCGTCCCACCACGAACCACTACTCAAATACTCAAATACTCAAACGTTGGCAGTTGACAGGCTAAAACTTAAGCTATTACAGTAATAAATATATAACTTAATTATGGACCCTGTTGGTCAGCAACATTAAGAGAGGGCTTTAGCTTAATAATCTTACGTTGTATTTACTTAATAATTATTAATGCACATAAGGTATATAATGTAAATTGTATCAAATTTAATTTGAACTAGGTAGTAAAACTTGAATATCTATTATAATTATTTTGTATTATTTAACCCGACATTTGTTTAATTATGATTTATTCTGTGTATTATTATCATATTTTTGTATTTATCTCTAACTTATCTTATCAATGTATTTAATATAATATTTTTTTATAATATTTATCTATGTCAGTGTTTGTTATTAGTATGTGTAGGTTTAAGTTAGAATTACAGTTTGTCTTCCAAGTACATATTTATAGTATAATATTTTTTTCTTATAAGAAGTTCCTTTAAGAGTTTTATAAATTTGTTTTTGTTCTTTTCAGTGTTTATATTGTTCGGTAATTTATTATATATTTTTATAGACATTATATAAGTTCCGTCAGAGCACATCTTCAGTTTAGATACGGGTAACATTAATCTTTCTCTGTGTTGCAGGAAACGGTTGTGGTCTTCTCGTTTTTTGTAGTAGTCAGGATATTTCCTAACAAACTTACACATCTCAAGAATGTAAATGCACGGCAGGGTAAGTAGTTTATTGCCCTGGAAGTTAGTGGGGTTTACAACTATCTTTATTTTCTATATTAACTAGGATGCGGACGAGTTTTTTATTGTAGTGTAAAGAGAGCTGGCGCATCGGTGCTATTTCCCCACAGGATGACGCCGTAGTTGAACCAGGCGTACGCATAGGCGTAGTAGGTGACGAGTGCAGTTTCGAAGTCGGTTGATCTTTTAACTTCACGGAGCGCATAAGCGAATTGTGATATTTTAATTCTAATCTTTTTTATATGTATTTTCCAGTTTACGTGAGTATCCCGTAACGTCGTGTGCTAGTCCAAGCAATGTGAATTCAGTAACAACTTCTACTGGTTTATTTCTGTAGTTATTGTTTATTTCTAGCGTATTTTTTTGTTGAGGATGGAAAGTCATTAGTTTAGTTTTAGAATAATTTATTTGTAGATTGTGCTCATTTAACCATTTTGTAGTTTTGTCTAATATGCAGTTCAGTTTTTCATTTAAGTTAACATTATTTTGGCATGTTGTAAGAAGAGAGATGTCGTCTGCGAAAAGAATACAAGGTTCATTCATGATTTTTGAAACGTCATTTATATACAAAATAAATAATAAACATCCTATTACACTGCCTTGAGGGATTGAGGCGTTAGTTATTTTGCTATCTGAACGAACATTCATTATTTCTCCTGTGTCGGGTTCGAAAAACTCCACCTACGTGAACTGTTCGCGATCTTTGAGAACAGAGGTAAACCAATAATGAGCTATTCCACGATACCCTAATCCATATAGTTTATTTAATAGAATTTTGAAATTTACACTATCATAAGCTTTGGTTATGTCCAATAATTTACCGATCGCGAACTTTTTTTCATTTAAAATATTTAAAATCTCCTGGAAGTACTTGTAGACCGCAAGGGTCGTTGACCGTTTTTTGCGAAATCCGTTTTGGTTTTCATCAAATATTTTAAACTTCTCACAAAAATCATATACGCGAACACACATTGCCATTTTTTGATGGTGTTGGTAACAGAGCTATGGGGCGGTAGTTATTGGTATCGGTTTTGTGGCTTTTTTTGTATATAGGTTTAATTATGGCTTTCTTTAAGAGGTCCGGGAACACTCCCTCAGTAAAGGATTGGTTTATTAGAATTGTGAGAGGCTGTAAAAGTTGATCAGCGCATTGCTTAATCAGCGATGGTGGCAGTTCGTCTATTCCGTGGCTATTTTTGTTTTTAAGACCTTTGATATACCGATGTACTTCCTGGTAGGTAACAGGGGTAAGGAACATGGTGTTTGGGGTAGAATGCAGCACGGGCCGTCCGCGGGGTTCGTCATTTAAACCGGTATCGAAGGAGCTACTTTTTCCGAAATTATTAAAAGTGTTAGCTATTTGTTTTGGGTCAGTGGAAAGGATATTATTTATTTGTTTTCCTTAAGGTGACTAATGACCCTAACACACTTTTTTTGTATTTTAAAAACTCTGTCCACTTCTACCGCGTTTCCCCACAATATCAACCTGTAACGAAGGACCCGTGACGATACCCATGATATGCGGTTAGTGCTGCTTCAACCCACACAGTGTCTCTCAGCCTTTTGAGCGCAAATACAAAACGGCCTAGCGGCACATTTAGGTGGCTATTTCAAAAATTGGACTAACATAATACGTGATAATTTTATAAGTAGGTCATTGGAAACCTAATTAATATCCGTTAGTTAAAAACAAGCATGTATTTGTATAACATTGAACTTCACTTGTTTCAATATGTCTTGACGCTTGAACTTTAATTGTTCTCGCGAGAATATATGAGTATATTAGTTTTTCGATCACTTTAATACACAGTCACGTTGTCCCTTAAATTTAATTTTATGCTATAATATTTTTTGCCACGTTAAACGTTGCAAATTTATTCAAAATTAGCGGTTTTCCAGAACGCGATTACAAATATGTATAAAATATAACATTTATTTTGTAACTTTTATAGAATTTTTTTATTTTTTAATGTTTGCTCTTTTTATTACGTATTGCATGCTGTGGTTAACCGTAATTCCGCATTTAGCTTTAAGTTGTTATTCATATTTATAACCTATGTATTTTTTAACAATGTAAGCTCTGTGGTAAACCCTAATAAATAAATTGTTAGATAGCTTACTACAAACAAGAGGCTTTGAGAGTTTTAAAATTAGAACATTATGGATTGTCCAATAAAGCTTTAAGCCTTATGTCTTCTTATTTAAGTGATAGAACTCAAACAGTTTTTATAAATAAAATGCAATCTGTTGGAGCTCCAATGAAAATAGGTGTGCCTCAAGGCTCTATTTTAGGTCCTTTTTTATTTTTGGTTTACATAAATGACTTACCATCAATAGTAGATAAACTTTGTGATATTGTACTTTTTGCTGATGATACTTCAGTAATTTTCAAGGTAAATAGAAAATCCGTAGATTACAGTAGGATAAACGCCACACTTGTTAAAATACTTAACAACTACTAAATGCTAAGAAAACAAAATGTGTTAGGTTCGCTTTGCCTAATGTTAAACCGGTAGATTTTAGTATTTTTCTAAATGACGAGTGTTTGCTTATGGTAGATAAGGCGGTTTTCCTAAGCATAACGATAGATAAAAAATTGCAATGGAGTCCCCACATAGCTGCACTGACAGGTAAACTAAGTTCGGCAGCTTACGCCGTTAGGAAAATTAGACAACTAACTAATGTTGAGACAGCTCGCTTAATAATAATAATAAATTTGTGTTACAAAAAAGGGCCATTCGTTCAATTTACAATTTAAATTCCCGTGACTCCTTAAGAGAACTTTTTAAAGAAATTAATATATTAACTGTAGCGTCTCAATTTATTTACGAGAATATTATTTATGTTATTAAGAATTTAGGTTCTTTCACCAAAAACTCTGATATACATAATTTAAATACTAGAAATAAAAATAAAATCGCTATTCGAAAATTCCGTGTCCGTAAAGTATATACTCGTAAATCATTTCTAGGTCAATGCATTCATTTCTATAATAAATTACCTGACGTAGTTTTAAAGTTACCCTTTCCAGCACTTAAAAAATACTTGAAAAGGTCGTTAATGTCTAAAGCGTATTATAGGGTCGAGGACTATCTAACAGACATAAATGCATGAATAGAATAGAATAGAATCATTTATTTCGAGTAAATTTACACTCATATGTTGTTAGTAGTTCCTTAATCCTAATTGTTAGTAACTTATTACACTAATTGTAAGGGGCATGTAGCCCACAACAATGACGCATATAAGGGCAGTCTACCTTGCTCCCTATCATGCTGAGGATGATATTGGGGCTGGCCCGCACGCGGCGCACCAGGGACGCGGCCCGCTTGCGCATGGTGGTGTGGAAGCAGTCGACCCCGGCGGCTGCGAACATCCCCGACGCGCTACAGAAGCGAGGCAGCCCCACTATCACCCGGAACGCATTGTTGAACTGGACACGGAGGGCTCTATAGGCCCGTTGCGTGTATTGCATCCATAAGCTGCACGTGTAAAGGGATGTACAGAATGCTCTGAACAACGTGACTTTTACCTCCCTTGTACAGCGCGCAAACTTACGGGCTATCATATTAGCCCTAACTGAAAGAGCCCTCCGTTCCCGCTCAATGTCCTTGTCGTCCTTGAGGTCGGACGTTACTAAATGCCCAAGGTATTTAAAGGTATTTACCCTATCAAGAGGCACACCGTTGAGGGTAATTGGAGATAATACATCTGTTCGACTACGTCCGACCTCAAACACCATGTATTGGCTTTTGACCACATTATATTTTAGGCCATGGGATTCGGTAAATGATTCACACACGCTTAGCAATTTTTGTACACCGCAAACTGACGCGCTCAGCAGAACCATGTCGTCAGCATAGCTTATATTGTTGACACAAACGCCATCAATATGACAGCCGACGCGCATTTTGCTGAGCACGTCGAGAAGCTCATTTATGTACAAATTGAAAAGCGTGGGTGAACTCAACCCCCCTTGCCTCACCCCACACTCCAACCTGTATGGATCTGACAGTGTGCCCGCCCACCCAACGCTATTGACCTGGCCTCCATACCAGTACCGGAAGATCTGTATAAACTCAGGAGGGAGTTTTATGGCTTCCAATTTCTTCCATAAAACTTCATAGGAGACCAGGTCAAAAGCCCTGGACAAATCGAGGAAACAGGCAAAAACCGGTGATTTTCTATCAACGTAGTATTTGATAGTGTGCTTAAGACACAGTACCGCACTTTCCGTGGATAATCCCGGTCGAAAACCGAACTGGTTGTGGCTTAGCTGCACGTACTTGTTTAACTGGGTGTTAAGCACACTATCGAACACTTTCGCTATGACAGTAGCAAGAGATATTGGCCTATAGTTATTTACGTCTGACAAGTCTCCCGTTTTATTCTTGACTATAGGCACAACTATTGTTCGCATGAGATGATCAGGCAGGTAAGCATGCCGTACACATAGGGTAAAAAACATTGACAACACTCTTGGCATTTGGGGGCCGGCGTGTCGGAGATGCTCAATGCTGAGGCCATCGTGGCCAGGGGATCTACCTCCAGAGATAGACTTGATAGCCTTGTCCACGTCAATGGAGGCGATTCCAGCTGTCGTCACTCTTACGTTGGTCTCAGCATTGCTCACCTCGCCCAGCGAAGGTCTTAAGGGCGATTTCACAAAGAAATGGTCCCTGAAGAGGTTAGCAATGTCCTTCGTGTCGTTTACGCCATTAACGCTCACCGGGAGACCAGATCGAAGTTTCATACTATCGGTAGCTTTCCAAAACGCACGAAAATCCTTATTAAAGTGGTGCGAGGCAATGATATCCATTTTTATCTGATTTTGATGATCCTGGCACCACTTCAATCTAGATTTGAATACTTTTCGACTCTCGCACATCTTCTCAAAAATTTCACCCGCCATTGGTCTTCCGTGTACCGTCCATATATGAAAATTTTGCCTGGCCACCCCGTGTGCCTCTCTGACGTACTTATTCCACCCAACTATCCGGTTTTTGTTTCTAGGCTTACCAGATTCACGAGTAATGGTCGCAGCCTTACTGAGGGCAGACACTATGTCATCATACATATTGTTTAATACAGATCTATGACTAGCCATATTACAATACTCATCTGCACACTCCCTAAGTTCCGAAGGAAAATCAATATCCCTCAAAAATTGGTTACATTCATCAGTGTAATGATTGATCTGCTCGTTTGATCTCTCCCCCCACACAATGGATTGATTAGTGGTACTAGGCTGAGAATGCACTCTAGGTGTTAAGATGTTTAAATTTAATTCCATTACAATCGGGAAATGGTCTGACCATGTAACATTGTGATTAACAAATATATTACGCACTGACGTCAGTGCGGATTGCGTAACAACAAAGTGATCAAGCCATCGCCTACACTGATGAGCTTCACTAACAAACGTGTATGTGTCGGATAAAACGCCCAATGACTCAACATCAACACAAGTCCATTTATGTTCCTCAGAGTAATTAATAAGTTCTTTAAAAAAGAGTTCATTAGGATGAGCATTGAAATCACCCATTATATACACCGATTCTACGCCGTATTCACTAATGATAGCGCTTACCGTTGCCAGGCAGTCTGTAAATTCCACTAGGTTGTCCGCACTATCCGTTGGCATATAGACACTCACGGCTATAAAAGGCCGCCCACTGGTCAAAACTTTTATCGCGCACACTCGAGGGTTACCGCACTGCACCACAGTAACATTGTCGAAAATAGCACTTCTCCACAATATGCCTACCCCGCCAAACGGTCGCCCGCGCAGCACTCCAGCCCCGGTGTCAACTGCCGAGGTCCCCGTTGAACAAAAATTGTAGTCGATGCTGCTTAAGTACGGGATCTCATCCGGTAAAAGCCACGTCTCCTGTAGGGCTATGATGTCTGACGATCGACACAATTCCTTAATAGTGTCAACAGAGCGCTTAACGCTTTTACAATTGAAGCTGGTAAATGTATACGGTTTAATTGACATTATTTCGTTATACAGCCGACAGCAGAGTTTCCTCCGAACGATTTTTTGTACTTGAAGTGTACAAATTTACGGAAAATAATACCTGCGGGCCATAAATCCTTGTCTAAGAATATAGATATTTTTGCCTCACTTACAAAGAACTTAAAGGCCTTGTGATTAGTTTCTTTTTTCATTTTTATTTTTTCAAGGGAGACAGTCTCATCAATTTTATGTTGAATATAAGTAACAATGTCCGACTCATTCGAATCTTTGTGTATATTTGTAATAAACATCGGGATTTTACGTTCGGCCGCTTTGAAGTTACATTGATTTTGACTCGCTACGCCCAACTGGCCTTTAAAGCGATTGTGCGTTTTCTTTTTCTTTTTTCGTCGAATCACTTTCTCAAAGTCTGTTTCATCACTTTCTTTCTCCATAATTTCCGGATGCACTGCAGATAATTGTTGATTATTCGATACCTTAGCATTCTCAGTAGGCGCACAAACCGGCTCAATCAGCTGATCGCCGCGCTGAGTCATCCCGCTGACCGTAACGGCCGGCGATGTCTTATCTGCAACTGCGGTAGGCTGACTACCCGAAATCGCCGGAATCACGATCGAACGATACTGATTTTGTGACCCTTCATACAATGTGGCAGAAGATGTGACATCTTTAGCAGTATTCTCGCTATCATTTAATGAGTGATGCGAATGGGACAACCCGATGGGCCCGCTGTCCAGACACCACGCTCCACGTTTCGTATTTACATTGCACGTTGATAATCGCGAGGGTGCAACATTTTTCATGCCCTGTACTTCCCTCCTTAAAGTATCAAGCTCGTCCATCGTGACATAATTTGCCTTTACTTTATTGATGTCGTCTTGCAGTCTAACGAGATCCTTTAGTAACTTACTGCAATCCAAGTGATCCAAAGATAACGGTGGTAACTTGTCTAATTGCCGGGCAACAAAAACAGGCATCGCTTCAGAATTTATTGATCGAAACACATTCACAATATCCCTTAACTGTCGCTGATCTTTGCCATCTCCTTTGCGTTGAATGTTTTGCATTTTCGTTGGAAGCGCATTAAATAATAACGTCTTTGAAATTTGAATTTCTTCGCTAGTGAAAGACGAACCGCAAAGTATCACTAGGGTTTCCTCATCGACTAACGATATTTTGTTTTGTATAAACGCCAACATTTCATCTATCACTATATTACAAACGTTGCACTTTAACGTATCCATTTTATTTTTTTATTTTTTATTTCGACACTAATGCGCCGGAGCCGATCGTTTTAATAGCCCATGCGTCACTGCCGAGCGCTTGCACCTGACTGATGCCTGACTGATGCATGGCCTAAACCCGAAACTTAGTCAATAATAATTTGTTCAAATGCAAAATCTTTATCCTGCTTTTTTGGGGGACACAGTTGATGCAGGAAAACATATCAAAACTTTTATGTGGTCATCTTGCACCATCTCATATACACATAAGTAGTTGATTCTATTTTTTCCTTTTTCTTTTTCTCTCTCTATTTCTGCCGTAAGATTTTTGGCACGTTTTCCTGCTGAACTACACATGTTATTTGATAGTATATTTAATTTAATATTTGTAGCTTTATGTAATGCTAGACTAAGTAGTACAATTGTAATATGAAATGTGTTTAAAAAATTACTGACTGCTGAGTTTCTTCCGGCGTTTCTTCTCAGCAGCAATCTCCTCTTGGGAAGCGCTGGTAGATTAGTGACGTATAAAAGTGCCCGTGTGGCCTACTTACTGAATAAATTTCTTTTATCTTTTTTACACTAGTAGGTACCCTTCCCATATCCCACGGGACCAAGGACATTCCGTCAGGTCTCTTGCCAACATTTCTACAAATACCGGTCGGCTCTAAAAGTTCCCGCACTCTTATTGAGGCAAGAGACCGACAAACGATGTCATTTAGTGCGGCGTGTCTGGAAAAGCGGCCAGCACTTCTCTGGCAAGACAGTCTGTGATGTCCTAGCCGATCTACGTCACTTCCGCAGGGGCAACGATGAGGAGCGCAGACCGGGTCCCCAAGACGAAGGCAAACTGAAAGTCGGAGTGTGTTAGGGTCTAGGAACGTACCGGTGCTTGGCGAGGGATGAGCTTGAAGCCAGTATCCAGCCTCCCTTGTACCGACTGCTAAAATTCCAGCACGATCCGCTGCGCAGCACTGGCTAAGACGGGAATCAACAGTCAATTTACAAGCTATGTCATCCCAACACTTCTGCGATTTTGGGGAAACAGGGAACTGTTGACAAATTAATAAATTAGTTAGCGTTACCTAACTAATATCCGCTCATCTAAGAAATCTATTATGTATTTGTATTCCAATTCACTTGTTTCAATATACCTATCTTTCATTTGCATTGTTCTCGCGGGTATAAAAATAGAGTTTTCAGGTCGTATTAGTTTAATCATGTTTATGGCGTCAGTTGCGTTGTTGCTGGTAAGTCATTGTTGCTACAGGCGGCTGCTTTTTAATTAATCCTATAAAATTAAATATAATATGATATTTTTTGCAAAGGTAAACTGCTATGTTGAAGATTTAATTGAAATCGTGAACCGTTTTCGAGAACTTTATTACAAATGTGCACGTATAAAATAAAATAATTTTTGTAAGGAAATTGTATCTAATGAAAAATATCTACAAGCTTAGGACTTCGGCTCGCTGTGTTCATTATTAAATCAAAAACCTGTTTTAAAATATTTTAATCCGAGATATTGAATTTTTTACTTCGTATGCGGCGCAAATTTGATGCGGGCGCCAGCGCTCACGGGTTTATGGGCAATTGTTTTGCAGCGGTGCGCGCTCCCGTCTGGTCAGTGGTATTAAATATTAGTATTAAAATATAAATAAACTCAACTTCGCATCATACGCATTTGCATTTCTAAAAAAAAAACCTAAATTGCAATTAAGTGCATAACTCGAATGAATTATATCATATCAGTTCAGGGGTGTTATCTCTTCGAAACACATTTTTGCGCGTGCACTCTCAATTAGGGAGCCTCTATCTACCGATCGAACGTATGAGGCTGCCTAATTGAGAATGCACGCGCTAAAATGTGTTTAGAACGCTGTGACAGGACGACACAAACTCGCCGGTTTATATGAGCTGCGCCGCGGTCACTCGTTCGACCGACCAAACGCCGTTTTTAAGAGAATTACACCTCAGTTTTGCTAGGCTAATGTTGCGATCACGCTCCTACATATCATAATATAATTATATTGAACTGAATTCACGCGAAAATAAAAAGGGATAATTGAAAATAATTACCTCTTTAGATAGCTATGAAGAAAATCAGCCACATTCAGCTCAATTTCTCAGCTCATTATCTGGTGTCAGTAAATATATTGTTAATTGCACCATTAAAATGGTATTTTTTAGACGAAAATTTCACTAGTTTTTTGGCTACTTCCGGTATCATAATAGGGAATGTGAATGGATTTTTTAAATCGCATTTTTTTAACAAAATTGAAAATAGGTACCGTAAAAGTGATCACAAAATGTGAAATTAAAATTAAATTCAGTCATGAAATACGGATGATACAAGCATTTCAAAATGCTAATTAGAGAGAGAGATCCGATGTGCACCGGTGACGTCATCGTGCAGTTCGGCCAATATGTCGGACCATGCTCAGTGTAGGGTACCGAACCCGTTGCAAACACAAAAAAATGAGTTAGCGTACCACTGGTCATTTTCCCTACTCGTAAATTTCACTAATTCACAAGTTTACTCATAAGACAGTTTCGGTAGGTTGTCTTTAACTAGTTAGTCATTTTCCTGATTCGTCAGTTTCCTCGTTCGCTAGTTTTGCTAGCATGTCAGTTTCGTGAATTTGCCATTTTTGCTATCCGCTAGTTTTGTTATTTGTCAGCTTCACTAATCGAACAGTTTACCTATTCGTCAGTTACACTAGGTTGACAATTTAGCTAGTTAAGCATTTTCCTGATTGTTCAGTTTCCTCGTTCACTAGTTTTGCGAGGTTGTTAGTTCCGATAATTGGCTAGTTTCCTTGTGTACTAGTTTAGTTTTTCGTTGGTAGATAGGTAGGTGGGTCAGGTTGTCATCTGCACTAGTTATTCATTCGCTTTATGATTGTCGCTCGCTCGTGACATATTATTTGTCTCTCCTGTCACCCTGGTCAGAGTTAATCGTGTCGTGAACGGGGTGCGGTGTGGGTAGTGATATGGTTCGGGATGGACCCCGTCTCGGAGTGAACCAAGTTGTAGGTCTTCTACAACACGCGGTAGGTGTCTTGCAACAACCAAACCACTTCATCATATATATTACAAACACTGCGTAGTGTCTACAATTTAAATGAATTTTATTATTTGCAAAACTTGTGATGTTACGGAATTTATTGAAGAGCAAATAATGAATGCTCACACCTAACACACTAAATAGAAAAAATGAACAGGAACTTATTGAACAGACTTTGCCGCCTAAATCCAAGAAAATGTAGGTATTTGAAATTTGAGAAAATTATATAAATATGAAAAAGGGAACAAGTCTGTACACTCTCATTCATGTAAGTTTTTTTACATTATCAGTGTTGATTTCCTTCGTTGCAATCGAAGCAAAAAGCAGAGTGTAAAATTCGAGCATAAAACCCATTTTACCCTCGACGTGACTATCCACACTTGCCGTTCCGGCTCGTGTGGCTATATGCACATCTTGGGTAAAATGGCTCGTTTTATGCGCTTGTTGTACAATCAACTACTAAACTGAATCGACATATAATAATTTCAAATGTTAAATTCGACAATGTGAACCTAACATGAATATATGACAGACACGACGAAGTAGCAACACTGACAATCTAAACTAACTGACGAATAGGGAAAAGTAACGGGTTAAGAACATGGCGAAATAACAATATTGACAATCTAAACTAGCTGACGAACAAGGAAACTCATGAACAAGGAAACAGACAAAGAAAGAAAGTTACGGGTTAAGAATATGACGAAATAGTAAAACTGACAATCTAAACTAACTGAAGAACAAGGAAACTTGCGAACCAGGAAACCAACCTAATAGGGAAATTGACAACTTAGTGAAACTGGCAAATAAGGAAATTGACGAATTCAGAAACTGACAAATAATTAAACTTGTGAATTATTGAAATTTACGAGCAAGGAAAATGACCAGTGGTACGCTAACTCTTTTTATAGAGTTTATTTAGACATACGTTTGAATAGAAGCGATTTATGCAACTTTAGAAGCGAATATTTATTTCCAAAAATAATTATTCACTCTATCAAAAAACTGCTTAGGAACTTTAAAGTGTTTTTAAAAGAACTGTTGAAATATATATATGCGACACAACGATTAATGATGTTTTTTTTTCATTTTCTGTGGTATGTGGTATGTATGGAGTGCCACCCTTTTTTTTATGTAACTACCTACTAACCTACGTTGTAAATATTGGGTTAGAGTTACGTGTGTGTCCCCCCCCCTACAGCCAAAACTACAAATACTAAAAAATTTGAAAATATCTTAAATTTAAAATTATGTGAATTAAAACAAAACTTTCAAGACCAAGTCCACTTCGACTTGATCGGTTCTCGCGACACAGGCGACTAAAGTGTTCATACTGGGATGTTTTTATTTTAAGTTTCTTGTGTGGGATTGAGAAACGCCTGGCCTTGGATTAAATTATGTTTTTCATTTTATAATGTAGCGCGTTAGACGTATTTTGGAAAAACTCAAAGGGCTACCTATCACGGTTATAATTATGAGGATGCCATGTCAGCTTACTGAGTCGTCTAGAAGCACGCCGCTGCTAATAAAACACGACCAGCAATAGCCTCATGCCGCGCGCTGTGTTTAACACTGAGATCATTTTAAAATGTGCTTTAAATTAAAACTATGAGGTACATTACCAAAACGCAAAAAGTGGTTACTTTAAAATACTTCTTTACTGTAAAATATTTCATTCGATTAGTTTCCTCTATTGACATTCTTTATTTAAAAAATGTTTAAGTCTGAATTTTCTCTTTGATTATCACTATACAGTTTCCACTAACCGACAGAGAAATAGAAAGAAGATACGCGTTTAAGATAATTAAGATACAATAACCCCGGGTAACTAATTATTACGTTTCTTTTGTTACAGCTCCAGTCGCACTTTCTATGGGTGGTGGCCCTCTTAGCCTTGGTTTATTTGAGCTATCTACCATCACACCGTTTCAGAAAAACTGGCGTGAAATACCTGACCCCAATCCCGCTATTTGGAGATGTTGCAAACGTGGTATTTAATACAGCAAGCATCTTATCCAACTTCGAAAGGCTATACAGATTATTTCCGGAAGAAAGGTAGGTTTCAGAATGTAAAGGTAGTTACATACATACATACCTTCACGCCTGTAATCCCAGAGAGGCAGTAGGCAGACAGAGCTACAGAATTACCTACAACCTTAAATACTTGTTGATAATTCTGTAACCACATTTTGCACAAAGGCTAAGATGTTTACCAGTGTATTTAATTTGTTATCTCCTTAAATTCCCAAAGGCAATGCAGCGAACTAGGCAGAGATTCTGCGGTTTGGGCCAAATGTTTTCGGTCAAATATTACTTCCCACACAAAGGTTAGCAACTGTATTTTAACTCAATTATAGGCATGTAATATTAATTCAGCATATTTTATTTTGGTCGATTTATCACTTTTCAGAATAGGTATTACTTGAGCAACTGTCAATCAAGACATTAAATGGTTGCCAAATGTTTATTTAAGTCTTATTAGAATTATTAATAATGCAAAATATTGTTGGTCAAACATTTATTATTTTCTATAATCCGTGAAAATTGTAAGACTATTCGCACATCTATCCAGGGTGGTTAATTTATAATTAATTCATAATTCTTTATATAGTAAAGAGTACACACGACGTTAGGTACGAGGAGTTGGTTTTAAGATTTAACGGAGGTGACTCAAATGCTGTGTTACACATACTTACGGGTGACGAAAGCTGGATTTACTGTTATGATCCCGAAACCAAAAGACAGTCTGCTCAGTGGGTGTTTCCTTCCGAGGAGTTGCCAACTAAAGTGAAGAGAGGTCGAAGCGTGGGAAAAAAGATGGTAGCCTCGTTCTTCGGAAGGACAGGTCATTACGCGACAATTGTTTTAGAGGATCGAAAAACAGATTTTCTTTTTTTTATGGCATAGGGAAGGCTGACGAGCACACAGGCCACCTGATGGTAAGTGGAAACTGTGACCCATAGACATTCGCATTCACAAGACTGCAAGCCTAAGACTGTAAATGCGCTGCCAACCCTGAAGACTAAGATGGAATGCCTCTATGCTAGTCATTACACCGGCTGTCTTATCCCCAAACCGGAACACAACAATGCGAACACTGCTGTTTGGCGGTAGGTCAGACGTCAGACGTCAGACGTGGAATTACTGGGTCACCCGCCGTATAGCCCGGACCTCGCACCTTGCGATTTTTATTTATTCCCGAAAATAAAAGAAAAACTTCGAGGAAAACGTTTTAAGGATGCCGAGGAAGCTATGGCTGCGTTTCAAAAGGCCCTCGAAGAGACCCATAAGGACGAGTTGGCAAAGTGCTTTTGTCAGTGGTTCCATCGGATGCAGCGATGTATTGACGTCAATGGACACTATTTTGAAAAGATGTAATAAAGCTAATATATAATAACTTGCTAGTTTAATCAGTTTTTGATTTTCTAAGAACATTCAGTTTGACCCTCGTATTTCACTGAGAATACATGCGTTTGCCTAAAGCTGCGCATTCTCGACCGCTCTAACAAGCCGAATAGAGCAGCACCAGGTCAAAAATCGAGCCATGAATGACAAAACTGTAGCGTTTAAAAGTACTTGGCGAGGTCCGTCGGACTTCCAAATGGACGGAGAGCCAGCACGACGCGCCAGCGCCATCCGAATGGAACTTTCGTGAATAACGTTTAACGTTAAAACACGCCACGCCACTTTTTTTCTCCCATATAAAGGAAACCCAACTAAGCAACCAAGAGTTATTATGTGGTTGCTTCAAAACGTAGTAACGAATGCTGCTTTTTTAAGTAAATTTGTCGAATACCGTTATGAAATAGGTCTGGTGATAGGTGTAGGTCTGGAATAGGTCTTTGCTAGGCTTTTCTATAGTGTTACAATGATAATGGCTCCAGACTTGGTAAATAAAAGAGCTGCAAATTTCTTTCAGATTTGTAGGTATGTCCGAGGGCATCAGGCCTGTAATGATCATAAGGGACCTGGAGCTGGCGAAGCGGATAACGATGAAGGATTTCGAGCACTTCCACAGACACTCCGCTGTGGTGGATGAAAAGCATGACCAAAATTTTGGAAGATTTGTATTCGTATTAAAAGGTAACTGAAAAATTGTGATAATGGGTGTAGGGGATAAGAACTATTTTGTTAAAATGATTTCGTGAAAATCATTCTTTTTTTCGAATTGCCCTTTTTTTGCCATGTGGCCACGTTTCCCAGTCACGTTGACAATTATGTATTTATTAAATTTTTGCGCTACATAAGTACATCTCTTTTTCTTATTTTATAAAACTTATTTATAACGTTACTGTAGTAACACAATTTCAGAAATATGTTACTTAAAATAATATTTGTGATTATGGCACAATCGTTTATTTATATTTCTACGTACTAACAGCTTATTGTTAATAGCACATTACTGCAGAGGCAGTGAAGTAAGGGATTCCAGGAGGAGTTTGGGGTAGAACGAGTCCTTCAATCCCTGTTCCGGCCGAGGATTGTATAGTGCTTTTCTCAAGCAATGTGAGGAAATATTAAAAGTACATTACTGCCATCTTACGATGGCAATCTCGAGACTGTGCAATCTTGCGATGGATTGCCATCGAAAATGAGAAAAAAAATTTTATCCATCAGGATTCAGGAATTCCTCTATTATCTATGTATGTGGCTTTTTTGGATGAGTTTTTGTTTAAATGTTGGTATAGAATGCTTTTTTAATAATCATAGGTCGCCTTTGTAGACACTGTAAGGTAATGTACCTATTATTTTTCAAATTTTAGCAAAACATTCCTTAAGGGCGCCTTTAAGTGTTTTTTTTTCCGAATAATGGAAGTCCTACGACTGTTTTTTAAAAATTAAAGTGTGTTTATTTAATTTTGTTTTTCCTTCGTTTTTAAGGTCATTTTAGGTTCTTCTATAAACTAAAATTAATAATAATACCACAAAGTAAAAATCTGAATCAAACACAACAAACTGTTTAATAGGAACCGCCGGGTTTAACTCTGCCGCCCAGTAAACAGGAGCTATCAAAACGCTGATAATATAACAACAGGTCAAAGAAGATTTACCACCTAGAATACTGGCCCAGAAGCAACTATCTCTCACCAATGTCTGAAAGCGAATTCCGAAACCCCATTCCAATGGACGTTGGTCTTCAGGCGTATCTGTGTATTATCTCTCTATACAAAACAATATTCTTTTCTCAAACATGCTCGGAAAAAACGGTTTTCCGATGAAAGACAAGGACGGAAAGAGCCTCATTTTACTCCTAGGAGTAAAAAAACCATATGAAAACACTTTCCGTCCATGTCTATATTTTTCTTAAAAATGCTGTCAATTTGCATACAAAATCAAAAGGACCAATACAAAAATTCCAAACAGCCAAGGTAACTGGTCGCTTTTTTAGCACAGTGCGTGTGTTTCTTTTTGAATTTGCATTCCAATTTCTATGGTTAGTATGTAAAAACAATTGACAGTCGGTAACATTCGTTCATACTGCATAATTAAATTACTTGCTTTTTAAAAATGTATTTGTATTATTTCCTCACATGTTTGAGAAGAGCATTAAATATGTATGCCTCGGCGGAAACGAGGATTTCCTGACTCGTATTTTAGCAGGCCTCGCTGTTGCTCGGCCTGCTAACCACCTCGTCAGGAAAACCCTTACTTTCCGCGCTTAGGCAATAATGTACTATTATTGACCACTACAAAAACAAAACACGAATGGATATCAAGTTTTCTAACTGAATGTTTCAAATAAAGTGTGTACTTATTGAAGTTACTTCGTTTTCTACTTAGGTCAAGAATGGAAAGAAATGCGTACTGAAATGGGTCGATTGTTCACCAGCTCTATGTTACGGAAACAGATCACACCGATTGTGCAGGTTGGAGACCGCATGGTTGGAGCGATTAGAAGAATGATAGAAGATTCCAAAAGTATGTAAGCCTTACTTATTTCAAGTGTTTAAAAAGCTTTGTGATGATTAACAATTAAAAGCGTTCGTTCCGTAAGATCCTGACCACTTCACGGGATCATACAGACGTTCTGATAGCCTAGTTGGTGGCCCCACCTTCGAAACAATCCCCCGCTTGCTTAAAATCCTAGCCAGTGGCGAGCGAGGTGTGTCGGAGCACCTTATTTAAACTAGAGGAGAAGCCCGTCCACCCGCTTATCAAGCCGATCTTCCCTGCGAACTCCAGTGTACACTGAGGGCACGTAAGTACCCTGCTTACATAATTATAGTGGCTGCCACCAACTAAGCTAAGCTATTAAGCTATCTTCGGATGCACCAGCGCCCGACCGACTAGGAGTCGAAGTGGTCGCCATGGTGTAACGTGTAACGTTATACAAAACTAAAGGTAAAGAATTACATGTTATTAAAAATCTATATCTTACAATACCTAACTAAAAATAACTGGAACAAGTAAAACTAAAATTTAACTTAACAATATCCGAATAACCTTATGATGTATCTTACTTAACCAACCTTAATTATTATAGTACCCAACTTAATTAAGTGAATTTATAAAAAAATATAAATATTACTTCAACAAACAAACGTACGCGCAATAATATTTTTACTATATATATCACGAAACGGTCGCATGCGCCGGCCGCTGCTACCGAGGACACCCGAAGCCGCCCGAAGGTTTCCGAGCTCTCGCGGCGACCGCCGCGCCGCGCTCATTCAGCCGATAGCCTCTGGACGCACTGCCCGCGTCACTTATTCTCAGCGCTTCTCTTTGTTACGTCCGCTGCCGTGCGCACGTTAATTTAATTTCAAATATTTTAATATATGTGTGGTGTTTTATTCCCAAATTGGGTAAGTGTTGCACAAGATTAATTTTAATTGATTAGTATTAGCGTTATTGCTCATTTATTTTATCGTAGATTGTAGCTAATTTGAAAAATGACCGTTAACGGTCATTTGACCTTGCCACATCACGACCTTTCTTTGTCTGCTTACGGGTCCATTTTATTTTACCATCATGATCTCATCTCAACGTAAGTAGTTACCATCGTAATATAGCTAAGCTTAACAAAAGTGTAAAATAATATTAAAATAATCATGTTTCGTAAATTATGCTACTAATTTTATAAGAATAATTAATTGTTTTACTTTTAAGGGAAAGTATAAACTGAATTACGGTTCGACGAAGTTAATTTTGCTTGCATATTAAGCCTTACTAATATTTTTTAAAGTAATTTTGAAATTTCCACCAAAACACAGAGAATAGTAATTTACCTGTTTTAATAATCTTAAATGTATTAGGAAAAGGCTTACTTAATTAAAATAATCAATGCATATTCATTAATTTAATCATTTTACCCATTTCAAATCATCCCATTATTGTACGAGGTAAGAATCACTGCAGAATCGCCCAGCCATACTACCGCTTTCCTTCGGGTTCGCTTGTGCATTTTACTTTATTATATTTTAATACCTTTTGTGTGTAGCTTCGGCACTGATTCTTCCTCCTCTTCTCTTTTCACCGCTTACTCCTCATGTACCTGGACTGCCCATCATACATGCTTGATTGCTAGTTTCACTTCATCTCTTACCCACCCCCTTGCGTAAGCGTATGATCGTCTGCAGTCCAGGCTATTTAATGAACCCTCTTCTGATGCTGGCAACATTCGACGCGTTACAGGAACCACCCTCCGGGTTGGCGAAACCGAGCCACCTGCTGAGCCCTTGACCCGTGAACCGCGCACCATCACCTGCCGCTGACGTTTGCCGGACACAACACAGCCGCCGTCACACCGCCACATCCCGTTGCCGTGCCACGCAACACCAAGGGGCGTTCGGGTATTCGGAGGACCTCGCCGCCACGGACAAACCACCTACCCTACCTAAGCGACTTACCCACGACCCGCTTCTTTGTAATAAACACAACCTTGAATTCTTAACTTTGTCTCATTTTCTTTGTTCCCGTGGTAGGTACCCTATTAGGGCTCACTTATTCACGTGACAATGGCCGATGACGGTCAGAAAGATCATCACCATCATTTAAACTACATTTAAAAAACCGGGCAAGAGCATGTCGGACCATGCTCAGTGTAGGGTTCCGAAGCCACAACCACACAACAACAAACAAATCAAATACAAACAAACAAACAAACAAACAAACAACTACAATCAAATTAGACCTCGCGATGAATTTTACTTTGCCGTTGGAAAACTGTTATCCCCATACATCGGTATAGGTCGCGGTCAGTTTACATTTTAGTTTTAGTTTAATAGTACTTGTAGTTTTGTCTGTAGGCGGGACGATGACGACGACGACGACGACGACGACGACACTTTGCTCTAACAAAATTTAGAGCTACGCTTAATATTTCATAAACGGAGTCGTTAGTCGAAATATTTCTGAAAGACCTATCCAACGACACCCCACACTAAGGGGAAGACGAGAGAGACCAAAAACAACATCCCCACAAAACGTGTAGGAGACAAACACTAAAAAAAAATTCTTCAATGTTTTATTTTACCACTTTGTTGCGTAACTAATATGTATATTCATGCCAAATTACAGCTTTGTAGTACTAAGACTATCTGAGCTAGGCTGCCGACAGCCGGACGGACAGACGGACATGGCTAAACTATAAGGGTTTCTAATTTGACTACGGAACCGTGATCGTACTAAACTCGTGCAAAGGGGTTTATTTAACTAATTCGGGTAACAGTTTGGTCAAACTTTGGATTATAAACATTTGAAATTATAATGATTATGAATTTTGATTAGGATTTTTTTTATGCGTTATTGTTATTTATTTGCCGAGCGTTATTTATTTTTGATTCAAACCGAAAAGTATTAGCACGTAAGTAAATGTAATTTTGGGGTACCTATATTTTTAATCTATATACTTTTCAACGAACGTAACGCAGAATTTTCATTTTATCGAAAGGCATTTCTCGCCGCATAAGAGTTTGTTTGGGTCACAAGTCTAACGTTACCTAGGCAATTTATGTTTTAGGTATCCTCGTCGTTTCATACGAAAATAGCGTTCGATCAAATACAATTAGATGAAGTAGTACAGTCGATGAAGTTCTATAAAATGATGGGTTACTGTCCTCTTTACAGCTCACTATGTGGATACAGAATTCTTCGATATCTCGTCCCATGCCAACTTTGACATCATAGTATCCTGCGTCCTCGGGCTGCAGCTAGACTCGCGAGACCACGCTAACGCAAATTTGTACGCCATGGGCACAGAACTATTCTCCTTAAAGAGACGACAAATTCTGTGCTTTTTAGGGTACCAAGTTTTTCCATTTTTAATGAAGGTAAGATAAAAACAACTATTAAACTACATAACAAAATACCCACTAAAAAGTTTTTACGAAGTCATTGGGGGTAAATGACCCCGGGATGAATGAGTTTCGTAGTGGAAGTCATGGCTCGTATAAAATTGAAGAGTAAGGAAAGTGGAAATTATATTTATTGGATAGAGATTTATACGACCATTATTGAGTATAATATAGTACAGTCACAACCATAACTATCTTATATTCGTAGCAGAATAATAATAATGAAAAAGAAACAAAATGGGAGCCTGCCGTTTCGTCGAAATATCTTTGGTCAAATGAATCATTTCCCAAATTTTTCATTTGCCAAACTAATGTTATACAATGTTTTCAGAATTTCTTTCAGTACCATCGTGTAGAACCCTATAGGTTAGGTTAGGTTAGTTTTTATAAAATCCTGAAATATTAAAGGTTACAGAAAACAAAGCAGTTTGGCAAATGAAAATTTGGGAAATGATACATTTGACCAAAAATATTTTGACGAAACAAAGGTAACCCAACAAAATGCGCATTCGTGACTCGTAGTGCGCGTAAAAGTGCGCACCTTTAAGGGGTAAAAAGACTCAGTAAGGTTACGTGTTTCCATTAGTTTTCTACATTTTTTAATTTTTTTTATGTGAAATTAAAAGATTTTAAAAACAATCATAAAAATTGAAAATGTCATAAAATTAGGACATTTTGTATCCAAAAAATACACTTTCCCCATGACGCCAAAATTAAAATTCGACCGCCTATTATTGCGCATCGATTATGACCACCAATTGTCGGATTATAACCTCCAATATTCGAGCAGTAATCAAAGACAAAGAAAAATATTGGTCGAGTTTTCCAAAAGTTACAAATGACTCGACGTTTCTTTAATGACATTAAAGACTTCAAGCATATTTTTCTTTAAATGGGTCACAAATTAACGCTCGTGACTATACCCTTTGTCTAGGGCTTCCATTCCGTAATTACGGAATTACGTAATAACGTAATTACGGATGATTTTTAGGCATCTAATAAATACGTTATTTAAATGTTAAAATCCGTAATTACGTTATTTTTTACTTTCAGTATCACATCCGATTGTATATTAAAAAATATTATTTTTTAACATTATTAGAAATGTTTTTGCTAAGACACTTCCACACGATACACTTTTACCATTTTTGACACTGGCGGGCACGGGATTTCCCTGCTTCAGCCTACTTTAATTAGTTGTGTTTGGTAGAGGACTCGGTAATTCCCCGTTACTCCCGTTAGGCTCGAGTTGATAACCTCACAAAAAATAAATATTGAACAATAATACGTTCTTTCACAAACGGAATAAGGATCAATATTACCTACAGAGTACATAAGGGACTTCCCAAAGTTTCAAGAAAGTCCCTTATAGGGGAATCCCTTATTGCATTAGAAGGATGATATTTGAAACAGAAAGCGTTTAGTAGTCAGTCGGGAGTTTAAGAAAACACAAGTGAGTCCGCGGCGACATTTGCAGCAATCAGCCTACACCGAAACTGCAAATACTGCAACCATAAGTGGCGATAACGGACACGAAGATTTAACCTTCGCACAAGAACTCGATAAAGAGCTATAGAAGGCTACAAGTGCTAGCAAAAATTTTACTATTTTATGGCTAGTTTTACTATTAGGCTATTTTTGCAATAAGCTGAGAAGCTCATTAGTTGATAAATCTTTGGACGCTCTATCTTTCATGAGGGGCCATTTTCAGGGGAAAAACAATAAATAAATAATAAATAAAGATGTTCAAGTAATTGTTGATTTTATGATGTTGATTTTATTTTCTATTTTTTTTTATAATTGTAATATAATAAAACTTTAATAATGCCTGAAAAGTTGTTGTTTTCATTAATACTACTGAAAATATAACTATTTTAACTAAAATAGGAAATATTACGTAATTCCGTAATTACGTAATTTTTAAAAATAATTCCGTTATCAATAACGTAATTGATATTTCCGTAATTTTGGAAGCCCTACCTTTGTCTGCAAATGTGACTCGCCCTTGGCTGGATTTGACATTTGGGTTATCTTTAGGTGACAGGGGCCACCATGTTCTCTCAGAAACTAATGGATTGTTACAAGAACCTATTTATGAAGACCCTGAGCACGAGAAAAGATAAACGTATCGAACGAAATGATTTCATTGATGTCATTTTGAGAGCAAAGAAAGGTAAATAAGTTCCTTAAAATTCCAAGTTCTCTTGGCAAAGAGTTAGTTCTACCGTTTGCATTGTCATTCAGGAGGATTGCGAAGCTCAACATTTCTATACAAAATGAGATTATACGAAACGTTTCGCTCCCCATATACCTGGCTAAATAAGAATGGAACAAACTTGAGCGTCGCTTCACAATCCTCATGGTGAAATAAGTGACAAATAGAAAGCAGCTTCTTCGATTCTGCATCAGTCGTCGACGGATATAAGCTCCTTTACGTTAGGCTTCGCCTCTCCTGATTTAAATTAACGGTTCATTTACGTGCTCATTACCTACGATGTGTATAATTTAATTTGTGCTGGTTATTACCCAAGGTGATAATAATATAAAGGACTAGAGTCATGCTCTTCCGTCAGCACTGCCAAAGGAATGCATGCCTGGCCTGGCCATTTCATTCTCCCTGGTTAACCGCACTCCAAAACTTAGTTAGGCCAGTGAACTTACCTAAATCACACAACAACATGCAATTACGATGTCAAATATTGCCAGTATTATATTTCTAAATTAGCCACCTTATTCCATTTGAAAGTGACAAATCAAGACATTAATTGACCCTGATTTACCCTGGACACTCGGTGTTGTACCTTGGACAAATAACATTTTTGCTAAGAAACACGTAATAATCATTTAATAAATAATAATATCAGGGGACAATGTCACACCAATTAACCTAGCCCCAAACTGAGCTCTAGGCTTGTTTTATCGGAAATATATACTTAAATACGCAGAAAACCTCCATGACTCGGGATCAAATATTCGCGATCATCACACAAATACACCTTACCGGGACTTGAGCCCAGGACCGCTAGCTTCGTAGGCAGGGTCGCTACCGACTAGGCCAGCGCGTCGGCGTCGTTATTTTTTTGAGGAAATAAAAGGCTAACCTAAGTCTTCAGACGAATACCTTATCATAATAGGTTTCTTAGTAAAATTTACTAGAAAAAGTCATGTTTACCTTCTCTCGTAAAAAAAATGGAAAACATCCCTGAGATCAATTAATGACATAAACAAAAATGTAATCAAAAATAATTATAAAACATATTTGAGTAGTCATAAAAAATGTAAAGTAACGTAAGAATTAGAAAATTACGAGCTCTACTACCTTAGTCCGTAGTCCAAGGTACAACGTAATTTTGGTGGCCAAGGTACAACAAAGCATTTTTTTAAAGTAAGCTTTGTAAACGCACTCTGTTTAAAAGTTAAGTTGAAACGACCGCACTATCTGTTAGCTGTTTGATGTAGCTTCAGCATGCATTATTCACCTTTATCATATTATCTACGAAACACTAAATAAACGAGTTAAATAAAGGTGTAAAAACTCACTTTCTGTAATGAATTATATATTTTTGTAATTTTCTCGACGCACACGCCACTCCCTGGTTTCGTGGTAACTTTACTTTCATTTTATTAGGGTCGAAAGACATAGATACTTATTTTTGGAAGAGCGCGCGACATGTTAAATATTGACAACTCTCCGAGATGGGACTAAAGGGGTAAAACTATGTCCGGGGTACAACAGCTTCCCTACTTAAGTTCAAACGAAGTATTCGTACGCTGGCTTTGGCAAAACAAGATACTATCTGTCATATTTGTAACACCTTTTATATCAGTACGCTTGTTCTCATGCAAAATAAACTATTGATTATTTAATTTATTCATTCATTTAAAGATAAAGTTTATAACAAAATTTTATTTTGCGGTTTTATACAGCTGACTCTTTAAAAAAAAACCTTAATTAATGGCTTTCACTTCTTGTTTTAACAAGATGTATTAGCCAATGTCGAGTTTAAGGCAATCACCATGAACTTGTTACAGAAATAAGTCCATGGATATCGCAGTGTTTCACTCGTGGACTAAACAAGCACCTGGGGTTAGCTCCACTCGCTTCTGCCAAGTCCGACCTTTTTTTGTCGTATACCTTATCCCGTATAATCAAAGAAAACAGGCTTTATGTACCCCAGTAGTCCAGTGGGTTAGGATGTTACTAACTATGATGGAACGACTAATTCCCGGTTTTATAAAGGCCCGTTAGTAAATATGTCAGATCAAATTTTAGTAACTTCATACAAGTTTTGAAATTCCTGTCAGAAATTTTATTTGACTTAGTAAGAACCCAGCTGTTGCCAGCTTCCTTTGTCTATTTGGAACCAACACTAATATTGAATCAATTTCAGATTTATCCGTAAATTATTGGTTCTCCCAGGCAGTTTCGCTCTTGATCGCTGGTTTCGACACTGTAACTGGAGCTTTAGGCATGCTAGTGTACGAGCTGGCCTGCAACCCTGATATCCAGGAGAGACTGGTGCAGGAGATCCAGGAGACGGACAGGAGGAATGGCGGGAAGATAGACTACACCACCATACAGGAGATGACTTACATGGACATGGTCGTTTCAGGTGACGTGCTTTTGCTAACGAAAGTTATAGTGGAAATGTGTTTTTGACCCCCGACGCCAGCAGTGGGGAGTTTAACATAAATAAATAAATATCAGAAGAAGCTCTGGGCTTGTACAAGACATCGATAAATAAATTTAAATATATTTGAAAATCAAGACCTCAGAACAAATACTAGTGTCTTTAAATAAATATTTGCCCTTACCGGGATTCGAAGCCGGCGGTCCCGGGCTCGAATCCCGGTAAGGGCAAATATTTAATGTAAGCAGGGTCACTAGAGGAAAGAAAATTAAACAAAACAGTCAACAAATACTTGGGAAATATTGATAGCACCAATGTGCCCCGTGCCCTTGTGTATCAAAGTGCCTCAATGGTCAATTTCCAAAAATATTTTAATATTAATAAAACCAGTGTAGGTACTTTTGGAAAATGAAACGTGCTATCCTGACAACATTAGAAATTTAAAATCTCCAATCAACACGTAAACACTACAAAAATAAACTATTACTTACATAAAGGACTATTTTTTAGTTAGCTACTCTCAAAACAGTTAGGGCCAGGGAGGGAACAGTAGCCCGGTGGGAACAGTGGCTCGAATGTGTTGTCCTCGACAGGTAAAGAGCTGTATGTCTGTCCTCTACATCAATCGGAATCGTTCGGTACTCGATACTGCAAGAACTAGTGAGTGAGCCGCTCCGGCGACATGCGGACGAGTTATAGTAGCAGGACGATAAAACAAAAATCTTGCGTATTTTAAGCCGCATCCCCATACTTGGTGTTTACCACAAACACTGCAGGATGCAAGCAACCATGCGTTAGAGTGAGATAGAAATACAACGTGCTCACTTTTATATATAGTTGCAACCCGCAGTATTTGTGCCGAACACTATAAAACAGATAAAATATAATGCGATGTTCGTCCGAATATAGATTCAACCTCTAAATTTAGAAATTTCAAATTAAGTGTGTCACTAAAATTGGGGTTACTGTGTAAAATTAAAAATTTCCGAATACGAATTGGTTTTAGACCTGTCAAAATCGAGTTTGACGTTTATAAATGTAATTAAAGAAGCGTATAAAATTATAAAATGAAAATCCGAATTGGATCCATTATCAGTTTCTCAAAAAGACTTAATCCCCAAATGGCTGTTCTTGTCTCGTGCCGTGCTCCTCCCAAAAGATGGTTTGTCTTGATATCCATTTCCCAAGACACCCGTTCCCATTTCTGTGTCCCAAACACTAACGTGTAACTTAAATAAATGAATGCAATTTAAACATTTAAAAAAAGAGACTTGATTCTTTCGTCAATTGTTTTTTTAATAGATTATACGAGTAGTATGCAGTTTTTGATACTACGAATAACTCCGTACCCCGAGCGTGGTTCCTTTTGCTGTGAATGGTCACAAATTTTGAGTAAGAAATTGAACGGCAACAAGATACATCCGGATAAGGAATACGGGTGTCATGAGAGACGGATATTTTGGCCTGCGAATGCTAGGACTTTAGGGCATACGGTTTCATGAGAGACGGATCTTTTGGCGTCGCCAGCAGCTGCTCGCGTCTCTCGAAGGAGTCAGGACTCGTAGAGCCAGCAACTCTCCCACGGCTAGGGTGCTAGCGTTGATAAGCACTCTCGTCTCCGAGGTTCAGGATGCCGTCGTATTCGCTGATCCCAGGCCAAAATTGTAGAAAAATATACGATACCATTGCAACATACTCTTCAACACATGTTTAATTTAGTTTGTATAATGTGTACCTAGAAATCTCTTTTTGTATATTTACTTTTTTGTGCTAACAATGTTGGTTTTTTGGTTTTTGATGTCAACCTATCATTGAAGATATATTCATCTACTAATGGTTACCCTGGGACTATTTAAATGTTATTTCCAAGAAAACGAATCAAGCCATTAAGGCTGGAGAGAAAGTATGGTATATTTTGATGACATGGTCATAGCCTAGTCGCCTCGTCGCCTCATCGCCTCGTCGATGTAGCAGTCTCGGGTTCAATTCCCGATTAGGGAGAAATGTTTGTAAAATTACGAGTACTGCAAGTATTTGTTATTGGCTTAGATGTTTTCTATGCACCTATGTAAGCTTTTATTTCTCTATGTCACTAAACTTTATACGACAGTGCCTTAAATTAAATTATGTATGCGTGACAGAATTGCTGAGAATGTGGACAAACAACACCATAGATAGAATGTGCACCAAGGACTATAATTTGGGAAGACCCAACGACTCTGCCACTCAAGATTATATTGTGAGTTTGCGTTGATTACACTTATTTATTATTTTATTTATTTATTTATTAAAAAGATGAAATTACAACATATATAGGAACACACGTCCCACAAAACCGTTTGCACAGTTTGACTGTGGGATCGAGCAGTCTCTACTCTCTTATTAAATCTATAATGAATTATTTATTGGTTTGTTGTTTAGATCAAACTAGACGAGATTTATTTTAAGTAAAGGTGGGTACTTTATTTTTTATCGCCAAGAGACGGCAAACCAGCACGAACCTGATGGTAAGTGATAATAGCGGGATCTGTGGCAACATTATTTATTCGATGTTTATTATCAACCGATTTCGAAACCTTTAAGTTTCTTGTTAATTTCCGACGCAAAAAAAAGGTAGTATACGTTTAGCTTGTGTAACTGTGTCTGTCTGTCGCGTCGTAGCTCCCGAACGGATGGACCAAATCGACCTGAATCATAGGCTAGTTCAACTCAATGATAATTTTATATTTAGATACTTTATCTGCGCGCAAAAGGGTTCCTTTAATTTTAAGACAAAATGCCTAACTATTGTTCCTACCAATCAGTTGCGTTGCGGCCGCTGCCACGCACCTATCAAAATCTATAAAATTTGAAAATCTTTTTAACTCTTTCTAACAACAGCGTTTGCCACGGATTGCCGTCTTTTTCTGTAGAAATATGGTAACGTAACAATTCTCAGTGATTGGCGACTGGTTTAGGAAGCATTCAGTATGAGCGTAACGTATCTAAGTTCCTAACAATATTTGATGAAAATCGGTTTGACTATACATTACAGTTATAACAGTTACTTTGGTAACTAACAGAATTACAATTTCTCTCATTCCAGATCCGTAAAGGGGAAGGATTGATAATCCCGATGAGGGCGTTCCATTATGACCCTCAGTACTTCCCGGACCCCACCAAGTTCGATCCTGAGCGGTTCTCCAAGGAGAATCGCCACAAGATCCCAGCCTTTGTATACAGCCCATTCGGGACAGGCCCAAGAATGTGCATAGGTTAGTGAAACTATCAGATTCCAGAATAATTTCTGATATTTTAAGTCAATACATTAATGACAGTCCATTTTGAGAGCAGTGCAAGGCTGTATCTAGTTTTTTTTTTTAAATTGAATCTAATAGATAGGAGTAGTAAGTAACTAAAGGTGCTTTTACACCGGCGAGGCGAGGCGGGACGAGGTGGGACGAGAATCTAAATCGCACCGACACATTTCCACCAAAAAATTGCGAGCTCGCGCGATGTCGTCCTTGTATTGTGGGACATGTATAGTGCAGACACATTGCTGGTCAGTTCGTCTTGCGACAAACACGCGGGTAACTCGAGAATTAGCACTGTTCAATACATGTTAGCGGAAGAAGAATCAGATGATGACATTGTATCAAGAAATAATGTCATAACTCTTATAAGAAGACTGACTCTTCGTTATTGGGTTTGAAGTCATATGAAATATCATAATGAGCATGCCTTTTGTTTGTGATTTTGGGTCATTCAAGTTTTGCAATTAACTTGAACGAATGACAAGAGAAAAATGTTATGAGCTACATTAGATAATTGAAACATATATTTAAAAAAAACAATGTATGTAATGATGTTTAGTAATTCAAGTCCACAACAAATTGAACTACGTACAACAACATACGCGGACTCAAATTAATTTTGTAGTAAATACGGCAATTAATTGATCCGTACTAATTATTATTTTTTAATGCGAAAGTAACCTTGTCGGTCTGGATGTTTTTTACCTTTCACGCTTACTCCGCTGAATCGATTTTAATGAAATTCAGTTCCGAGAAGGTAGCTTGAACCTTGAAGAAAGACAGGGATACTTTTTATCCCAGTTAATTTGGTAACGCCCGAAGGAACAGCAATAAACGAGTTCTACGCGGACGTAGTCGCGGGAAAAACTGACGAAGTGCTAGATGACATATTTAGCCATCGCGAGCCAGCAAGAGCCCACGCGAGCCAGGGAGAGCACGCGCGAGCCAGGGACCGCACGCGCGAGCCAAATAACACGCGAGATACGAGTACGTGTTTTCGTTGCGGAGTTGATAAACATTCTATGTACGCAGCTTTACGGTTCGCACATCCTTGCCAATCCATCTGTTTCTACCGAAGATGAGCTGGGAGGGAATTGAAATTTTACCATACAAATTTCAATTATCGTCTCGCCCCACCTCGTCTCGCCTCGCCGGTGGAAAAGCATCTTTAGATATTGTCATTGTTTACCAACCTCATTGCTTTTGATACTATGATCTCGATAAACTGTGTACTAGAGAGTCATCCTATACGAGAGCTCAGCTAGAGAAATTGATTGTGTTCTTTAACCGGTTCTTTATTCTTACCATAAAGGAGCCCGGTCCTCTTTACAAAATGTTACCAATCAGATTCAATGTCTCTATCTCATAAAACAATATTTTAAAGGGAAAGCGAACTTTGTAAGTTGATTATAATATATATTATATTATGAAGGGCACAAGTCCTGAAATACTGCACTTTTTTACAAATTACAAATTGCGTGAAAATCGCAAATCGCAACGCATTGTTTTTAACGCCGTGTGGTTGCCGGCTTAGAATAGTGCCACTCCACGCCTTCCTGTGGAAGTCGTAAGAGGCAACTGAGGGATTAAAGGCTTGTAGTATTGTTAGGCGATGGGCTTGCAACCTGTCACTAGTATACACTGGTAAACATCTTGGCCTGTTTGTGCAAAATGTGGTTACAGAACTATTATTATAAAATACTTCAACACCAATAAGTACAACTAAATTGTTTAAAATTACTCAATTCAGAATTATCACTAATTCTTGATAACTAGTTTCACATAGCTCTCAAATATGGCATAATAGAAATTTCATTTATGAGTATATAGTAGCATAGCATAATTGGACAAAACTGGAAGTGTGACATGCCTCAGAGTGGTCATAATGATCAAACAGACAAACAGACATAGACTCCGCTGCTCATTCTGAGGCTCCTATGGTATTTTTAAGTTCATATTTTCGATGCACAATCGGAACAAAGCGAGGATGGGTCTCTAGTGTCCCGCTATCTCGTTTGGCTAATCTAGCATAAAGATGAAACGGTTTGACAACTCTCTGCTTGAGATCAAAAATATTTCTGTTACAGGTTCGAGGTTCGCCACCTACGTGATAAAGGTGTTAACTTACCAGCTGCTGCGAGAAGTGGAGGTGTCCCGCTGCGAGAAGACCAGCTCGAGTATAAAAATCAGTACCTCCAACATAGCGCTGCGGAACCAGGGGGGCGTATGGGTACGGCTGGCTCTTCGAGGATGACCAGGCGCATTTAAGTACAAAGTCTTCGTCCAGTGGGCCTGCACAAGTTGCGTCGTGTAAACGTTTCCTTCGCCAAAACCTAGATAACAATTTAAAGAAAACTCCTTGAATACAATAGCGACCCTTTCTTTCAGAGCTAACATTTCTTAAACAACCCAACCGTTTTACCTAGAACTAGCCAAAAACCATCTCGATGAAACTAGCTTTATTTTGAGACAAACTGTGTTCAAGTCGGTCAGTCCGTTCGGGAGCTACAGCGCCACAGGCGGACTCGCAGACACGCAGATAGATATACACGTTAAATCTATAAGCTATTTTTTTTCGTGGGGGGTTAAAATATAAAGTATTGACACTAGCTGCCGAACGTTACTGTCAAGTAAATTCCATTTGCTATGTCGTAAGCGTTTGCAGAATGCAACTTGTCTAGTCCCACAGCTTGCAGCTGATTTATGGATTGTTATCCTTGAATCTATACCTGCACTTATAATTTACAATAAAAGCGAAAGTAACTCTGCTTGTTTGTTTATTACGCTTGAATAAAACGAATGCGCCTAAGAACTAATTTTAATAAAATTGAGTATGGAAATAGCTGTTTTATTTATTTGTTCCAAAAACCCGCGTGAGGGCATATTTGGTCCAGAGAACAGGACAGCTCCCGAGGAACAGCGATTATCCCTTCGTATGTTTGTTTAGAATCCTGGCTGACCCGTTGTATGTGTATGATAAGGATCCGTGCAAAAGGGATTATTCTTGTTAATTTTGATTGGACTTTACCTGCTTAAAGATGGGTTGTAATTTGCTTGTACAAAAATCAAAAAATTAAATCTTCCATTGAAAACATTAAGTTGTTCGAAACCAAGTGCGATGGAACTCTATGGAGCGTTTAAAGTCAGCCACGTGACACCGATGACGTCATAGCTGCACAGACGAGGGGCACAAAATTTGAGAGGCTAACACATACGAAGGGTTAACCTACGTAGACAAAGTCGATATATATAATAATTAATATGTACTGCACCTTCTCAGTGTAACGGCATGGATGTTACTAAAATCACAACTTCTCTTATTATTGATTTCTCAATCGTTTTACCTATTAGCATGTTTTTTTTTTAAGTTATCACAAAGTTGATTTTGCCATACAAAGTTTAAAGCAAACACTGGGACACCAAGTACGGATAAACAAACTTTAGGTGGCTAAATAAAAAAAATACTGAAAAAAACCCCGGACAAATAGGTTTAAAAACTTCGCTGATTCGTAATAATTCTAATTATGTAGCATACCACTGAAAAGCTTATGAAATAAAACATGAAATTGAAGATTTTTATTGACGTGGACACATACGGGAAAATTACGAAAAATCCGATTAAAATGATCAATATCTCCGAAACTAGGAAAAATCGCTGAACATATATAGGGGTTAAATCGATAGCTTTTTACCTGCTCTATCATCCCTATTCGATTGTCAACTTTATGTTTTTTGACATTGGTAGAACTTTTGGCTTTTAATAGAGAACCAAATAGATACAATAGTGGTACAAGTACATGCCATTCCTAATCATCTAAACTAAAGTATAAGACATCGGAAACGCCTTTGAGTATAAATATAAAGCGTCATAATATTCAAGGGTTTTCCAGAAAACAATTAGAAGTATGATTATTTTTAGATAATGAAAATGTACAAATTATGTGTATTACTGAACATTGGCTTCGACCTGTGGGCCCATGCGTGCACGCCCCGGTAAACAGCTCCAGGAGATGGTGATGGAAACTGGCATCCGTAGGCTGCGTGGCGAGGTCTCGTTAGTTCCGCCGCTGTCTTAATCCACGCCGCCGCTCAGGATTATTTATTTATTGTACACGTCTCAAATAAATTATATAAATAAAAATTTATGTTTTTTAAATTTGCATAAATTTACCTTTCAACCGCATTTTTGCAAACATGATGTTGTACATTATTTAAGCAAAACAAAAAAGTTAAGCTGATGTTGTGAAACTGCTTTATGTCATCATCATCATCATCATTATCAGCCGCAAGACGTCCACTGCTGGACAAAGGCCTTCCCCAAGGTTTTCCACAACGATCGGTCCTCTGCTGCTGTCATCCAGCGGTTTCCCGCGACCTTTATCAGATCGTCAGTCCACCTTGTGGAAGGTCTGCCAACACTTCGTCTCCCGGTTCGCGGTCGCCACTCTAGATTTTCTTGGTTCCTTTTGAACGGCGAGTCTTGAAAAACTTAGACCCGACCGTTTGGACAGTTTCCACAAACCTGTTGCAGTAATCATCCACGTCTACTCATTCACCTAGGCTTTCGAAGCGGTTTTTGAGTTCGAGCTGAAAGTTCTCGGGGTTTTGGATATGAATCGGTGCTGGACGGAGCGTTGATTTCATCAGGCGTGACCTTTCCAAGCGTACGTCGATATTCAATGTGCCTCTGACCATTCGATGATCGCTCCCGGTTTTGACCGCATTGATCACGGAGACATCATTGAATATTTGCCTTCTGGTCGACATGATGAAATCTATCTCATTTCTGGTCGCACCGTCGGGACTCACCTATGTCCATTTGCGGCATTCACTCTTCTTGAAGAAAGAGTTCATCATAAAGAGTCCCTCTTTCTCCATGAAGCCCGCCAGCAGCTGGCCACGGGAATTCCGACTTCTAATTCCAAATTGCCCCACTCTCAGCTCATTTCCGCTTCGTTTACCCAACTTTGCGTTAAAGTCTCCCATGCAACGCTGCTTTATGTACCTTAATAAATTTATATGAAACGGTGTAATTATTATACTTATTAAAAATGAAAGCCACATCTATGTTTTCTCAGAAAATTATACCACACTTGAGGTGATACGTAAACTGAAACCAATATATATTTTTATCTGAACGCGGCGGCGTGTATCTTTATTGAACTATCGATGCATGAGGAGAGCGGCGCGTGCGCCTTCAGCAGGGGAACCGCAGGTTCGCGCCGCGCAAGCGCTGCTCTATCCACCTCTCGGCCTGCTCCGTCATTTCCTCGTCAAAGTATTCACGCCAAGCGTTTATTTTCCCTGAAACGATTTTTAACATTATAGTTTCTAATAGAAGTATTGGCGAGGGAAAAGGAGAAAAGAAAGATATTGGAGATTATAGACAACAGAAGAGGAGGGATGATTGGCCATTTATTGGGGCACGACAGAATGATCAAAAACATTACCTATAAGGGAAAAAATAAAGGCAGGAGAGGCAGAAGAAGACCAGAAGAAGCTACACGAACCAAGTTGACAAGAAGGTGCATGTCGAGGAGCTGGCAGAGAGGAGAGAAGATTGGAAATTTCTCCACAGCAAAAGCAAGGCTTTTAAATTAAGAGAGGCAGGTTCAAGGGTTCCGTAGCCAAATAGCGAATTGAAACACTTATAATGTTGTTATGTCTATGTCTGTCTGTATATCACAGTCGTTTAAATTAATGACTATAATATTGGGGTTGAAATTCAAGATTACGTGTACAAGTACATTGTTAACCGTTGAGTAAAGCCTTCAGTAGTTTGGGTTTAATTTTTTTGAATTAATCTGATTCTAATATTTGACCCATTTCGGGCCAGGTCAGGAGTACCTACCCTAAACCGACGCACGTGAATGCAGAGACTTATTAGTGTGGAGGGAGCGAGAGAGGTGCGGTCTCTGCCTACTACCCATAAGACCTATGTGTCTGTACCTTATATAAATTAAAATTGGTAGTTTTCCTTCAGACTGGTAAACTTGAAAACACGATTACAAACAAAACTTTCGATAGTTTTATTATTCAAACTGACACCTTTTTCACATAAGTAAGTATTTTTGGTTGAATCTTCGAAATCCTACGAACTTTAAAGATTATTTTTGATTCAATAGTTGACTACTTATAACGTCTTTAACGTCTGGTAAACCATTTTTTGATATATGATGTTATTTTAAAGTAAACCGTTTTATTTTGTTATTTGCCCCTGTAATCAAGGCGGGCAAAAACTACCTCCATCTCACGTCCTTTGCATTGAAGCACATAAAGCCATCTCTTTTTGTTCTCGTGTGGGCGGGCCATCATATGTGGCCTTTTAAGAGCCACACGAAGTGGTTCGCACGCGTGTGCGCGGGCGCATACCTCGACGCACGAACGGCGGAGCGTCCGCGAGCACCATTGCCGAGCCGGGCCGCAGCCGCGGGTGCACCACCGCCGGGTTGTTCTTGAACGTATCGAAGGCCATGTGCTCGCACAGGCGTTCAACTTCCACTTCGGAGAGGGTTTTTCCAAAAAAAATTGCCATACGCCTTATGGTTCCTGGAAGATCCTGAAATGAAATGAATTTTTAATTTCTCATGCTCGTAAAGTCCTTCTTCGCAAAAATATCACAAATCGCATTTTATGCACCATTGCTTTATGCACAGTATTAAACCAGCCAGACAAAATGAGGTGCTTCCATTAAATTAATTTGTTATTTGAATGTATTTATTTCATTTCACGGCGGTAATTTCTTTTTTTTTACTAAGAACCGATGCGGGCAAGGAAGTTATACAACTAAGCAAAATTTCAATTTGATAAAAACAATACGTTATGACTTGCGATATTTATGACCTAAAACACATTATGACCAAAAGTAATTATGGCAGGCAATATAGATCCCTATTGGTGGTGCAAGAGGTTCGTCTTAAAAAGGCTGCGTCAGTTCTCCCGTTTATTTCATTTGGCCTAACATTTCCGTGCGATTTAATTAGAATGCGCTTTACCTTGGTCAATTCCTCGTAGAAAATGAACATCATATTCGGGTGATTTCGTTCATTCCAGCTCTCAAAAACATTTTCAAAATACGGCGTATGATTAGCTGAAACAACCACTTTAATTCAGTTATTAGGTATGTTTGCTTCCAAAAAAAGCAGATCATCATTTTTTGATCTATGTTTTTATTGAGGTAAAAGTTGTAATTGAAATCCATGTATTAAACATTACTGGTATTGTACCTATGTATGGGCGATTTTTTTTATACCAATTATCACTTCCCATTTTAATCGCAAAATTACACGTCGGCAAACATTTACTTAGCAACCAAATGCTTTCCTATATTTTTCTCCAACTCGCTTGGCTCCGCTCGCTGTTTTGAACACAATTCAATCTTACACTACGCTACAACCGCCGTCGTACCTAACTAACTATTCTGGATATGCGAATATTCCTACAAGCTCAAATTTTACGATTATGCGGAATCGCATTTGTCTTCGAATAATTCCGCACTTAATTGCCTTTTGACCTTCCTAAATTACACTGGCTGTTATGTCCGGCGTCGCGCGGGTGTTTTTTTGTATAAGAAATCTATCGGTCGAGTCTTTCTTGACTTTTTGCGATTTTTGTTATTATTGATTACTAAGATACACATTAGGTTTGTACATGTGGCTTTGCTGATTTTAGTAGTTGTAATAAATACACATATATCATAGCACGTAGTGTTGTAGTAAGAATAAATCCAAATTTTATTTTATGTTCTGTTCGCGAAAGGAATATAAACTAACAAAATATAGAAATCTTTACCACGTAAAAAACAAACATTTATACCTACTTTATGTAAAAAGTGACAAAATTAAAACTAATAAACAATTAAAATTTAAATAATCAGGAATTTTATAGTTCATTTTCAAAATGGCTTCCTCCATTTCTTATTCTCCCATAAGTTAATGTTGTTATTTGTGTTTACGAGTATAACAGTTAGTTTTCATTGATTTAGTTAGTTAATTTTAAGTTATGTTCGGACGTGACTTCCTTGTTGCTGCCTTTGTAATCAATTTTTTCCAGCAATCTTTAACAAAACTCATTTTAGTTTTAATAGCTCGTTAGAAAGCTGGAAAAACGTCAATGTTTTATGTGTAATCTGCACGCCAAATGTATTGGTAATTTTTTCTGTTTTCGTTTAATTTATGTTGGAGTTTGATAAAAAAACATGTATTTTTTAGTTTTCGGCCTCGCATTCTCAAACGTGTACAGATAATATTTTTTTTAATTTTGCATAGGAACAACAAATTTATTTTGTACAAAAGCAAATAAAAAAAGGTTTGATTTAAATTTGGTATGTTTTTTAATTTTAATTTTTTAATTTGCTTTTGTGACTTTTGTTTCCGCCCGCTTCCTTTGTGATGATTATTTTTACAGGTTTTTTTAAAATAATTTTCTACTTGTTATGCGTTTTTGGAGAGCTAAGAAAACATTTAAGTTTTTAAAATAATCTGCAAGCCAAGTTTCATAACGTTTTTTTTTGTTTTTAAGGCATTTTAGTGGAAAGCGATCCCAAAAAATATTTAAAAAAATTCGTTTTCCGTCTCGCTTTTTGAAATTTGGACCGATACTTATTGTTTTAATATTGAGAAATAACCAGTGTTTAATCGGTTTTGTAAATCACAAGAAAAAAAAATTAAATTGATACTTTTTTTGTAATAAATTTTTCAAGTTGAATTTCCGACTAATTTAAAAAAAAACGAATAATCGCGATAACTCAAAAATGGTTCACTTTTGCATAATGCATATGGGGGTCAAAACTATCGCAAATAGTCACCCCTATCACCTCCTAACGGGAATAGGTCGACTTACCAATAACCCTGTATATTATTATTTAATTGGTTCTAGCTGCAATAATTCGCAAACTTTTAATTACTACCCCATTAAGTTAAATGTTAATGAGCTTATTGTTCTAAGAAAAATACTTAAATGCGTTATCGATGGTAATGAGGGTAATTACAAACACTATTAAATTATAAAATAATATATAATGGGTATTTACAATATTGTGCATCATTAACTTTGGTAAATTCAATAAAGAAACACCTAATTCAATAATTATGGCAACTTTCATCATATTTTAAATATTAGTCGGATGGTTTTATTATTTTTATAAATATATTTAAAATGTGTTTTTTTTTATCCATTAACCTAAAAAAAAAACAATTAATTCCGCGGCTCCATACAACATGCCCCACTGTGCGCCGTCTTCGGTCTTCTTTATTTGAGGCATTTTGAGGTGCGCGCGCGTGCCGCCCGTGTTTACGGGCGACAGTGCAATTATAAGTCTTACGTAGTCTTTGTAAAAACTAAAATATCATAACAGGTTTAATCAGCGCAACAAGGGGTAACCCGTTCGCGGCTTATTGATGCCGGTAAGCGGTAAGCCGAATTAATTCAATCGAAGCGATAGCCTTTATAGCGGGTAAGCTGATTAAAAGGTTACCGAAACATGGGGGTTTGTAAAAACCAGCTTATTAAAAACCCATTCAAAAACCCAGGTTACGGTAAGCGGGTCCGGTCCCTGATCTTGAACATTTTAGACTATACAATTTAGACCAAAAATGCTTTAGAACAAAACATATGTATGCAAAAAAATCTTTATGCTAAAAAAGACGTGTATGCCATTCAATATTAAACTAAAGATTTTTGACTAAAAAATTATAGCACTAAAAATTTTAGTCCATGCAAAGGGCACCAGTATGAGACCCGTACAATTGGGAAAGAGACACATGCTGTGGCCCGTTTCACGCGGATACGAGTACAAGTTACACATTACAAGCGGAAGTCTCTTTCTTACTCGTATGTGTAGAAATACTAAGTATAGGGTAGGATTTGTAGTTGTTATTTAACTTCTTACTTAAAAAAGATAAAAGATGTTTATTCAGTAATTAGGCCGCACGGGCACTTTTACACGTCAAAATCTACCAGCGCTTCGCAAGAGACCACTGCTGAGAAGAAACGCCGCAAGAAACTCAACAGTCAGTCGTTTTTTAAAATAGGTACTACTTATGATATTATACAATTATAAAGCTTAACCTAGCATGATATAAAACAATGAATTTAACATAAAATAAAAATAAAAACATTCAAGCGTAGCTTGTGCAAGAAAAGGTGTCAAAACTAAGAATTTTCATAGGGAGTAATAAGTAGTAGTAATAAAAAAATATTTATATAAAATATGTATATATATTAAAAAATATAAGTATATATACTTTCCTATGACAGTGCAAGACAACCACCACAGTTTCGATACATTCTCCTACAGAAACCGTGTCCCCTAGACAATATACAATATTTACATATTTTTTATGCCTATTTTATTAGTCAGTTATTTAGGTTTTTAGTTAAGTTTAGGCCAAGCATTTTTATCTGTTAGATAGTCCTTGACCCTATAGTAAGCCTTAGACATCAACGAATTTTTCAAGTAACTTTTAAGTACTGGAAATGGTAACTTTAAAACTGAGTCAGGTAATTTATTATAGAAAATAATGCATTGACCTACAAATGATTTATAAACCTTACGGACACGAAATTTTTTAATAGCAATTTTATTTTTATTTCTTGTATTCAAATTATGTATATCACAATTCTTAACAAAAGAGTCTTGATTTTTAATGACATAAATTATATTCTCATAAATAAATTGTGACGCTACTGTTAAGATACTAATTTCTTTAAATACTAATCTTAAGGAATCACGGGAGTTAAGGTTATATAAAGAACGAATGGCTCTTTTTTGTAACACGAATATAGTCTGTATGTCAGCAGCTTTTCTCCAAACCAGAATACCGTACGACATAACACTATGAAAATAACTATAATAAACTAAGCGAGCTGTCTCAACATTGGTAAGTGGCCTGATTTTTCTAACAGCATAAGCTGCCGAACTTAATTTGCATGCTAGTATTGCTATATGGGGACTCCATTGTAAGTTTTTATCTATAGTTATCCCTAAGAAAAGCGCCTTATCTACCATTTCCAAACACTCATCATTTAGAAATAAACTGGATTCTACTGGTCTAACATTAGGCAAAGCGAACCTAACACATTTAGTTTTTTTAGCATTGAGTAGCAAATTGTTACTAGTAAACCAATTAAGTACTTTACCTAGCGTGGCATTTATCCTACTGTAATCGACGGATTTTCGTTCTACCTTGAAAATTAATGATGTATCATCAGCAAATAGCACAATATCACAAAGGTTATCTACCGTGCGTGGTAAGTCATTAATATAAACCAAAAATAAGAAAGGACCTAATATAGAGCCCTGAGGCACACCTAGTTTAATAGCTGCTCCCATGGACTGTGTTTTGTTTACTACAACCGTTTGTGTTCTATCACTAAGATATGAAGACATAAGACTTAGTATTAATTGTTGTTTTTATTAGCCACAGATATGATTTGCATCATTATTACATTATAACCATACCATTGTCTACTCGTACATTTATAGTTTTTAATATACGTTTCAAACCATTGAAAATCGATTATACATAACTATGGTCACTATTATGTATCATTTAAAATTTTAGGTGACTATTTCAAAAATATGACTGAAATAATACCAGTTAATTGTCTGAGTAGGTAATTGGAAACCTATTAATATCTACATTCATAGAACAATAAACACTTGTTTCAATAATGTCTAGACTAGGTACCTATTGAATTTTAATTGTTTTCGCGAGAATATATGAGTATATTAATATCAGTTTTTCGATCACGTTAGTACAATCATGTCGTTGGCGTGGTTTGCGTCGTTGCTGGTAAGTCATTGTTGCAACTCAACTGGCGGTCAGTTAGATGAGTGTACCTATTCTAACTGACCGTCGCCATCTTGCCTTCTTCTTCCGGGCGACGAACAAGTCTCTCGATGATGTAAACTGCTTAGAAAATTAAACCTCTGAAATTATATATATTTAATGCTTCAATATTTTTTGCCACGTTAAACCCCTACGTTGCAAATTTATTCAAAATCAGCCGTTTTCCAGAACGCGATTACAAATATGTATAAAATATAACATATTTTGTAATATTTATAGTATTTTTTAAATTTTTAATGTTTGCTCTTTTTATTACGTATTGCATGCTGTGTCCCCATTTAGCTTTAAGTTGTTATTCGTATTATAACCTATGTATTTTTAAACAATGTAAGCTACAGGGTTTACCATAGGGTAAACCCTAAGAAATAAATTGTTAGGTAGGTATCTAATGAAGCATGTCAACTACCTGGTGTTGGACTTTGGCTCACTGTATTCATTATTAAATCAAAAACCTGCTTAAAAATATTTGGATTATACTTTTTTTTTTCTACATATTGAATTTTAAACTTCGTATGCGTTGCAAATTTACGGTTGGAAAATTGCGGTAAAAACTGTCCTATGGTATCTTCAGTAATTTTATATGTCAAAAATACAATTTGAAGGTTCAATCGGTTTTAAGGATAAAAAGATAAGAGCAAAAACGCAAAATCATGTTTACTTTAAAAATATATACAGGGTGTTAGGTTGCTAGGTGTCAAGCTTTAAGGGGTGATAATCGAGATATTATTCAGCATTTTAGCTGTATATGGCTTCGACGAAATTTGTTTTTTTTTTAACTTCAAGAATTTAACAGATAATGTTTTAAAAAACCAGTCTGCTTTTGGTTAAAAATATTGTGGGATTCCGACTTCACTTAGACTGACCTGGCGGGCTTTCGTTTTTTTATTTTATACTTTTTAGTGATTATAATTATGAAACCATATGGCATTTCAAGCTCGCTTCACTCAGTCCATCCATCGTTTGTTTGGTCTCCCCCTACTCGTATAGCCATCCATATCCATACTTTAAGCTTTCCTGACGATAGTTTCCTCATTCCTCCGCAACACATGCCGACACTTATTGAGTTTAGTTAAAAGGTATAGCCGTGTTAGCTTCCTGAATCGTATAGGAGCGCGCATGGCTTCTCACAAGAAAAGAGAAGCAATAGCCGCGTGCTCACGCGCTGTATTAAAACTGAGCGTATTGTTAAATGCACGTTAAATTAAAACTGTTAAATGTTACTCTTACTGTAAATTATTTCATTCGATTTGTTACCTCTATTGAAATACACCATTAAAAAAACGTTATATTTTGAATTTTCTCTTAGATTATCACCAGGGGTCGTAGTTTTGATGCCGGTGACGGAGAAATGACAAAATTTTACGCATAGGGTGCGCTGGTTTCATTTGGCGGGTGTTTAGGTTGTATTATTAGTTAAAATAAATTAAAGTTAAATACAGCTTAATCGCAATCACGACAGCATCTTTTTTTTTCACCTTTTTATTATGAATGTCAATGCCATAATTGTATTTTTGACTATTTAATCATATTAATTTCACATCATAGTTTTTTTTAATGAAAATTTTACTTGATGTGTTTGCCACTGTCCTTCTCAATCAAGTATTTTTATTTACGATTTAGGTGTGAAGTAGGTATTTATTTCTCTACGCGTCAATAGATTACTCAACTTGTTTTTACATGATTAAATGATTGACGACTAATGGTTGATAATTACAATATAACCATGAAAGGCAAGAAAGTAAAGGCCCTGATTATCACTTTCCAGTTTCGACCTACAGAAATAGACAGAAAATACGATTTTAAGATACATCAACCCCGGGTAACTAGTTATTACGTTTCTTTTGTTACAGCTCCAGTCGCACTTACTATGGGTGGTGGCCCTCTTAGCCTTGGTTTATTTGAGCTTCCTGCCATCACACCGTTTCAGGAATACTGGCGTGAAATACCTGACTCCATTTCCACTATTGGGAGACTATGCAAAGGTGGTATTTAATATGGAAAACATAATTCTCAACTCGGAAAGGCTATACAGATTATTCCCGGAAGAAAGGTGGGTATCAGAATGTAATGGGAGTTAATTTGTTAACTTCTCAAATTGCCATACGCAATGCAGCGAACTAGGCAGAGATTCTGCTGTCCCGAACTCGCCACTTTATTTTTAATAACTTAATCTTAGGTATATTTTACTTATATTACTTGAGCAGCTTTCATCAAGACATTAAACGGTTGCCATATGTTTAACTCGTAGAATTATTACTTAGTCGAAAACAGTATTTCCAAATGAATGAATGATTAGCATACTTTTAATAAAGAAAAATATTTTTGGTGTAATTTAGAGTGGGGATAATTTATACCCTGGATTTATACACAGGCTTGATTTTATCCCGGAAAATTTAAAAGTTCTCGAGGGATTAACGATAATCGAAATTTACACGGATGAAGTCGGGGGCAGAAGCTAGTTTCCTATAATCCGCGAAATTTCTACACAGGCAAGGAGGTACTTGGGTAAAGTATCATCATCTTCATCACACGTTGTTTTCGTATGTATTTAAATATTATATGTACGTAATAAATTACAAATTGTACGTTTTTTTTTAAATAAGGTAAGTCTTTAAGTTTTTATTAAACTTTGTTTCTAGTGAGTAGCCTTGCTATTTATTGTCTCTCAAAAAGTGAGAAAAGTCGAGTATTCACATTTGTAACAAAGCTGTTTTCGTCTTGGGCGAGCTTGAATCCCTCGCTGCACTCAGGACTCCGTTTTTCCTCTCCACGCTCAGGAATGAACTCGTAACATCCTCGCTACGCTCGGGCGTTAAATCTGGAGTCCCTCATTTGCTCAGGATTCAATATCGCGCCAGTGACATAAAACAGTACTTTATCCCCTCGGTGTATAATCTGATATTAGGTGTTTAGACAGGAACATGCATGGCTTAAAACGAAACGTAATGTTTGTGACGGGAGTCAGCTGTAATTAGGAAACCATTCGAATCTGTGGCTCTCTTACATTTTGGCTTCGCACTGTTAACTGTGTGTATTCTTATAAAAAACTTTAATCTCAAATCATCGCCTCCATTTTATATATAAAATCGTTCACAAGGCTAGGCCTTTCTAGAATCCTGAATGATAATGGCTTCTAACTAGGTGAATAAAAGAGCTGTGAATTTCTTTCAGATTTGTAGGTATGTCCGAGGGCATGCAGTCTGTACTGCTCATAAGGGACCTGGAGTTGGCGAAGCGGATTACGATAAAAGATTATGAGCACTTTCAGAGGCGCTCCATTTTAGTGGATAGAAAGCAAGACCCTATTTTTGGAAAAATATTATTCGTTTTACACGGTAACTGAAAATTGGTGAAAATGGGTTTAGAAGATTAGAATTAAGTATTTTTAATTGTCTTCGTGAAAATCATTACCTTTTTGAATTGCCCAGTTAAATTTACAATGATAAGTCGGTATCTTATTGTCTCGCCTCATTCGTTTTTCGTTTAGTTCTTATTTCATCTCATTTTGTATTCGTCTTCGTCGTGTTCGCTATCCGTTACTATACTGGTCAAATTCTTCAATTTGTCTATTTTTCAATACGTCTTAAGTATTCGTTTTTCGTCACGGTCTTCCTTGGACTCATTTGTCGCTCTTTCGTTTAGTTTTTTGCTTCATTTACGTTCGGTGCTGGTCATTCATAATTAGTCACTTTTATTTTCCGTAACTTTTTATGACTATTTTTTCTCGTCATACATAAGAGGATTGTGAAGCGAGAGCTTTCCATCCAAACGGCGTTAACGTGTCCGTCCCCCCCCCTACATTTTAACCGATTTCGACCAATTTTTGATATTTGGTCACTCGGAAAAAACCAGGTCCGTACGTTTCGTTTTCCCAATATTATCCAGAAATTTCAATTTATTCCTGTTTTATTGTTTTCATACAAAAGTAATTTCGGCCATAATTTCTTTACAATTAATAAATATCAAAAAAAAAAACAAACGTACGGACCTAGTTTTTGTTCCGACTCACGGCATACCAAAAATTGGTCGGAATCGGTTAACATTTCGAAGTTAACGTTTCGGCGAATGAGACGAACAACGAATGGCATGAATAGCAAAGGTGCCCAAAAAGGCACGAGACGAATTGTCAATGAGGCCAAAAAAGAGAGAGACCAATAACGAATGTGACTAAAAATAGACTGCGAATGATACTAAAAACGCACAAACAAACACATAATAAGTCCAAGGAAGACCGTGACAAAAATCGAGTGAGACTTATTAAGAGAGAAAAAACATACAGAATTTGACCACGTAAGATAATGCCGGATAGCGATGAAGACGAATAAAGATTGAGTGACGAATATAGAATGAGACGAAATAAGAATTACATGAAAAACGAATGAGGCGAGATAATAGGATACCCATAAGTCACCTTTGTAAGACATTGTAAGGTAATGGCACGTATTAATTTTCAAATAAGGGCAAAAAACAGTATAAGGGCGCCTGAAAAATCTTTTCTTCATGAAAGTGTGTTAATTTATTTTGTATTTCATACGTTCTTAAACTCATTGTAGGATCTTAAATAACATCAAATTACTAATAATACCATAAAGTTGAAATCGCTTGTTGCCGAGGTTTGACCCTTTTTTTTTTGCTGGGAAAATGGTGTTACGCTTTCCACCCTGACCCAGAGTAGCCTAAGTGGTTATGTGGGACTCATCAATCGAGAGTGGCCAGTATACCCACTAAAACACCCAGCGATTCTCCCTCCTCGCCGTTGTTGGCGAGGGCCGCAGGTTCTGCTCGCGTATTCGACTACTACCCTCACCGGGGCGGCAGGCCAGCGTAGCACCACCTACTAAAACCAAACTGAAATTTCATCAATGGGTTTTTCTACTCGCATACTATAAACCGCTAATATTGATATCGTTAATGGTATCAGAATACCACCTATAGCGTAACCGAAGCGTGAAAACAATTGTATAATAAATTAGTTTTTGAAAATTGTAAAGGAAAATAAAATCAATCACCTAAAAATCATACATAAAATATTATATTATTAGTCGCAATTAGTGCGCAATTGTTCAATTAAATGCTTGCTCACTTACACCTGGCGTCGCGTGTTTGTATAACTCAACTGTTAACTAACACCGCCGGTTTGAGAGCTGTTTCCTTTATTTATACATTCAAATGCCAATAAAACCGATAACCACAAAACTTCGCTACATTCGTTTTAAATAAGTTATCCCGCAGGTCAATGCACTTGCTCATAAAATGCGTACCAAATAAAAAATACCACTGTAATGAGTACTGATTTTCATGGGGTCGTTAACAGGTGTTGTTACCTTAGCATGTCTCAAATAACCAGAACACAACTATCTCTCCCCAGTGTCTGAAGGCTCAGTTTCATTGGTCGATAGCCCGTATGCTTGTAGCAATCCATTGACGAGCTGTTTTAACATTATCGAGAAGGGAGTTATTGCAGCGATGCAATGTATTACAAAAAGCATGACCAATTGACCAATGAAACTGAGCATTCAAAGAGCGACTAAATCCAGCAATGTCCACTAAGTATAGTTTTGGAAGCAGGATGCATTGAGTAAATACACAACTTCCAACTCCATTCTAATGAACTTTCATCTTCAGGCATATCCGTATATCTCTCTGTACAATACAATACTTTACTGACCACTACAAAAACAAAACATGAATGGATATCAAGTTTTCTAACTGAACGTTTCTAATAACATGTGTCCTTACCAAAATTGTTTCGTTTTCAACTAGGTCAAGAATCGAAAGAAACGCGCTCTCAAATGGGTCGGTTTTTTACCAGCTCTATGTTGCGGAAACAGATCACACCGATGGAGGAGGTTGGAGACCGCATGGTTGGAGAGATTAGAAGAAGGATACAACAGTCCGAATGTATGTACGCCAAGGTGTTACAAAAGCTTTTGACGATTGAGAATTAAAACCGTTCGTTCCGTAAGATCCCTGACCTGACCACTTTACGGGATTTTACGGACGTTCTAAATACCTTTGATGACACGTTAGGCTAGAGCTATTTCGAGGCTAGTGGGGGGTTCAATTCCCAGTAATCCCGGTATTTGGTGATGAGCGCGACTATTTGTTCCAGAGTCTTCGATGTTTTCTATGTACTTATATAAGTATTTATTTTTTCTAAGTAAGTAAAGGAGAATGGGCAAATTGGACAAACGGCGTCTGATAAAATTACTTACATCATTTTGAAAGCTCAGATGTTAAGGAATACTTTATGTAAATATTTTTGAAGTGATGATTTCTTATGGGGGGGTAAACCGCTTCGTTACGTAACGCGTTACGCCGCCAGCATAGAGGGAGTATAAAAACAGGTAATAGAATAGTACTCTTCGCACCTGTTACAAATGCCCTTCGTTAAAAAGAGACGTCTATAATAATATATGACCTCTTTCAACAGTGTTCCACTTTTTAGGTTTGTTAGTGTGTGTCACTCTGCATTAGCGTGTGTAAGTTTGCAGTCAGTTAAACCATTTCAATATTAAATAGTTCAACTCAGATTAGTTTAAGTTATCACTTCGGTCGGGCGTCCCGAGACGCACACGTTTGTTTTTTTCTCTTTAAAAACATTCATTTATACTTAAGTCCGAGTTCAATCAATACATATCAGATGTTCTTATTGTTCATACCTCGTGATTGACCATGAAGGAAACGGCCGGGAGGTTATCGCCCATTTATTAATGCACGGGTCGAAGTTGAAGACGTCGGTTGCTGTGCACTATGTGCGTGCTATGGTATCTGGGATGGAAAAGAAACCAACCAGAAGATATTTTTTTACCAGCATCATTTTTAATTTAATTATACACCGTGACTTATGGTTTGTATACTTATATTTTGTAAGTTGTTTTTCATAATCGACAAAATGTTTACAGAATTTAACATGAGCACAATTACAAAATATAACTAAACTTATTTAAATTTAATTAAAACTAAGCTACTCAAATATTAAAATATATAAAATATCTCCCCTCTCTGGATAGCTAGCCCAATCCTTTGGGAGAGGTGAGCACTAGCTCTAGGATCTGCGGAGTCTTATCGTAATAGGTTTAGTGTCGTAAGCTGTTATAACTGTTTTAAAAAACAAAAAAACGCCTTCAAAAAACAAAAAAATAACTTCTTTTAAAATGGTAGGTACTATCAGCCACGGAACCTTGACCCACCATAGAACGTTGTCACAGTGACGTTATGATTCAAGTTGTAAGAAGTGCCAAGCAAATGTTTCACAATGTCACTGTGACACTTTTCTATGATGGGTCAGGGGTCCAATGGGCGGATTGATAATACCTATAGGTCAGTCAAACTGAAGTCGGCTTTTGGTTGAAAATATTGTCAGTCGCCGACTTCAGCTTGACTGACCTATAGGTATTATCAATCCGCCCATTGGACCCCTGACCCATCATAGAAAAGTGTCACAGTGACATTGTGAAACATTTGCTTGGCACTTCTTACAACTTGAATCATAACGTCACTGTGACAACGTTCTATGGTGGGTCAAGGTTCCGATGGGCTGATAGTACCTACCATTTTAAAAGAAGTTATTTTTTTGTTTTTTGAAGGCGTTTTTTTGTTTTTTAAAACAGTTATTTTATTTTATACTTTTTAGTGATCATAATATGCTGTTATTAAGTAGTTTCACTTCCTAGTCAGGAGGTATCAGTTATCCGATAAATGCGAGAAAAAACAATGTCACACAAGTTCGCGTGAATCTAGATTCTATGAAGGCTAATCCTATCCTATTTTTAAAGGATAACATTTTTTTTTATAATTTTCTCTGTCCCCAACACTATTATGTAAAGGCTTGTTTTTATATTTATTTAGCTAGTTTTCTAGCACATTATGACGATGGCACCTGTCAGTTTACACATAAAATACCTACGACTTACGTGCTATCATAGTTAAAATAGTGCCCGACAGAGTTCATAATGCACATAAAACTTGTATTACATTCCAACCTGTATGTATACATTATAAATTGCAATAAAGAATTGGATATTGAATACGGCAAAGCAAACCGCTAATTTAGCTCATGAATCTTAAACGTTAAAGCACGATAGCAGACATATTGTTTACATGCTATTAAACAAAGAAAACCGGCAGACATGTTATCTAACGTTAAGTGCTTTCTTTTATAACTAATCCAAACATCGTTTATTTATTAGTTCCTTTGCTTACAAAGGTAACTGCTATCTATAGTCTCTATCATCAGACCTGTAATGGCACTTATAACCCATATGGATGCAATTGTTCTCATCAATAGAAATGAATTAAGTCCAAACACAAGGTTGCTACTGTAAAACGTTGAGGAGTTCCCTTGACTGTTCTTCGTCTTCAACATCAGACCCCTAATTACAGTCACAACCCATCTAGGTGTAAAGTTCTCATCAATACAAATTAATCAAGACCAAACACCAGGTACTTGCTGTAAAGCGTTAAGGAGTTCCCTTGACTGTTCTTCGTCTTCATCATCAGACCCCTAATTACAGTCACAACCCATCTAGGTGTAAAGTTCTCATCAATACAAATTAATCAAGACCAAACACCAGGTAATTGCTGTAAAGCGTTAAGGAGTTCCCTTGACTGTCTTTCGGCTCTATCATCAGATCCACTCCAGACCTTCATTAAATAGTAGTGTTTTATAATGAAAAGCAGTTTGTAGTCGCTCAACTATCTTAATGGAGTTATCTTATCGCCACCCTTGAAATCGTAACCGTTAAGGAGTTCCGGTGGCCATCTGTGGTCTTCATCATCAGTTCCGCTTCAGCAAATGATACTTTCTGAATGCAAATGCTGGAGAAGTCACTTCAAATACTAAAATCGCTATATGTTTGGCTACAATATTTGAGGAGTTCCCTCAACTCCTCACTGATTCCCTCATCAGATCCCGGTTTTCTTATTATGGTACCACCCTTGGAATATCTCCTTTCCAACAAAAAAAGAATCATCAAAATCTGTTCATAAACGACGAAGTTATCCGCGAACACACATAAAAAAAATATATATATACGGTCGAATTGAGAAACTCCTCCTTTTTTGAAGTCGTTTAAAAATGAACGTAACGCAGAATTTCCATTTTATGGAAAGGCATTTCTCGCCGCGTAAGAGTTTTTGTTGGTAGTCACAAGTCTAACCTAACCTACTCGTACGTAATTGATGCTTAAGATATCCTGAACACATCATGGTTTCAGCAGGGAATAGGAATCGATCAAGTGGTATTCGATAACATGATGGGCTACTGTCATTTTCACCTCATTTTTCTTTACAGCTAACTACGTAGAAACAGATTTCAGCGATATCTGCTCCCATGCCAACTTTGACATCATATTATCCTGCGTCCTCGGGCTGCAGCTAGACTCGCGAGACCACGCTAACGCGACTTTGTACGAGATGGGAACAGGCCTATTCTCGTTAAAGAGACGACAAATTCTGGCCTTCTTAGGGTACCGCTGTTTTCCATCTTTAATGAAGGTAAGATAAAAACAACTATTAAACCACATCACGAAATACCCAATAAAAGTTTTTATAATGTCATTTGGAGTAAAATCGTCTTTGAAGTCATGCCTCATAGGCATATGAAATTGGAGGGTACCTCGGGAAAACCAAAATTATTATATATTGGATAGAGTATTTATTAGACCATATAACTATGTATAAAAAAGAGAGTATCTCGGTATGAGATTATCTCGAACGAATGATTGTTTCTTTATTCATGTTATTTTTTGTTAAGTGTGTCACTTTCCGTCTCTTCACCTAGCGATTCCAACGGAAGATCAGTGCTGGCTTTACGGCTAGCAAATGCTGAGTTGGGACCGTTTTGCAAAAACTTCTTTGTCTTGTTCTTTTGTATTTATGTGATGTAATATTGTATTGTTGCGAATAAATGTATCTTAGTCTTTTATCTTATCTTTATAAGTACTACAGTATAGTCAAAGCCATAACGATCTTATATTTGTAGCAGAATAATAACAAAATAATAGAAAACAAACGAAATGCGCAGTTTTGACCCCTAGCGCGGGTAAATGTGCGCACCCTTCCCTCCCTTGCTTATTGGTTCCGTAGTATTTCGTCCAGCGGTCAATGTGAACAACCATGCAGGGTCGTGGCTGGTCCCGCTGTATCCGATACGTTGATCTTAGTGACAACTTTGTACGGCCCTTCGCAATTTCGGCCAAAGTTTCTGGGATTTCTCTTTTATTCGTATGGGGTTATGCAGCCACACCAATAAACGTTCCACGAAACCTACTTGGTTAGGTTTTCGGTCATATCATGTTTTTATCTTCGTGCTGGCTTGAAGTCTATTCATGAACGTGACTGTGAACATCGTCTATCAGGTTTCGCAAATCGCTGAAATAATCCGTCATCGATTTTGGCGAGTCTGGATGACTTCCAGTTTGTCAGATGCCGACCTTTATGACGTAAGAAAGAGAAGAATATGCTAATTTATTTCTTATTATATTACTTGTTAATCAACTACTATTTATTACAGTCTTTAATTTAACGCTGTCTCTTCGTTCGTGTGTCACGTTGGCGCCACTGAAAACCAGCGTCGCGGTCTATGCCGTGACGTAGTGCTGAGTGGTGTCAATTTCGACCTCACAGAATCACCCATGGCAAAATTATCCTACATTTATTTATTCTTTCCTTTTTTATTGTCTTTGTTTCGATTTCTGTGTTGCCGTTGCCATCCTTTGTTCATGATGTTTTTCTGTTATATATATTTATTTATTTTTCTGTCCTCATCGAATAAATGTTTCTATTTCTATTTCTTATCCCAATGTCTTTGGTGACTTTCAAAAGCCCTAGCCAAAGGTTTTTCCAGCGTCTGGTTGAATTTCTTAACCATTCCATCTGTTTGTGGTTGATATGGCTTCGTTCTCGTCTAATAAATTCCTGTGATTCAGCCAATCTCCTGAATTTCGAGAGACACTCCAAACCGTTAAAACACTTCCATCACACATTTCTCCGCTATTGTGACTGCTTCTTGGTTAGAGATTGCAAATGCTTCAGGCTATTTGGTGAAGTAATCCATTACAACGAGGATGTACTTGTTTCCGGAGTCGGATGTCGGAAACGGTCCTGCAATGTCCAAAGTAATCTGTTCCCAAGGTGCTTCAACGTTGCACAACTTGAGTGTACATCTACTGCATGTTTGCGGCCTCTTCACTGATGAGCAGTTCGTACACTTCCAGCACCATTCTATTACATCTTCACTGCAGTAAATACAATAAAAGCATTGCCGATTTTTCATTAAGGTCCACTTCACTAGGTGACGACCGCGACTTGTTTTGTTTTGAACGCGACTTGTTTTTTGGGTTGAAATTTTCATAGTTATTGTGTATTTTTGTTGCCGCAGAAATAACGAATTATAAAACTAAAGCATAATTTCAAATTCAAGAGGACCCCGATGCAAAAACGGTACGGCACCCTTCGTCTGCAAGTTGGACTCGCCTTTGGCTGGTTTTGATTATTTTGGTTATGTTTAGTTTACAGGAGCCACCATGTTCTCTCAAAAAAAAGTGGATTATATCAAGGAACTAGTAATGAAGACCCTGAGTACGAGAAAAGATAAAAATATCGAAGGAAATGATTTCATTGATGTCACTTTGCGAGCTAAGAAAGGTAAATAATATCTTTAAAATTTTAAGTTCTGTTGGCAAAGCGTTAATCCCACCGTTTTTCATTGTTATAATTTCCTTACAAAATGAGATTATACGAAAAGTTTCTCTTCCCATAAACCTAGCTAAATTAGTATGGAAAAAACTTAAGCGTCGCTTCACAATACTCGCGGTGAAATAACTGACAAACGGAAAGCAGATTCATTGATTTTGCAACAGTCGTCGACGGATATAAGCTCCTTTAGGGATTGTTTACGGAGACGCGGAGCGTCGCGCGTGGCGTGTTGCTTGGCGTCGCGCGGCGCGTCGGGCGTTTCTCTGTTTACTTTACGGACTATCGAGTGTAAGTTGCTGTTCACTCGGCAAACCTTCTCGAACGCGAATGTGACCATGTTATTTATACGAGAAACGCAAACGCGATCGAGACGTTTTTGTGTATGTAAAAATACACTGGAGTCTCAGAGAGGTGAAACGTGCAGCGGATCGCGTCATGACATGCGCTAACACAAACATATAGCAGTGTAAGGTGTTGTTTACGAAGATGCGGCCACGTAATACAGCGCATAGTGCGGGGCGTTTAATGACAATGTATGTCATTAAAGTAATTTAGTACCTAATTTATCAAATGACCTGTTTTCATATGTATTCGATTAGCTAATGTACTTAATACAAACCAACATCACTTTTAGGCGACCCAGGACAGATTCGTATTAAATCAGTTGAATTTTAGGCCAGAGTATGAGTAGGTACGACTCTGTTGAGGTCTGTAGGTTTGTTTCTGAGAACACAGTTTCGACATACGACTTATGATATGAAAGTCAATTTCTCTTTAAACCAATTTCTGAGTATAAGGATCTGTGACATGACAGTTCTACGTCAGATTTGACTCGCATGGCTAGATGTTTTACTTCAAAATGGTTTGGGAACATAATATATGAAAACCGTTGAAAGTTTGGGTTAAATGTATGGTAAGTGATAATTGGTAAAAAAAAATCGCCCATACAACGGTCACCCATGTTTATGGATGACAAAGGGACCCCATGCATGCTGCATTGTAATTGAAGCTATTTAAATGTCGCTTAATGGAAAAAAATACTTCACTAATTAATACATGTATGAAGAGTTGAGGTGATTACTACTATCTCATTTACATTTATGTATGTAGTAAAATAGTACCTGTATTATGGTTCCGCTTTAATCGATTACCTACCATGGTTTTTAGCGCTCCGTACCAAATAAAAAGAAACCCTTATAGTAAGATTTCGGTGTCTGTCTGTCTGGGTGAGACAGCAGTTTTTCTCTAAAACTATTGAAGCTATCAACTTATAATTTGGTATAGTGGTGTAACTTGCAAAAAATGAAATAATTTTTCAAAATATTTGGAACCCCTTTCTATTGAATAATTAAAAGTTATTAATTAGATAGTTATTTATTCTTAAAATTACGCAAACACCTCGACTTAACTTTTGATCGAATTCCTACAAAACGACGGGCTGGCCGCATTAGTCTGTAAACTCAGACCTAAACGTGTTTCTCTTGTTAGACAACATTGCAACTATCTTTCAGCTAAAATGTACAACAAATTGAATAATTTGTTTAACATTCTTATTAACATACTGGAAATGTAAGAAAAGAGTGACCATTTGTTTACAAAACCTTCCTTACGATGACACTGTCTTGTTAATGGTAACTGATGACTTTATTTCTTATTGTTAAAACTAGCATAAGATAATGAGAAAAAATATATACTATTTAGATATAGACACTTACCTACTCGTACTTGTTTAAACGACGGATTACACATAGTTATACTAAATACTAGCTCTCCGTACCGGCGCCGTCCGGGTATGTTTTCATACAAACCTTAAAAAACACACAAAATTTCATAATAATCGGTTAAGCTGCTTCGGAGGAGTTTAGTTACAATAACTGTAACACGAGAATTATATATATTAGATTGTACTAACCTGTATATATATGTAGAGCACATGTCCCGAGGAGTGTTTGTTTAAAATATGTTATTATGTTCAATAATAAGCTACCTTTGTGTATTTGGAACCAATGCTAATATTAAATTAATTTCAGATGTGTCCGTAAATGATTGGTTCTCCCAGGCCGTTTCGCTCTTGATCGCTGGTTTCGACCCTGTAACTGGAGCCATAGCCATGCTGGTGCACGAGCTGGCCTGCAACCCTGATGTCCAGGAGAGACTGGCGCAGGAGATCCAGGAGGCGGACAGGAGGACCGGCGGGAAGATAGACTACACCACCATACAGGAGATGACTTACATGGACATGGTTGTTGCAGGTGACGGGCTTTTGCCAACGATAGTTTTAGTGGAAACGTGTTTATGACCCCTGACGCCAGCAGTGGGGAGTTAAATATTTATATAAATAAATATCAGAGGAAGCTTTAAGCTTCTAAAAGACAACGATAATTTCAAATACATAGAGAAAAAATTGTCCCCAAAACAAATACTCGCGTTCTTTACATAAATAGTTGCTCTTACCGGGATTCGAACCCAGTACCGCTAGCTTGGTAGGCAGGGTCTCTACCGAATAGGCTAAAGTATCGTCATAAAACTGTGAGAGGTATACTCGTACGTTTAACGTGTGTGTATTAATTATTAATTTATTACTATAAATATATAATCACGGATCTAGAAAAAATTCGGACATTGCACTAAAAAGCTATGAAGCATGCAAGGTCCGCAATTTCGTTCGTTATTCACAGGCTACTGTCACACACCTACACTAGGTCTGACAACCCGCCGCCATTACGCGTCGAGCCACAACACGTGACATTAAGGCGCGCGCCAGACAGAAGAGACGTAAGACACGGATGCGTCGGCGTCGCGGCGCCTATTTAATGAATTTTCAACCAAAATGTATAGAAGCTAAAGACTAATATTATTTTGCTTCAGTCTGGCCCGCGCCTTAATTTTACCACGTGTAAGTTATGATATGATGATTAAATATGTTAGATTTACTTTGATGCAAATTTCAAACAAAAAAAACAACAGTGTTGTCAATTTTTTTATCGGAAAAAGTCGCCAAAAGTTGGATATCTTTAGTAAAATATAACGCCACTAGTTACGAGGGCGGGATGATAAGTAACTGGCCTTAGCTATTTAAAAAGGTCGTATTTAAAAATAAACTAGCGTAATTTAAAATGTGTGTCTCTGGCTATCTGTGTTCGAAATTTGAAATTCATGGCTTAAAAAAATATTGATTTTTCTGTCATTTGAAAATTTATTGCGACGATTGTTTTAAAAATGGATAAAATTGAACAAAGAGCGGTGATAAAGTTTCTTTACATGAAGGGTATGAAGGAAAAAGATATTTATGATGAGTTAAAGAATGTTTTGGGGGAATGTGCTCTATCTTACGCCACGGTAAAAAACTGGGTGGCTGAATTTAAACGAGCCCGTACAAGTGTCCAAGACGAAGCTCGCCCTGGACGTCCAAAAAGCGTCATGACTCCAGAAATGGTCTGCAAAGTCCACGATATGGTTTTGGCTGATCGACGATTGAAGTTATCAGAAATAGCTGAGACTACAGGGATCTCAAAGGAACGGGTACATCATATTCTAGATGAAGAATTAAATATGAAAAAGTTATCCGCCCGTTGGGTGCCGCGATTGCTTACGCCCGATCAAAAAAGAATCCGCGTGCAAAACTCGAAGGAATGTTTGGATCGTTTTCAGAAAAATAAAGCTGATTTTTTGCGTCGTTTTGTAACAACAGATGAAACATGGGTTCACCACTACACGCCAGAATCAAAAATTCAATTAAAGCAGTGGACTGAATCTGGATGTTCGGGCCCCAAAAAAGCTATGGCTGTAAAGTCGGCTGGAAAAGTTATGGCTTCCGTCTTTTGGGATGCTAGTGGAATTTTAATGATCGATTACCTTCCTAAAGGTGAAACCATTAATGGAGAATACTATGCTAACCTTTTAGATAAGCTACATCAATGTATTCAGCAAAAACGACCAGGCTTAGCAAAAAAAAAAAACATATTCCATCAAGACAATGCCAGGGTTCACACATGTGTTAAAGCCATGGCTTTATATGGCCATTAATCATCCATACAAAACAAGAAGTGCTTCTAAGATAATAGCTAAACGCAAACTGCTTGTTCCGAAAATTTGTAACTATTACGGGAAGCGCACTACAATGTACATGTTACCTAAATTCTTAAATAGCCTTCCTGACGATATACGGTCGAGTGACGATGTGTCGAAGCTGGTGTACAAGAAGCGGCTGAAGCGGGCGCTGCTGGCCGGGCTCGCGCGCGGGCGCGGCCAGCAGTAGCTGCTCCGGTCAGCTCTGGTGCATTCTTCGCGCGTGTACCATGTTATAAGTGGCGCTGCCGTACCTACTCCTTTTGTGTGAGTGCTTGTGGTGTTTGAGTGAGTGTACGGTTTCAATATGTATAGTTGATATGTATTGCGTGACGTCACGCGGCGCTGCGCTCTCTGTTAAACGCCAGTATTAAATCAGCTGTGCATCGATACGTGTGTTTCCTTGTTAACCCTCGAACATCTCAGTGGCGACGACTCGGAAATTACCCGCGTTAAGGAAAATAAAATCAAGTTTAGTTAATTATTAACTATCATCATTATGGCCAAATATCTCGGTAATTTATTGATGTTCGACCACACTACGCAGGAGTGGGAGGTTTTTGAGAGTCGGCTAACACAATTTATTAAGTTGAATAGTGTCGAAGACGGTAGTAAAAGTGCGTTATTGTTAACGTATCTATCTGATGACTCATATCGGTTAACGAGTAACTTAGTTCACCCTAAGAAGGTGGAGGATGTCACATATGATGAACTACTCTTGGCGTTGAGAAAGCATTTCTCACCGAGACGGTGCACATTTGCCGATCGAGCCAAATTCTACGAGGCGACACGTGACTTGGGAGAGAGTATCGAGCAATGGGCGGCTCGAGTGCGAGGGCTCGCCGTGCACTGCGAGTTCGGGACCGCTTTGGATACGCTGCTGCGAGATAGGTTCGTGCTGGGGCTGCGCGTCAGCCGGGAGCGCGATCGCCTGTTCGAGCAGGACTCCGCTACGCTCACGTTCGCGAAGGCTGTTGAAGTGGCGCAGCAGGCAGAGTGCGCGAGGAAGGCGAGCCGTCCCCTGGGCGAGAGTACCCAGGCCGGCGCCACGGCCATCGTCAAGGAGGAGCCGCTGTACATGGCAAGCACGGCTAGGGCGCCCCAAGCCGGCGCTCGGCGACAACAGCTTGCGAACCGCTGTACTGTGTGCGGATTAAAAGGCCACGGAGCCGATAAGTGCCGTTTCAAAAACTATCGCTGCCAGAAGTGCAATAACAAAGGACACCTTAAAAAGGTGTGTGAAGTGCGTTTGAACAATATAGACACTTCGGAACAGGAGGGTTTAACCCGAGATGTGCAGGATTCACAAGCCTGTTCGAGCTGCGAGGAATGTCAGCTATTTAATTTAAGGTGCGTCAATTATGACCCTATTTTAATTACGGTTAGTCTTAACGACACTAGCATAGACATGGAACTTGATTCTGGATCTAGCACGAATGTGGTTGCCCATAGTTTGTTTACGAAGCATTTCGCAGATTTACCGTTACAAAAATGTAATCTTAAGATGTGTTTTTATAACGGTCACAAAATAACGCCTGTGGGTAAATTCTCGGTGGATGTTACGTACGGAAACGTCACAAAAAACTTAACGTTCTATGTTGTGTCAAACGGAGGTCCACCATTACTCGGGCGTGATTTTATGGCAAAGTTTAAAATTGGTTTCGTAACGGTAAATAATAACATTGCTATGAGGGATGCAGTCGACCCTGAGGTACAAACGCTATTGCAAAAAAATTTGATTCTTTGTTTCGCGAAGAGTTAGGTTGTTTTAATAAGGGTGAGGCTTCTTTGCATTTAAAAGAAGGAACTAAGCCAAAATACTACAAAGCTAGGCCATTACCCTTTGCTTTAAAAAAACAGGTAGAAGATGAATTGTCGAGACTTGTGGATGAGGGTATCTTAGTGTCAGTCAACTACTCCGATTATGCGACGCCAATAGTGCCCGTTTTAAAAAAAAACGGTAGTGTAAGAATTTGCGGAGATTATTCAATAACGGTTAATAATGACATTTATATCGACAAATACCCGTTGCCTAGAATCGAGGACATTTTTGCCACGTTAAGCGGGGGGGAACATTATTCTAAGTTAGACCTCAGCCAGGCATACAACCAAATTCCCCTTGCTAAAGAAGCACAAAAGCTTACCACAATCAATACCACAAAGGGGTTATTTACATATACTCGCTTGGTGTTCGGGTTGGCGAATGCTCCCGCGGTTTTCCAACGGGCGATCGACAATTTATTGGCAGGGATAGATGGCGTTACAGTATTTCTAGATGACGTTTGCGTCACTGGCGCTACGAAAGCTGAACATTTAAGTAGGTTGCAGTTAGTTTTTCAGAAGTTGGAAGAAGCTGGATTGCGCTTGCAACAAAGCAAATGCGCATTTTTCCAAAATAGTGTTAGTTATTTAGGCCATATAATTGACAAAAGTGGTCTGCATAAATGCCCTAAAAAGGTAGACGCGGTAATAAAAGCGCCTCGACCAAATAATATAACAGACCTTAAGAGCTTCTTAGGATTGGTAAATTATTATCGCAATTTTGTTCCTAATGCGTCAAGTATTCTGTGTCCTCTCCATGAGTTATTGCGCGCGGGCGCGCGGTGGGAATGGACGCCGCGGCACGAGAACGCGTTCGAGCGGATGAAGCGGGAGCTGGCCTCCGAGCGCGTGCTGGCGCACTTCGACCCGCGCGCGCCGCTGGTGCTGGCGGTCGACGCCGGTCCGGAGGGGCTCGGCGCCGTCATATCACAGGTGGGGCCCGACACGCTCGAGCGCCCCCTAGCGTTTGCCTCGCGGTCTTTAACGAAAAGCGAGCTGAATTACAGTCAATTGCATAAAGAGGCAACGGCTATTGTTTTTGGTATCAAACGGTTTCACCAATATTTGTATGGGCGAGCGGACCCCTTTATATTAAAAACCGATCACAAACCGCTGTTAGCGATTTTTGGGGAAAAAAATGGGATCTCGGTTATGACGGCATCTAGATTAGTTAGATACGCGATATTTTTATCTGCGTATAATTATAAGATTCAATACATTACTGGCAAAAATAACTTAGTAGCAGATTATTTTTCACGATCGTGCCCAACGGACTCAAATAGTTCAACTGCAGAGCATTGCAACTTGTTATCGGTTAACGCGCTGCAATTACAACGCGCGACACCGTTGTCTTATAGGGACATTCAAACTGCTACGGCAGCCGATCTAATATTGACAACAGTAATTAAATATGTTCAGCGTGGTTGGCCGCGTAAAATTAAATGTGACAATATTTTACCATTTTATCGCTGTAGGAATGACATTGAAATCGAAAAGGGTTGCCTGATGAGGGGACATCGCGTTATCGTTCCGGGAAATTTGCGACGGGAAGTATTGCAAAGTTTGCATAAAACTCATCAAGGTATTGTTAAAACCAAAAGTTCAGCTCGTTCCCGGGTGTGGTGGCCTAACATAGACCGCGACATCGAACAGCTGATCGGCGCTTGCGTCACGTGCAGCGCGCTGCGCCCCGCACCCCCGCGCGCGACACCCGCACCGTGGCCCCGCCCGATCGGGCCGTGGCAGCGAATACATCTAGATTATATGATGATTACTCAAAGAATGTATTTGATTGTGGTAGACGCATATAGCAAGTGGGTGGAATGTTTGGAAATGTCTAATAGTACGACTACAAAACAGTTAATTCATGTCCTTAAAACATTGTTTTCGAGATTTGGTTTGCCAGAAACGATCATATCAGATAATGACATTAAAATTGCTTCACAAGAGTTTGTAGATTTTTGTAGAATTAATGGAATTCATTACGTCACCTCACCGATTTATCACCCCATAAGTAATGGCCAAGCCGAAAACTCAGTTCGAAATTGTAAGAAAATGATCAAGTCAATTATACAAAACGAGCAATGTGTAAAAAAAGTTAATGAAATGTTACTTGATTATTTGTTCGAATATCGTAACACTGTGCACTGCACGACGGGAGTAACGCCGGCTAAACTAATGTTAGGCCGGGACTTACGCTGTACTCTCGATCTCGTAGTGCCACCGCGCGGGGTGGTCACTGCCGAGGACGCTGGTCCCCGGGAATGTTCTCATGCTCGGTCGTTCAGTGCCGGTCATGATGTTTGGGTGCAATGTTTCCAAAATAGGAAACCATATTGGGAAAAAGCTAAAATATTAAAAAGTATCGGTCGTAGAATGTATCTTGTTAACATTGTCGCAACCAACACGACTTGTAAGCGTCATATTGACCAAATAATGCGATATACGACCGATAACTGGCATAGTTTTAGTTATAATAAAGAGGGAAATGGCGACAGCATGTCTATATCAACCGCATCGGACATTCCGTCGGTATTACCTTCTTGTTGCCCTCCAACTCTTGACGTAGATGCCGAAAACAATACCACAGCTTCTGTTAGTGAACCACCTAATGATGAAGGGTGGGAGGATGCTGAAGGATTGGAGGGTGAGGAAGTGACTGAACCACTGACTTCTGAGGGAACAACTGCTGCCGGTCGTGCGATCACTGAAACTGGCAATGAAAATATTGGTAGCTTAATTGATGCTACGACGAGCAGCTCGTTGGTCAATCCTCAAGGTCGTCCTCAATTGCGACCTAGATCTAAGTTAATTGATTATAAAGTTTAGGTTTAAAAGTAATGTTAGTTTAGGTTAAATCTTATGGTTAAATGTAAATTTGTGTTATTGTCGCCAGGTTTCCTTAGTTAAGGCGGAAGGAGATGATATGTATTGCGTGACGTCACGCGGCGCTGCGCTCTCTGTTAAACGCCAGTATTAAATCAGCTGTGCATCGATACGTGTGTTTCCTTGTTAACCCTCGAACATCTCAATAGTATATATTTTATTAGATTAATTTAGTTATAGAGAGCTTTCTTTCTGCCAACAAACTGCGATGCAGTTTGGCGGATACTTAATATTTGTAAAATAATTGTTTCTTAATAAATAAATTAAAAAAAAAAAAAAAAAAATCGGCGAATTGAAGTACGATTTGCTGCCCCACCCACCTTATTCGCCTGATCTGGCACCACCCGACTTCCATCTGTTCCCGAAGCTTAAAACTTTTTTGGGTGGACAGAAATTTGCCACTAATGATGCCGTCATAGCCGCTGTAGAGGACTATTTTGGAGGCCTCGAAAGGAATCATTTTATGGAAGGCATCACAGCTTTAGAGCGAAGATGGAATAAGTGCATAGACCTAGACGGAGATTATGTCGAAAAATAAAATTAGTTTTAAAACCAAAATTCAAGTTTTTTTTACTTAGGCTAGGTACTTATCATCCCACCCTCGTATGATGATGTCAAACGTGATCCATCACCAGCGCCCGGCCATAATAAGCCCTCTGAAATAAAGACAAAACCTACAGGTAGGTTTTAATTAACATAAAATTATACGCAATTTAAGGAGAGATAATTCGGACACATTGCCAATGACATCTTCGCGACAAGATACCTAGAGTTACAATACTGTCATAGAAGATGCAACCAAGGAGGTCGCTACTACTCGCATGACCAAATACTTCGCATTGCACGTCAAGAACATAAATAGTTTGTTGTTTTCGAGGTTTTATCTCATTTTATATTGTTTGTAGCCAGGGACGGCCATTGCTCACCATGACCACTTTCGCTCTCACGCACACTTTGACATGTATACAGATATGTGTTTAACACGAGTAAAGCCCACTCGCCATCGTAAATTGCAAGAGCTATATCAAATTTTGGAAATCTGTTTATCTAGGTACCTTTTTTTTGTCAGATTGTCTTGAAAATTTGCATACTTATGTAATTGCGATGACAATTCAATACGATGATGGGGACAGATGGTATTAGAAAGTCCTCGATGGCTAATCAAGTGGCCTTAAAATTGGAAAATCGCCGATTTATATGGCAACCCTCAAAGCACGCGCACACGTAATTGGGCGGCCGTTTTGCATGCTTCACTCATGATTAGACGAGTCCTTACGTCCGTATTTATTTTAGGCTTAGATAAAATATATTTGTTACTACCTTTTTTAATTAAATTATGGCCACGCCACAGGTTCTTAGCCAGGTTTAATAAAAATGGAAGGGCCGTTTACGATTAATCAAGCCTAAAGTGGGGGTTACCATTAAAATAGGGGTTGTTTCTATTTAAAAGTCATCAGTTGGTCAGTCTGTTGTTCATATGAGGTTCCTTCATATATATTCATCTACTACTGGTTTACTGACGAACCCAGCCATTACAGCTGGAGAGAAGTTATGGTATATTATGACGACACGGTCATAGCCTGGCTGTTGGTAATGAATGACCCTGCCTTCGATCTAGCAGTCTCGGGTTCAATTACCGGTAAGGCAAAAATGTTTGTGCCATTATTTACGGCAAGTATTTATTCTTGATGTTACGTCCCTTTTTGACAATGCCTGACATTATATAAATGGTGAATGCTTGTCAGAATTGCTGAGAATGTGGACAGCCAACACCTTTGATAGAATGTGCACCAAGGACTACAATTTGGGAAGACCCAACGACTCTGCTACTCAAGATTATATTGTGAGTCTTTGCGTTGTTTACATTTATTAATTACCTAACTAACTAACTACTAACCTAGACAAGATTTATTTTGAGTAAAGGTGGGTACTCGATGTTTTTGTATGGCTAGGAGACGGCAAACAAGCACCCACCTGATTGTTTTTTTTTTATGGCATTGAGAAGGCAAACGAGCACACAGGCCACCTGATGGTAAGTGGAAACTGTGACCCATAGACATTTGCATTCACAAGACTGCAAGCCTAACACTGCAAGCCTAAGACTGCAAATGCGTTGCCAACCCTGAGGACTAAGATGGAATGCCTCTATGCTAGTCATTACACCGGCTGTCTTATCCCCAAACCGGAACCAACAATGCAAACACTGCTGTTTGGCGGTAGGTTAATGGATAAGATGGTGGTAGCGATCCGGACGGACCCTGCACAAGGTCCTACCACCCGCAAAGGCAGTGGGTTGGTTAGTGGGATCTGAGGCAGCATTATTAATTATTCGATGTTTATTATAGATTATTTTAAACCCCCGACGCAAACAGAATGTTGTTTTTAGTTTAACTGGTGTATGTGTTTATCATTCTGTTGCAACGTAGCTCCCAAAAACGGATGTACCGATGAAACATGAATAAAACGTTAGTTCAAGCAGAGTGGTTCCTAGCTATGTTTGATGAAACCCTGATTTACCGTTTAAGAGTTATTAGTAGCAGTAGTCGCAACTGTTTAGGAGATTTTATTATATTTAACGGTTAGTAGTAGTAGTTTACTCTATTATTGCATTGGTCACTAACAGAATTATAATTTCTCTCATTCCAGATCCGTAAAGGGGAAGCAGTGATAATCCCGATGAGGGCGCTCCATTATGACCCTCAGTACTTCCCGGACCCCACCAAGTTCGATCCGGAGCGGTTCTCCGAGGAGAATCGCCACAAAATCCCAGCATTTGCGTACAGTCCATTCGGGATAGGCCCAAGAATGTGCATAGGTTAGTGATACTATCAAATTCTGATATTTTAAGCCCATACATGTCATTCATAACCACTTGACCGTCTATTTCGCGGAGCGGTAATGACAATATCATTAACTTCTTTACAAAGTTCTGAAAACTTTTGAAAAAATAACTGTGACAGTCAGGCATAAGGTCATACAGACCGAGCGAAATATTTTGATGAATAATGTAAGATATTTGATTATTAATATTAATCTCCTTCGTCTTAATTGTTTATTAAATGTATTATCGCCATGCTTGGTATTTATATCAACTTTGAAGCAAATCAGTCCCAAAATAACTTTCTACCCCTTTTTCACCCCCTTAGGGGACGAATTTCAATAAAATACGTAATACATCTTCCAACAATTGTGTTAAGAATGTTTATGCGAAATTTGAAGTAGATTGGACCAATGAATAATGTTGCCCCATACAAAATTTGCCTTTCTTATCGGATGCCTACGTCATACCAAGAACACACCCTCCAAATTTCAGTTCTCTACGATCAGAGGTTCAGGCTGTGCGTTGATCCGTCAGTCAGTCTCTCTCGTAAACCATTTAAGTATCCTACAGTATTCTACGGACATTTTATCTACCATGAAAATTATTGAAGTATCATCAGCAAAAAGTACAATATCACAAAGTTTATCAACTGTAGGTGATAAGTAATTTATATAAACCAGATATAAAAAAAGACCTTAAATAGAGCCTTGTGGGCACACCTAGTTTTTGTTTATAACAAATGTTTGAGTTATATCACTTAGATAAGAAGACATTAGAGTCAAAGCTTTATTGGACAATCCATAATGTTTTATTTTTAAAATAATATTAAATAAATGATATTTATTATTACAGCTGTATGGAGTTAAGTGTGCTATTCTTATTATAACTAAATGGCATACTTTGTGAGTATGGTAGCGCACACAGTATAATATACCTATGCCGCTGTCTTCAATAGTGTTAAGTGTTGACATTAATTTATCAACACTGGGCTTATCCACACCAAGAGTATTTCTTACTAAAGTTACTAAAGTGGTGGTCCTGTCAAAACTTCCTTTGAAAAGTAAATTGCATTATGGTAACAGTAATATTACGTAACCTTTTGTTTTAACTTGTTATTTGACTATCCAAGATCCAAGATCCAAGGTGGTCAGGATAAACAATTGTTTTATTCCTACTTATAATATATTATTATGTCCAGGAATAGATTTAAATTACATTTAAAATGATGTAAGACGCACCTTTCCTTTTCCTTCCTTTATGTTGGTTATAAGCATATTATTATAGTTTTTATTTTGGGGTAAGGGCCGAATCTTAAGTACATGCATGAAACGATGTATGAATGTGGAAGAAGCGAAAGAGATTTGCCAGGATCGTAGCAGGTGGAAAGAAGTGGTCTCTGGCTACCCCTCTGGGCAACAGGCGTGATTTAATGTACGTATGTAGTTATATTATGTTTACGCCAGCAAAAAATACAACCGTGCAACCGAAATTACATCGTTATTTTATTTTATAAAATATGTACTTAATGACTAATGAATATTATGCGTTAAGAAAGCTCAAGAAATCTGTCTCCATCGAAGATGTAATCACGGCCTATCATGATCACGTTTCTTCTTTATTGAATTATGGCATTGAATAAAGTATTTAAAGTTCAAAAATGTGTGCGGGCTATTAAAATAATATGGTTGACAGACAGTTGTACACCTTACTTTAAGGAACCTTTATAAATCGCACCCTGAGTATTTTAATCAGCGAAATTAAGTGTTTGTTAGAGAACTAAGGACACACTATAAATATCTTCTGCATCATCATACACGGTGAAATCTAAGTCGTGAATCGAAATCTAATTTTTCTATAAAGCTGCCTTAGGCTAATACAGAGCACTAGTGCTAATGGCATTTTATTGTCTCATTTATTAACTATGATTTTAATTATAACACATCCATTATTCATGCTCACCCTATTACTCTTTTAATACCGCAGGGTTATGCCGTTTCCACAATGAAGTGATTTCGCCACTGTCAAGTATATACAAGTATAAATCAATAGAGCAATAAAAACACAATCCAATCTTCTCCAGGACAGAGGTGAAGATAGTTTTAACCTCTGCACCACTGCGAGTCCACTTGAAACGAGAAGTAAGATGCCAGATACACGAAATAAGTCCAAGTCTTCTATCACTGTGCAACACAAAGGCATAAAAAGTAAAAATCACTGACAGAAAAGAACTTTGAACACCTAAATACACAAAACTAAAAACTAAAACAAATTACACATCCGACATCTTTTGACGTTGCATATGGCCTTTCCTCTATTACTTGATATGTTGAGAATTGAAAATGTTGACGTAACTGACAATATATGCCAAACTAATCCAGCCAGTAACATTAATTTTCTGAGAGGTCAAATGTCTTCTTGTTATCTCTTGACAAGTGCAAAACTCATTGTAGGGCGCGACCATGAATTCTAATAAATTAGGATAAACAAAACTAAAATGCATTAAAAAAAACTGGCGTTATAAAGATAAAGGTCAGTGCAAGTGATTCTTAGTTAATTATGGAACTAGAAAAAATATAATGATTCACGATTTAGATTACACCCAATATATAGAAGATTTTTTTATAATATGTGCATATTAGTATATAATGCCCTTCCAATGAATATTAAAGTGCTACACTGATGAAAATTTAGATTTGCCCTTATAGCTTGGCTACTTCGTGATTGCGTTTATGCATTGAATGAATATTTAAATCATGAGACTAAATCGAATTTTTAATTATTTAAAAATATGCCTAATATCGTTTTGTCGACTGCCGAATGCCTGATCTGTAAAACTATTTTTATATATATAACCATTAAATAAATTGGTTGATTGATTAATTGATTGTCAATCGTGTTGTCTTAATCTTGTGAGTGTCAAGTCATTGGGCTATGATATCATTGAATAGGTATTTAAAAATGATCCTTAGGTTTCTTTCAACATTTTTTCATTTTGTATAATCATTTTTTTATTTTTTATTTTTTATTTAAGACTTACAACGTTTTAAAGTTGGTTAGCAACAAAGTGATGTTAAATATTTAATTATGTTTATGTAACCTGAAATTCCTTATTCGTTTTGTACCGACTATTTCTGGATTTTTCTTGATCTAGATACGTTTCTTACTAGAACTAATTAATTAGTCAACTCAAGAAGAGTCAAAGGGCGTCGGGGCTCTGTCCTTAACTATTGTAAGCTTTTGACTTTAGTTTTTACAGTAAAGAAAAACCATTGGAAGGAATCCTGGTCAGGACTAACTTCTATTTGGTCAATCAATCTCCCTGTACAGCTAGCTGTCTGTTTAAAATTAGTGAACTCAATTTATCACTTGAATTACTCATTTATTTTGTTTTTCAATTTAGCTTTGTTTTTTTTATAGTTCTGAAAAATTGAATAAAATGAAGTTAAATATTATTAATGCATAAATATAAGCATCGTTAGATAGAATTACATTTTTACGAGGCATCAATAGTAATATAATGTTTAATGTTAAATCTATGATACTGTTTTCAACGAAATCTTACAAATAAACACTTAACTTGTATTATTATCGTTATTTTATATAATTATTTAGAACCGTCAACTAATATTCTTTTCAATGATGACGTATACCTACTAGGTAATTGAAATGTTGCGAGCACACAAAGTTACACTGGAAATGTGATATGCCTCAGAGTGGTCATATGATAAAACAGACAAACCACCAACTCTGCTGCTCATGATGATGAATAGTTGTTACTATTTGAAAGGTAAATTATTCGAGATAAATAGAAATAGGCTCGTAGCGTTGGTTAACCGGAACAAAGCGAGGGTATCTAGTGTCCATCAGACGACCCGCTATCTCGTTTAGCAAATCTAGCATAAAGATGAAACGGTTTGACAACTCTCTGCTTGTGATTAAAAATATTTCTGTTACAGGTTCGAGGTTCGCCATCTGTGTGATAAAGGTGTTCACTTATCAGCTGCTGCGAGACGTGGAGGTGTCCCGCTGTGAGAAGACCAGCTCGACCATAAAACTGAGCTTCTCCACCATAATGCCCCGGAACAAGGAGGGCGTATGGGTACGGCTGGCTCTTCGAGAATGACCAGGCGGATTGAAGTACAAAGTGTTGGTCCAGTGCCAAAACATAGACAACAATTCAATAGAAAAACTCTTTCAATACAATAGCGACACCTTCTTTAGCAGCTAATATTTCTTAAACAACCCAACCGATCAAAACTAGCCAAGAACCATCAAGCTAGCTTTATTTTAAGAAAATCTGTGTCGGTTGTTAAAGTATAAAGGATTAACAAAAGCTGCCGTACGTTAGTGTTAAGTAAATTCCATCTATTATACCCGACTGCGGCAAAGCCCAAAAGGAGGGTTATGTGTTTGACTTCTATATATTATGTCCGACTCAATGTCCGCTCGTTACTACTAAACGGCTAAACCGAAGTTAATAATTTATACGTGGTTAGATCCGTATTAACCACTAGAGTGTCATTACTTTGATGACATTATCCAAACAGCAGTTGGGTTTTATAAAGTTTGCTTAGATTTGTGTCGTAGGGTGATTCCACGGGCGTTTCAACCGACGTCAGTCCGGTGTCCCAAATATTTAAGAAATAGGCAAGGCATTCTTAAAATTCGATCAATTGTGTCAAGAATTACGATAACAGTAAAGCTCTGTGTGAATGTTAGCTTCTTGGTGTAGCTCATTCTTTCAATATTGTATGACAGGGGACTGACGGCGGTTGAAACGCCCGTGGAATCACCCCGTAAGCGTTTGCAGAACTTGTCTAGTCCCACAGCTTGCAGCTGATTTATGGATTCTTATCCTCTAATCCATACCTGTACTTATGATTTATTATGAAAGCGAAAGTAACTCTGCTTGTTGGTTTGTTTGTTATGCTTTCAATAAATTAATACCCCTAAGAGCTGATTTTAATAAAATTTGGTATGGAAATAACTTTTTTATTTTTGTATTCCTAAAACAGGGTTTATATATTTTTATATATATATAGTATTAAGATCTTTGTAACTACAACATAAGGCAATAAAATATATGACTATGACTATGACTATGACCACGTCAGAGCATAGGGTACCTTTTTCATCCAGAAAACAGGACATGTTACTAAAATCACAACTTACTTTCTGTCTTTATTGATTTCTCTAACGCCTTCAGTACTGTTAATCATGATATTTTTTTGGCCTTCTTTCTTCATAAAGTTTCCTCTTCTACCCTTCAAGTGCTTCTCTTCATATCTTCGAGGTCGCCAGCAGTCTGTCCGCTTTAAAAACTCCCTCCCTCACTGGTGTAATCTGACGGCTGGCCTACCTCAAGGCGATATCCTTTCGACTGTGACTTTCAAATCAAATGACCAGAGCTGTCTATAGTATATCGATATACTATACTTCTAAATAGATTGTTAGCATTTACTCGTATTTGTGAAGAAACTAAAGAAAAACTTGTTAGCACCAGCAAGTATTTTAAACATGAGATTGAAAAAGCAGAAATAGATATTGTTAGCCGTATTTGGAACTGCTTTTATAAGTCGTATTGTTTTGTTTATTTTCTTACGAAGAGTTATATGTACAGAGTTTCAAGTGACCAGCTCGTAACTTTTTTTTCATTCTAATTTTTACCACTACGTTAAGTTAAGATAATAATTGAAAGGGGGGGGTTTCAATTATTATCTTAACTTAACGTAAAATATAACGCCAAAAACAGTTTTGACTGCCGAAAATTGTAAATGATCACCAAAATAACTAACCTTACCTAATTTGTTGATCGTTTACTATTCTCGGGTCTTGAAGATAATTTTGGTGCTCATTATGTTTGTTACCATTTTTTATCTATACATATAATAAAGTTGTAGATGAGAAAATATCTGTACATTCGAGAAATGAACTTAAAAATACTACGAGTATATGCATATGTGTCTAATTGTCTTTTTAGTTTTTTTCTCCTCGCATCAATTGAAAACCACTGAACTACTGAAGTGCAGTTTTGTTACGAATGTAATAGAAATACGCATGTAAGGGTAGGCTTGAGCCAGTGCATTAAACGGGTTTAACACGAGCGCACGTCTTTTATTTATAACAAGTGGCGACGACCGGATTATTTAATTACTTACGCGTAGTTCAGTGTTACCGATAAAATGAATACGACGATTGGAGTTCTGCCGGGTTTTGAAATCGGAAATGATTGGAATGTGTTCAAAGAAAGGTTGAGCATGTGGCTCAGCGCGAACGCGATAACAAAACCAGAAGAGGGTAGTACCGATCGCCGGCGCGCCGTGTTGCTAAGTGCACTCAACGACTCTGCGTATAAGTTGGTACGCGAGCTTATAGCACCGAAGAAAGTAGATACGCTATCGTACGAGCAGATCCTAGAAGAAATTGACAAACATTTACTGCCGAAGAAGTCTTTGTTTGCAGAGAGGCATAACTTTCACAGCGCTGTGCAACATGATGACGAGGATTTTACGCAATGGGCGGCACGTGTCCGTCATTTATCGACCGACTGTAAGTTCGGCTCGACTGTGGACGAGATGCTGCGGGACCGTTTCATGTTGGGCATGCAGGCGGGCCGGGAGCGCGACCGGCTGTTCACGGAGGACGCCGACGGGCTCACGCTGGCGCGCGCGCTCGAGATCGCGGTGGCGCTGCGGTGCGCGCACAGCGCCGCGCGGCACTCCGCCGCGCCGCGCGCCGCGCCGGCCGAGATCTACAAGGTGTCGGGGGCTTCTGCCTCCGCCGGAGTGCAATGTGAGGTGTGCGGCTATAGTAACCATAGTGTTGAAAAGTGTCGGTTCAAGGGTTACAAATGTAAAAAGTGCGGAGTGAAAGGTCACTTAAAACGTGTGTGTAAGAATAGGAGACAAGTAAATATCTTGCAGGCTAGCGAGGAGAGTAACGATGATGACGGTGAGAATACTCTTTCATTTTCTTTTGAGTCTATTTGTAACATTCGCAGCAATCGTGGCGAGGCGATGACCTTGTCCGTTGATGTATGTGGTGTACCATTAAATTTTGTTATCGATAGCGGTTCATGTGCCACTGCCTTGCCCATAGATATGTATAATTTACATTTTAAAGATAAGCCATTGTTACCCCCTAAAATGATATTAAAGTCTTATTCTGGGGAAGTAGTGAACACGGTAGGGGTTATGCAGGCACCGGTGACGTATGAGGGTGAATGCAACTGTATTGACATATACGTGGTGAAGGGCTGCGGCCCAGCTTTGTTGGGCCGAGATTTTTTATCGCTGTTTAATTTGCAAATATCAAAAATATATTTTTGTAAAAAACAACCGGAGATTGAGTCTTATATGATAAAATACCCAGACTTATTTTCAGATCGGTTAGGTTGTCTCAACAAATTTAAGGTCAAATTATTACTAAAACCCAACAGTCAACCCATTTTTTTTCGCGCCCGTACAGTGCCGTTTGCCCTAAAGGCAAAAGTAGAAAAGGAAATAGATAGGTTGGTTGACACCGGGGTACTAGAGCCGGTTGACCATTCCGATTTTGCAAGCCCCATAGTACCAATTCTGAAACATTCGGGTGAGATTAGACTATGTGCAGATTATTCAGTGACTTTAAACAAAATATTACAAATTGAAAAGTACCCCTTACCACGGACGGAGGAACTGTTTGCCAAGTTGCACGGAGGTCAGCAATTCTCCCAGCTAGATTTAAGTCAAGCGTATTTGCAGTTACAATTAGACGACAACTCTCAGTTACTTACGACCATAAATACACACAAAGGCTTATTTAAGTTTACACGTCTGGTGTTCGGACTGTCAAATGCTCCAGCCATATTTCAAAAAACGATGGAAAATTTATTACTAGGAATCGAAGGGGTTCTATGTTTGTTGGATGACGTCTTGGTTACTGGGGAAACTAGAGAACAACATTGTGAAAGACTAGAACAAGTTTTCGCTCGTCTGCAAGGGGCGGGATTAGTACTAAACAAAGACAAATGTCATTTGTTTAAGGATTCCGTGACGTACCTGGGGTTTGTGATAGACCGACATGGGGTTCACAAATGTTCCAAAAAGATTCAGGCAATGTTAAGTTCGAAAGCGCCAACAAATGTGCAGGAATTAAAATCTTTTCTAGGCTTAGTTAACTATTACAGAGTTTTTGTACCGAACGCATCATCAATTTTGAGCCCATTAAATAGTTTACTACAAAAAGAAAAAAAAATGGAATTGGACGGACGAACATAACAATGCATTTATAAAAATTAAAGCAGAGCTGGCATCGGAAAAAACACTCGCGCATTATAACCCGAAACTAAAACTAATAGTGACGGTCGACGCGTCCCCCTGGGGCCTGGCGGCGGTGCTGGGACAGGTGGAAGGCGAGGCCGAGAGGCCGGTCGCGTACGCCTCGAGGTCTTTAACTAGCGCCGAAAGAAATTATAGTCAGATAGAAAAGGAGGCAACGGCGATCGTGTTTGGCATTCGTCGGTTCCACCAGTATCTGTACGGATTAGAGACACCATTTATTCTCCGCACAGACCACAAGCCGCTGACATTCATTTTTCATCCCCATAAAGGGGTACCAGAGGTCTCTGTTAATCGCCTTCAGCGTTACGCACTATTTTTAAACAGTTACAATTATGAGATACAGTACGTTTCAAGTGTTGACAATAATGCCGACTATCTAAGCCGCGCAATAAACGCGCCGCCGCCGCTGCCGCCATCGATGGCAACCGCGCCGCCGTCGTTCTTAGATCGAGCCACATATATTAATTTTGTTACGGACGGCGATTTACCTATAAGTCTAGGAGAAATTAGAAATGAAATTGATAACGACGATGTACTAAAAAGGGTCAAACATTTCGTTGTTAACGGATGGCCGAAAAAAATAGTTAACGACGACATACAACCTTATTTTTGTTGTAGGTTGGATTTATCGTTAGAACGAGACTGTCTGATGCGAGGCCACAAAATAGTCGTCCCCGGGGCCTTAAAAACTAAAGTTTTAGATGAGCTGCATAGATGTCATTTAGGGATTAATAAAACCAAGTCGGAGGCTAGGTCGCGGTTCTGGTGGCCTAGCATGGACCGCGATATCCAATTAAAGATAAACAGCTGTGCGGTTTGCATACAAATGAAACCAGCTCCCTCCCGAGCACCGCTAACTCCCTGGCCATTTCCTGTGCAGCCGTGGTACCGGGTACATTTGGATTTTTTTGGCCCATTAAAAGATAAAATGTTTTTAATTATTGTAGATGCCTATTCGAAATGGGTCGAATGTTTTCCACTCGTAAACAATTATTCGAGTGCAACTGTTATAAACAAATTACAAGAGGTTATATCTCGTTTTGGTATTATGAACACTCTAGTGACCGACAACGGTACTTCTTTTACATCAAAAACGTTCAATGATTTTTGCAAATTAAACGGCATAATACACATAACGTCACCCACATATTCACCGGCAAGCAATGGACAAGCAGAGATATACGTTAAAATAGTAAAAAAACACATCAAAGGTTTAATTAATGAAGGGCGAACAATGAAAGAAATTGACGGGCGGTTGTTAGAATTTCTGTTTAGGTATAGGAATACCAAACATACAACAACGGACAAGTCGCCGGCCGAGTTGATGCTAGGCCGGCCGCTGCGAAACCGGTTCGATTTGCTGCGCGCAGATAACGCTGACTCATCGTCACTCTCCGTCGACCTGCAAAATAATGTAGCAAATAAACAGTTTTTACAGGCTAAGTATTTTGGAGGAAACAGGCGAGTAGACTTTAACATTAATGACGAGATATTGGTAAAACTAGTCGATAATAAGTGGGTTAAGGGGGTGATTAAAAAAAATATCGGGAAAACAATTTACGAAATTTACTTGCCGCAGAGTAATAAATTAATAAAGAAACACAAAAATCAGATTTATAAGTTTAAAGGCAACAACAGACAGCGAGATGACCAACAAGACGATGAAACCAGTCACCACTGGTCAACGATGCCGATGAGTGCAATCCCAGCGACGGGGCATGCAGCTGAGGAAGAAGAAGAGTGGATGGAAGCGGATCCGGGCCTAGAAGACGAGGCCGGGCCCGCGCCGCCCGCGGCCGCCGCCAGCGCGCCCGTGTCGCCGCTGCTGGCGCGCGCGCCCGCGCACCCCGGGACGTCGCCGGCGCGTGAAGGACTGCGGCCCTCACGGTTAAGGGACATTCCACGCATTAATTATAAAAAAAATATTTAGATATTAATTTTTATGTTTTAATACGTTTTAGAATTTAAGGTGAAGGGATGTTACGAATGTAATAGAAATACGCATGTAAGGGTAGGCTTGAGCCAGTGCATTAAACGGGTTTAACACGAGCGCACGTCTTTTATTTATAACAAGTTTTCACCAAAACGTTTCAATAAACGGTATTTCAGGTTTATACATACATACATAAAATCACGCCTGTTTCCCAGAGGGGTAGGCAGAGACGACTTCTTTCCACCTGCTACGATCCTGACAAATGTCAGGTTTATATACTTACATATAATAAAAAATGGAGATATAAAAAGGATGTAGAGGGGGGGTTATTCTGACGTGGCTATGCAGTTCAGCCTAAAGGACAGAGCTATAGCAGTTACATAGCTCTGTCCTTTCCTCTCAGCGCAAACTGAACTGCATAGCTATGTCATTAATATCCCCCCGGGTGTTATCATGACATGACTATGCAGTTCATTATACTGTGAGCGTAAAGGACAGAGCTATAGCAGTTATATAGCTCTGTCCTTTTCTCTCAGCGTAAACGGAACTGCATAACTATGTCATAATAACCCCTCTGTACTTACTAGTGATTGAATTTAGAATTGTTACTTCTTAGGATTTTGATTTCGATATGGATGAGTAACAAGTGCAGATACTAGGTTTTAGGTTCCTATAACATTCGTCCCAAGCATGATAGAAATGTAGAAGTTTTTGCAATACGCGAAGCTCAAATTTCAAGGAACAATGGTGTAAAAAAGCATTTGGAAAAGACTGGCCCTATGGCAAGCGGGGTTGAAGGCCCATAGACATTTGTAATCTCAAGACTACGAGCGGCTGTTTTATGCATTACGGACAACGCTCGTCCAGCCTTGAGTATCTGGGGCTGCGCACGCGGCAAACCATCTCGGACACGTTTGCGTCCATGTTTTTCATACGAGACACGCACACTAATTGTAAACAAAACGCAATCTGTTGGAGCTACAGTGAAAATAGGTGTGCCTCAAGGATCTATTCTAGGTCCTTTTTTATTTTTTGTTTATATAAATGACTTACCACCAATAGTAGATAAACTTTGTGATATTGTACTTTTTTCTGATGATACTTCACAAATTTTCAAGGTAGATAGAAAATCCGTAGACTACAGTAGGATAAATGCCACACTAGTTAAAGTACTTCATTGGTTTACTAGTAACAACTTGCTACTAAATGCTAAGAAAACTAAATGTGTTAGGTTCCCTTTACCTAACGTGAAACCGGTAGATTCTAGTATTTTTCTAAATGACGAGGGTTTGCAAATGGTAGATAAGGCAGTTTTCCTAGGCATATCAACAGATAAAAATTTGCAATGGAGTATGCTCCATACTTAGCATATAGCAGCCGAACTTAGTTTACCTGCCAGTACAGCCATAGCTGGTGCTGCCGGTGTCCACGGGTCCTTGAGATCAAATAATGTTTCTGTTACAGGGACAAAGTTCGCCCTCAGCGTGATAAAGGTGTTAACTTATCAGCTGCTGCGAGACGTGGAGGTGTCCCGCTGTGAGAAGACCAGCTCGACCATACATCTGGACCCCTCCTCCTTAACCCTGGTGAACAAGGAGGGCATGTCGGTGCGAATGGCTCTTAGAGGACAAGCAGACCAGTTCAAGGACAAAGTCTTTGCCTAGTTGGCCTTTGCAAGTTGCATTGCGCGATCGCTATAGACTTCTGAAATCAAAGAACTTGGTATTATAATGACGTAAGCTGCTGGACAGTTGTGCCGGGCGCTAAATGGGTATATTCATGGCTACTTTTTGGTTTTATGCAGAGCCAAGCTACTATACATTATAAAACAAATAAATTAAAACCAGCTTTTATTTCAACTGCTATTAAAATTTATTTTAATTTAAGATTTTACTTTTTCTGCCTGCCTTTGCTTTGATATTACCCCGCCACTTTTGTAATTCATCTGTCTCTTTCCGTCTCTGAGATGCCAGTCTAGAACTCTCTCACTCCACATTCACATCTTGCTATGTGGCCCGCCAATTTCCACTTTAGCTTACAGTTTTGAGGAGTACATGAAAGTTTCGTTTCGGATATCATTTCACTCGACCGGACCCTACCAGCACCACGGGTTCACGAGTGTGAGCATGACATGCCATGTTCAGGAAGGTGGTTTATTTATGACAAATTTTAACCCGTCTTTTCCCCTGCTTAAATTGTATTATCTTTATTTTTTGTCACATAGGGTGTATGACGTATGACGACATAGTTATTCCCTGTTCGCTGTCATTGTAGAAACCGCCTGTAAGAACCAGGTATGCTAATTGACGCAAGCTTTGTAGTTCGCTAAGCTTGTAGAAAAAGTTATCTATGCAACGGTACATAATTAGCTCTAAAGGAACTCGTGCCTTTAATTAAAGCTCTCGCAAGCTCGCGCTCTAACCTCAGCACTCGCTCCTTAAGAATCTTAATTATGTACCAGTTATATAAACAACTATTCTGGAATCTCTCAATGTTCAAGTTGTGTATAAATGCAAGTAATTCGTTAGTGGAGGTTCACAAGCTGAACCTTAGGCTCCTCCTCGCTTCCGTCGTCGTCACATCTAACGTTTACTTTTCGTTTACCAACTCGAACTACCTACACTTACAAAAAAACATATTTTGGTAAAATTATGTATTTACACAATCTTATATAAATTAAACTGTAGGTATACCAAACAAGAATGAGGCAATTGATTGTATAATAAGGTAAAAAAGGAAAATTATAAAGAACGTCGATAAGATAGAACGTATTTCGATCAAATGATTATTTACAAAATGAAAAATAATAGTAAAATAATCAATAATTATATCGCTATTTTTTTTATTCCAAAATGCGTTTGCGCTCAGGTGTCACCTCATGTTGAGCCAAGTAAAATTAGGCAAAAAGTTATTAACCAAGGCACCCTTCCAAACGGCTAAATCGATCGTTATGAAACCTGTATAATAATCATTAAGACTAACCTAGCTGTATTTAAAAAATACATACACTGAAACTGAGAAAATCCATATCTAAGTCGATTAAAATACCAAAACCTTTTCCTAAGTGTATTAAATACTTTTCTGAAAAACCGCATGAAAATCGGTTCAGCCAAACGCGTAAAATACATAAAAATGAACTGCGTTGGAATCGGTCCATTCGTTTGAGAGCTACGATGCCGCAGAGGAACACCCATATACGTTAAACGTATAACCTCTAACCGCTCTTTTTGGGCAGGGGGTTAAAAACCATAGTTTGTTCAGGACGATGGTTTCATTTAAAGTTAAACAATATAAAAGATTTCATCTTAATTTTTATAAAACTTATCGTAATGGGTTTTTTCACCATTTAATGCATTTTTTTTTTAATAGCAACAACCTATGAAGCCCTTTGTCATTTGAAAGTCAATGTGGAACAGTTTTAATCACGAATTTTGAAACGTAACCAATTGCCGCCCTCCACGGACATTCTGAAGCCGTCTTTCCTAGAGAGCCGTAAAGGGATCCTGGTCTTCTCGCTTGGGGATACCTCAATGTGCTGCAGCAGCTGGTAGGCCATCACCTTCACTTCGCACAGGGCAAACCTGGAGCCTGTCACAGAAAGAGTCTGGGTGAACTTACTGTTTTGTTAACATATTTCACATATATTTAATTAGTAGTTACACACAGTGGAAGGGGTACCGCCGAAGCAGTTACATATATTTGCCCTGAAATAACGTTTAAAGATTTTAAAAACTAGCGTAGACTTCCATCAAGGTGGACCGGCGACGTGACTGTTGCGGAAAACCGATGGATGATAATGGCAAACCTTAAGAGAGGCCTATTTCTAGCAAAGAAATGATTTTAATTATGGTGATTATTAACAGGACATTAATGAGAATAAACTTTAGTGGAACTGGGTGTTTGCTTGATATAAAGGTGAACTATTCTAGCTTGAAGGAAGAAAGTAATGCGTGAGCAAGCAGGATGGCTATATAGACTAGGCACTTTTTTTTTTGGTACTTATGCGTGTACTCACAAAAAGTTAATAATCAAGCATTAATGTGGAGGGCTACAGTGGAAGAGGGAGACCAAAGATGAGAGGGATGGGATGTGTAGAAACCGAAATGAATAACAAGGGATTGAATACTGAGATGACGGCTGTTAGGGATGTTTGGAATGATTGGGATGAGGGCTAGATGATGATGTACTCACCAATGCAATTCCTAGGTCCAAGTCCGAAAGGCATGTACACGAAAGGGTCAATGTTGTGTTTGTTAGCCTCGGAGAAGCGTTCTGGGTCAAACTTCTCAGGATCAAGGAAGTGCTTGGGGTCACGTTGGTATGCCCAGAGCGGGATTTGAACTGCGTCGCCTTTCCTGAGCTGGAAAACGACTGAATATAATAAAGCATTGTCCCCTGATATTTATTTAAGATTATGATAGCACTTACAATAACGTCTTTTGTAAGCGTTTTTGTTCGGTTTTCCCAAGTTGTAGTCTTTGACGCACATTCTGTCCACCACTGGCGCCCCGGGCCACTTGCGGAGTACCTCTGTAAATTAAAATTCAATTATAAGAACAATCAGCAAACGACACTTTGTTAAAAAGAAAAATTAGTTTCTAGAATCGGTGTAATTAACGCTAACGATTTTCATCTTATCTCTTAATTTTACTTAACATGTTTGAAGAAAATCACATTTGACCGAATCATTTTGAATTTGGCCACTATTATTAATATGCCTCTTTTCCGAAGCAGTAGGCATCACTTCCTTCCCCTTGCTACGACCCAGACAAACTTCCCTCGCTTTATACACGTGCGTTGGTTTAGGGTAGGTTCTTAGACCCTTGCTTGACACGTCCCGATCTGATCGTGGAACGATCGCCTTGGCCTTTCCTTGCAACTTTCTCATTTACTCTTGTCTTACATTATATCTGTTTCGTCAATCTCACTTCATCCATTCTCTCAACATGACCAAACCACTTCAGCATTCCTTTATTAATTCTTGTCACTACATCTTCTTTTAAACAACAATATTCTCTAATTATACTGCTGTTAATTTTATTTTAGCCAATTTTTTTACTTAATTAATATGCTGAAAGGCATTAAGCCCCTGCCAGACTGATGAAGGAGGAGGATAATGTGGTTTATCAGCCTCTAGAAACTAAACACGTGGTCCGATTTTGATGATTCTTATGTCAATAGTTTTGTTTTAACCTTCTTCTTTATGGCGTTATTCTTCCTTATTCTTTTTCTTAATGGCGTTCCACAGTGATGTTTTAACCTTGTAAGTGTCACTAAAGATATGAGAGTAACCAACATTCAATATGGCGGCCACCAGACGCCGTAATTATAGTAAAAGAAAAAGAAATCGACAAACTATGACAAGTGAGATATCATTGAATAGGTATTTAAAAATCATAATTTGGTTTCTTTCATCATTTTTAATTTTGGATAGTCATTTTTGATTTATAACTATTTAAAGTTTGTTAGCAACAGTCGGGTTTTTTAACACATGTTTTTTCTTAAATTAATTGATAGTCCAAAAAAATAAAATGTATAAATTTTAATGTATAACATCCAACCTGATACAACCATGTCCAAGTAGCTCATATGCTGCACAGAATTGTAGTCGAACTTGCCAGCGTTCTTCTCCTCATTCTCTCTGATCTCTTGCAACAGCTTGTCCTGGCAGTCGGGGTTGACGGCCAGCTCGTACAGCAGAAAGGCCATTGTCGTGGAGACGGTCTCGTAGCCAGCGAAGAGGAAAATCACCGCCTGTGCCACCAGGTCAATGTCTGCCCAGACTGAAGATTAGAAAACGGTAGATATAATAATAATAGGTGCAGGATTGCAAGATTCGGAAGCCACTTTGTATCTCCGAGTTTTAAAACCTTTAAAAAAATGAAAATTTAACCAGCGAAATCAAGGAGCTTGGGCTCTTGATTTTTAATTCCATAAAATTCGGACGTCTCTTGGTCTTGATTAATTGATTGATTATTTTGATCATTGTTATAAGAAATCTTTGGACTTTTTTTTAACCTTATATTTTTTTTGTTACAAATCCATGTTATGTATTTTATGTACTTAAATCATGTTATATACTATTGAAAATCCTAAAAAGCCAGAATGTGACAGCAGTCAGAATTCTACGGAATTAAAAATCAAGGTGTAATGTTTTTATCATACAGATGGGCCCATTTAGATACACTTCGATCCTTTGGATCTTTTGTACAATTACTTTCTTAACTTATCTGTTCCAATGTGCAGATTACCTTACGATCTTTTCTTTACCGTAAGAGTATCGAGTATGTAGTTAAGGTAGAAAAACTCATTGGTATATACATGGCCACATTGACCACTGTGGTTTGAACTTGGTATCTTACAATTACGAGTTGATACGGCCACCGATGCCCTTGACCCAATGGTTAAGAAAAGCATCGTCAGGAAACCTGCACATTCGAACATATGAGTATGTAAGAGGGTAATAGCACTAATAGCACCAAAGATTTGCGCAAAAAAGTGCCTCATTTGCCAGGTTAAGTGCGCCGGAGTGGCAATACTATCCCGAAACTTTCTATTTTCCGGGTTAAAAGTATCCTACGTCGATCTCGGGGTTTTTAAATTGAAGATTAAAACAAACAAACATACAGTACTTATTTAACATAGGAACGCGTTTTTGTTTTGGTTTTAATTAATGTCTTTGTCTACGTAATTATTCAAAGTCATCTTTTTTTTAATCTATAAAACCGTAAACTTTTCAGTATAACTTAAATATCTAACGTGTCGATAAGGCTAGGTAGGTTACGTTTAATTATTTGAAATCCTGAAAAAAAACCATATGACATGTGATAATTGTGACTTAAAACACATTATGACTATTCATAAGTAAGCCACGTGGATAGGACAACCGGAGAACCGGTGCGGTGCACAGAATATAGGAGGTAGAGAAAAAAGCTTAGGTACTTTTTCGTTCGTAGGTATTATTTGCAAACTGAATTCAATAAATCCCATTGCTTTAGTCAACAATTTAATTACAACGCCATCTGTGGCGGATGAGTGGAACTAAATAGTAAAACGTCACGATAATAAGTTAGCTTCGAACGTAGTCTGACCTTAGGCAAGCAGATGGCGTTAAACTCAACAGTAAAATTGATTTCAATTCATCCTAGATGGCGTAGTAAGTGATATGTATGTATGTAAATTCTTTATTGCACAAAAATATAAATAATAGAATATTCATAGTAAACATGTACCTGCAAGGCAAAGTTATCTCTAAATGGGATTTCTTCCAGCTGACCCTGAAGTAGATGAGTAAGGGGTATATCGTGGCAAAAGTGAATTAGTTGTGTGCTATTACCTGTTTTACTTTTGGTTCGCCCGACTTCAGATTCTTCTACGGTCGCAAATCCAGCATGGTCGTCCTTCGTCGGTTTAGAGTCGCGCGACAGCTGGCCTGGAGTAAACACATTAAGGTCTGTAAGCAAGCATGCGTCAGGATTCCCACTCTGCGACTCACATAGCTATAAGTCTTCCCCTCATCCCAACCCCCTCTCCTATTCCCCCTTTTTGGAAAACCCCCCGGATAAGTAAATAGCCGAAAGGATTTCTCATCCGGCCTTTATCACTGGCTGGGGTATTATTCGTGGGAGTCTAAATTCTAGTTGGTATACGGGTGTTTTTATCCGGTGCGAGCCGGCAGTATCTGGGCACTCCATTCCCAGATCTCCGGAAGTGATTTTCACCTCTGCCCCGTTTTGTAAAAGTAATTAATTAATAACAGCAAACTAAAACAAGGAGTTTTGTCTTTGGCCCTTCACGCGACTTCATTTTATGATTATTTCATGACTTTCCTTACATATCAAATAATGGCAAGTTTACACGATGACAATTAACGGCGCCGAAATCTCGCCTCCAGCTGCACTAAGACGAGACACATGATGTCGAGAGGCTGCTCTGAACACTAAAATTGTCATCGTGTTAACTTGCCATAAGGATGTAAATAGTTTGTTTTAGCTTATTAAGGTTAGGTTTCACATCCTCCGATATGTTTTATCAAGTGTCAAGATGCACTCTGCGAATGTTATAGCTATCGAAAACATTTAGGATTGACATAAACTGCCGGCAGGTGGTGTCGAATGCTGTTGTCAAATCCATACAATTTGTTGGTTTTCGAATACGGTATACGTGAGCGTTATCAATCCCCAGCTCTAAACGTACTCTGTCCCCTGTACCATGAGTCACAATTACCGTCCTCGCTAGCGAGTCGATTGCTATGTCCCTCACAGTATTCTTATAGAGGGTGAGGGACAGAGCATTCGACTCGCTAGTGAGTTCAGTAATTGTAATTTCAGATGTTACATTGTTATCAGTTATTTCATGCCTTCGAAATGTTAACCGGTGCCAATAACGCAAGACTCCCACTAAATTATGCTAAGAAACATGTTGTAATATTGAAAGAATCATATTCATGCAATATCAAAGCCATCAAGCCCTTGTTAACTACATAGTTGTTATCTTATCCCGCAATATTTGTAAAACATTGATAAATGTCATGCCTTTCTTCGCTTCCATTAGAAGGTGGATCATGTCTGGCCTGTAGATATGCATCTCTTCTCGTTGCTTCATCGCCCCTAGTACCACATCGCTGTAGAAGTCCCTCACTCTCTTAGGGAACAAGGATATGCTAAAAAACTGAAAATATAAATATCTGTGAGAATTTAAATCCCCCTCATATAATAGTGACCACTACTTTCAGGCCCAGTTGATTTTTATACAACCTACATAACAACTAACGCTAGATAACCTGCTTTCAAATAAAAAGAAGCCGCATACAAATCGGTTCACTCGTTTCGAAACACACACATAGCGGTCAAACTTATAACACCCTGTTTTTGTGTCGGGGGTCAAAAAGAATCGACGAGCATTAACATTTCCATGAGTGACCTTCTTCTAAGATTTTTAAACGAATGATCAAACTGGGTATTTTGCATTTTGGCTTTTACAGTATAGGTGGTTAAATGCGTACCATTCGAAATAACATAAACGATTTCACTGCCGGTCGAGAATGTTATTAGCTATCAACTATTTTCTCGAGCAAGAAGCGAACAAAATATTGAGAAGGCCGTTCATACTGCCAACGAGAACTTTCTCCACTAGTTTGTCGAAACAAAAAAATATAGATCCCGTGTCAATAAAAGAGACTCATAATATTAATAGTTTATCACTGGTTCTACTCGCTTCCCGCTCATTTCGGCTGACCTTTTTCCTTAGGGTTGGCAATGCTACGAGTGTTGCTATCATTAGATTGAAAATCTCACGATGAATCACTAGCTAAAGAACAGGAGGCATAAGGCAGGCGTCCGTGCCATAAAAAAGCGTACACTCATAATCCACGGCATGATCCTGAACCCAAGGAACTTCATCGTCGTCTTGAAGTCAAAGGTGGTGATGTCCCTGCTCATGTTGTAGAAGGAGTTGTCTTCGAACTGTGAGTTGACGTCCAATCCAAAAGCACAAGACGCTATCACGTCGTTTGCGTAGCGGGTGGCCAGGATCTTTGCGTCCAGGTCGACGTAATTTGCTGGAAACAAAAAAAAACAAGGTAGAATCTCACACAATGCTACCTAGCCCCAATGTAAAATTATGGCTTGTATGCCTTATAAACATTGTATAGAGAGATACACTTAATATAAAAACGTCCAAGAGTCAGGACAAATACTAGCGATTATCACACTAAACATTTTTACGCTAGCTTTGCAGGCAGGGTCACTATCAACATACCACGTCATCAACATACGAATGAGTTTGGGTATTAACAACAGGGTGTTGAATTAAACGCTGCTGAGTATAAAACTGTTAATGGTAGGCGTATCTAGTTTAAAGTTCTTTCTTTACCTTTTTCTCTCTCTTTGACAGGGGACATACTGGTGTAAGAGATAGACATTGATGAACAACAAGCAGGGGCTCTTTACTTCTCAGAAAAACCATGTGGCTTACCTATTACATGCATATCGTATCGTTTATAACTAGGCCGCCATAATTTTCAAGTAAATTAGAGCTATAATATGACAAAAGCAAATTGGTTTACACTGTGTTATTTTTTGTTTATATCTATTATTGTTCCAAGCGCTGATAGACCCAGACATTTTGAAATGTTAATGGCATAATAATACTAGCAAGATAAACAAAACAAATTATACGTTGGTTTACCTTTCGACTGTTCAATCTTGGTCTTTAGCGAGCGCATCATCTGGTCTCCAACGTCCACCATAAACGGCACCATGTGCCGGATCTTGGAGCTGGTAAACATGGGACTCAGGGCCGAGCGCATGTCCTTCCACTCTTCACCTGGAAGACAAAACCTGGTCAATACCGCTCCCTTTATCACTGTATATGGTTTTGTGCGCAGAAAAACAGTATGGTAAGTCACGCACACAAGTTCACAAATAATATCGTACTGAGCAGACCAATTCTGGGGTCCTGCTGAAAAAGGGTACAAGTAGATTTAACTCGGAATAAAAAAATGGTATATACATGAACGGAGTATACTAGGCTTAAACCCTTTATCACTTGCCCTCAGAAGACTATTTATAATATTGGCCTGGTTCACATTGATGCGTGGACTTAGGTTTCTATGTGTATAAATGTATAAAACATTACTTGGACACTTGTGAAAAGATATGTTATTCACATTGTGGTCAAGATTAACTTACGATGTTTTCTTCGATAATAATGTCTGTAAATAACACTGTATCTTGATAAGGAGAGTGCAACTATGAGTTGTTTTAAGTGTTGATAATGCAACCACTTGTTGCGGTATTTCTAAATCTAAATCTGAAGACATTGCAGATGATGTGAATTACGATGATGATGATGAGTACATCTACTATACTGACCTCTTTGTTGCATTCAATCCATGATGGCACTCCCGCTAGTTAATGTGACATTGCACTTTTGCGTCAATGTGTGAAAAATGAAGCACTGCGGTGGAACGTCGTGGAATGAAGCCACTAGAACTACTAATACAAGTACAGTCTACATTATATACACATACCTGACTTTTAGAATACGCACTTTGTAAGAGTACTATGCTTATAACCCTCTTATAAACGTCAAGGCACATGCCGTCTACTAAATCATAGCAAGGTTACCTTTCAAGGACACCAGGTTTCTGCCGAACAGAGGCTCGGTTTTGGGGTCCACGATTATTCTTCTGTCAACGAAATGCTCGAAGTCTTTCACCGTGATCTTCTTGAGCAGCTCAGGGTCCTTAATAATTATGAAGGGCGTGGTGAACTCATAGCGTCCTACGAACCTGGGAACAGAGAAGAGAAAATACTACAATCCTAAAACCACAAACGCGCAAACCTGAGGAATAAGATGAAAATAAAGACGTTCTGTAGCTAGTTTTACTACTTATGGCCACATACATACATATTTTGAATTGACTATTTAGGCTGTACTCACCGGTCACCAGGACAGCGGTTATAACTCCTTTCAAGCACATCAACCATGTGCTCTCGCCGCAGCATCACATTAGACATGTCCCCCAACAGTGGGAAGGGGGCGGCGTGCTTCAACCCCAGCCGGGAGAGGTGAGTGTAGACCCTCCACAGCCACGCGCTGAGTGCGCAGGCGCCGATCGCGAGGAGGATTAAGAAAAGCATTGCTGGAAAAGGGTTTAAATACAAATGAGGAATCATTGCCATTAAAAAGTGCATAGCCATTAAATAAGTGGTAACTCGTAAAAATATCGTAAACAGAATCGATGTGTGAAGTTGGTTTTAAACATATTTCAATGGGTGATTGCGGGGAATGTTTTATTTATTTATTTAATTATTATTGCACAAAAACAAATGGTGGACTTTATGCCTGATGGCATTTTCTATTAGACAAATCCAATAATCATACAGAAGCTAACGAAAGTAGAGCGCTGAGAGAGAAAGAGTAAATAAAGCAAGCAACATATAAAATAATGTTTAATGGAAATAATAATAATAATAATAATATAAACTCATCTATTATGAAGTGAAGAGCGAAAGAGTTCAACATGAAAAAGTGCAAGTGTGGTGAAAGGGCATAGCGAATTTATGAGAGCGGTTGGGGATCAATTTGTGAAATTTAAAAAATGGGAAAGTGTCCTCGACTGGAATATTTCCAAGAAAACTCCATAAAACCAAAAAAATGGACGGATAGTACAGTAATGGTAGTTATACAACACAAATGGTTCTTACATATTAGAAAGAAAAAATAAGTAATTCGATGACGCGTTTATCCTAGTCGGTAGTGACCCTGACTACAACGCTACCTACCGGTCCTGGGCAAACATTTTTGATATGAGCGCCGCTAGTTCCTGACAATTGGATTTATTTAAGTACGTTTTGCGGGTGGTAGGACCTTGTGCAGGGTCCGTCCGGATCGCTACCACCATCTTATCCATTAACCTACCGCCAAGCAGCAGTGTTCGCATTGTTGTGTTCCGGTTTGGGGATAAGACAGCCGGTGTAATGACCAGCATAGAGGCATTCCATCTTAGTCCTCAGGGTTGGCAACGCATTTGCAGTCTTAGGCTTGCAGTCTTGTGAATGCGAATGTCTATGGGTCACAGGTTCCACTTACCATCAGGTGGCCTGTGTGCTCGTTTGCCTTCTCTTTGCCATAAAAATAAATAAAAATAAATACGTATTTCTCTATACAAGTACGATAATCGTTGTCTAGTAGCCATATAGTACATGTTTAGACAACAATTTTATATTTATACCTTTGAATCTAACTTGACATTTTAGTAATATTTGCACTCCTGCGTGCAGGCTCAATACACTGGACGTTTATCATAAAGTTTACTACCACTTAAGAAACTGTATTCAGCAAATACTTTTTTTATTTGATTTGATTTGATTTATAGCTTAGTTAGAGATTGTACCCTAATATTGATTTGTTTATTTACCCTTACCGGGACTCTAACCCGGGACCGCTAGCTTCGTAGCCAGGCTCACTACGCCACTTGACATACATTTTTCCAGCAGCAAAAAGAGCTGTCTATAAGATAAGTCTGGCACCTCATCTATCTGTATGTCTGTATTTCTATATTTTGTCTGTTATTGTTTATGAATTCACTGACTGTTTGTTTCTTCTTCATGCTGCAATTGCTGGACGAATTTGGATGAAATTTTGAGATATCTTATACTCTAGATTACATAGGCTACTTTGTGCTATTTTTCATCCCAATAAATTAAAAGTTCCCGAAGGAATAACCATAATTGAAATCTAAGGAAACAAAAACCACGGCAGGAGCTATTATCCACTAATTTTAATTTACGAGTAATTCTACTAATATTTTTAATTTTAAAGTTTGTGTGTTAGTTTGTTACTCCGTCCCGCCTCAACGGCTGCACCGAATTGGATGAATTTTGAAATGGAGATAGTTTATACCCCGGATAAACACAAAGGCAAAATCCCCCGAGGGAATAGCGATCGAAAACTACGCAAAAGAAAGAAATACAACTTATCGTCTAACTACTAACCCAGTCTGTCTATTTACCAGTCTAGTACAAATTACTTTAAATACATGCCTAGACCTAGCCAATGCCCTAGATCTTACTTGTACTCCTAGCAACTTTAATTACTTCACTTTGAAGTTACCTCGTAACTGATATTTCTTAGAAAACCTAATAAGGAAAAGGTTTAATTTAAAGACAAATAAACGTGTTATATACCAACACATGAATGTGCAGTACTTTAACACAATGGATGATGTGACAAAAAAGTTTAGTAGCTATTATAATGCTGCTGCTGTGCTGCTATGTTAGTAATCGACGTTATAAATACAGTCGAAGAGTTTGAGGTCATACGTTAATTGGCCGGGTTATAGATTATCCGGTTCACTAATGTTGTACCGCTTTGGTTTCATTATGGCTTCATTACATTTTGCCCTTTTACCAATACTCCTAGGTCTCAAAAGGACTAAGTGTCAAAATACCTAAAAAAGAAACTCATAACACCGGATTCTCATTATGGCTGAATTTTAAAATGGCTTAGGCTCATGACCAAACTTCACAACACCAAAATACCTAAAATTGAAAAAGTTTACGTTACCTTCATGCACATATACTATCAATCTTAAGTGGCCACTTGAAATTGAAGAAGCAGTATAGAGATAATTAAATAATAAGATAGCAAAAGGAGTTAGAAAGAGACTTCCGCTTGTAATTTGTAACTTGTAGCTTCGTGAGACGGGCCTCATGACGTTCTATTGTCCCCGATGAACTAGTGAAAACGAATTTAGGACATTTTGAGACTATGCCTTTTGGCCATTCCGGTGTTTTCGGCTTTAGTTATTTTGAAATTTTGACGTATCTATGATTCGGTATTCGAAAGAAATGTACATTTCAATATTTAGGTATTTCGGGAATTGAAGTTTTTAGGTTAAAGTCATTATGACATTCCATAATTTGAAGAGTGAGTCAATTTTATATTAAGGTTTAACAGGGACCATGGCAATTCATGGGAACAAAGCATTATGCAATTTAGATTTATTGTAACCTAAGCGTTTTACCAAATAATCATTTAACAAACTTTCATTTCGCAGAGATTCTTCCCGCCGCATTATTTTATAATTTCGTGTGGTCAAAAGTCTTACCTATCCTAACTTATTTAACAAGCCCATGTAACCTTTGTAATATGTAATGGAATAAACGGTTTTGCGAAATGAAAGTTTGTAAAATTATATTATAGATTGTCATTACCCACATATATCACTTTATGAAACAAACACCAAACATAAACCACTGAAAACAGTACCTACATTTACAATTATACTTCGGTATAACCGGCAGCCTTATCGCTGAATAGCGATCTCTTTCAGACCAACTTAAAAGACAAGTTAGTAACTTTTAGTTAAATGTTACGTATGTGTGTATTTAAAATACTTTATTATACTTTATTATTATTATATATATACAAAAACGAACTTATCCTTAAAAGGGATCTCTTCCGTTGACCCTCTCCGAAATATACCTACCTACACATTATGCAGAGTAAAGTTACTCGCAGAGTTAGTTGTTCTTAATGTTTGTTTTTATAGATTCTTTCTTTTAAACTATTATTTTATATATTTAAGTAATCTTTATTGCACAAAAAATGTTTTTGAGTATAAATAAGAACTTAATGCCTAATGGCATTCTCTACCAGTTGACCTTAATTAATAATATTTTTTGCTAAAATAAAACAAAAGTAATTCATACAACTGTCAAAGATGTACACACAGTGAAGTCTCATTGATTCTCATCATTTTTATCCGAACTTAATAGGGCTCATGTGCAATTAAATAACTGAAGAAGATTCAACCTTGTTCAACTGTAACCTAGGGTCATTCGCATTGCTCTATATTTAGTCTCAAATTTAACTGACCGCTATATTTCTTCAAGGTTGATTTGATAAAGCCGTAAATAGTTTTTTTTACAATCAGACATTGACTTCATATTGATGTTAATAAAGACGTTATCATAATATTTAACTATTATTAGGAATAGTAGCTAGTCTTTATAGGATTATTTTATTGGACTTAGCAATAATAATATAGCTATAGCATTAACGTTATAATAATAAATAATAGTAATGATGAACCTATAATAATTATTAAAGTCGTAGTAAAGTTCAAATAGTTCAGAAAACCTTTGATTCTTTTTATTATATTAAGTAATATCCCTAATACTTGTCCTCGCCGAGAATCGTACCCAGGACATCATGGGTCACACAGATCCTTACCATCAGATGGCCTGCGAGATCGTTTGACTTATCCACTCAGTAAAAAAAGAACCAACATAATGGATATCCTAAAAGTTTTTCCCATTTGAATAGAAGGAAGAATAGAATAGAAATCGATTTGTTGACAAAATTTGACACGAAAAGAAAAGAAAATGTACAGTAAGTATAACAATATTTCGAGTATCAAATAGTGTCAAATAGGGGAGATTTTCCCATACCCCTATTTGAATGACGTCACGAAAACGAGTCTACATTTTGCAGGTTAACAAATGAACTCTTAATTTACACCATGTAAGGGACTGAGTGACTTTTCTGAGTGAAACTCCCACTATAATACACCGTGTTTTTTTTGATTTACGATAACTTCGGCATATTACTAGGTATATCCATAGAAAGTAATTGGTAGATTAGATTTTTAAATATTGCAAAAAAAACATTTTTTTCAGTTTAGAACAAAATAATGAAATCTTTTATCTTTGGTCATTCTAAAAGGGCCTTTAGAGTTAACTAATAATCAGTGTCAAATACGTCTATGTTGGCGTGACATACACACACAAGTAAAGATAACACTTGACAGGTACAAGATTGTCACTTTAGATTGACGCGTATACAAACCTAACAATTGGAAACTCTTTACTCATAAGTATTAAAAGAAAATTGTTGGTATCAATTAAGAGCCTTTTACACTAGTTTAACGTGATTAACTGATTAAATTTAAAAATGAAATATCTTTAAAACCGTTAGACTTATCATTTGTCTGTCTTAGAGAAATTTACTTTGTTTGACCTAAAGAACGTTCCCTTAAAGTTATCGTAAATCAAAAAAAACACGGTGTATAATATAAACAAACAAAAAAACGTTTGACCGTAAGGCCAGCCAGTTCGGAGCAGATCCTTACAGATTCTAAACTCCTGGTGTTAGGATGACTGAACACCCCATCTGAATGTTAGTCGAATTAGAACAGCTTGACTAACTGGATTCTTAAAAAAAGACTTGACTCCCTTGAATATTGAAAATAATACATATGAATACGTATAAATGTGAAGATGCGGTAACTCGTACTGTTGACTAAGCAAACCTGCTTGGAGCCTGTCTAACGTTAGTTGGGAGCGCATTCCCAGACCACTTGAAGGTTAGTAACACCAACCGCAAAAATAAGGTTGTATAAAAGTTTTGAAAATAAATTACTAAAAATCACTTTTTTTTTTTTTCTACTAATTTTTTACCTTTTCACTTGTAATTTATACTACTAAAGATAACCGTTGTTTTAAAAATAGGACAGAGGGCGACATACTTATTTTGTTTTAACATGTACATTGTTTTTTTAAAGTAATATTTAAATCAACACCTAGTAGATTTTTTTAAACTAAATTTACATACCTAGGTAAAGAGTGAAATGATTACGGTATCTGTCATCACATCCTACAATGATCACTCATAATCACAACCGCTTTTTTATACTAATTCCGATTTGATTACAGCATACGCACCACACAATAACAAACCACTATAGTCTAAAACAACAACACAGAACCAAGGTCAATTGACATAGTTAACTTTAAAACATCAATGAGCTCTTTGCGTTTGTAATAAAGTTTAAAATCTGCTTACCACGTATTTGATTATCCTATACACTGCTTATTTACTTAGTAAACAAATGACAAACGTCAGTTCACATCCATCGTTGGACGCTTACTGACGCATCCTCGTTCCCAGTAGATTACCTTGGGAGTCTGCTCGGTAGTGTAGGTCCAAGTTCGTTAGCACATTTTCCTGGGGTATACCTTAAGATGTTAATTACCGATATTTGCAGCGTTGCGGGAGTAACGATGTTAAGTAATATCTAGGATTTAACGACATTTTAGAAGGTGCTGCCCTGTGTATCTTGCCTACTAAAGTAGCAGTTACTGGTTCGATCTACACTCAGGAGCAAAAAGAAAGGGTCAGAGTGCGTTTTTCATACTAAAGAGGCTATTTCGAAGCCTTGGTTCCTCGCCAGGGAATGCTTTTAGTGAAATCTGATGATGAATACCCCAAGCATTGATACAGGACTCCCAGAATTGTGCATGTTCAGAAAAACATCTAAAATGGCAATAAAATGTAAGGAAATCCAAGTGCTGACCCAAACTCTCCCGCTGTATTTATTTAAGTTCGTAATTCTGTAGCTCTGCCTACTCTCTGGGAATTAAGGCGTGAGTGTATGTATGTATTTGTGTTCAGTGTGTAGTTGATAGGGTTTAATGGTGGCTTATAAATAAAACTGTCTATACTATGAAGGTAATGAGGATCTAAAAAGTGAAGAGAATGGCCGAATACCTATAACTAAGTTCTAGAATAATCGTGTTTGAATAAGGATAAACTAGATGTTGTCACTGCGTTTCATTATCAACTTAAATTTAAACCGTGCTATTTGGCTTATTCTTGAGTAGTTTTATGTCTCACCAGTTGATAAACCGGTTTCGAAGGACTTGGCTGCTTTTCTGCACGCGGCTTAGCTTGATATCAATTTCACAAAGATTGCGGCGGCAGCATCAGGCATTGCGTTTGACGAACTTATGACGATATATTATAATTTACAACATATAGAAGTCAATTTAAAACATTATTTTGATATATATATATATATTGACAAAAAGGGTTTTTATTTTTGTTTTAGGTGTCAGTGTTCAAAATTCTAATTTTTTTCGTTACACGTCAAGATAAATTCATTACGTCAGCGAAAACACGTGTACAGGAGCTTTATTCTACTTGGAACCACTGTGCCCTCCAGGGTTCAGTTTGTTATTACCCTCGACCGTCTTTTAGTATTTTTTAAATACAATAAAAGCTGATTTGCCCTGAATCTTTGTAGTGTTGGCTACACACAATCATCGCATGTCTGATTGATTCGACTTATACGATACTTGGAGTAGCGTGCTAGCTAGTTAAGGCTCTCATTAAATCTTCTCAATGGCGAGTAAATTACTGAACATAATTAAAATCACTTTAAAACCCGCGGCTTGCTGTGCCACTCTATGCCTTATTGTGGAAGTCGTAAGAGGCGACTAAGGGATTAAAGGCTTGTATTGTTAGGCGATGGGGTTGCAACCTGTCACTAATAATACACTGGTAAACATCTTGGTCTGTATTTCTGTCGCCCTGCCTACCCTACTCTGGGATGAAGGCGTGGCGGTATGTATGTTAAATCATTAGCGACTAGGTAATCTTTAAGTAGCACAAGCAATCTTGCTACACTTATACTGCCCTCTTAGGGAGAAAAGCACAAGTGCAATTAATTCATAGAAGCATATTAAACTCTCATAAGTTATAATAAGGTTGGAATTGCAATACCATTCATATAGTAGATGTTCCTTTTTTCCGTAGGAGGGCAGTATAGCTCTTCGACGTAAAACATTTTATTAAACGTCTTCAAAATGTTACATGTTAACAATTACGCAAAGCACAATCACAAAACTGCAATCCCAACCAACTCTCAAGATCAAGATGAAAATGCCTCTTTCCTCTGGGTTAGTCATTTCACCGTTGCCTCCATTCTAGCCTGAAAAACCATATCATGTTTGACCTGTTATGGTATGGACTTTAAACGGCCGCCATTACTGTCAAGCAAATAAGAGCTATCAAAACGTTGACAAAACGATAACAGATCAAAGAGGATGTGGTTTTTACCGCCTCTTTTAATGCGGACACTGTATAGCGTAATACCGCGCCATTGCAGTGCATCGGGGATGTTTTGCGAGGCGCGGACGGATGGCTTCCATGCCATCTTGCGCAAACGCGTCGCGTCTCTGGTGAGGCGCCTGCGCGGCAGCCCGAACAGCCTCCTACAGACCGTGGCGGCGCGCCTAGATGGACCCTTCCTGATCCATTGGGACAACTTGCACAGGGCGTCTAATTGATAAGTTGTACTAATTTTACACTAGCTAACATAGTTTTAAGGCTCATTGTTACTAACATATTGTATGGAAATTATTCTGAAATAAATTATTATTTGTATGTCTTTACCAATCACGGGACTATGGGAGTCCCGGACCTTTGGAAGGCGTACATGGAGCCGAAGCCAACACGCAGAGGCCCTTTAGACAAGTTTAATTTAGTAAAGTTATGGGACACCAACCGGCGATTGTCCCTGAGTTCAAACTAAAGAAGTATGCTCCCACGGACAACCACCGGTCAGTGTAAAGACTATTGAAGATGAGAGAAGGATGGGAATACTAATAATAGGTTCTATGAATGAACTGATATGGATTGGTGAACTAGGCTATTGATGAAAAAAAAAAAAAAAAAAAAAATTATAGCGGCAGATTAAAGGACAACATGGTGGTAGCGATCAGGACGGACTCTGGATGAGGTCCAATCAACTCTACTAACTTAGAACGCGGAAGTATATTATTGATGGAGAAATTACGTATTAAAACTTTGCATTGGTAATATGTTTTAAATGCAGTTATTATTCATTAACCACATACGTAACTAACTGAGAGGAAATATTGTGAAATATTAAGAGTGACCTGGGTCGTGATTCTTCGGCGTTTTACCCGCTGTCGTTATTGTCTTGGCATTTTATTATTCCTCTAAATATTATTATGAATGCAAAAGTATATGTGATAGTTTATTAAATATTGGATAAAGAATTTTCACCCCTAAAATTTTAACAGTCGCGGGCAGAAGCTAATTCCGGATGAAACTGTACCTTTGACCGCAGGTTCGACAACTATGTCGGCGGTTAAAATGCCCGAATATTCACTCACTCATGTACCTAGTACCTATATATTAGTAACAATAAGCTTTTTAATGTTTTTTTTAGGGTTCCGTAGCCAAATGGCAAAAAACGGAACCCTTATAGATTCGTCATGTCTGTCCGTCCGTCTGTCCGTCCGTATGTCACAGCCACTTTATTCCGTAACTATAAGAGCTATACTATGGAAACTTTGTAAGTAGATGTATTCGGTGAACCGCATTAAGATTTTCATACAAAAATAGAAAAAAAACAATAAAATTTCGGGGTTCCCCATACTTAGAACTGTAACTCAATTATTATTTTTTAATCAAACCCATACGTGTGGGCTATCTATGGATAGTTCTTCAAAAATGATATTAAGGTTTCTAATATATAATTTTTCTAAATTGAATAGTTTGCGCGAGAGACGCTTCCAAAGTGGAAAAATGTGTGTCCCCCCTCGTAACTTCTTAAATAAGGGAATGATAAATGTAAAAATAATATATGATGTACATTACTATGCAAACTTCCACCGAAAATTGGTTTGAACGAGATCTAATAATTAGTTTTTTTTTAATACGTTATAAATCGTAAACCGCATTTTACCTTTCATTCAATCAACTCCAATATAATAAAGAATAAAGAAAAACATTTATTTAGATGTATAGTGGTACGGAACCCTACGTGCGCGAGTCTGACTCGCACTTGGCCGCTTTTTTTTCTTTTTATATTATTGCACAATTAAAAAAGTGAATACAAATGGCGGATATAATGCCTTAAGGCATTCTCTGCCAGTCAACCACTAGGCCAAACAGATAATAATTGAGGTGGGTGCGAGCATTTCATTGTAGCTAATAACAAAATCGCAGACTTCTTTCTATTGACCGTACCGACCTCACAGCATTAAACTCGAGCTACGCACGCATCCATTTTGATATGAAACACGTCAACAAACCCATACTGACCATTACTGTAGTTAGTTGAATCGACGTCATGCATCATGAAGGCCTGTCCGATGGAATGTGACTGAGGCGAAGTCAAAGAAGCTCTTTTATATTACTATCGTAACCTGTATACAATATGTTTATGCTGGTTGACGATAGATGGCAGGTTGCTTTACTTGGTTGTTGGTGGACTTGTCGTTCTAATAACTAAGCATCCCGATAGATGGCGCTAGCAGTAGCAAAGGAGCATTTGAAGACATGGTGCTCTCTTTTCGAAAATTCTCAGCTATTCGAAAATTCCGTGTCCGTAAAGTATATAAATCATTTGTTGGTCAATGCATTCATTTCTATAATAAATTACCTGAAGTAGTTTTAAAGTTACCCTTTCCAGCACTTAAAAAATATTTGAAAAGGTCGTTAATGTCTAAAGCGTATTATAGGGTCGAGGACTATCTAACAGACAAAAATGCATGGCCTACACCCGAAACTTAGTCAATAGTAATTTGTTCAAATGCAAAGGCTTTATCCTGCTTTTTCTTGTCTGGGGGGACACCGTTGATGCAGGAAAACATATCGAAACTTTTATGTGGTCATCTTGCACCATCTCATATACACATATATAAGTAGGTAGTTGTAGTTATTTTATTTTATTATTTTCTATCTTTCTCTCCCGTAAGATTTTTGGCATGTTTTCCTGCTGAACTACTGTTATTTGATATTATATTTAATTTAATACTTGTAGCTTTATATAATGCTAGATTAAGTTGTACATACCATTGTAATATGAAATAAGTTTAAAAAATGACTGACTGCTGAGTTTCTTGCGGCGTTTCTTCTCAGCAGTGGTCTCCTCTTGGGAAGCGCTGGTAGTATCTTGACGTGTAAAAGTGCCCGAGCGGCCTACTTACTGAATAAATTTCTTTTATCTTTTATCTTTTTTTATCTTTCTACTTGTACTAAATGTTGTTGCTTTTTAAATGCTATCATAATGTTAACGTTATGAAAGCTCTAATTTACCTGACAGTAATGGCGGCCGAGTTTATAGATACGATAATAATGTGCAAATTAGAGTTAGGCCCCTAGAACAAAACAGTAGCAACTCAAAATACAACTGTATTTTAAAATCAACTTTAAGACTACTACAATGAATGAAAACAAACTAGTATTTTTGAGTTGATACTGTTTTGATCTAGCAGTGGGTTTTGGCAACGCGTTTAAACTAGTTGGGTGTAATCCTGCTGCGGAATTTGTGTGAATTAACAACAAATTTTACTCCTAAGTCTGAAATATTTTCTATGTAAGTATATAAGATCAGGAATGCACCTTCCACCCTCATTTTTAAAAGCGGTCTTCGAAAATGGATGGATTGGACATTTTCTTGTTTCGGCACATGCCGTAAACGAAATACATCCAAACAGGAATGAATGTGCCGAAACAAGAATACCTATGTCCAATCAGGAATACGAAAAAAAGGGAACCAATCCGGAAATGGCCACAAAGGTACTTGAGTTTAATGAATAAATAAACAATTTATATTGTGAAACGTTCGATGCAATTAATTATTCATTTTATGACATGTAACTATCGTACTGTATTGTATGTAGTTATCGTACTGTCGAAAGTTAGTGTATTGTATTGTATTGTATTGAATAGTACACATTATCGTTGTCTAGTCAGAGTACAGTCAAGGAAATTGATTCCTAGATCACTTTGGACCCATGTTAAAGTGACACTGTAAAAAGTCTTTTACGTTTTGATTGATTACGTCACTCTGACATACCTAGTCTAAAGTGATCTAGGAATCAATTTCCTTCACTATACAAGCCTATGGCTTAGTTTCGTATGAGTCAATTTTTATAAGTTTGTCTCTTGAATTCAAATTCAAAAAGAAAGAAGGTTATTGGTTTATTAGAAATATCTACCAAGATAAAATAAAGGTTTGTCCTCTATATATTCCTAAACCAGTGATCGAATTTTGATGAAAATTTGGTGTATGCTTGCGAGGGCTTCGCGACCAAAAAATCTATGATAATGAACATATTTTTACTTTACGTGGCATTGCAAGGCATGTCGGGTGCAGCTAGTAGGTTATTATTCAATAAAACAGGAATAGTATGGTAATTTTTTTGTATCTGAACTCTCTTAGGAAGCTGTGTAGATTCCGTCATTTTAAACAATTCTTACAACACCACCACTGTTATTGGATATAGTAGTCAAGATTTTTAATACTCATTTGTAAGGTAATATTTATAATGTGTCAAAAAAAACTAATTACCCTGCACAAGGTCCTACCATCACGAATTGGTTGTGGACTTTATAATAAAACATGACCGTCTCATTTATATAAAGTGCCCTTAAAAGGCAGCATGAAAACGATTTTAAGCTATTTACAATTTAATCAAAAATTAAACGATAGCAGGCATCCAAACGCCGGCTTAATTAAACAGTTTTCTAATTACCAAACTTTGGGGCACAGGACATCGTAGTCCCGTTCCAACCCGTGGTGCGAGATAAGGATGGCTAGATATATTTGTCGGGTGGAGTTTGTGTTGAGTTGTTTAATTAGACAAGGGCTGTAAACGTCTGTTTGGAGATTCTCGGGGAAAACTTGACCGAGGCGTTTTTGAACTTGGTCTAGTAAGTAGGGCAAAATTTTTTTTGTCTATAAAAAATATTTAAAAATATGTTCCGTAACTGGTGTTGCTTCTTTCTCCTTTACAAACTATCTGGATGCAATAAATCAAGCTCATCATTCGTTATCATCTTACCGAGGAGAAAATTCTCAAACGCGAAAAGTTGTAATGAGAATTGTCGAAAACTTCTAAGAATATTCTTCATTTTTTAATGGAAAGAGAACATTCTTCAGGCTCAATTTTTTTTACAAAAATCTTATAACGTTAGTCCTAAGGCTTTGTATGTCCGAAATTTGGGCTATTTTAAAGCCATTAGTTTAGTTTAGTTTATTTCCGCTGGGATTCGAATATAGACTGAAAATGTTCTTTTTAATTTTTAGAAAACGTTTCGTTGCCATCCTTCGATCTTTTTGTCGATATACACACTTCCACCTAAGATAAATGAAGATTTGTATGGCTGAATGGATTTCTTGGAAAAAAATCCCAGGCAAAAGCTAGTTTTACCTAAGTAATTATACAGGACATACTCGCACATCAAACGCCAAATCGTTCTTTATACAAAACCCAACCATTACCCCCGACACGTTCACTACCACCAATTAAAAACTGTACATAACGTGAACACGCCCGGCGTGTCGTTGGCAACGAATTTGTTATCGTAAATCCCCGCCTTTCACCACGTGCGGCGTGACGGAGTCGCGTCGCCGTGTCGTGTCGCTGTCGTGTCGGAGCAGTCACGCACGCGCGCTGTCGCCAGCAACGCCCACTTCTTCAGGCTTAGTACACCCCGCTCGGCGAAACGGGGTGAGATTAATTGATTCTAATTCTGTGCCTGAGAATACATATTTCCCAATTCTAATCAATTTCCTATTTTTTAGTGAGCTTTTATTGGGAGCTTTAAAATTCAAATTCAGATTCATTTATTTCGTTAACATAGATTAAACCTTTTTTCCCTATTCGGTCACTTTGAATGCATATTACATTGTGAAAATAAACCTAAAATGGTTTCCTCAAATGTATGGTGAAATAAAGAAATATAAGTAGGTTAAAAAATAAATAAAAAATATTAACCATCATAGTGTTTTGATCTTCGAAACCGCGCCCTGTCGTCATTCTCGGAAAGTTTGTACCATACTTTTGATTGAATATTATTTATTTTAAGCACCTCTTTTATTTTTGTTGACTGGCATGAAAATGTATTTACAAATGATTTTGTGTCTTTTACAATTCTCTTTTGGCAGCTTGGTTTCAAAATTACTGACATAAACAAACAAAACCAACAAGCATGTTTTGAATTCTAAATTTACTTCCACCCGTATTTTTTCACATTGATCAGATGTAAAACTTCTCTCCCAATTATTTCCCAAACACTCAACGCCATAAATAACTAATCAACGCACTCCAATTCCCCGCGCCGACTGTCCCGGCTCTCAGCTCCCGTTCACATCCCAGCTCAACTCAAAATCATCAAACTCAAATCTTTCCTGCCCTCCCTCTTCCCCAACCGCCCCTCAACTTAAGAGTAAAAAAGACGGCATAATAAAAATTTACTTTTTGCCTTGTAAGCGTACGGAGTCTGCGCAAAACTAGGCGGGATTTCAATTCATGTTCAGACCAGCTGTTCAAGACTGAATGTGCCGCGCCCGCGACGCTCTTATCGATTGATACCTGTCCCGGTATCCAGAAAAACAAATGGCAACGTATCACCCTATCTCACTCGCTCTATAGCCTTTGAAAGGGGATGGGGTAGGTTTAGTTTAGGGGTTGAGGGTGTAGTTGGTTCTGGTTTGGGCCACGTGCGGTGCAAACATTCAGTAGAGCCCAGACCGCAGGCCGACCCGCGCGCGTTTCGGCGGTACCTTCCACCGCTTACATGTGACAGAACATGGATTGCCGGAGGTGACCACTCTACGAGACCTGTCATCTATCGGTGAGGTTACATTTTTTAAATTGTAATTATATGGTTATTTTATTGATGGTGAGCATGCGGCTGCGCGCGGCGATGTTTACCAGCTACGTCCTTTACCGTTTGCTTTTTCTAAAGGAATTGTTATTGTTATCGATCGTCCCGGGGATTTAATACGTGACTGTAGCTTATTTATTTAAAAAAGATGAATTAAAAATCGCCTGAAAGCTACAACTAAGTTTAATAGATGATTACTGAAAAAAATCTAATATATTGTCGGAATTTTTATTTGAAACTTAAGTTTAAAAACTAAGATTATTGCCGTTTTTGCTACGTTCCAAATAAATAAAAAATACACTATGAATATTTATCATTTAATTAATTTTTTGACATTGCTATATTTATATATATAACATACATAACTGACTAACATACTGACATATTATCAAGACACCCAAAACAAGATCAAACGTCACACATTCGTGTGGTATTTTGCGTAAACTAAGTTCCGATGATGTTACAAATTAAATAATGACTAAAATTATAAAAAATGGGTATTATAACAAACATCCATCAAAAAAGCTTCATGGACCAAAGAGGCTAGACAATATGCATAAGACTAACGTAAACGATTATCGAAAACTGTCAATATTGTGTGGAATCGACACGCGACCGTCCGGCAGCTTACGTCAATCTAATACATTTTCGATATAGATAACGATCTCGTAACGCATCTTGTGTATAGCCACTGTTCTAACATATTATCAGTAATTTAAGCTTCATGATAAGGTAATAGAAACCATGGCTGTTGTCCTGCTTCACCAAATAGTGGCATCTCTTTCTAAACATTTGTACTTAGTAAGAGCAACGTTATTACTAACGAGAGAGAATCGTGTCTGCTTTACATATTGTATGTGAGATAACACCTTATGAAAATTAGCATTAAATGCCAGTGTCGGCTTTCTTTTAACCCCCGACAAAAAAGAGGGGTGTAATAAGTGTCAAGTATGTTTGTCTATGTGTGGCTGTTGCATCGTAGCTCCCGAACGTAGCGACCGATTTGGACGCGGATTTTTAAAAGAAATGCTAGTTTAATGGGACGGTTTTAACTAGGTAGCGCAGAAAAAAAAACCTGAAAGAAGGAAAGGGAGTACCGCCTCCCTTTCTTTTTCGCTTCCCTTCTTTCTGAGCAGGTTCAATCGTCAATCCTATGCATTTTAGATAACGCTAACGAACGCCGAATGCATCAGAGGCCTGTTAACTAATAATGGCTTTTCTGTTACTCTCTTTTATACTTAGGACCTTAATTGTTTAATTGCATTAGGTGCACCCCTTGTTGATTCCCCGAAGTGAAGCTGGCTGTACTGCATTACCACTGTAGTACATTAACTTGATCAATTTACCACCATATCTCATACCATATATATATATATATAGTACCACCGTTTCTACACTGAAATAAAAATAAATTGCCTATGGATTAGGTTAGGTTTTTTTTATAAAACCCTGAACTATTTACGGTTACAGAAAACAAAGCGGTTTGGCAAATGAAAATTTGGGAAATGATACATTTGACCAAAAATATTTTGACGAAACAAAGGTAACCCCCAAAGTCAATCTGACATTGTACAACAATAAGGTTGAGTTTCTTATATGTTACAAGGGACTTTTAGCATTATTATACAGAGTGGGGCCTGTAACTAAAGCAAAAAATTAAAACGTAGATTCTACTCCTCAAACTAGACAACCTTTGTTTAGCAACTTTTTAAAATCATAAAGTTTATAGATTGTTCATTTTTCAAACAAAGTAAATAGTATTTTCAATGTACTTAAAACTCCGTCTAATTGACATCGCCTGTCAGTCTAGTCACTCTACAGACATAACCAATTTCATAGTACATTGCGTGTTCGAATTAACTTTATAATGTAATAAAATTCAAACCGCAAGTTTTTTTTCACAGTCGTCAAACAAACGTTGCGTAGTTTGAGGAGTAGAATCTACGTTTTAATTTTTTGCTTTAGTTACAGGCCCCACCCTGTATACACAGGAAACATCCATGAGTCAGAAATAAATATTAGCGCTGATCACACAAAATATCTGTCCTTACCGGGACCAATCCCGGAACCGCTAGCTTCGTAGGCAGGGTCTTTGGGTTACCTTTGTTGTACAATGTCAGATTGACTTTGGACCTTAGGTGGGTCACAAATCTGAGTCTTTGACTGTACCTATGTACATTTATGGTCGCCTAGTACTTATTGTACAAGTCTAAATCTGAGTCTGGAACTAGGACACTCGGTGTGAGACTGTCCCGGTTATTTAATTTTATTAGCATGAAGACTGGAGAATGATCACGTTCGATTGTTTTTTTGAAGTTAAAAAAAAAGATAAAATAAATTTATTCAGTAAGTAGGCCGCACGGGCGTTTTTTACATGTTAAAAATATACCAGCGCTTCCCAAGAGGAGACCACCGCTGAGAACAAACGCTGCAAGAAACTCCGCAGTCACTCATTTTTTAGCAGTAAGTTTTCGTGTTTTTATTTGTTTATTAATAATCGTCAATAATTTTGTATCCTCTCGTTTTTCGGGATAAAAATAAACATAAATATTACAGAACAATTTCAAATAAATATACCGATATACAGGTACCGAAATATACCGGTGAAATTACTAGCATTGAGGCATTCCATCTCAGTCCTCAGGGTTGGCATGGCATTTGAAGTCTTAGGATTGCAGTTTTGAGATTGTAGTCTTGAAATTTCAAATGTCTATGAGTCTACGATCCCACTTACCATCAGGTGGCCTGAGTGCTTGCGTGCCTTCTCGTTGCAAAAATTATATACATAAACTTGTAGAGATAGATACTTGAGTGTATGGAATGACGACACTAGGACAAACATTTATGCTCGTCACACAAACCGTGACCGTCAGCAGTTACGTCGAAGGCGAGGTCAGTAACAGGCATAAAGGCATTGCGTCTTTAGACCGCACTCCTCAGTGTTGGCAACGCATTTGCAGTCTTAAGATAATAGCCTTGAGATTGATTGATTCCACTTACCTCGAATATCAATACGGTATTCGACTAATGTCTAAAATAAAATATTTAACTCTATCACTAAACCAAGCGTTCAAAAATACACGGAACTAACTAAGTTTTTGCTTATTTTGGGAATGTAGTATATTTAAAATTAATAAAAAACTAAAAGAAAGAAGCTGTGGCATGGGCAATTTTTCATACAAACTTCATTCTAGCAATCGTTCTTGACGTTTGAAAGTTCCTGATCTGATATAGAGTCAACTACCGTATTGGCCTGTGCACCTTCCCATGCCATGAAAACGATTTTAAATACAAGTGAAGTTTTTGAGTAATACGAAAATTAAGTCTCGCTGTGATTTTGTTTACGTAAGGTTAAATTAAAAAAAAATTGTAGATATTATTGGATCGGCCATTTTGATTAGCTGTAGTCACCGGGTCTTGAAATTGATGCCTTGGGCCCTGAAAAATCAATGTTTAATCTACTATTGGGGTTGTGCACTCACCGTTACCGTCTTTTGTAACTTTAAAAATACTGAAATAAACTCGATGTAGCCAATTAAACTAGGTCCTAAATGGCCACCAAGTATTCTATTTAAAGGACGTAACTCTTTCCAAAAGAAACCCAAAACATCCATAAATTATCTGATCGAAGTAAATTATTTTGTTATGTACGACTTTTTAGTGTATGGATCGTTTAGGAAAGAACAAAGACATTTAAAAACTGTTGGCCATTTTGGAAATAGGTTAATTAGCAACAAAACACTACAAGCTGCATCGAAATTTATGAAGTCAGACTTATTAGCAAATGTATGAACAATTGGATGCTGGAGCAGTCATGGAAAAATAAGTGGTCCGGGGCATCTGCCGAACACCGCATCACCTTCCCAGACCCGACACAGAAGCCCAGTGGATTCTCCTTTCAGAGGAAATATTGGTGCCGTCTCAATATAATCCGCACGGGGCACGGCAGTTGCAAATATATGATGAATAAGTGGATTGTGGAGCGCTGCCCCCAAAGATGTTACCAAGGCGTCCCGAGTGACCTCTACCAGGAACTGACTGCTGAGGCTATCGATTGGCTGCTTAACCTGGATATCGATTTACAGTAGAATGAATAAATATATAAGAATATTCTACAATTTACTCCGCATTACGATTAACACGTGGGGGGTGTTTTTGCCATTGAGTGTATATTTGTTAATCGTGTTGCACTTATCCTACATCTGAACCATTCCGAACGCTGTCCTGCTTCCTTGACCTAACGGTCGGGCTAAAACCGGGTCGCGGAACGGAATACCAAACACCCTGCATCATCCACTTAGACTTATACCTATATGAACACCCTGTAAAGTTGCATCTACTGAGACTTACACTATAATAGTATTTGTTTCTCCGGCCACCTGATGGTAAGTGGGAACTAAGACCCAAAGACATTCTCAAGAATAAAATCTTAAGACTTCAAATACGTTGCCAACCCTGCGGACTAAGATGATTAAAAATCGGGAGACAATCTCAGATAAGTTGCCCTAGTCCCAAACTAAGCTCAAGGCTTGTAGGTACCATGGGTATTAGACAACAATAAAATACTTTGTACTTAATAATAGATAGAAAACATGCAGGACTCACAAACAAATACTCATGCTCATTATAAAAAATATTTGCCTTGACCGGGGAATCGAGCCCGGGAGCGTTAGCTTTGTAGGCAGAACTACCAACTAGGATAACTGTGTCCCTAGTGGAACGCCTAGATACTATACTAGTAGTTTCACCGATGTCTTATACCCACACCGAAACACAACAAAGCGAATACTGCTGCTTGATTCCTGTTTGAATAATAAAATATTTTACATTCATACCGTACATACAATCTATACAACCCTCATCGTTCACGTGGAACGGAATTGTTCCATCATTTTGCATAAATGGAGAGAGGCGATAATTGATGGAATGACTTTAACGAACGAATTATCGGAAAACGCATATTTGCGGATCAGTTTCGATGGCTTTTAATGCAATTAGTGGTTAGGAATTTGCATTACGTTACCCACGTAATGCGAGTATACTTTGTTATTTTGTATAATGCAGTCTGTAGGGGGTTTCCACTTTGCAAAAGATAAGATAAGATATTTTTAGTAATTTTGTTAAAGGATCCTTATTTTATCTTAATTTACAGATTGGCCCTTTTGGCTACATTTTGACGTCTTTACGGCTGTTCAAATATGCAGGTTGACCGCAGGGGTTCCAGCTTGGTGCCTCACGAAAAACTTTTTTTCCCTAAAACAAAAAGTTTAGGTTACCAATAAATTGCATGTTTCCTTCAATTTGATATTCGACATCCGCCACTTTTATCAGATAAATTTAAATTTTAAAATTGCAATAGAGATAATGGATATGAACCTTACAGAGAGTGCAGATGCAATAGAAATGCAGCCCTTCGTTTGTACTCTGATATTTTGTCAGGTATGCCACAAGAAGGCAACCGAATAATAGTCGTGTCATCCTCAATGCGATTGAAGGACTGCGATATCACGATCGGCCGGTGCCTGTGAATTCAGGGGGTCCTCAACGTGTTCATGTCTCTCAGGAAGAACAGGTATTGGAGCAAGTTCAAAACCAACCGGGTTCTAGTACAAAATACTATGACATTTAAAATGTTATCACTGCTCAGATTATAAACAAGGGAATGACATTTTTATTAAATTATTATTGATTTTTAACGCAGTCTGAAAAAAAAAACAGATTTCAGTAGATTAGGTAGCGCATCCATTCTTCTCGCCTAAACATTGACGGGCCTTATTCTTTGCCTTTCATTCACTTACTCGTACATACTGTATAATAATTTCAAATTGGCTAAATATTTTAATTCCTCTCGAAATATTCCGATTGCGCGGGAATTAAGCGATTATCCCGGGTGCCCACAACGGGAATAACGGGATTTCCCGGAAAACATAAATTTCCTTTTAGGATTCTGTAGCTCAGAAGCAAAGCCTTGCGTGCGTGACCTTTTCTACTTTGCACTGGAACGATATATGATATTACTTCGTAAAATAGTTTCTTCTTGTAAGTTTAACGTACTTTTAAAAGGGCAAATTATTACCACAAATATAGATTTAGCTGAAATTAGTACTATATTATAATTTTATATACAGTATCCCAGAACTTGCCGTTAATATTAAGGTATAATGAAGCCACATTTATATCGGTCCAGAATATTTTTTTTAACTTTGCACTAACAATTTAATTTAGGAGTTATTAGGCTATTAATAGACACTCGCTCAGAACGCTAACTGGCGGTACACCTGTGGATTCCTTGGCTAAAGATAGTTTTTAAGCTTAATTCTATAGCATAATATCCTAAACAACGAAAAAATCTGCTGGATAACATAATAATGCCAATATACTATGAAAAATTGTGAAATAAATCCATACTTTCAACGCCAACCAAAACTTTTTCTTTTAAATTAAATATATACCAGGGAACTGTTTCACACAAATGCACCTTGTCCGAAACTAAGGCTAAGACCCCACTGAGGCGGAGACAAGCAGAGCGGAGAGGAGACGTGTAGGGATCGACCAATCATATTGGTGGAAATCCATATCTCATCTCCACTCCACTTCAGTGGAAGCAGTCAAGCGGAGATAAGCGTAGCAGAGAGGAGACGTGTAGAAACTGACCAATCATATTACTCGCAGTTGTAATCCACATCTCGTCTCCATTCCACTTCAGTGGAAAGAGTCAACCGGAGACGAGCGGAAAGGAGATGTAACTGCATTAAAGAGGTAAGTGATTTCATTGAGGTGGAGACGAGAGGAGCTGAGTGGAGCAGAGCTGCGAAAAGAGATAAGTGATTACAATTTAGTAAAGCAGTTACTGAGTGCAGCAGAGCTGTGAAAAGAGATAAGTGATTACAATTTAGTAAAGCAGTTACTGAGTGCAGCAGAGCTGTGAAAAGAGTCTTTAAACTGAGCTCTGCTCTACTCCGCTCCGCTCGCCTCCGTCACAGGGGAGCCGCAGCCTAACTCTAGACTTGTATAATAGGTAATAGGCAACGTAAATGTATTAATATAGAGAAATAAATAAACACACTTAGAAAACACGTCATTTTTAAAAACTGTAAAAAATACAAATTAGACTACAAAAGGTGAACTTAATGCCTAATGGTATTCTCTACAACTATGAGTATGGAACTGACAAAAACGCTTAAAAAAACAGATTTCTCAGATCCATAGGTTGTTAGTTACAGAAACCCTAATAAATCTTATAAACTACGTAAGTACATTAATATTAAAAAGCTACTGCGATTTACAAGGTAACTATAAATTTGAGGTCGGTACGTCCATCCTATATTTCGATAACTCTTTCCAGACCCACTGGGCAGTCAGGGAAAGGCCCAAACAAACCTCTTATTACAACATTGCATCTGTATTGGTCAAATGATTGTGTCAAATAACAATAACTTTTTCATTGAATTTAGGGCATTTTGAGATGAAACTGAAATTAGCTCATTTGAAAAAAAACAGCTTTTACTTAGTTTTTCGTCCATAATAAGCAGTATTTGTTGCATGATTATAATAGTTTCCAAAGAATGATGGCATCAAAGTGGTAAGGCCCGCGTGACAATTACCCCCCAAAACAGAAAATTACTGAAGTCTGTGCATAGAGATATTATAAACAAACCTACAAGTGTCAAACTTCAGATGAGCCTTACAATATCCACGGCAGCAAAGTATAGAAAATATCTCTCTCAGCTTACTCTCTCTCAATGTCCAATTTCTATTCTGCCGGTGATTTAAGAAGTGTGATCAAAGAATTTAAAAAATAATTTCCAATTGTTTATTACGATACGCTGCTATGCTACCCACAATCTCGCTATTAATATTTTAATTTTTATTACAAAGTAATTAGCAGAAGCCTGCTAAGCTGGTGCTTTAAGTAACCTACTGCAAAATGTAAACCCAACAAGTATCAAAACTGTTCTCGTAAATAGAGGCAAAGTTGGGTTTAGTGAGGAAAACCGTAGGCTGAGGTTTAATCCCTCATTAAAAGAGGAATTTATCAACCATAAGCCTCTAATATTGTTCCGTTTTAAGCTAAAGATCAGAGAGCCGATTTAACGGAGAGATAAATTGTTTATTAATGTACCGTTGGAGTTGGGTGGAGGCCATTTTACATTTTATGACGATCTGCTGTAATAGCTGGTAATCAAATGTAATAAACAATCAGAAGGTATATAAAAAAAATTTTTATTGCATAAATGAAACCTTACAAGAAGTATAAGTAATACAGTGGGTCCTGTGCTAGGAATCCCTGTGTTACAGGACCCGATTTCATATCAAGAACGGTTTGAATTTGTAAAGGGTTGTACAGGGATACATAATTTTCTTATTTACATGAAAGTCGTATAAATGCAGTTGAAATGCGCTCTTTGCGTAGTATGAGTGGTGTGAAACTGATTGATAGAGTAAGGAATGAAAAGGTCAGAGAGAAATGTGGACTAAAAGAAGATGTAGTGACTAAGATTGAAAAGGGCATGCTCGATGGTTCGGTCTTTTGGAAAGGATGGATGAAAGAAGATTGACGAAAGAGATATACAGAGCGAAAGTGAGTGGAAGGGTCGGAAGAGGCCGCCCTAGGCGTACTTTTTCGAATCAAGTCGGAGAAATACTGGAAAAGGGCCGAATCTTAAGTACCCGAAACCGCGTGCATGACTCGATGTAAGAATGTGGAAGAAGCGAAAGACATTTGTCAGGATCGTAGCAGGTGGAAAGAAGTCGTCTCTGCCTACCCCTCTGGGAAACAGGCGTGATTTTATGTACTTAAAATGTGTTGGTGAAAAAAGGCAATCCAATATTTTTGTTCAGTATCCATAATTAAACCACGTAAATATGAGATTTCCCCATGCCCCGTTTCGTTGCCGGGTTAGAATAGTGCCACTCCAGGTCTTCCCGAGGATGTCGTAAGAGGCGACTAAGGGAATAAAGGCTTGTAGTACTGTTAAGCGATGGGCTTGAAACCTGTCACTAATACCTAAACTAGTAAACATCTTAGCCTGATTGTGCAAAATGAGGTTATAGAATTATCAACAAGTGTTTAATTGTTGGTAATTATGTAGCTCTGCCTACCCATTCTGGGAATAGAGGCGTGATTTTATGTATGTAGGCAGATGACGTTACTTTGGGTTAATATTTGCCATTGGCCCGTTTCCTTTGACCATTTTCGAAATATCCTTCTTTAATAATAATAATAATATGGTCTTGTTGAGTCTGAAGTGCCGTACTATAAGTACACACCGGCGCCAGTTCTCGAAAATGGTCGTGCTACGCTCTATTGGGATCGATCTGTCATCACGGACAGGACTATTGTCGCCAATAAGCCTGATATCGTGTTGACAGATCGATCTAAACGTCGGGCAGTGCTCGTTGACGTCACCATCCCGCATGACGAGAATCTCGTGAAGGCTGAGAAGGACAAGCTCAGCAAGTACCTTGACTTGGCTCACGAGGTGACCGCCATGTGGGATGTTGACTCGACGAACATTGTCCCGATAGTTGTTTCGGCAAACGGTCTTATAGCGAAGAGTCTTGACCAACACCTTAAGAGACTCTCGCTAGATGGCTGGGTCAAGGGCCAGATACAGAAGGCAGTACTCCTCGACTCGGCACGCATTGTGAGGAGGTTCCTCTCTGCAGCCCTAACCACCGGTAGCTTGAGCCCTGCCCCGCTGCCGGCGGCACTCGTAGGTTAGGTTTTTTATAATGTTTATTTTTTGTATTAGTATTGTTATTTTACTTTTATATTTAAATATGTATTTTAAAAAACTTAACTTACAGAAAATGTAATGTAATTCTAATAAATATCTAGAATAATAATATCAGGGGACAATGTCGCACCAATTGACCTAGCCCCAAACTAAGCTCTAGGCTTGTACTGTGGGTACTAGACAACGATATAAATACTTATATAGAGAAATATATACTTAAATACATAGAAAACATCCATGACTCAGAAACAAATATTCGTGCTCATCACACAAATATCTGCCCTTACCGGGATTTTTTTTTTTTTTTTGGTAATCGCCTGAGGGGCCAAAGACAAAAGTCCTTGCTTTTGTTTGCTTTTAAGAAAAAGGGGCAGAGGTGAAAATCCCTTCCGGAGACCTGGGAATGGAGGGCCCAGGTACTGCCGGGCTCGCACCGGCTAAAAACACCAATGCCCCTATTACCAACTAGAATTTAGACTCCCGCGGATACTACCCCAGCCAGTGCTGAAAGGCCGGAGGAGAAAGTCGTTCCTCCGTTTACTTATCCGCGGGGTTAGGGGGGATAGGAATGGGGGTTGGGATGGGGGGGAGACTTATAGCTATGTGAGTCGCGGAGTGGAAATCCTGACGCATGCATGCTTACAGACTACGGGCTTCCTTTCTTTTGCCCGACAATGGAAGGGTTGGGTCGGAGATCTTTTAGGACCACTTGTGTGGCTGTTGATACCATCTTTATGGGTGGGGCTACCCTTTTTGAGGCTTTCTCTTTTGCCTGGAGATACTATTTTTGCGCGGGTCTCCTTGCGCTGCCCTCTTTTGTGACCTCTTCCGTTGCAACTTAGCCTATACATTTTTTAATGGGAGGGCCGGTGTCAATTTGACGGGGGACCAGTGAATCGCGCGCGGAACCTTACCCCAGCCAGTGCTGAAGGGCCGGGAGAGAAAGTCATTCTCCCGTTTAGGAGGCTGCAGGATTCCCCATCCCCCGTCCTACCGACACCCGTTAGGTGTTCGGGAGGTGCGTGCGTCAGGAATATATCTAACTCTAACCTTAAGTGTATGTTATACACTGAAAGTTAGAGCTAGCTCTGGGTTAACATAGATGTAATTACGTTAATACAAAGAAGGATAAAACAGAGGTTGTTAGAGATGGGAGTAAGGGTTTGGAAGATTTTATAATGGTAATACTTATTGCATCATCCTACAAGATTAGGGGTGCGTTGGGTTGGGATTGGGATGAGGGAGAAGAAAATTGGGGGTTTAAAGGGGGGATACAGGTACGAGGGTTTGAGGATTGGAAGGAAGGGGGGCCGAAAGGTCTACCTCAGACGCTGATTAGAGAATGGTGCACTCAGGATCGCACCCGGCCTGTGGTCCTGGGCTCGAGACCGACTGCCTTAGACCGTGGAACTCGTCAAAGTTCCTCCTGGTTGCATTTTTCTGCGCTAGCCACCTCGAGTTTAACTCTGAGCGAGCGTTCACCAGGTCTCTCTCTACCAGTTCCCGGTCCAGTCCCTTCTCCAAGCAGAATCTGATGTATACCCTCTCCAGATCTTGGTCGTCATCCGGCAGTCCGCCGTTTGACAACACAATCCTGTTTGCCACATAAGAGTTTGAGTCTATGGCCGCGTCCCTGTGGTGTCTAAAGAAGGCAAGCTGAAGTCTTGCCCTCTGGTAGACACCACTGTTCGACAGGAGGCTGGTTGCTATCCTGTCAGCGAAGTCGCCGCCATAGTCCAAACCTATTCCGTTTCCTTTGCTGTCGGGGGGGGTTTTGGCTTCGGTCTCCTTTTCCTGGTCCTGGGTGCTGGTTCCTGTTGACCTCATCACAACCGGCTCCAGGACCATCTGTCCGTTGAAAGAAACCTCCCTGGTTGCCTCCGGGTTCTTTGTGACCTTTCTAACCCGTCCGCTCCTATGAACCTTAACCACCTCTTGGCTGGTGTTCTCCGGTGCGGACTGGTCCTCTGGGCTTGCCTGGGAGGCCGTTTCCCTCACGAACTTTACTTCCCTGGGCTGATGTTTGTTGCGACGTTTGGTAGGTGTAGGCGTCATTCCTGTAACCTTTAAGCCCTTACCGGGATTTGAACCCTTACCGGGATTTGAACCCAGGACCGCTAGCTTCGTAGGCAGGGTCACTAAGCTCTAACTAGGCCAGCGCGTCCTCGTCGTTTATTGTCCCCTTAGGCCTAGTTGGTTAACCTAGTTGATACTCGTAGGTTGTTAGTGGCCCAGCCTACCGTTTGTTAGGCCTTTACCTCAAAAGCATAAATTCCTTGTAGCGGTTCACCGAATCGCTTTTCACCTCGAACGTATATTTAATTTTCGCGTTTTGTCTCGATCGTTTACTGTTTTAGTCGTTATAAGTTATAGTCGCATTTCACCTTGATCGTGCATTTAACTATCGCGTTGTGCCTCAATCGTCATATTTTTGTCGATACCTATATAAGTTTTTGTCGCATTTCACCTCGATCGTGTGATACATTTTCGCTTTGTATCCTAATCGTCTAATTCAGTATTAGACCATATCTTTAGTCGCAATGTACTTTTTTCATTTTTTAGCCAGGTTCAGGCTCCGTATTTTCTCACAAATATTGAATTATATAATTATAATTATAATTATTGTATCCTACTTTAATGTCACTGTACTTCAATTTCGCAATGACAGAATATCATCTAATATTTATTAGTCACAAAGATAATATTTCAATGACTTTGATAACATTTAAGACATTAAACTACAGGTATAAAACGCGTTTTAAAAAAAATGTTACAGAATTTTAGTGCGAACATCAATTAACGCGGCACATTAAATGGAGTCCCAAACAAACATCGGTCGCGACGAAATGCGTCTAGGGTAAAATACTACAAGAAAAATTAAATGCTACATATTAATTATATTAATGTAAAAAGCCACGCGAAAAATTGCTCCAAGTAAAAGATTCTATTGAAATTTTGTTAATTCGAGGTGAAATGCGATTCTGTGAATTGCTACAAGGAATTTATGATTTTGAGGTAAAGGACTAACAAACGCAGCCTACCTAGCTGGCGGTCCCGGACCCGCTTGCTCCTAAGGACAACGTATTTATGTAATGCCTAGGGTTAGGATTTTGGTGGCATATTATGGTTCTAGTATCCATGGAGTCGCTATTTCCTAATTATTATAATACATGTCACTTTGATTTTTAACATCAGTGTAGTATAATTAATTAATTTTGAAATATTAAAACACTGAAGGTCAACATCAAAGACCTTTCCTATTTATTATAATACATACCGTATTATAATAAATAGGAAATAGCGACTCCATGGATTGTAGAACCACGATTTGCTACCAAAAGTCCTTTCTCTAGTGATAAGTATTAAGTATTTTGTTCTTGAGTATTTGATGTTTTCTATACGCCGTCGACGACGACGCGTCTAGCCAAATTGTTAGTGACCCTGCCTACGAAGCTAGCGTCCTGGGTTTTATTCCCGGAATGGGTAAATATTTGTGTGATGAACTCGAGTTCTTTCCCAAGGCTTGGATGTTTTCTATACCTTTAAGTATTATTTCTCTATTACTATGTTTATCTTTGTCTACCAGGACAAGCCTAGAGCTACCAACTAGTTTGAGACTAGGTCAAATTTTTATTTATTTATGTCCAGTTATTGATTTATTTATGCTTTCTATGTATTTATCTGTATATGTTTATTGATTACGTGACTTTCCGCCATTATCTCGTAAGTCCCAATACCTATATTAGTAATATTGTAATAACACCCTTGTCGAATTAAAGTACATTACTACAGAGGCCGGGACAAAAGGGGTTGCCGGCCGAAGTTATAGATATAGGATATAGGTCTGAGGCGGGCAACCCCATATTTCCCGCCGAAGTATGTATAGTGCTTTTCTCAAACATAATTCATTAAAATAATTAAAACAAAAATTACAATGTCAAATAGGTACTAGGAGTGCATAAACATTAAAAGTAACCTACAGTGCTCAGTACGTCCGCCCGCCGGCCCGCTGGTGGCGCGCGCGGGGCTCGCCGCATCGTGCTAACCTCCTAATTACCTCTGCGCTCCTGGTACTTCAAATAAACATGCAAACGCTTTGTTGGATGCACGGCCTAGTAAATTAAAAAAAAAACAGCTATTTAGCCTTTTCATAAGCACAGCCACCATGGCCAAATTAAAATTTAAAAAAAAATACTTCCCTGCCTAGGCCTTCAATTTCGTATGAAATTCCTTTACAGTTCTCTCGAGTTGTTCCGTCGGAAACGTGGCACTTTGAAGCCTAAAATAACAAACATAACGCCGACATTACATAGCATGTTTGAGAAAATTATTATTATTATTTATGCGGGTGCATTTTATATTTGGCATCATGTCCTCAAGCGAGAACTTGAGGATTCAGGAGGTTAAACTTCAAAAATTAACAATCATAACGCGACATATTTAAAGAACCCAACACATGCTATTACATGTAGGTCTATTTTCTAATCCTTTATAATACCGAAGGACAACACTAATGACATCTACGACCTACATAGGCTTATCATTGATACAGTAGTAACAATACATAAAAGTAAAAAGGCAGTAAAATAGTACGATGTTCATTATGCTGATAATGCCTTTCGGTTCTTGAGGGCGGAATATGTAGTAATACTTTATAATTTTTGGTAAGCTATTTGTTATTGATCATTATAATGGTGTAGTATTTATATTAGTGTGTTAATATTGGATCATACTTCAGTAAATTAACAAGAAAATAAGATGATGCTTGTGGGATTTGGAGTGGTGATAGAACCTTGTGCAGGATTCCGCATGGCATCATACTCATAGTGAAAAATCATTCCATTTTAGTCCTTAGAATAACAGTCTTGAGAACGCATACGTCCTATGGGTCTTAAATCCCATAAACCATTAGGTGGCCAAAGTTCTCGTGTGCTCGCCTTTGCCATAAAAAACAATTTTACTCTGACGTGAATTCCCCAATCTTCATTTTTTCTAGTCGCATTTTCTTCGAACTGGATTTCTTCCAGTCGCAAATTTTTCACTTATAATTACGTCGATATAGGTAGGTAGGTACACGTTATCTTGTGATAGTTCTGCAGTAAACCCAAAGGGCCGAAGCACCCAGAAATAGGACCTCCGCGTTGGCGGAACACGTCGATACCATTAAATTGATTTCTGGAATAGGGAAAATGTGACAGGAAAATATCTGTCAGGGGAATAATACGACTGTGAAAATTCCTTGAAAATGGGAATAGAAATTCGGTTACTAAGAAATAACGATTCTACTTGCTCATGTTGTTTTTGTTCTACTCAAATGTGTCAGTACGATGTGTTGATACTAACTGAAACGTAAAAGTAAAAGTATTAGAGATTATCGTAGAATTGAGTCGTTCACGAACTGGTACTATCGATTCTCCAAGTTAAGAAATTGGACAAAGGCTTGATAATTGCATGGTTGCTCTTGATTTCGACACGGTTTGCCTCAAAACTTAGAAATTACTAGGGTATGAGGAAAAGTAGGAGGTTCTCCGCCGCGGGCCGGTGGTAGGTGTGGTGAAGACTTCAATAGAGGTGAATTGCAATTTGAGTTAGAGCTTTCCTACATTTTCAATATTGAAAGGTCTTGTGTCCAGTACGAGAAAGTGAGAGACGTATTTTATGTCTTATTTACATTGTGACAAGAGCGAAAAAGGTCTTTCAGTTTCCCTTACTGTACATCATTATGTAACAGAAACATTGGTATAAGTAAGTCTGATACTACTCGAAGAGAAATCCGGGACCTATCCACTCGACGTGAAAACAATATTATCCAAGAAGAAACTAGCTAAAACTACATAGTTTGATGTAATTGGTTTTTTTGCTGCCAAATAGGCAACTGTTTAAATTCCTGATGGATCCATCGATACATTGGGTAATACAAATTAAATTAATTAAAACACTTTAATAGTTATTATCTATACGTAAATGTAACACTTTACCTTTTATAAAGTATACTTGTTATAAAAAACCGGCCAAGTGCGAATTCAACTCGAGTGCGGAACGGGTTTAGAATTCTTATAGGTTTTCCTGTAATGTACAAGCATGAAGAAATGTTACTTTGTTTTTTTTTCATAAATTTAGAATCAGTAGTTTCAGAGTTAGCGGGCCCCGTGGTCAATTTTCGTTTTCTTTCATGAATAAAATCAAAACTATTTATTTTACAATAATCACATAAATATATATAAAATCTTCATTACAAGCGCTTTCATTTGATACAGTAAGTTATGAAACACTTTTTTTTTAAATTTCCTAATAATATGTCCCCCGAAGATGACACTTATTAAAAAAAATACTTTGTGACTCCAACGATAGATGTATTCAGTTTTCGCCCCTAGTTCTGAAGCCTGATGCATTTGGCGTTCGCTCGTTATCAATAATGTAAGTATCTATAGCATTGACGTAAGCTGTCAGACGGTCGCGTCGAGCGCCAACATTTTGTAAGTTTTCGAAAATTGTTTACGTCAGCGTTAAGAACTTGTCTAGCCTCACTGTTACGAGTAAATATGTGTCAATTATTTAGAGAAATTAATAAAAATAATTGATAGGCAGGCCCTCTATATTTTTTTTATGGCATAGAGAAGGCAAACGAGCACACAGGCCACCTGATGATAAGTGGAAACTATGACCAATAGACAGTCGCATTCACAAGACTGCATCCTAAAACTGCAAATGCGTTGCCAACCCTCAGGACTAAGATAGAATGCCTCTATGCTACTCATTACACCGGCTGTCTTACCCTCAAACCGGAACACAACAATGCGAACACTTCTGTTTGGCGGTAGATTAATGGGTAAGATAGTGGTAACGATCCGGAAAGACCCTGCACAAGGCCCTACCACTCTCTATATTTTACTAGGTTTTTACTCCTTTTGCATTTATAATTGTTTATGACTTTGCTGCCCTTACTGTCGAGATAATAAGAGCTATCATTATGTTAATAGTACGATAACAATAAGGGAAAAGACAAAGTGGAATATTCCCATGGTCTGTGAAAGGAACGCAAAAAACAAGTGGTTCCGACTGTAGGCGGATACAGCCGCTTCCAATCTTCTTTTGTGAAAGTGACCACTTTACCTACTCAAAGGGATCTGTCACAAGGTTTTGCAGCCATTTTAAACGGGTCAAACGCTTCGTTTAAAATGGGTTATCGTGTTTTATTTCGATGGCGGTTATAACCAGTGGGTTATTAATTTGTTTTCAGTGATGTTTACTTGTTTTTTGTTAATTGGAATATGCTGTGTTAGTAATTAATATTGACAGTAGCATAGATTGATTTTCTATAATGACCGCAAAATGTAACATCGATTACACGAGAATATTACTGGTAACAGAAAGTTCTTGGCACATTTCCTGCACTGCTCTGCCCTGCCCTGCTGTGCTAGACACCTGCACGAGGCAAGACATGCATGATGCCACTAACAATGCCGTCCGCATGCCAGAATACTGGTCAGCTCCTATTATTGTCTAACACGCCGTCGACATGCTAAGAAGGAGAAGAAGAACGGAAAGTGATTTTAGAATTATCGGAAACCACGACACGTGTCACAGGTCTACTTCATACACAACTCAATATATGCTTTGATCATTCCGGCATATCATAAAAACCAAAAAATTTGAAACAATGGTCCATATTCAGTTCAATACTTTAATGTTTGGTGTTTTTCGAGGAATTGGACGACTCGCATTCTTTTGGCATGTCATACTGTGTTGTTTCAGTGGCGATATGACCATGTGCAGGGCCCGTTTGAATTACTACCACCACCTTATAATTTAACCTACCACCAAGTAGCAGTGTAGACATTGATGTGTTCCAGTGTGACCCACTGGTGAAATGACTAACATAGACGCAATTCATCTTAGCCCTCAGCGTTAGTAACGCACTCGCTGTCTTTTCTGTCTCGTTATTCCAAAATTCTATAGATCCCGGTACCGGTACATAAACGCCTGTAGCAATTTTCAATATTACAAAAATAACTTAAAATAAAATTGAGTTCGATGCAATGACATTCGATGAAACGCAAGAGTTGTTGTTGAGCGCGAAAAGTTCTTGAGTGGAGACCACGACCTGGCAAGCGCAGCGTGAGACGACCGCCTGCACGATGGACATATGACCCAATAAAGGTGGTAGGATTAAGTGGGTGGATGCCGCATTGGATCGCTTTCGCTGGAAATCAAAGAGGGAGGGAGGGACCTATTTTCAGTGGACGACTAGGAGTTGAAATGATGAATGATGAGCGCGAGCACTTGTTTCTGAGTCTTGGATGATTTCTATATACAGCCCTGGCCAAAGGTGTTGAGCACCCATGCCATATTTGTCACCATTCATATAACAGACAAACTTTAAAAGGTGAACTTTTATCTTTTATTGTAGAAAGTTAAACATCTATTTTTTTTTATGTCATAGAGATGGCAAACCAGCACACAGGCCACCTGATGGTAAGTGGAAACTGTGACCCATAGACATTCGCATTCACAAGACTGCAAGCCTAGGACTGCAAATGCGTTGCCAACCCTGAGGACTAAGATGGAATGCCTCTATGCTAGTCATTACACCGGCTGCCTTATCCCCAAACCGGAACACAGCAATGCGAACACTGTTGTTTGGCGGTAGGTTAATGGATAAGATGGTGGTAGCGATCCGGACCGACCCTGCACAAGGTCCTACCACCCGCAAATATTAGAGATTAGTCTGACGACGCGCTGGCCTAGTTGGTAGTGACCCTGCCTACGAAGCTAGCGGTCCTGGGTTCAAATCCCGGTAAGGGCAGATATTTGTGTGATGAGCGCGGATATTTGTTCCCGAGTCATGGATGTTGTCTATGTATTTAAGTATATATTTCTCTATATAAGTATTTATATCGTTGTCTAGTACCCATAGTACAAGCCTAGAGCTTAGTTTGGGACTAGGTCAATTGGTGTGACATTGTCCCCTGATATTTATTTATTTATTATTTATTTATTTAGTAACTTTAAGGGAACTTTCGTGAATAAAATTGGAATTAATCATTTTATTGTAAAACCCGACGTTTTCTAGGTTCAGTTTTCTCATGGACATAAAATATATAAATAAATTGAAAAATTATACTTTATTTATAAGTTACTACTACAAGCCTAGAGTTTAGTTATAAACTGATGATTTTCCAGAGATATACCTACGGATTTAATCTAGGTTCGTCGCAGAACGAGTTGGAACTAAGTCGCACCGCCGGGGCACATCCCTGGAACTTGTATGAGATATTACACTTTCAACATACCTCGGTAATATACCGAGTGAGATTTAGGGGTGGCTCTCTTCCGCAAGCGGAAACGTAGCCTTATTATTATTCAAATTCAGAATCATGTACCTACTTCAAACAAATTTTAGCAACTGTTTTTGCAAACTCAATCTTTGGCAGGTTGAACCACTTTCGTCAATGCGTTTAACCGGTTGCCAAATGTTTTACTTAAGCAAAGAATGGTTGGTCGAAAAAAGATTAACATACTTTTGATACAGCTAATTATTTTAAGTCAAATGTATTATTTCAAATAATCCATGAAATGCCGCGGTCGCGGCGGGTGAGTGTCAGATTGCTTTTTACAGAATTTTGCCACCACGTATATGCTTGCATACGCAGTTAAAAAAATAAGTAGAATGACTTAGCCCAATTGGAAAATATACCTTTGAAGTAAAATGTCTTATTACAAAACATTATCTATTCAATAGACCCGCATATAATGGTGACCCCTTTCTTCATAGCTAATATTTCTTGAACGGCTCGGCTGATTTGCACAAAACTTAGCGGAGAACCATTGTACTTCCACTAGTTTTAAAAAAAACCTCAGTCACATATTAAACTTAAAGCACCCTTTTTTTATTTGTCGGAGGTTAAAAAATTAAACCGCCGTAACTCCTGCCACACCCCCGATCTAAGGTCATGACCCAAATCCAACTGCAGTGGCACTTCCGACGTTTATCTTCCGACCTGTGTAACTCCTCTTACAAAACATCGTCGTTCACTTCGTCGCGGATTTTGCCTCACAATCATAATTTGACCCTTGAGCCTGTAACGTGCTGCTTTAGTAACTCACTCGTACCGACAAATGATGTGCAATTTATACGCACCGAGAACGGATTAAGTCAATAACTGGTAGCGGTTCATGAACAAATTCACAGATGTGTCGCTCATTACGCGCTCGGTCTAAGAAAGAGGTTACACGATCAGTATTTCATCAATTCACTCAGTGAGTCTGGTCAAACTTTGACTGACGCCAGAATGATGGATGATTTGAACGGTAACACGATCAATCAAAGACCAACATCAGACTAATAAAATGAACACTGGTCGCTATTAGAAGGAGGTTACACGCTCAGTATTTCGTTAGTTTGGTTCGTCAGTCGTGTTAAAATTACCGGAGAATGATCATCTCTAACCCATGCACTGACAGACTGATGGTCCGGACTAATGAAAATTTAATATTTTGTCTCGCATGACGCGTCTGGCTCCATTTTGTCGTGAACGGGGACTGACGCGAGAATGATACGAGTGGGTTACGGTTCACTAATGTTATACCCAATCATCATTTTACAAACTTTCATTTCGCTAAGAGGTACTTACTTCCCGCCGCATTATTTTAAAATTTCGTGTGGTCAAAAGTCTAACCTAACCTTACTTATTTAATAAGCCAATGTAAGCTTTAATATGTAATGGTTTAAGCACAAACACGTTATAGCTAATTGAAAGTTTTTAAATTGACATACGTTGTCTAATGATGATTTGGTAAAAAGTCAGGATACCGTGGGTTACACCATCAGTTTCCCATCAGTACTTCATCAATTTAAAATAGTTATTTTCATAATCGTGTTATAATAGAGAGCTTTTTAGTCGAGTACCGTGTTTAGGCCACGAAGCTTGCTGAGTGGCCTAAGCAAGGTACGAGATTAAAAAGCTTGATTATGACACTATTGTGAACAATACTTTTTGTACGAGTTCATTAAAATTAATAATTTAAGTCATTAATACAATCACCACCACATCGACGTCCGTAATTGTTGCAGTACTGTGCTGTTCTATTGGCTAAAAACTAGCCAATCACAAACCGTAGTTTTTTTAATTTTTTTATGCCCTGGATACAGAAGCAGGTTTAAATAGATTTTTGACAGATGACGCGACGCTGCTACGTTCCGAAACGCCATAGATTGGCAATTTTGTATCGGATCGAGTCTCCTTAAATAAGGACACATATTATTGAAATACGAAGTTCTATTTTCAAATTTTTTTCAGTTGTCTTGAGCGTATCGAAATGGTTATTTCGGTTGTTTCGGAAGTGTCAACGATGAAAAGAGTGACGTTGCAGTATTCTCTATGAAATCTTAATACACAGATTTTAATCGACGAGTACAAAAAATATATTTAATTCAGGACCATCAGTACGAAAGTCCATGGGTTAGACGATCATTCTCCGGTAATTTTGACCAGATAATGGACTGAACTGATGAAATACTCACCTTGTTACCTCCCTCTAAGATCAACTGGTCAGGTCATTACTGCGTGTGGCTAAAATTATTACACACCGATAAGTTTGAGGTTTAATGGTGGATACTGCGAGGTTCAATAGAGGAGGTCAAAAGTTCTTAAGATACCTAACTGATCGCACAATCAGTTAACACCACAGCGGAAGAGTTTGGGTCAGCACTTGGATTTCCTTACATTTTATTGCCATTTTAGATGTTTTTCTGAACATGCTCAATTCCGGCGTTAACCGCAGATTCATTCAGTTGGGTATCCTAGGCACTCACATCATCAGATTTCACTAAAAGCATTCCCTGGTCAGGAACCAAGGCTTCGAAATAGCCTCTTTATTATGAAAAATGCACTCTGACCAGTTATTTTTGCTTCTGAGTGTATATCCTCTAATATTCCTTTGATCGCTTCTTTCAAGATTGCGATTGCTGTGACGCTAATTAAAAGCTAATTTTAAATGAAGAGGCTGAAGAATAGTTAGTGAAGATCGTAGATACTTTTCGCTGGGTAGTGCTTAAGCCGCACGAGACGAAAGATATGACGGATTAATTGGCATAAATCTTGCTTTATTCTAGTGCCTACATCATAACTTTAGAAAGGACATAAGAAACAAAGGAAACTAAGCCCTAAGGAATGTCACCTTAAATATTTACCCTTGAAATATCGAAACTCACTTCATAATAACGTTTCACTTCGCCCAATTTTCATTTCATCGACGGGCATTTCCACGCGCAGGAGTTTTATTTTTTTATGGTCATAAGTCTAATCTAACCTAACCTACCTAACGAATGCTCAAGGTAACCTGAAAACTATAAAGTTTCAACAGAAATTAGTATTCGATGAAATTAAATTCGGTGAAATGACACTTTCGATGAGACGTTTGTCGATATTTCAAGGGAGATCCCCTTTAGTGATACTATTTTTAATACAGTTGCTGTAAAGGTGCAGTACGTATTTTAGCTGTAATTTTCGCCAAAAAAATTACATACTCGTACCTCTCGTTGGTACTCCACTTGGCCGTCATCTATCAACTGTTTAGTTAGACCTCCTTTTTTTTTTTCAATATGTGAGAGACTTTTGACTGATTTTTGACAAATACTTCCAAAACAGAAGTGTCGCCATCTTCGATTATCCAACTATTATATTTTACGCAAAGTCAGCTTATTCTAAGCTCAAATTGCAATATTGCAACGAACTGTGGAGGTAGATATTTTTTTCAAAATGAGTTGAAGTCTTAAAGTTTCTAAAATATAAGTATCCTATAAAATGCACCCCTGGTAGGCACGAGGCTAATGTTAAACGTTCGTGACGTCACAGTGCATATTGACTCGTTCTGTCTAATCGATGTCCAATTTGCAGTTTAAAATGCTTTTATCATCCGTATTTCTCGGCCGAATTTTATTTTAATTTCACCTTTGTTGATCTCTTTAACGGTATTTTCATATTTTGTTGAGAAATGCGATTTAAAAGACCCATCCACATCCCTATTGTTAAGTCTCGAGTCAAATTACACTCGATGTTGTTTCTTCAACGATAAGAAATGTTCCTCAACAGAGTAACCTCCTGGAGGAATGTTTTGGCACCGCCGCCATTTAGTTCGCAATGTGCCACCGCATGTTTTGTCAAGATGAAGCTTTGTCACACGTACGTGACCACATTTTGTTTAAAATTGGGCATGTTGGAAGCAGGAAGAACGTGAGTGCACTTGTTTGAGACGGTCTGGGATAGAGATGAAATAGTAAGTTAAACTCGTATTTATTTATAAGCTTCAATGCATGTTGGTTCAAAATATCGCTGCCCCAATATTCTATGTTGCACTTTTACCAACTTGAAATTTGAAGTTTGTCAGAGTGACGCTAGGTCTAATTGAAGAACCCCGACAGTGTAACATAGAACCCTTTAATATTGGGGCAGTGATACGTATTAATTATAATGTTAACAGTGGCTCAACTCGGTACTCACATAAATTTACAATATAATTACAATACAATTTAGCTGATCTGATTCATACGTTTTTAAAAATAGAAAACTAGTTTCACCGGAGAGGTTTTTGCAAATCAGTTGGCCAGTTTTTTCAGGGTTATGACCCAAAAAAATAAATGGAAACAACGGGCTCCCCATTATGATACATTACTTAACAGAAAAACACAACAATCAGAATAACAGTTCCATCGCGCCATTTGCTTCAATTACCTCGAGTTGGGAAAACAACTGTGATACTGGGCTGTTGTCCGTTGGCCGAATTTACAGCTGACTAGCGACGGTTTTGGGCCGATAAACCTTCTAATTCTACCGGTAAACCATAATATACAGAAGAGTTAGTTTATTTATGTCTAATGCATAATTATCATCAAATTAGTGAAAACAATAAAAATACCAATTACGTCCACATAACAGGGTCAACCTTATTATCGTATTAAAATTAATTGTCCACATTGTAACTTAGTTTTTCTTTTTTATACTTTATACTGACTTATTATTATTCTCCCAATATAAATATTGGTTTGACGTTAAAGCTAGAAGATACAAAATTGATCACTAGCTTATGATAATTTCGGTGTAATGACTAGCACACTGGCATTCCATCTTAGTCCTCACGGTTGGCAACGAATTTGCAGTCTTAGGCTTGCAGTCTTGTGAATGCGAATGTCTATGGTTCACAGTTTCAACTTACCATCAGGTGAACTATGTACCCGTTTGAATTTTATATGCCATAAAAGATAAACTTCACTTAACCTGACCTTTATTAACAAAAACCAAAGCTTTTCTTAACCATAGGATAAAGCTTGAATGCAACCAATTACCAATATATATCTTATAACACTTATTAAAATGTGTTGTAGTAGCCGTAACATTCTTCGATTTCACGTCTTGTTAGAGGTCTGGATCAAGTTCCTTTATTTCACCTAACAACAAAGTTACGTGTGGTTTATGATGTTTCGCGGTTGTAAGCGCTTGTTAGGTTACGAAGCGTAACTCGATGCACCGGGGAACCTAATCAACTAAAAGCGTTGAATTTTGCACTTGTGTCGTTGTTAACGTATTGCGATCGGAATATATGGCTTTAGAAGCAATTAAAGCATTGCTGATTAATTGATTCCAGAAAATTGTTAACCACCACAAACACGACTGTAACCGTAAATAATATTAGTTTTAATATGTTTGCTTTCGTTTGCATAATGCAACTAGTTTAGGTCCACTGGCTACCCAGAAGAAGTCAAGTTACCGAGAATATTTAACGACTCTCTATATGAATAGTGACCTTACTCGTCTTTAGCTTTAGATTGAGTAAACCGGGTAATTCTGGGCTGTATAGTATCTCAACTGCTGAAAACCGCTGAGAAGGTATAAACTTTATATCAAGCCTTGTTTTTTCAGTGCATGCAATTAAATTTTGTTAAAAAGGAGGAAGCAGTACACTAATTAGTAACGGTGTCCCACAAGGTCCGTGCTTGGGTCCATGTTAGTGATTTATTTATTTATTGAACAAGAACGGATTACACCAATTACACTTGATGTAACTATGTTATTTGTGTGATAAGCGTGAGTATTTGTGTTAGATATTTTATATGTATTTAAGTGTGTATTTCTCTATACATATAGTTATGTTTCTCGTTGTCTAGTACCCATAGTACAAGCCTAGAGCTTAGTTTGGGATTAGGTAAATTTGTATCTGACTCTCAATTAGGACAGTAATGTTGGCAGTTGCAGACCGTTCTACGTCGCCTACTTCTACTACCACCCTACTACAGTCCCAATTATTTGAGTACAATACCTCACAAATCAGCAATTTTGCCTAAATATTATTTCTTTAGTGGTGGCAGAACATTGTGCAGAGCCCGTCTAGATCACTACCAATATCTTATCTTTCAACCTGCCAAACAGCACTGTTTGCATTGTTGTGTTCCGGTGTGGGGAATAAGATCACCGGTGAAATTACTAGCATGTAGATATTCCATCTTAGTCCTCAGGGTTGGCAACACATTTGCAGTATTAAGATTGTAGTCTTGACAATGCAAATCTCTACGGGTCTCAGATCCCACTAACCGTCAGGATCTGATGCCACCTGGTGGCTTGTATGCCCGTTTGCCTTCTCTATCACATAAAAAAAAAAACTTATTCGCACCTCACCTGCACTGTAGGTAAATAGTACATTTATGTTAGCAAACTCTAATAAAAAAGTTGGTCAGGGAGGACATCAGATCTCTAGGACATAATTAATCAAGTCTCTGCTAAGAACCGTTGTTTACTCCAAGTACAGTCTAGTTCGTAAATGTAAGTACGTTTGTAAAGCCTTAAAAACATCTTAAAAGGAAATATTTAGGTACACTGTTTTTGCACTGAAGCGACAAAGAAACTTCTTGGTCAAAGTTTTTAACTTACACGTATTCGTCATCAATTAGTTTGAAATGTGCGGTATTCTTACATTTATATTAAAATAAGTGGCCGTGTAAAAATAAATCTATCAGCTACATTCGTTTTGATCGAAGTTTCTTCAAGGATTTTGTTTTCGTAGTTAGTTATCATGAATATGACTTTTTAAACAAATACAATACTGTTAAGCAGCAATATTTATATATAATACTTAGCTGTTCCCATGCCCACTTCGTTGGGCAATTATCTTTTGAGTTTATAATGTAGCCTATAATACTCACAAATAACATGGCTTTAATAGAATTTTCAAAATCGGTTCAGTAGATCCAGAGATTACCCCTTACAAGGTCACAAGCTTTATTAGTATAGATATTTGTATAAACCTTCTCGAACACGGCTATTACGATTTCGACTAAATTTGCAAATTGGGTTCACGGGGGCTAGGATCTGTCAAGTTTGTTTTCAACCCGAACGAAGATCGATGTCAAAAGTATAGAATATATAGAACTCTTTACAAAGAACAAAATATTGCTCGTATTGTTTCTTAACATCTATGTACTTAAATAACTAGCAGTTTGTGCCAGCCATCGCTTAGGTGAAGTTTTTCTTTCATACATAGCTTGTCCTGATAATAACAAACACAACAAATAAAATCAGCAAAATCGGTCGAGCCATTTTCAGGTAATACTCCCTTATACATGCGGCAATAGTTTATGCATTGATAACAATAATATTTATGTATTGAACTCGACTGTACCATTTGTTAGTGAGGTTGACTGTACTATATTTCTTGCCTAATGAAATAAGGGAGCGATCGGCAAAGATGAGATTGCCCCGGCTGTTACTCCGACAACATATTTCATAACTTTGTAGAAAGCAACGAATATGCCAGTTATACTACGTAGGTATTATTTGTTAGGGCAGTAAAGCTTTCTTAGTCACCCAGAAATCGATACGCGTTTCACATTTTAGTCATGTCTGAATTCCGCTGTTTTGGTTATTCAACTTCTTATACCTATTACTTTAAACAACATTACATTTCATTGGTACCTAGAATCGTAATTTTTTGAAAAAGGAATCTCTAACGATCGTCTTCTATTCTATCTCACCTGCAAGCAAGTCATGATGAGGCTGAACATGAAGTTTATAATCGGTATTCTAGGGAATCTGGGGCTCTATTCTTCTCTGTAAAACCATGTTGCTTTTTACATGTTTTCGTATTACTCGGCACCATTACGGTGAACCAAATAAGGGCTATTGTAACGTTTACGATACTATAACGCGTCAAAACCAATATGCATATTAGCAAGTACAATATGGACCTCCTGTTCTGTTGTTTGTTTCTCTTTTGTTCTGCCTCTAAATGGTTTCACTCTTACACCAACATATTATAAGCAGCAATATCACAATTACAACTGCCAGTAATATCATGAGAATACTAAGACCTCTGTTGATCAAATTTGTCTGAATCAGTTTTGTTGGCAACTACTTCTACTAAAAAGCGCAAGAGATTTTGCTATAACATTGCATATTTATGCAAGAGCCACAGTAATTGATTAAAAGCATTATGGTTCTAAGTATCTTGCAATGATGACTCGGCAACGTAAGCCACTTAGGTTCTCAAAGAAACAAGGGAAGTAGTAAGAAACTATTATTTTGTCGTTTATTTACCCATAAATCCTGGGCGATTGATCTGTCTTTCCACCCTCAGATAACGAGAAATCGGTATCAAGTTTGATGGATGAGCGTGTTCCACTGTGGTATTCTCTGTCGAAACTATAATATAGCTTTGCACTTTCATATTTTCATATGGAAGTGCAAAGCTTTATCGTTTGTGTTTTTATGTGTTTACTTTGGTAGCGTTTTTATTTAACCAACTAGTTTGACAACTAGTTTTTTATAAAGTATTGCCTTTTTAAAATTTATATTTTTTTAGTTCTTTTTGTATGTAAGTAGATGATTTAATTCGTTATGAGGCAATGCTAATGTTTGCATCATGAATATTTCTAGGTAACTTTATACAAAAATGCTAAAATTACGGAAGAACTTAAGACGACCAATCCAAAAAATCGATGCAATTACACATCGTTACACAAAAATATGCAAACACATGAAAAAAAATAAAAACTTGTTTTTTTATGTCATTTTTGATTTTATTTGATGTGTTGCAGTGGTTGTTATCAAATAAATTATGTGATTTTGAGTTTTACTTTGAACGGTATCTTTGTCTACCTGATGATACACAAAGAAAGCAGCCCTCAAGTGATTTGTCATAATATTTACTTTGAATGCTAAGCTCTGCGATTATTGTATTAACAGATCTCATTATTCGTTCATGGCACAAACTGTGTCTCACTTGACCTTAATGTCACCAATAAACCAATACATATTGACCCTTCAACCAGTAGCAATATTATTTAAATTAATATCTTCACTTTTATCCCCAATTTCAAACCACTGCTTCATGTTAAGGGGTATAAGGAAGTCGATATATAATTTGCGAAGGAGAATACCTCAGGCGTCTAACTGATTTGAAAGAACTAGTAAAGAATGAACACGCGATTTCGTATCGGTAAACTAACGTCCTTTTAGTAATTTTGCTTGATAGGCGAGTTAAAGGTAGGTTATTGTATAGGTTAATTCATATGTTTTGTGATATTTACGAACTAGAACATTTTCGGATGTTTTGTCAACAAGTTGTTTTTATGAAGTAAATACGAGTAGTTGGAATTATTGAATACCTTCAGAATAGCTTGCTTTAGTAAAGTATTCTGAACTGAATATTGAGAGAGAGAAATGACATGCGTCACGTTTTCAACGCATACCATCCACACCGAAGTCCGTCCAAGAGTCATGTCAACGTTTTGAGCACCGGTGTAGTCAATCTTTTATTAAATTTTTGCTTTCAACTAATTATCTTTGGCCTATCAAATTAATAAACGGTCACAGAACAAACATGCGATAACAGCTCAAAACCCAGGCATTTCTCCACGACCTAATGCGACCTACATAGAATTCGTCAAGGTCACAAAGTAGGTATTTTCTACCCCAAGTGCTTGACCTCGTCGGTACACTCAGGCGAATTAAGGGCTTTGCTGGTGTCGCGAATCGAATGGAGTGGACTTATTAGGGATTCTGCAAGAGTCATAAAGATGCTTTAGCGAGTAGAGATTTAGAGGGATTTCTTTACATACTGTCTTTATTTTATTTCCTACTAGCTTTTGCGTAAAACTCGTCTATCGATGTTACTTAGGAAACATTTGAGTTTTCTGGAATGAAAAGTACCCTTTGTCCGTCTCCGAGCTATTTACTATCTCTGTACCTTTCACATCGATTGGATGAGCCGTGAAACCGTGCAGAAGGGACCAACAAACAAACACACTTGCATATTTATAATATTAGTAACAGGCATTAGAAGAATCAGGGATAGAATAGATCTACTTAGCCAACCTAAATGGTTTTGAAATGTTATCGTATTGTTTTGAATTTGGCCACCATTAAAATAATATTAGGGGATTGAGATGGGCCTTGTGTGAAGTTGTGTGCCACTTGCTGATATTTTTTAGCAGCCCTTTGTTTAGTCCAGTAATTTACAGATGCTTTGGGCAGTGAGGAGGTATGTCGCCTTAGGTTGATACTTCTGTAGCACATTAGTAGCCAGCATGATCAGAGGATGTGCATTGCTGTCTCCTCTGTCTCCTGACAGAACCTGGATGCTATTTACTTTCCTTGAAATCCTTAATTTCTAACTTATATCTGTTTTTAGATATAGAAGCGTTATCTTACAATAATATGAAAGTTTTTGAACAAGGTGTTACAGCGGTTCAGTAACTGAGGCAGTAATACGAATAATAATATAATCAGTATAATTAGCTAAAGCTCCGAATAATAGTCAGTATTACCTACGCCACATGTTATACTTTACTTTGTATCACCGATTAGGTTGCTTTTCCATTCTTAATGAATAATTCATAGTAAACATACGGCCGCTAATTGCGGTAGCGAATGAGTTGGAACATTGGTAACATAATGCTAATTTTGTAATGTCTTGTGAAATTAAAAAAATATTTCAGTAAAACAGGGCAGGGGAAATATTCACAGTTAAATAACTAAATGTCACAAATATTATAAATGCAAAAGTTTGTGTGTGTGCGTAAGTTTGTAACGCCTTCACGTTACAACGGCTTGACGGATCTTGATAAATTTTGGAATGGTGATAGCTTTTTTTAAAGTTCCCGAGGTTATCGGTAATCGAAATCCCCGCAACATGGGGTGGCCGAATACTCGTAACTAATTCTATGTGGATGAAGTCGCGGGCAGAAGCTAGTAAATCGTAGGTTTTCAATATGACCATCATCGTTTCAGTTGAAGGACGTCCAGGTGAATGCTGGACATAACCCTCCCCTAAGGTTTGCCACCGGAGAGCTTATTGCCAGTCCGAAGGCACTACATACAAAATGAAAACTATTGTTCCACTTTGAAGCCAATTGCGATAGCGATTGTGTTAGGCAATAGCGACGCAGGACCGGCACGGCACGGCTTGCATCCATCGTTTTGCCGCAACCTCAGCCACACGCATCGGCGATCCACCTTAGGTATTATATTCTTTTAAAAACTGCTCTCTGTCGAGCGGTCGATCGAGTAACTGAAGTCATACAAGCTAGTACCTTAGTGGTGGTAGGACCTTGTGCAGGGTCCGTCCGGATCGCTACCACCATCCCATCCATTAACCCACCGCCAAGCAGCAGTGTTCGTATTGCTGTGTTCCGGTGTGGGGATAAGGCAACCGGTGAAATTAGTAGAGGCATTCCATCTCAGGCTCAGGGTTGGCAATGCATTTGAAACTTTAGGTTGTAGTGTTGAGATTTCAAATGTCTATGGGTCTCAGCTCCCATCACCATCAGAAGGCCTAAGTGCTCGCGTGCCTTCTAAACAAAGCTGTTTAACTCGACGTGTTAGCGGGTAAAAATGTGGTGGTTATAACGCTCTGACGAGGTCAATCAAATTTGTCACTTTTACGATGGGAGATGATTGTATTTTAAACCGACTTCAAAAAAAAGAGGTTCTCAATTCGTCGAGTTTATTTTTTATTATGTTAACCGATTTTTCGAAGACTACTGAACCGATTTGAAAAAATGTTTTTTTGTTTGAATAGGTATACTTACTAGTTGGTCCCATTAGCAACATGTCAGGATCTGATGATGGGATCTTGGAGAAATGACAAATATTATATGCACACCTATAGCGATTACGGAACTCGTGCATTTGCTTTAAAAAGTACTATATGGTGAAGTGGAACTGATGATGAAGACCACAGATGACCACCGGAACTCCTTAACGGCGCCTATTTGAAGGGTGGCGATAATATATCTTGATTAAGGTAGTTGAGCGACTATGACGAAGCACATGTAATTGTTTAAATATGACTATGACTTTCCGGCGGCGTTGCTTACGGCGAGCTTGAAATATTCTAAGTTTCTCATTCATTGAGAAGTGGGACTAAATAGCGGCATAAATAGGATTACTAAAAAGTATATAATATAATAAAACTTTAAAGAAACAAACACCTGCCTTAAAAATACAAATAAGAACTTAAATTAAAAATAACTTCTTATAGAATGGTAGGTACGTCATAAGAAGTTATTTTTATTTAAGTTATACGTAGATGTAATTCAGTTTTCAAAAAAAATCTTGTCGATGTAGTTCAAGATTCTATTTTTCCGGTTTGACGTAGTGACAGTGAATTAGTGGTGACCTTCTGCAGGGTCTGTCAGGTCTGCTACCATCTTACCCTTAAACCTGCCACTACACAACAGCATTCGCATTGTTCTGTTCTGATGCAAGGTGACCGAAGGTGAAATAATTAGCATAGAGGCATTCCATCTAAGTCCTCAGTGTCGATGTTCAGATTGTCATCGTAACATTGCTTATGTATATTTGCCTTCTCCATGCATAAAAAAACGTATTTCTACTAACGAAGAACATCTTAATTAAGATTGACCTTATTTTGTTAGTAGAAAGCCTCTCGAAATATAAAAAAAGCCATTTCTGTCCTTATTACATGCAAAAAGAAGAAGCAAGCAATTTAATTCAGAGGATATTATGCAAAAACATCGCGGATGATTGTGGGCGATCAGCGGCCCTGCTGATCTGGCTGCGGACGGAGTGGCGGCCGGAGCGGAAGCTCGGGCGGGAGCGGGAGCGGGAACTGATAAGTAATGACCGCATTGAAATATACATTTTTAAGGACAGAATTTGACTCAAAGCCATTAAAAGGGCTTATATTATCAATAAGGTGTTCATTGCTAAAATTTTAAAGTGACAGGGCTGTCAATGGGTAGGTAAATCCTATCACTTGTATTTGGGCAGGTTGTAATCGTAAATTCCCAACGTTATTGCCAAAAATACAGTTATAATGCATTTTTTCTGTACAGCAGTGTTATGGCGTATGATTTATTATTAGAATGTGGTGGTTAGTATGTGTAACTTTTATGTCATCATAAACAAAAAATACGCTTCAAAAATCGGTCGGAAGTAAAAGCTTTGAAAGGTTTAGAAAAGGAGGTTATTAACAAATATAATCATAAAGATAAAGATTGACATTTTATTGCACCTACTTACTTTTTGATTTGTTTTACCTTTAAACATTAAGTTAGTTTATACACTATCTTAATTTTGTGCAATAAATTGTTTAAATAAACTCGTGCTCCTTACGCGGCTTAAAAAGAGTATTCACTGAAGGGCAGCAACTTCGCCATATCCCTGGCATTGCTGGTGTTTATGCTGACGGTGACCACCATCAGGTGGCCGGTCTGCTCGTTTGCCTTTTACTGCTATATAAAAAAAAATACATACACTCTAACAAACGGGCAATCCTAAAAAGTACAATGTTTCCGCGCCCGCTCCGCTTGTCCCTGCACCATCTTCCTTAAATATCATTAATTCAGTTCCACGGTACAGCCTATTACCTACGTTACGGCACATCCACTGTTTCGCCGACATTAGGATAATGACGCCATAGCCCGGAATAGGGGATTTGGGTGATAATGGCGCACTTTTGAATTACAATTTCAACTATTATATAGGTTTCTTTCGGTACGGGTGGAAATTATTATGTGAATTTTAATAAATGCAAATGCATAGGTTAGGTGTTAGCTATATGTAGGTACTAATAGGTAAGTTATTACATGTTATGTTTTGTAACAAAAAAGTGTGCGAAATTTCTTCCATATCACAAAATATTTAATTCAATTATATTATTTGCTTACATTAAACTCCAACTGTTTATTTTTAATAATTCTACAATTTGTACCGTCTTTGTTTACTGTGCAATAAAAAATATAAGGACAAATATTTAAGTTATTTAGTTAGCTTAACTTAAGGTAGGTATTTTTCTGGAACTTTTATACATCAATTAGCAGTCTATTGTTTTGGATCGGTTGGTTAAACAATTTAAAAAAAACATGAAAAAGTACCCTTTTACACTTTATTATTGAATTAAAGTGCAAATATGTAAACATATCTTTGACATTGACTGTACAGAAATACAGACTCTTTGTCGTTACTTGATGATGAGAAGGTTTAAAGCTGGGGTCCTACTGAAAAAGGTTATAAGTCGACTCAACTTGCACTAAGAAAGGGTATATACATAAATGGAGTATACTGGACTTGAACCCTTTTTCACTTGAGTTTCAAGAGAGTTATACCCTTTTTCACTAGGATTTCTTCTGACCCCTTCAAATTACCCACCTACATACTAACCTTTTGACCTTATTATAACGTAAACATCTTTGTCCTTGTAAAAAAACAGGGTCGCCGTGAAAAATTATGCAATGGGCCATAAAACTCCACCAAAAATATTAAACGAACCGGCGTGGTAAAGTACCGAATATTTATACATGTAAATAAGCACCACTTAACTCCAATGTCCTATAAAATAAAGTCCTAAATCGAGTGTCACTCCATTTCGCAGCCGCAATGTGAAAATGGTTTGTTGTTTATCATTTATTCAGCATGTTGTCATACGACACACGAGCGTTTTGGACATTAAAATGTTACTTATTTGTTTTCGCAGGGCTTGAGGTGACACTGACACAGTTTTAGCGGTTTAAGAATCCCGTATTTCCTTATTTATTTTTATTTTACAATAATCGAGTTAGTATAAGATAGCATAAAATTATCTTGTAGCCTGTAGTAACTTTCCTAAAATTTGATTTACACTAAATATCTCTTTTATCAAAATTTTAAATCTGAATAGCCAATCACTATTTAACACTGGCAGTTTTACTAAAAAAACAGAACACGTTGCGCTTCCAATTTCAAAAAGCCAAGTGTTCTCTACTCGAGTGCGCTAAGCAGAATTGAACAAAACGCCCCAACAGCTCTTTACGTGTAACGACGCATTCAAACTCTATGCAACTTGAAACACGCCCCGCGTTGTGCTTTTCAAACTCATTAACGTTAGAGCATCTGAAAAACCGTTCATAGAATGGAACGATTAGTTGTCTTTGTCTGTTTTTAATTTGGAACGCTAATAACGGCAATGTGTAATGCAATTATGGTGTTGCTGTTATTTTGCTGTTTGTGTTTTGTTTTGTAGCTAATAAGAGAAAAAAAACTATGCTTCTGACAGGTTTTCATGTTTCATTATTACAGATTATAGACATGATAAAATGGATAATCGAGGAGCGACATAGGTTACTAAAAATTGATAGAAACAGCACAACAAAAAGTGCTAACATTCAAATGGCTACCTACTCGGTAAAGCTGTACAAGTATATACCAAAATTGTTATACTCAATACTCAACTGTTTGTTTTGATAATTACAAGTATGTCGGCAATGTTCGTGAAATACCTACGTTATGTACTTTAATGTTGGCATACGATTTACAGTCTCGGAGTTCCAAATCCGTGGACCTCAGATCTCACTTACCATTAGGTATCCTATAGTGTTATTGGCCTTAAACTGCTTCTTGACGAACGTTCTATTGAGCGAGTGAAGTAGTTCTAGCTACTTTTAACTACCTAATTGAGAATGCAAGCCCTGTCATATGGTTAATAATATGTCCCCCGAGTTGTACAGTGAATTGTGAGCCCTGGAGCGCCGGCGATTTTCGACTTTGGTACATTTATTATGGGACGTGCGGCAATGATGCACCCTTACCAGTTAGCTGCAAGAGATGTACCTAATTACCACGACATTCAAGTCTATTCTTAAAGCAACAAAAAAGGCAGACCCATTACTTACCTAATTTCGCGATAATTGCCAGTTTAGCTATCGTCTTTGTGGCCGATGACCGTGACGTCATCGGCCGGCAGACCGCGTAGGGCGCACCCTGGTGACCTTAGGGGTAGGGGTTCTAAGTTATAGGAGGCAGCGGGTTGTTATTAAGTTAGGGGATATAAAGACGGTCGGTTTGAGTCTGTCATGTCCTTTATCCTGCCCAAGAACTAGTAACAAAGACACATCGTAGGCAGAAGCTAGTACGGCTTCCCCATTTCAAAACGTAGTAAGTCTCACAAACCCAATTTTGTTATTTTTGCATTAATTGCGGTTTTTAGCAAGTCCCTACCAGATGCAAAATCATTTAGATCTCACTCAGGTTCACATTTACGAGTACCCCGAGACCTAAAGTGCACAAAAAACGGGCTGGTCCATTTCAAAACCTAGTATGACATGCACTTACTAGGTTTTGAAAAAAGCGCAACGGTCCCAACACGACCACAGCTTTGTGCTGAATTGAAACTTTTCTGAAGACAAACGCATAAATGCACGATATATATTTCTGTAACATTTTTCTTTTCTTAATTGACAAATAAAAGTGATTTTTCTCCCACATGCTCGGAAATGTTAACCTTACTGTTGTAAAATCAGCCCGCGAAGTACCGAGTTCCAGGCCCAGGCAAAGTTTATAAAAAAGTTATTGTTTACCAGCGGCAGCGGCCGCGAAAATGTATACAAATTTCATAACGTACCCGGTTTTTTACTTTTTAAAACCATATTTGGACTATGATAACTAACTCCAAACAGCCAAACACTCGTACAATTCAAAATTCTTCCATGTTTATTTACTTTTTAAATGTCATAGACTAAAAAGGTAAACGCCGTTTATCGCGTTTACAGCGTATATTTACCAAAGTGTCAAATAGTTTTACTTTTTTTAAAACATTCTGCGTTTAGAATTAAAAAAGTTAAGGCGGGAATCGGGAATACTTTTTTCTTAGGGAAGTTTAAGTACAGTACGTATTATTTTATATTTGAATACATATTATATCAAAACTGAAATTTTGTTTAATTTCCTCGCATTGTTAGAGAAAAGCACTATACAAGCCTCGACCAGGAAGGGCGGTTGCTGGACTCGTATATAGCGTTATACGCTAACTCTACTCGTCCCACAACGGCCTACTTCCTGGTCTGTGCAGTAATGTACTATTACCGTCGGAAATAGAAGCGCTGTAATGGTGTTGTTTTAGACCAGAAAGTAGGCTGTTGCGGGACGAGTAGAGTTAGCGTCGCCGAGACGCAGTCGAGGCCACGCTAACTCTACTCGTCCCGCAACAGCCTACTTCCTGGTCTGTGCAGTAATGTACTATTGTAGTGTTTTGCAGTTTTTATTAATACCTAAATGCTGTAATTTGTCGGAAAACATAAACAAATATAAATACTTGAAATTATAATCAATTAAATTTATATTCATAATATTTATAATTAATATATTTAATTGAAATGTAAACTTTATCTATTCCAATTATTAGTGGTTTTATCTCACTAAAGTCGGTGGGTCATACTTGTGTGTGTAGATGCACGTACACGTTGTCTCTGAGAGCGTAGTGTGCGTGTCTATACACGTTACTACTACGAGTGTGGCCTACCCGCTTTCGTGAGATAAACCAACTGTACCGTCCATTTAATAAAACGTGGTCGCAATTGCGCCTGTAATTTTTTTATTTCCGATACTTTATTGTTTTGGAACTAGATTTCCTTTGAAACATGTTAATATGAAATCTGTTAATTTGTTCCTTGTAATTGCATTACATAGAATGACCACTTTCTTTAAGAGAGCTTAAACTACGAAGGTATAATTATTTCCACGCCGTTTACAATCGTTCGGATAAACAAAACATGTGATTTAAAAAAAACATCTACATAAATGGGCTATTAACTAAAAACACGGGAAAATGCGACCGAGTAAAACCAAGAATGGGGTAAACGGCGACTGAAAACTTGTTACGCGGAAGTATTGAGTTTGGCAAAGAGATACACATTTTATATTTTTTCATATTTAACAAAAAAAACTGTTTACGCCTATGTCGGGGTGTATTATGTTGTACTTTTATTTTTACTCCATACGCTAAAGCTTGTGATTTACCCCAAACCTTAATTCATTTACGATTATAGAAAGCCATAACTCGAACCCAAAAGTCTTTCCTTTACTCAGCGAACATAAAACTAACAGTATTTTGGTTGATATTAAACTTATCCCGTGACTTTGTACGTGTAGCATTAGTTACTTGCTGCTCCCCTATTTCCTTGCATTAGGGGTAAAAAAATTAAAAATCGTTTCTTAGTAAGCTACCCAAAGAATACTCCTTCCAAATTTGAAGTCTAGATCCAGCAGTTTAAGTTGTGCGTTATCTGTGACGCAATGCGAATGACGTGGGCGCTAACAATCGGCCTCATAAGGAAGCTCAAAGTCACTCAGAAGGCTATGGATAGAATCAGAAATGATGATATCCGCAGTAGAACTAAGGTTACCGACATAGCCCGAAGAATAGCTAAACTTAAGTGGCAGTGGGCGGGGCACATTACTCGCAGGACTGATGGCCGATGGAGTCAGAAGACTGGAAGACTGGAAGACGAGCTGTAGGTAGGCCTCCAACAAGATGGAGTGACGACCTCGTAAGGATCGCGGGAGCGCGGTGGATGCGAAAAGCACAAGACCGGTCTGAGTGGAGAGCCTTGGGGAAGGCCTATGTCCACAAGTGGATGTCTTTCGGCTGACATGATGATGATGTTATCTGTGAATATATTTAAAATTATAGAAAAAACGTGGTAACGAAATTGGAATATCGTAATTGATGTGGTTATATTTTTTTAAATAATGCTTAGGTATAGAAGAACTGAACTATCCCTAACTAAGCTATGCTATTACCTAGGTATATAGATTATAAGTATATTTACCATTTACAATTATACTTTTCCATCCTACACTAATAAATTATGCAAAAACGTTGCGTGTGTAAAGATCATTACGTTCTTTTACACCATCCATTTTTTTTAATAATAATATTCCACATACATACATGGATACCATCACGCTTGTCTCCCTATTTGGTAGGCAGAAACCGTGGAACGCCTTGGGCCTCTATTCCCGACGGTAAAAAACATATCGTCTTTGACCTGTTATGGTATTGTTTTGACGTCATCCGCCATTACTGTCAAGTAAATAAGAGCTATCAAAACGGTGACAATACGATAACAGATAAAAAACGACATAGTTTTTACCGTGCTGAATAGAGGCGCTGTGTGTTACCTTTATGTTACCTTTAGTAAGTGAGTATTATGTAAATTGGTATCATCAATTTCAAGTCTTATTTCATAAGGTTTTTAATGGTGTCTTACATAATTAGAATCATTACGAATCAGCGAAGTTTTAAACCTTTTAAACTTGTAAAATAAACAATTTAGGATATAGAATAATTGACATGGACAAAACGGAAAATTACAGTAAAAATTCGTTGAACATTCATAGTGGTTAAATCGATAGATTTTAGCTGCTCTTTAAGTATAAGTTTATTAATATAATTGCATCCTCCTTATCAGACTGCTCAGAACCTCCTTGCCTATCAACCTACGATCAAAAATCAATGGAGCGAAGAGTGGAAGGCTAATCCGCCTATAGCCTCACTCTCAAGCTATGATCCAACCAGGAAACCTAACGGCTTTTCTGCCCCAAGAAGAGAATGGTGCCAGCTGAACAGACTGCGAACGGGACACGGGCGAAGCGCCGATTATCTGTTTAAATGTGGATGGAGAGATTCACCGGCGTGTGACTGCGGTGCCCCCGTGCAGACTGTAGACCACATTATAAAGGATTGCCCTATCCGAAAATATGATGGAGACCCTCAGGATCTGTTCACCCTTACTGATAACGCGGCCCAATGGGTGAATAATTTAGATATAAAACTATAGTGCATGTGCTTGACTCGGCTTAATAAAGCCATACGATAAATAAATAAATAAATATAAGAGCTAAGTTATAAGTATTTATATATTTGCCTACCCATAGTAACAAGCCCAGAGCTTAGTTTGGGACTAGCTTATTGGTGTGACATTGTCCCTTGACATTTAGTTATTTAATATTATTTATTTATTAAAAGCGAAATTATTTGACACAGTAGAATAGAGGCCCAGATAAAGTGCATAAACAGTAATTTTATCTGCTGTTTTTTTTTTAACGATGGAAATTCAAGCTGAGTAAGAAAGCGAACAGATACGATTTTTTACGACCTAATACGATGTCGCATGATAATAATGACTTCATAAATATTTGACGGTGGTATTGTTTGCACATAAATAACTAACTTACTTTTCAGACCACAGTGTGTTACAAATTTGACGCCAAGTCTCGGGAAAAATCTTTTTAAAATAAAAACCCATTGCGAACCTGCCCGAATTCCGCAGTCGTTTGCATGACCTAGTATTTTTCCAGCGCGGAGTGTTTGCGGAAACTGGCTGTTTTTTTTGTGATTTTTCCAATACGACGCCTTGCATTGTTGAAAATAAAATGGCGGGACTTTCGGAGTCGTTTTAGTAAATGTTATAATTAGTGCTTGTCTACCGAAATTCGCATAGAGTTATATAGTAATAAATTATATAAAATGTTTTCGTTCCAATTTGACAGTTAAGTTGAGCTAATTTTTAGGGTTTCGTATCCAAACGGTAAAAACGAGACGCTTACTAAGACTCTACTGTCTGTCAGTCGCCAGGCTGTAGCTCATGAACCGTGACAGCAAGACAGTTGAAATTTTCACAGATTCTGTTGCCGCTATAACAACAAATACTAAAAACAGAATAAAATAATTATTCAAGTCGGGCTTCAATACAACGAACGTGTTTTTTTTGGCAACTGGTATAGTGTCTAATGTTGTATAGATCGCATATTTTTCGCCCCGTTTTTTCAATGCGGTTTGTTTTATCGACGTGTGTGCGTTTAATGTACGATTATTGTTCAATTTACTTTGTTTTTATAATTACTGGGTATAATATGTACGGTCATAAAAATATTATTTTAATTCAAAAGTAATTTGGCCATACGTAAAGTATTCTATGTCGATTTCTGTCAAATTTAATTGTCACAAGGACACATAAGGACGTATCATATTTGAAGCACTTATGAATACCAGCCGAACGTATTCCTTGAAAAGGAAAAAAAAGCCCAACATATTATACTCTCTTAACTGTGAAACAGGCTTTGTTAGGCTTTTTATATTGAAAGGAAAATTAAGAGAAATATGAACGCTACGTGAATGATACGTTTCACCGCCCCACTAATTGACTCGCTCAAAATAAAAAAGCCTTATATGCAATTATTTGCAAAAGCAAAATTGAACTTTACAACAAATAACACACGGTTGCATCTCGAGTACTTTTCAAACGGAATATACTGCTTTATGAGGCTGAGGTGTGTTCGAGCCTAACGAATCGCTTCTGGGTTCGGATTCGAATTACAAACACTTATACTTTTTTAAATATGGCCGCTAGTATGTGGTTGTGGCTTCATTTATTTAAAGCCTCGATTCGACCTCTTCTTCGAAATTTATTTTATTTATAACCCTCGACGCAAAAAGAGAGGTTATAAACTTATTTTATTTATTTAAGGCTCACAAATCAAGTTAAAGTCTTTGTTACTAATGCTAAATGACAGAGTTGTAAGGTCTGGACAACTCTAAACGATTACACTGCTAATGGGTGTGTTTGTGTGGGTGTGTGGCACCGTAGCTCTTTAGCGGGTGAACCGATTTGGATCGGGATTTTTGTTTGAAAGATGGTTTTCTAGCGGTGGCTTTTAGCTACATTTTATGAAAATGGGTTCAGTCGTTTAAGTGCTATGAGCTCCATCGTCACCATTAAATCGTTTTTTTTAAATCATACATTTATTAAATAATAAAAGGAAATCTTTTGCGGGTGGTAGGACCTTGTGCAGGGTCCGTCCGGATCGCTACCACCATCTTATCCATTAACCTACCGCCAAACAGCAGTGTTCGCATTGTTGTGTTCCGGTTTGGGGATAAGACAGCCGGTGTAATGGCTAGTCAGCATAGAGGCATTCCATCTTAGTCCTCAGAGTAGGCAACGCATTTGCAGTCTTAGGCTTGCAGTCTTGTGGATTCGAATGTCTATGGGTCACAGTTTCCACTTACCATCAGGTGGCCTGTGTGCTCGTTTGCCTTCTCTGTGCCATAAAAAATAATTAAATACAACTTTAATGTTTTTGGGGAGCGCGATTACATGACGACCAAGTTCATGATCCGGTATGGGCTTTTGCTACGAGTATGGCAATTAAAACATCCTTTTTTAGTGTGGGGGGTTAAAAAAATGTAAATGATAAGCGTAGTTATATTTAGTTAAACCGTAGTGATAAAAATCGCTCATCAATTATGTATCCAACTCCCAAGCAAAAAGGTTATAAATTAGACGTTTGTATCGGTATGTCTATCTGTTCCATCGTAGCGAGTGTGGCCCATAATTTCTGAAAATCAATTTTTATTGGTAGCAGCATTTCCATTCCCATTTATTCCCGATCTTAATTTTTCACAGTCGTGTTTTCTCACTGGCTCCTCTTTCTGTGTGGTTAGCCTTTCGGGCCTGCTGCAAAACGAACATAACCTAAACCTACCTTCCTTTTTCTACCTAATTATAAGTGGAACTATTTGCAATTGGGAGAAATTAGGATAGGAATATATGTGATGGAAATTATACAACCAATAAATTTTACATTTTGGAAGTTATGGGCAACGCTCATCGTAGCTCTCAAACAGATGAAGCGATAAGGATGTTTTTTTTTTCAATTAAAAGGACAGTTTAATCGCTAAGGGCTTTAGTTTTTTTATGAAAGTTGGTAGGCCTGTTTAAGAGACATTAAGGGGTTATTATGATATAGCTATGCAGTTCAAATTACGCTGAGAGAATAGGAGAGAGGTTTATAACTTCTATAGCTCCCTCCGTTCACTAGGATCCATTATAGCTTTATGTACACTTAAATCCGTTTAGAGTGGTTTAAACTTTTTAAATATACTGTGAATTTTACAAAGATCCATTAATGGATTCTATTGAAATTTTATATAAAATGAATGGATACTAAATATCCACGAGTATCCATCAATCGATGAAATCAAGTATGTTAAAAGTTTATTACAATCCATTGATGGATCGAAGTGTAATTAAGAGTGCAACAGAATCCATTGATGGATTCCAGAGTATTAAAAAGTGTAAACGAATCCAAATTGATTTAAATATAGAATAAAACCGACTCTACTATATTAATGGATGCACAAAAAGTCCACTTGACCCCTTTAATGGATCCTGTCAATGGATCCTAGTAGACGGAGGGCTAATAGCTCACGCCTTTAGGCTCACCATAAAATAGATTATATAATTATTTCATCCCTACTTCAACCCTAGAAACTAAACAACTCCGCGTATGCACGAACACTTTAATCATGATGCACACACACACGCACATCTACAATTACATTAAAAGCTCTATTAGCGTATTTCACGTGTCACGTCCAGTGAAAGTGACGTCTCGGACGTGGCGGGCGGCGGTATACCCGGGGTGGGATAGGGTGGCGAGCGGAGCAATAAGCGAAGCGGTTTTGTAACAACATTTTTTTTTTAGCTAGTAGTCTCGGATTGTGTTTACATTAAAGATGATTATTTGATCCTATGTCTTGGGTGCTTTCAAATCAAATGGTTTGTGGTTCTTTTATTTATTCAGTTATTATTATTTTTCCGTGGGTAGATTCAAATAATTTGCCTCATATTGTATGCTTTTTAATAATGTTCCCACACAAATAAAAGGTATTTAAAACATAAATCTGTTACACAAAAATATAATCAGTAAAAATTGATCGCTTAATATAAAACTAGGGAAGGTATTTTTTATATTAAATTCTTTGATAAATGTTTAATTATTTTATGAAATCTAATTATAATGACAAACCAGTTCATTTCAACGACAAATTTTATGTCTGAAACATCGTGGAAGTTGCGCTTGAGAAGATTAATGGAGTAATTAAGCCGTAACAGCCGCTTACGATTACGATTAATCAAGGCCTTTATTACTTAACGAATAACTGTGATTGTCACATATCATAATAATATTATATTTTTAACAAAAAATCATAAGTACAATTGATTTCCTTTTCTTTTGCAACGTAAATATTATTTATCTGGAATTGGAATAAAAAATATTAAAAGACAGACAAATAAAAACATAATGGGATCAAAATGTTTGAAGAATACAGCCTCTTTATAGAGGGCAAAGTGGCAAATTAAACGTACATCTATGTTGCTTCTTTCAGCAATAGAATATTTTGAATACTGTTCGCTGCATTTAAGTTAGGTAAGTACTTTTAAAAGCTCTGAATGACAACGACAAGTCATTCAATATGCAAATATGTATAAATAAGTCTCAGGGGACAATGTCAGACAAATTGCCCGTCACAAACTAAGCTCTAAGCTTGTTTTATGGGTACTAGACTACGATGAAAATACTATTATAGAGATTAGTTTAATTCATAGAAAATATCCAAGGCTCAGGAACAAATACTAGCAATTATCACTCGAAAATTTTCCATTATCGCGAAATAAAACTAGGTCCGCTAGCTTTGTATGCATGGTCACTACCAACTGGGCTAACCAGGTCGCCTAATATATTATTATCTTAAACTACCCCTGATCCAACAACCTAGAATCTCCAACCACAACTCAAGTTAAACAATATACAAGTTAGTTTCATGTTTCGAGCACTATCAGATTCAGAGGCGAGGCAAGTTTACTTTCAACGGTATTCGGTGGATCAAAGAGCTGCGGCGTAACGGTACTGTGATTTGAAGCTCCGTTGTCTTGCAGTTGGTTGATGATAACTATTTCACTGTTTGGATTTTACTTCATGATTAATAGACAACTGGGTTTACTCTTTCTATAGCTTTAGTTAAAGATAGGAAACTACAGGTTTGTAAAGTTATTTATAATATTATTTTATATGACTGATTGTTTCTAAAGACAAAAAAATACTTAGTTTGATAAATATATTGTGTTTGGATTAATAGTTTTATTTCAGAGTTTTGAATAATTTTAGTCTATATACGTTTTACTATTTAGTTCGAAACAAAACTATGGGCTTGTACTATGGATACTAGAAAACAATAAACATACTTTTTATTTGTTTTTAAAAGAGCTGGTTTCCGTAACCTGACGTATCGCTCCTATTTAACGTGTGGGTATTTAACGCATACTTTTATGGAGAAATAAATACGAAAATATATTTAAAAAAACGTTTATTTCAAAAGTAATCAGAATTAAACAATCAGATTAGTTTCAAATCATATTTAATTTAATTTTAAAGTTTAATATTTTTTATTTTGTTAATGTCAACGTTAATGAGAATGTTTTATTTTGGTAAATTTAACTAAATAATTAATTACCTTTTAGTTAATCCATATTCGCATCATTTGCGGAAAAAATACTTCTTATGTAATTTAATTAAGCAATAATTGCACCATAAACCGTTACACAATTTTATTGGCTACAATGCTCCATAATTAAATAACACATCAACATAATAGTAAATTCTTAAATCGCTCCGCTTACCGCCCCGCTCGGCTCTTATATGACTCCCCCTTATACTGCAGCGCAGCGCTGCCAACCGAACGGTAATTCGCTGCTTCAATTCAACAACGTTCTAAGCGGCGTTTCAATTGTTTTTAAACTGCTCCCCTCTCGAACTTGATACAAAGTTTAGTTTCGAATAAACAATACACACAACATCGGTTTTTGTTAAGGTGAGACTATAGACTGGCGGTAATAGGCGGGTCGAGGAGGTTCATTTGTTTACGTGAATGGGACACGGCGCTACATTAAACGCCTGTGAATGGAAAGCTTTAGGTATTGTCAGATTTCGTGATGAATTAGAATGCAATGCTTTGTGAAAGAGAAATAAGATTATTCTAAGAATTTATACTTTATATTGTTTTTGAAAAATCGAAAAGTGCCGAATATCCCGCAATTGCATGACTCGATGTATGAAGGTGGAAGAAGCGAAACAGATTTGTCAGGGTCGTAGCGGGTGGAAAGAAGTGGTCTCTGCCCACCACCCTGGGGAACATGGCACAGTTAAAAAAATTGTTTGCGTATTCAGTCATAATTCAATTATTTATTGCAGAAGCTTAAAACCGCCTATTTTATACGTAGGCACAAAGACGCGAGTAGCCCCGATTGCCACTATTAAATTTAGTTTTCTCTCTACTGTATTCTATGTATTTAAGTTTGTAATTCTCTTCTCATATAACTACATTTATCGTTGTCTAGTACCCATAGCGCAAGCCTATTGCTTAGTTTGGACTAGATCAACAAAAAAATAAAACCCATACCCGCCGTTGGGTATAAAAATCACATCAGTACGAGTTTAAATAATATTAGGTCGTCGTCCTTCGCAAGTAGGTCAGTCCCCAGGCCAATGCACTGGCAAATGACAAATCACTCGGAGTTTGAACGACTGAACTTACTGAATTAAACCATCGATTTAGGGCCGAGATTCTAGGCGGTAAAAACCATATCGTCTTTGACTTGTTATCGTGTTGTTGTCGCTGTGATAGCTCTTATGTAAACGTCAGTAATGACACGGTAAACACATCGTTTTCGACCTATTATCGTATTGTCAACGCTTTAATAGCTCTCAATACTTGACAGTAATGGCGGCTGAGTTAAAATCAACACCATTACAGCGCTTCTATTCCCGACGGTAATGGTACATTACTGCACAGACCAGGAAGTAGGCCGTTGCGGGACGAGTAGAGTTAGTATACTATACGAGTCCAGCAACCGCCCTTCCTGGTCGAGGTTTGTATAGTGCTTTTCTCTAACAATGCGAGGAAACACATCTTCATCACTGGAACTCATTTTACTTTTGTATTTTCGCGAAACAAAAATAATACGTACTGTACTTAAACTTCCCTAAGAAAAAAGTAATCCCAATTCCCGCCTTAATTTTTTTAATTCTAAACGCAGAATGTTTTAAAAAAAGTAAAACTATTTGACACTTTGGTAAATACGCTGTAAACGCGATAAACGGCGTTTAACCTTTTTAGTCTATGACATTTAAAAAGTAAATAAACATGGAAGTATTTTGAATTGTACGAGTGTTTGGCTGTTTGGAGTTAGTTATCATAGTCCAAATATGGTTTCAAAAAGTAAAAAACCGGGTACGTTATGAAATTTGTATACATTTTCGCGGCCGCTGCCGCTGGTAAATAATAACTTTTTTTTTTAATTTTGCCTGGGTCTGGAACTCGGAACTTCGCGGGCTGATTTTACAACAGTAAGGTTAACATTTCCGAGCATGTGGGAGAAAAAAACATATCGTTTTTGATCTGTTATTATTGTTTTGACGTCAGCTGCCATTACTGTTAATAATAGCTATCAAAACAGTGACAATACGATAACAGTTCAAAATACGATGTTGTTTTTACCGTGTTGAATAGAGGCGCTGTTGTGGTATTGTTGTGACGTCAGCCGCCATTACTGTCAAGAAAATAAGAGCTATCACAACGTTGACGATACGATATTGTTTTTACTGCCTAGAATAGGGGCGCAAGTCCAATACTATTTGGATTTACCGCAGAATAACTCGCCTGCCCGTCTTTTGTTCACAAAATTGTTAGTAAGTATTACTTCTTAAATCAGAGAGTAAGTTCAAAAATACTTTTTTAACCAATTTTAATGTAATGTTTTGTTGTTAAATAAATATGCTAGGTATAAAATGTGTGCTCGTCCGTGGCTATTTTCAAAGTAACTCAAAAGATCCATAAAGGACGTAGGCTACATAATTATTTAATTTTATTTGAAGTCTGTGGCACGGCACCGTAACTCTTAAATTATTGAACCGATTTCAATGTGTTTTTTTTAATGACAGCTAGGTATCTAGCATCCGCGGTTCTTAGCTAAGATTTATTAAAAATTTAAGAGATATGAGCTCTGAAAGAAGGGGTCACAATTACATGGGAGTTTTTCAGCCATCTAATAGTTATGTAATTGTCAAACACCGGATGGACGGGGCAAAGTTGTACCTGTGCTAGTGATTCATTAATTATAATTATTTTAACACTTGATCGGCATAACTATTAATGTATATTCATGCCAAATAACTGCAAAAAGGTGCAGACGGACGGACGGACACGGCAAATCCAATATAAGAGGTAAAATAAAATTTAGAGCAATAAGTTTTTGTTTGAATAAGGAATAGTTGTAATAAGTACAAATAGAAGAGTTTTGAAAAATATTCAAAGATATCTAAACTTGACCATACAATTTAATTAAATAATTACAAAACTAAAATTACATTTTTGAATAATTTTAAAATTAAAAAGCAATATCTAAAAAAGGGCCCTGCGGCATTGTCCCGAAGATGCTGGCAGCATTTCCTCGCTGGATAGTTAAACTTATGCGTTGAGCGAGGAAACTGCCAGCTCTTCGGTCTCCCGTGACGTCCATGAGGCTCTTCGAAATTCCTTTGAAGAGGCTTTGAGCGCTAGGAACTAACGGACCAAGGGTCTCGACGCCGAATGGAACAAACATATATTCTGGGCCGAGACCACTATATTTGCCTACCTTTAAGCTTTCGGCTGCTTCACCATTAATTAAAAAGATTGAAAATTACTCTTTAACGATGTCGATAAAACTTAGTTGAATTAACCTAGCTGTCAACCCGGTGTTTGGTAATTATGTTCTGTTTCTAATGTCTGTTTGTTTTTTCTCCAATAATAAATAAACATTTTAAGACTGCAATCCTACGACTGCAAACACCTTGCCCACCCTATGGACTAAGCTGGAATACCTGTATGCTACTAATTTCACCGGCTGTCTTAACCCCACACCGGAACACAACAATCCGAACACTGCTGCGTGGCCGTAGGTTAAAGGATAGGAGAAGAGGAAAACGTTGTTGTCATTGACGTGGTTGTTTCTTTGTGCAAAGGTCTTAACGAATAGTCCGATGTCGACAAGTGACCAAATCAATCTAGGAAAACAGGCAATTCTACTAAATCTAAGAATGTTGTCTTGCTATAAAATGTAATAAAAGGTTTTATAACCGCAGTGTGGTAACAAGATGATATGAAACCGTAAACCTGAGATAGTTATCGAAGCAAATAGGGCGAGGGAGCGCTCAGCCGTTAATCTCAACTGCCGATAGGTGTCGTTAGTAGTCGCGTTGCCGACGGTTATCCACCCCTAGTTAGGATTGTATAATACACTATTATATAACCGTTACTAGTGGTAGGAATTGCAGTATTAGCATTGTTGGACTCTGGCGTGGAGATAAAACCTGTGAAATTACTAGCACAGAGGCGTTTAATCTTAGTCCTCAGCGTTGGCAAACCATTTGCTGTCTTACTACTGCTGTTTTGGGATTGTAGTCTTGAGATTGGTTGTGCAATTGGTCTCAGATCCCAATTATCATCAGCTGCCCTGTTTGCTTGTTTACCTCAAACCGATTTCCATCAAAACAAATAACAATGTCGTTTCAAGTACCTTTAAAAAAGCGGCCAAGTGCGAGTCGGATTCACGCACGACGTGTTCCGTATCATTATCTAAACACTAAACTTGTGTAGGGGCCCCACTAACCTTTTTTTTTATTCTGCTTTTTGTATTTGTTGTTATAGCGGCAACAGAAATACATAATCTGTGAAAATTTCAACTTGGTGAGAGACAGATAGACGGACAGTGGAGTCTTATTAATGGGATCCCGTTTTTAGCATTTGGGTACGGAGCCTTAAAAACGCATTGAATTATAATTAATCCGTAACCTATGTAAAAGTTAAAGTTATTTTATTCGCCATTAAACTGGAAAATACAATCTCCGTTTTAAATAATCAATCACGTACCTTGTCACTTTAACATCACTATTCAACTGCCAAACAAAATCGATAAACCACTCAAAGCGACACAGTTATAATCTACGTCAACTTGCCTTGCTAAGACTTATCCATTGCATACAATATTCATTTGAAAAGTGCCCGTTTGCCGTAAGGGCTATAATCGCGTGGTATCAGTACCTAATTGACGGCCGTCGATATACGCGGACATCGTGTTGACACCCCTGACCTGTGGGGCGTGGTGCCGGTGAGAGCGGGTGAAATTTTTGGGAACTATTTTATATTTCATTGATTGATAAGTTAAGTAGGAGGTGCAGTTAGCGTGGAATAGTTCAATCAAAGGTTCAATATAAAAAATGGGCATTTTTCGATCAGAAAAACACAGTCTAACCATGATAGAAATCAAGTATTACAATCTTTGTTGGATTTATTACATAGAACTGAGAAAACTGACCACAATATCGATGGATTGGTATACTTTAAACATGAAAATGTAATACCTGATTGTTAAACTAGACTGCTGTTGCTGTAGTTATTTAGGTATGATAACGGTGTTAGTTTATGTAAAGCACTGAAAAAATTTGCTACCTTCTAATTTTCTGTTAGCTGCCTGTTTCATGTTTCCTGTTATTTGATATTATATTTTATTTAATATTTGTAGCTTAATATAATGCTAGACTAAGTAGTACCAATGTAATATGAAATATGAAATATGTTTAAAAAATGACTGACTGCTGAGTTTCTTCTCAGCAAGGGTCTCCTCTTCGGAAGCGGTGGTAGATTCTTGACGTGTAAAAGTGCCCAAGCGGCCTACTTACTGAATAAATTTCTTTTATTTTATCTTTTATCTTTTTTTATCTGTATAACAACATTTAATTTTAATCATCCTTCTGGAATCCATGGAGCCGCTATTTTCTAATTATTATATCATATAAACCACTATATTAACCACTTTGATTTTGACATTCAGTTTATTGTCATATTTCAAAATAAACTAAATACATTATTGTTCGGTTTATCTAAAATTCATATCTACTAATATTTGTTTGTAACGCTTTCACAGCGTAGATCTGATGCGAAAATAAAACAGTTAAACAGGTTTAGCAATGAAACGAATAAATGAATCTTGATATTATAAGACAATACTATTAGGTCAAAATTAAGTTGGTATATAAGTATACTTATAATATTTATAAAATAGTGACTCCATGTATTCTACAACCAGGGTACGCACCAAAAGACTAAACCCTTATCATCAGTAATTCCACTCCTCCCGCTGTCTCTCCGACCGCGCGTCATTCGATGATTTATGATGTGTGGCAACCCTGTTAAACCAGCCACTAGTGTGAACAGCGTTAATTTTGAGGTGTACGGGCGGAGGGATATGAAAGGTCAAAGCTTTGGTTTTTTACCTAACCGTCCAAGAAGGAGGATAATGGGTTCAGATGTACACAACTGTACAATGCAATAGCTCTTAGTAGGTGCTTCGGCTTAGTATTTGTCTCTCACTCGCTCTCACACACACACACACACACGCACACGCACATGCACACGCACACACACACACACACACTCTACTACTCTCCAACATTAATTCCTTTCATAATGTAATAAATAATAATAAAGATCCCTAATTTTAGTTTCCGCTAGCACGAAATCAATTTTTTGAATGTTGTAAACCATATTGTTATTAATTTTGTATTTTATTATTCTTTATTTTAAGTGGTTTCTGTGTTTAATGTAAACCGACTCACTGGGTCCCGAGACATAGGCTCTGCCTAGTTTGCGCTCTACAAGATATTGTGCCTTTTCTGTAAACCGTGTATTTTTCTTTATAAATCTTTCTTATTCTTAAAAGATAAAAAAGATAAAATATGTTTATTCAGTAACCACACGGGCACTTTTACACATCAAAAATCTACCAGCGCTTCGCAATAGACCACTGCTGAGAAGAATTCTTAAGTACAAACCCGAAGCACCTTCTAAGTGCTCGCAGAAAGTTCACAAAGTGATTGTTTGATAAGTAAAACTATGCAGTTAGCCGCCTTTTTTGACAATACGGCAGTATGTTAAAAATGATTTAGAATGAAATTGAACTTTTTGAAAATATTTGCCTCCTAGCAGAGTTCTGCACACAAATATTCATTTTGCATGTAAAGATGGAGTGATTGAGTTATTGACATTGATTGACTGACGCGAATCAACAAAAAATGCTGCATACTTTTTACTAAGCCGTTAACTGTGTCTAGTCCGATATTTCGAAGAATAGAATGTTTGAATTTTTCGTCGAAATTTCGATAGTTCCCGAGAGGTTTTTTGTTTATTTTGTGCTAGGCTTCATTTGTTGTTTAGGGTAAGTTAAGCGATTTACAAAGTACACATAGTTATTATGATATTATTCTACCGAAATAATTTTCATAAATTAATTACTATGTCCGTTTTCATAAAAAGATAAATAGACTAACACAGGGAGTGGAAGAAATATAAAATCATTTCTTTTTGCCATTGGCTATGAAACCCTTAAAACTTAACGAAATAAAAAACTACCATTATTTTAGAAGGCAATTTTGAATCTACGCCTGAGGCTCTACTAAAAAAAATATGGTTTTGACTCGTTATCGTATCGTCAACGTTATGATAGCTCTTATTTCATCATGTCAGCCGAAAGACGTCCACTGCTGGACATAGGCCTCCCCCAAGGCTTTCCACTCAAACCGGTCTTGTGCTTTTCGCATCCACCGCGGTCCCGCGATCCTGACGAGGTCGTCACTCCATCTTGTTGGAGGGCTACCTACAGCTCGTCTTCCGGTCCGCGGACGCCACTCCAGAACCTTCCGACCCCATCGGCCATCAGTCTTATTTACTTGACAGTAATGGCGGCCGAGTCAAAAACAATATGGTTGTACAGAGTAGAATAGAGGTGTGTATCCTTTTAAGGACGAGAAGGTAATTATATCTCATATTAACGCCCACCGACCCTTCAGAGGTGTTAATTAACCTGCATTATTAACGTGACAGCAGCTTCATTACGCCTCATTAATGTTAGCCCGTCATCCATTAATTTAAGATTCAAAATGCTAAGTGACGGGTTGACCAAATCACTTAAGCCTTGCGTTTTTACAACTGTGTATAAAGCCACAACAGCATTCTGAACATGGTTGCTGAACGGCCTGACTGCCCCATGGTGCGACATTGGGTAGCAGTAGCCATAGGAATAAAATAATATATTAATTAATTTGTTAATATTTCTTAATTACTAATATAGAATAAGAATTGATGTTACTAACAACATATGGAACTTGTTCTGAAATAAATTTGAAAATAAAAAAAAATAAAAAATAGGCAGATACAAATAAATTAAATGTCAGGGGACAAGTTCAGGCAGCAGGGCACACATTGCCATCGCCCCAAACTAAGCTGTATAATAAGATGCTTAACGTTATCAAAACGAATTTCGAAAACTGTCAAAATGTATGGAATTGACGTCTGACAGTTTACGTCAACCCTTTAGATTATGGATAACGATAACCAACGCCGAACGCATTTTATCTAAGGGCTTAAAATTGCATTAGACAATTATGAACTGTATTTAACAGTGCAATACAAAGTTATAATGGTTTAAACTGCATTTTTGGTAGCTATTCACAACAAATACTCGGCGTAGTTACTTCCGGAATTTCAATTGACGAATGAATCTATGTTATTAATTGCTCGATTCACGTGTAACATGTAACTACATTCTGTTACGAACGCCGCATTCGAATCGGATCATAACTCGATTGTGCTGTGCGACGAATCAGCGCTATTCACCGTTTTCACCTGCAAACACGATTTAATCCGACGTAAATTTTCACTTGTTTATTACATTTATTTATTAATTGAAAGAAATTACATTTTTAGGGTTCCGTAGTCAACAAGGAACTTTTATAGTTTCACCGTGTCTGTCTGTCCGTCCTTCCGTGTGCGGCGGTTTAACTGAGACTATCTACTAGAACGCAATTTGTTATGGTTATTTTTATATAACTATTCGACAACGGAGTAAAATATAATATTGGAAAAAAATGCGTCCCAACCAGACATATAAAAGTAAATGTGTATGTCCCCTCCCAAATTTGTCACAAAAAAAATATTACAGGAAATAGTTGTTTATCTACAGATTAATAGCAAAACATATAAGAAGTCTATGTTATTCAAAGTTAACATAAAAGTTTGACGCATTTGCCCTGTTTTTTATATATTATAGAGCGCAACATATACCACATTCGATTTTTTCCTACGCCAGCGCAGCAACGAGGTAAATCGCTGATAAATAAAACTAAACTCTTGTATTTGTTTCTCAAAATCATTAATCTGGAACAAGCTTCGTCAAAGCTCAAATTCTGGTTAGCTACATGCTTCGTCAAGGAGTTTACATTAGTTAGCCTAGTTGGTAGAGAGTTAACACCCCGGCTACGAAGGTAGCAGTCACGGGTTTGAATACCAGTGAGTGATTTTGTTCCTGACTCCATACATATAGGGTGTCCAATAACTTGACGTATATATACTACGGAATTTACGGCACAAAAAGGCTCTTGTTATTATTATATTATTATTATTATTTATTTATTTATTAATCACAAAAAATACAGTATGTAACTTATAAAATTAATGTCCCGCAAAACCGCTTGCACGGTTTGACTGCGGAATCAGTAAGTTGAGTCTCTACAGCTTAACTATAAAAATGCACGAGTAATATTAAATATAGACTTAAATACTAACTAACTGAAACTTAAGTACTAACTATGGACAAAGGAATTTGAATAACTTACGTTTAAATTTAACTTTGTTGGTTTCGGATCTTATATCCGCTGGCAAGCTATTAAGGATGTAAGGTAATCGTTTCATAAGGCATCTGTCACCGTAGTAGTTAGTGACTCTCGGCACAACATACTTGCCAGCAGCTACAGATCGAGTGCCAAAAGAGTTGACCAAGAGCGACAGATTGCCTTGAGCGCCATGATTGGCTACCGCTAACAGAAACTTGTGCTTAAGTTTTACAGGGAGAATTTTACAAATACTAAATAACTGATAATAATCTTTTCTGCATCTCTCTCGTGTTCTTTTGTTGACTAGAAGTTTTAAAAATCTAATTTGCATATCTTCTATTTTATCTAAATTCGTTTTAAAAGTTAATCCGTACACATCTAGACCATAAGTAATTATTGATTCGACCAGAGTTTTATACCGGTCTGGGATATAGTTCTAACCTTTGTAATGTTTTAATTAGTTTCCGAGTTGTTAATGTTTTAAAGACACCAAGAAACGCTTTTTGCGGTACAAATTTGGCTAGTATAATTCGTTTCTCCAAAACTAGATTTCGTATCTTCAATAACGTATCAATGTATTGAATTACACCATAATTCCAAAATATCTACGCATTTAAAGTACATCCATACTTTCTAAGCCACAAGCGTTTCTATTGCAGCCACCTATTACCAACCAAATTGATTCCATTTTCACATGTGACTGGGTGTGACGTCGATCCGTGAAAACAGAACAAACAGAATTTTTTATTTTATATATTACATAGGATAAAGATTGCCAGTGATGACTTACGGATCTGAGGCGTGGGCGCTAACAATGGGCCTCATAAGGAAGCTCAAAGTAACTCAGAGGTCTATGAAAAGGGCTATGCTTGGGGTTTCTCTGCGAGATAGGATCAGAAATGATGATATCCGCAGTAGAACTTACTAAGTACCGACATAGCCCGAAGAATAGCTATTAAACTGAAGTGGCAGTGAGCGGGGCACAATGCTCGCAGGACTGATGGCTGATGGAGCCAGAAGGTTCTGGAGTGGCTTCCGCGGACCGAGAGACGAGCTGTAGGTAGGCCTCCAACAAAATGGAGTGACGACCTCGTAAGGATCGCGGGAGCTCGGTGGATGCGAAAAGCACAAAACCGGTCTGAGTGGAGAGCCTTCGGGGAGGCCTATGTCCAGCAGTGGACGTCTTTTGGCGACATGATAGGATAAAGATTAGTAATGTAGTTGTACTTACATACATAAAATACATACCGTCACGCCTTCATCCCAGAGTGGGGTAGGCAGAGCTACAGAATTACCAACAACTCTTAACAACTTGTTATTAATTCTATAACCACATTTTGCACTAACAGGCCAAGATGACCAGTGTATACTAGTGACAGGTTGCAAGCCCATCGCCTAACAATACTACAAGCCTTTAATCCCTTAGTAGCCTCTTACGACTTCCACAGGAAGGCGTGGAGTGGCACTATTCTAAGCCGGCCACCACGCGGCACCCACGGCATGGCACGACAGTTTGTAATTATGATATGACATTGGACCTTTCCTGAAGGCCTGCATAACGTTAGTTATTTTAGAAAACTGACAAAATGTATGGAGTTGACATAACGCCGACGCAAATAGCTCGTCAGCTTACGTCAATCCACTACATTTTGTCAGTCTTTAAAAATTGCTAGCGATAGCATATTGCATCTTGACAAGCCCTCCTAGAGAAATAGCGTTATAGAAATACTTCGCAAACGAAGTCGACGAGAATATCTGTTTTATAATAAAAATCTAACAAGCGACTTTGTCCTGTAATCCTATTAAACTTAAGCACCAATTTACTCTCCGATACTTTCTTCAGTTCCTATTTCGTACTAATGAAACTCGATATAAACCCTTGAAAAGAAGCAATTAAGAGGTTTATCGTCTGACTTTAAAGGGATAAATATTAGGGGACAATCTCAAACAAATTGACCTAGTCCCAACATTACGCTCTAGCCTTATACTGGTACAGTCGAACTCATAAACAGCTGTAGGTACATGGTAGTACCTTGTCACAATAACGTGTAGGTAACAAAAATAAAAAAAAGGAATTGTAAATTCGTGTAAAATATACTTAATTAAACACAGAATATAATTTTGGATACCAATGCAAGATTTGTCACGAAACTGGGCTAAATGTTCAGCTACTTATGAGTTCAACCGTACTACAAAATGATAAACTTAACTTTATAGAGATATACATACCTAAATACATAAAATATTATCCAAGACATAGCGTCGCTTCGGGCAGTGTCACTACCACCTAGGCTAACGTGTATTCTGCCACCCCTTACACGGTCATCTTGTCTTGTGATATCCATATAAATATTTTTAATATGAAAGTAACTTTGCCTGTTTGTTACGCTCTTACGGTCAAACCGCTGAACCGATTTTGATGATATTTGGTATAAAGAAAGTTTAAAACACATTCAGCGCCAATGATTCGACAGTCGGGTACACTGTTCGTAGCAGATATTCGCTACCATACCAGGAAATTGCTGCTACGGGCTACAACGTAGCACTCGTAGCAGACGGCCTACAAGGTAGCACTCGTAGCGGTGGCTGGCGATGAATATTTGAAAACTCGAAAAAGGTCATATAATACTTGTTACCGCGAGTATTTATAATTAACGGATGTCCCTCAGAACCCCTAATAACGTTTGTCCTAACGCATTGTTTGTTCGAATCATCATTTGTCCTAAATTGGTTTTCAGCTGAGTGAGACAACTTTTTAAGCTCTCCAAAATAAATGCGAATAAGTTAAGCTATTATATAAATTTTAAAACATTTTAGTGTTTATAATACAACCCGTATTATAAACACTAAAATGTTTTAAAATTCAGATTGATATGGCTTTAGGATAAATGATGATTACGGATTTCATAGGGTAACCATAAATAACTTCTACGGGGAAGGAGTCGTGGGTAACTAGTTTATTTATTTAGTTGTAAGAACCTTATAAGTATCAATAAGCAGTAAGTACCCCTGTTTTGCCGTGTAATCCTCGTATGGGCTTGGATTGCAGCCAGCGCCATCTAAGCCGCAACCTCAAGTTCTTTCAAGCCCCGCTTAGCGGAGTTTCTTTTTAAACAACTCTTGTAACTTATAATTAGCGTTGACTTTTTACTTCTTTTACTTGCTTCATATATCGTTAATAATTTAATAACATTTATAGCTTGCGGACGGGTATTATTAGATATCATAATGAACATACATGGGGGTGAAATGGATAGGTCTTGACGTCCTCTATAGACCTTCTTCGTTAGATCCACTCCTCAAATCTCACTCTCTCTCTCTCTTCCTGTTGCCACCCAATGTTCAAAATACATAATTGGTCACAATAGATAATGGTCATAATAAATACTGGTTTCATTTAAAACCGTAAATGTTTAAAGACTTTTTAAAAAGCCATTGTGTAGGTGTAGGACCCATTACATTAGGTTAGGTTTGTTTAAAACAATCTTGGAGTGTACGGTTTCAGAAAAAAAAACAGTATAATATATTATGTATTACTTATGATCATTATGTATTTTAAACATTATGTGTTTTGAACTTTATATATATTATGATACCCCCTTCGGATATTATTTAAGAAATAACATTATTTTTCATGCTATAATAACATAAGTTTCTTAACGAAAACTGAGTACTTAAATCATTCTTGCTAACTAAGTAGCTACTAAGAAAATGCAATAGTGTGAATATCCATCTCTATTTATGTCCGAATAGCGCGTCAACTAAACGTAATACGCTGTATGAAAACAAATGAGCATCGGTTAAAATAAAGTCGAAGCCATTTTTTACAGAAGAACAGCAGAAGTCGTGTTACAAGCTTTTTATGCCAGGAAAATAAGTATAATATTGGAAACCCAATTAAAACAGTTACCATAGGAAAAACGTAGTAAAAGTAATCAGTTAATGAGTCACTGCAAGCGTAATTGCTTATGGTTTATACTTCGTTATTTATAACTTATAACTTAACAAGCTTGAGCAAGCATAACTTCACTTGCTGTCAAGTTACTGGCTGTCAAGTTACTTGCAAACTTTGTTCGTTGTTTGTCAGGTTCTGAATCTAATTTTAATAATAGTAAGTAAGTTATATTTCATTATATGTTATTTAGGTTTATGTTAATGTTTCAAGTGTGTGTTATAAGTGTAATAAAGCTACTTTTGCAATTTGGTCCGTCCATCTGAATATCGATTATACTTGAGCAGTTTTATATTAATATTCTAATTCTATTGCTGTATAAGAGTGGATTAAATTAAGTTTAAACTCGCTATTAAATTAAATTATATTGTTGGATGAGCGAAATCAGCAAAATCAAACAAATACCTTGCCACTTTAATCGCTGTGAAAATTAATTCATGGCAGTTTAAACCGGACACTAAATAGACAAGCTACTGAAGCGTACACATATTTATGAACTCGAATGTACTGATCAGCCTCCTTTTTACACAAACGACAACTACAGTTGACAATTCGGCATACTGTAAAGTAAGGTAGACGAGTTCCCACATCACCTGGGGATCATATATATAGCACGCAATGTATACTAAATTGTCACTTGTCACCTGTCACTGTCTTTGAAAGCTCCTTTCGCGTTCGCTTCGCTTTTTGCCTAGCCCCATTGCACGAAAAGCCAAATTTTTTAAACCGCAGTTTCAAGCAGGGACAAGGCCACTAACAACCCTCTTGCCTTGAGCTTTGAAAGCTCTAGGCATTTCAAATTCAAACCCTCAGCATTTCCCGACAGTAAGCTCAAATATTTTCACGTCAAAATAAACTAATCAACTCCAATATTTAGAAACCACAATCGTTACTTGATCACAAATACCTGTAAATCAAACAGAACTTGCTAACACATGCCATCACAATTGAATCATTTAGCTCTATTTACCAAACTGCAGCCAAATTACACACAAACAATGCAACTATGACAACTGTGAAACTAAAATGCACTTTACTTCCGTGCGTATAATGACTAATATTGCTTTAGTTCAATGTAGGTCCCAGAGAGAGATCTCCGAGGGCCGGTGGTTCTGTTAACTAGACAGGGGATTGACTTCTAGCAGTTAACTGCTTTAGTGTCGTGAGCCAAACTATCTGTTAATGGAATATTATGCAACTGGGCCCATGATGCCATGATGCTGGGCAGATGTAGTTTTTGGCACTGGTGAAGTCGGTGGGATTAAAATGCGTGTTACGTTTTGAATTGTGAGAGAATAATGTGTATTTATTTTTACCATAATAATATAATTTAAAAATAATATAAATGCAGAAATAAAAGCGTTTCGGATTCATGTTTTTTTTGCTACACTTTAATATTATTCCTTTTTTTGTAGGATAAAAGGATATTTACATAATTTGTTTTATCTAGGAAATAAAAGAAAAATCGGACTCTTCATAAACTTACCACTTTTTCCCAAATGAACAGTAGCTTGACTTACATAATAAAGCTTTCAATTATTTTTTTTCTATTGTGATTTATGATTGTCAATGATCCGGAAAATATTCAAATGAAAATTACCATAATTTCTTAGGCTCGGAATTCCCATAAAAAATGCCTTTAAACTTATTTGAAAAAGTTTTAACTCTTTGTTGATGCTTTAAAATTTAAAATCATTTCTCGTCACACGGCTTGACCTAAAATTACGTAGCAAAAATACTACACTTCAAAAGAACAAGGCCGTATAAGAGTATAAATTCCATGCACAAACGGCATTTTTCCTTTGGTCAGAAATACAGACGAGCTAAATTGTGAAAGCAAAGGAACAATTGCATTTTGTAAACGTTTTCAGGATTTGACCTTTTCTAGTTTCAAAATTGAATCATGTTCCGCTTTTCTCGTTCGCGTTTACAATATACGAAACGGTTGAATAAGAGAAAGTAACTGTTATAAAATACTTGTTACGTATTTTTTCTTTTGTTTAGTATATTTTGTATTACCAGGTGGAAAATTAAAAAGGTTCCGTAAAAGCAATCATTGGGATGTCTTAGGGAGTTTTCATAACTTTTTAAGCCAATCACAAACTTTTCTTCAATTTAAGTTGTCTAAAAAAACCTCAACTTTTCGATGAAATTATAATCATGCAATCGATTCTAATTATATCAAAGTTTAAAAAAAAAACAACGCTGGTTAGAGTACCGAAATAATTAATTATAGACAATTAAATCCGACCACGAAAACAATTTAATAAGAAATTTACATGATATAACCATATATTTAATACCTGTTAATACGCGCGTATTTCGATATTACTGCACCAACGATGTTCTCGGGACAATGCGGCGAGAGCACTCGTACGTGTGTTCGCGTCGCTTTTGTTGAAACCCATTTGTTAGCTCGCTCCACGCGGCCATTTCACTTCTGTTTTGCAAACGGTTGCAGGTTTGATTTTTATTTTTTTGCATGTGAACCTGCGTGTCTCATTTAAAAATAACTGATGTGGTTGATGTTTTCATATTATTAAGTAGGTTTCACGTAAAAGTTACTATCTTTTTTTTTTATGGCATAGAGAAGGCAACCGAGCACACAGGCCACCTGATGGTAAGTGGAAACTGTGACCCATAGACATTAGCATAAGACTGCAAATGCGTTGCCAACCCTGAGGACTAAGATGGAATGCCACTATGCTAGTCATTACACCGGCTGTCTTATCCCCAAACCGGAACACAATAATGCAAACATGTCTGTTTGGCGGTAGGTTAATGGGTAAGATGGTGGTAGCGATCCGGACGGACCCTGCACATACATATATAAATATACAGTTTAAAACAAAGTCGCCGTCTGTCCCTCTGTAACGTATACGTGTACGTGGTGTGTCTGTATGTACGCTTAGATCTTCCAAACTACCGGTGTTACTGAAAACTCAGATAAACCAAAGCAAAACGGGGATGAGTCGCTAGTTACGTATAATTAATAGAAGTGTACTACGCGTAGGTAATTAACTCAATAATAGTTTAAAAGCGTTACTAGTGATTAACTCTTAGCAAAATCACATAAATATTACTTTTTTTTTAAGCCCATGTTTTTTTTAATCTGTGCTTTACTCGACTTGGGCCCTTACGAATATTTCGAATTTCAAAAATATGCTAGATAAATCTATCGTTCCTGTTTTTCCCAGCAGTGTCTGTATTAGTCCAGTTAGGTACAAATTAAAAAAAAACTCCCGTAGGGCTGAGTTCATCAACCAATTTAACAGACGGTTAAGTTCTTTGACAACCGTTAAACCACTAACCGTCCGTTTAATTGATGGTGATCACTGCACTTAGTTACATTCGTTGCATAACTGAGATTGTTCGGTCCAACTTCCAACTCGGGATTAATTCCACATTATGTGAGCCGTTACGTTTATGTCATGACATATAGGAAGAGGTCTTACGTCAACAGTGATAAAGAACAAGAGAGAGGATTTGACTATTGACAGGGTTACAAATAAACGTTCCTTATCTATCTTTTTTTTTTCACATTTACACCCCTCATAACAATCTGTACAAAACTTCAAGTCTAAAAATCTCACTTAGGGTGTGAGGGTAATTTTGGGAGTTGTGTGCCGCGTATTTTCAGTCGCGTAATTCTGCTGCATTCGGTTTCATACTAAAGTCCTGTTTGGTTCACACGGCGGCACCAAATCAGCTAGACTTTTATATGTAGCAGAAATTACGCTACTGAAAATAAGCAGCTCACAACTCACAAAATAACGCTCGTGTGGCTTCACCCTTACACGTAAATCTCACCCTGCTACCACAAAGTTAGATCAGTCGAGCCAGCGAGCTCACTCGGCAGTAAACCGACCTAATCAAGAATGCACGCCCTTACATTTTATTTTTATAGTCTAACACGACTACTTCAACTTGCTGGTTAATAGATCGCCTGTGCAGTTAAAAAATGAGTTCCTTAAGAGAATTACATGGCTGGCTACGCGATATCTTGGATCCCAGCCAACTCGGTTGGAAGCCCGACCGGTAATGAGACGGGCTTGATGCCTTTCTTATTTCCTTCGACACACGGCGAAGAGTTGATAGATATTTATTCGAAATTTAAAACTAGCATTGTAAAGTAGATAATGATGTTGACATAGCATTAATTTTTGATTGACTGATTTACATACATACCTTTATGCTTGGCTTCCAAAGGGGTGGGCAGAGACTATGGAACGCCAGGCGCCCCGAGCCAAACATACAACCTTCACTTCCTCTACATTCATCAATCTCTTTACGCACGTGCGGCGGTTTCGGCTGCTTTTGATTTAAGAATTAAGAATTTCGCAAAAAGCAATTTGTTCTGATGAATGATCAATCCTATATTCAGGATATTCTGCGTTCAGGTTAAAGACTGTATGTGTGCCAAATATTATCCGAATGCATCTAGCTGATTATATTAGTATTGTATTAGTTAACTGTGGCAACTTCACTGGTCAATGTATTATGTAAGTTTTTCTGTAATAATTTTTCTTTACTTGTACCGTTTGTGCCCAAATAAACATTAAACATTAAACTTTAGGCGTGTATAAAACACTAACATACAAACATCCATATTTATATTTTTTTAAAAGGTTTAAACTCTAATTACGACCCTAGATGGATCATTTTAAGTGGTTATCTATTGTTTGCGCGAATTTTTTTTTTTTTTTTTTATGTCATAGAGAAGGCAACTGAGCACACAGGCCACCTGATGGTAAGTGGAAACTGTGACCCATAGACATTAGCATAAGACTGCAAATGCGTTGCCAACCCTGAGGACTAAGATGGAATGCCTCTATGCTAGTCATTACACCGGCTGTCTTATCCCCAAACCGGAACACAACAATGCGAAAACTGCTGTTTGGCGTTAGGTTAATGGATAAGATGGTGGTAGCGATCCGGACGGACCCTGCACAGGGTCCTACCACCCGCAAAATTTGGATGCATTAATTTTTTTTTTGTCTGTTCAGAATTCTTATAAAACTAACATAACCTACCCTAAAATGGGCTCTTTACGTTTGCATAAATATACCTTAAAGGTAAGGTTTCAGAAAAAAACCTGTGTGGCAAAATAATATTATGGCAAGTTATACAATTCGAGTAAACGAAATGAAACGACTTCAAGTGCCTTAGAAAACTTCAAACTTGGCTTCCACATGGCGTACAACTTTTTATTCTTCGTGGTCTTTGATGATGCTTCTTAAATGCACTGGTTCCTTGCCAAGCCGTTAACCAGGGCATTTGGCCCCGCATTACACTTTCATTACCACGACCGTCGTCCAACTGGCGAGGTTTCAACAGGCCAAACCTGTTGGATTTAAGGGATTAAATTTCGTAGTTTTTGTACAACCAAGTTTTTAATTGATTTTCGTAGTAAGGGCCTGTGTTATAACGTTAAACTATATTGTTTTTGATGCGTTATCGTCTTGATTCAATCTCGTAGAGTATCTACGAGTTAAGACCGGAATTACTCCTAAAATCGAGTGGTTGAAGCCCCGCCACAAGGTTATTTTAAGTCATTTGTGGTGATAGTACCGACGAAAGGTCTGTTGACCTTTTTAAAGAAGGAATTTTGGCAATTTTATTTTCATTTTATTTATTTAGAAACAAACTGTCTCGTATAATTGTATGTAACACAGACAATAAGAAAATAAGAAAAGGGAAAAAAATAAAAAATAAAATAAAAACAACAATAACAATAACAACCGCTTATTCCATTTCTGCAATACACTTCAAAGACAGTCTTTTGAAACCATTAAGCTTTCGCCCAAAAATATCCAAACACGAAAATTTTTCGTTGTACAGTCTGCATGCCCTTTTATCACCGCCAAAGTGTATTAGTCGTGTTTATTGCTATGTATGTTAGTCTGTAAGGATTTTGTAAATATGGAAATTGTAGCCTGAAATAAAGAAATCCTATTCTATTCTATTACTGTCAAGTGAGCTGTCAAAACGTTGACAATCCGGTAACAGGTCAAAGTAATATCGTTTTAGGCAGCTGAATAGAGGATCTGGAAAATTAACTTTAATATTAAAATTATTTCTCATGTAGACTAATTAAACCCTTAATTATTCACTGGTTAGCCCTTTGGTTGAAAGTGCAGGAGGGCTTTAAGTCCGCAATTTATACTTTTCATGTGTGGAAAAATTAGGTTTCAAGTGTTTATCAATTAACTATAACTATAAACAAACATACAAGATTCAAGGGATTAATCCCATTAGCTTCTTTTTGCAGTAGCTTTCGAAAGAAAAACCTTTTTTCATACCAAAATGTACTATTGCAAAAAAACCGATTCAGGTACTTAATCTCTTCACACAAATATATTCGACCATGCCGCAAAATAAAATAAATATAACCTTACACAAATTAACCTAGTCCCAATCTAGGCTTGTACTATATATACTAAACAATGATAATCATACTTAAATACATAAAATTCATGCAGGACTCAGAATCAAACACTAACGCTGATCTTTTTTTTTTATGGCATAGAGAAGGCAACCGAGCATACAGGCCACCTGATGGTAAGTGGAAACTGTGACCCATAGACATTAGCATAAGACTGCAAATGCGTTGCCAACCCTGAGGACTAAGATGGAATGCCTCTATGCTAGTCATTACACCGGATGTCTTATCCCCAAACCGGAACACAACAATGCGAACGCTGCTGTTTGGCGGTAGGTTAATGGATAAGATGGTGGTAGCGATCTGGACGGACCCTGCACAGGGTCCTACCACCCGCAATCACACAACACACAAATATCTGCCATTACCGGGATTTTCTCCCGGGACTCCTAGCTTCGTAGACACTGTGTAAACTAGGCTAACCGCGTCTTCATAATATCACATCTTATCCTTTTCATTAAAACTAAAAAACATGATATTGACTTTAAAACTATGTGTAAAAACGAATTCTCATCCTTACTGAACGTGACCATGAACGAGTGATGTATGCGTCTAACGCCTCAACGCAATCCTGGAATGCTACACACATAGCAAAACCGCGGGAAAAATAAAGTGCATATATGTTCAAGTGAATAAACATTGAAAAATAAACCAGCGTTAAATAGTTGAACGCGTTCACTTTCTACGGTAAAGTGGAAGTGTTAACAGTAATTACTGGGCTAATTTGCACATGTTTTTACTAACGTCTTTCTTTCACGAGCTGTTTAAAGCCTTCCGTGTAGTTTATTGCACACCGCTTAAAAATATCGCTGTGGCAACTCTTCATGGAATGGAAGAAGTCATGTTTTGAGTGTGTATTGTAAATTATTTAACAACTGTATCAAATTTGATTTTGAATTTTTGAATCATCATCATCATCATGTCAGCCGAAAGACGTCCACTGCTGGACATAGGCCTCCCCAAGGCTTTCCACTCAGACCGGTCTTGTGCTTTTCGCATCCACCGCAGTCCCGCGATCCTGACGAGGTCGTCACTCCATCTTGTTGGAGGCCTACGTACAGCTCGTCTTCCGGTCCGCGGACGCCACTCCAGAAGCTTTGACTCATAACTAAGAAATAATATAATACTAGCTTTGGCACACGACTCCTTCCGCATAGAAGTCCTTTTTTTTATTGCCTTAGAAACTTACTTCTTGAGACAAAATTAATCAATTAGTAAATAAATTTTTACTTGATGTTTTCGAGATCTACGTAAGAATTACTTAAATCGCTTTTCCATTACATTTACAATTACATTACAAATACCAAAACTACCTTGTACGCTTTTTATATTATTTATAACGATATTCTTGTTAGTTTAACCAAAGTGCCCAACAAGATACATAAATAAAGCATTTACTATAAGCAAAACTATGAATTAAGTAAGATCATTATGAAAATACAACATTATTATCAAATTTTACAATAAAGCGCATTAGTAAATTGCTCTATGGCACGTTTGAGAACCGATCAGTTGTAATAAAATAATCTAAGGAATTTACAAACCTAAATCTTTTAAAAAATATACGAATCCCTAAGACTTACCATTATTCTAAGCTCTGTTCAACTTTGTGACGCTATTCTAAAGTAAAAAGGGAGTAAGCGCATACAGACTCCTATTTTAAGACTGCCCTTTTGAATTGAACCGAATAGCCGCTTCCAAATTACATTCGAGACCTTGAGACCCTTAGCATTTATAGAGTTGGCATATAGAAAAAAGCAGACGGTAGAAAAATGGCTATAAATACTAACTAGGGGTTGACTGGCTTAGTAGTGCAGCAGGTGGACTGTGAAAAATGGGTTGCATGTTCGGTTTATATGAATTTAAATATTTATTATAATTATGTTAAATTGTAAATGTATTAATGGTGTTTTGCTCTTCTTTAATGGATATTAAAAAATAGTTGTAGAGCGGACGATTACATTAATAGGTACTAAATATAATTCAGAAAAACAATATTTCAAACAAAAATAGAGCTATGTTCGTAAAGGTCGATAAAACAAACATTGGAAAAAAAGAGAGCTCTGTTCAAAGTGAGTAATGATAAAATCTATAAAAAAACAAAGTTGCTTAAAAATACTGTTTACCCGTCACTACGTTACATTTTTTTACCAATTGTTTTTTTTTTCTTAAAGAACCGATCGATTTTTTTTTTCCTAAACAAAGTATGATAAAATGGAGCCTGCATTTTTGATCTATGCTATTAAAATACAGCATGTTAATTAAATCATAATATTTATCTAAATCGATTACTAAAATGGTCTATTGAGTACTTAAGGAAGTTTCTCTTTAAATGCCGTTTGTCCCACCCTAAATAAAACTGGACCGTCTAGCAGACTGATACGAAAAACCCCAAGGTTGAACCCGAATCTCCATACAGATCGACAATTGCGTGTCCTTACCTGAGGCTTATACCAATAATGAACAAAAGAACGTGCAAAATCAGTGGAGGGCGAATCAGCGTGGCGTGCAGTTCGATCGTAGAGGCTAGGCGCGGAGGAAACGTCAGAAAAATCGAATTTCATGACGGCAGTCGAGGTAGAGGCGGCGTGGCGGCAAGACCGCACGAGGCGAGCCGCGGGGCGGTGCACCCACTCGCGGCGGCAAAGTGCTCAAAGTGTTAAAAAAAAAACGACGGTCACTCATTCCAATCTTCTTCAAGATGTAACTCCGCGTTAATTCCACGTAGAAATTGTGTGTTCATTAGTGACGTCACCGATCTAATTTGTGGGTTTTTGGAATATTGCATTGTCTCACATGTTAAGGTTATTCCGCAAATAATGACCTTGAGTTATTTATTGATTGGTTAACTATTGTTATTTGTACTTGTATGATTGTATTACTTTGTATTGACTTTTCAATTATTTGTCTGAAAGGAAAATGAATAAGTGTAAGAAAGTTGAGGAGTTTGCATAATTTGTAATTATGGAGTTTGTAACGAGAAATGTAAAACTTTGGCTGTTACGAAGTGGTAAACTAGAAGCTTCGGGAAAACTGAGCAGAACTAGTTGTAAGTAATTGTAACATTTATTATACAACTTGCTTCATTAGTTCGTAATTAGTTTTATCTAAAGGTTTCAAACAGAATCATAATTAATTATTGTTTGTTTGTTTTCTCAGATTAGAATTAATGATCGGCATTAGACTCGCAAACTAAAAATTTAATAACGATGCCTCCTATAAGTATTTATTAGCAAAAGTTTAAATGCTTTGTTTTATATCACATACGTCATTAATGGAAATGTTAGTCAATTTGTCCTTTCTTATTCTAATCTCAATCAAACAAAGTATACAGTAGGGCAATAAAATTGTCAATTATATTTAAACTGTGTAATCGAGTTAACCGTACAATCGTCGTTCTGTTTAGTTTCAAGTTTATTACGACAGGGTACAAAAGTTCGGTACAACCAATTTTAGACATCAATAATAAACAATTAAACGATTGAATTCAATTTTAAAGCTAACTACTGCAATAAACGTTATTATTCTTCTTTCAAAATTCTAATTTATTAAACCAAATTATTGCCTTTTAGTTATTTTTTTGTTTATCAACACTACACAAAAAAGATCCCATCATTACCACATTCAGTGCCAACGACTCATACATAGCGGAAAAATGCTGCTACGGGCTACAGCGTAGCACTCGTAGCCTTAGGAGACGATAAAATGTGTAAACTTCTTCTTACTAAACACAATTCTACGTACAATTCTTTTCTCTTAACTAGAGATAAAAAACCAATATTTATGCAGTTGGAACGTTAAAAATTCATTAATTCCCTTACACTTTCAACTAGACGCTTATTGTTTTTATTAAAAGCATCCGAAATTTTCCAAATGTTGACTTGGAAAATGGAAACAAAAAGAGTATCTTGAAATATTTTACTTTAAAGTTCTCTTTGCAAAAATAAAGCAAAGCTGTTTTTGGCTGCGAGAGTTGATTTTGAATGTCGAGCAAGCGAAGGCTTCTATAATTGAATCACGAGCGTATATAGCGACTGATTTCATGTTAGAATCCTGAGCGTAACGAGGCATTCAAAGACACGAAATGCAAATAACTTTGGTCTCGTGTTGTTCATACAACTTTTTAACTCAGAAGCGACAATACCTAAAGGTAAAAAATACAGTAAAAATTGAAGAACATTGTGTAGTACCCGCCCAGACCATTTACATTGAACCAGCACTATAACTGTTGTTTACATTTTTTTATTTTATTAAATAGTTACTTCGTCCCACGCTTACAGTACATTCTATTTTTGCTCACTGTCTTTAAACAGCAAAACCTGTCTTTTTAAGAGGGTTGTGAAGCGCCGCTGTCAAAAAATACTATACAAATTTAGCTCCAGGCGAAAACGTTTCGCACCCCCTAAATGAAGCCAGATTTTCCCGATTTTTGAATATGTGGTAGCTATTATAAAGACCTGTCTATACGTTTCTTTTCTGTTTTTATATCTGCTTTGTTTTAAGAAATATTTTCTTGAAAAGGAAAGGTATAGACATAGTTTTTCATCATATCTACAACTTATTAAAAATCGTAATAATCAGACGAGGTTTTAGGGAGAGAAACGTTTTCGCATTTTGTATAGATATTTTTAGCTTTACAATCCTTTTAAGGTGCTGAGTTGAAAATATTCTTTTCATTAAACCCAATTCCTACTGTCCGCTTTTATCCTGACCTCTATACTATCCACATACGCCACCTCAATTAATACAAGTACGAATGTACAATATAAGATGTATGTCTGTGTAGATAAAGCCTTTCGACGGATATATTAAAAGATAAGATGTACGGGCTAGACAATATGTCTTAGCTTTTGGATTTATTTATTTTCATGCCTTGGAAACATGTCAAAGGATATATTATTCGTTCCGAGTTCCAAATTAGGTTGAGGGTTTCGTTCGTTTATTTATATAAAAGGCAAACCTGACTGACTTGCGAGTATATATCAACGCACAGCCGAAACTACTGTACCTAGAAACTTGAAATTTGGTACAGGCGTTTTTTTTATGATGTAAGTGAGCACTAAGAAAGGATTTTTGTAAATTCACCCCCTAAGAGGTTAAAATAGGGTGAGTAGCGGGAAACTAAATCTACGCGTATTCAAATTTTATTTCAAAATACACAGTGTAAGTATAAATGGCGGACTTAATGCCTTGAGGCAGTGGGCCAAACAGAGACAAGTAAAGGTCTAAGGTGAAGTTGCATTGTCCTTAATTTATAAAGAAATATCAGAGGACAAGCCAAATTGCCTCAGTCTCGAATCTAACTCTATGCTTGTAGTATAAGGGTACAAGACAACGATGAATATACTTTTATACAAATACGCATACTTATATAAAAAATATACTTACCAAATACAAATATTTGCCCTTAACAGGAATCGAGCCCTGAGACCTCAGGCTTCGTAGGTACGAAGTTATAACTAGGACGCATCACGTTATCATAATAAAATTTAAAAGTAATAATTATTCTACAAATCATTTTAATCACTTATTTCATTTTATTAAAAGGATACCTAAACCTACAACAGATTTGATTTCACCCCAAACCTAGAAACAAAGTGAATCGTAAAAAAACAAACTAATTAGTCAATAAGTTTACGTGAAAGGCAGCCATTTCTCAATTAAGGGGTAAACATCCAAATTAGACCAAACGTAAATAGGTTTGTTTTAGTCTTAATGGACTCAGAAATGGGAATGACCGCCCAAGCATGATGTATATAGCTCAACATGCATGTATGTACGAAAATTAAAATACCAGGTCAGCACGCAACATGCTAAACCTCACTCACGTCTATCTATCTAACATATGAAAATTATAGAATCATTCGTTATTTATTTTTATTATTATTAATCGTAAAGGAAAGGCTTTCTTATAAAATTGTACTATATAAAAGCATTTATCGTATCATGTTTGACTTTAGTACGTTGATGGTCATGTTAGTATGCCATTGTAGAACCTTGGAAAAAACAGGGGCGTAGTCTAGATGCATAATGATATTTCGGAAATGGACAAATACTAGATTGTTCAACAAGCCATGATGACCCGAGATGTTTAGCCACCCGAGCTTAGCGAGGCGTTCTCAATATCGTCGGTGATACTGCAATACCGCCTTACTAACAACTTCAATGAGTTGCAAGATGTACCTTAATGATTACGTATTAAGATGTATTTTGCACCTTATTTTGTTTGTTCGTTACAAGGAATTGCCGTGTCACCAACGACATGCTGCCTTCAATGTTCCAGCTATAAATTAAAAATTATGCTAATTTATTTAATTTATTTAAATTGCGTTATAAATTTAATAATTTCTACGATTCGTATCATCAATGTAAATAATAATAAATACTAAGATCTATGCTTGTTGTACGGTTGTGTAAGATTACTACGTTCCGTGATTTTTAAATATTTAATCTGCTAAGAAATTTGATTCATTATCTTATAAGATTCCACCAAACTTGTTCTTAACACACCCTGTGTTTACATAACTGCCCATTCCATGAGAATCTATATCCTTCCATTGTTTCTCCTACTGGCGCCACTTTTAAACTTCCTCTTACGTCAAGTTCTGGAACACTCTGTATATCCATATTCATGTTCATACTCTAATCTCACCCACTAAAACAATCTCTGCGCTATCGATCACAGCCATTAGCTAGACGGAGGGTGCACCGGTGTTATTAAACTCACATTACCGCCCGGGTGACAATCTAGTCGATAATGACAGAAAAGTGGGTCCGAAATGTTACTTAACGTTATGAAGAGTGTGTAATATTCTATCATAACTGTGAAAGCTTCGATGCGGACTTCATGTATACAGTTTAACGTATGTGTTTTGTGTGTGCCTAAACGGCTCGGTGGGCTTTAATGTATGAACTGTTGTTAGATTCATCTTGGTTTTGGGAGTGACATAAGTAGACCCCGTTATTTTGTCACGCTGTCATTAATTTTCAGTCGAGCGTAAATGTTTTTTTTATCGACAATCTAAATGTCGATACTGTACGTTACTGATAATATCAAAGAGGAGTCACTACATTCTATTACTTTTGTATTAAAATATATCTAACCAATATTATAGACGCGACAGTTTGTGAGTATGTGTGTATCCGGATGTTTGTTACCCTTTCACGCAAAAACTAAAGGACGGATTTTGGTGTGGAATACAGACAGCTTACACCTTAGATTAACAAATAGGCATTTCATGTATATGTAACTTAAAAGGCAAAAATTCAGTTGCGTCATATAAATATCGATAACAAGAAGGTCGAGGAACAAGATAACGGGGGTCTAGGAGATAAGCTATAATATTTTAATCCAAGTAATAAGGGGGGGCTATTTTTTTTAACGTAATATTTTATTTTATACACTACAATGTCTACGAATGGTTCTTTCATACCATTTTTATGCTGCCGTGTTCCCGCCAAATTGCAACCAATAAGAATCTTTCGTCTCAAACCAATCAGTAACAGGTAGGTAATTCAATAATACAATCAATCACTGGCTATTATTTAATATTTTAACCAATCAGAACCTAATTTTGATCTATGATGGTTTTAAGCCAATCATAGCTTGTGAACATTTCGTACAGAAACTTAACAAATCTTAATTATCATCACTTACAAGTATTTATAATATCGTCAACATAATAAACATTAACAGAGAATATTATTAGCATTTTTTTCTATTTCATAAATTACAGAATCTTTTAGAGATCAAATAGTTTTTTTTTATGGCATAGAGAAAGCAAACGAGCACACAAGCCACCTGGTAGTAAGTGGAAACTGTGAGCCATAGACATTCGCATTCACAAGACTGCAAGCCTAAGACAAGCACAAGCAAATGCGTTGCCAACCCTGAGGACTCAGATGGAATGCCTCTATGCTAGTCATTACACCGGCTGTCTTATCCCCAAACCGGAACACAACAATGCGAACACTCCTGTTTGGTGGTAGAAATTTATTTGTTTGTCAAGATTATAAGAAAACCTTAGTACGTAGACAGGAACAAATACACCAACTCTACAGTATTTGAATTGCATTGTAATAAATTCATAGAATTTTCATAATAATACACTTCATACATAGAAGTAACAGTCGGCGTTGAATTTGGAACCGACCCAACAACTAAAGTCTTCGTATCTGTTCCAAGATCTTTTAACTGACACGATGACACCCTAACACTAACAGTAGTGTACGGACTTTATTGGGAAACTGTGTAAATAAATACATGAGCGAGGTTTAACGATGTATGTGGTCCTTAGCTTACGTCGTGCTGCGTGTACGTAATAGTCCTGGTCCTCTAATGGCCGCTGTACACATTGGGCCAATGAGTTGGGCTAAGTTATTGGGCCAACGTGTAATGTTCTAGTGACATATACATTGGATCCATGTGTAAACGTGATTAGATATTTTGGCCCAATACTTTGGCTCATTGCATTGGCCCAATATGAACAGCGGAATTTATACCTTGGCGTATTGATCATTCTGCATTTGCGTTTCGATAAAAGATCTTTTGATGTGTGGACGAAAACCCGAAACCATCCAGTTGGCGGCCAGTGTTGGACAGCATCTACAATAGCCAATAGCGTAGCCAAGTTGGCCTAACACGTTTACACGTTGGCCCAATACCTTGACCCAACGCATTTGCCCAATATGGACACCGGCCATAATAGGCAGCGTGTTACATCGTGTGTCCTTTTAACTCGTCAAACTTGACAGCTATTTGACGTTGTTTTAGGTACGGTTTTTTTTTTTTATCAGCAGTAGGTAGCTACTTTTGAATCTGGGAAATTGCCTACTATTTATTTAGTTAGCAAAATACATGTTCTTTTTTTCGAACCAAAATTATATTTAGGCTTGTTATTACACTTGTTGACTTACCCTTCATACTAGAATACAACAGATCAAACCCTGCTGCTTATCAGCTGATTTATCGAATAATATCTTTCGTCATAAACAAAATAAAATAAATGATTATCGGGAACTGTCTTATAAAAATTGAATTAGTACCGAAACTAAGCCCTTGGCTCTAGTTTTACTTACATATAAAACACACAAGACTCGAAAACGAATCACTCGTAGTTTCGTAGGCAGGGTCACTGCCAACTAAGCTAGCAACGTCGTCAAAAACCCTGTAAACAAATATACGTGGCACAAAAATAAAAAATACTAAAAACATAAAACCACCATAAAAGCGGAAAGCCAGTTAGTTACATTATAATAATACAGTCACGGAACGTAACAAGAATTATAAAAATATAACAACGAATAGTCAACCATGATAGCGTTCGGCGCCCTTGTCGGTTATTTGTACGGAATTATGACACTCTTGTGCGTCTTGGGTAAATGCGTCGATGTAGAGTCATCTTCTTTAAAACAGACCGCCTTAATAAGCGACTTAATCGACCTATAAAAAATGAATGTTAGGAAATTTTATTAAGGTGTTCAGGGACGATTCCACTCGGTAAAACTATATTGGGTTTGAAGTGTTACGGTATTTTTTTTTAGGTCGGCCGCCATTACTGTTAAGTAAATAAGAGCTATCAAAATGACAAAATGGAAACACGTCAAAAACAGTAACTAAGCCCAGTTTAAGAGAAGGCAATACATTACAGACTAAAAATCTCACTCCAAACGTTCGAGTATCACTATAATAAAAACCGGCCAAGTGCGAGCCGGACTCGCGCACGAAGGGTTCCGTACCATTATCTATAAAATATCACGTTTGTTGCATGCCCCCCTTCTATATTTATTTTATTCGGATTTTATGTTATAGCGGCAACAGTAATAAATCATCTGCGACAATTTAAACTTTCTAGCTATCACGGTTCATGAGATACAGCCTGGTGACAGACAGACAGACGGACAAATGGATGGACCGAGGAGTCTTAGTAATAGGGGTCCCGTTTTTACCGACTGGGTACGGAACCCTAAAAAGCAAATTTTAAAGTAAAGTGAACAATCTAATCTAAATATTATAGAGATAAATGAGAAATTTTGAATATTCGAATGTTTATTACTCAATCACGCTTCAACTACTGAACGGATCTAGATGAAACTAAGGTCACATATAGGTTAGGTTCTGGAATTGGACATAGAATAGTTTATATCCTGAAAAATTTAAAGATCCCGGGGGAATAACGATGATCAAATTCTAAAGTTAGCATGTTAATAATTAGTGAATTACAAGAGCATAATGAACTCTGATAATGATTTCTCATCGTGTAGAATTTAGTTATTTACATCACATCAGCCTGTGAGCTCGTTTGCCGGCTCCATGCCAGAAAAAAAAGGGAAAAAAAAGGCTGTTAGATACTAGCCGCCTACGATACACCTATTGCACCTTTCTCATGCAAATGGTACTTCCAATACCGGCGCACCACCGGCAGGGTCCGTAAAACTCTGTAAGAATTGTATTGGAAGTATAAGGGCGTTGTTTAGCTTAACAATAAGTATTTTTATCCGGCTACCCAATAAGGTTAGGTATTTATTTTAGTTGTATACATGTTTAGTTGTTACCTGCTGTAGGCTAAACGCCTGCCTTGACTTTTTTTTCGGATTTAGTTTCCTTCTTTGAGAGCTATTATCGTTATAACAGACCGACCGATTTTCATGAAACCTAGTTAAAGTCATAATCAATTTGAGGTATTTTAAAGTTAAGTTAGCTTTTTAAATAGCCCGAAGGGCCAAAACACTCAGAAATAGGAGCTCCGCGATCATCGACTATATTAAAGTTGATCCGTTGTGAAATAAAAGTTGTTGAATTTTTATTTTATTTGTCAGTTTAGTTGATTGGAGTGGAAGAGCAGAGGATTCCTTTATAATAAGTATATACATGGTTTTGAAAAGTGACGAATCTGTAGTATGACTAATTTGGAAGACGAATTAGGAACAAATCGATCTAAGTAGACGGAAAAGCGTGTAAAAGCTAGTGTAATAAAACTCGCACTTGTCCAGTTTTTAGAGAACAACCCCCCGCGTCCGTCTGGTTCGACCTGCACCCTCGATGGTGGGATTGCGTCACGCCGTTTAACCTATTTTTGCGTCACGCAGCCGGGCGCGATCAAAGAGGTTTAAATAGGGGACATTTGCTCGCAGTCCCACTGTGGCCGCAGTTACTATTTGTGATCATTTACTTTATCGGATTTAGTAAGTACTAGCTTCTGCCGTGACTACGTCCGCGTTTTCGATTATCGATATTCCCGTGGGGGCTGTTTTTTTCTGGGATAAAAACCTATCTGTTAATCCAGGCAAATCCGTCCAGTCGTTGCAGTATGCAGGAGTAAAAACTAACACGTAATGATCTTCGACCAAGCTGCTCGGTAGACTAAATCCTGAAAAAACCCCGGAACCTAAAAACACTGAAATGCTCAGAAAAAAAATATACATCGAAGGCTTAGTTTGATTTGCCTTTGGTTTTTTCGTGGTGCGGTTTTTATTTTTGGCTGCGCAATGAATCATTGCTGCACCTGATTCTACCTGCTCAAAATAATGTTACAGTTAGAGATAAAAACCTAGCTATATTTTGTTATTATTCCGTGGCATTTTTTCTCATATCTTTGACAAAAGATATAAGGTATAAAATTGTCGTTAAACGCAAGACATTTTTTTACCTCACGGGTAATCAATCAAGTCTTTGTTACTTTGCTTTTGTCCTGCTGTTTGGGGAATGTGAACCTTAATGTCAATGATACTTAATATTCATATCAACTTTTTTCTTGAATGGTTCCGTAGATAATGGTACAAATATTTGTAGGGGCAGTTGCACATACTTGGTCTCGTATCTTCTTGGGTTAGCTTAATTGAAAGTGAAGTGCCTACGAAGCTAGCGATCCTGGGTTTAATTATCGGTCAAGGCAAATATTTGAATGATGATAGAAAAATCTAATACTCACCATATTTGATTTTTTGAGTCTGGGATGTTTTCTATGTATTTATATATCTATATAAGGATGTTTTATTGTTGCCATTACTTAGGCTTGGGTCGTATAGAACTTAGTTTGGGTCTAGGTCAATTTGAGTGAGATTATCCCCGATATTTTTTTTATGTATAAGGATATAAATACAGCGGGTGGCCAAATAATATAACTTTCTACGTTAATAAACTCATAAATCGTTTAAGGTTATGTTATTATTTTTAATGAACGTCTGTTGCATAATACTTATAAAATAAAATGCCAGTTTTGTTGATAAACATTGTAATGGAAAAAACACAGCAAAAAGCACAATGTAGTTTTTAAAAACATTAGCTTTCTACGGTAGTAATTTTTTTGTATACGTTTTTTTCAGAATTATAGTTAGATAAAGCCGAGTCGAGCGCTTATTGCCGCTTTTTAGATTTGTTTTTAATATAAAATATCAAAAAGAAACCTTCAACAAAGCTTTTTGACTAACTTTACTATTGTAAAATGAAAATAAACTAGCTTTTTGTTGTTGTACCTTTGGTTGTCGACGCAGTGTTATTAGAGTTCGTAGCAAAACCGTAGACAACAACTACGCCGTAGCGCAGCTACGAAGCCGCTCTACATAAAGGTACATTATTCTAGATGGACAATGGAGCTATGTAAATGAGTGTACAATTATAAAGTTTAATGCAAATTATTCAACCAGGGTGAAGTAAAGAAAATAAATCAATACAATAGATAAATTAAGTACCCTTAGTTATATTTTATATTTGGATTTTAACTGTGGGCTGAGATTCTACACACTAAACTGCATTATTAACTCATAACGTACAGAAAGAAAGCTTTTAGAAGGTGCTTCGGGTTTGCACTTGTCTCTCACTTGGTCTCATATGCTCCTAGGTGCGAGTGAGAGAGAAATACAAACCAAAAGCACCCTCTAAGGTTCACAGACTTGAAGTTAATCAACGTCAAAGAATTATCTCTAAAAGAAATGAAGTAAACATCTTTGAAGAAACACATCAATAACCAATAACTATGACGCATTAGTTTTATTTATAACTACACGACATATTACAATAAAATCGTAACTCAATAACGTTTATCGCTTAAGGAGGCTTGTCATGGCATGAAAGTTAAGTGTCACATAGGTATGTAATATTGGTAAAAAAAATATATCTGTTCAATTTTAAATTAGATTTAAGAAATTATTCATGATAATGTTGTGATGAGAATTAATACTATAATCTCTGTGCTAAATTTCACAACTAACATCAGGCTTCATCATTTACATTTTGAATATACGTAAAGAATTTGGGACGCCTAATTAGTCCAGCAGTTGATGTGTTTGCGCGGTCATGGTGATAATGATGAACAATAAAGATGTTTCATATGCGACGCAGTTTGTGGGAAGCCACCTTAAGCCATCATTGGGAATTTGTTTTACTGCCGCGTTTAAGTTCAAGGAACGGCGCGATCGCGCGATACGGCACGCGAATGAGTTTCGTAACCGGTAGAGTAACGACTAAGAGTGGTCAATGAGCGGCATAGTGGACTCGTGACCGTATGGTGTAGTCAACAAAATAGCTATAAAAATAAACAAGATATGAGCCAATATAGATATGTTTCTACCTCTTTCTAGCTAAACACACACTTTAAAATACGAAGTCAGAGTGCTTTTTACATACAAACGAGACTATTTCTAAGCCTTGGTTCCTCGCCAGGGGTTGTTTTCAGTGAGGTTTAATGGTGGATACTCCGAGGTTCAATAAAGGAGGTCAAAAGTTCTTAAGATACCTAACTGATCGCACAATCAGTTAACATCACAGCGGGAGAGTTTGGGTCCGCACTTGGATTTCCTTACATTTATTGCCATTTTAGATGTTTTTCTGAACATGCACAATTCCGGCGTAACCGCAGATTCATTCAGTTGGGTATCCTAGGCACTCTGGAAGTCCTGTATCGATGCTCTGGGTATTCATCATCAGATTTCACTAAAAGCATTCCCTGGCGAGGAACCAAGGCTTCGAAATAGCCTCTTTAGTATGAAAAACGCACTCTGACCCGTTTTTTTTGCTCCTGAGTGTACTTGTGTCATTCGTGTTTCTTGGCTGATATTAATATTAATGTCTTCTGGTATTTTTTTGAGGAATGCGATTAAAAAATACATGCATGTTCCCTATTGTTGAGCACCTATAGAACTCTATCATAATAACAGCGTCAAGTCTCAAGAAATTAATTACGTCTTATTTAACGTTTGTCTTTCTGCGCCAGGGAATAGGTGCTCAAAAATTTAAGTTGTTGACTGTACCGAGTTCAAACCCCAGCGGTTTTCTGTAGATGAAGAAGATGAAGAATATTAATAGTGAGGGAAGTGTACGTTAAAACAGATGTGTTTAGAAGGCATAAATAATGGCACTTGAAATCCTAGAGGGCGGTAGTTTATATGAATTTACCAGCTAAGCAAGATAAGATAAGATAACAATGGCCATTGGCGTATTGTTAGTGTGTGTTACACGGCGACATATAAGGGAATATTGTCATAAATATTCCGCGTTTTAATTCATCGATAAATAAGGGTAAATCGTCCATAACTGTATAGCATAGAGGCATTCCATCTTGGTCGTCATTGTTGACAACGCAAATGCAGTCGTAAATATAATCTTGAAAATACAAATTTGTCTCAGAATGGGTCTCAGATCTCACTTATGATCATGTGTGCTCGTTTGCCTTTCCCTATTATAGTATTAAAAAAAATGATTTTGTCATTTACGTAGTAACTACGTAGGTATCAATTTTATATATTTTTACTGACGCTGTTAGTAATACTGTGACGGGAGTAATCCAGGGTCTTATTATTCTGGTTAATATCTCTTGTTTACACATATTATACCAGTGGCTATTACTGGAGGATGGCCAGTGACAGACCATTTATCGTTTAAAAACGCATTTTTTTTGTTAAATAAATTAAAGCTGTTTTTCGTTAAGCAGAGTAAAGTAGACTCCTAGGTCAGCGAACCTGGGTCGGCGCTTAGCGGGGTCGCATCTGCAAAAATTAAACAATCTTTGGTTACTCGATTAACCTTTCATATTCTTCGGATTAAAAATAAACCTTAACTGGAGCGTAGAGAGCTGTAAACTGTACGTCGGAGGAACTATTCTATGAGGATGTACGATTTCTCTTCCTAACGACCAATTTGCATGCAACGAAAGGATACTCTATTCTTTTGAAGACGTAATATATTCAGGAACGCTGAAATGGACCAGTTTTCTAACATTATTATATGAAAACAAGGCCATTATTTGAGCACCATGTACATACTTATATATAAAGAAATACATTATAAATAGACCCGATTATCAAGCGGGCAGTTTAGTGGCTGACGTCACAGTAGGGTAGTTCAAGGAGTAAATGGAACGGTGTTCATTAACACGACAACTTTGTCTATTGGTGATCAACAATTTTTTTTTACACTCAGGCATTCATCATATTAATTTATTATAAGTCAATTGTCAATTGATTAATTTATCGACGTTTTTCTTTTGTTAACTCACTTTCCGTTAGAGATCATAAATGATTTGCGGTCAGGCTACGTCTTCTAGCAGAATATATCCACTTCCAAAAGGAAAAGGTTTTTTCTACTTCGACAGATGTTATTCATATTTGTATTATGACGTCAGCCACCAATCTGCCCGCTTGATAACGGGATCTAATAACAAATCATCAGATTTTTTTTCACCAAAACTAGGAATCAAACCCTGTACGCACCTGTGGCTTTTTTAGGTACCAGCAAGGCTTACCTTGTCAAAATACTCCCATGACCTCTGACCTCAACAAATCGTTAATTTAGATCCACTTAACCCCCTGGTACGTTATTGTTTATTCCATTAAATTTGTCTCCGTTCTAACCCTGGGCTAAGTAAACCGTGAACTAATTTACATATTATATCGAGTTTAGTGCCGTGTTTGGATTTTTAACCAACACTTTAAAGGTCAATTAACTTTGAAGTAAATAAATAACGATATATCGCTTTATACTTTCCAATACCACGATTCAAAGTCAAAGTTCTTAATTCTTCAATTTAGGCATAATATAATGCACCTATGAATGTCAAAAAGCATTACCACCGGTTCGAAAAATAAAACCTTTGCCCCGAGAAGAACCGGCGTAAGAAACTCGGCAAGGTATATTTTTTTCAAGAAAAAGGTTTACATCATTACATTATAATTATAAATAGTTTACAATATCACGGTATCACGGATTGGTTAAAAGCCAACAACAACGGTTTGGTTGTCAACTATACGTGATATGGATTGGGGTTGATAAAACCAAATTCCACATCAATAATAAAAGCCCGAGTGAAAATCAATACGATATCACGTCAAAGGCGATATGATTTTTCCGAGTAGAAAGTGGGCCAGATGACCGGTTAGCTCGTTTGCCTCCTTTAGCTTAAAAAAACATAGGAACTCATCAATGGCTCCATAGTAGATAGTCGAGTTTTGACTCGTCTTTCGATTGTAAGTTAGAAGGACAGCAATAAAATGTGTTATCAAAAATATCAAAAAACACTTTATGAACTTTTTAAGGGCAACGAATTAGTAACGAATTGAATTTATAGGTGTACGCGAATAGATGAGGAGACGGCGGCACTGGCGCGCTGTGAGGCGACACCCATGCCCGCTGGCTGAGCAGCGCTCGGCGGCGGTGCATGTACGCGGCGGCGGGCGGCGCCTCGCTCGCGGGCCGTAAGGTAAGCATTACCTATGTTAGGTAAACTTTACCTGAGTTCGGTAAACTTTACCTGAGTTAGGTAAACTTTACCTACGATACGTAAATTCTACCTACGTTAGATAAACTCTACCTAAGTTAGGTAAACTATACCTACGTTAGGTAAACTCTACCTACGTTAGGTAAATTCCACCTACGTTGGGTAAACTAAACGTAAGTTAGGTAAACTTTGCCTACGTTGGGTAAATTTTACCTACTTTAGGTAAACTTTGCCTACGTTAGGTAAATTATATGAACATAATTCAGCTTACACCGACATTTTTATTTATTATTTTTCAGATTTAACAATCAAAGCAAGTGTACATCACTCAAAATCTACAAAACAACAGCCACAAGTGGGTGTCTTCTTACAAAGCACTCTCTGGGACTTGTATAAACGTTCACATGAATATTTATTAACGGCTTGTTTAGCATAGTTGATAGTGACCCTGCCTAAGAAGCTAGAGTTAATTACCGGTATAGTTAAATATTTATCTGATAACTGTTACCTCAAATGTTAAGACTAATTAATTTCTTCAGCCACAAACACTTGTACCAAAAATATTATTTCTGACAAAAACTTTTTTTTTATTGTAGGCGCGCCAGCACGGCCGCCAGCCCGCCCCGCCGAGCCCGGGGCACTCCCCCGCGCACGTCGCGCCGACCGGCGTCCGCGCATACTCCTGCCAGCACTGGGAGGCGCGCCTCCTCGCCCCGCGCCCGCTCTCCGCCGCCGTCTCAGAACCCTCGGCGTGCGATGGCGTGGAGGTATAGCCTGTATGCTCCATGTGTGTAATAGTTAAGCATGTTTGATATAGCAGTATTAATGGCAGTCGAATTACTAACTTGTTTTTCCTTGAGTTTTCTGCGCATTTTTATTCCAATGTGATGTCACCAAAACCAACGCTTATAAATGAAAATTTATCAAATTAAATAGCGCGTCTATTACATTATTGTTGAGTTCTTAAAGAGTAAAAATATCTTTTTTTCTTTTTTTTATTAGCAATATAAAGCATAATTTTTTGCTAATTTAGTGTCATTTGGAAATGTGTCAGTAAAACTGTCACTAATACTGCTTGGATTGAGCCCGATAACCCAAATAACTTTCGAATAAACATTTTTTTGGAAAATGTTAAATATTGTTAAAAAAAAACATATATTAGACAGAATTGACAAACCAGATTTAGTTCTGTTTCTTTTTTTTCTAATTAACTAATGCTTAACAAATGTGATTAATCGAAAGTTACTAAACATACTTAGAAAAACATACTTAGCTCGATGTTTTTGTTCGGTGTTTTGTATATTTAAGAACCGTTAAGAATGACAATGCTTGTTCGTGTTCAGTGTCCTTAGGTAACTTAAATACGTGTTAGTAGGTAAATGTAATTAGCCTATACGCATGTGTATGTGTTCTATGTGAGACAATGCAAGTGTTTAGTGTGTTTAGATCGGTGATGTAGGAAGGCCTTACCTTGGGAAACCGATAAGGTAGGCTTTACCTTACTATTTTTTACCTTAGTGCGGTTTTTGAGAATCCAGCATGATCCAAGAAGTGTTTATTAATAAAGTGACAAAGGGACGGCCATGAACCTACGACTGGTGGAACCTTGCGACCGGTGGAAGCTGTTCAAGAACCGGAGACTGCGTCTCGACGTGCGGAACGAAACATGAGTGACAGGGGAATAGACAAACTGATCAACAAATAAACGCCAAATTGCGCTTGCTTCCATTAATTTTTCACTAAACATATCGCTACTTTAAGAATCGACCAGTAAAGATCAATTACTTGTAATTATAACATAGTTTCGCCTTGCTCGTGCCTCTATACTAAAGAGTTCTTAAAGTGAGATAGTTAGGATCAATACCTGTGATGGGACTATAAGAGTGATTGTGGTGTAAATATTTCCTAATCTATTTAATATATAGTCGACTAGCATAGTCGCGCTAGACGTAGTGTTAGTGATACTGGTCGTCAATTAAAAATATAAGTGAATAAACAAAACAGTGAGTGAACAGTCTACGTCCCAGTGACAAACAGTCAGTTTAGTCTACACGTACAGCCATCCAGAAAACTGGCAGGTATGCAGGCAGCGCTTATGCTAAGAAGCAAATCGCGGGAGAGAAGAAAACAGCGTTTAAAGAGAGGAATAAAGCACGACTTGCCCAGCAACATAGCGACCAAGTCCATCGCCCCTTTCCCGAGATATCCACCTGCTTCGTGGGTATGTACATAGAATATATTCCTGTTTCTCTGATATCGCCTATAGGCTGTGCGAATGATTTACGCAGATGTTGCCATGGTTTATTCTGTACGGGACCGTGTCGTTAGGCAGAATTTTCATTACATCGAAAAACGTTTCTCGCCGCATGTATAATTTTTAGTGGTTACAAGCGTAACCTAACCTAAGCTAACCTAATTAGGGTACGTTCACAAAGACCGGCTCGGAGAGGAGAGCAGATTTTTTATCACGTTGAAATGAAAACAGAGTTTTGAGTACGTTAATGACAAAAATGCACATGCAAAAATAAACCTTAATAAAATGACTCAAATATCTCTTTTTCAAACGTGATAAAACTGATAAAAAATCTGCCTATCAGAGCCGGTATGTGTGAGCAGACCCTTAAAGTTCAAAATATCCTAAAAATCTATAGTTTCATCAGAAAATAGATTTAATGAAATGATATAATCGATGAAGTGAAATTTTATAAAATGAAACCAGTAATCGACAGGGACCAATGATTGACACTTGATTCTTATTTTACAGAAGGTAAGCGTTATTTAATTTTATTTGTATTGCAACAGTAAATTCATGTCTTTTTGATCTTTTAGGAGTTAAGTCTCAATTTTTGGTGTGTGTCAGCTAAAAGTATCGAACACTGGTGCCATTACACTTGAGTTTTCAATACACGGCGGCGCGCTCCGCCTGTCAAATTAATGTTGCATGGTTGCATCAATGTATGAAAAGTGAAGTAGTAAGACAGGACTTTTTGAATTCATAGAGTGTAGACACTTATTTCATAGAGTGTATCATTTTGTGATAGTAACAATTCTAATCTAACCTAACCTACGTAATCATCTATTAGAGGACTACCAGAAAACAAAAGATTTCGGTAAAAAATGGCGTTCGGTGAAATGATAATTGTATTCAATGATATTCGGTAATGGCCCGGTACCCGTCACCATTATTAACTTCATAGTCAAGTCCAATTTAACTACAAGAACAAAACAATTCGTGTGTTTTTTTTTTATACTTAACTCATTTTTATATTTTACAATGTACTTATACGCAGTGGGCATCACATCTTAAAATAATGTAAATATAATCATTATTTTAATATAAATATAATCCTAGTTTTAATGTGCAAATTTAAATTTAATACTTTTGACGTTAGAAAAATCTAAAATTATCGATACCTTTTGTTAACATAAATAACGTCAGGAGATTTTTGTTGTCAGTTGGAAATATATTCTTATATGGATTATCGTTTTGGTGTAAGAAACAGTTTTTAACGTATAAATGTAATTTTAGCCGTCCTCATCGAAAGGGCCTTTATGTCGGCAAGCGGTTACGCCGTTCTTATAACCCTTACCTCATTATTTGTATAGTTACAAGAATAAAACCAGCGTTACCACCAGCCGTCATACCGCCATATTTTGATAAAATATTAATGCGTAAACTAGAATGTTTTAAATTTTATACTAAAGCCCAAAAACAAGCCCACGTTTGGTTGTATGTGTGTTATTACGCTATGTGTTATTGGATTTGCATGCATTGTTTCGAGTTTCGTGGTAGCTCAGAGCTAAGAGCTTGTGGGGCTTAGCTACCATTGTGTTGAGAGCTGCGTATTGTTCCGTGATATATTTACCATTATTTCAGTAGTGTTATATTCTGTGTTTGATTGAATACGTTTACAATTGGAACGGATTTCTGTTGTGTAGTTTTTAAATTAGGAAGCCGATTCTTTTGTTTACACCGCATGGTTTGACAGGGGTTTGATTGCACTTATAGGCTTGCGGACGTCGATTCATACACAGTTGTTTTATATCACGAAACCGGGTCTGCCGTTTCTGTGTGTGCGTGTGCAGGTGCACGTGCACGTTATTTCTGAGTGCGTAGCGTAGTAAAGACTAACCAGCTATCGTAAGATAAAAAACTGTATTTTAAGTCTTATTTTAAAGCAATATTTTTTTTGATTTAATGTACCATATTTGTCTAATTTTCTTTAGATCACAAATAAACTTGCTGAATCAGTTTGCGTATCAAATGTCTTCTTATACTCATATTCCATACCTAAACTTTTAGTTTAAACGCATACAATTTTTACAGGAAATTGTAACAAAAACGTCAAATAATAATGACATATTAACATTTAATCGCGTCAGTATATTCGAGTTATACTCTTAATGTGTTTATAATTGTTTCGTTACTCTAATAAGGCTAATAATAACCCAACATGAAAATAACAATTGAAAATAATCCCAAACTGATTACTTAAGCACATTTACAAGAAGCGATACGTGTCCTTGTGGGCAGTCATCCAATTTCGTTCCACTCCACTCACAATCGCAATTGCATTTTCATTGACGAGAAAATTCTGGCTGCGTTCGACTCGGTCGCTGGGGAATCGTACCCTTTCGTTAAACATTTATTTAGGAACAGCGAGCTTGGTACAGATGGCAATAATAATACATATAAAGTTATATAAAGTCGCGTTGATGGTAAACATTGTGAGGTATATTAAGATCGGGTGTCAAAACACCACTTATTCATAATAGGGTAATAGCTAAAGCATGCTTAATATTATGCTTTGCGTTTATCTCTCATTGTGACATTTGGATTTGACAGAAAGTGACAAAGAATACTTTAGTTTTAATAGGTTTCTGAATAAAGGGCTAAGCTAGAAAGACCTTAGTTGAAAATCGTTCATAAGGCAACCATTAAAATCCCAAACGGGGAAGAACAAATCGGACGATAGTCAGGCCGGTTAAGATAAGGTTTTATAAAAATACTTAATTTGAAAACCCAAAAAAAAACCTTAATAAGGCCTGCGGAAACAAACGTGGTTTTAAAAATTTGTTCGCTCAGTTACTTTTTGTGTTGACTGTACGATTGTGTTATTTCCACAAATATACCCTTGTTTATCAAAATAAATAACAATTCTAGTCTGTGTAACGTATGTAAGTACGATACTCGCATGGTACCTACTAATGTACTCGTAGGTGTAGTGTACATTCTACCCCATGATAGTCGGGTGGGCAAATTGGCCTATATGACCAATAACAACAAGCGATATGTCACCGGACAGGTACTTCTAATTTGTAAAACTATTTCTATTGTAGGTAGTTCCAAATCTTTGTGGAAAAGATTTGGCTTATATTTTTAAATATATCGCGCCCGTAAATATGGTATTAGTAGTAATTCCATTATTATTAGTATTCGTGTAGCTATTTCTTTAAGAAATACATAGAAAAGGAATATTTCAATAGCAAAATGAAAAAAATAATGAAAGCGCTATGATTATATTTCCAATACATCTAGCACATTGAACATCGACGATAAAACGCGACTGCACTGAGCGTGCAAGTTAATTATGAAATTGTTTTCTGGAAACGGTTGCATTTTAAAATGCACATAATAAAGCATGTTATTGCATTGTATAACAGAAAAAAAATCACTTAAATTACTAGTACCTGTAATATATTTTACGTGATTTTTTTAACTGTTGCTTACTCTTATAGCCTTTAAGTTTTTTCTTCTGTAAAATCATAAATTATAAACACACCGTCAAATTAGGATATAACCTGTAAGGACAGTTTCATGCATGTAAAAGAAAGTGGTGGTCCGACCATATGCAAGAACCGTCTGGATCACTACCACCATCTTATCCAAGCCACAGTGTTCACATTGTTGTATTCCGGTAGGGGGACAAGACAACCGGTGAAATACTAGCATAGACGCAATCCGTCTTAATCCTCTGGAGTGGCAAAAAATTTACGGTCTTAGGATTGAAATCTTTAGATTGTAGTATTGAAAAAGCAATAACGTCAGGTATGTAAACATATATTTTTAGGAGATATTGTTGGTTAGACGGACTTACCCGTAGACGTACTTGCTCCACCTTACCTTATCTTACTATCAGGTGGCCTTTGTGTTCGTTTGAATGCCATATATTCCTATTTAAAAACATCTTTATTGTACCATTCATATCTGTTTCATATAACTGATGGGTAAACCTTTGTAATATCCGGATTTGGCCACGTTTACGACGTCACATAAACCTCCGGATATGCATGAGAAGTAAAACCAGCCATAACACATGTCGAATGTCTTCAAAACAAAGAGATATCGTCATTACTTTGAAAACACATCGTATCTCTAATTTCATGACGTACGATTTTAAACTTAAATATGAAGAGAATTAAGTTCAATATCATACATCTCGAAATATCAAATACGAGTTTATTCTAAAGTAGTAACGTTATGTTAAGTACTTACCTACTTTGATTACCAAACGAAGAATAAAACAAAGTCTAGTGTTATCACGACTCTATTTAAGTAGTAGCGAATGTTCAAATTGATTTAGCAATTAAACGGCATATACGTCGTTGTTTCTAAAAGAATCAAACGTGTCATCACTTCAGCTTATACGCTGGTGTGTACATTGCTTATTGCAGTAATAGCTTCGATTATACTAAAGATCGGTTATAAAATTACGGAAAGAAGTGGCAAGGAAATAACATACGTTTAACTTGGAGAAAGGCATGAAATCTGGTTAAAATCCGAGGGAAATTTTATTATTTTTGACGTGATATTGACAACGTTTTGATACCTCTTATTTACTTGACAGTATCCTGAGATGAAAAGTGGGGGGGGGCAATTTGCAACGTTAAAAGATGGCGGATGTGTAATTGGTTTTAGTTTTGTATTTTTGTCTATTTAGGTGTTGAAATATCTTTTCTGATAGTGATTTGTGCTTTTTATGACTTTGCGTTGCACAGTAATAGAAGACATGGATTTATTTCGTGTATCTGGCATCTTACTTCTCGTTCAAGTGGACTCGCGGTGCAGAGGTTAAAACTATCTTGGCCTCTGTCCTACAATCACCGTACAACGTTGCCCCAAATCTTCCTAGAGAAGATTGGATTGTATTTTATTGCTATATTGATATACTTGACACTGGCGAAATCACTTCATTGTGGAAACGCCATATCCCCGCGGTAGTAGCTGGTGAAGTCGCCGCGGGGCAATGAAAAAGAAGAAGAAGAAGATCAAAAGTGGAGAGGCCTTTGGCAGTGTGACACTGATACAGGCAAGAAAAAAAATGGCGGCCGGGTTAAATACTATGTCAGGTCATTTGGATATCACCCCCTAGAATAGGCACTCAGTTATCGTGTTATCAACATTTCGATAGCTCTTTTTTACTTCACAGTAGCGGCGGCTGAATTGATAACAATACCATAACACGTCAAAAGAAATATTGTTGAACGTTGTTAAAAAGAAGCCTTGTTATTATTATATGCCAGGCTACCACGAGGCAGGCTTTGCCTAGTGTGGAGTCACCTATTAATGTATTAAGTGACGGCACCAATGATGGACACTTTTAGCTGACATGCACCAGTAATCGACACTTCACTCTTAATTCAAAGGTCATACGGTCCTAAATTGATTGTTGAAAAACAAATGAATTACCCTTATCTAACCCTTAAGCAAGAATAGACTGCTTTTGTGCGACTATGGGCAAAAGAGCCGAATCCCTGGTGCGCCGGGTGTGTGGCAGTCCCAATAACATCCTGAGAATGATTGGGGACAGGTACGACTGCCCCTACATCCGGCATTGTTGTGGGCCACATGCCCCAGTCAATTAATTACTAACAACATTGAATTCAATTTTATTAATATATGATGAATGTATGGACTTATGTTGTCTGAAAATAAATGATTTATTATTATCTTCTGTAAAATAAGAATCAAGTGTCCATTATTGGTACTTGTCCATTAATGGTTCCGTCACTGTAATGTCTGTTAAAAAATAATAATTTCTTTTTATTTTAGTTCATTCTTTAAGAAGCAGAAAGCCCCTAGTGAAAAGCATTTCTCTTACGAACGGGTAATAACAGATATTATGCAGCCTTTGTCCTTCAATACCGCTTTGTCTCCATAATGCACTAGGTGCATATGCAAGCGAGATGCGCTGCATATTGCATGAAGTGACTAATTAATGTCGGCTTCTGACGGAGCGATAATGAAGTGCGTATGGGATGATACTGTTCTGTATTATTAACTAGCTACCTATACGGTGTGTTAATGGTATACGGGCGTTAACTTAATAATTATTTTGATTACGCTAACGTATACACCGTTATTAATTTTTGAACATACTATCGACCCGCAATGTACATCGAAGTCCATCTGTCAGGTAAGTACGTAATGTTTAATTAATTGCATTTTTCGTTATACATTACGTGTTAAATTATTTTGTATGGTTTTTTTTTTTAAATTTAATTTTAACAAAAGCTGCCTAAATGTGCTCAGTAGGGGTTATACTAGCCGCAGTTAAAAGGAACGCCCGTATACCATTTACACACTGTATATAAAAGTGTAGAGTTTATTTTGGGACTAGGTTGTTAGTGTGAGATTCTCTGATATTTATTTAAGGTTATTGACACGTTAGCTTTTTAAGTTAGTAGTGACCCTACCTACGAACCTAGCGGTCCCGGGTTCAATTCCCGGTCAGGTCAAATATTCTTGCGGTGAGCGTAAGTATTCGTTTTCCAAGTCTTGGTTTTTTCTACAGGGTGTCCGGTAAATAGTGGACTTCCATACAGGGCTGGATAGCTTAGCTCAGGAGTGGCCAAAATATGATAAATCATGTTTAGTAAAAGTCGCACCAAAAACGAGATATCTCAACTTTTCAATTTTATCATATTTTGGCCAGTCCTGAGCTGAGCTATCCAGCCCTGTAAGGAAGTCCACTATTTACCGGACACCCTGTATATGTATGTAATAATTTGTGTTTTTATATAATTGATTTAAAACGTTTTCCAGTAGGTGTGAGAATGCCCTGTTAAAGAAAATGGATCCATATACATACACCTTATCCTTATTTTTGAATAGTCGGGTAAACGCGGTTAGTCTAGTGACCCAGGTTACCGTACCTACGAAGCTAGCGGTTTCGGGTTCGATTTTGTGCATGGCAAATATTTCTGTGATGACTAGGGTTAGGATTTCGGTGGCATATTGTGGTTCTAAAATCCATGGGGTCGCTATTTTCCAATTATACACTTTGATTTTGACCTTCAGTGTGGTCTTATATAAAATATAAATATATAAAATTAAACCAAATTTTTAGTTCAGTTATTCCATACCTACTGATATTTGCTGGTTTGTAACGCTTTCACAACAGAGATATACTCCATACCGACATTCATTTAAATTGATTTAGCATTTATCTATCGATTTAATGAATAAATTTATTTGCTGGTTTGGGGATAAGACATGTAATGACTAGCATAGAGGCATTCCATCTTAGTCCTCAGGGTTGGCAACGCATTTGCAGTCTTATGCTAATGTCTATGGGTCACAGTTTCCACTTACCATCAGGTGGCCTGTGTGCTCGGTTGCCTTCTCTAAGCCATAAAAAAAAAAAAAAAAAATACTGAAAGTCAAAATCAAAGTGGTATGTATAAGAAATAGCGACTTCATGGATTCTAGAACCACAATTTGCCACCAAAAATCCTAACTCTGGCGATGCCTCCGAGTATGTACTGAATAATTCCTAACAAATAAAGTGTTTTACTTAGAAAGTCATCTCTTTCAATCTAATCATCAGTAAAACCCGCGCATTGAAATATATCGCAGTGAAATAGTCCTAGTGTAATTATTTCCAAATCTGTATTTATCTGAATAGTTGTATTACTTCCACAGAATCGACGGAGCTCCGCTAATGCGGAGCTCCTACTTCTGGGTGGTATGGCCCTTCGGGCCTGCTGCAAAACTAACATAACCTAAACCTAAGTAATAGGTACTTCGGCTTAATTACAATGGGGAAATTGCGACTGGGCAAAAAACAGAATGGTGGTAAAATCATGAATGGGAAAAATCGCAAATGGAAAATTTTCTACGCGGAATAATCGAGTTTGGGAAGCAGATAGATACACCCAAACCCTATACAGTCGAGTTCATAAACATGTGTACACTTTAGTACCGCGTCTATTTAATGTCATGTTTCAACTGCCATAGTTTTATGACTTGTCATAGCGATTAAAGAGGCAAGGTACTAAAGTTTACTTATTTATGAACTAGCGACCCGCCCTCGCTTCGCTTCGGTTTGTGTGAGTTTTCTGTAACACCCGCACAATATCCAGAATTTATTATACATATAAACCTTCCTCTTGAAACACTCTATCTATCAAAAAAAACCGCATCAAAATCCGTTGCGTACTTTTAAAGATTTAAGCATACAAAGGGACATAGGGACAGGGAAAGCGACTTTGTTTTATACTATGTAGTGATGTTGATCTACCATAGAACCTTGTCATAATAAATAATAATAATAATAAAATCTTTATTCAAATCACTTATCGTACAATATAATAATTCTAGAGTTAATATAACACAAAAGAGACAATACTCGTTTGCCTGAACTAGGAGGTTCCTGTGTTTCAGGCGTAAAAGGCCTTACAAACAAAGTAAAAAGTAAACAATCACATGCAAAATACATTTCAAAGAATTCCTAGTAGATTAGCCATATAAATTACAATAAAATAATGTGTAAACAAAAACAATAATATGGGTAACAATAAGAGAACCGGGTAATTATTATTCACTTAGATAATAAGTATAAACGATGTTTATTTTGAGACAATTAATAAATTCTCTGTATCTTCGTATGACATGTTTTGAAGAGCTTCCTGAAGGATTTTCTTAATATTGTTATAACTAAGAGGATATATGGACAATTTGGCGTTTAATCTATTGTACAGAAGTGGTCCCAGAAACACGTAAAATCTTGTCGAGAATGCATGTTTCATTCCTATGTTTTTAGGACAAACAATATCTTTCCGTCTTTTATTAATAGTTTCAGTGCTGTAAGGAAGCGCGGCGTGTTGTTTAAGGATTGTGCTCATTACAAATAATTGTCGAATTGTTAGAACCTTACAAGATTTATAAAGAAGGTTAGTAGGGTAAAGAAAAGGACGGAAAGTGGAAACCTTTAGCACTGCTCGCTGGGCTCTCTCAATGGTTAATAGCGATGTTTTAGTTGTGCCACCCCATGACGTAATGCAGTAAGTTAGTATAGATTGGCATAAGGCAAGGTAGATTTGTCTGGTAATTTTTGGGTCGAGGACAGTACGTAATTTCCTAAAAACGAATATTAACTTACGCACTCTGGAGCATAAAACTTCGATATAATATCTGAATGAGAGATTTTCGTCTATTATTACACCCAGATACTTTACCTTGTCAGTAATCGCGACGTCTGGGCAGTTGCAAAAGTTATTCCTATGTTCCTTACAATGGTGAGCATATATTTTCGGGTTAGGTGAAGCCGAACTTAATTTACGCATGGAGAAATGCACATAATTGGACTTATCTGCATTTAGTGTTAGAAGATGGTGCTGGAGCCAATCATTTACAGCGTTAAAACCTCGTTGTGCACAATCATAAACGTCTTGTTTTGACTTCGCTGAAAACAAAAGAGCGGTATCATCAGCATAGGATATGATTGTGCCACCGTCTAATTTCAGATTACAAAGGTCATTAATATAAATCAGAAATAGAGTAGGTCCTAAAATACTTCCCTGGGGAAGTCCAAAACATGAATTTTCTAGGTCAGAGCTTATGACATTGTCTATTTTGATACATTGCGTACGGTCGTGAAGGTAGTTAGCGAATAAATGAAGTTGGGTGCCTCTTATACCTAAACATTCCAGCTTCTGCAAGAGAATTGGGATGGACACCGTATCGAAAGCCTTTGCGAGGTCTAGGAATATTCCCACTGTTTGATTGCCTTTGTCTAGTTCCTGAACTACATGGTCAGTTAGTTGATGCACAGCGTCGGCAGTCGATAACTTAGACCTAAAGCCAAACTGCTTTTTTGATAATAAAGAGTGTTTCTCTAAAAATTGAACAAGTCTTTTGTTTATAATTTTTTCTAATATTTTAGATATTGCTGAGAGTAGTGAGATAGGTCTATAATTAGTTATTTGATCTTTATTCCCAGACTTATGGACAGGAACAACAACAGCTTTTTTTAAACATTTAGGGAAAGATCCTTCAGCCAGGCATTTTTGAAAAATATAGGTTAGTGGTGAGACCAGAATGTGCCTAAATTGTTTTAGTAATTTGTTAGATATATTATCCCAACCTGTTGCAGAATCATCTCTTAGGTTCATGATGATCCTTTCCACCTCAGCTTCGTCAGTATCTAGCAGCACAAATGAACTTGGAAAATGGCAGCTAGGCAGTTGAGTGCCTGGACCTAACGGCGATTGACTCTTAACTTTATCTGCTAGATTTTTACCGATGTTAATGAAAAAATTATTTACACTATTTGCAGATGTCAACTGAGATGAGTGTATTTGTAGTAATTCAGTAGGTGAATTATGCTGTTTTGACAGGTACGTTAAATTTTTTATATAGTTCCAGACCTTTTTACTGTTTTTACCAGCCTTATCCAGTTCTTTTTTATCGTAATTACTTTTAATTTTTTTAAGAAGGCCGTTACAAAAGTTTCGGTATCTTTTGTACGATAATTGTAATATCAAATTATCTGGGTTTGATTTAGCCTTTTTATGCAATTTATCCCTATGTTTCATACATCGAATAAGTCCCGGGGTGATCCAAGGTTTAATATTGTAATTTTTGTTACTTAAACGAGTGTACCTTGTATTTTTTAATATTGCTTCTTGGACATTTTTTATTAGGTACAACATGCATGTATCCGCGTCAGCGAAATTATAAACTGGGCTAAAGTCAATGTTGCATAAATCATCTTCAAGTTTATTTATATCAATTTTAGATATATTATTTTTGCGAGTTAGTTTAGGTAATTTGCGGTTAAAGGTTAGTAGGGCAGCATTGTGGTCTGTTATTGTTGAGTTAGCAACTAGTGTTATTGATGAAAGATTGGTTTTAAGCATGATATGATCCAAGCAAGAGCCGCTTTGATGTGTTGGAAACGTGTGCGCAGGGAGCAAGCCATTAAAGGAACATACGTTTAAGTAATCCTGAGCCGCGGGGTCGTTGCTTTCTGGAAGAATGTTGATGTTTATGTCTCCTATTAATAAAACATTTTTAAAAGCTGATAAGTGCTGTAATGTCTGGTTTAGTGAGTCAGTAAAAACATCAACATTCCTAAAGGAGGGGGGTCTATACAGAGCTAATATCGCGATATCTGTTCCAATTTTGATTAGCAGCCGATTACATTCTTGCATATTTGGCTCCTCGACGGTAATATTTAGATTATTTCTGGCATAAATTACTATTCCGTCGTTTTGGTTGAAATTTATCTTAGTATTGTACGTGCTATAGCCTGACATAAGTGGATAATTTTTTTGTTTGCTTAGCCAACACTCGGTCAGGACAATGATGTCACAATTAATGTTTAGTCTTTGTTGAAAAATACTAAAGTTATCAAAATTCTTGTAAATACTGCGTATGTTCTGTGTTAGTATCGTTAAAGGCTTACTGAAAGAGGAAAGACATTGTTTGCACTTTTCAACCTCGCAAGTCATTGACTCAGATACAGCGAAATTATCTAAGTCGGATATGACAATATCCGTCATTATAAAAATAAAAAAAAAAGAATAAGTAAAAAGTTCTAACTAAATAACTTAAGGGTGGCGCGCTTAGGCGCCTACATAATCTATGGAATTAATATACCTTTGTTCAGCTATTTTTTTAGCAGGACAGTCTGAGTCGCCAGTTTTGTGAGTGCACGGCTTCTTGAAGTGCATGCATGTGGCACATTTCGGTGGTTCGTTCTTTTTCTGGCAATCCTTCAATTCGTGACCTACTTGTCCGCAATGCCCGCAGGTGCTGGCCGCCTCCCGGCAGGTCTTGGCCGCATGGCCATATTGTTGACACTTAAAGCATCTTGTGACTAAAGTGAAGTCCCGAACAGGGCACGACGACCAATTCAGGAATACTCGCTCCTTCGATAGCAAGAACTTACGAATCTGTGCAGAGACTTCTAACACAAAGTTACAGGTCTCGGCTTCCCTTTTACCCGACTTATGGCTTAACTTAATAGATGATAAGAATGTCTCTAAAGACATACCTTCATGTTTGTCGGCTAAGTTTTGCTGGTATAAATAATTAAACACGTCTGCCTCCTGCATATTTGCAGGCACTCCAATGACTACAATTCTGGGCTTACGCTTATGCGGCTCATGTAAAGTGAGTCCAGAAGTCGCCAGTTGTGCTGACTGCTTGAGTTTCTCAATGTCGCCCTTGGTGTCTGTGCTGATGATAACGCCGCCGTTATTCGTCTTGCGCAATCCTCTTACGTGCAGTTTCATTTGATCTGGTCTGATGATTTTTTGGACGAGGGTTTTAGTCTCCTCGCTCGTCTTCATTTTGTCCGAAGGGTAAATTGCTACGGAGCTTAAATTACTGTGCTGAATAAAATTAGTCGCATTCTTCTTTATTACATCTGCGAAGGAGACTGTACCCGGGACAGGTTTTGAGGACTCTTTAATGCTTTGCTTGAGGTCTGAAAGTTGCTGCGAGAGGTCTTGTTTTTCTTTAAGGGCTTGAAGGGAGGAATGGAACTGGATAGTTTTACATTTAAGGGACTGGTACTGCACGGCCATTTGAGATGTTCCATGGCCTATTTTACGACACAGGTTATTGATCCTCAACTTCTGATCTGAGTTCAATTTTCCTTCTGAAGAGATATTGCAGACCTCCTTAAGGCATTGCTCTATCGATATCATCCAGTTTTGGATCTCAGAAGTGGTCACCGCGGGCAGCATTTCAGGAGGATCCTCCTCCTGCGCAGCGGGAGTGGAGGGCGCGGGCGTAGGCGGCGGGCTGCGCGGCGTGCGCGCACTCCGGTTGAAGGGGCTTTCATCCATTTTCAGTAACAGATAAACACACTAAACATTATAATTTATAAGCTATAACAACACATGTAGCGAATGACCCAGATAGTCGCGTCAGCTTGATGATGAGCTAGGTCACGATTTTGCAAATGATTAATTTTGTTTATGTACATTAATTTTGTAATGACAGCGTCAAGTGACGAGATAGAAATTACATAGGAATTAATCGTAGGTTTTATACGACAAGGTTTCTATAGTGGCTCATCAATTTAAGTCCGTGGTCATACACCAGTCCAATATTACTTACGTTGCGTAAAGATGCTTTCCTTATGCCTAAGGCATACACTAAAATTCATCTAACGTCAAACGTCTTGTTACTTAGCTAAAATGTTTTCGAGGGGTTACCTTTGTTTCGTCAAAATATTTTTGGTCAAATGTATCATTTCCCAAATTTTCATTTGCCAAACTGCTTTGTTTTCTGTAACCGTAAATATTTCAGGGTTTTATAAAAACTAACCTAACCTAATCCATAGGGTTCTACACGATGGTACTGAAATTAATTCTGAAAACATTATATAACATTGGTTTGGCAAATGAAAATTTTGGGAAATGATACATTTGACCAAAGATATTTTGACGAAACGGCAGGCCCCCGTTTTCGAGACGTGAACTCGCTAAAAATTACAATATATTGTACGTATTATTATCTAAAGTTACCACCTGAAAGCTCTAGGACGTTAAAAATATCTCAACTTTATCAATATATTCATATCACGTTGAAATATCACTCGATTTTTGCTGCTTTATAAAGCTTAAAGCTCCTCGTCACCCGTTCGACTATCAAGCGGAAGCTATTACCCCCCCTTCCCCCCCAAAACGCACCTTCCCTACCACAACCTTATCGTTACCACCAAAAACGTAATCTCTTCCAACCTACAATCGTAATACGTTCTCATAAGGTTTATATTTGTAAACAATGCTTTTTATACACACAAATGAATGGCACAATGATGCGACTAAAGTTTCACTTTCGGTTTCGGTTTCGATAAGTTGCCGGAAAAGACGTCATTTGACGTCTCGCTGATATTGGGAATGAAGATTTCACGCCATCATTTTGACGTTTTGATTCGTAATCGACGACGTATTTAACGTACATTTACTTTTACGTCGCTTTTTCTGTTTTATATTTTTTAGTTAACTGATCATGATAGAGATATGAAATACATAATATGAACGTTGTTTAAATATTCAATAAGTAGGTACCTACTTTTATGCCCATATTTATAGCTTACTTGTAACACTTGGAAAACGTAGGTAGGTAGGTACTAGTTTTTAGTATGCACTTCAATTTTCTTCCCAACCTATAAGCACAGTTTCAAGGTGATGGAACTAGTAATGGACAGGGACCAATTATTGACAGTTGATGCTTAATTTTACAGAAGGTAAGGGTTATACTTGTTTGGCAACATTCAATTTATGATCGTATAAGCTTTGAATCAAGTATTAAGTGTCCATTATTGGTGCATGTCAGCTAAATTAACTACCAATTAAAACAACTTCACTTAATTTATTTCATTATTTTAGAAGCTACAAAGCCACACACACACATTGACACACAGACGAGTGTGTCAAACTAAGAACACATGTTTCTAATCCCCAACGCAAGCAGAAGGATCTAAATTTAATCTTTCCTCGGGGATGAAGCTATCTTCATACCAAATTTATTCACAATCAGTTCAGCGGTGTAGCCGTGACATCGTAACAAACAGACAGATGAAATAACTTTCACATCACAAGTAAAAAATAAACCATCAAATGCATTTTGTTAGGCACTTTTTGCCTCGTACAGACAGTGAAACTGTGGAACGAACTCCTTTCGGCGGTATTTCCAACCAGTTATGACGTGGGTGCCTTTAAGACAAGACAAGAGCTTACATTTCCCTATTGGCTGGCAACGCACCAAAATTCGAAATTCAAAATATTTATTCAGTAAATTGGCCACATGAGGGCTCTTTTACACGTCGGTAATATACAGTGAATCACTAGCGCTTCGGACAAGACCATCGTTGCGGAGAAGAAGCGCCGCAAGAAACTCCAGCAGAAGGTCGTTTTTTCCCATAATAAAATACTATAACACTTAAAAAGTATCATTACTAGGTTATAAAGTAATAAATAATTATTTTAAATCTAACACCAATTAAATCATTACAAATGTAAGCTCAATATTATTAAATTAAAAATAGTGACTAAGAGAACAACATGAAGAGGTCTCTACGTCAGGAACTATAACCGAAAGTAACTGAAAAACAGGTCCTTGCAAGCGTGAACAGCCCGGACCCCACAGACAGCACCCGTTCACGAGTATGACGCGTATCTCAGCCATCGCCTCCCTCAACCATGTGTTCGGGAAGGTGGCAACCCGATCAACAACGCCGCCGTAAGCAAAGACGTTTGAGTGAGCATGACATGCTCATGCTGCCGGACAAAATACCGACAAATTTTCGTGTTATGGGCGGTGGTGATTACTTCCCATCAGGTAACCTACATGCTCGTTTGCCTCCCTCTCTTAAAAGAATGAAAAAACAAAAAGGTAAATTTTCTAACTCGTATGCTACACTAGCGAGCAAATATATTGGGTCACTTTGTCTCATGTTTTCTCGCAATATAAGTGACGTTGACAGCTGTGTAATTTACAAGTACATCAATTAAAAGATAATGTCCCAGTCAATTATCGACAAGTCATCGCATCGTCACTAGTTATTAAGCTGTGCATCGATCGTGCTCATCGATATCTGCATAGCGCAGACCTTGACATGGTGGCCTCGGCACAGCACTATCGTGTCAAGCGAGGACAAGTTTTTAGAATAAAAGTTTAATAATGATAATTAAACCTCATCACGCACGTTTGACAGTAGCTTTTATACATTGCGGGTCGAGTTGAATATTAGTTTGGGCTGTGAGTCAGAGCACGCAATGAACGATGGGCAATATGTACACGCTAGCAAATATGTTTTAGTCTGGTTTGCATGTTTGCATGAAAACTATTGCTAATAGCTGACAATATACGTCGTAGTGAGGAATGGAGTATACAAGCTAATAAAAAAAATTCGATATTAGCGTTCCCTACTTTTATAGCCGATATATAGTAAGCGGCTCAATCGATTTTCATTAAACTAGGAATCATCCTGATTTAACCAGCTTTCTTATAAAAAATGTTATGTTCGAATTGGTTCATCCGTTTCATTTAAAAAAAGTGTAGTCCGAATGTATTGGTACTCATTATCATCGTAAGTAAAGTGAAGCATAATAGTGCTTTTCACTGAAAGGTTTTTTCATTCGGACTACAAATTTTTATATGAGTCAATATGGACCCTACTTACAACATCTTTTTGCGTCAAGCAATATTTATCATGAAAAGAACATATTTTGTTTAACCAATTTTACAAAAACGTAGTTTTATTATTCAGTTTTTTTTTGTCATTGTCGACGCAAAAATCAAACACCAACGACGACCTGTTTTCTTCCTAAAAATATTTTTACGAGCTATCAGAAGACGTGCACATTATTTTTATGAAGGGTTAACATCTTGTAGCGATACAGTAAATATAAAGCTGATGTTACCGAGTGGAAAATGATGGGCCGTATAGAGATTATGCTCGCGTATCATAAAAAGTAAACTGCCGACCAGCGAACGATGCGGACTGTGCTCGGAATACTGAGCATTTTGTTGAGTGAAACACGAAATTACTCGACTTCTACCAGTTAACCTTTTTTTACTTTCGTACCACTAAAGGAAAAAAAATATAATCTGGTAGCAGTAAAGTTTGTAAGAATGCCAACTTAGTTCGGTACAATCGATAATATGCCGAATAAAAGTATGCATAAAAAAAATCAGGATGTTACAAATTATGGCAAATAACGTTTCTGCCACATTACCATTCGGCGAAAACCTGTTACGTCAAGTCTGTTATTCTAAAACAGTTTCAGATGGGCAAATAAACTATATTATCTTCCTCGTGAATTGAACCTCGCCCTCTGTTAGTCTACTATAACCTCTATACTATATACAATATACAGCACGTGGCATTCCAGAAGGGGAAACTAAAGTTCCCACGAGAAAAATACTCTGTAAGAATGCCAACAGCATGTGGACACAAGGACTTCAACACTTAATTATGCAAGTTCTTTTGATTCAGCTGACATTGTAGGTAATAATACCTCTACTTTATAAATTCCCGAACAGTCGCTGGTCGCTCAGTGCGTTTTTTTTCATAGATAGATTAGTTAGTTTAGGATCCGAATAGGAGACGAGCTTCACCAGGCTGTTTATTGGATAAAAAGTAATTTATATCAAATTTAATATGTTAAATAATATAATATGGCGAATAGGTAGAGTGAAACATTTCAGTCCAGTGTATAATTCATTAAAACTTTAAAACAAAAACATGCAATTTCTTGTTTATATAAATTACAAACCAATCGAAAGTTTGAAAGAATATGCAAACGTCGTTAGGTTGGCTATTTTTTCCGTTCCGTTAGTTAGGTTGGTATAAACAGGTAAGTCGGTACTAATAATTTGCAATAAACCTAACGTTTGCACAACGTTGGCCTAGTTGGTAGTGACCCTGCCTGGGGAGCTAGCGGTTCTGGGTTCTAATCCAAGTAATGGGATATATTTGTATAATAAGCGCGAATATCTGATCCTGAGTCATGGATGTTTTCTATGTATTTAAGTATATATTTCTCTATATAAGTATGTATATCGTTGTCTAGTACCCATAATAACTACAAGCCTAGAGCTTAGTTTGGGATATTGTCCCCTGATATATATTTTTTTTTCTATAGGCTTCATACTTTCAATTAGTACTTATGTAATTTGTACATGAAACAAGCAATTCCAATAAAAATAAAAATAAATATGTTTTATTGTATATGTATGTACTGGACTGAAATTTTACCTACCTATTCGCTATATTATTATATTACTTACCATATTCAATTTGATATAAAATACTTTTTATCAAATACGAGTAAACAGCCGGTGAAGTTCGTCTCCTATCTGGATCTAAGACCAAGAGACGGACTCGTTGACAGATAAATTGTGGTGTTAGTTGCAGAGGATATTTAATTGATGAAATCACTGCGGAAGTAGATAGAAATAACTTACTTTTTTGTGACTTAACAATAACAATAACAACAGCAAAATTAATACATGCACACACACACATGTCATGGCTATGGTGCTGTATATTTAATGTCAGTTGTAAAGTGACATTATAACCCTGTTCAGACTTTCTTGACTTAAATAGTAAACAACTTTCTAACCTCAAAATTGATTTTTTTTGTATGACACCGCCATTTTAAATTAAAAAAAGCAATTACGGACAATATATTGGCCAATGTTTTCTCAATTTACTTTATTTACGATAAAATCGGTTTCATTTTTAGTAAGCCTGAACAGGGTTTACGCATATGACGTACGCAGAAGCAGTTTGAAAATATTTCCATGCAATCCATGCACTTCTATAAATGAATCGTTTTGTGTTTTCATTTCTTGGCTTACGTCACTTCTAGCAAAGTAAACGTGTATTTAACGAGGAAAAGAAAAAACCAAGTGTTTTTTTTTAAGTTTTTGTGTCGTAGATACAATACATCATACGGTTTAAACCATAGGTACTATTTGACACAGATATAATCGTAATTAAGAAGCTTTTAGTCTTCTTTTTCAAAGTATAAGTCGCTTAGGTCGTCACTCCATCTTGTTGGAGGCTTACCTATAGCTCGTTTTCCGGTCCGCGGACGCCACTCCAGAACCTTCACCTCCAGATGGAGTGACGACCTCGTCAGGATCGCGGGACCGCGGTGGATGCGAAAAGCACAAGACCGGTCTGAGTGGAAAGCCTTGGGGGAGGCCTATGTCCAGCAGTGGACGTCTTTCGGCTGACATGATGATGATGATGATGAAGTCGCTTAGATCTTTTAACTTCGCAATGGATTCTAACGAGGGCGGGTTTATGGTTATAATACGTGTGGTCATTGGTGACCAACTTTTCAAAACGCGTCTAGTATTTTGTATAAAAACCTTACCATAAATAATCTAGAGTACCTGTCTAATACTATGCGGACGTATTTAAAATTAATACTATTTACCTAACCACAATTTTTTTTTGGGATTTCACGATTGATTTTGACTTTACAGGCATGTGCGCCATTTTCTTTAGTGTCAATGTTTAAGATATTTTTTTATAATATAATGTAATTGTAGGCGACGCGTATAACTCTCGTTTTTTATTCTTTATATATTCTTATTTTGGTTACATTTTTATTAAAAATGAGGGTGTTGTAGGAGCGCCGAGGGGTAGGGGCCCGCGGGGGTGACCTTTGGTTGGACACGATTTCTATTGGCCGCCGGGCCATCAGTCGCTAAAACAAATGATACGCGCTAGGACGCACGCCGCTTTCTTACAAACATCCCTTTGTTTTCGGAAATCTGCTTATAATTTCACCCCGTCCCCTACATGGATATGTCGTATTACTTGAAATAAATGTTTTTTTTTTAAATAAAGAATCGGTTACGCTTGAAATATCGACACGAGTCATAAATAAATGAATAATAAATGTCTCGTCAGAATTTTATACAAATTGACCTGGTCCCCAAACTAAGCTCTACATTTGTACTATGGGTCTAGGCAATGATAAATGTACTTGTACAGAGACATACAGCGTCTGGTCAATCATTGTCATAATACGAGAGCAATATCGGCTGGTAAGTTGGCAGTTCCTAGAGTGTCCAACTACTATGGAGACAGGACACTTAAAAAACGTCTACCTTATCTCCTGAACAGATTACCAGCTGATATTGTTCTGGAAACCAACAAACGTAGATTTAAAGCTAAGTTACATAGGCATCTCCTTGATTCATTGTGAATACGATGCTCATCTAAATATATATATATATAAATATATAAAAATATTAGTATAAGTATATCTAATTATGTACCGCTTTTGTGTAATCTGTTGTCATGAAGCTGGACCGAAGATTCCGCAGTCAAACTGTGTAAACAGTTTTGTGGAACAATGTATAATATCTAAAATTTGATTTTGTTATAATAAATAAATAAATAAATAAATAAATAAATACATACATAGAAAACATCCAAGAATTAAGAAAAAAAATACTCGCGCTCATCAGACAAATGTCTGCCCTAACCGGGATTTGAACCCGGGACCGCTAGCTTCGAAGGCAGGGTCACCACTAAGGCTATAGTGTCGTCGTCGTCACAGAATGATAATTTCATCAAAAGTTATTTTTGGTTGCGATGTAGGTCGCGTGAGTCTGGTAAGTACAGGCAGCTCATTACTACATCCTTCTGGCAATCCCTCGGGCTTACGTATGGCTGTGGCCGTCTTTCAGATCATGATAATGATGACTTCCAAAAAATTCCTGCATTAAAAAAAATGTTTCTTTTAAAGCACGATTTGTGTGCCATAATTTACCATACTTATTCATAAACGCACAATACACCTATTTTAGTTAAAGTGTTCTTTGTCTATTTCTGTCAAATTCAAATGACAATGACAGAAAAGGACAGAGCGTGTATTGCGCGTTTATAAATAAGAGGTTTCCACAGGCCGAGAGGGACGAAGCTATTTGTACGAGTAGGAATAATAGACGTATATAACTTCATCATTCTTAAAAATAGCTTCGTCCTTCTCAGCCTTATCAGTCCGGCCGTTGGTCTGCGAGAGCCTTAACAACTACAATGTAACACCAAGAAATTTGGGCTAGAGTATATTTTTGCAAACCATACTAAACCTGCTCATTAAAAAAACCCATAAATATCATGATCGATACATATAAAAAAGAGAACAAAGTTAGAAAAAACATTCACAACACAACAGAGACATAAAAAGGAACAAAATACTGACTTAGATAAAATACCTGTTGTCACGAAATGGTTCCAACTCCGCGTGGCAAAAAGGCATGGATTAGCAACTTCGAGGTAGCGTCTAGTTATATTTTTTATGAGACGCAATAAACTAAAAGTTCACATAATCAAAATAAATCTGCTTTAAATTAATTTCAATTCCATTGTTATAATTACACATATCAACATACTCGTATTTGTTTTTACAATCAAAACAGTTATTAATAAAATAATCAATTTCACTTTAAATAGATCAAATTCTTGAATAATATAAAACACCTTCAAATGTAATAAAATAAATGTTTGTAGCAAGCAGAACTTTTTGAACAATCACCATTATTTAACAGGTAATTTTGTAGTTATTTTTAACGACCCCAAATTTCAAATAAATTTATAATAAAACAATTTCCTTTCTCACGCCATAATATTCAAACTTTGCCAATGACCACGGAATATTCGACGAAAGTTATTTTAGTCACAAATAACGTCATCCAATTAAGGTTAGAGCCGTATCGTAATTGAATCAGACATTAGAGAAAAATGAAATCATAAAATACGAAAATGGAATTTTGTATTCATCAATAGTGAGTGGTAGTTGTTGTTGTCTTGTTGTGCTGCGAGTGAAGATTAAAATACAAGCAGAAATTCCGTAACATATACTGACTTGTATGTGTAGTGTGGTTGCCGGGTTATAATAGTGCCACTCCAGGTCTTCCCGTGGATGTCGTAAGAGGCGACTAAGGGAATAAAGGCTTGTAGTCCTGTTAGGCGATGGGCTTGCAACCTGTCACTAATACGTGTTTACAGAATTAACAATTAGTTTTTAAAGATGTTCACTCTGTAGATCTGCCTACCCCCCAGACCCTATCAGGGAATGAAGGCGTAAAGGTATGTGTTTGTATGTAAAGGGATGGAAGCAATTTGTGCCAGATCCATTCGGAGTGCTTCCACCATCCTATTCTTTAACCTGCCGCCAAACAGCAGTATTCACATATTTGTGTTCCAGTGGGGTAAGAAAACCAGTGAAATAGAGCATTCATTTCATCTAAGTCTGAACCCCTTTGAAACGCATAATGAAGCATTCCGCATGTAATAATTTCGCATAACAACCTTTTAGGCTGACATTCCAAAATTTAATAAACGTCTATTGTGTAGATTAGGGTAGGTTAGGCTAGTTTTTTGTAATAATTAAAACAAAAACCCTTTCTAGTGTAAGAACCGTCTTCGCCCAAACGATTCTATACCTAATAATACATTTTGCGTACATAACCTTACGGATTCCGATATAGACCCCTTAAAATATTTTCTAATCTAGTAGATGTACGGTCACGGACTTTAATTGATATACCACTATAGAACCTTGTCGTATAAAACCTACGATTAATTCCCATGTAATTTCTATCTCGTCTCTTGACGCTGTCATTATTTATTTATTTATTTATTTATTAAATAATTGGCACACCAACAAAGTACAAGGCTATACATTTTGTAACTTAATGAATAAGGATCACATCTAACCTGTACCTCAATAACAGGAGTGCAACAACATTCATCATAGAACTAGGTCAAACAGTAGAAATAACAATTTTCACTAACGAGACTAGAAAAACTAAATTAAATCTTAACTTTTAAAATAAGTTTAAATTTAAACAGAGATAATTTGGTAGAAGAAGACGAAAGAAAATGATCAAAATAAAAATTTATCTAGCCTAATGACAGTGACAGTGATTATGACAGTGTTCCAGAGTGGCCTAACAATTAAAGTCCGCGACTGTACTGGTTTGTATCTCATTTTATATTAATAAATATATCTATGCTAATTTCAGCCTTATGACCATACACTGGATTGACGGGGCAAAAATGTACCAGTGCTAGTGATGCATTAAATGTCGACTAAGTTTATCGACATCAATAAAAAGCTATTTTTAATCTTCATTATCCAAGTAATGGCCAAGTTCGAATACCTTTTAATTATGTGCAAACCTCTTTTATATATACTTATTGCAACTATAAACAATCGGTATCTGAGATTGACTCTAGACTCGAGTTACTTTTGACAACCATTCAAATTACATTGAATAACAAAGTCATTCAGTACAAAAATGTTCTTTAGCATTCCGACGAATTGAGAACCTTTTTCTTTTTAAGTCGGTTACTAATGCCTAGAAAGAATATCGTTTATCTTCATGAAAAGCTGATCATTCAGATATAGAAGATAAAGGTAGACTAACTTTTGCAAGAAATGTAAGATCCATATTTTGTCACGAAAAAAGTTGTCGATAAACTTAGTCGATATTTAATCAATCACTAGCACTGATACATTTTTGCCACGGTCAATCCGGTGTATGCTTATGAAGTTATGACTAATAAAGTACTTTGCTCATTTTATACACATAACCACTGATAATTACCGCTCTTCTTCCAAACTCTTCCTTTGACACTTCCACCGTGAACGTTGTCGCATGAAAATTCAAATTCAAACTCGTCGCCAAAATGAAATTGAAGTTGAATTTGATTGCTTTCCCGTTGCGTTTTTGAAAGCGGTCTGGAACAAACGCCGGCCGCACAGAGCAATTAACCTAGTTGGTTCTTTACACAAGACGGATACGACACGACTGAGATGTGAAGATATCTTTGAGGGTACATGTGTGACATATGTCGATATGCCTCGTTGGTAGCCCTGCCTTCGATACTATTGGTCTCGGATTCAATAGATATTTGAGTGATGAGTATAATATTTGTTAGTGAGTTTTGGATATTGTTTATGTACACTCACCGGCAAAATACTCGCCAACCCGTCTTTTGTTCATACAATTACTAACAAATATAACTTGTTACATTAGAGAGTAAATGAGTCTCATAGAGTCACTGGAAAGCGATTACGACTGGAGCACGAATAGTGAAGCGAAGCGAATGAAGTGACGTCTCACATCAATCAAGCGGCCCTCAACTTGTTTACACCAGGTGTATATAGTCAATGATACCAGAGCAATAAATAAAATATGCATACAAAAACAATATCCTCGTTTTAAATTAATACAACAAAGAGATTATATCAAAATAAAGTTTGTCATCAGCAAATTAAATTAAGTATTTCATCTTGATTAGTTACAATATATTTCTTATAAATGTGGAAAGTATAAATATGTTTTTCGTTAACGGCAACACCTTTTTTTTAAATTTATTCTGTGGGAATAAAAACCCGACCTTAAGTACGGCGGAAATGGCTTTCGGATTACCGACAATTCTGACTAATGATGCATTCGAAGTTCGAAAAAAATAAAGTAATTTCGTATTAAGTATTTAATTTGATGTACCTCAAACTTGCAACCTAAAGAGGGCAACACACGCACGTTGATTGTCGACACGACAGATCGTCACCGTGTCGCATTCGTCTAATATAACACCTTCCCTCTTGCTTAGATAATGGATTCCTCATTACGGCCTTGAGTCGGGCTTACGGCTTGCATGCGATTTGCACCAGTAATACCCTCCGTCGACGCGGCCACGTGATAACGAGCTATTAGCGCTGCTGTCTATTTAGCATGGGGTTGGTTACAGCTGCGGCCTTTTACTGCATGTCACAATTAAGGGGTAAAACGGTTCAAATTTTTACCAAGATTAGACATGATTTTGGCCTGGTTGGTAGCGACCTGCCTACGAAGCTAGCAGTCGCAGGTGCGGTTCGCGGTAGAAGCCAATATTTAGGTATATGTGTTGAGCAATATGGTTTAGGCGAGTCAAATTTACGGTTCACTAATGTTTTACCAAATCATCATTTGACAAACGTATCATTTTACAAACTTTCATTTCACAAACAGACACTTCCCGCCGTATTATTTTTAAGGTTTTTGTGGTCGATATTGTAACCTAGAAAAGCCAGGTTGTTTTATCAATGCATTTTACCAGTACTTACCTACGGAGCGGAAACCTGGGTCCTCACAAGAGAGAGTATCAACAAAATACAAGTCGCTCAGAGGAAAGTAGAGAGGAAGATCGTGGGAACTACGCTGAGAGACCGTAAGACCAACGCCTGGCTCAGAGAACAAAGTAAGGTCACTGACGCCGTTCAACGAATAGCGACTCTGAAGTGGCAGTGGGCGGGACACATAGCGCGTAAACATGGCTCGTGGGGCAAAGCGGTCTTAGAACGGAGGCCCTGGGGAAAAAAGAGGCCTAGAGGAAGACCACAGATGCGATGGAAAGACGACGTCAAGAAAACTGCAGGGACGAACTGGATGGAAGTGGCGCAAAACAGACTTAGATGGCGCAATCTGAAGGAGGCCTACACCAATATGGTAGAGAACGGCTAAGAAGAAGAAGAAGATTGTAACCTAACCTAACTTATTTAATAAGCTCATTTACCCTATGCAATATGTAATGGTTTAAGCACAAACACGTTATTGCGAAATGAAAGTTTGTAAAATGATACGTTTGTCAAACGTACTTTTGGTCAAATGAACGGACCCCCAATTTTAGCCCTGGAGCTCTTTTATGGAGTGATTCTACTAGCGCTTTCAACTAGATGGTGTGCCCAATTTATTGAAGAAATTATTTCTTATTATTTCTAGTATCTAAGCTAAGCTTTAGACTTGTGCGTGTGTTAGGTTTAAGTATTATAAAATTTAGTAAAATTATACATTATTCGATACACAATTCAATCTCCGTCGTTTCTAAAATACCACTTTCCAAAAACATGAAATTTCTTAATTTAAAACGAAAAAAAAATCCCCAATGACGTTCGTCATTGATTCCTCGGTGCACCAATCGCACCTGATTCAATTTCCTTCGGAAAGCAAGCATTTCCATTTCCCAACCCCAGCCTCACGTGCCACTTGAAAAAGCATCTGAACCCAGAAGATTGATCTCTCTGAGAGAATAAAACATTGACTGCATTTAGGAACAGATGGGAGAGATTAGTCTATGCACTCGGTGAGAAAGCTAGATCGATCCGATAGGTAACTGGACTAACGGATAAAATATGTTAATTTTAGATTGGCGTAAAGGGAAAAGACGATTCTTTTTACATGAATAACTAAAAATAGAGTCCTATTACTTTTTTTTAAGTTACAAGTTTATAGTTTGAAAAGAGTTATTTTTACAAGAGTTATTTACAGCCCTCGTTATATTTTTGGTTTCAATATTAACCACCAGCGAATGTTTATTTATCACAAATAAACATTGCATTACGTTTCTTCTCAGCAGACAGTGGTCTCCTCTTAGGAAGCGCTGGTAGATTTTGACGTGTAAAAGTGCCATTGCCGAATAAACATGTATTATACACCGTGTTTTTTAAGATTTACGATAACTTCGGCATATTACTAGGTATATCCATAGAAACTAATTGGTAGATAAGATTTTTAAATATTCCAAAAAAAAATTTTTTTCACAGTTTAAAACAAAATAATGAAATCTTTTATCTTTGGTCATTCTAAAAGGGCCTTTAGAGTAAACTAATAATCAGTGTCAAATACGTCTATGTTGGCGTGACATACACACACAAGTAAAGATAACACTTGACAGGTACAAGATTATCACTTTAAATTGACGCGTATACAAACCTAACAATTGGAAACTCTTTACTCATAAGTATTAAAAGAAAATTGTTGTTATCAATTAAGAGCCTTTTACGCTAGTTTAACGTGATTAAATGATTAAATTTAAAAATTAAATATATTTAAAACCGTTAGACTTATCATTTGTCTGTCTTCGGGAAATTAACTTTGTTTGACGTAAAGAACGTTCCCTTAAAGTTATCGTAAATCAAAAAAAAACATCTTCAACTCATCATGAAACAAAGAACCAAGTCAAAAAAATAACCCCGTTCTAAGGCAGTGTTGAAAAATAAAATCAGTATTCAGACGCATAATGATAGCTCACAGTATGCAATTTGCAACCGCTTCAGTCATGTAAACGGAGGCATCGCCCCTGGCCGAGCGCCCTCAACCGCTCCATGAGTATTGCCGGGTCAGTGGGGCTGCTCAATACGACACGCTGCGCTGGACACGCATTGAACACGGCCCGTGGGTTATTACTCGATATGCTTTCATTCCGCTCTCAGTGGTTTTTTTAGAGACTATATATTACGAGTTCGATCAATATTAATGTACAATCTCACACAAATAATGGGGTCCAAGTGAAAAGGGGTGTAAGTCTAGTACATACACTCCGTTTATCTAATACCTTTAAACCAGCAATTCTTGTATAGTGGACCGCAAAACTAAGCATCACACTTTACATGACATGTTCTTTATATGATTCTGATCACGGGGGTATGGTTCATTCTTGTTTCAGTTAATATATAAAAAAAAGGTTTAATTATATTCATTTGGTTTCTTGATGTATCGCCAGCCGATATCTTGACCTTGAAATTTTGACGTTGATACTATACTACTCCAAACGTTCGTAGTAACTAACGTCAAAATTCCAAGTTCAAGGTCAATGAGCTGAGACCATACGTTTTTATATGGTTTGTAAACAGTTCGCTCTATGTAATCTAAAATCAAATAAAAAATATTTTTAAAAAAAATGCAACTCACCTAGGTACTGTATTTTCGTTTTTGCAATTGAACATTTTAGCGGGTTTTGAAATGTTTACTAGATCTCTTGGAATATGCACTGCCGAGACCTGATTGTATCATCCGTTTCATATTGATGTCGAGATCTGAACATTTACCATTTTATGTATATACAAGAATTGCTCGTTTTCACAAGGTTCCCAGAATTAAACTAGTTATAAACTAAGCTCTAGGCTTGTAATATAAATATTAGTCAACGATAAATAGAAAGTAAAAGAAAAAACAAACAATTACATATCTGGGGACAATGTCATACAAATTGACCTAGTCCCAAACTAATCTACTTTTAGAGTATAATGACTTAATTTAGTAACATTTTATCTATAAGTAATAATTGTAACTTACTACAGGTATTAAAAGATACTGTACCAAAAACTATGAAAATGTTGTGTTAGATTACTGAATTTTCTTTTCAAAATTAACACAGAGAAGCGGCCATCTTGTTAGGGTTCCGTACACAAAGGGTAAAAACGGGACCCTATTACTAAGACTCCGCACTCGTCTGTCCGTCTGTGTGTCACCACATTTTCACAGACAATGTATTTCTGTGGCCGCTATAGCAACAAATACTAAAAACAGAATAAATTAAATATTTAACGACGGCTCCCATACAAGAATTGTGATTTTTATGCCGTTTTTTGCTCCATATTAATAACAGCACCAGGTAGACACTTGAAATATTCACGGAATATTTAGTTGTATATTCACTTTAAAAATAAATTATTAAATTAAAACAAAATAAATAGGTACTTAAAGACGGCTGTCATACAACAAACGTGATTTTTTGGCCGTTTTTCTGCTAATAGTAGATAATGGTACGAAACCCTTCGTGAGCGAGTCCGACTCGCACTTGGCCGGTTTTTCTTTCAGTTGACTACACGACGGTGAAACAGCTCCTTGAAAAACCGACATCGAAACCTAATTTCTACTGAAACCTTATTGTTTTTAGGTTATCTTAAGTATGGGTTGCGTAGGTTAGGTTACGTTAGACCTGTAACCCTGACCTGCACGTGTGAATGCCTGTCGATGAAATGAAAATTCGGCGAAATAAAACATTCTATGAATGAGTTTCGGTGATTCAAGGGTAAACTAGGTAAAAAATTGTTTAATTCATTTGTACAAAAAAAAACAAGATAAGACAAGACTAGATCATCAGAAAACACGCTCGCTCAGTGCAGACTTTAACTGCGCCTACTTATAGGTAATATACTATTCTGGAATTATGATACAGAGTGTTCTTGTAGCTAAAATAGTTACAAAAACACGTTGTTGTAACCGGGAATATATATTTTATTTGCATTATATTCAACTTAGACTACCCTAGCAAAATGTGTCATGTAGTGTGAATATCCCTATGGGGCAGTGTTAATGCTATAACAAGGCCATTGTGCTAATTAATACGGTAATTTGATAATACGGTAATTGGTAATTGAGTGTTGTGGTACTTAAGATGTCGGCGAGCCTAGCAGGATGTGCGATTCCTGGAACTTTGCAAAACAATATTAATATATGGATAGGTATGATGCTGAAAGTAATATTACTAGGCCATGACAACATATTAACTTCCATTTTTACGGTTCCGTACAAAAATGGAAGAAACGGAACCCTATATAGGATCGGTCCGTCCGTCTGTCACAGCCAATTTGCTCGGACACTACTGAACCCATTGAGTTGAAATTTGGTACACGTATTTAAATTGATGAACACAGATGTGCAAAGTTAATAACAACTTTATTTAAATAATTGCACCCCTTACTGTGTTTATTATATCAAATGAGCCTAAAACAAAAAACTATTATATTCATTGTTTGTTAAGTTGTAGATTACGGGAAAACCTACAAGAACTCTATCAAAAAATAAAAAAAAAACGTAAGTACGGAACCCTCTCCACGCGAGTTCAACTGACACTTGATCGGTTTTTTCTATAACTAACGCTACTTTCAAATTTCCTCTTACATACTCGTTTCTTATCCTATCTATTCTTCCTACACCATACATCCATCTCATTTACGTTACTTACTTTATAGAAGGAAAAAAATCGAGGTAGAGAATCCGTTATAACGTCGTGAGCAAAGTTCTTTACATAAAACATTTCACTTTTAAATGGCCACTGAAACAAAAACACCCAGATAAGGTGAATGACATCTGCCGGCGGGTAGACGAAACCTTGCAAGCACTTTGCACGCTATACATCTGTCTCATTTACATATATTTACTAAATAGGTACACAGTACTTTCATTGAATTAAATAGATGTATATCTAGGAGCGTCTGGTATTAAATAAAAATATTAACATGTTGTGTGTCAAGTCTATAGGTAGAAAAATGTTAATTAATTAGCTATTGACCTTGACTCCATCTGCGTAGAAGTTTTTTATTGCTATTCCCTCGGCAACTATCCAATTTTCCGGCATAAAATAATAAATAAATATCAGGGGACAACGTCACACCAATTGACCTAGTCCCAAACTAAGCTCTAGGCTTGTACTATGGTTACTAGACAACGATATAAGTACTTATATAGAGAAATATACACTTAAATACATAGAAAACATCCATGACTCAGGAACAAATATTCGCGCTCATCACACAAACATCTGCACTTACCGGGATTTGAACCCAGGACCGCTAGCTTCGTAGGCAGTCACTACCAACTAAGCCAGCGTGTCGTCAAAACAACCTTGATGTACGCTTTCCTAAGAATAACCTTATGTAGAGCTGCTATGTTACCATAACGCGAGGAAATTGAGCGTCTGAGTAACATTGAGAGGCCTAAACTAAAAACTAAGCATTTTTTTAGGGTTCCGTAGCCAAATGGCAAAAAACGGAACCCTTATAGATTCGTCATGTCTGTCCGTCCGTCTGTCCGTCCGTATGTCACAGCCACTTTATTCCGTAACTATAAGAGCTATACTATGGAAACTTTGTAAGTAGATGTATTCGGTGAACCGCATTAAGATTTTCATACAAAAATAGAAAAAAAACAATAAATTTTTGGGGTTCCCCATACTTTGAACTGAAACTCAATAAAATTTTTTCATCAACCCCATACGTGTGGGGTATCTATGGATAGGTCTTCAAAAATGATATTGAGGTTTCTAATATAATTTTTTTCTAAACTGAATAGTTTGCGCGAGAGACGCTTCCAAAGTGGAAAAATGTGTGTAACCCCCGTAACTTCTAAAATAAGGGAATGATAAATGTAAAAATAATATATGATGTACATTACCATGCAAACTTCCACCGAAAATTGGTTTGAACGAGATCTAATAATTAGTTTTTTTTAATACGTTATAAATCGTAAACCGCATTTTACCTTTCATTCAATCAACTCCAATATAATAAAGAATAAAGAAAAACATTTATTTAGATGTATAGTGGTACGGAACCCTACGTGCGCGAGTCCGACTCGCACTTGGCCGGTTTTTTTCCTTTCGATTCGCTTCGGTTTATGTGAGTTTTCGGTAACATTCTTGCATAAACCATAATTGATTATATTCTTTAACTGATGGTGAAATTTGCATCAAAATCCGTTCAGTAGTTTCAGGTACATATCAGGTAGATCATCGGGTACATAGGTACATACAGACAAACAGACCGTATGTACTTTGATCTTAAATAAAATGATATAATATCGAAGAATAATTTGTAATTGTATAGTTTTTTTAATGTAGATTTTATATGTTAGACATTTTGAAATAATCGAGAATGTTAAGTACTGAAATGAAGTGAATTACAGAATGATTATAGCATGTGATTTTAGAGCAAATTATTTCCGAACAAACATTATAGACCTAGGCAGGCAGTAGCTTGGTTAACTAAACGGTTCCAAAAACTTTGCCTGCCCTGGTATTCCAGCACTGATATTACAGTGACGTTTTTACCGCTCCCGGCCCCGGTAGCTTGCTTCCTTCCTGCCGTCTCACGAAAAGCCGCAAGCTACCGTAAAGCGGATAGAACTTAGTAACGAAGAAACGAGATTGCGAAATGTAATTTTAAAATGTCCCGGTTCCATTGGGTTGTTTATTAATACAAAGTAAGGCAACCGCCGACGATGAGTGAGAATCGAGTAAAGCCAGCGATTAACTATTGGATTACGCCCGCGACTTCGTATGCGTAGAATTAGTTTCCCGCTACTCCGTATTTAGCCCCTATTTTAGGGGTTGAATTTCCAAAAATACTTTCTTAATGCTCTCTTACATCATGAAAGGAACCCCTGTACCAAATTTCAAGGTTCTAGGTGCAGTAGTTTCGGCTATGCGTTGATATATAAGTCCGTCAGGTTTGCCTTTTATATACATTGATTTTATACTGAAACCACCTCAGAAGTTTTTTTTTTTATGGCATAGAGAAGGCAAACGAGCACACAGGCCACCTGATGGTAAGTGGAAACTGTGACCCATAGACATTCGCATTCACAAGACTGCAAGCCTAAGACTGCAAATGCGTTGCCAACCCTGAGGACTAAGATGGAATGCCTCTATGCTAGTCATTACACCGGCTGTCTTATCCCCAAACCGGAACACAACAATGCGAACACTGCTCTTTGGCAGTAGGTTAATGGATAAGATGGTGGTAGCGATCCGGACGGACCCTGCACAAGGTCCTACCACCCGCAGGATAATAACCCCGAAACATTTTTCGAGGTAATAGAGAAGATACCAACAAATGTAGTAAATACAATACAAGCTAAAACCTTGTATTTAATACCTTTGCTGTCGCTTATTAGTCTGTCAATAATTTGGAAACATTGATGGACCTACTCCTATTTCACTATCCTGACTGTGATAGTTGATAGATGAAAATTCGGTATCCACTGAAAAGTTAACAAGTTTCCACATCGGTGAGATTCACATGAGCTGCGCCATGTATACACACATACAATGTACACGGACTCTGGTCTAGGTGATATTGATATAACAGGGGTGTGTACTAGGTTAAAAAAAACGGATTAGCCGTCAGTAAGATTATAGAAAAAAACATGTATTTTTTGCTTTATCAAGTCAATCTAAATTAACAAATTTAACGCGCATCAAATTTCGGGAGTGGGGGCTCGTGAGTCGTGACGTCACAACGTGGTAAGAAGTGTGCCACGGCGTGACGTCACGCGAAACTTCAACGCACTTTTGTCTTCGAAGTTTCTTTGCGATAAATCAGTATTTGTTAAATAGCTATCCTTAAAATTTTAAATTATAAATGCAAATGTATTTTTGGCATATTATAGTTTATATTGCCAGCATATTAAGATTATTTCTGCACAAAAATACGGTCTCTGATAAAGCCTTCATAAAATCGGGATTTTTAGCCACATGAACTTGACAGCTTGGAACAAAAAGTAATTAAAAAAAATGCAACTCGTTTCCTACCGTGAAATAACTTCGTGGCGTGACGAGAATGCAAAACTTTCGCGGTGGAAATAAATCTTTAATTTTGCATTTCGTTTTGCATACCTAACTTTTACTCGGGCTATTAAATTTTTTGGTGGGACATACAATGTTTTAAAATAATTAAATATCAGGGGGACAATGACACACCAATGGCCCTAGTCCCAAACTAAGCTTTAGGCTTGTACTATGGGTACTAGACAACGATATAAATACTTAGGTATATATAGAGAAAAAATACCCTATATATATCCTCGTAAGGCCCGATGTCCTAAATTTAGGACATCTGTCATAGTCACTTATGACTTTAGTTGACTGACATAAGATTATTTTTCGAACTATCGAAATTTGACGTGGGCCTTACGAGGATATGTACCATTATATATTTCAAACACTAGTGACCAATAATATATTTTAAAAAAAATTGACGCCTCTTGCCTAACTTATTTTCTAAGACTTTATTTATGTATGTGACATAAATATTTATTTAGCTACTGGCTCTTGCTCGCGATTCCGTCTGCCTAAAATTTGTTACTTGTTTTTCCTTCGGGAACAGTTTAATTTTTTCAGATTAAAATGTCTCTTTTGTTCATTTCCAGGCCATAATTTATCTAAGCACGATATTTAACGTCGATCAAAATCGTCTGTTAAAATACCACAAAAAAACACGCAGACACGCATAAAAAATATCGATGACGTAAACTGTTTCAGTAAATTTCACTTTTTAGAATAATGTATTTGCTATTAGTCATTACTTCCCGAACAATCTGATCAAAATGTAAATAAGTTAATAACATACAACATTATAAGACCACTAACATTAGGTACCCAATATTTTTAAATGTGAATCGGGTGACTTACACCATTTTCGTGTGGCGCTTAAATTATAATTCTACTCTGCGTCGAAACGAACACTTCCTGGTTTGAGCCTATTCTGAAATTACACAAGCGTAAAACGCTTATGTTCAACACGCCAACTTTGGTTAACTTCGATAAACGTCCGATGTAAAATAACCACCACTATGGCTATATTAATGGCTGTCGTGACCCAAATCGCTGAGAAACAAATTCATTTCACCTGAACTACCTACTGCATTCGCGTAATAAACGAAATAAATAGTTACTTATGGAAACTCGGATCTTACATAAATGTGAAGAACGGTAAACGTTTCTGTTGAAATTAACATAGCTACAATTTTGTTTCCTTTATAATGATATAACTTTGGGATATACATATCCATGGTGGCAAGGCAAAATGCCTTAAACGAGCTATTGGGCGAAATTGAGTTATTTAAAATATTTATACTTATAACTAGCATTTTATTTCCACAACTAACCGCCTTTTTTTAAACATAATCTGTTGCAACATACAATTTGATAAGAAAATCACTTAACTTGTCACTGTTTATTTACAATGGCGCTTGTGTTATTTTCCGATAAGTGCCTACATAATTTATAGGCTAATAAGGCGCTTCGACGTCCTCTTTCAAGAGCAAAACGTGACATTTTTTATTTAATTTTTACTTAAAAGTATGCCTTCGGAAAGTATTTATTCGTTAAGCGACAATTATTTGAGATATTAATTGTTTAGAAAAATATTTAAGTAGGTACCTTATTGAAATCTCCGAAAAAAATACTCTTAAAAAGTTGCCCTGTTAAAACCGCTAAATATCGCTTATGACGTTTTACTTTCTCACCGTCAATATAACTCCTACCACCAATTACGAGTGGTTAGCCACTGGCAATTTACATGAAATCGCGTTCTTGTTAAAGTTTATGTTCTTTCCATTATGAGCCTTAAAAAATGCAGTAGTCGATTTTTGGCAACACCTATGATTTGCCGACAAATGGTTTGAATTTTTAAACATTTTGATTTATTTATTTACAAATGCTCCATAGCCAAAGTGTGCAAATATGATTTGTCCATATCTGCAGTTATAGTGGACATTTGAATTAGATATAAATGAACAAAGCATTCTTTAACGAACATAGGTTTATTGTGCGTTTATACTTCAACAGTAACAAATGCATCTTATCGATTTTGTTCATGACTCGGAAACTAAAATCAACCTTATGGTGACAGATAACTTATACTATGTCTAACTAAGTTTTTTTTATATTAGTAGGTGTGTACGAAATAGGCTTGCCGCGGCATGACGTGACCACAGTTGTAAAAATAATGTTTGTCGAAACGGTTACTCTACTGCTCTACTGTCATAAATTGATAATGAAAACATAATATTTTAACAGTTTATCCTTTTAAATTCCCCACAAACATTTGGTTTGCCAAATAACTTCCGATATATTTGTTCAAATGAACACACAATTTACATTTCACTACGCTCCGGATTTTATTTGCCTGCGAACAAAAATAACTCCATTGAAAATATCAATTCGTTTATTCAATACCACGTTCGTGACTTTCGGACATTAAATAAAATAACCGGTCAAGAGCGAGTCGGACTCGAGCACCGAGGGTCCCGCGCCTGCGTCTTATTTGTACGAAATATAAGAAACCTAATAAAGTCTTGCCGCAGCTTGTTATCATTATCTTTAAGACGCCACGCCACACGGGAAATATCTAAAGATCTTTAAAGTAAACAGCGTGTGTACAATGTTTAAAAGGGTTTTTTTAGTGACATGGAGGAGACAAAAGAGCACACGGAATCTGTGACCCATAGACTGCAATCTTAAGACTTCGATCCTAACACTGCAATCTTAAGATCGTACGGAGATCGATACCATCTTACCCTCTAACCTACCGCCAAACAGCAGTGAAATTGAGATTGCAAAATGTCTACGGGCTTCACAGTCTAACCACCAGGTGGCTTGTGTTCGTCTGCCTACTACATGCCATTAAAAAAAAAGAACCTCCCATTTTATATTCAGGGCTTGAGAATAGTTCAAAAAATACCGGTTACTTAGTTATGGATCTTCACCAGGTTCTTCGTAAAAGCTCGCTCAGAGCGGAATTAGATTCAGGAGCGTTATCATCGCTAGGATTAACCTGATGCGCTCGACCAGATGCATTCGGCGTTCGTTTTCGTTGTCCAAAATGACATTGATGTTGTTGATTGACTAAGTTGTCAGAGGGTGGCCACGAGCGTCTACGTCAATTCCTTCACAAAAGTACTCTTTGTGGCTCCTGTACCCTTTTTGGCCACTAAGGTCGAAATGAGTATCAAAAATACTGTAAAATTAAAAATAATATTCATTAATAGTTAAGACTGAAGATTAATATACAAGTCTCTTCGTTTTAGATTCTTCCTTCACTTGGATGGCGTGGCTACCATGGTGTTTTAAAATGATAAGGCCTGCTTGTATTTAACCTGACCAAGTGAAAATGCAACGTAAACTAGCTATTAGGGTAGGGAAGAGGGTGGTAGGTGGTAAATTAGCGATCGAAATTAACCGTTAATGTCAAGCAGGAACAGTTTTATTTTGCTCTTTGATCGAAGTTGAAATAATATACGTACCGCACAACGCCGTGAATCAGCACGACGCGACAGCGTCCGTTTCTACGGCGCCCGCCGTTTCACATTAACGACGCCGTGCCGTGGTGATGCTAAGATGCACTACGCTAACTAGCGTTTCTATTTGTTTCGTTTTTAAACCAATCGCGTCACTGGTAGATCACGTGATACGAAAGGTCACCAGCGCCTGTATTCAACACGGTAAAAAACATCGTCTTTGACCTGTTATGGTATTGTTTTGACGTCATCCGCCATTACTGTTAAGTAAATAAGAGCTATCAAAACGATAACAGATCAAACACGATTTGGTTTTGCCGAGCTGAATAGAGGCCCTGACCTACCAGTGGCATCATTGGTTTAAAAACGAAACGAATGGAAACGCTAGTTAGCGTGCACATCTTGGCAGGGCCCTCAGGCCCTACGGAACCCTAACTAACCAGGTTTCCGAGCGCCGCTCATGTGCCACATATATATTTGAGTTCCCAAACTTTACTCGTAGCTGCTAGTTAGTTATAACCGAATAATTGCTTTAACTAGATGGACGGGACAGGTGAGCTGAGGGTCCAATTAGACAGATCTCGTCACCTGGTTCCTACTATAGTTACCCAAAGTCCCTCCCCGTTTGATTCAGTAGTAAACTTTAAGAATTAACATAATAGTACGACTTATCTTTGAATAATCTTAATCCTTGGCGGTATATGTAAATGTGTACGTACAATGACCCGTTTTTGTTATAATTGAGCGTAACAGGACTATTATTTTTTTCTTGTTCTACTTGAAGTTAAAAGAAGGCAACATCCCATTTACTTTTAAGGGGCTTCTAAACGGGCCATGTTTTGCTGCAATTTCTGGCCGGCAACTAGTGCTATCTAACTCTTACTTCGTATCTTAGAGCAAGATGCGTACCTATAGTTGCCGGCCACACATTGCCGTGAAAATGTTGCTCGTTTAGAAGCCCCCTAATACGGGCTTTAGATATTATCAACGCACAGCAAAAACTACAGAAATTTGAAATTTAGTACAGTTGTTCCTTTCATGATGTAAATGAGCACTAAGAAAGGATTTTTCAAAATTCACCCGTACGAAGTGTACGCGTACGAAGTTGCGGACGTCCCCTAGTATAAAATAAAATTAATATGCCATGGCGTGCAACGCCCCCGAGTTCTAAGTTTTTTCACCGTATAAATCACTTACGTTAATTGTGCAAGTGATTACCGCAGCCCGGTGACTTTCAGTGTCACAACACTCATGGTTCCATGCACGCTATGCATTTATACATATCTTATGGTTGAGGTTTTGTTACGACGCGGAGAAATTATCAGGCTTCGTGCATTTGATGACAAAATATATGTTTTGCTAAAATTATCGAAATAAAATTTTGTAAAATGATATCACAAACTATTTTACAAAGGTCACCTGGGGTTGTATTATGTTTGTTTACATAGGCATGTTATCGCTGATTGTATACTGCATACGTAAACACGATTTTGCATCACTACTATCACGATACAGAATCATTACAGTCGAGATACAGCTGCATCGATACAGCATCAACACAGCCTCGATACAGCTTCGATACAGCTGCATCAATGAAACATCGACACAGCATCTATAAAGCTACAATACAGCATCGATACAGCATCATTATAGCTGCATCGATACGGCATCAACACAGCCTAGATACAGTATCGATTTAGCCACGATACAGCATCGATACAGTATCCACGATCCGCATGATGATCGATGATGATCGGACGCCACGAAGGATTTCGTACCACAAAAAAAAACACGTTTCTTGTATGATTATATTGAGTATTTAAAATAATAAACTGTCTAGATATTGCGGTCCATGGAATACAGATGACAGACAGACGGATGGACAACGGAGGCTTTTTAATAGTATCCCGTTGGGACCCTTTGGGTACGGAACACTGAAAAATGCAGCCAACGTTAACTTTGAGCGAATTATAAAGAAATAAGCTCTTATAATAGTTTTGAGAGCAATTAAACTTCGCCTGTAAAGTTCATTTAAGATCTGATTGCCGGATATTAAAAAGTAGTTTAATAAGCGTCGTAAAGAAGACTTAATTACCATCCTTTTTACAAGTTTTTATTTAACTTGCTCTGTTTGAGTGTACTATCAGCCCATTGGAACCTTGACCCACCATAGAACTCTGTCACAGTGACGTTATGACTGAAGTCATAAGAAGTGTCAAACAAATTGTTTTATAATGTCACTGTGACACCGTTCTATGGTGGGTCAGGGTTCCAATGGGCTGATAGTACATTGTCTGCTATGGTTATTTTTAGTCATAATCAATATATTTTAGGTCATAATTATCACAAGACAACGATTTTTTTTAAGAAACTAGTTGGTCTGCTGTTTCTTTTTCAAGATTATAATAAATCAAACCTTCAGCCTTATTCACGTTAGATACATTTATTATTACGACTAAGTATTTAGAACCGACCGAGGACCAACGTTTTGTGACGACCTCGTCAGGATCGCGGGACCGCGGTGGATGCGAAAAGCACAAGACCGGTCTCAGTGGAAAGCCTTGGGGGAGGCCTATGTCCAGCAGTGGACGTCTTTCGGCTGACATGATGATGATGAAGTATTTAGAAAATTCTGAAAGTTTACTGTTCAACAGATAATATAAATGTTACGACATAAAAAAAAAGAGTGATATTTATTTAATTATGTAAGACATTATGACCAACAAAAATATAAGAGCCTATGACACTCATAAATAACGCGGCTATCTGTTGCTAAAGAATTTTCAAAATCGATTGAGTACATCCAGAGATGACCTCCTACAGCGTCACAAACTTTACCTCTTTATAATATTAGTAAAGATAAGGACTTCCTGGTTCTAATATATAGTTCATTTATTTTAGGATGAGAAAAAAAAAAAGATGCAGTGGTCGTCAACTCTAATACACGCTGTCAAAATTAATTGGCATCTATGTACTCAATATTTTGTATCTGCGCAATTGTGCATGTGTCATTCATATTTTATTGTTGGGCTTCGATAATATATCAAAATTAAATTATAAAAATATTTAACTACTTAATTTATCTACCTAATTTAAGACTGACTTTTGAGGATTAAAAGTGTCATCGTTTCTCTGCTAAGGAGTGCGGTGGTAGGGTAGGGATTAGGGATGTAGACTAACCGAGCAGCTGCCCCAGGACAACAGCCCGGAGCGGATTGTTTTGCACTGAAGTTTGTCTATACATAGAAGTTGAAGGTAGGGTTGATATTCTGAGTAGATGAGAATTACCTTAAACCTCTAAAATAAACAAACTGAAAAATAAAAAACAGCCCTAGGCTAGTATTTGATTTAGTCGAGTTATATGCTTAGACGTTTCGTCATGTTTGTTACCCTGCTTCTTTAGCTTTTACGTTTTCGATCAAAGTAAATTTACACAAATAAAAAACGCATTGTAAATATTGAATAATATGACTGAAAGTAGTACTGCAATATATTATTCCGTTCATTTAATATTTACTAAGAAATAATAGTAGTCAAAAAATAAGTTTTTTAGAGCAATGTTTTTGTATAACCATTATGTTGCGTGTAACGTGCCCAATAAAAAACCTTTATTTATTTCTGTATCATGCTAAAATAAATGAACTATAGATGCACCGAATCTGTACACGTTGGGTCTCGATAAGCAAATAATTTCTGAACCTGAGAAAGAAGGTCCCAATCAAAAACTTGCCTAAAAGTTTTTTTTCTTTGACCCAAACTTAGGTACGAGTATTATTGTATTTTAATGTTTATTGTTCTTATCCTAAGTAGGTACGCGTACGTAGTAAGTGTTGTTCTTACGTACCGCCAAGCAACAGTGTTTGCATTGCTGTATCGCTATATGGGGATAAGACCGGTGAAATTACTAGCATTTGCGGTCATAGAAGGGTCTCAAGATTATAATCTTACGATGACTTAGTTGGAATGCCTCTATGCTAGTCATTTCCCCGGTTGTCTTACCCCCACACCGGGACACAACAATGTGAACACTGCTGTTTGGCGACAGGTTAACGATTCTTACGATTGCAGTTTTAATATTACAGTCTTGTGAATGCATAATTAAGCCTTTGGGTCACAGATGCTATGTGCTGTTTTGCCTAGTCCATGCCACAAAAAAAGCTCTTTTAAACAGTGTACACACAGCTTTAGATATTTCCCGTGTGGCGTGGCGTCTTCAAGATAATGATAACAAGCAAGACTTTATTAGGTTTCTAACATTTCATACAAATAAGAACCTAAAGCGGAATCCTGGGTGCTCGAGTCTGACTCTCACTTGACTGGCTATTTCATTTAATGTACGAATTCACGTTCGTTGTACGAATTGATATTTTCAATTGAGTTATTTTTGTTTCATCAGGTGGTATCCCCGGACGATCTAAAGATTGTTAAATAAGATTGTTATCGAATGCGTATGAGCTCGTACGAATTCTCCATTTAAAAAAAAACCGTATTTCCTTCTCACTTTCTTTAATAAAATACTCATATCGTACCCTTCTACCAATTCATTTCAAATCCGATCAATCGGACCTTGTTTACTGCGGGTTTGGGGGGATTTTATCGCAGTACCTATTGTGTTTCTTGTGATATACCGAACGAGCCAATATGGCGTTCGACTGGCTATTGCTTTCTGGCCGTAAGTCTTCATTTTCTGTATATTGAAATCGTGACTGGTTTGAACAAATTTTCAAAATGGCTTTTTAACAAGATTGTTGTATTGTTGGGATGTTATTTAGTTTGTTTTCTTCGTAATGCTGCTTGCTTGTAGACTGTGGTGTTCGTGTTTATGTTTCTAGCGATAAAGTACGTACAGTATTATTATTTCATTTAAAGTTAGTTATTGACAACTCTGTTGATAATATAGCGGTCATTTGGGTACTATTAATTGTATGGTTTTCTGAATATTAGTTGAATTATATTGTAAGTTAAATTTCATTTTATGTTACTTTATAGGTATTCATGGAAGAAATTATTTAAATTTATGAGAATTTGAGTTTAATTGAGTTCTATAATATTTTTAACTTATATTCATTCCCTTTTGGTAGGTATTCGTACAAAGGTTTGATTAAAACAACATTAGTAATTTGATGGGTTAATCTAATGGAAATATCGAATGATTGAGTGTATGAGCATCTTTAGCAAATAAATTATGAATGTTAAAAAGGGTGTAAGTACCGATTTCATAGACAAATAATTAAAATGAAATGGATGTCTAATATTTATTATTATACGTATAATATTTCATGAAAACTTAAATCTTCGTACACGGGCAAGCATTAAGTTATCCTTACATAGCTTATCCTAGGCTATAATAATGTAGTCACAAAATAATTAAGCTTCACTACAGCCCACTATTTGATAATAATTCTGAAAAAACATGCGTGGGCTTTTTACCGTACATTCCGCATAGAAAAATAGCATCATTATAACAGCCATAAAGCCAATTCATTGCATTCAGCTTAATACTTGAACCAGATAAATAAATTTTAATTTGAACAAGTTATTTTAGTTTTAAGAACCTTACAATACGAAGAACGTCGGCCACATTACACACCACGCATTTTATTTTCCCTTCTTACTTCCCTATGTTTCTAATAACTTCACATTTCACTTCCAGTGCGCAGCCGGGCGCGCAGCATGGCAAGAGGCGGCGGCGCTGTCGGTGGGCGGCGGCGGCGCGGGCGCCGGCGGAGCAGCGCGGCGCTGTTCGGTGCTGGGGGACCACCCGGGCGCGCGGAGGGACCAGCGGGGCAAGTGGCACAGAAACAACCGGGTACTCACTCATCTTTATCCTAATTATTCTTTGGCATTATGGCATGGCAACAGAGGCCTACCGAGTGAGCGTTAAGCCCTAAACACTCACTTGCAGTTAAGAGGATCGTGATGCTGGAAAATTTCCATACAATCTGCGATAACCAGGGCTCGGACAAGTCGTCGCAAAACAATCGCAAGACGGCAATAGAACAAGATCAATAGAATCGCATTATGTACAATATTATTTAATTATATTTTTCAATGACATTTATTACGAATGTCACATGCTGTACACAATATTTCCTTGACATTTTCCTGATAACAGAGCTCAGGGTATTGTATTGTATTAGTTTAATTTGTCACCACAAAACTGTTTGAAGCATGCCACTTTGACAAATCCATGACAGATATGCGACTAAAAAGGTCAAACGTTAAATTATAAATTACGATAATAATATATCAGCTTTAGATAATAATAAATAATAATCTTAAGTCGCGACTCTATAATAGTCTTGTCCCATGTCCATATCAGTTTCTGCGATGACTTGTCCGAGCCCTGGGATAACGTTTCTCTCCCCCTAAATCAAATCCGAGTTTTACGAATTCTGAATATGTTGATGAGATTATGAGGCGGCAAAACCATATGAAGGGTCCACGGAAAGAACATGTCTAGTCACTTTTTTTTGAAAATTCGTTTTTAATCCCGAAATGTAGAGGACGAAATGAACTATTACCTACCACTCAGTTTTAGATATAAATCTTCATATAACTTGTATTTTTTCACTCTTAAAAACACCTCTACACGAAAATTACGTACAAAATGAGATGGTTCCTAACTTTCAAATCGCGATATCTCAAAAAGTTACTAATGTGACTAGACATGTTCTTTCCGTGGACCCTTCATATTGGCTTTGACGTGCTATGGTACGTATTGTTTTTAGCTCGGCCGCCATGACAGTAGTCAGTTAAGTAAATAAAAGCTATCAAAACGGTGACAATAGGTACGATAGGTAATAAGTCAAAGACGATATGGTTTTACCACCTAACATTCGGCCCTGTACGTTTTCCTTTCCAAGGAAATATATTTTGTTGGAAATAAACACATAAAAAGATAAAGAAAACGGAAACGTTCCAACCTAGCTTTTCATAGTTACTACAGCAAAACCAAAAATCGTGGAGTTGGTTTAGGGAGAGCGAAAGGTTATCGCGCGCATGGATTTTTTTTACAACTACGTGATGGCGGCGTCAGTTTACAATACTCTTAAATACTGATCAATACAAGAAGATCAATCCAAATTGGTCAGCGTGGGTAAATTTGGAATCTATAAGACTTTGGATGATCTATTGTTAGAAACCACGGGTTCGATTAAAAAATTCCGCCCTTAACTACACTACCACCCTTTTTTACAAGCTTTTATTTATTAATGAGACACACCAACAAAGTACATAGCTTTACATTAACAAGACAGATCATAATAAAGGAAACACGGCCTGCCTGTACTTCGATAACAGGTATGAAACAGCATTCGCGAATGGATTAAACTAGTAGAACAAGGGAGTTACATAAACGAAAACAAAAAAATTAAATAACAGCTTTTTTACGGCGAAGTTAACATGCAAGTAGGTACCATAGAAGAATAAATAATTATAAATTAATTTGTCAGAAAGTACTTAAAAGAAAAATGGAACTGGTTTACGCTTCCAACAGGCAATGCTGTCAGAATAAACGTCCAGATCATGCTCTTTCTGGCGCTCGTCGAACCGCTACTGTACTCTATTTACAATAGAAAATTTGCCAAGGTTTGATTTCGCCGGCCATGGCGGAAAGTGGTGGCGGTGATGCGTGAGGGTCTAACATTAGTGTTTGGGACTACAAAGTTGAACTTCTCCAAAATATGACTTTCGAGAAGTTTCCTAGTGATCACATTGTGCAACAGAACAAGATCCAAGTAATCTCTTCTTGTTTGGAGAGAGTGCATCCTGAAATGCTTAAGCCTATTACCAAAGCTACTACGTTTACCGATGTATTTTGTACCATTATGGTTCTTAAAGACTCAATAGCGGCTAGCTAAAATATTTATCTCGCAATGTATGTACGTACGGGTCAAATCTAGCAAATTAAATTTGACCCACTTCCCGCTACTGAAATGGACTGAATTTTGGACCAAATGTAAACCCGATCACAATGCCACGATATGGTATCTATGAGCTGACCTGATAATAGAGTTAGAAGGTGGCGACAGGATCTCCGCTTTACTTTACGTAGACCAACCGTATTGGGACTGATTAGGTCCTAATAGGCTTTTGCATAAAAAGAACAGTCCGCAACAAACGCTTGTTCCAAAAACGTATTTTCATAAAATAAGTAATTCCTACACTCGCGGACAAATAATACGGGTCAGAGTGCGTTTTTCATACAAACGAGGCTATTTCGAAGCCTTGGTTAATCGCCAGAGGTTGTTTTGAGTGAGTTTTAATGGTGGATACTGCGAGGTTCAATAGAGGAGGACAAAAGTTCTTAAGATACCTAACTGATCGCACAACCAGCTAACACCACAGCGGGAGAGTTTGGGTCAGCACTTGGATTTCCTTACATTTTATTGCCATTTTTTTTTTTCTGAACATGCACTATTCCGGCGTTAACCGCAGATTCATTCAGTTGGGTATCCTAGGCACTCTGGAAGTCCTGTATCGATGCTCGAGGTATTCATCATCACATTTCACTAAAAGCATTCCCTGGCGAGGAACCAAGGCTTCGAAATAAACTCTTTAGTATGAAAAACGCACTCTGACCCGTTTTATTAGTCCGCGAGTGTATTTGACACAGCATGTCATCAAAATCTCTAATTCATTCAGTGCAATATTATAACTTCCCATATAATAAAACTACCGTTTCCCTACACAATCCATAAGCACAACCAAAGTCAAGCAGATTTATCAAAACATCAAATCGCGGAGTCGTGGCAGTCTGTAGAGCCACTTGTTTCGCTCAGAGGCTTCGGCCATCAATCATCGCTTCAGCGGCAAGTGTCTGGCTGAGGGCTCTCGAGTTCCACTGGACGAAGGACCTTGAGTCAGTGTTCCGAGGATCACGTTTACGGATTATACTTTATAATTTTATTCGTTGGTATGACATTATCATTAGTACTTTTAGAAAAATTACCAAAATAAAAACCGGTCATCGAGGTAGTTTTATTTATACTGTGTTTTTTTTGTACACGTTATTAAATAAATTCTGCTTGATAATGCGTAGTAATCATAAAATGCATGGTTAAGCGATATAACAGTTTATCTTGAAGCAATTTCCGTCTGAATTATTTAACTTTTCAATGTGTCATTTTGGAAAAAATATACCTACTTCATCATCATCATCATCATCAGCCCGGGGGCGTCCACTGCTGGACAAAGGCCTCCCCCAAAGAGCGCCACAAGTCACGGTCTTGAGCCGCTTGCATCCAGCGATACCTACTTAAAGTATTAAAATTAACTTGCCGGTTGCTTAATTTTATCCACAACTATAGATTTAGAAAGTAGTTAGTCTTTACAAAGATAAGGAAACTTTGTACAACTGTTTAAAAATAAAATAGTTATTAAGATTATTGGTCTTAAATTCGAAAAACAAACTAGCCAATATTTATAAATACACACTATAAAAATTTCAACTGTCTACCTACTACGGTTTATGAGATACAGCCCGCTGTTTGACTGACGGATGGGCAGACAGGGGAGGCAAATAAACGAAGGCACAAATTTTTAATTCGTTTTGTTAACATTTAATTCCAAACGTACATAATAACATTTCAGGTTCGGGATGCATCGTGCGGGTCGTCATCAGACTCTGACGGGGAGGCGGAGGGGGCGAGCGGGGAGCCGTGGGGCGTGGCCCGCCTCCTATACGCGGGTCTCGGCACTCTTGCCCTGGGTCTGGTCGTGTACTTCGTCGGCACTGGAGACAAGGTCAGCGATAATCTCTGCACTTTTCTAGCAGCGTTGTTTATCGTTATAAGAACGGCAACGAGCACACAGGCCTGATAGAAGGTGGGAACAAAGACCTATAGACAATTGCATTCTCAAAACTGCAATCCTAAGATTGCGCATTCCCACATTAAATCACGCCTGTTTCCCAGCCAGAGTGGTAGGCTAGGCAGAGATCACTAATTCTTTCCACCTGCTACTATCCTGACGAATCTCTTTCGCTTCTTCCACATTCATACATCAAGTCATGCACGCACGTCGGATTCGGGTACCTACTTAAGATTCGGCCCTTTTCCATTATTTCTCAGATTTGATTCGAAAAAGTACGCCTAGGGCGGCCCCTTCCGACCCTTCCACTCACTTTCACTCTGTACTCGTATATCTTTTTCGTCAATCTTCTTTCATCCACCGAATTCTTCTACCTATATTAATAATTGTATCCCTTGTCTTATCACACACATATGGTTGGTAACTTAAGAGATAAGATAGTGTTAGGACCCTCGGGTACGTCGAACGGTCGATCGAATGAGCAGTCACACGAGCACGCCCAGTCGACGGGTGAAGCGGGTAAGCTAAGAATGCACGTCTTTAAATGTTGTTTTTACGCTCTCTCTACTCGGTTGATAATGGTGCGTCGGCTTGAAGAGAAAGAGAATCACCTACCTGCATAAGATCCTAGGTACCTCCATGAAACAAAAAACGTGTAGGTGGGCCTTTGAGTGAGAGCTGGGCGTTCCTCGTCTCTGTATACCTGTCCTTGTACCTTGAGGGACGGTCACGCCCGAATTTATAGGACTGCTTCCTATTCTCCATTCTCGCCATATTCTTCTACCGACAGACTACTTTAAAATACACATTTTTATCTCCAGGGTTTCAAAACGCCTGCGCTGCGGCTGGTGGGTCCCTCGCTCATCTTCGCTGGCCTTGCGTGCTGCCTACTGCGCATCGCCTTCTGTATATTCGCCAAGCCGTGCTGTCGACGGCGGACCAACTACAAGGAGAGCAGAAGGTAACATGCAGTTGATCTATCTATTGCCCTTATTAATAAACGTGGAGTAATCGTGGAGTAGCTAAGCTATGCTTTGTCCTTATATGTCGAATTCAAATGTCAAAGTGATTGATAAGGACAAAGCACACCCTCATTTTATTAATAAAGGCATATACGTATAAAACTTTCCCTGCTGCTTTTGCTGGACCTAAGGGCTTGAAATTTGGATGGAATATTCTTTAGGTACCCCAAAAGTGAACTAAGAGAGTCGAGAATTGTTCGAAAATCGACCCCCAACGGCAAGGATTTGGGATCGTACGAATTTGCGAGCTTCCTCTAGTCTAAAAATTAAATTCTGGCTAGTAAGTGTCATAGAATCACTGCTCAGGTTTCTATCAGGCAGGGGAGTGTACATGCATTTCAGATCCAGTTCGAAGGACCAATATCGTGAGCGTGGACTGTATATTGTTTACTGCTAGTCGATTTAAAGTCATTATTTGCCATTCAATGAGTTAATTTTAAACTAAAACAGTAGCTTAATTATACTTTGCGTTCGATGTCAAGATGAAAAGAGCAGTGAAAGGGTGGAGACGCGTACAGGTCAGACCGTAAGGCCTGAAATTACTTATAAATAGTTATCCAACATAACAACTTGAACTAAGTATGTGTTGCCAGCGAATAACTCACTCGAGTTTATATTATTTGATTTACTGCCTTTTTTTCCTCAGACTGTCCGGATATGGAGAAGGCGAAGAGATGCCGCTGGCAGGCGGCGCGCGCGCCGGCCCCGCGCAGTGCTCCCCCGCGCGCCGGCTGGACGCGTCCTCCTGCGACGTGTCCAGCCTCTCCAGCGGGGAGGAGGACGAGCGCCTGCGCCGGTACCGCACGGCGGAGCCCCCCAGCGCGCCCCCCGCGGCGCCGCACATGCCGCCCCGGCTGCCGGCCTCGGCGCCCGCCGGCCCGCGCCGCCCGCCGCCCCGCAACGTCTCCTTCGGCCCGAACTTCACGGAAGGCGAGCTGGTCCTCTCTCCCGCGCAACTCCGCTCGTAGCTCAGCAATAATGCGGACTCTCCATTACTCTACGATTATTTGCACGTTTGAATATATGATTGCAAGCTAAGTAAATAGTATGATAGTTTTAATTTTGTAAGGTAAGGAAGGATTGGTTTGTCGCAATGTTACGTGAAATACTTGACTACTAATATCTGTTATGTGCAGATTTCAAACCTACTGTCAGCCAAATGGATTTCTAAGCCAATAAAGTACTATATCCCTATATTCGTCTCTTTACCTACACGCGGACAACTTATTTAAGAGCCGGGATAAGCATGAGGTGCGGATGTGAGGTACGTAAAATCCTACTGGTCATCATTTCCCTCTCCCTGCGCCGCATGCATACCCCGGCTCTCAATTAAGTTGTACGCCTATAGCCAGACAGTAAGCTAGTATTTCATGGGATATCGCTAAAAATGTTGTTATGTTCGCAGCAGGACTGTTATTCATACTTTTAAAGCATTGTCCGTGGAATTGCTTGACCAAAAAGGGTGTTCTGTGTAATTATTTAGTTGAAACGAAGGTGCAGTAATTTTTTAACGTTTTTGTACTATATAAGCGGTTTTTTGGTGATAGACGTGGCAAGTACAAGTGAATGAAATTACTATACGAGCCATATATCTCTGTCCTTTGCGATGCCTGATGTCCTCTGGGCAAACGGCAGCGAATACGTTAACCGTAAAAGCGAGTAATCAAGAAAGAGAGATGTTTTTTTAAAGATACAGTTTCTTATTTATGTTAAAGGAAGGCACACGTTCACGGGGAAAGTGATCAGTTTTAAAAGGCGGTTAAAATGATGTTTAAATTACCAGTGTATGTTCACTAAAATTTGATAGCAAGTTGATATAGATGTTGACTTTCGTGTTGTCATCGGGTAGTAAATGTAATACGAGTATGTATGATAATATGAATTTTAAGGCTTTGTGCTCCGGATAGATTCTGTAAACGTTTTCGAATAGGAAGTAATAACTTAAGATTGAAATGTTTCAACTTAAGCTACAGGTAACTTTAAATTAACTTCAAAGTTATGACATCATTTTAAACTAGCACAGAAACCTATTACATAAACTAGTGTGGGGACTTTTAAAATACTTAAGTACGAGTATAATCTACTATACAAGTTGCTTGCTAAAGTATACGGTGCTTGTTTTTAATTCCAACCGAAAATACAGGATGATCAAAATTTGCCTCCCGTCTTTCCTGACTGCACAGCTGCGGTTGTGGTTTTTCAATGCTTTAACAAATATTGAATTAATGGTAACGTGCTTTTTGTTATATATTTGAGTTGTTCCTTAGCTAGGTTTGATGTTGTTACAGTTTGAATGAATCAAGCTGTGTAGACGTTCGTGCTTTTCTTTAATAGTATTTTCGTGTGGACGAAAATACTATTAAATGATGGATGTATTTGATCTGACTTAACAATCAAGAAGCCGATTAAAAACCTTAGTTTAAAATTTACTGTACCTTCGTTTTTGCGTTTGATGTTTTTTAAATGTTCTCTCGACATATTCCTAAGCATTTAAGTGAGTGCTTTAGCCAAAAGTGGATATGTTCGTTCCATCCACCTTGAAACCTACCTTGAAAACTGCATTACTAGCGATTTACATGAGGTTTTGACGAAAAACTAGTACCTACCTAAAATAGGTTCTAACTGCCACTGGCAAATAAGTTAAATCTGTATCTATATCTTGCTGCTAGTAGGCCATAGAGTAAGTTAAACTGTTTAGCTATCTTGTTAATTTTGTCATTGACATTGAACATTGAATATACAGGTTGTCTACTAAATTAAAATACCTATGATCACACAAACTTAAAACGGTGATTATAAATACTGATCTCGATTGAGATGCCCAGTCTTCAGTAACGACAGTCCAATCCAATCAGTTATTGCCAAGCAGCGTAGGTATTCGTATTTTTGTGTTCCGGTGTGGGGATAATGCAACAAGCGCAATTACCAGCATAGAAGCATTTTTCATCGTCGTCATCAGCGTTGGCAACGCATTTGGGATCTTAGGATTGCAGTCTTAAGATTGTAGTGTTGAGAATTCTGAATGAGAATCTGCATTGTATCCCAATATTGCATTAGATTCACTACTCGACAGTTCATAGTCCATATTATCCAGAATAATGCGGCTGATAAAATAAGAATGACAGTATACCTACATAAGGTTCAAAGTTAAACTCCTGCTATATTTTTTAAGCTGGACTGTGAAATTGCTACACTATAATAATTAATTGTGAAATGCTACAGCATATAGTATAATATTTTGCAATATGCTTTCATTTTATGTAATTTTCCTTTTGCAAATATATGACGCTTCAAACTGTGATTTAAAAAATACGTTTTTAAATGCAAATGAAAAATATATTGACGGTGTTGGTTTAACTTGGCGATATAACACGCTTGCAATATTTGAACAAAATAAAATAATGCTTGAAAGTGAAGTGCAAATGGTGGAAAGTGTTTGCCACTTATCAACACCCCTTACATTGGTATTAGAGGAATTAAATGAATTTTTAACCTTTTTAAAATTATGCACTAGCAGAGTGGCTGTAGGCGACAGCTTAAAACTAGAGCTAATGTCAAGCTTGTCTTACGAGTATACACACTCAGGTCTATGTTGCGCTGGCAATCATGATGGAAATATCCAGCGTTGGCATTGAACCAGTGGTGCGGACATCTTTGTCAATTTTGTTAAAAAGGTTAAAAAATAAACAAGAAATGAATCGTCTTGTCCCTTCTTGGAGTTGACTTGACTAACGCTGTAACATGAAAAAAAACTTGTGTGATACAAAAAAAAAAGTGTAAGTCATCAATTTTCGTCAAAACCACACTCCTCGCTAAGCTAACTAATGTGTACCTAAACTAAACAATTGTTTTAAAACTGCCTAATACTAGATGCGAATTTATATTTAAATATAAAAGTCATAAAAATAGATTTATAACTGACAATAATGATTGTTAACTGATATGTAAAGTGTTACGGCGTGCGTTCTGCCGTCCAAAACAAAAAGCCGGAGGAGTAAAGTCCTATGCATATGCAAATACTCCCTTTTTGGTTTGGATGGCAGCGCTGTTTTGTTATGTTACGTTACGTTAATTATACGAGTAGTTCAAGCGCCGATATAAGCATTAAATTGCATAATTTTATAATTACTAGGCAAATTATATATATATACATGGTGTAGATATTTAAGCATTTTTATTTGATATTATTGAATGCAAATATTAAACCTGTGAATAATTTTAATGGCGTATGAACTACGTATAAACACCAAAAATTACATAATGAGATACTTAGCTACAATAAAAGTTGGTGTAAAAATAGAGCGTGATACATACTGTAAGACAGTAATGTTTTTATGTGTAGATAAGTATGCAAGGTAATTTTAAAATACATACAAGTGTGTTGCGTGCATTATATACTGCACAATATAGCGAATACTGTTTATAATATTAAATATACTATATATTTTAGAAATATTTGCACCTTTAGTAGTGAATTATTACAATGTATATCTGCAGACTCTAGAATATATTATGAAGACAAGTTTCGAGTTACGTTTCTGTAAGACGAAACTACAAAATTTTAACTTAGTGGTTTTCATTCGTTTCTGTCAATTAAACCCCTAGAATCAAAGCGAAGTTATTTTGGATTATTTAAATGTAAGAGTGGTCAATTACTTAAATTTTATTTTTGGGTAAGATTTGCAATTTTGCTTAGTTGCTTACTTATTTATCAGGGAGAAATTTATTAAATTGAACACAACTTGCTGTATAGTGAATAGAAGATGAGAAGGAAATCCTGACATCTGTTATTCCAGTACAAATAATGACTTAACCCAAGAATAAGTTATAAATTGTACGCCAATTGCATGTGTCTGGTCAGGATTGACTTCCCATATTCCTTTCACTATAGTAGAATCAACATCAAAAGTTGATAAACATAATATGCAAGGTTTCTGATTTCTTATGTATACAAAATAAAAACACCAGCAATTTAGGTATATTTATACCTAGTTGAAATCAAGTTCATAAATGTATCTTACACGTTTAAATGCAAAAACTAATAATAAAATAGGTACACAAAATAATATTAATAATGCAAAAACAAAGTTTAAAATGAGGTTGCAACGCTTTTCTATTCATTTATTTTTATATTTAAAGTTACTTTATAAAGAGAAGCCTGTTTGTTTATATGTAAATGAGGTATGGATTTTGAAACATCCATAGATATTACAAAATCTAATTATGTTTAAGCTATGAAGATACATAAGGGAAAAAGCTGTAACCCTACGATTATGAATTTACGTACATTATCCCGTTTAATAATAGGAAAAGTTGAATTTCAATATACCTACACGTTATTACTAAATTAGCTGTTAATTCTGTTAAAATAGTTTAATTATGTCATGGAAATAATTTTACCGAATATTTATGTATAACTTTTGCACTAAAAGTTAATTGATATCCATAGACTCTTAATAATAGGTACCTATTAGCAAATAATTTATTCATATCCTCTTGGACTAAGTTACAAGTCTCCTACCTATAATACACATACATATTGTACGGGTATCCTAATTTCTAATTCTTCATAAAGAACGGGGCAATGTACCCATGTAATGGTGAAATAGTAGGTATTTTGACCTTTAATAACAATATTACCTTTTCTAAAACGGAGACTTTATAACCCTTAAACCACTAACGTTTAAGGCCTTGTTGCGCTGGCGTATGGAACACACGATCGAGAATTCGATTGTCAGAAGGTTATAGTGAAATACTTTCCTATATTTTGATGTTAAAAAAAATAAACAGCAAAATCTGAGACATTCATTAAATAGATGTTAAGAAAAAAATGAGCTTCATTTAGACTTACTGGCTTGTGTGACAATGTTGTGTAACAAGTAGGTGTCCATCATATCACTATGCTGGTTCCTTAATGGTCTCATGTTGAAATAAATCACTAGAGGTTGTTGTTGTGTTAGACATCCAAAGGCTACTCAGATGATTTTTTTTAAACCCATTTTCGGCTTGTAAACGTCACGGTGCTTGTGTCAGATTGAATTTCAAATCAGCTTGTTATCAAGTGCAAACGCAAAGCCTAATTGAATAAAATGTTGTTCAGTAGCCATCGAATATTTTGAACATTAAGTACACCTATCTGAACCCGACTATTTGTTAAAGTCTGTTCAGATTTTTTTAAACACCCTGTATTTAACAGCGATAGCAAAACCTCTATGGCCTCTATACTAGTATTTTAAACATCTTACCACTTTAAAACACAGCAAGTACGTGCATTTAAAAATTATGCAATTATTATATGACAAAATTATCGAATCAGCATTGTGGAAGTCAATCATGACCTCACATTTCTCATAAATTTAAATATACTGTTATATTCACTTAAAATTGTTTTTTTTTAACTCTCATGGATATTTTTATTCCACGAAAATTGTAAAAACATGTAAGCGCACATAATACTGGTAACAGGGTTATTTTATTTTTTCTAAACATAAAATTAGTCTCCTAAAAGAAAATTTTACCTAAAATGTTTAATGTTTACCCCTAAAAAAATGAATGTGTTGAAGTCTAATTTTATTATGTGCAACATCTATGCTCCGTAAATAAATCAAAAACGATTATAAATGTGTTTCTAAACATATTTTTGTTGAAATCAAATCATTTAAGCACCTCGGTTTGACCTAAAGTGTAACTCCTCATTTTAAATTAACAAAGTCGATCTGCCTTTAAAAGTTGCAATATTTCTTGTTTTTTAGTAAATAGGACATACTGTATTGTATAGTTTTAGTGATTGTGAAGCTTGAAAAGTAATTTAGACTTAAATAAAACTATTAGGAAACCAACTGATCTTCAGTACACTATTTAATAAGTGGCAACGTGCAATATTGAATTGAGTTCCTGGAAAGATACGCAATAAATCTGTTTATTTACATTTTGAAGTCATAAACTCTGTATAATAATTTGTGACTATATTTATCATCACATACTACGAAGTTGCCAGTAAGTTCACGTACTAAATGAGTTTCGATAATCGATAACTTGACGTAAAGGTACGTAAAGTTAAACTTAGCAATAAATAAAAAATAACACCAAATATGTAAGACATTTTAATAACTTTAACTTTAGAAAATCACCTATTTATCTTAAGGAATTGCCAATTTATTTACTTACCTATTTTCAGGCAAGTTTTTTTAACCTTAAGGTGATGACACATGACGTGAGCTAACTGGCGACTCTTTTACATGTTGTACTATAATCGAAAAAGGTTAAAAGTTAAAAAACTTTTTATATATTTATTGTAATTATTATCAAAGAAATAGGCACCAAAAACTGTTTTCACATATTATGAAAATAAGACTTGAATGCTTGTTCCTTATTTAGTGTGTATTGTAGTTTAATTTCATACGGGAATATCCAGGCCTAACAAATGTTTTAGATGGGTACCTATCTGCTTCCATTGCAAACTTTAGCCATTGTTTATAGGTGAAGTCGTACCTACTCGTAACTTATGAAAATAAATCATACATGGATAGATCAACAATTTGCTAACTAAACTCGGATTTTTATAAGACTCAGTAAAGTGACAGTTCATGACTCGTTAACTTGGTAAAAATATGTACTTTACTTAAATAATCCTATTGCAATAAGTTCTCTATAACTATTTAAGCATTTTTATTATATTTTACGTATTTGTTAAAACAGCTACTATTTAAAAGAATATGCTCATCTATGAACTGTCATCTCCGTCGTTAACTTACTCAGTCTCATAAAATAGTTATTCATCTTTAAGCTTACATCTCATACAAATATAAATATAAATTCCCTACTAGGCCTTTTGGATCCAACTTGTTGTTTGTATAATTAGCATGGTTTTAGTTTTTATAAATAAGACCTTCGTAATATAAGTTGCGCCGACCAAAATACGAAATAAGTTCTTTATTACATTGGAATAAGCCATAAGATAGATAACTTTAGTTGTTAAAATATGATGATCATTATGAAGCGGTTGCGACAGTGACATTTTTATTAAATAATTAGTTATTTTTAAGCATTTAGATAATACAATGTTTTTTACGAGAGTTTCTTTGTAAATTCAATGTACAGTTAGCAATCGTTTGAACACCTGTCATTTTTAAAATCGCAGACACAATTAAGTTTAATTAGAAAGTTTATTATAAGTATATTGAAATTTATATAATGTGAAGTTTTAGGCGATCGTAAAATCAGCAAATATTTATTACATCGAATATTATCACAAAACTTTTGGGAGGCAATTTAAATTTTATTGCGATAAAAAGTGTTTATTTTATTAAAATTAAAGTTGTAACAATTACAATATCACTGCGCTCAACAAAATATAATTAGAGTTTTGGAATGATACAGAGCCAAGTATGTAATGTTGAAATTATTCTTTTTTTGTAAATACTTGTTTGTGATCATTCATATGTTCATTATCGTTTGTATAATTTATAGGCATTGGTGCATATCATGTGTATAGCGGACGAATAATCAAATAAATTAGAACAAAAAATATAGTTGATTTGTATGTTTGATTTATTTTTGCGTATCCTACTTCCCCAAGTTTGGTTAACCTTTTTTTCCATTGCGTTGTGCAGGGTTAAGTAAGCCTCCATCAGGCCCGAAACATTTTGCCTTAAACACGTTGTATCCATTTTTGATCTGTATTGCTCTAAGCACCTGCTTACTTCGTTAAATGACTAAGCCAGTAATATCTTTAAAAAAAGACGTGCTTCTGGAAATGAACACACCAAACATTGCTTCAAAATGTATTTGCTATAATCTCAAGGGATTAATTTTATTCAGACGGTGAAGGTTTCTCAAAATACAAAACATTCACTGACACTCTTAAACTGCACCAGTTTTGTTTCAAATATATTTGTAACTTCATGGAGGCTAGATATGATAATTATACCCACCGGGTAAAGGATTTACCTTGAATGGTTTTTATACCGTCTGTTTTGAAACGAAAATTGATGTGATTCTGATATCACTATCTAACCTTTGTTATATAAGAGACTCTAGTGCGTTTTACCTTTTTTGTAGTTTTCATATCAAACGTATCCATAAACGTATTCAATTATTTTGGTACAGAGAGGGGCTCGTATGGATAACTAACTGTTGTCTGCCGAATTATACAGGTGGTGCTGTGTCAATCGCGGTTAAAGGGTTAAAGACATCCAACAATTTAACCTATTATCGAATTTACTATTTCTGATATACAAGGTGATTATGAAGAGGTGATTAATAAATAAAACATCTATATAAATGTAACATTCAATATAATTCCTTTCAACTACATTTCCTTTAAATGAACATAAAAATACTATTTACAACATTATTGCAAGTCTTAAATAAAATCACAACATAATTTTGACGACCTTTACATACATACATACATTAAATCACGCCTGTTTCCCAGAGGGGTAGGCAGAGACCACTTCTTTCCACCTGCTACGACCCTGACAAATCTCTTTCGCTTCTTTCACATTCATATATCGAGGTTTCGTGTACTAAGATTGATTGACGACCTTTAACTTAAGTTTATTGTAGATGCTCTTTAGGATTCTAAAAAAATACATATTTCAATGATTTTTGACACGTTTTTATCACCCAAGTTATAATGTGTAGACATGAGATGTTGGGCTGTTCTTGTATATACCCCTTAGCTTATACTCTCTGTGTAAGCAAAACGTATATAAATTATACAATCTCAAAGCCCATACATATACGTAAGTATGTACAACTTAAGAGGGTCACGTAAATACTTAAAATATAGGAATTAAGATTAATAATAATCAAAAATATATAATTTATACACTTATGGGTTTTTAGACATTTTTCAGGTGTTTTAGTGCGTTTGTATAACAAATTACATGAAAGTATGTGTATCGTATCTCAAAAGTAAGGTACTTTTTTAACCTTTTGACTACAGCCTGAATTATAATTAACCAAATATCGAGCTCATTTTGGCGAGGTCTTATAATTTTAGACATAACGATATTATGTGTTTTAGTAGATTCACTCTATATTACCAACGTGTAAAAGAGCTCTCACGTGGCCAATTTACTGAATAAATATTTTGAACTTTTTTTTCGTAAGATACCCATATGTATAATGTTTTAGTGCTTTTTAAAGACAAGCACCAATTCCCGTCGGGTAAAAGGTTAAAAATGAGGCTGTGTTTCTGTAATTTATTTAGTAAATTTACTTATTTTGCTTTATCATTTTATTGAATGGAACATGGTAACAATTTTTTACTATACAATCGCGATATGTTTTTTTTTTAAATATAATATTATGTTCAACTATATTTCGATGCTATTAAGGTGCATAAATACCGCGGCTATACAGAGAGTTACTATACATACTTTTAAATGGCATACTTTGAGACTCTTTCTTTAATAATATTCCCGTTTTATCAATGTAAGTATACACATATCTATTTATTTTCTTGAATGTGGACGTAATAAGAGATCCATTTAGTAATTACAAAAATACTTTAACTATAGACGATTCTATCTAAAATTTATTTCATCTCAACCAGTAACAGTATATAACAAAACAGATAGTAATTATAGGCCTAAAATCTGAATTGCCAATGCAAAATGTTACTTAAAAAGAATACATTTTACTTAATTTCATTCAGAAACCAAACAAACATTGCTTGAGTAAACCGAATCTCGTGAATTCTGTATATGTTTCAAACAACTTATTTAGGCAGAAAACCAAGTAATAATATGAAATGCCAAGAAGCCTAAATACTATAGAGAATGCGATGTAACTGAAAACTATATGCTTAAATTATGTCACGTATGTCTTGCATCTCTTTCCTTAGAAGTGAAAAAGAGATGCAAGATGTTTGTTCCTTTTCTTGTTTCTGAGATGCAAAACGATACGTGTTACTAAAGTTTAAATTTCTGGTTTCTTCTCTTTAAGCTTCTTGTAAAATACAGGGATATTGTTCCTGGTCAAGAACCTAATAATACAGTTTATTTACAAATATAAGTATATTACAGCAATTCTATCTAAAAGATTGTCACGTTCTATCTCTATTAGATAAAATACAAATATCGGCACATAGAACCTCCTTTTTTGAAGTCGGTTATAAACTGACTATCGTTCCACTTAGCTACATTAATGAAAGAAGTTTTTATTAAATGTATTCCCTATTTTTTAAGCTGCTTTGTCTGGCTCAGGATGACTTCACCCACATTTGTTTTTTGTCCCCTTCCTATGTCGTCCACAATTACATATGGACCACTACTGTATTCAAAGTTTTTTTTTCCGCTAGATGCGAGCACGAGGGCAATCTTCGGGGCGTACCTTGGTGAGTCCTATCCCCAGCAGTCTTTCAGAGCGATGGGGAAGTCATATAAACTTAGAATTGACTTATTTTCAGTAACCGGTTTATTCAAGATTTTTTGGGATTTTTTGGCATTTGTCAAAAGCATAAATATCTATCCAGATATCGCGACGCGCGTATTGTCAGGAGCATAGAAGCGTGTAGATATCAATGATGTCTTTGGAACATGTCATGTGCGATAAACTATGCTCTCGCTCGGATCGCAAGGCGCACCGCACAGTGCCTTGATGCATATTATGTGGGATCGTATGTTAATACTTTGAGTTATGAACATAGATAGAAATCCGGATGGACCTAAAGTTGGCCAATTCCCGGGAAAGTAAATATATTTTTCGGGATTCCGGGATTCTACTTTACGTCAATTACATCCTCAAACTTCGAAAAACATTTAATAAATCTAAACGTGGAAACTAACTTTAAATAATTAGTGTTTGTGACTGCGTTATTTGTTTATTCACAAATCACGGGAATTTAATCAATAAATCAAAATTGAGTCCGCTTCCATACAAATGAACAACAACGCCATCGCCAAAGTTTATGTAAATGTGTCCGAATTTCCGATCCCTGGTTATGAACACCATTTTAATAGTATTTTTGTGTTCATTATAGCATTGTCTCGTTATGATGTTGAAAGTTACATTACATATTTTATATTTCATGTAAAGGTGATCACGCTACGCCATATCCTCGTGAGACCCAGCGTGCCACGGTAGAAACATAATCAAGGGAATTGAGTTAAAACTTACGAGTGTATTTTTTTTTGTATTTTGTGTGCAATGGTGAGTGAATATTATTTCCTTGCTCTCACAAAAATTAGGAGCAAGGAACCTCACGAGGGTAAAACAGGCATCACCGCCGCCATTGAACACAGGCAACTCCAGGGCAGCACAACTTGCCCGCGATTCGTCCGTCACTCTGTAATCCCTCTCTACCCAGTCTGTAACGAAAGGGACGCACTGAGCGAATGTGTCAGCCTAGCGTATATTCGATTCCCGGCAGTCATAGACGTGTAATACCCATTGATCTAAGGGTGTGGTCGTCGATTTTGTGGCAAATTAGTTAACTTGGATTCTTAATTAATTATATTTATAACTCGACATGTTACAGTATTGTCAGTTTGTTCGCTCTAACGCCACTTATTGTAAGTAAAAGAAAAAAATACAATAAAGATAGCCTAGACTTACCTGTGTGCACACAAGAATAGTATTGCATTAATCTCGTAATGGTCTCATCATAACATCACTTCTGCCCCTTCCATACAAGTTTACTTTTCTCTGCAGCTGGATGTACTATCGAAAAATTATAATGTTTAACATACGTAAATTTGCCGGATTATAACCTTTTCCACGTCTCATTAGTCGCGTCACGTTGGGAAATATGTATAACACGCCTAACTTATGTATTCCGTGAAACTGCTAAGCATACAATTTCCTTGACGGTACCACAGAATCTAAACACAGTAAATCTTCCAATTGTAAATAAAGTGATTTTAATGTAAATTCGTGATGTTAATTGATATTACAAATGGATATTTCCCCTAAAAATTCCGTAGCAATATTGTCCTGAGATCATAATTATGATGTCGACGTTCGAGCATATTTTAAAATATTTCATTTATTGGTTTGTCAGTCATTTTTTGTTCAAATCTTGCGAGCAATTTGTCTAAGCCGATTCCGGTTTTATAAATGACTTGATGGGTTACACATGTAAATCGAATGACAATACAATATGATGCTGTCTAATAGTAGTCATGATGGAATGAGGACATGTCAACAGGATACTTAATGTAGACACACCAAATTTGAACCTGTACCCGTCTCGATAAGAAGCTGAAATCACAAGAAGAGCAGTTGGCAATTAGAACTTATTTCATTAAATTCCAGTATCAATACTCTTGGTACATTTGTAATGTGATCTCTTATTTCTGTATTGATTGGTGTCTCCATACCTAAAGGTATTATTCAATATCAAATGGTTTCGACGATGCCCTTGCGCTTCGGCCGCGGCTCGCCCGATATGAAGGAGGTCTCTTCGGAGCTGATCGGCAGTTTCGGCGCTTGCGTCGATGTACTTGGTTGGATCTGTAAAAAATGCATTGTTATTAAAGACTAAAATTACGTCTGTAACTAACGGTAAATCCAAGAAAGTTGAGGGAGGGGTAAACATTTTCGAAATTACTCCCAGCTAGTGTTTTCGAAATATGCGTATTTCCTACTAGTCTGCACGGGAGAAACAACAAAAGTATTGTAGACATAATGTAATATCAGCACAACTTTATAAGTGTACAACAAGGGGCGGATTCAGGGGACGGTTATGAGGGGTTATGATCCCTCCCGCCCTGCAAGATACCGAAGGTACAGATGTAGTGCATAATTGTTTTCCTTCGTATTTTCACGGAAACGTACGAACGTGTCTTGCTATTTCAGTCGGTCACAGTACAAAAAGTACTGAGGTTGACTGAAGTAGCATGACACGTTCGTACGTTTCCGTGAAAATACGAAGGAAAACAATTATGCACTACACCTGTACCGGTATTCTGGATCTGCCCAAGTCGACAAAATTGAGACATATTGTTAAAATTATTTCAAGACGTACTGTCCGCCTATTCGGGGCTCAATAAAATTGCTCTTTTGGATATAAATAGCTATAATTTGTGATTCCAAATCTTGAAATCTAAAGTAGTAATGTATTGAATTACAGCATAATCCCAATACGAATGCATTTAAAATACGTCCATATTTAATAAGTGAACTGATAACCGTTGGGCCAGAAAAGTTCTCGAGTGGCGGCCCCGCACCGGTGGACGGAGTGTTGGACGGCCTCCCACCCGGTGGTCTGACGACCTGGTTAGGATCGCGGGGAGCCGCTGGATGCGAGCGGCTCAAGACCGTGACTTGTGGCGCTCTTTGGGGGAGGCCTTTGTCCAGCAGTGGACGCCCCCGGGCTGATGATGATGATGATGATGATGATTTAATAAGTCACTATAGCATTTCTCGTTTTTCATTCAACAATTTTGACATGTAGGGCCTGTTTTATAAAGATACAAATTTCAATTTACAGGTTACAAGTTTCCATTTGACAAGACCTCGGCCAATGACGACCAGCCATTTGAGCAGTTTTGCCAGTTGAAACCTGATTATTTTTTTCTTGTAGCTTTATTAAACGTGCCCCTGGTGTTAAAAACAGTTTCTAGGTAGCAACACCCCCTATTTTTGCGTTATAAAAATTTACAGCTGCTTTTCATCCAAGTAAACTAATTTTGTTTACATTTCGCACCGGGATCGGAGGCTGCTTACGTATGAACGTTGTAGGTATACCTGGACAGTGTTGGCGGGCTGCGCGGGCGCCGTGTTTCGTCGGATGTCCTCGAGCGGGATCTCCTCGGAGCGCGCGCGCGGCGAGCCGTCCCTCGAAGCCTGCCCGCTGCTGCCGCGAGAGATACTACTGGAAAAACAAACAACTTATTTATAAACTCAGTACCCTTAGTCAAAAACGTAAGTAAACCTATTTTAGTGTGTGCTTTGTCTCGTTCTGTCAAATTCAAATGTCACACACCATATTTGAAGCATACTTTAGTTATTGTTGTTGACGACGCAGGCGGGCGCGGGGGCGCGGGGGCGCGGGGGCAGGTGGCACCACCGGCCGATAGATCTCGATGCGAGCCGCGCTGACCGCACGCCTTATCTTTCTTCCAATATTTTTCATTTCTTTGCTTTCGCTTGTTAGTTTTTATTTTAATAAAATATTACCATTAAAGTGTAGTACAATCATTTTGTGGGACCCTCACAATGCCAACAATTTTAATTCCAACATTTACCCGACAGACACTGAACGAAAGAGTAAAACTAAAATGCATAACAACGATGCGGTTAGCCAATTATTTTTTCTACTCGCACACTAAAAACCGCTAATATTGATATCGTTTACGGTGTCAGACCCTTACCTAATGTGTAACCGTAGCGGGAAAACAATTTTAAACTGAGCGTTGCCATGGTAATAACAGTTCTATAATAATTATTATAGCATTGTTATTACCATGGTTACGGTCACAAGCACACAGGCCACCTAATAGTAGGTGGGATCTAAGACCCAGACATAACACGCATTCCCAAGATTACAATCAGTAGTGACCTTGCTAACGAAAAAAGCGGCAAATATTTGTGTGATGAAAGTGAATATTTGTTCCTTAGTCTGACATATTATTTATAATTTAATTGTTTATTTCAAGACTTAAATATCACTCTCGTTGTCTAGTATCCACAGTACAAGGCCAAAACTTAGTTGTGAACTAGGTCGAATTGTGTAACATTAACACAAGATATTTTTTGTTAATTTCAAGCCCTATTGAAGGAGACAAGGACAAAAAAGTCAAAAGTAGTTTTTGTGTATATCTACCTTTCTCGGCTAGTAGTCCGTTCGCGGTACACGACGATGCCGTCCTTCAGCACGTGGCCACTTGGCCTACGCAGGCGCCGGTCTTCGTCGCCTTCCATGCCTGGGGACAACCTTAATTTTAGCATAAGACAGCCAGGTAAACTGATCAGTGTACAGTGAGAGTTCAATGTACGTTGCGTAGCTTGTACGAAGCCTAGTGATGTAGGGATTCGTCGACGTTCACATGTATTTCCGCAAGCAGCAACTGTTACTGGCATGCTACACGCCAAAATATGTCTATTCACGCGCCCGTAAAGTACATACTTAATTATTTGTTTGTCCGTCGCATGACTTCATTAATTTCTTTTCCCGAGCGAGGGTTGGCAACTAAATAATAAATGAATTAGTACGGCAAATTTTGTAAGAGTTCATCGTGTTAGTTAAAAAGTAACACACTCAAATATCATACTCTTGTAAAGCAATTTTATTTATTTATATTCTATTTACAAAATATTTTGTAAGTAAAAAAGCAGTAATGTACATATCTACGTACATTCACTTTAATTCCCACTCTTAAATCGTCTCGACCGGTTACTAAGCGTACAAGCGATTTCGCAGTTGTGACACTCAACTGATATTTGTGTCCCCGGGGATACACCGGTCGGTAGGTAATTAACACAGTCGGCGCTGGCGAGTGATGAATCTATACTGAAGTAACTAGTACACGTATAATCTGCGTCCGGGGTGTGTACGCACCGTGCCGGCGGGCGGCAGAGAGCCCGGGGCGCGCGAACAGCGGGCGCGGGCGCGGCGCCGGCGCGGGCGCGGCGGGCATGCCCGACACCTCCAGCAGGCGCCCGATCTGTTGCATCTTCTTCTGGCGCGCCTTGGTGCGGCCCTAGAGCAAGAGATGAAAATGTCGGAATAGCTGGCACGACACATGAAAACGTGCGAATCATGCTACCGTTTCGAGAGACCTGTAGCACCGCCAAGTGACCCGTTTATGTACGAGTATGTATGTAAAAGGCGAATGCGGAGTTATCTTTTTAAGAAATCTCTTCTAGATGAGCTTTAAGCGATTTCGACATGCGGGCATCAAAAATGAGGTGGACCAAATCGGTATCTCATGAGGAGATGCGTGACGAATTGAGGGAACTCCTCAAGTATTGTAGGTACACACACACACAGCGATTCTGGTATTTGGTGTTGGTATTTTAAGTAACATGTCCAGCATTTGCATTCAGAAAGTATTATTTGGTGAAGTGGAACTGATGATGAATAGAAGTCACCGGAACGAGTGCGCGAAAGTTCATAGAAAATTGCAACTCCGATTACAGTTTTCGAGTTTCAATAACTCCGAAAATGTAATTTTTTGTACCGCTGGAACCGTAAACTTTTCAGAAGTTCTGAAATATTCAATGTGTAGATAAGACTTGATTTGGTTAGGTTTGATTTGTAAGAATACTGAAAAAAAAAATTTTTTTTCTGCAAAAGTTTCGATAATAATGACTTACAATGCGTTATGAGTAAAAATAATTATGAATGGCAATATGGACCCTGTTTATTGATATCAACGGTTATGGTTATGGTTATGGTGATGGACTCCTTTTTCCGCACTTAGCCCGTGTATGTCGGGCCATTGTGCGTGGTACCGGCTAGTGATCTAGCCAGCCTAACTCCGACCAGAAGCGCAGGATCCTCCTGGTATCTCCACAGGCTTCTCGGAGTGACCTCGGTGACTTGATATCAACGGACCGGGTTACTAATGTCTTGCACATTTTTTTTTGGCATAATTCATCATTTCGCACAATCATCATTTGGCATAGTCTTTTTTTCTGAAACCGTGTACTTTTCAGGATTGACATAAAATAAACCTAACCTAACCTATTGGGTTCTATGCAATGGTATTTTAAATAATCCTGAAAAGTACACGGTTTCAGAAAAAAGACTTTATGCCAAATGATGATTGTGCGAAATGATGAATTATGCCAAAAAAAGTTATGCCAGATGAAGGGAACCCCAACGGACCAATAGGCAGACGGCCCACCTAATGGAAAGTGGTCACCGCCGCCTATGGACATTTGCAACGCAAGGGGCGTCACCAATGCGTTGCCGGTCTCGGTCTTCTGGTAGTCCACATTTCTCTCTGATCAATATACCCAAAACATCGCTAGAGGGAGTTGGTTGTAATAAAAGCTTACCTTGGCCAGCCGCTGCTTGGCCGCCATGCTGCGGATGTGGTCGTCGAACTTGAACTTGGCGCGCAGCAGCACGGTGCGCGGCAGCGCGCCGCCGGCGCCCACGCGCGGCTTGTGGATGGTGAGGTGCAGGCAGCGGGGGTCTTCCTTGTCGCCCGTTATCTGAAATAATCCCGGGTTTTGTATTCATAGGAAGCCTTCATTGTCTATCTTGTCAGTAACTTTAGTTAATTTTATAAAATACTAATACTGCGACTTCATTATGCATAGAAATAGTTTTCCGTTATCCCTCCAATTTTTTCCTGTTGGGGGTCGATTTTCGGAAAAAGGAATACTCTTCCAACTTTCAAGCCCAGCATTTTGTTTTTTTTAAACTGTTTTATATATTTAGTTGTGCTATATTATAAGTTATAAAGGTGGATTTCCTATCAAATAATGAAAAAAAGTAAAAGTGTTAACTTCTGTCTCAACCAATTGACCACGAGGATTTATTGGTTAGGTTAGAAAATCCGATGGTTAGTTTCCTAATGTTTAATAAGGTTTTATCTACTAGCCCCTCAGTGATTGACCACCCTCAAGCTAGGCTCCTTAGGCCCCTACCTCAAAGTCTCACAAGCATGACAATCAAAGCAACCACTCGTCGGTATGTGACTTGAGGTTTCATCATCATCATGTCAGCCGAAAGACGTCCACTGCTGGACATAGGCCTCTCCAAGGCTTTCCACTCAGACCGGTCGATCCTGACGAGGTCGTCACTCCATCTTGTTGATGGCCTACCTACAGCTCGTCTTCCGGTCCGCGGACACCACTCCAGAACCTTCTGACCCCATCGGCCATCAGTCCTGCGAGCAATGTGCCCCGCCCACTTGAGGTTCAGCTCCTAATAATTTACCCTCCAGTGACTATCCGAAAACCAGCCCTCCAAAGTGACCCTCTCCCAATGATTAAATATCTGAAATTAGTCTCTTGACAATAAGCCCCTAGATGATAATGCCCGTAAATGAGTATCCCTTAGATGATTACCCCCGGCCCCTGTCCCCTGGCCGTACCTCGAGGTCCTGCAGCGAGCCGACGAGCCGCGCGCCGCCCCAGCCGAGGCGCTGCTTGTCGGGCTCCACGAGGATCACCTGCTGGTTGTCCACCGCCAGGAACCGGTGCTGCCACGACCCGTCCTTCTGGATGATGTCGCACGATATCAGGTCCGAGTCGTCTGGAACAATACAAGGTTAAGGTACCTATGCAACTTCTTCGTGGCATGGCGAAGCAACTCAGGCCACCAGGCTACCTGACTGTGACCAGTGCCAAGCCAAATTATCATTCGGTGTTCGACTATCCAATGATGCAGGGTCCGTCCGGATCTCTACTACCATCTTATCATTTAACCTACCCCCAAGCAGGGTCTCTATTCTTGGCGGTAAAAACTATATCATCTTTGACCTGATATGGTATTGTTTTTAACCTTTTAAACGCCACGGTCGATTGCTATTTTACGTGCCCGTGACGCCACGGACGTCATATGCCGCAACAAAATATATGAAGGTTAGAACAACTCGCTGACAGTCTGGCGTCCACGGCACAAAAATCTGCCGACGTGAATTGCCGTCTTTGGCGTTCAAAAGGTTAATTTGGCCATTACTGTCAAGTTAATAAAAGCTATCGAAATGTTGACAATATGATAGCAGATCACATAAGATAGTTTATTTTATTTATATTCGGAAAACTAACAGCCTTAATAACCTAGGCGATTTACAAGTTTTCATAAGGTTTTAACCGCGTAGAATTTCAGCCCAGCAGTTTTACTTATTGTGTTCCGGTGTGGGTATAAGACAACCGGTGAAAATACTAGCATAGAGGCATTCCATCTCAGTCCTCAGGGTTGGCAACACATTTGCGGACTTGGAATTGCAGTCTTTAGATTGTTGTTTTGAGAATGCAAATCTCTATAGGTCACACATCCCACTTCCCATCAAGTGGCGTGTGTGCGCGTTCGCCTTCTCCATGCTTTTCTTAAACTATTTTCTGCTTAGCTTTAATTCCACTTATAACATGGACCTTGCGTGAAAGTGAGAAAAAGAAAATAGACGCTCTAGAGATGTGGTGCTGGAGGAGGATGCTTAGGGTGTCATGGACAGAGTTCCGTACGAACGCATCTATACTGAATGAACTCGGCATCAGACAGCGCCTGTCGTGTGTAGTACAAGCACGCATCCTAACTTTCTTTGGTCATGTATCACGTCGCAGCAATGACTCCATAGAGCGTCTGGTAGTGCAGGGAAAAGTTGAAGGTACCAGAGCGCGCGGCAGATCTCCGATGAGATGGACAGACCAAATAAAGGTGGCAACAAACTACCCTGTTCATGAGTGTACCAGGAAGGCTGCGGTCCGACAAGAATGGCGCCGTTTAACTAAACGCATCACTCAACCTGTTCCTGATTGACGACCACGACCACTCTGTCAAGAGTGTAATGACTAAGAAGAAGATAATTCCACTTACTTAAGTCTAGTACGTCTCCGACTGTCACGAACGGCGCAGGGTTGGCGAGCGGCAGCTGCGTCTCCGGTTTCCCCGTCAGTTTTAAATACAAGTCCCGGATGAGGAAGAAGGTGCGAATAGCGCGACGAGCTCTCTCCATCTGTCAAACAGTAGGATTAGCTTAAAATAACTTTTAAAACTAAGGTTTGACCGAAGTTAAAAGATCTGGGGCGTTATTCTTTGTCTCGACATGCCATTGATATCGACAGTTATCGTATTATTTTTAACTTGGCCGCCTTTACTGTCAGGCGAATAAGAGCTATTATAACGTTGACGTTTGAACCATGCGTTTGAACCATACGCAAGGGTGATGATTTTAACGTTGACAACACAATGCAACGAGCCACGCAGATACACAACACAAAAATAACGGGTCAGAGTGCGTTTTTCATACTAAAGAGGCTATTTCGAAGCCTTGGTTCCTCGCCAGGGAATGCTTTTAGTGAAATCTGATGATGAGTACCCCGAGCATCGATACAGGACTTCCAGAGTGCCTAAGATACCCAACTGAATGAATCTGCGGTTAACGCCGGAATTGTGCATGTTCAGAAAAACATCTAAAATGGAAATAAAATGTAAGGAAATCCAAATACTGACCCAAACTCTCCCGCTGTGGTGTAAACTGATTGTGCGATCAGTTAGGTACCTTAACAAATTTTGACCTCCTCTATTCAACCTTGGAGTACCTATCCACCATTAAACCTCATTCAAAACAACCCCTGGCGAGGAACCAAGGCGTCTTTGGCGTCTGTGTAAAATATCAAACAAAAAAACCGCAATCCAGGCATATCACGGTTATGTGTGCTCTATACTTAGATATGGCATCCTGATATGGGGAAATTCGATACAGATTAATAGAGCTTTTATTGCACAAAAACAATGTATCCGGGGAATCTGTGACGTCCCTCGGTACACGTCCTGTAAGCCATTATTCACAAAACTGAAATTATTAACACTACCTTGCATATACATTCTGGAAACATGTATCTTTGTCAAGTCTCATCCAGATCTATTCAAAAAAACCAGTGATACATGTGCGATCACTACTCGATACCCGGATAAGCTAACCCTACCTGCAATTAAAACTAAACTATTTAAAAGTAGCTGTTATCCAATGGCCATTAAGTTATATAATAAATTGCCGAAGCGATTTATAAACCTCCCACTCAAGGAGTTTAAGAAAACGCTGACAAACTGGTTGCTGGAAAAATGTTTTTACTCAGTGAAGGAATACTTAGAGCTAAGAACTTCCTATTCTGCCCATAAGTAAACTAATGTTATTTAAATGACATGTTAAATATAAGTATTTAAGTTTTGCATGCTGTCACCGATGGCTAAATATGTTGACCTATGTATAATAATTTAAGATCTGTACCAACCATATTTATCGCAAATAAAGAATTTTGATTTGATTTGATTTGATTTGATTCGAAATAGTCTCGTTTGTATGAAAAACGCACTCTGACCCGGTATTTTTGCTCCGAGTGTATATTACGGCTAGTTGGGTTTCCGTTGTTGTGTAGTGTATTTCTTTTATTCGATTTTATGACGGTAACCGGCCAATTTGTAGTTTAATTCGAAGTAAAACATTAAACACGTGTAATAAAATTATGTTACTTTCTTGACAATACCAAAATAAAACAATTCATTTTGGTGAGTATGCTAAAACATCATAAGTAGGCATAAGTAGGTGTTTTTTTTCCTTTTCTCCCTCTACCTCTATCTTTCTTGTAAGAAGATGGTTTCCTGCTGAACTACGCATTTTATTTTATATTATATTAAATTTCATATTTTGAGTTTTATACAGGTAATGCTAGACTTAATTAATCATTGTAATATGTTTACAAAATAACTGACTGCTGAGTTTCTTGCGGAGTTTATTCTCAGCAGTAGTCTCCTCTTGGGAAGAGCTAGATTCTAGACGTGTTAAAGTGGCCATGCGGCATACTATTATCAGGTTATAAAGACACTCGAGATAAATACCTCTCCCCCAGGTAATCTTTTCGCAAAGGCGATCCCAGACATAGGTGTGCGGGTTGGCGGCAACAGTATAGCGGCATCCATGCACAGCCACTCGACGTTAAGGGGCCGCTTGCTCATCTCACAGTATCTAGAAAAAGTACAAATTTTTGTAAATGAAACAGTAAACAGAAAATTGTAGTTGAGACAGGTTGAAATCGACTTAAAGTATTTATACATACATACATAAACCCACGCCTTCATTCCCACAGTAGGGTAGGCGTAGCTGCAGAATTACCAACAACTGAAAAATTATTCATTGTACCAGTGTATTAGTGATAGGTTGTGAGCCCATCGCCTAACAGCACTACAAGCCTTTATTCCCTTAGTCGCCTCTTACGACATCCACGGGAAGACATGGAGTGGCACTATTCTAACCCGGCACTCACACGGGATTCATATTTATAATACTTCTTATTTTTCACTTTGAATAAATAACCGTTATTTCGCAAAACATTTTTAGCTATTACAGAAGCCAATACATGTCAGCCGAAAGACGTCCACTGCTGAACATAGGCCTCCCCCAACGCTTTCCACTCAGACCGGTGGAATATCAATATTATATTAATAATATTAGAGAGACAATATTACAATGTATTTGTATTTTCTATAAATAATTAATGCCTACTGGAAGACCTCGGATGGGCAGCGTTCAGAAAGCTAAAGCGGATCTTCTCGTCCAAAATACCGCAGAGCCTTAAGTCGAAAGTCTTCGACCAGTGTGTGTTGCCAGTGATGACTTATGGATCAGAGACTTGGCCGCTGAATGTGGGCCTCATAAATAAGCTCAGGGTCACTCAGCGTCCAATGGAAAGAGCTATGCTCGGAGTTTCTTTGCGCGATATGATCCGTAATACGGTAATACGCCAGAGAACCAAGGTCACCGACATAGCTCAGAGAGTTAGCATGCTGAAGTGGCAATGGGCAGGCCACATAGCTCGGAGAACTGAACCGTTGGGGAAGAAAAGTTCTCGAGTGGCGGCCCCGCACCGGTGGACGGAGTGTTGGACGGAGTGTTGGACGGCCTCCCACCCGGTGGTCTGACGACCTGGTTAGGATCGCGGGGAGCCGCTGGATGCAAGCGGCTCAAGACCGTGACTTGTGGCGCTCTTTGGGGGAGGCCTTTGTCCAGCAGTGGACGCCCCCGGGCTGATGATGATGATGATGGAAGACCTCTGGATTGAAACCAGATATTTTTTTTGCCCCCGTGTAACGAGGTTGTTATAACCTCCTTTTTACGTTCCTGGCCACTTTTACATTTCGTTTAAATTCTATCCAAATTCATAATTGTTCATGATCTGTTTGATGCGATCGATAAAATCACTCTCTTAAAAATTTCGATAAGTATCAGACACAGCTGCTGTGTCTTGGTGTCTCATTTAATTTAATTTAATTATTTATTTAGTTAATATTCTGTAAATCTTCTTACTATAAAAAAGTATTAAACACTTAATATTTAAAGGAAGTGATTTATTCAATACTACACTATTGTGAATAATAGCTTGAGTCTCCGAGATTCTTAGTACTATAACGTCAGACCCGTAAACCCCTATATTTCAAATTTCATCCTACATCATACGCTGAAATGATGTTTATTCTGCAAGATGACGCTCAAGGGATCTGTGCAGTAGCAGTAAAACTATACATCTTCTCTGTGGTAAGACTATTAAAATACCTCGTGTAAAATAGGTGCCTTTCATCCCTTGGTTAACAATCTATATATATTTCGATATTGTTTAATTTAATAAAGGAAATTTGCGCAAATTCGTCAAAAAATCATCATCATCATCATCATCATCATCATCACTATTATTATTATCATCATCATCATCATCATCATCACCATCATCATCATCATCATCATTATCATCATCATCGTCATCATCGTCGCTCTATATCATTCCACTGCTGGACGTAGGCCTCCCCTAAGCACTCAGGAGCACTTTCTATGGTAATTCAATACAAAATGACCCGTTTTCATTGGTCATGACTATCTTTACAAATGTAGAAAAAGAAGAAGAAATACATTTATTCACCAATCAATATACAAATATACAAATGATTCGAGAAAACAATGAAGGTAACAGGAATAGCACGCAAATAACGGCTCAGCACTGATTTTTAGCCCATACCGGCAGTGAGTCACGCTTAAAGGTGTACCTGCTAGACACGGACAATGTACTCACTCGTCTTCGAACATGTCCAGGAAGATGTCGTCGCACTTGTAGAAGTTCCTGGCGAGCGCGGCGGCGCGCGCGCGCAGCGCCTCGGCGGCGGCCACGTGCCGCGCGCGCGCCGCGCCCCCCGCGCCCCCCGCGCCGCCCGCCCCCCGCATCGCGATCCCCGCCAGCGTCACGCTCAGCTCCAGCGTCACTAGCCGGACCTTGGACTCTGGAATTTATTGGGGACTGTCAGAACACTCGGATTTATTTATTTATTTATTTCACATTTACACTCATGCTGTTAGGATATTGCAAAATTAAAACTAAGTATACTAATGATTATGATGAAAGTGCATGCATTGTCAACTCAAATACCATCTGCTTGTCGTCTTTACCTTATCTTGATTTCATACGTATCCTACATACACTCAGATTTGTATTGATGATATAAAACTCTCTCGATAATTTTGTTAATTCAAGGAGTTGAAAACATATAACCCTTTTCACGGTGCCGTACCCGAAGGCTGATAACAGGACCCTATCACTAAGACACCGCTGTCCATCCGTCTGTCACAGGGCTGTAATCTTTTGGTCCGTAATAGCTAGACATAAAAGTCTTAACATAAAATTCTTCGCATGCAGCTCCGCCTCAAACTTGGGCAGTTTTTTTTTTGCGTGCGAGATCGATACGTCGTTCATTATTAAATACCAGAGATAACAGTGAATATCTATGCAACCTAAAACAGTTTAAAATGAAAAACAAATAAAGGAGACACCGACATAGACAAAAGGACAGCAGAAAATACGTTCAAGCGGTAATTTAGTACAAAAAATGAGAAGCCTCATAAGGAACAAATCAGGATCAAAAACCTTCACTCACCTCTCTTACAGCTCGAACTAACTATAGTTGTAAGTTTCGAAATAAGCAAAGCGTTGTAACTCTGCGCTGTTCTTTTAGGAGTCGATGCGCCTTCTGATGCGTCACTAGTGGACGCTTGTTCATTGGAACTAGTCGCAGAATCCTTCTGCTCTGGACATAGGAGAGTATCTAGCAACTCCGTGTTGACACCTGGAATACAGAAGAATATCATACTATTGCTAAGTTAACGGATGTATATTATTTTAAGTCAATAAAAAACATTCAAGTTATTCTTACCAACTAACGTTCCAGGCGAGCAAATAAAAAAACAGAAACAATTAGAGAAACAATCACAACTAACACTGATCACCTTTACTCGCCTTATTACACGTTTCTTGTTAAAGTTTAAATGATAGGTACTTAAGAATAAATGCACTTACCAGAACTAGAACTAAAAACAGATCAATCCAAAGTATAAGCACGTAAAAGAACAACTTTATGGTAAAATTAGCCAAGCTTCATATAAGTCAACACATTGAAATCCATGCTTTATCCTTATTTGTTGAATTCAAATATCACAACGACAGATAAGGACAAAGCATGACTTAGCTACTCCACGGTTACTCCATGTTTATTAATAACGCCGTAAATGTTTCATCCAATAATAGTAAACAAGCCGTAACTATTGGATCTTATATTATTTTATATTTGACGACCTTAGTGTGAATTCATCATGATAATGTGACATAGAATAATGTTATTTTCAATATAAAATAAATGCCTACAATTTGTCAGAGGACGAGAAAAGATAAACATTGTGCCCATAACCATACAGCTAGCTGAACAATTACACAAACAAACACTCACCTTTATTATTAATCAACGCAAACAGCAAACATAGCGCGAACAATGCTTTGTAGTCATTCTCACTACAGTCCAAAGAATCTAGAATAGTCTTCAAAAATGGCCTCCTTTCAATATCTCTGTGCTCTCTATCCAAGATACTTTCTAAAGACGCTGTAGTCAAGGCCGGCGAATCAGAAGGCCCGCCAAGCATTTTCTGCTTCTCCTCATCAGTAATATTATATAATTCTGGACCAGATTTCGATGAGCTACATTCAATTCCAGAATCTGGTAACGGTGAATCAGGCATGTTATGTTTGGCCAATGTTACAGCACTGGAAGACTTGGAGGTTTGTACCTGTGTGATCAGATCCTCGGTAGAATCGTGAGCGACGCTCGAGGACTCGCTTATTTGCGACGTGGACGGTAGCGAGGTCGAAACTAGCTCAGGGTCAAGATCGCAGCTAGAATGATCAGTGTCGTACCCAAAAGTCTTCGGACCACTATATTCTGGGGTAGTATAGTCTCTCTCGTGTCCTGACGAACACTCTAAAGCTTTCTCTAAACTTAACTGAGGTTTTGAAAACTCAAGTTTGACGTTAGACTTGGAATTACTGATGTACATCTCCAAGATCTTAGTGGCACCGTCCTCAAATACAGACAAATTTGATTGCAATATGATCCACGCCAGAGAATGGACGATAGGACCATGCGTTATTATCAAGAATACTTGTGATAGTAAAAATAGAGAGACTACGCATGAAACGGACGGTTTGAACTCTTCTTCTGACTCCATCCTTTGTCTGGAGAACGTCATTCTGGAAGGAGACATCTCAGCGCTCTTTCCTTTAAGGATAGCTTCGAGATTTCTCGTTATTACTTCTATGCTTTGAATATTATGGTCTCTGTTGTAAGGCGAGGAATTAGAACGTCTAAGAGACTCTGATGTCAAGGAATATATGTAGAGAGGCACAAGTAGCTTATGTAGTAGGTGTTCAGTCAAGACGTCATTGAGATCAGGGATGTTCAGGCAGAGAATATCATTGATATAGTGTAAATGGTCCAAGTGTTCTGCGACTAGGTCGTCAAGTTTCTGTTGCGACTGGTGACTGGAATGTGGACAACAATATATTTCACTTACTAAATAATTATTTTGTTGCAACTTTATTAGAAACCTGGCCAAAATTATAACCAAAGAATGGGAATACTACGTTAATCAGAAGAATTATAATGCAGAATTGATTGAGATCCCGAATATATTTTTTATATAAAAGTCAAATATGGTTAAACATGTAAACCTCACTGGTAATGTTTATTGCAAATAAAGTATTCTTATTCTTCTTATTCTAAGGAGACTTCTGGAGTTTTAGAAGTTTTGGCGGAGGTGATTCAATAAATAATATCCGTGGGATTACGTCTCAAATATAAATAATTAACAGTTCAGGATTGACCACACTTACTTTAATGCAGAATATAACGGACTAGTTTGACACAAAGTGTTGCCAAACATGTACGAAATTAAATAGTGATGAGGACTCAGTATCGAATCGGCCTAAATAATATATTGAAATCATAAATTGAAATATGCATAGGTGGTCACATAATAACAATACCCTTACATACCTTGGTAAAGCAAGCCCAAGCCTGTTTTTTTTTAATCTAATACAAAAACTGTCCTTAATGTGGAAATACTTTTAGTTTTTGTTTTATAGCCAATAAGTACAAATATTCGGCATAAAATAATTCTGAATAAGTTTTAATCCAAAATACTGTATACTTCGTATATTTATGACCAGGCCGTCGAGATAAACTACAGGTACTTACTCCGAGTCGTTTCGCACGCAAGCGTCCAGTTCTAGAATATGCTTGCCGATAAACCAAACGAGGTTACTGAAATATGGAGCAGCCGTCCTACAAACAATATCGAACATCAAGCTTTTACTGCGGTACTCAGTAGTAGTCATTCAAAGATCGGAGTGTATTCAATGAATAGAATCTGAAAAGACTTATAGCCAATGCCTTTTTAGTGATCAATATTCTACTAACAAGTAAGCAAGGACAGTCTATTGAGATGTCATCAATGACGCACAATTGCATTAGGTAACTAAACAGAAGATAACTTGCACAGATTAAATTGATTAAGCACAGTCAACTCAAAAAAAGTGACCCACCTTAGGTCCTAAGAATCCAAAGTCAATGTGACAATCTACAGCCATGAGGTAGAATTTTGCTACAAGTTTCAAATGACTTTGCATCTTTTAATATGAAATTGACGATATATTTTTTTTTATTTTTTTTTGTAAATTAGAGTCAGAGCTTCGTGTCGGTATTTAATATTACAATTTCCTAGTACGATAACATTGACGTTAACTTTCGTATTGTCATCAAGTAGTAAATGTGAAGCTTACGTTAAATAATATGTGGAAACGTGAATTGTTTCAAGGGTTCGTGCTACGGATATATTCCGTAAATTTATAGTTTACGTTTGTGAATAGGAAAGACTCGAAACCGTGATGCATGTATGTTTAAAATTTTCTTGCTACAGCTAAAGACCTACCTGTCTCTGATGAACCGTAGCATGCTCGCATCTTGTACTCTGTACACATTCAGTGTTAGCGTCCTGACGGCTATTCTGACCATAGACTCCGAGTGGTTGAAGAATTTGATTGCTTCTGTGTATAGAGGGAAGTCTTTTGTGTGCTGAAAACAAAGAAACATTAAAATGAACAAACAATGGCAAAACTTGATTACTCCATTTAAAAACACCAACAAATCAATGTATAATGTTTTCATTTCACGGCGGCTCAAATTGACAATGCAAATTTTCCTAGGAACTCTGTATTTCACCATCCTGAGGAGCAAAAATACCGGGTCAGAGTACGTTTTTCATACAAACGAGACTAATCGAAGCCTTGGTTCCTCGCCAGGGGTTTTTTGAGTGAGGTTTAATGGTAGATAGTCCAAGGTTGAATAGAGGAAGTCAAAAGTTCTTAAGATACCTAACTGATCGCACAATCAGTTAACACCACAGCGGGAGAGTTTGGGTCAGCACTTGGATTTCCTTACATTTTATTGCCATTTTAGATGTTTTTCTGAACAGGCACTATTCCGGTTAACCGCATATTCATTCAGTTGGGTATCCTAGGCACTCTGGAAGTCCTGTATGATGCTCGGGGTTTTACGACATGGTGAAGGCGAACGAGCCCACAGGCCCCCTGATGGTAAGAGGGATCTGTGACCCATAGACATTTGCATTCTCAAGACTACTATCAGAATACAATCCTAAGTCCACAAATGCGTTGCCAACCCTGAGGACAAAGATGGAATGCCTCTATGCTAGTAGTACGGTCAAAGTCATAAAAACTAATAAGGTCTAATTGTATTTAAACGCACGATGACCGTATAATTAATTGATAGTAGTACCTAAATTAGTAGTAGAGCTTTGGACTGTGGCATGGCTTATATAGATCCCTTTGATGCAGGAACTTGTTAACTTTGCAATATATACCGAATTGTCACGTGTCACCTATAAATGTTTTCATCACACTTGCTCGTATATGGTGTTATTCCATGCCTGTATACAGAAGGACAATGGCCTAAATTGTTCCCGCGGGAATAATGGCGAGTTTGTCATTACTCCCTAGGGAGTAATGACTTTCTTTTTAAAATTTGCAACTCTTTCGTACATCATTTCTGACTAAGGAGGTTTAATTTTCAGCCAAAAATTAAATCGGTTTCTAATTTCATCTTTAAAAATTAGCTATAGACTAACTTACATTACACAAAACCTATACGCTTCATTAAACTTCATTATTTTTACACCTATTTCAAGTTTATATCAACATTTATCATTAATTTTAGTAATTATACATTTTTATCAAATTGGCTAAATCTGGCTCGAATCCAGGTCGAAACTAAACGCAGTTATTATCTGTGGTAGAGGTCAGTAAAAAAATATCGTTTCCATTTACGTTCCCGTTCGTCAAAAGTTATTTCTTTGTATTTTGCAGAGTTAAAGTGTTTTCTCTTTGTTTTTTTTCCTCGCAAATGTGATGAAAACCATTGTGTGTATCACAGGTAGTAAGGGGATTACTAACTTGAGTCATTAAAAGCCCTCCGCCTTTGGCGTCGGGCTTCTAACACTCTCGTTAGTAATTCCCTTCATACTACCCTTGATGCACAATGTACTATTTTAGCTCTACTATATCTAATACCTTTAAATGAGCAATTCTTATATGAATATAATCAAAATCTCGGAAACGGGTCCAAAAATTTGGATGAAATTTGAAATATAGCCGTTTAAGGGGCGGAAAAATCGATCTGTAAAGTTGTCATCTTCGGGAAATTTCGTTTTGAATCCGAGCGACGCTCGGTCTTCCAGGTACTGTAGTTTAAAGGAACGTATTGAATAACCAATCACTCTATACATATATGGTCACTTTAAAACAAACGCGTGGCGTGACGCATGCGGATTAATACTTACCAAAGACAATGTAAGTATAATTTAATGCTTTTCAACTTAAGACAAAAACATTTTTCACTAGAAATAACAAACGTTTAAGTATGAAGAATAACTGGTTTGGTGCGATAATACACCTGTTTCAACGGAATGCATAATTAAACAGTTTTCGTAAAGTACTACAGTTTAACAAACTTTAAATGAGTCGACTGTGTGCAGAAACTGGTTAAAAATAATGTGGCATACATTTTAACCACGATAAACAACAGTCTTCAAAATTGCACCAAAAAGCGTAAAATAACAACTGTCTTTGTAATAATATATTTTATACTGCAAGTTTATTTTATAAGTCATGTCAATGCGAAAGGATTCTTCGTTGGTTCGCAAATACCTTTCGTTGGCTGGTAGTTCCAGAGTTCCTAAATATGTATACACTTAAGTACCTTGTCTATTTAATGTCATGTTCAAAAAGCCATATACGAATTATCACAGCGATTAAAGTGACAAGGTACTAAACATGTACTCGACTGTAATTGACTTGGTAAATACTCATTTGGGTAATACACAAAAGTGGGAAAACATCAGGTGTCAAGTAAATACCTAAATTTTGGGTAAATACTTGGATATTCCGTATGTACTTATTATGAAACCGCGATTAGTATGGGATTGGAATAGCAGTCAATTCATATGCACTTTGACGTTAGTATTATGCTAAAACTGTCATCTCCAATCCCTGTAAGTTACATACGGAATATCCAAGTATTTACCCAAAATTTAGGTATTTACCTAAACTATAAACTGGGTGTATTGAGTATTTACCTAGGCGGTCTACTTACCTCATTATAAAAGAAGTGTATCGTGTGGCTGTTCAGTTTGAAGCTGAGGGTCTTCAAGAAGGAGATGTAGTACGCCATCACCTCTTCGTCGGAGAAGTCAAACTTGTGCACTATTATTGAGTTCACGTGATTGTTGCTCAGCAGGTAATCTGAAAAAAATATACAATGAACTGACTCCAAATTAAACTTCCGTTGCCTTTCGATGGATTCCATGACCAAGTTTAAAAGGGGCCCCACTAACAAAACTGAAAACAAACAGAGGATTGTCAAGCAGAAAAATTCCTTATACCTAGTTCGATTTCACCATCTTTTGAATATGTAGTAGATATTATGAAAAAATCCCTTTCTAAGAAATATTTACCAACAAAAATAATAATGAAAAAGTGCACATCTGTTTCATAATCATCATCATCATGTCAGCCGAAAGACGTCCACTGCTGGACATAGGCCTCCTCTAAAGGCTTTCCACTCAGACCGGTCTTGTGCTTTTCGCATCCACCGCGGTCCCGCGATCCTGACGAGGTCGTCACTCCGTCATTTCATAATAACTACAACTTATTCCAAATTTTGGAAATTGTTCTTGATTTAGGCGTCGGTGAGAACGTTATCGCACAGAGTTCAATTTGTATGAAAAAATTATGACGGCTACGCGTTTAAAGCAATGGTTCACAACCGTCTTAAAATACATCTTGCCAAGATCATCAATATTATCATAACAATATTTAGGTACACAAACTAATACCCGACTGATGACAGTCGACAATGTTAATTGACGAGTCACGATTAGGTATCACCGAAAGCCAGCGATTTATTTTTATTGTAATTTATTTCTAGTGACTTGTCAGTGTTTTTACTCATACAAGAGGAAAAGTCAAGTGCGAGTCAGACTCGCAACATTTTTGTTATGAATGCCCTCTTTTGTTTTATTATCATATTGCTTGTTATTATATCGGCATTAGAAATACGAGAACACGCTTTGTCCAAGTACCAAATGGGTCCCACGTGATAGAATTCGGCGTCCCAACAGAGCAAGGTGACGTTAGCGAATTGAGCCTGATGCGTTCAACCAAGATTGGTGGGAAACTGCACATGACAGTTTCTCATATCTATAACATTCTCAAAAATAGGTTAGGTCTAAGGAGGTGGAAACTATACTCTTAGTAATATTTTTTTAACCATTTACGAATTGAACTTTCACATGTGGAAAAGGTTCAAAGTATGTTATAATAATAACAGTGTTGCAATTTCCAGTCATGAAAACAATGAAGTCATGCATTGCCAAGTTTTTATAAGTATCAAATTACAGAATGACGGGTTTCATTCAAACATTACTCATGAAATAATACTTATCCTTTGGAACATACGATAACACTGCCTAGTTGGCCTGTCTATGTCTCTCGCGGTCCTGGGTTTGAATCCCGATGATGGTTGGAAAATGTTTGTGTGATAAGCGTGTGACTTCTGTTTTAGGATACCGGCTAGAACCCATGTCTCCCCGTACATTAACCAAGCTAATCTTTTAAATATGTCCTCTAGGCGCTATTGTCATTTTGCTGCTCTCTTGTTCGGTATCATTAAAAGTAAAAAAACCGCCCTACTTATTTGAAAAATTAAGCTGGTCTTCTCGAGCTCGGCTTGGCCGCCTCGTTGTTCAGCGCCACTATACCAAAGCGTTCCGGGGCTGTTTCAAGTACGCAGCGACCAAGATCTGGAACAACCTTCCTCCGCCTATTCGTAACATCACAAACATAAGTAGTTTCAAGAACAAATTAAAAGAGCTAGCCTTGTCGCTACAAATAAACGGTTGCACAGATCACTTTTTATGATATGGTTGTGTTTGTGGTTTAATTTTAACTATTATATTATTATTATTATTATTTTATCGTTGTGTTTGATAAATATTTAGTTATGAATGTAAGCAAATAAGAATGCGTTTAGAGCGCTAGATCTCACTTTGTTGTTATGTTGTGATTTATAAGTATTTATCTAGATTGTTTTATTATTTTAACTGTGCGTCCAGAATGTTTTTTTTTATGTGATTGTTATATTTCATTTGTTGTTTGTTTGCTATCTTACCATCTCTTACGGGTCCAGCTGAAAATCAGTGCTGCGGCTCCGTGTCACAGCACATGCTGAGCTGGCACTCCGTTTCGGCTATCTCATTTTAATTACACTAGCAGCTCTTGGAGCTGATGCGTGTATATCACTGCACTTGTGTCTATAATTTTCTTAAGAAATTGTAATAGCCGAATAAATGAATCTATCTATCTAACTTGGTTGTTTTTCAACGTATATACAAGTATTTTTCACCTTCTATGTATGGTATGTTTATCGTCGGCTTGTACCCATAGTACAAGCCTAGTGCTTAGCTTGGGAGTAGATCAATTTATATTAAATTGTTCCCATGGTACCTATTTATTTATTACTATGGGTCCTAGACAACAATAGATAAATACTTATAGCTTGATTGATTGATAATTATATGCCGTTACCGGGATCTGAACCCAGAACCCGCTAGCTTCGAAGGCAAAGTCAATATGAAGTAGGCTAACCTGTCATAAAAGCTATTAATGATGTAATGATATATTATCTATCACCACGTGTATTTTATCTTATTGTGCAATATATTACTGACTGGGTTAGGTATCATTTACTAATAGCCTTGTCACTCACTAACCCAATTCATCGCAAACAATATTTAACCTACAAATGGAAATGATATCCTGCTTTGCAGACTTAATATAAATGAATCAATAAATTATATAAAATTGGAAATTCATTTCCTAAGGGAATAAAACAGGGGAATAGCAATAACTAATTCTACACGTAAGAAGCTGCGGGCGTCTTCTAGAATGATCATTAGAATATAATAACACATCGTTAACACTTTATCTTCCCAGATCTTGTTTATTGTTATCTCTTGTGCAACAATTTTTAAAGAGCTGCTTATTTATTGCTTAGCAGGATTCTGTGCATAGTGAGGGATGCAATTCATAGTCAAATAACTTTTATGAAGTGCAATTTTTTTGTTACCTCCCTTACCCATGTGCCCTAGAAGGTAACAGACAGACAGACACTCAAACTGAGACACACCAATAACAACCCTACAATTTTAGTTTTTAAGACATAATATGGCAATGTACGTACAGTGTATTCAAGTTAGAGTAGATAAAGACATATGTTATTATATTTTCTACTAATTTACTCACACAATGATGTCTCATTCCTGATGTTCTCAAACAGTATATTCAGTGTCTGTAATAGCTGCACGCACACAAACGAGGAGCCACCACACTTCTGCCGCATTATCTTGAGGAAGTACGACAGCATGTTCTTCTCAAGGAAAAAACTGTAAGAATAAAGGATTTATAAATATCATGCATACTAATAAATACTTATGACATAATAATAATTCAGTGTATATTTAAAATACTTTCACCTAGTGGTTATTCAAATAGCACTTAAATACAAATCAATTATATCCATTATAAATGAAATGTGAATTAATGTTCCTATACCATAAACAGTGGCATAACTATAGGGTAGCAGAGCAGGCAAAGTGCCACGAGCCCAAGCCTTTAAAGGGCTCCCGGTTTGAAAGGCCGTGAACACAGGAGAAACCGAATATTTATTTTGTATTTAGTAAAAAGTGAAAGGAAGGGCCCTCCAATGAACTTGCGACAGGCCTTAGTTGGTATAGTTACGCCACCGACCATAAAGCTTGCTGTGTACAATCAAATAAATATAAAACATTATTTCTGCTACAGTAGTTCAAGGGATAGCAAGTAATAGAATAATTATTCTAATCATCATTATAATTTAAAATAGAAATCAAATGGACTAGCCACCATACTTCTCTGCAGTCTTCACATCATGATAACAGAAAAACAGTTAGTCTGATTTGAAAACTGGCATGGAACAAAACAAAAACAATCAAGTGGCATTACTATAATTTACTAGAAAATACAATAAACCACTAAAAATAATACTTAATAAATCAAACTTACTCAAAAACCGAGCTATCATTCTGGTCACCCCAAATCAGTATCTCTGCTATACACCTCAGCGACTCCACAAGTGTTCCACGGTTACTTTCCGACACTGTAGTGTTTTTACACAGGATATTATGTAAATACTTCAAACGTTCTAAAGAATGGGGGTTCTTAGGCCGCCCCCAGCCACCACCGAACCAACTCCTACTTCTAAACATGTTTCTTGTTGTTATATCACGGGTCAAACGCTAATAAACTGGCCATTACGCACTTTGTATGGTCAATAAAGCACGTCACAGAACAATTAGCACAAGGTTTTGCATCGCTTCTGATTGCGTTTACACGTCTCTAAATAAGTCCTAGATGGTTATACACTTGGTTTGACTAACAGATTATGATTTGTCGAGACGTGGTACTGTAACTGTGGTGCAGCTTTTTTTTAGGAGTTTTTTTAGTTTCAAAGCAGACCGACCGAGGTCGAGGATGAAATTTGACTTGACTGTCATGTCAAACTTGACAATTCGACATGACGTTTTAAGCAGCTGTCAAATTACTTTTCGTTTCATTATTGCTTAGGTTGTGTGTAAGTGTTATTTACTATGATGAAACACATCATAATTGTATCTTTATAATTTTATTCATACACTTGTAAAACTTAAGGGAAATAAAAGTTTGGGATTGAGAAAGGATTGAGAAGTCTGTCATGTCAAACTCGACAATTCGACATGACGTTTTAAGCAGCTGTCAAATTACTTTTCGTTTCATTATTGCTTAGGTTGTGTGTAAGTGTTATTTACTATGATGAAACATCATAATTGTATCTTTATAATTTTATTCATACACTTGTAAAACTTAAGGGAAATAAAAGTTTGGGATTGAGAAAGGATTAAGAAGTCCGACGAGCCAAGCATAAACCATAAATTGCTGCATGCAGGACGAGTGATCGGCGATCGGTCTGTAAATGTCCGGTTTTAATCTTATTAAAACCCCCACAAACTCACTAATATTAATTCGATTTCGATTTACTTCTCTGCGCAATTTATTTATAGTTTGCCAAACTGACCCCGATTTATTGACATGCATGGCCAGGCCTTATTCCTAATCAGCGCGTTTTGCTATTATTATGTTATAATTTTATTATTATGAATAAGATTTAGGACTGATTAATTATCTTCATATAAACATTAATCTAAGATATAAACAATAGTATATCTGACAAATCTGACAGATTTGTAGCTCTATTCTTTTATTTTCAGTACCTACTTACTTACTAAGGAGTGTATTTTTTCAGGGGTCATGTAATGATTCTTTATTCTACCATAAGTCCTAAACGCCTGAGCCTATTTAGATGAGTGCGGTATCGTAAGAATCCTTTCACAATCCCAGATGACAAAGGATACCTAAACTGTTAAAATTGAAATAACAAGAATGCAAAAATGTCAATTATTAACATATTATGTAGGTATATCGACGACAATATAAAAAATGCAGTTAAAGCTTCCTTATCATTTAGTTATTTCATAAGCAGAACTGGGGGGTCATTATGGCATTGCTATGCAATTCAATTTACGCTGAGAGAAAAGGACGAAGTTATATAACTGCTATAGCTCTGTCCTTTACGCTCACAGTAAAATGAACTTCATAGCCATGTCACAATAAACCCCCTGAAGTACATAGTTTCAGCACAGTATATACAGTGTGTGGCCCAAAACCGGGGATAATATTAAAAACAGGGGCTCTATAGATCACCGGTAATTACATTATAATGGTCTTACCTAATTAAAATCAAAACTTAACTTTCAGTTTTTTTCTAACAAACTTAATCGCAAATTCAATGTAATGCAAACACCGCTAAATCTACCGCGTGTTGTCAATGGCACCCTGTACTCAGACATACCGCGTACCAAGTGACCAAGCGATGATATCGCGACGGGAAAATACATTACCTACGATTTTTAACTTTGTAGGCTGTTTTCTCCAAAATTATAGACTTTTTAATATTAGATTCTTGTGATAGTTAATTGAAATGTTCTAAAGAATCCCCATTTACTTTTTTCGCCCCGGTTTTGGGCCACACACTGTATATATAGCTAAATATATACTGTGGTTTCAGAGATTACTATAGTACAAACTTCTTTATAGTTAGACAAGCTGCATTGCTATTTTATTTCTCTAGGCGTCCCAATATACCAGGCAAATAAAATTGGGAATAGGGCGGAGGACAATGGGTACAGTCAACAGTATAAATAAGTGATCATTTATGTACCTTGTCACTTTAACGTCGTGTTTGAAATGTCATGCAAAACTGTGAAACGATTGAAAGCGACAAGGTACATAAATGATCACTCATTTATGCTGTTGACTGTACTTAGTTACTCAGGTACGGGTACTGCTCAGCTTGGGACCCGCCCAACACCTGACCTGACCTAATGGTGTAGGTACTCAGTATTATTCAAGTAACGTATTTCTAAAAAATATGATTTAATTTAAGCCTAAAATTGATTATTATGATTAATTAGGTACTTATCTAATCACGATAGTTTTTTTTTCAACCCCAAAGAAGCAGCCAAAGACTTACTTCACGCAGTTTTTAGGGTTCCGTAGTCAAAAAGGAACCCTTATAGTTGGCCATGTCTGTCTGTACGTCTGTGCGCGGTTTAACTCAAATACTCTTGGTACTACAAAGCTGTAATTTGGCATAGTTAGGAATACATTTATAAATTAACTACGCTGTTGTAAAAAAAGTCTTTAAAAAACGTTAATTTCGGGACCACGAGTTATTAGAATCCTCAGATTAGACAAAGGCCGAGTTTGTAGGCGCTAAAAACAATATCGTCGTTTTGATGAGCTCTTAAAAATATCAAAACAATGTACTGTTCAGCCCAACGGGACCTTCACCCACTAGAACAGTGTCACAGATACATTATGAAAAAAATGTTTGACACTTCTTACGAATTGAATCATAACGTTACTGTGACACAGTTATATGGTGGATCAGGGTTCCATTGGTCTGATAGTACAGTCGAGTTCATAAATATTCTCTTTTTAATGTGATGTTTAATGTGCCATATATAAATTGTCACAGCGATTAATGTCACAAGGTACCTCCTAAATTTACACATATATAAACTCTGTACCTGAGGATATTTTTAATCTGTGGTGATTTTTGATGTGTGTAGTTTTAACAAACAGTGGTAACAGGGGACAATCTCATACAAATTGTCCTAGTTCTTGGTTTGTACACCATGGGTAGGGTAGACCGGGGACAATTGAAACGATTCGACTTTGACTGCTTGTTTCCGCTTTATTTTTATAGTTAGAATGATGTACGCCTGAATTATTTCAAGGTTCGTTATCTGGTTCCTAAATAAAGTATAGTTGGTAGGTATATCATTAATAGTTATTTAACAATAACGTGATAAAGAGGATGGGGGAATGTGGTTCAATTGACCTCACACCGTTGTCAATTGAAACATTATATAAGGTCATTTGAAACACTCTAATATCTTTGACACAATGAAAGTAATGTTATCAGTCCTACTCGTTTTCATCACTATAATGGTATACAGTACGACCATCAAAAGTTCGCAAGCATAACATAAACATATCGCCATTTAGAAGCATCAGAAAATCTCGATCTTCAACCGCAGATAAAAAAAAAAGACTTGTAGCTTTCTTTGTTGCTGACTACCTTATACATAAAGCTTAATAGAAAATAGTATATATGTTTTAAAAAGCTATAATGATATTGAATTGTATAAAATAGATAATCATGCTACATACAAAAATGCTTGTTTCAATCATAACAGTGTTTCAATCATAACTTAATAAATGAATAAACTCGAAACGTCGGGATTTTAAATAATATAACACAATATAATCGGTTTAGATCGTTTTATTAAAAAAGTTACTGATGTGATTTTACTGATTGGGCATCGAAGGCAGAGTCACTACCAACCACCGTGTCGTTATTATGGACGTGTATTCCTTGAAATAATTTACTGAAGCTGCATTGATGTTTGACCAAGCTCAAGACACGTCCAAAAAGGTGATGTTGAGGAGAGGGGTCTACCAGCAAATAATAAGGGGTGAGTTTTTTTTGAGTATAGATGCAAAAGCAATATGAAAAGGATATTGCAGCTCTATTTTATTGCCGGACGTAATAAACTTCATGGCGTATCTCTCCTTCCAAGTACTGTAAAGTGTAACGACTTAATAAGTTTGCTTTAATATGGCATAATGACTTTAATGACACACCTCGTAGGTACAAAGGGTAAAAATAAAAAATAAAAATCGGGCAAGCACGAGTTGTAGTTGTGCCCTGGTTCCGTATCATCTTTGATATAAGCTCTTATAATGACTAACACTAATTATAAGGATGGGATAAATGCCATATTCATACACTCAGGAGCAAAAATAACGGGTCAGAGTGCGTTTTTCATACTAAAGAGGCTATTTCGAAGCCTTAGTTCCTCGCCAGGGAATACTTTTAGTGAAATCTGATGATGAATACCCCGACTATCGATACAGGACTTCCAGAGTGCCTAGGATACCTAACTGAATAAATCTGCGGTTAACGCCGGAATTGTGCATGTTCAAAAAAACATCTAAAATGGCAATAAAATGTAAGGAAATCCAAGTGCTGACCCAAACTCTCCCGCTGTGGTGTTAACTGATTGTGCGATCAGTTAGGTATCTTAAGAACTTTTGACCTCCTCTATTGAACCTCGCAGTACACACCATTAAAACTCACTCAAAACAACCCCTGCCGAGGAACCAAGGCTTTGAAATAGTCTCGTTTGTATGAAAAACGCACTCTGATCCGGTATTTTTGCTCCTGAGTGTAGATACAGTCAGCCCTATAAGTCAACAACTCCGACAACTCTTGGGCAGTGGTGATCACTTCTCATCAGTACCTACAGTCAAGGAATTTCATTCCTATACCACTTTGGACTATGTCTAAGTGACACTGTAAATAAATTCATAAGAATACTCTTAAGTTTAGTCCAAAGTGATATAGGAATTAAATTCCTTAGGGCCCTGCAAAGATGCACTACGCTACGCTAGCGTTTCTATTCTTTTGTTTTTGACCAATTGCGTCACTGGTAGACCACGTGACTTTTCGTATCACGTCATCAATCAGTGACGTGATTGGTTTAAAAGTTAAACTAAAAATATTTGAAAAGGTCGTTAATGTCTAAAGCGTATTATAGGGTCGAGGACTATCTAACAGACAAAAATGCATGGCCTACACCCGAAACTTAGTCAATAGTAATTTGTTCAAATGCAAAGGCTTTATCCTGCTTTTTCTTGTCTGGGGGACACCGTTGATGCAAGAAAACATATCGAAACTTTTATGTGGTCATCTTGCACCATCTCATATACACATATGTAAGTAGGTAGTTGTAGTTATTTTATTTTATTCTTTTCTATCTTTCTCTCCCGTAAGATTTTTGGCATGTTTTCCTGCTGAACTACTGTTATTTGATATTATATTTAATTTAATACTTGTAGCTTTATATAATGCTAGATTAAGTTGTACATACCATTGTAATATGAAATAAGTTTAAAAAATGACTGACTGCTGAGTTTCTTGCGGCGTTTCTTCTCAGCAGTGGTCTCCTCTTGGGAAGCGCTGGTAGTATCTTGACGTGTAAAAGTGCCCGAGCGGCCTACTTACTGAATAAATTTCTTTTATCTTTTTTATCTTAACGAATAGAAACGCTAGTTAGCGTAGTGCGTCTTGGCAGGGCCCTCTTGACTTGAAATTATAGTATGCCTAAATTGAAGAATAAAGAACAGTACCCTCACCCATTTGAATGCTCTGTCCCTCTCACTCTATTAGAATACTGAGAGGTTTGCGAGGGACAGAACATTAATTCGCTAGCGAGTACGTTAATCGTTACTCATGGTAAGGGTACAGGTAACCTGCATGATCGTTTGCCTCTGTTATAAAAGCTTCCTTTTAGTACCTTGTCGCTTTAACACCATTGACAGATCGGTGCAGCAGTTCAAACATGGCGTTAAAGTGACAAAGCACTAATTATTGTATTAACGTGTGCAGCTACACCATAGAACTGTATCGTGAAGTTTTGTTCACAATTCTAATGATTTGATATAAAACAGTTCTACGAATTCCCCGCTGCGTCTGTTTGTCTGTATATTCGCAATTATCCCTGCCGTGATGCATTATGGTAACTAGCGTTTCTACTCGTTTCGTTTCGAAACTATTCGTGTCTTATCTTATCTTATCTTATGGTGGGGTCCTTACGGATACACTTCGACCCTGTGGGATCTTTTGTGTAATTACCCCTCTTTTAGCACTTAATCCAATGCAGTCTCCACCCCTTCCAAAAAGCGGATAGTGGAGTGCAATGGCAGTGCCTTGAAATCGTTCGGTTCTGGGTAGCCACAACCGAGGATTTTCATTCTTACTCCGGCGAGGGCATCACATTCACACAATAGGTGTTTCATTGTCTCAGCCTCTTCGCCGCACATTCTACAATCTGTGTTGTCATAAAGGCTAAAACTATTCGTGTCACGGGTAGATGACGTGATACGAAAAGTCACGTGATCTACCAGTGACGCGATTGGTTTAAAAACGAAACGATTAGAAACACTAGTTAGCGTAGTGCATCACGGCATGGATTAGCTTGAGCCGTAGCGCAGAACATAGATAACATACACCTTATTATCTTTGAAGCCTTTACATTATACAGGGTGTTAGGCAGAAGGTTGGACAAACTTCAGGGACTAACTCTGTAGGTCATACTCATCAACTTTTATTATGGGACCAACATCCAAAATTGCGAAAAAAACAGCTTTTCCAAACAAACTTTGAGATCTAAACAGCCGAAATGTATGGAACAGGTGTTTTTTTTTCGCAATTTGGATGTTGGTCCCATAATAAAAGTTGATGAGTATGAACCTCAGAGTTAGTTCCTGAAGTTTGTCCAACCTTCTGCCTAACACCCTGTATTTATGACATTGACTATACCCAAAAAATTGGGACGGGGGGTGACTCCTTAATAAATAACTAATAACCAACTTTTAGATTCAATACTTTTACTTACTGCTTTACATTTGTTGCTTACTCGTAGTTACCGACACACGGCTGAGAGATATGTACCTAATTACGTTGTATTCAGGAAATAAAATTAAACAAAGGTTTATGCATAAAATATTTAATAATCTCTCGTTTTCAGTGGATCGAAGACAAGATTTTTAAATAAGAACATAATAATCATAAAGAAAATAAAGACACCAGGGGGGTATTTAATACCAAGTTTATAAAATTTTGAACAGTTTCCTAAGGCGCCAATTTGTTATCCATTATTATTGTTGTCGGTTTTTTTTCAAATTAATAATTTATGCGAGCATAAAAAGACACATTTCTGTTTTGCTAGGCAGATACAATGAATGTCAATTTAATATTTACTTATTTACACGCCATATATAATTTATTAAAAGCTATCGTTTGAGAAAAAGATAAATTAAGCTTAAATTAATAAAGGCTGACGCTGCGAAATTTGAGCCTAAAAATCTTCAAAAAGTGACACCGGCGCAGATGCGGCGGAATTTCTACATGGTTTACTCAACGCGTATTTTAAGCTGTAGTAATAAATAGTGTTATAATTTATTAAATAATTTAACCACAATTAAATGTTAAATAGATATAAATAAGTTACAATAATTACTAATGGACGGACTGCAACTAAATTTTACGTAATGTAATCCGAATTAAGTATTAAAAATAAATAATGAGCAAATATGATTAAGAATATGAATTCAGATTGACTTAGAATCTACTTAAATTACTTAAAGACTTAATAAAGGGCCTTTGCCGTACCCACACTAAGTTCTGAGTAAGAAACTAAAAAAAACCAGTCAAGTGCGTGTCAGCTACGCGCACCAAGGGTCTCGTGCAATAGGGTACACCATTTCCTCCTTGCCTTGCTCTAACAACAACGTATAGGAGTTTATCCCACTCGGTAAAACGATATGTTTTTGATATGTTATACCTAGTATTGTTGTTGCTACAATATTTTAGCTCTTTTTACCTGACAGTATGGCAACCGAGTTAAAACAATACGATAGGCATGTTAAAAGCAATTGAGGATTTAGAGTCCCAGTGCAATAACTTTTATAATATTTCGGGTTCAGGTGAAGTCGGATAGACTCGCATATAAGTGTATGAGACTGAGTGAGAGAGAAGTACAATGCCGAAGGTTATTTAAGGAGCAATCGCACATATTACCGATATACAATTGGAGTTACGGTCAGGTTCACAATTTATTTAAGTCGCAATAAACATTAAAAAGTTAAAGTATTATTTTTGTCCTTGTAATATATATACTAAAACAAAGTACGTAGTTAACTTCTCAAGCATTAAAAACTAGTTACATTACCTATTCAAATCAAGACTTAATTATGGTAATATAAATTACAACATCCTAACTACTTGTCTAAGAATTAATAAAATCACATAGCAAAATTATACAAATTAAAATTAAAAAGCAATCATAAAAGTATTACATTTTTTAATGGAAAGATGACTCTGGCTGTTTATTAATTGACAATAAAAAAATAAGTTAATAATTATTAGTATGATTTACAACAATAAAAATGCTGGAATGACACCAATAAATGCGGTCGGCTCGGCCTTTTCTCAAAATTGGCTAAATGATACATTTGTAGTTTTTTTTTATCCTTATACGTTGAGGCCTACTGTATGTTTGCCAAGAATAAAAAAATATTAATAAAGAAAATAGAGCAACGTAAAAACTTTCAGAAACATAATATTTTTAAGCAATTTGCATTAGGCTCTGTAATTAAGATGAGTAAGTAGGTAATAACGTCATGTTTTAAAAAGTTCACTGGCCTAATCAATAACCAATAAATTAAATTATAAATTGTCTGCCTTAATATAATTACGGTCGCGCTTTGATACTCTCAAAATGATGGTATAAAACAGTTCTGTGCGCACTAAATAGCTACTAATGATACTACGGAATTAAGCGCATAATATAGTGAAAGAAAGATAAGAAGTCAATCACAGTACAATTTGTATAATGTATTTTTTGATTGAGATTATAATTTTGTACTAGAAAGAATGACATGTGTCAGGTTTGGCTTTGTATCTTTCTTTTACTATAAGTAGCTGATGACTTTTGTAAGTAGGGTTCTATATCTGTATTTATTTTTAGCCATGATAACCCTATTTAGTGTCAAATTGGGTTATTCCCACCTGTTACCACCAATTTGTTACCGCTGGTAACAACTCGGATTTTTTTTCTCACCTGTTACCACCAATAACTACTGGGATTTTTTTTCCCCAGTAGTTATCACCAAATATTTTAGTGGTAACAAATGGAAAAAATATTCCCACTTGTTACCACCGAGTACTTTAGTGGTAACAGGTGGGAAAAAAAACCCAGTTATTAACAGTGGTAACAAATTGGTGGAAACAGGTGGTAATAACCCATCAAATTGCAACATAATTTATATCTGCCCAAATTATGGATTATTAAGAATTTCATACAACGATCCGTCACTTTGACCCTGACGCACACATAATAGATTCAGTTGTTCTAAATTTTCAGGTTTCTAAAATTTAGATTATGTGTACTTCGTCTCACATCGTTTGTTCATTATTTTTAACAGCTCGATACGAGCCAGCGTTAACATTTCTTTCCTAAACTTAAGGGTAGAAATTTTGAAGAGCATCCGAGTATATCGAGTTGTAAGTGTCTCTAAGCACATACACGTTGTCATTGGGCTTTCCATTAAACATGTACTGTCCTTTCAAGTTAGTCACCTTAGAGTTAGAAGGTTTAGGCTTAGGGTTGTACGAAGGCACGCTGTTATACATTGGTCTTTGCATCGGGATCATGGGCTGAGGACCATAACCGTAGGGATCTACTTGAGGCATCTGAGGTACTTGAGGGTAGCCACCAGCCCCGTTCCATTGGTAAACCCCTGTTGGTTTCCCGTTTGAAACGAAATCCAAAGGTAAGTTGATGAATGGGTCTACTTGAGGAGGCATGCTTTGAGGCATGGGCTGCATCGGAGGGCCTAGATTAGGCGGCTGGGACACGTAGCCCAAACCAGGCACAAACATGTAAGGAGTAGGAGGCAGCCTTATGTAAAAGATGGGAGAATTATCATACTGAAGCGAATTCAAGTTGTCATTCTGATAGCTATCCCTATCTCCATTGCCGTTTTTCTTCTTGTTCTGCTGTTGGCGCCTTGACGGAATAGTTCTAGACAGATCCTCATCGTCAAAGCTATCATCGTTTACGGAAAAAGTTACATCATCTTCGTCATCTTCGTTGTAATCTAAGCCTGATGAGAGGAATGATGGGAAGTAGCCGAAGAGGTTCAGCGCTTTGTTTCTTCTGTTCGTTGGAGCTGGTGCGCTGGTCGTGGCTTCTTCTTTGTAATCTTCTGTGAGCTTGCTCTGGCGGCTAGTTTCTTCTGGGAGGGAGGAGGCGCGGGACCTTCTGGAGGATGGTGCGCCCTGGCTCCGCAGTGCTAGTCCGAAGAGTATGAACGCGACGATCAGATCCTTGGAGTACTTCATGGTTATTCTGGAACAAGAAAGAAACTAAAATTAGATTGGAGCGTAATAAAGCACATTACTGATTCAAATGCGTAGCTTATTTTGACTAGGTGCTTTGATTTCCCATCTAGGTTTATTCTTTTACAAAAGTTTCGCGTTCTATATTTAACATGGCTGCTGTTTTTTAGTACGTTATTTTTGCACGCGTGGTTTAAAAAAAATAATCTCAAGTTACGAGATTAAATAAAGATTTTAGGGAGTTGCAATTGCAAACTATTTGCAGTTTAGACTGTTTTGCATCTAATACAAGACTATACGCAAAACTAAAAGACACCAGAATAGGTGAATTTTTGTAACTATCGCGAGTGGTATAACAATGCAATGTCATTAACCCCCATAGGACACACATGCTAATTTACGTACCAAAAACCAAAACAAAACTCCTCCAACTACAAACAATTTCTATAAGCCTAGAGCTCGCAATAAATTGGCTAGATAGTAAAGTACCTGTGAAATTTGACACTATTCCAAGAGAATAATTACGTTAGCATTTTTCTGCATGGTTCCACTTAGCACAGCATACATTAAACGCTTGTTAATCGACGAAGAGAGCCATAAATCTTTTGTGAGGCGAGTAAAAGTAGTAAAAAGATGGACAAGAGGAAGACGAGCTCGCATAATGAGTGTTCCGTATACTATTTTACAGAAATAAAATAATGAAAATCAAAAGTCCTCACGATAAAGATATACCACAAGCAACTGTACACTTCTAACAAGAGTCAATGGTAACACAGGAAGTCGATAAATAAATCCTAATGATTGATTAATAATTTATTCGCTAAACAAGTATTAATAATGTTTTACAATGCTGTAAAACAAACAACATGCTGTGTTAGGGACACGGTTTCTGTAGGAGTATGTATCGAAACTTTGTATGTGGTGGTTGTCTTGCACTGTCATAGGAAAGTATACATATATATATATTTTTTATATATATATTTTATATATTTTTTTATTACTACTACTTATTACTACCCTATGACAATTCTTAGTTTTGACACATTTTCCTGCTCAAGCTACGCTTGAATGTTTTTTATTTTTATTTTTATTTTATGTTAAATTCATTGTTTTATATTATGCTAGGTTAAGCTTTATAATTGTGTAATATCATAAGTAGTATTTAAAAAAAACGACTGAACGAACTTGCGGCGTTTCTTCTCAGCAGTGCAATGGTCTCTTGCGAAGCGCTGGTAGATTTTGACGTGTAAAAGTGCCCGTGTGGCCTACTTACTGAATAAACATCTTTTATCTTTTATCTTTTTGTAGTTTGTAGGCGTAAACTGGATGCACTCAATATTCTGCACATATTTTATCACATAAAGATCTTTAGGTTAGGTTCTATCTATAGTGCAGTGTCCATCAGGGTTTATAACGAACTGTGGTAACAGTACAGCTATTAATTAACTAGACGTGTCTAACATCATGATATTGCAATGCAAAAACAACACGCAGGCAGAAAAACCCTTTAGATGCGGAACCCTAAAACCGCTATGGGAATCAACCAACAAGTGTAATGCTTGGTAATTATTTACACATTTAAAGGTCTTCAATCTTGCGTTTAGTGCGTGGGTAAATTAATTTTCTCTTACACACTTATCACGAACAGCTGTCAAGTTAAACATATTTTGTTGCACCTTTTAAATGGTTAGTAATAGAGAAAACTTGTAATTCAGGGAGTGAAGTCTGTTACAATTAAAAGCCTTTTCTACTATATTTTATTAATGGGGGTCCATATCGGTTTTTCGCAGAGATTTTGCCAATGTCAAGTCAGTTAGAATGAATCAATAAATATGATAAATAGTCATTTTTAATTTATATTTTTTGATAATTATAATTTACTCCTGGAGAAGCTTCTGAAGGCTGGTATAAGAGGGGACCTCCTTCGGTGGTTCGCATCTTATATCGATAGAAGATCCCAAGCTGTTGTAGTTAATAATTTTACATCCACCTGGTTGTCCGTACCCAGCGGTGTGCCACAGGGGTCTTTATTAGGTCCTTTACTTTTCGCCCTTTTCATAAATGATGTCAATTTATGTCTTCAATTTTCTCATCTACTCTGTTTCGCTGACGACATGAAATTATTTTCTGGCATTTCTTCAGTTGCGGATGCGGGCCATTTACAAGCTGATCTAAGTAGACTTGAATCATACTGCGAACGCCATAAATTAGATTTAAATCCAGCAAAATGTTCAGTAACTACCTTTACACGTAAGAACCAAGCTGTTCACTTTGACTACAGCTTGAAGGGACTAAAACTTTCTTATGAACCCTGGGTCCGGGATCTTGGAATAATTCATGACAGTAAACTAACCTTCGAAAAACATGTGGAAGCTATTATAAATAAAGCCTCCAAAGCGTTGGGATTCGTCATGAGAAGCTGCACACATTTCACTCAAGCTAAGACTTTCAAGATCCTGTACTGTGCTCTGGTGAGGAGCAATCTTGAGTACGCATCGCAAATTTGGAACCCTAAATATAAATGCTATGTTGACAGAATTGAAAGAGTACAGAAAAAGTTTTTAAGATTTCTATCCTTCCGGCTAAAAATAAATTATAAGTCTGTGGATTATATTACCCTTTGCAAACGTCACCACTTTCTACCACTGTACAAACGGCGTGAGATTGCTGACCTAACATATTACCTTAAGATTGTCTCTGGACAAGTCGATTGCCCAGATCTCTTGAGGAAAGTTAGCTTCCGGGTACCAGCGGCCTCACTGCGTTTTAACCCACTAATTAAAATTCCTCTTGTGTCGACTAACTATCGGCGGAACTCCTTTTTGTTGCGAGCAGGTAAAACCCTTAACATTTGTGCTAAGGATATTGATTTAGATCTATTTAACACACCTATATCTACGCTTAGGCGGTTACTCAGTCAAAACTTCTTCACTTAGGCTATAAGTGTTTATTATTCACTTTTTGTTCTCTACCATTGTTTATTGTTGCGTGTACATGTGGTTGTTCTCTTGTGCTCTTGGTGTAGCGCGGCGTGTGTGCCTGCGTTGGCTGTTATTTCTGATATTTAAATACTTTGTCTCTATCGGTGAGAACCTTTAATTGGCTTTTTGTTACGTAATTTAGGTTCTATCTTGTTTTGTAAGCTGTTGGATCTCCAATAACAATAAATAAATAAATAAATAAATAATAAGGTTGCTTATGACTAACTCCCGCCCTTGGAGTACGAATAAGGACTATTAAATCAATTTGATGGCTTCAATATAAGAAGCTTTTGCCTACGACTTTTTCGTAGAAGTAACTTATCGCTATGCCCCCGGGACTAAGCTATTTTTCCGCGATATAAAGTAGGTAGGTAAGTACCCTATGTTCGTCTCCGGGATATAATCTATCTATCTTAGACGTTGAACCGGGAAGAAGAAACAAACAAACACACTCTCGTATTTTAATATTAGTTAAGAATTTATATAGATATTACAACTTTATAAAAACCGAAGCCATAATATCAATAATAATAATCACTACTTAAAAATGTTTTTTTGTATTAGTGCTGGTAGGACCCTGTGCAGGGTAAGGTCAGTCCGGATCGCTACCACCATCTTATCCTTCAACCTAACGCCAAGCAGCAGTGTTCGCCTTGTAGTGTGCCAGTGTTAGGATGAGACAACCGGTGAAATTCGGCAACACATTTGCGGTCTTAAAATTGCAGTATAGAGAGTAAAAAATGTGTAATGGGAGGCCTGTGTTCTAGTATGCCTTCTCCGTCCAATTAAAAAAAAACTCTGTTCCAACACCGTTTAAAACTTATTCTTATTATTTTCGGTATCATAGGTATGTAAAATATGGACAACACCTCTTAAATTTACTTGCGTTTATTATAACCGGTACAATTTACGACACATACAGTAATATTATTCATTCAAAGCTGTACATTAATATTCCTTTCATCAGACTACTACCTTACTGGGATCTTCACATGACATACGTACATACATACAACATAATCTCAAGTCTTTATTTATTAACCTTAATGCGTATAAAACAGAGTCGTAATTTGAATGATCCGATATTGATTTATCCCTCAAGGAATAAGATGTCTGCACGTAATAAACTTGCGTTGACGTAATAATTTGTCTTCACTTTCCATTATGGCAAAACCCATTATAAATCGACCTTTACGTTGGTTGTATTTTTTTGCAATCAGAGGTCAAGATAAACTGGTAATAATATGTAGATGTCCAAAATAATTTGACACCTGATTTTAAACACGTATCAACGCATCAAAGGTCAATGTAAAGTGGTTTTTAAAATTAAACCCCCGTTATAGAATAAAACCGATTTCGCGAGAAAAGCTGCAAATCTTGTTGGACGACGCGTTCATTTCCTTCATGATTGGACATGCAATGATTTGAACCGTTAAAACAATCACATTGATTGATCGTAAGGCGAGATCGATAGTAATAATCTATGAAATGATCTTGATGCTCTTATACATTTACATACGAGCTTTTAGTTTAAAATGAATTAAATACTAAGACGATAATTGTACTGAAGCAATTTTATCCACACAATTACATTCATATAACTAGTACAGTCGGCAAGAAAGTGTTCTACCAGTTTTGACAAAAGTTTCTTCTTCTTCTTCTTCTTCTTTGCTTCGCGGCGACTTCAACAGCTACTACCGCGGGGATATGACGTTTCCACAATGAAATGCTTTCACTAGTGTCAAGTATATACAAGTACAAATCAATATAGGAATAAAATACAATTTAATCTCTAGGAAGATGGGGGGCAACGTTGCACGGTGATATGTAGGACAGGTCAAGATAGTTTTAACCTCTGCACCGCGAGTCCACTTGAAACGAGAAGTAAGATGCCAGATACACGAAATAAGTCCAAGTCTTCTATTACTGTGCAACACAAAGGCATAAAAAACACAAATCACTATCAGAAAAGAACTTTGAACTCCTAAATACACAGAAATACAAAACTAAAACAGATTACACATCCGCCATCTTTTAACGTTGCAAATGGCCCGACCAAAGTTTCTGTGAAATATGATTATCGCCAAGGTTGACACTTGTCACTGTCATAATATTACTGCAAGGGAGAATCGAACTTGTTGTATCATGACGTGCAAATGAACTTCTACCGTGGTAGACCACGTTATTGCTCGACTGTAAGTACTCACTAGGCATTAATATATTCCTAAAACCAAGTTTCAAATTTTTTATGATCCAAAGCGGACAGAATAGTTATTTTCATAATCGTGTTATAATAGAGAGCTTTTTAGTCGGGCACCGTGTTTAGGCCACGAAGCTTGCTGAGTGGCCTAAGTAAGGTACGAGATTAAAAAGCTTGATTATGACACTATTGTGAACAATACTTTTTGTACGAGTTCATTAAAATTAATAATTTAAGTCATTAATACAATCACCACCACATCGACATTTGTATCAAACCACAATTTGTAATTGTTGCAGTACTGTGCTGTTCTGTTGGCTAAAAACTAGCCAATCACAAACCGTAGTTTTTTTAATTTTTTTATGCCCTGGATACAGAAGCAGGTTTAAATAGATTTTTGACAGATGACGCGACGCTGCTACGTTCCAAAACGCCATAGATTGGCAATTTTGTATCGGATCGAGTCTCCTTAAACAAGGACACATATTATTGAAATACGAAGTTCTATTTTCAAAATTTTTTCAGTTGTCTTGAGCGTATCGAAATGGTTATTTCGGTTGTTTCGGAAGTGTCAACGATGAAAAGAGTGACGTTGCAGTATTCTCTATGAAATCTTAATAGACAGATTTTAATCGACGAGTACAAAAAATATAATTTCATATATTAACGCACAGTAAACCTATTTTTTCTAAGTCTCTTTTTGACGATTTCAAATGTTACAATGAAAGATAAAGACAAAGCATACAACACACTTTAGCTATCGTGCGATTATGAGAAGAATAATTAGGTAATACAAACGTCAAATCGTATTTTAACCGTTTTGTTGACCATACAATGTACGTTTTATATGTTCCTCGTCGTTTGTAGTGCTAAGAGCGTTGATTTTATGTCGTCATTAATGTATCTAGTCCGAGAATGTCATAAATTGATCTTTATGCACAGTTACATTGTGACTTCAAGATACTCTCGAATTGTGAAATTTTCAATGAAAAAATTCAAGTCAGTTAAATAAAATCCTTTTTAACCCCCAAGCAAATAAAGACATGTCATCATAGCCGAAAACACTGATTCAAACTTTATTTTTTTAAATTAAAATCTAGTTTAATTCAGGATTCTTATTGGAAAAGTGGACGTCTTTCAGCTGACATGATGATATCATCTTAAAGGCAATATGGTTTTACGCAGTAATATGAGTAAGTATAGCTTTTTTTGGAAATCTTGAATTTTTGGGATAATTCAGTACTTGCACATTGCTTGGTTCAGTACAAAAATATGCAGAGGATTATTTTTCTTACTATTAAAATTTTGCCGTTATTGTATTTTTCGGTTTCATAAAACCTGTTTTCCGGAGTAAAACTATACTTATATGCCTACGAGTGTGCGGGGCGGTAACTTTAGATTGCGTGCTTATAATGTATCGACAAATTCAAAAGTAAGTAAGCAAGGGTTGTTGTTGCAAAACAGACTAATTAAAAAGTGGTTATTGTTGTTGAACGGGAGATCTACCGTTTATTCTCGCCTTTTAAAACACTACTTCCAATTACATATTTACTTGTAAGGAATGTCACTCACTCAGCCACCTGTCTTGTCCCACGTCGTCACTCATTGTAAACAACGATGGTATTCTTTGACTAGTTGCCACGTCGATGACTCAAAGATCCACGATGTAACTTTAGTCAAGAGCAATGAAAAAGGATCACCTTGTTTAGAATTTTCATTGCTATTGAGTGTACATTAAGCGTCAGAGAAAAGAACGACAGTTTTCTCAGATAAAGTGGCGGTAGTGCATTGCAATAATGGGTAAGAGTGACTAGAGTATCACCTATAAACATTGGTTAGACAAGGACGCGAAGATAGAAGTAACAACTAGATATTTATACAGATTGGTTTCAAGTCACTCTTTCACGCATTGACGTAAGCGTTCAGATAGCCAAGCGGCTGACGGAGCGGAAGAAATATTATCCGAGCGGCCCGAGAAACCGGGAGTTCAATTCCCACATTTGACACTTCTTCCACAAAGAGTAACAAGATGTGATATAAAGATCTTTTTATAGGTATGGTGTGCGGCATGCGGCTAGGAAATGATATTGGGCAGGCTACGATGCAAGCTGTGTTGTAAAGCAAATTAATGTTTTAAAACTGAGGTGGAGACTTTTCTCTGACTGTACTATCTAGGTACTATCTGCAAAATGGCTTACCCTTGTATTGTCGATACTAACTTCATAGAACGTATCTTTTCTTAGCGTATTGCGCGAAATAGACTACCACGTAGAAATTGCAGAAGTTGATCGTTGTCTTACTTTAACTTCAGTTGTAGAGCAAGAAGCACAATTTTGTTGTCTTTTCCTCACTTTATACCTAGTTAGAGTAAGATAGCAGACAACATTTGCAATTTTTATTGCTAATCTAGAGTTCTGGAGTGGCTTCCGCGGACCGGAAGACGAGCTGTAGGTAGGCCTCCAACAAGATGGAGTGAAGACTTCGTCAGGATCGCGGGAGCGCGGTGGATGCGAAAAGCACAAGACCGGTCTGGGTGGAGAGTCTTGGGAGAGGCCTATGTCCAGCAGTGGACGTCTTTCCGCTGACATGAAGAAGTCCAGAGTTTAGATTTTATCATAGTGGCAAGTCTGACCTAACCTTACCTACGTTATTGATTCATAAGATGACCTGTTAACAACAGGGTTTCAGGAGAAATTATCTTTCGATTAAATGAAATTCGATGAAATAATATATTCAATGAATTAAGAATAAGCCTAATTGTGCAAAATGTGGTTACAGAATTATGAACAAGGTTTTGGAGTTGTATGTATGTATGTGTGTATTGGACAGGCGTTGCAAAATGATCTGCATCTCAAGAAACAAATTAGATTGGTATCTCGTAGAAATCGTCAACGAACTAGCCTTGGCTGTAAAATAATAACCCCAGCTCATATGTTTCTAAAAAAAACAAGCTCGCGTTACTTGTGGTCGCACAAGGCCGGTCTTTACCCCGCGCCCGCGCAACAACATTATTTATCATACTTTATTATTATTTATGAGTTACTAGCTTTTGCACGGGACTCCGTCCGCATAGAAGGGAGAGGACCAAAAAGTTGGGCATGCTCACTCAATTAAAATTTTCTATTAAACTTTCCGCTGTGGAACAACAGCGGAACTTTTTTGTCTTCGTTGTTTGTGTGAATAACTACGCTTAATTATGTGCTAACGTCATTTATCACTATTCCCCCAGGAACTGTCTAATTTTTCAGATTATAATGTATCTCTGCGCCAAATTTCATCCAGATCCGTTTTTTCGTTCTGCAATGATTGAGTAACAAAATTCCAAACATTTGCATTTACTATATTGGTAAGATTAGTTCAGATAAACCTTTTTTCTCTACGACCTTGAAAGGTAAACAGAGTAATTAAAGCGAATGTTTTCCTTTAAGTCCTTCGACGACGACTTCGGCCCTAAAAGATGTATTTGAATAACATTTTTGCCATCGAAAATAAATAACGTAGGGTAAAGTCACCAGTAGTCAGCCAGAGACCAGCAGTCGACCTTATTATGAGTGCGAAGAGTGGGGAATATATCTTTCAACTCTTCCCACTCATACAAAGTATAGACAGAGGCCGACTACAGGTCTCTGGCTGACCACTGGTGACTTTACCCTATCGTAAAAATCTTATCGTGGTTGACCTGTTGTAGTTTTTACCTCGGCCGCCATTACTGTTAAGTAAATAAGAGCTATCAAAAAGTTGACAACACCATAACAGATTAAAGATGATGTAGTTTTTACCGCCTAGAATCTTGGCCCTGAGGCTCTAGCCTAGATGCATTACGCTAGTTAGCGTTCCTATTCGTGTCGTTTTTATCGTAAGCCAATCGCGTCACTGGTAGATCACGTAAGGAAACGTAGCGTAACGCATCTGGCTAGGGCTACTGGCTTGTCGCGTCGAGCGCTTGTCAATTCCATAAATTTTGAGTTTTCTGAAATCGTTTACGTTAACGTTAAGCATAAATGTTTACAGTCTTTTATCTTCATACTTACGTGAAACAGTAGGGTCCAAGGGTTTTTAAATACTTCACATTTGGTTCAAAAAACATTGATTTTCCTTTTTAATTTAGTCTATCGATACCGTGATTGACGAAATAGGTATCTGCCTCTATAAAAGAAGAAAGAATTTTAAAGCTATATGTTTGTTATCCTCTCACACGTTTAAACATTGTATATAGCACAATGTTTCGTCTTTCTACTCCGAAGCCTGTCTGTATCGCTGGAGACTGTAACAAACTTAAATGTATTTTTATACATTTAATTTTCATAAATATTTTTTATACTAAAGAGGTTGATACTGCTGAGTTTCTTGCGGCGTTTCTTCTCAGCAGTGGTCTGCTCTTGGGAAGGGTTGGTAGTATCTTGACGTGTAAAAGTGCCCGAGCGGCCTACTTACTGAATAAATTTCTTTTATCTTTTTTTTTTATAACAATTAATCACTGGATTTGTAACTTCAGATGCCCTCACTTTCACTCCTCATACATGAGTATTTTGAGAGATAGAGATGGAGCTGACGTAATATTATTTTTGTTGAGTTTTGAAGTAAGTAGGTATTCTGAAAGGAGTTTGTGATTCCGTTACGAGTTTTTTTTTAAGTAATTAAACTACATGATTAAGCATTAAATTATAAACTGCTAAGGACCGGGAGTTACAGTTACAGATAACTTTATTTTATCGAACTCGTTATTCGTTTCGATTAACGTTGCTATCGATATGCGAGTTAATCAAGATATTTTTAATTCATCTTGGCAATAAAAATATGGATTATCCGACGACACGGCGATGTTCTGTATTACTTTTTTGTTTTAGTGGTAATGGAATACATACAGAGATGAAGTAGGGAGGGCTGCATCTTGTCCTTAGAGTTCGGAACGCATTTACAATGTCCGTTGACCTGACTCGATTTTTTCCCCGTTTCATTTGTCTGAATTTTCTCAAGTTCGAAATGTTTATTCTAAAAAAAAACTAAATGTGTTAGGTTCGCTTTGCCTAATGTTAGACCAGTAGAATCCAGTTTATTTCTAAATGATGAGTATTTGGAAATGGTAGATAAGGCGCTTTTCTTAGGGATAACTATAGATAAAAACTTACAATGGAGTCCCCATATAGCAGTACTAGCAGGCAAATTAAGTTCGGCAGCTTATGCTGTTAGAAAAATCAGGCAACTTACCAATGTTGAGACAGCTCGCTTAGTTTATTATAGTTATTTTCATAGTGTTATGTCGTACGGTATTCTGGTTTGGGGAAAAGCTGCTGACATACAGACTATATTCGTGTTACAAAAAAGAGCCATTCGTTCTATATATAACCTTAACTCCCGTGATTCCTTAAGATTAGTATTTAAAGAAATTAGTATCTTAACAGTAGCGTCACAATTTATTTATGAGAATATAATTTATGTCATTAAAAATCAAGACTCTTTTGTTAAGAATTGTGATATACATAATTTGAATACAAGAAATAAAAATAAAATTGCTATTAAAAAAATTCGTGTCCGTAAGGTTTATAAATCATTTGTAGGTCAATGCATTATTTTCTATAATAAATTACCTGACTGAGTTTTAAAGTTACCATTTCCAGTACTTAAAAGTTACTTGAAAAAGTCGTTAATGTCTAAGGCTTACTATAGGGTCGAGGACTATCTAACAGATAAAAATGCTTGGCCTAAACTTAACTAAACACCTAAATAACTGACTAATAAAATAGGCATAAAAAATATGTAAATATTGTATATTGTCTAGGGGACACGGTTTCTGTAGGAGAATGTATCGAAACTGTGGTGGTTGTCTTGCACTGTCATAGGAAAGTATTTTTTTTTTTAATATATATACATATTTTATATAATTTTTTTTTTATTACTACTACTTATTACTCCCTATGAAAATTCTTAGTTTTGACACATTTTCTTGCACAAGCTACGCTTGAATGTTTTTTATTTTTATTTTTATTTTATGTTAAATTCATTGTTTTATATCATGCTAGGTTAAGCTTTATAATTGTATAATATCATAAGTAGTACCTATTTTAAAAAACGACTGACTGTTGAGTTTCTTGCGGCGTTTCTTCTCAGCAGTGGTCTCTTGCGAAGCGCTGGTAGATTTTGACGTGTAAAAGTGCCCGTGCGGCCTAATTACTGAATAAACATCTTTTATCTTTTTTATCTTTTTTATCCACGTAACTGTCCAGGTTTGTTCTTTAATTAAACATGAAAAAAAAAATTAAAACAAAAAATCATGTTTCGTTGTCAATTTTTTTTTCTCGCATTTAAAATACATATACAATGAACGTATGTGGATAAATACCCGGTCTATATCCCCGTGTATATTTTTGTAGGCTAAACGGTTAGACGGATTTTGAAATATCAGGGCCTCTATTCAAGGCGGTAAAAACGATATCATTTTTGACCTGTTATGGTAGTGTCTACATTATGATAGCTCTTATTTACTTGCAGTAATGGCCGCCGAGTTAAAAACACTACCATGCCGCGCCGGCTTTATTGGATTGGTCTGAATCCAATGAGAATGATCTTAATTATAGAAAATGCATGAGAATATCGACGACCGTAATCTAAATTGACGTAACGGACAAATGGCTACTTTTCAGGAGAGCCAAAAAACTGTATTTTTTTTCTTTTAAAATTCATAATTTTGTTGTTGGTTAACGTATCATGTAACTAAAATTAGCCAATTATTTATTTTTCTTCACTCTTTAAGTACAAATAACTCAATTTATCATTTAACGCTTAGTTACCGAGATAGCATGTCCCTTACGTCAAAAAATAATTTAAAATGTCCGATAAACCCTTCTTTAATATTAGACTTCGGGGTAAATTTGACGTATCAAGAACTAAATTAAGAGAAATTAAAAATAATAGGATGTAACTCCATTTAAACTGATCTATTACATGGTGTAAAAGGTACATGGAATTTATTATTTGTTGAAATAATACACGAAATCATAAATGTAATTGTGTTATTTAGTAGAGTATTGAACAATTTAAAAGATAAATTATGGCATAGGTACATACATTATCATAATGATATGCAAGTAACTAATAACAAGTAACAAAATAAAATTAAACACGCTATTTTATGTAAAAGCGAGTACAAAATATCGAAACATTAACATAATTGTATAGAGGACGCCCAAGACTTCGTACGCGTAGAATTAGTTTCCCGCTACTCCCCCCCTATTTTAACCCCTTAGAGAGTGAACTTCCAAAAATCCTTTCTTAGTGCTCACTTACATCATTAAATGAACCCCTTGTATTGAATTTCAAGTTTCCATGGTACAGTAGTTTTGGCTCTGCGTTGATATATAAGTCAGTGAGTCAGATTTGCCTTTTATATCTATAGAGAAGTATCAGTACTGATTGATCAAAGAATATACTGGGTAAATATTCGTTGTGATAACGCTTTGGGAACTTGTTTTGTATACTAAAAGACTCGCAAAATAATAAACACAAACCCGGTTATTACGTGCCACCGAAAATGAAATATTTTATTAAAAACTAACTTCTACCCGCAATTTCATCTACGTAGATTTTGATTAAAAATTTCGGGATTATGTTCTATAAATTCCAAAACCTAACCTATGTGTGCCAAGTTTCATCTCAATCCGTTTAGAGTGTTTGAAGCGTGATTGAGTAACAAACATCCAAACACTCACACTTTCTCATTCATAATATGAGTAATATAAGATACATACTGCAATAACTTGTCTTATGCTCGCAGTAATTTATCGCTTCGAGCTAAGAGTGATTCTGTATGGAGTAATATAGTATATCTCTTCTCATTAATTTTCCAAAAGTACTTGAAGCGTGCGTCTTTACAAACATACGTGAAGAACAGAACTGAGCATCACAGCACTCAGCTAAAACCAGCAGCAACATCTTAAGTCCCAGATAGACGGACGAGTAAGTACGCGTACTGAAAGCTCGACGACCTTTTTCGCCCGCGCTTACCTTTAGAAGTTCGCGTACCTACTTAGGATGATACAGGGACGAGTAAGGTCGCCGAGCCATAAGTACGACGTACTAACTCGCACGTCTATCTGGGACTTTACTGTAAACATGGCCATAGTGATATCTCTTTTACCCGAAAGCAATTTAAAATGCTTGCGAGTAATTCAGCTATATCAACGAACACTGCGTCTGTCATCTAATGAAAGAGATAACGCTAACATCTATGGGAATAGTTCAAATTAGGCAGTTATGTTTTAACGTAAGGGCCGGTAGTTTACTGCTTGTAGTAGTGAAAAAAATACGTATATGCCATGAACACATATTTGAAACAATGACAGATGGGCGTAAGGTCTGTATTGTCTTACATCTGCAAAAGCAAAACTGCGTATCGTAGAAATGTTTGCTAACAGAATTGTCCCTTACGACTCAGGTAAATGAAGAAAATGATAGTTACATCTATTTGTGATTTAATCAAATGTATTGTGTAGATACTTTTTGAGAACGTAAAATGGTGTATCGGCCTTTTACTTATTTGATGGCTCCTTACGACGTTAGGTGAATTGCGAAGACGACAGTTACACCACGATGGATTTGAATATCATTTCTTTATGTTTGATACGTCTATTTTTTTTCAAAAACTGCGTCGAAGTAACCGTTTTTTAAGGGTGTAAGAGGCATGTTTTTTCAAGCTATCGAGATGTAACCTATACCATTCGAAAGAGAAAAAAAAACTGAATACAACTGCATTCATAACTCATTTTCGCCCTTTTGTCCCTTACGCCAATTTAGATTACGGTCGTCGATATGATTTTATCCAATTTTTTATCCTTTCCGTGGAAAAAATACTAAACGGATCCAGAAAAAATAGCGGACGATCACTAGTATTTTATATGCCACTTTGCAGCAACCATAAATATCATTCACAACGCCTTCAAGCCACAAAATGCAAACATAAACATCTAGACATTTTTTCCCCACTAAATCTATTTGCCATGGAACCGGTTTTCTTTTAATAACTTCCTAATGTCGCCCGCGGCGAGACAAAGCTGGCGATAAGAATTATTACACATTGCCTTATACAGAGTTGTTGTAGACTGAATTATACATAAAGGGATTGCCATAAAAATCTTGTACTCGTAGCTTTCTAGGCTTGAACAATTCGAGATAAAGGTATATTTAATCCCCGGCCCTGGCACTTTCACATATAAATTAATATCAAGGGACGATCTCATACAAATCGACCTAGTCAAAAACTAAGCTCTAGGCTTGTACTATGGGTACTAGACAACGATGTAAATACTTATACAGAGAAATAAAACAATTAAAAACTTGAAAACATCCAAGACTCAGAAATAAATAGGTACTAGTGCGCGTCACACGAATATTTGATCACACCGGGAATCGAACTCGGGACTGCTAGTTTCGTAGGCCGAATCACTTCCAACTATACTCGAAAATCTAAAGACCAAAATCTGACAGTCTTCATCTTGATTGTTTCATAATTTTAACATTATTTCAAAACATGAATGAGAACTCGTGTAATTAGTAATATTAGGGTAAGTTTTATTGATACAAACACCGACACATAAACCAAAATGCAGTAATCACAGTAAATGTGCGCCCGTTGAGGTTAGGATTGGTCTTTAATGAGATTTTCGAATATAGGGTATCGGTTTGTCAAAGTTTAATTCTACCAGAAGCGCACCAACGCCGCAACTCGGTCTTTTTTTAAAATAAATCTCTAACTACTTACAATGTCATACTCGACTTAAACTAGATAGAGTAAACGGCCCTATTTCGTATCATCATCATCATCATCATCATCATTTCAGCCTATTGCAGTCCATTGCTGGACGTAAGCCTCCCTCAGGGTTCGCCACAAGGCTCGATCTCCCGTTTTCGCCATCCAGTCACCACCAGCCACTTTTTTCAGGTCGTCGGTCCATCTGGCTGGAGGGCGTCCTACGCTACGCTTGCCGAGCCGTGGTCTCCACTCGAGAACCCGTCTACTCCACCGATCATCGGTTCTGCGACAGATGTGACCAGCCCACTGCCACTTCAGTCTGCCACACTTCTGAACTACGTCAGTGACCCTAGTTTTATGCCGGATCATCTCATCTCTATTATGTTATGTTTCGGTTATTTCGTGGCCACTTGCTAGCTGACACTGCAAAAGATGTTTCAGTAGTTAGTCTGTAAGGTATTTGTAAATACAGGTCTACTTTTCTAAAATAATGTGGTATATCCAGAAAGACCGACAAATTCACTTGGGTATGGTATTATCCGGGATCTGTTTATAATATAGTAAATGTTCGCTTTAATATAAACTAGATGTACTTTAATTTGGCACCTTATTCATAAGCATACCATTATCGGTATCATTACAGACATAAAAAAAACTATCGACAATCATGTCGTCTACGTCGTTAGATCTTTAATGCTATAATAATGCGGTATTATAACTTCTCATTATATTAAGTAACGTTATGTCAGAGATCGTTGGCCTAGCTAATAAGGTTAACGATTATAGCTCGATGTGATAACCCTAGCGTATATGTAAAGGGGATTAAAAAATATATATATTTAGAAAAAAAATGCCTTCAAAAATGCAAAAAATTACTTCTTATAAAATGGTAGGTAGGTCAGTCCAACTGAAATCGGCGTCCTACAATATTTTAAACGAAAAGCCGGAGTTATTTTTTGCATTGTAGGAGGCTGTTTTTTTGTAATTTAAACTTTTATTTTATTTTATACTTTTTAGTGATCCTATTTAGCTGTTATGTAGTCCCAATTCTCAATTAATGAGAAACTTAGAACATTTCAAGCTCGCCGCAAGCAACGCCGCGGTTTAAACAACTAAATGTGCTTCGTCATAGTCGCTCAACTACCTTAATCGAGATATCTTATCGCCACCCTTCAAATAGGCACCGTTAAGGAGTTCCGGTGGCCATCTGAGGTCTTCATCATCAGTTTCTCTTCACTATATAGTACTTTTCCAAAGCAATTGCACGAGTAACAGTGAAAAATACCGAAATCGCTTTAGGTGTGCCTATAATGTTTGAGGAGTTCCCTTGATTTCTCCATGATCCCATCATCATATCCTAACATGTTGATAATCGGACTAATTAGAAAGTATACCCATTCGAACAACGAAAAAAAAATTCAATACGGTCCAGTGATCTTCGAGTAAGTAAGTCGATTAGGAAGTTAGTATTCTATACGAACGAAATTAACATGTCAAAGTTATTTTACCACATTTAACTCGTAAATACGCTTTATTTGAAAACGCCAAAATTTACATCAACCTGTGTTGAATCGCGTTCTAAATGTTAATTGAATAGTTCAGAAACAATATAAAAACACCTCACTTAATTATAAGAATCCTCGTTTCTTCCCACTCCCATAACTTTAATGATACTTTAACGCCAACTTCATTAAATAATTCACTTAATTAAATTACCTATCTTTAAAACCTAAACGCGCAATAATCCTGCATATATGATTGTTTTAAATTATAAGGCACATTACTGCAGTAATAAGGTACACATTCATTTCAATTTAATCAGGGTTGGCAAAAAAGTTAAACGCTAGTTAGCTAAGCATCGTTTAATGGATGAAGTGCGATTAAACTGTTTTGTACCGACTCCCATATCTGTGATAATGGTTTTCGATTAATTTTTTGCTTTGGCTTTCCTAGTTTCTATTCTTGGTAATATTTTCAGGTTGTAGACATGTAGTTAGACTGCTTGTTCGATTCTCACTTAGTTAAACCATCAAGTCGAATCAGATGAAGTAACTAGTTTAGATACATAGTGGTAGAGCAGTATGCAATAAATACACAGTCACAAAAAGGAATAATGTATTTACATACATACTACTTACGCTGTACGAATTAAAAAATATATTGACACCTTGTTTCTCACAATATTTAAAAATGAAGAAATTAGGACCAAACATTTTGAAAAAATGGAAGTAAAATTTCAATACATTTATCAATAAGTCTTTGTCAACCTTGAATACCGTTCCCTCCATCACTAAAGTCAAAAAAGTAACTTATGACTTTGTTTAACCAAACACATCTGACACGTGTATTTCCATACGCCAAACATGATTATCAGTTGCCAAATCAATATCCAAACAGTTTTTACACTCTTTTTTATTCAGCATAACAGTTCATTACACATTCTGGTTTCACATTTCATCCAGGACATTATACCTTGTTTATCGCTTTTTTTTGTTGAAACCTACGTTTATTTTTCGACGTATACTATCAACCGTTTGCCATTGACTTAAAGATCATTTAGACGGTTAAAAAAGGCGCATACCCGTGTTCTGGGAGATTAATCTGCCTGTCAGTATTGTTGGCCAGATGATCAATAATTTTCTTTATGATCTTTAGACTACTGTCAACGGTAGCGGGTCCTACAGAAAGAAATAAATCAAATGGAATTGTAATAAATGATAAAAACGCGTTGTTTCGGTTAACACATATCTACCAAAGTCAATTTAAATTCAGTTACAAATTCATTTATTTGCAATATCACACAAATATTATACATACAATAGTCTGTGGACTTGTCTTTGTATGTGAGTTAACATGTGTGTTAACTGCTTGCTGTAATGGATTATGATGAAATGTATAATGAAGAAGCTTTGAATTAACGCGCAAGCTACCTTTTATCCAAAAAAATAATTGTTCTACGCCGACGAAGTTATGACTCTAGTACCCTATACCAAAATAAGTTTTTTTTTTGTAACTGAGTTTGTTGCTTGTAGAAAAACGTCGGATTGTTTTTCCTAGATAGGTAATCGAACAATGCCTAAGGAATAGCGCTAAACAAGTATATAGAAAGAGTCGCAAAACTTAACTCATAATAAAATTGACACGTTTGGAGCTTTCAATGTCAGTTTCAATTATTATATTGTTAAACAAACCTACTTTAACACATCCCAATGTAATGGTAGCTTTTACCATATATGTATTTTGAACCAGACGCCCGGATATTAGATATTACTCGTACAAACGGAACGTAAATGCTTAAACATTAAATATGCTAAGTAATAGGTAGTTTCTCCCTAACGCTACCGATTAAAATGTTAACTACTGTGACAGCCCTGAACCTAAGGCCAAGTATTCCACCCCTACAATACAAAAGACCATAAGCATCCTTCACCTGCTCAAGCTAAATCAACCACATTTTCTTCAAAATAAGTTTGAATTTACCATGTTACGTTTAAAGTGTATATGCTCTTTCGTAGTTAGAACGCCAAGTATTCCTATAGAGACGGCAACTGTCACTCAATGGTAAAGCGAGACAAGGACAATGGGACTTTTGCTGCGTGTACTGTGACACCACAATCTTGTGCTGAATATGGATAAGTCGCTGAAAAATGTTGAATCAGACTTTTCGAGCAAAAAATATTTATGAAGACAAGCTTTTGTTGCCCACTGTACTTTTGCTGCGGTCATCATTACTTATAATATGATTGATTCCTTTTTCGTCGTATTCCTGATTGGACAAATTGAAAAAAAAATGTAAAAAAATTATTTGGCAGATAAAAAAAACAGTTTACAAGCAAAATGTCTTAACCTAAATACATCCTTGCATTACATCCTTACATTCTTGTTTCGGCACATTCCCGTTTGGACGTACCTATTCCGTTTTCGGCATATTCTTGTTACGGCACATTCCGTTTTTGGCATAAATCATTATAATACTTCTTGAAAATAGTAAATAACGGTACCCAGGATTGATTTCATTTGTTGTATATAATGATTTATGGCAAAAACGGAATGTGGCTAAAAAAGAATATGCCCAATCAGGAATACGACGAAAAAGGAATCAATAACTTACATTAGGTATATCTTATTCTTTGACGACGCGCTGACCTAAATAGCTAGCCCTAACTAGCTAGCGGTCCTGGGTTCAAATCCCGTAATGGGTAGATATCGACGACGAGGTGTAATGACCTCCTATCTAAAAAAATATGTTTTTACAGGAAACGAAAAAAACGTTTTTTTTTTTTAAAAACCTTTTAATGATTAATTTTTATCTTGTGAATGTATCATCATAGGAACCTTAAATTTATGAAATTAGTGCATGTAAGGAAATCCTATGGTTTACTGAATAAATGTAGTTAGGAGACATTGTTTTGAAATTATGGATAGTTTTAGCTTAGTTAGGAGGTATTGCAAATAACAACAAACAGAAATCCAAAGAAAAAATATTTATTATTAGACATTTTGAACAGTTTTATATTTCTTTTGTTCATTAAGGTTTTACGTAACAAATAGAAACAAAGTTTTTCTGCGATTTAATGAGTTATCAACTGTTAAAACAATAACTCCTATCTACATTAAAGTACATGTCATAGGATTAAATAATTTCATGATTAAAACCATAACAATATCTACATTACGTAAAGATGTTAAATGGATCAAACACTTTGATTTACATGAATAACCATCAAAATAAACGTTTTTTACTAAGAATAAATGATGCAACGAAAGTTAATAAATAATTATGAGAAAAATACACGATGTTTTAAATAAAAACCGTTGCAGATTTTTAGGTTCTTAAACTTTTAACAAAATACACAAATTCACTGTTCACTTTTGTAATACAGACGGTGTTATTGACATTTACTTACCTTATTATAATCGAATACACACTAAAACCAATAAAAACGAAAAAAAATACACAATTAATCCTTGCTCATTGCACGAAACTTGAACAAGTAAACAACAAATAGTAATGCCGCCCGGGGAACCCCTCTCTTTCACACCTTACAAAACCCGCGTCTTTTCGCTTCCCTCAGTATTTGTGTAATGAGCGCGAATGTTCTTGATTATTGGAAATTTTCTATGTATGTAAGTATAGGTATTATTTGTTTGTTAGCTTGTATTATCTTGTAAAATTGGTTACTATTAAAAATCAACACCTAAATATTTTAATTTTAAGTTGTAGGATTCCACTCCTTTACTAATTTCGGCTCATTATAATACAACGTCTTGGTTCCAAAAAACATTCCGCGGTAGTTAAAATGTCTAAAAATGCTTGTACAAGTGGCGAAGAATTCGTGCGGGTCCAGAACAAAAGACAAAACTTACTTGCAATATTGGAAATAAACTTTCTGGCAAAGATGTGAAGTAAAATTAAATCTAGACATTTCCCGAATCCCCATAAAACTAGTATTACCACAAACACCAAGGTGTCGGGACACATCGACTTAGCAAGTAATGGCCGCAATTTATGTCACCCTAGTGAGAAAGCAGACAGACGGTCACGCGAGTCGAACTAACCACAATGCCCAGTTTACACGAGTCTAGTACTTGCATTTAGTACTGGACCGCTAGCTGGACCATAGATATGGGGGCAATTGTTACTCGCTTTCGCAACTTTGCTAGTGTCCCCTGGGAAGGGCATTATGTTGAAAATAGAGAAGGAGTACAATAGATTACAAGTATTGTAACACAGATACGAATATGAATATCTCCTGGGTTGAGATTCCACACGGTACTTTATTGCTTTTGACGTGTTTTCGTATTGTTAACGTTTTGATAGCTCATATTTGACAGTAATGGCGGCCGCGGTTTAAAAACAATACCATATCACGTTAAAGGTAAATGGTTTTACTGATGTGAGTCGAATAGAGGCCTTGTATGAGTACACACATGTGAAACCGTTGTTTATGGTTATATATATATTCTTACACGTTAAATACGTTTACTAAATTGTTCCGGATAATAAAGCCTATTTTTGTACGGACATGCTCGAAAATATTAACTACCAGGCGAACGGAATAAATTGGCAATATATTGTAAAAATTGCCATACGATTAAATAAAAATGAAGATAGAAATTACACAGACGGTCATTTGAGTCGCGAACTAACCACAAAACCAAGTACCTCCTTGCATTGATTACTTAACTGCTGGGCGGTTTTCGATAAGGGACGACCGCAGGCGATGAGTAAAAAATGAATCCTATAAGAATGCACGTACACCCGACCACTTTTCTGTAGTCTCATTTTAATTTTCAATTGAAGTTTTCGAGCGCTCCTGTCGACATAAATAGGATTGATTAAAGCTGCATATAGTCTGTACCACACTAGCAGAACAAGTTGCATTCTGTGTTTTGAACCTAATAAGAAACCAAAAAGATGCACTTTTAACTGTGCATTATCTAACTATATTAACTAAACTTCACTGACGCAATAACTCGCATAATATTGGATACTCTTCAATCTAAACAATTACTAAACTCGTGTAAACTAAACACTAACTCGTGTAAACTAACGCATCTTGGTCACTACCACGTCTGCAACTTATGCATCACTCAACACGTCCTTCTCCACATAGTCTATAACGAAAGAGACGCATTGTGATAAGAGAGAAAACCCAAGTAATAGTCCAGGAATGTAAATTGGTTCTATTATCCGAATGCTATGTTCACTGGAATCTGCATTGACTGACTTAATGTGGGCAGAAAAAGTGATCGTGCTAGCTTCCGTTGCATATTGAAGATAGAGATACTTAACTATTTTACGGTATTGCGTTTTATGCTTTTTAAAGCCGACAAGCCCTATAAAATACTAGGTTGTTTTAGGGTTCCGTAGTCAACAAGGCACTCTTATAGTTTCGCAAAAGTGTTTACACCAACCAAAAACATCAAAGACCCAAATCACTTTTAAATAGATAATTCGTAGCTTTTCTTCTTTATTCTGCCCTGCTACGGGAAAAAGGCACATCTGATGTATGAATTGTATTGCAATTCCAACCTTATCATAACCCTGGAGAGTTTAACATGCTTATTAATTGCACTTGTGCCTTTTCTACGTACGAGGGCAGTATTGTCCGACATGCTCTCGCCCGTATTTTTTTACGACATAGAGAAGGTAATCACACAGACTACCTGATGAAGTTTGATCTGACCCAAAGACTTTTGCATTCTGAACACTGAGGACTAAGATGGAATGCCTAAATCCTAATAATTTTACCTGTTGTCTTATCCCCACACCGAAACACAACAATAAAATTTTTGCTTGGTTAGAGAATAAGATGGTGGTAGAGATCCGGAAGGAGCTTTACGCTGAAACATTTCGTTTTTCAATTCGGGAACAGATCTGAGCCTTTATAATATTATATTAACAACATTATCCAAACGGCAGTTGGGTTTTTAAACCTTGCTTTTTGTTACACGTCTAAAAACGGCTTCTTACCGAACGTTCGATTGAGCGAGTGAAAATATACGAGCGAGTTTTAAAATATTTGTACGCTTAGAGGGGATAATTTAAACTCTCCGTCCGAGTGTAAAAGCCCTACTGCAAAATTATGTTATGACTATTGAAATTAAGGATCACTACCACCATCTTATCCAATAACCTACAGCCAAACAGCAGTGTTCGCATTGTTGTGTTCCGGTGTGGAGATAAGACAGCCGGTGTAATGACTAGCATAGAGGCATTCCATCTTAGTCCTCAGGGTTGGCAACGCATTTGCAGTCTTAGGCTCGCAGTCTTGTGAATGCGAATGTCTATGGGTCACAGTTTCCACTTACCATCAGGTGGCCTGTGTGCTCGTTTGCCTTCTCAATGCCATAAAAAAAAAACCAGTAGAAGTACATTGCGTCGTTACACTAGCAAACGTGGAAACCAACTCGTCAATGTACTTCTACTGGCATGCTTTCGCTAGACGAATGTAAATCAGCCATAACTTCGTGGTTCGTGTTTCTGACTTCGACAAGTACTAATGGCGACGTTCCATCAACGTTTCGCAAGTGTCCGAAACAATTTGCTGCTTATTCAATAATCCAGTTTGCTATTAGCTTGCAGGCATAACTATTTAATACAATGTCACATTCATATTGGTTCCGTGGGTTCTGTTAGTGAAGCTATTTTATATCGGTCCTTGGTCTTTATTTTTTGTTGCTTGACTTACATCGTAATTTCATCCGCCATACTAATATTTTAAGTACGTAAGTTACTTACTCGGATTGTGTGATATGCTTTTACGGCTATGCTGCTAAATTGATTTGAATAAAATGTTGTATAGAGATCCTTTATACCCTGGGAAAGGACATAGAGTAGTTATTATCCTGAGAATTTTGTCAGTTTCCGAGAAAATAGCAATAAACGACTTTTACGCAACAGCTAGTTTGATATAAATCGCTTTTACAAGCATTTATTCAAGTTCACATATTTGTTTTCTTTTTCATGTAAATTTCAAATTTAGCAACTCAGTTTTGACTCAGTTCAAAATGACTTTTAGCTTGGGACGAAATTATAAAGTGACAAAAAATCTGCCAAGTTCGAGAAAATGACAAATTAATTATAGCAGTGACATAGCTGGTACAGATGTAGAGCATAATTGTTTTCCTTCGTATTTTCACGGAAACGTACGTACGTGTCTTGCTATTTCGATCGGTCACAGTACAAAAAGTACTGAGGTTGACTGAAGTAGCATTACAGGTACGTACGTTTCCGTGAAAATACGAAGGAAAACAATTATGCACTACACCTGTATCCTAGTGCCACTTTTTGTTATCTCCCAGTATTTAAAAAAAACATAAGTGAGTTTTTTCTAAGCCCTTGTTTTTTATTCAATGTTTAATACGATGCTCCTCATACTCTGTAGGTAAAGTTAGGTTTATTTTATAACAATACAAAGGGTAAAAGGCTTCAGAAAAAAAATACTGGCGTAAAAAATCCTAATATTCGAAATAGTTGGTTACTGAAATTCGATCTTGTGATACTTTGAAACTGTAATACGGATCTCTAACAATAAGTCTTAAGCGTTTCACGCCTCGCCAAAGAACTTTAACTACCACACGAGTTTATATTTAAATGTTTCTTTTACTACAAACCGAGGTCTCATGTAATTATATTTATTCGCGTCCACGAGCTGTCAGAAACCAAACGCGAACACAGAAGACCTTTGTATGTTATTACGTTAAAATAGCATAATTTAAAGCTGGCGAAAAAAATTACAAAAAGTACTTGGCCTACACAGGACATTGTATAATAATGTTATAAATACCACGGTGTCAGCCTACGCTTTATTTTTTTACAAGATTTTATTTAACATACAATGTATTTATGTACGGGTCCAATCCAAAGGTAAATTTGACCCACTTCCCGTTTCCGGAATGGGCTGAAATGCGGACCACGTAAGTAAACCCAATGACAATACAATATTATGGCATCTAAGAGATGATCTGATGATGGAGTCGGAAGCTGGCGACGGGATCTCCGCTATTCTTAACGTAGACCCACCGCGTTACGACTCAATAGTTTGGTGTCGACGAGCAGATAAAGATTGTGCAAAAAAAGTACAGTCAGCAACAAAAGCATGTCCCAAAAATGTTTTTTTTGATAGAAACTTATTTATCAACTAGTGAATATGGCTGAAGGTCGTAGAGTTTTTACCTTACAGAACTAATGTTAATTAGTTAATGTTTTGATAACAATTAAACAGATAAAATCAAAAATGGCGACTCTGAGATACTTAACGCTAACTTATTATTATTATTATTATTATATTATTGTTATTTTCGAAAACTGTTAATGTGTATCGAAAAGACAAACGCTTGACGTGCCCATCTGGCAGGTTACGTCAATCCGATGCATTTTGGATACCTAACGATAACGATCGCGGCACGCCCCCAGACGGAAAATTGGTTAGACCGTTTATCTCAGCTGTAGAAGTAGAAGTAGTTATAGTGTAAGAGTTTTATTTAAGCTACTTACGCCAAACTGTCAGTTGGCTGCTTTTCTTAAACTATCGGGGCCTCTATTCGACGCGATAAACCCATATTGCTTTTGACGTATTATCGTATTATTATCGCCACCATTATTGTCAAGTAAATTAGTGATATCAAACCATTGACAACACGACAATAACAAAATAAGTCAATAACAATAACGTTTTAACTTTTAGAATCTCAGCCAGGGTTTTTTGAAGTGGATTGCAATAAACATACCATAATGTTTTTTTGTGTTATTATTAACCCTACAAGGGTTAGGATTTTGGTGGCATTTCGTGGTTCTAGAATCCATGGAGTCGATATTTCCTAATTATTATAATACATAACACATTGGTTTTGACCTTCGGTATTATCATATTCAAAAATGAACTAAATACATATTTAGCTCGGTTATTTCATATCTATTAATATTTGCTTGTTTGTAACGCTTTCACATCGGAGATATCCTCAATACCAAAATTAATTTAAATTGGTGCGGCCGAATAACGAATAAATGAATTTTGAAATAGTAAATTTTGAAGGTCAAAATCAAAGTGTTATGTATTATAATAATTAGGAAATAGCGACTCCATGGATTCTGGAACCACGATTTGCCACCAAAAGTCCTAACTCTAGTTATTTGTGCCGATTCAAAAGAATTACGAACTTTTTTATTTTTGTAACTTTTCACCAAATAACACAGTATAAAGTAAGCAACACAACTTGTGAAACTATAGCTACATTGAATTAAATCAAGAGCATTATGGTTTTGATCAGTAGAATACAGGCACTGGTCACTTAATTATTATAAAAAAACACAAACGGTCACCAACCTTCACAGTTTTTGCCTCGACCGCTAATCACCCGGCGCCGCAAGCGCAGTGGGTGTAGACTTTAGTTTTTACCGCGCTGATCCAGCGGTACACAGTTCATTAACGCACATAATGAGGATTATCTATAGCAAGTGCCAATCAAAAGTGTTATTGATCTGGCGTTTGAATAAATATAACTAGATTAAAATAATGTGATGATTGTAATGGCTGTTTGGTTTTTATTAACGTTCTCGCCCGGCAATTTATTGTTCAGATAGAAAGAAGCCATAATTATATGTCAGTACAAGTACCTACTCCTTATTTTACAAAAGAAGGTAAGTAAGACATTTTAATAAAGTTTGTGAACAATTACGCATTTTCACTAAAACTTTGTTAAGCCAGACACGGTGACTTCAACATCCAAACGACGTCCGGTTTAGTTTAAGTCGGTGTTTTTACAAAGAATCGCAAAAAATCTAGGGAAATATTTCCATAAATGGGTTTTAATATAAAGCAATTAAAACAAAAATGTGATATCAATTAATGGATTTAAGAGATTTTGAATTTTAATAATTATTATCTATTTTTATTTTTATTTATTTTGGATCAACGGACGGAAGGACGTCTTTCGTAATATTGTATTGTTTTCGTATTTAAGGTTAGATTAATTGTGATATTTTTTTATTATTACCTTTTCAGCATCAATCTTAAATTGTTTCTGTTTGGCCCATTGGTTGCCTGGTAGGGAATATCTTAAGGCGCCTTAAGTCCGCCATTTGTACCTACTTAGTGTATTGTTCAATGAATTCTAAGTAATTAAATAACAAGGAACCGAAAGGAAAAAAATAAACCTATTTCTCAAATAATTTTTCAACCGATGTTTTTTTGGGATAAGTTGTAGCCGATATATTAATTCATTTTATAATTTTATATACTAACTAACACACACATTCATTCGTATTTATATTAATTTATAACATTAAACTTGTTTTGTACGAAGAAGTAAAGCGAGACCGGCGATGTGTGACCTTTATTCGACGACGTGGCGAATTTAACAATAGACGAACGTTGACTTTTTGTCACTGGTCGGAGATGACCACAAATTAAGGAAAACATTAAGTTCCATTGTCATCCCGCATTTAATGTCATTTTAATTAACTATAAAAAAACTAAGTAGAAGATATAGACGTCCAGGCAAACACTTAATTGCATGAGTCACAGTAGAACCTTGGCCCAGAAAGCTAATGAGTGACTTGACACCGTGACCGTAAGAGTATTTATATTTATTTTTTATTTTTTATTTAAAAATATTGATTGTAATTCTCAATATTACATAAAAAAAAATATAAGTAAATATGATCGACCTTTTTTTTACATTGTTGCCTTTCTTTGACCTATATACTTTTATATCGAATACTATGAAATATTTTTACTTGATTACACACTAAACAAAATTATTCTATAAAAAATACAATACTAAAATAAATTGAAAAAATGGGGGAGGGTATTACTATACTGAGCAGTATTAGCAGTTTCATAGATTTCGACTAAAAACTTCCTAATCATCTTGATAATAATATAATGTATTTACCTACTATAAACTTAATAAATCCTATACGATTGCTATTCCAGTACAGAACCATGCCAACTCGTTCACAGATGCCGAGCAATAACTAATATCTAGGACTCATTAGGAACCGAAATGACAAACTATCTAGATCACAGGTCATTGCTAATTTGCAGGGATAATTTAGAACACTGTCCGGCGAGAAATACTGGAATACATCTCTTTAAATCAAACGACGTAACTGCAAAATCAGCTGAAACATTTTCAACTCTATGACCTTGTGTTTAAGATATAGAAAATCTGAAGCATTTTTGATGACATACTTCGTTTTTGCGAGGATTTTATTGCTGTTCATGTGTTTTATGGCTCTTTTCATGGCAGTGAATGATTTTGTGATGTAAAGCCTTTGGGAGTCTCAGTGGGACTTTACCGATGTGAGATCATTTTAAATTGTGTGATAATGATATAGCTTTAGAATGTTAACTATCACAACTTTATGTCATACTTGGCTTGGAGAAAGCCAACGAGCACAAAAGTCACCTGATGCCTTAAGATTGTACCCTTGAGAAAAACCAGCAATAAGTGGGATCTGTGACCCATACACGGGTAAACCTTGAAATATCGACAAACGTTTAATCGAATTTCAGTTCAAAGTCAACGTTTCGCTTATTTTCATTTGATCGAATATTCTTTACATCGAACAATTTAAATGTATTTTTAAAACACCGATTTTTTATGTTTATAAATATTATTTATGTGACACATTTTTATTTTATACTTTATTATCCAATATTTTATTTTATATTGTAAATTTTAAATGTTTGAAAATCATTTCAGTATTTATTTTGCACAGATAATTTTGAGGTAATTATTTTTTATTTGTTCTGTTAACAACTCTCCTTTTTGAAACTAGATTTCTGGCATTACACAATAATTGTGTGACATATTTTGGAATAAAACAAATCGGTTCTGACGCGCGCTTTTAGGTCGCCGTTCATCTGACACACTTCTCCTCGCTTCGCTCGTCGTCGCACCTATTTGTACTCTGTCGCATAACAGCGATATTGAGTTGTTCTGTCTGTTGAATAATTGATGAAATGTATTTTTAAGCATTTAAAAATCCTTGTACCGTTCTTCTAATAATTGTTTTAATTTATAATGAGTAGTCGATGACGCCATAATACTACAAGAGATAATATTTATACTAAATATTCTATGAATCGTTTTCAATGAAATGAAATTCGATGAAATTTTGTCGAGATTTCAAGGGGCACCCCCCATACACATTTGCTTTCCCGGGACTACAATAATAAGACTGCAATATTAAAACCCCAAAAGCGTTGCCAACCCCGAGGACTAAGGTGGAAGGCTATGCTAGTTTTGATTTGGATTTGATAATTAATGATCGGTGACCGGAAGCAATTTTTGGACGAAAGTATAACATGGATACGATTCTATTCAAATTTCGTGCACAGTTTAAATATTAAACATGTATACAGTTTTTATCGATATTTAAACATGTCGTAGAGTAATATCGGTTTATAACTACGCACCTCTCGCATCTGTTGATGTAGAAAGATCGTTTTCTTTATATAAATGAATCCTCAGTTTTAAAAGAAATCGATTGACAATAATATTTAAAAAAAAAACTCCCTATATCTCTCTCCTAAGATTTTTGGCCTGTTTTCCTGCTGAACTACAAATGTTATTTGGTATTATATTTAATTTAATATTTATAGCTTTATGCTCAGACTAAGTAGTACCATTGTAATATGAAATATGTTAAAAAATGACTGACTGCTGAGTTTCTTACGGCGTTTCTTTTCAGCAGAGGTTTCCTCTTGGGAAGCGCTGGTAAAATCTTGACGTCTAAAAGTGCCCGTGCTTACTGAATAAATGACTTTTCTCTTTATCTATAATAAATTATTTTCAGTGACTTTATAACAATACACCGTGTTTTTTTTGATTTACGATAACTTTAAGGGAACGTTCTTTAGGTCAAACAAAGTTAATTTTCCGAAGACAGACAAATAATAAGTCTAACGGTTTTAAAGATATTTAATTTTGAAATTTAATCAGTTAATCACGTTAAACTAGTGTAAAAGGCTCTTAATTGATAACAACAATTTTCTTTTAATACTTATGACTCTTATGAGTAAAGAGTTTCCAATTGTTAGGTTTGTATACGCGTCAATCTAAAGTGACAATCTTGTACCTGTCAAGGGTTATCTTTACTTGTGTGTGTATGTCACGCCAGCATAGACGTATTTGACACTGATTATTAGTTAACTCTAAAGGCCCTTTTAGAATGACCAAAGATAAAAGGTTTCATTATTTTGTACTAAACAGAAAAAAAAAATTTTTTTCGCAGTATTTAAAAATCTAATGTACCAAGTAGTTTCTATGGATATACCTAGTAATATGCCGAAGTTATCGTAAATCAAAAAAAACACGGTGTATAATTATGCTATTATTTTTAACAACACAGACTTATCCATATTAGTCATTAAGTTTGACTTTAAAGTGACATAAAATGCTACCGGTTGCCATCATTGATAATTCAAGAGGTTATAAAGGCATTCGGATTCGGTGAAATACGGTTAAACCCATGAGAAGACATGCGAGCGAATAAGAGAGAGATACAAACCCAATGGCCTTTGTAAGAGCTACCGTGCTGTGCCTCTATTCTAGGCGGTAAAATCGTATTTGACCTGTTATGGTACTGTTCTTAACTCTGCCACCATTAGAGTTAACATTATAGGGATTTACGACTACAAAAACAGACCATTGGTATACCTAGCGATTACTTGGTATCGGATTTTCACGGCTTATCACATTCGCCAGACATAATTGTGTAGGTATATACTCACACGTTTTGCAAAGAAACACACACACGCGTGTGCATACACATATATCTCACCTAAATCCGCGCACAGGTACCCAAACGCATGACAGTATGTACTCGTATAAACATAATTAACTATTTTCTTGTCCTTTTTTGCTTGTTGTTGCTCTGTTGTTCCTCGGAGTTCTGGCAGAATACCAGTGTTTTTGCCCTGCTGCAGCGTACACATGTCATTCTTTTGGCAATGTTTTGTGCAATGTTAGTGTCACTCTGATTATTTTTTATTCATTTATAACTTTTGTCAATTGTATGTGTGTTTTGTAGTTAGCAAATAAACGTTTTATCTATCTATCTATGTATCTAGAGTCTGTCTAATGAAAGCTGAACCTGAAAAAACGTGGAGAGTTAAAAAAAAATGGTATAACCGATCATATTTCAATTGAATTACTTAATAACGTAGTTTCTTTGATCCGATTGCAGCGCCCTTGCAGGGTTTATGTTTAGACTTAATGTTTTTTAAGATCATTTATACACATAATAACAATAAATAAATGGGTATGGGTATGAGTAGGGATCTTTCTTATTTGGTTTTATTTTATTGGGCACTAAGGGAGAAAATAATAAGAGCTATCAAAACGTTGACAATGCGATAACAACTCAAAAACTATTTTTTTTTCCATGTTGAATAGAAGCCCTGTACGAAGTAATTCCAAATAAGAAGTTTCCATTCGCCTTTCAATTTCAAACTGCATTCTACTTTGTCAGCAGCCAGTTTCGTTTGTAATATCTAGCGTGAGTCCCGGTCGCGTCGGCGATCCGATACCAAAATAAATCCACAGCATTCTCCTCTGATTGCGCTTTCTATTTGTATTATTTAAACAAAATTATTCCTTGCCTTTGTGTCTGAAAAGCATATCAAAAGGGAAGGAAAAAATTGAGATGAAATCGTGAAGATTGCGTAAAAATGAGACAATGAACGCATAAAATACAATAGGGATAATAGAACCTTGTCCAGGGTCCGTCCGGATCGCTACCACCATCTTATCCTTTAACCTAAGTATCACCAAGCAGCATTCGCATTGTTGTTTTGCGATATTTGGGTGATGAGGACATAAGATAAGGTGGGGTAAGTGCGTCTATGGGGCAACTGCGCAAAAAAAAATATCTCTTTTTTTTTTTTCTTACATTATGACGCGCTTCGGAAACCTGTGAGAGGTTTATATGTAGCACGAAAGAATTCGCCTCGCTCACAAGAAAGTATTAATTATTATAACAATAATTAGTACCTACTTAGGTGTTTTACTTATTACAACCAATACCAGCAATCACCCACCCTCGTTGAACGTAGTACTGTTTGACTGCGTTTTAGCATACGTTTTTGTTGTTACTATTTATAATACTTGTTTGTGCGTCGTCAGGAAAATTGTTTAAAATGTTAGGTAGCGTATTCCCACGTCCTCCTACCATATACATTAACATATTTAGGTAAGACATATGTTGGTTGATATTTAAATTTCGGAAGTTTGTTGGTCTACTCTTGGTTGTTAACAATTTTATGATTTACCGCACTTGCCCCATAGACGTACTTACCCCAAGATGGGGCAAGACCGTCAACGGGGTAATTGCATCAAATATTTTTTTTGAGATATTATTGGTTTGACGCACTTGCCCCGTAGATGCACTTACCTTATCTAACATATTTAAAAAAAAGACAATTTAGCCGTTTTCAAAAACGTTGTACAATCCGACGAAGCATTTAAACATCAGCTGAGAAACCTTTTATTGGAAAATCCATTATACTCCGTGGATGAGTATAATATAGAGCTGAAAATGTTTTTTTTTCATATTTCTTTTTTTTGTGACCACTGACCATTATTAGACGTTTAATTGTTGTTATTTGAATTATTAAGTATTCTTTCATTCTTTGTTTACCTATTATTAATTATTATACTGTAATACTACATTGATGAATAAGTACCTAAATTAAAGTAAATAACATAGTTAAGGACAGTAAAGGCCTTAATTAAAATCCTTTTTCTTTTCACTGTTTTGTTTTTTATCAATAGTTAACTTTTAAGGAGATAAATAAGGATGTTAATTGAGGTTTTAACTGATCATAATAATGTACTTTTTTTTGAAACGTACCGTTTTATAGAAAATATATGCTTGCTTTCTGTTGCTGTTAAAGTCAAAATTAAATGCATTAATTATGCATTTGACTTTAAAACCCGATTTACATTGTTCAAGAACAGTGGACAGTACATTAGTGTAAACCGATCGGACAGTAGCGAGTCAAGTTGCCTTGCCAGTGGATCCAAATAGAATCGCTTTCTATTTTTTCACTCCACTGTACTTGCCACTGTCCTCGACCTATGTGAATCGGGCTTATCAGTCGTTAAGCTTATCTTTTATCCGCACGGTTTGCAGCAGTAGGAAAACAAAAAATAATTCTATCATTTAAGAATAAGTAAATCAATGAGGATCATAGTTCTAATAAATCTTAATAATATTTTAAGTGGGGCTGCATTTATTTTTTATTTTTTATCCTATTATAACCTAAAAAATCTTTGTCGGATTTTATCTTGGCTATTCAAAAAATGATATTTCTCAACTGCGTGTTATTGAAGTCATGAATATTCCCTATTGAGGCCCACAACTAAACTGCAACCTTGGGCGCCAGCGGTACCTTTTTCGAGAGACTTAATGAAACAAGTGGAAAGTCCCGTAGCCTCATCAGGTACCGGCATTGTCGCGATAAACTTGGTTGATTTAGCCGCTGTGCTAGATTTATTCCAGCGCTAGTATTATTCGCTACAAGCGCTGATATCGCCTTAGGACGCGGTCACACTGACTTTAGAAACTAGAGGGTACAAGTCTGGAGTCCAAGTGAAAAAGGTACAAGTTGACTTAACTCGTAATAAAAAAGGGTATAAACGCCAGCGGGTTACACTAGAGTTATAACTTTTTTGAATTGATCTTCAGGAGACTTATAGCCTTTTTCACTAGGGATTTTCAGATGAGAAATGTTATCACCCGGAGCTAAATTTGTATGGACTTTATTGACAGCTTCGCGTTTTAATCTTCTTACCCCTTCTTTCACTATTCCCAAATATCAATTTGAGAGAAAATAAATCAATATAAAATAGCACGATATTTATTATACAAGAAAAAATACGAATTTATTGAAAAAAAAAACATAACCTACCTAAGAAGTATTTACAGTGTTTTGCTGTTGGAATAAGAGAGACGTTGACATGATCACATGACTAGCATAGAGGCATTTTATATCAGCTCACAGGGTTAGCAATGCATTTACAGTCTTCAGATTGCAATATTTGCAGTCTTCAATATCAGGTCGTCTGTGTACGGTCAAGGACTTTAATTGATATACCACTATAGAACCTTGTCGTATAAAACCTACGATTAATTTCCATGTAAGTAATTTCTATCTCGTCTCTTCACGCTGTTATTATGACAGGGTTCCATAGTGGCATAACAATTAAAGTCCGTGACTGTACTTTGTTTGTCTCCATGCCATATAAAACCCTATTCGCTTGTATTTTTGGACGCGGTGTGTGGACATGCCTTTAGTTTACCGTCACTGCATTCCTACCACTTTATGCCGACTAGGAAAACTTTAAACTATCTCGCCATCTTTGAATACACATTTTTTAGGTTTATGTGTAAAGGAACTAGGATTTAATTTGAATTATTACTTCAATAAATAAACAGACTTTTTTTTCGGGGTGTAATTCTACAGTGAATCCAGCGCTAATTACAGTTGCAATAATTTATTGGATGGATTTCATTATTTTATTCATAATCGAGACATTTAAAATATTAAACTTATAACCACACTTCGAATTTACTTTAATTAGGTACTGCATAGGGTAAAGTCACCAGTTGTCAGCTAGTGACCAGTATTCGACCTTATATGAGTGCGAAGAGAGCGAAATATATCTTTCGTACTCTTCCCACTCATACAAAGTATAAGCAGAGGCCGACTACAGGTCTCTGGCTGACCACTGGTGACTTTACCCTAGTACTTGGAAGACCGAGCTCGCTCGGTTTGAAAATGAATCGCGATAATGATTGCAAGTGGAATGAAGCGGTCTCTGCCTACTCCTCCAAAATCAGATTTTTATTCCCACAGTAAAAATGCAAAAAAATGTGTTGCTTGCTGTTAACGAAGAACACTTGCAGCATTTAAAATATTTGAAAAAAAATAAAAAGTTGATAGATTTATTGATTTATATTTTCACCATTTATAAGAAATGGACTTTCTATACAAAAACTATGTATTATAATCAAGATGAAATAATTTAATTTGTTAATAGCAAACTTTAATTTGATATTGCGGCTAGCGAATGCTGAGTTGGGACCGTTTCGCAACAATTTTTCTGTGTCTTGATATTTTTGTATCTATGTAATGTGGTTTTGTTTTGTTTCAAATAAATGTATCTTTATCTTTATAAACTCTTAGTTGTAATAAAACGACAATACTGTTTTTTTCCCATAATTTAATTATTGCACTGGTATCATTGACTCGGTACACTCGTGTCAACAAGTTGAGGGCCGCTTGATTTATGTGAGACGTCACTTCACTCGCTTCGCTTTACAATTCGTGCCGCCGTAATCGCTTTCCAGTGACTCATTTGTGCGAATTTAATATCATTTATTTCCCATATTTATGTATAAAATCACGTTCGAGCGCAATGATAACTTAATATTATATTTCTTTCTGGCCCAAGTGAGACCTTCGAGATCCCCTGACATGTCACTTGGACTGTGACGTAACTTTGTTTACCATTTTTCTGCGGGAATAAAAATCCGATCTTAGGCGTAATTTAATATAATATTATGTATACATGATGTCTTAACCAATCGATTTTTCATCCCAGTAAGCCCACATATAGCATCGGAGTCGTTATATGCTGGCGTTACGGAGAACGTGAATACGAATATACATACATACAAACAAATATTGCTCGTAAAGTTGTATGGGATTATCGCTTATAGCAAACATCTTCAAGTCATAAAAAATAACGGGTCTTAATTCATACTTGTCGATGTCCTTTAATACTAAATTTGATAGCTTGGTAATCGACTAAATTGCTGTAGGTACCAACATTTACTGCTTCCAATCGTGTTAGCTACCTACAAATGGTTTTGACACTTACATTGCCAAAGTATCTATATTCCATTATAAAATTATCCACAACTTGAGCCAATGGCACTGAATCTACTAAGTAGTCAACCACTAAAACCAACTATCAAACAGTAGCGCCAGCAACATAGTTTCTTTACGGCCAGTATCAAAGGCGAATGTATTATGCGAAACATTCAAAAATAGTTCTAGCTACGTTCTGTTAAGGTCGGTTGAAAAACAAAATGGCGTCTGGTCATTAATCTGTTGCTCATTGAATTGCTCATTTAAATATCGAAGCATGAAAGCGCTTCAAGTAATTCGAGTTGCCATGTACAGCGAGGTTTATTAGCGCTTTAAGCAATTAATGGTATGAAACCAGCTGAGAATGATATAGGTTCAGGGCTTCGTTTCATTTTGATTTGGTCTACCTTAACAGTTTTTTTAAATATTATGGCCTTTGCTTGTAAATGCAAGAGAGCTAAAGAAATCTTTTGCATTAGCGCTTTTCTCTCTCATCTAACCATGTCATCTTCACCTTTGTCCTCAGGGCCAACGCAACGGGAGTTTAAGGATTGCAGTCTCGAGATTGTAGTCTTAGAAAAAAGTCTATTCCACACTATAATCTATCTCTGTGCTAAATTTCATCCAGATCCGTTCAGCCGTTCTGGCGTGATTGAGTAACAAACTTTCGCATTTATTAAATATAGTAACTAGCTAACCCGTGAATTACCTATCTCCATTTCAAATTTCATCCCAATCCGTCCAGCCGTTGCAGCGTAAAACGAACGCAAACTTTTGCATATAAAATATTAGCAGACAAGTAGCAAGATATGATTTTATATATATCCGTTCAACATTATACATGTAACCTACGTAAATAAAGCACAAATATTCAAACATTATCACAAACTTTCACATCAAAAATATTACCACGGTTTTAATTTAAACCCATTTTATATTCAACAGCATACAATTTACCGCATGCAAATGTACACGACGCCTGAAAAGGTCCCAATGGCGTCTATTCGAGTTTCCTTAACCAGATGTATTTATGTAGAACCGCCGAGGGTTGTCCTTTTAGGTCATTAATAACCTTTATCAATAACTAATACAGAAAACATACCAGTAATTTTGCAGTGGCAATAAAGCGGCAGCGAAAGTGCAAGTTTATAGCAAATAAATTCCAATTTAAATGCGTCTTAAACGTTGGTTGCGGGTGCGCGGTTTTTTAAATAATATTGTGGATTATGTTCAAAGAATGTTTGGAAAGTTTTGCATTCAATTCAATTTTGATAAATTTTTTTTTAAGTTTTAAGTATCGCTCAACGAAATAAGTGTAGGTTTAGTTTCGCAATAATTATCATTATCTGTCGTTTATTTTCCTAATTTTTATGTTAAATTTATGGGTATAAATGTTGATGTTGTTCTTTTTTTCTTTCGTAATAGCAAAGAGAGTAGGTACCTATTAGAAATGTGAAAGAGGAAGAAGAAAATCGTTTATTTGGTGCAAAACACGTTTGGTGGTTTAGTTACCGCCAAGTCAGCAGTGTTCGCATTGTTGTGTTCCGGTTTCGGGATAAGACAGCCGGTGGAATGACTAGCATAAGGTCCATTCCATCTTAGTCCTCAGGGTTGGGCATTTGCAGTCTTAGGCTTGCAATCTTTGATTGCGAATGTCTATGGGTCACAGTTTCCACTTACCATCTGGTGGCCTGTGTGACGTTTGCCTTCAAAATGCCATAAAAATAAAAATAGAACTTGGTCTGTCCGTTTGTGACAATTTTTCATCATTTGAATTAGCATTTACAAAAAAAAAGTCGCGGTTTTTCATTCTAATTCAAAAAAATAGGTAATTTTAAGAGACCCATTTCGTTAATTTGGTATGTGATCCAATAGTTTCGTTTTAATATCTTTATTTATTTAGCAGACATTTTATGGACTATTTTAAATTTCGAATGGCATTTTCTAGTAAAATGATCAAAATTGATATAGTGCATTCAAACATATTATTTCAAGTGGATTTCGCCTAACCCGTAAGATACACCTAGAAAGACGAAAACGAAAGTCAAACAAAGGTTAAATATACTTTTGTCTAAATATCCGAAATAGATAAATATTTCAAAAACTTAATAATGCAGAACGCCTTTAAAACCTTATTCCTCGAAATGGTTTTCGAATTCGAGTAATTGTAAAAACATGAACAATCCCAATTATGATCCTTCGGACTTAAGTATATACATAGGTACCTAACCAAAATCGCGTATTCTAAACGCCCTTTAATATCGGCATTACGCAACTCTTATCAACCTTTGTTACTATCCTGCCCACTAATGGGGCATTAGCGTGCAGATTAGCGCTTCCACTGATAAATGCGCGCGGGAGATTTATAATGACAAACCGCGCGGGCGCAGCAGCGCGGCAACTTAGCCTTAACTTAGCTAGATTAAACATGATGGATTCGGTAGAGCGAGGTTGGGAACTGATTTTTGCTGAAAGCGTTGTAAGTTGCTCTCGATTGCTACCAGAGTTTACCACGGGACACCTGATGCGAAGTGGGATCAACGGACATTTGCATTCTCAAGACTACAATCTCAAGACTGCAATCCTAAGACTGTAAAAGTGTGGACAATCTTGGTGGAATGCCTCTACGCTAGTAATTACACCGGAGCGGTGTGGCCCATTATTTCCGAAAATATTTTTTTATTGGTAGCAATATTTTCATTCCCATTTATTCCCGATCTTAATTTTTTTCACTGCCTCGTTTTTATGTGTTTTTTTTTTAATTCCAGAAATTCATTTGATAGTGTCGACGGAGCTCCTATTTCTGCGTGCTTTGGCCATTCGGGCGTGCTGCTAAAATAAAATAACCTAAACCCTTTTTGGACCTAAATATAAGAAAATTTTGCAATTGCGGGAAATTCGGTTAAGAAAATACGCGATTGGAAAAAAATAAGATCAGGAAAATTGAGAATGAAAATTCTGCAACCAATAAATTTTTAGTTTCGGAAATTATGGGCAAAACTCTTTCAAAATAAATGATTTACCCTCATCTGTAAAATAAGAATCAAGTGTCCATTATTGGTGCGTTGTCCATTACTCGTTCCATCACCCTAGGATATTTTAACGAAGCGTTGCCGTTTTCATTCTACATCGTTTTTGTTTAACAGTCTGTCAGCGCAAAAAACCAAGTGTTTGTCAACTTCAAAGAAACTGTTAACTCGAACAAAACTAAGCAAACAACTTGAGCCGGTACAGTTGTCTGCAAAAGTGATAACGTCAAGATATACGCGACAGTATGTTTTAAATGTCACTTATTAGTTACCATTATATTTATTTTTAATTACGCCACGGTAGCATTAAAAAAAACTCAGTAGTTATCGCTCACGACACCCTAAGACAAATCGAACCTTAGTGACACCTTATACATACATACATACAAGTATTGTATGTAAACACTTTATTTTATAAATCCCAGAAATTCAAATACAACGTTATCACCGTTTCTCTAACCTCAAACCTATAGTCCGATTTTTACGATTTATAAAAAAATCGGAAACGGAAACGTACAGACCTAGTGTCTCATAATAAAATAACATATTCATTAAAATCGTGAAAATCGGACTCGATTTAGGGGGTTAGAAACGTTACGACAGGGAAATAAATTAGTATTTCTTTGACAGCTCACGACTTAACCGTTGGTTCACAATCCTCCTAGGGGATCTCTTCCAGCTAACAAGTCAACAACGTTGCCATACTTCAACGGTCAGATAAAAGACGGTGTTCGCATTGATGGACGCGAGTGTACGTAAGGTGACATTAGCAAATGTTAGATGACACTTAAGTCTGGTAAAACAATTGAATAGTGTTTGACGGTCACAGTTCTTTTAATAAATAATGAGGTTTATCACCCTAGTGGTCAAGGAAAAAAAATACGGCATGTTTACCGCAGCAGTATGTTAGACAAAAACCACGCGTTGATTCAAAATGAAACTACCTCCTCCTCCTCTCCTTATAGTTGATAGAAATTCTTTTCTATCGTGAGAACATAATTAGATTTAAATACAAAAATAATTTGGGGTTTAATTTTTTTTTTGCTCTTAAAACAGTTTAGATGCAAAGTAACTACGAGTGTTATTCATAAAAACAACGCAAACCTGATGTAACAGAGACTTTAATTAACTTACTACATAACAAACACATCAAGTACAGTAATCACAGTCTCTAATCTCTTAAGTAATGCTAAACTTTTGATATATGTAGATGTTCATCTCAATTTCCCCCATTACGGCTAAACAACGATATGAATCTGCTTCCATCTCCTATGGAGCTAGAAAGCATGAAATAAAGTTTTAATTCAGGTAGTACCGTCAGCAGAATTTAATTAGGGTCGCTGTTAGATGTAAATATTGTGGTTTTTGTTCAGAATTTAATAAAGTTTCTGAATTATGAATCTTGTTACTATTAATTAACCAATATTAGTTCATAAGTTCAGCTTGGGCTATAAATTATATTTAATCCAGTATTGGAAACCGTTGGCCATTATGTTTGCTACAATGTATTATAAATTGGTGTTTGTTCCCCTTGATAAATAAATAAATAGAAGCCCTGTTCTCACATCGTATCTGCCTGTTTATCTAACGGTACCGGTCCTAAATCCAGGCTGTGACTATCCAAAGACATCTCCAGACTGCGATTAATTTCACGAAACAAATACGACCGTCTGATACGCATCTTAATTGGTATTAGACTACTGAGCGCCGAGATCTAGATCTACGCTTTGTAGTAAAAAGGCTGCATATACTATACAGCTCTTAATGTAGTGACAACCTTATTATTATCATCGGAAGTTTGAATTTGCTTCAGCGATTAGGTGGTCGATTTGCCTGTCTTTCTATTGTTGGAAAGTCGAGATAAAGGCATCTAATTCACACCACAGTCTTCGAATAAGCTCAATATAATTCATATAATTATGTTTACTTTGAAGCTATGACGTATGCTATAACGTATTGCTCAAACGCATAACTGATAAAATAAATGTATAAATATAGGAACAAGATAAACACATAGAGCAAGCCCTTAAAAAAAGTAATTTACAGTCTCCAAGCTAAAGAAAACAGTAAAAACGTTTGCTTATACGTTCGTATATAAACTCATAATCTATTGCTTTACTAATTAACAAAAGACTAACCTTTATGGTCCGCAGACGCGACTATCTCCATAAACGGACTTAAAGGGTACAAAGTAATGAAGCATTTTATATGAGTATTTAATACGTCGTAATGACTGCAGTTATCTCTTCAATACTAATATATTTACACTGCAGAGCAATGCAACTTATGCATAGAAATGGTCAATCAATAAGGTATAATGCCCCTTTTCAACCTCTGTTAACCCATCTTGCTATCGAAAATATATTTGCGTTCATACCTGACTGCCAAATTAGTATTATCACATGTGAATTTGTTATGCATAGACAACAATAACAAAAGATGCCGTCGGGTTTTTAAAATCTCGGTTTTTGTTAGATCTTAACGTTAACGAAAAAACTGTCTACAAAGAGTAGTTTTCCGAGTATTTCCTCACAATAATTCTGTGCTGTGATCCTCTAAAAATTTAAAGTTTGGGCTCGATACGCGCGGACTTTGACATCCGGTCCGGTTTTTGCCAGTGTTGAGTTTGATATTAAGTATAAGTACAATACATACATTATTTTATAAACACAACTGTATTATTTAAATTATTATATGAAATTAATTTACGCACCCTTACATTTTTGCTGTTCTGTACACGCCGCAATCTTTCCGCGTTACGATACGCTTAAAATACTCGATAAGGCGATACGCATGAGTTAGTTGGCGCACTTTGGAAGCATTGCGTAGTTTGACATCAGAACAAAAACCTATTCCAGCAAATACGTGTGAATTCTAGTAGTAATGACATTTTTTTGTTTACTTTAGTGGCTCTTTTTAATTGGCTTCGAGTGTAATTACAACGATGCGCAGGATAGCCTTCCATTATCATGATTAGGTCATTTACTAAGAATGTAAGTATCTAAGTTTGTATTTATTTTATTTTATTAGCTGTATTTTTTATGGTGTTTTTGCTGACTGTACTCGCATTTTATTATGAGTTTTATATAAATAAATAAATAAATAAATAAAATATGGTAATGTAGATTATGTTAATAATGATGTCCTGGAGGTTATTATGACGTAGCTATGCAGTTCATTGTGCGCTGAGGGAAAAGGACCGATCTTTATAAATGCTAATAGCTCTGTCCTTTACGCTCGCCGTAAAATGAACTGCTTACCTATGTCATATAACCCATCAGTAAATTCTAATGCAGTAACATAGCAAGTTTGTTATCTAGTTTTTTTAACAATGTAAAATAAATATAGGTATATATATTTTTTTTTAATTTGAATTGAATCATTAAAAGATGAGCATTTAGATAAAAATGAGATAACGTTTCTTTTCACTAAAACCTGGTCCAATTTTTAATTGTTTTAGATTTGATATAAAACTAGATCTCGATGTTAAAATAAATTAAAAATAAAAGAAACGGAATGTTATAATAGTAATCTGACTTGATAGGGGGTGAGAATCATTCTTCTTCTTCTTCTTTACATAAATGGTGGTCCACCAAGTGGTTTTCTCCAGTGTCAGTGAGAGAGATAATCTATACATATCAATGCACTATCTATACAGGGTTATTGGTAAGTCGACCTATTCCCGTTAGGAGGTGATAGGGGTGACTATTTGCGATAATTTTGACCCACATATGCATTATGCAAAAGTGAACCATTTTTGAGTTATCGTGTTTGTTTACGAGTATAACAGTTAGTTTTGATAGATTTAGTTAGTTAATTTTAAGTTTTGTTCGGACGTGACTTCCTTGTTGCTTCCTTTGTGATCAATTTTTTCCAGCAATCTTTAACAAAACTCATTTTAGTTTTAATAGCTCGTTAGAAAGCTGGAAAAACGTCAATGTTTTATGTGTAATCTGCACGCCAAATGTATTGGTAATTTTTTTTGTTTTCGTGTAATTTATGTTGGAGTTTGATAAAAAAACATGTATTTTTTAGTTTTCAGCCTCGCATTCTCAAACGTGTACAGATATATTTTTTTTAATTTTGCATAGGAACAACAAATTCATCTTGTACAAAAGCAAATAAAAAATGTATGATTTAAATTTGGTATGTTTTTTAATTTTAATTTTTGAAGTTGCATTTGTGACTTTTGTGTCCGCCCGCTTCCTTTGTGATGATTATTTTTTCAGGTTTTTTTTAAATAATTTTCTACTTGTTATGCGTTTTTGGAGAGCTAAGAAAATAGTTAAGTTTTTAAAATAATCTGCAAGCCAAGTCTCAAAACGTTTTTTTTTGTTTTTAAGGCATTTTAGTGGAAAGCGATCGTAAAAAATATTGAAAAAAATTCGTTTTCCGTCTCGCTTATTCAAATTTGGACCGATAATTATTGTTTTAATATTGAGAAATAACCAGTGTTTAATCGGTTTTGTAAATCAGAAGAAAAAAAAAGATTTAAATTGATACTTTTTTTGTAATAAATTTTTCAAGTTGAATTTCCGACTAATTTAAAAAAAAACTAATAATCGCGATAACTCAAAAATGGTTCACTTTTGCATAATGCATATGTGGGTCAAAATTATCGCAAATAGTCAGGCCTATCACCTCCTAACGGGAATAGGTCGGGTTACCAATAACCCTGTATATACACAGCCGTAACTACTGTACCTAGAAACTTAAAATTTAGTACAGGGATTCCTTTTATGATGTAATTGAGCACTAAGAAAGGACTTTCAGAAATTCACCCCCTAAGGGGTTAAAATAGGGGGTAGCGGAAAACTAACAGAAAATCAAAATTAACAAAAGTAAAAGCTGGGCATTTTGTATTCGGCCATCCCCCCTCCCCGAAGGTTACCGGAAGCATAGTGAGAATAAAACGTTACAGCCCGGAGCTATTAAATTTGTTGTGATTTTTTTTTACAGCTACGCGATTTTAAGTGTTGCGTCTCAATCCTCACAATAGAGAAAATAACACTCCATTTTGTAACTTACAAAAAAAATGACCGCTCCAATATGAAGTAACGGACTATTTCACTATGAATGACGTTGTGATTATGTTGTTTATTACAGCAAAAACTTAATTAATCGATTTTCTAATTAGCATTCAACGTTACCCTTATAAAGACCATTACGTGTTACGTGTCAGTCTGTTCCGCAGTCATTACTGTAATATATGCAAAGCTGTTCGATCACGAATAGAATTAAATCAGACAAGTAAAAATACGTTTGAAGCATCAATGAAGTAAAAATTATTGTCATTTATCACGCTCTTAAGAGCATTGTAAATCACCGCTAAAATCCAGGAGCTATCAAAAAAAAAAAACAAAAGCTAAAGCCGATAACGTTTCTCCTCCCCTAATCAAGTCTGATTTCCACGATATTTGAATTTGTTAAAGTTATTATAATGAACTATTTTTCATGATATATAAAACATGGCCTAGTTTGTTTGTTTCTACGAAGCTAGCGGTCCTGGGTTCAAATCCCGGTAAGTGTATGTTTGTGTGATGAGCGCGAATATTTGTTCGTGAGTCATGGATGTTTTCTATGTATTTAAGGATATATTGCTCTATATAAGTATTTATATCGTTGTCTAGTACCCATAGCACAAGCCTAGAGCTTAGTTTGGGACTAGGTCAATTGGTGACATTGTCCCCTGATATTTATTTATTATTAAATAGAAATAGAAACATTTATTCGACGAACACAGAAAAATAAAAAATAAATTATATATAACAGAAAAACATCATGAACAAAGGATGGCAACAGAGAAATCGAAACAAAGAAAATAAAGAAGGAGAGAAAAAAGACACAAAAAATGTAGGATAATTTTGCCATGGGTGATTCTGTGACGTCGAAATTGACACCAATAATATAATAATTTTATTATTATTATTTATTGTCTAAATCGGACTAGGTTTCAGGGAAGGTAAACGTTTAGCATTTTGTTTGTTTTTTTTAGCTTCACAATCCTCTTACGTTAATGGACAAATATAGCTTTTTATGGTGTGCGGTGTACGCATAACACTAACTTTTTATAAGGCTAAGTGGTTCGACAGCTAGACAATAAAACTCCATACCTTTTTAGTTTATTACATTTAGTTAAATTGTATTTTATACAACTGTATTTATATTAGCTATTCGTTAATTAAATTATAATTAACTTTTTGTGTCCGGGCGTTCAACTTACCTTTACCTTACTTTTACGTCCTGGGTTCAAATCCCGGTAAGGGCAGATATTTGGGCAGATGAGCGCGAATATTTTCTCCCGAATCATGGATGTTTTCTTTGTATTTAAGTATATATTTCTTTATATAAATATTTATATCGTTGTGTATACCCATAGTACGAGTCTAGAGCTTATTATAGTTTGGGACTAGGTCAATTGGTGTGACATTGTCCCACTGATATTTATTTATTTATTATTTATTTTTATTTACCTTTTTTGGGTTATTGAAAGGCAGGATCCAGTTAGTTAATTCCACAATAAACCGCACCTGAAAGTAAAGATATGTTTTATTTAGAAGAAAATATCACAAAACATAATCGATTAATTCAGATAAGAGAAAATAAAATAAAAATGATAAGTTATATAAGTTTTTGGCATATGAAACAGCAAAAAAAACAAAAGAATAAGTGTTATTGTTTTGCTATTTTTAAACAGGTACATCACGAAACTTTAGCCTCGTTGGTATCGACCCTACCTACGAAGCTAGCGGTCCCGGATTCTATTCCTAGTAAAGTCCGTTACAAATGTTTTCTTTGATAATCGCGAATATAAGTTTTTGAGTCTTGGGTATTTTCTATGTATTCCCCCGGGCACCAAATCTTGTTGCTTTCGTCATGTTTTCGTATTAACAACGTTAAGATATCTTATTTACTTGGCAGTAATGGCGGCCGAGGTCAAAATAATACGAGAACATTTAAAAGTAGAATTTTATTAGAATTCATTTAACACGAGTCCAATTTTTGCCATAAAAAATAAGTAACAAACACCTCTATCATCTGCCGTAGCTTTATATTAAAAGTAACAAATACTCCAAAGCTAAATCGGACATGAACCTGCGGATTTAAATACTTATATTGAAGCAGGCCAACGTCCGCCGTTACCCTGTTAAAACACTTGCAGATTGGCCACGCAGGCCAAATTACAACTAGCTCGTAAGTCACCAAGGCTCATTACAGTCCAAATCGCGGGAGGTCAGTGATGCGCAAGAGTTCTGGGGATCCTCGGGAGTTGAGGAAAAACTGTACAAGATGAAACGTCTAAATAAACGCGAAATACTACACTATTATTAGTGAGAAAGCACCAGCGTTGGACACTTTAAACTAACAAGATCAATGAATGGACACTCAACCCTTAGTACAAAGATCATATGGTTACAAATTGATTGTAGCAGAATTGATTGTACATCATTGGGTCCTTGTCCATTACTGCTTCCACTATATTTTCGTTTAAGGCTCAGAGACATCCCTAAAATCAATTAGATATTTTTCTATGTTGACAAAAGCACTATATTGGAAAAAAAACTATATTTCTGGGGTCCTAGTGAATACACTTTGACGTTATGTTTTAACTGCAGTAATATGTTTGTTACAAAGGCGTTAAAGAGTCAAGGTACAAAAGTGTGGTTTTCAAAAGACCGACTGTATCTTTTAGCGCAGTAGGTACTATTTATTTATATCAAACGAGCGTAAAGGCTACATTTTGATGGTAAAGACGAATCTGCATACTTAGACTATGCTAGTCATCTCACCGTCTTATCCCCGCACCAGAATACAACAATGCGAACACTGCTGCTGTGATGGTAGCGTTCCGGACGTACACCACAACACGATTTTTTTTAAAAATAATAACATAATTCTAACCTTTGTCGTTGGTTTTCCTTAGCTCTTCCTATGACACTCTGGGAATGAAGACGGAGTTTATGTATATATTTACGTATATATGCATTTGCATGTGGTAGGACCTTGTGCAGGGTCCGTCCGGATCGCTACCACCATCTTATCTATTAACCTACCGCCAAACAGCAGTGTTCGCATTGTTGTGTTCTGGTTTGGGAATAAGACAGCCGGTGTAATGACTAGCATTGAGGTATTCCATCTTAGTCCTCAGGGTTGGCAACGCATTTGCAGTCTTAGGCTTGCAGTGTTGATAATGCGAATTTCTATGGGTCACAGTTTCCACTTACCATCAGGTGGCCTGTGCGCTCGTTTGCCTTATCTATGCCATAAAAAATATATATATATAAAGGAGCTATCTAATCGTTAACAATACAATAACATGTCAAAAGCAATAAGCGTTACCCCGAGTAGCACAGAGCCCCTGAAGAATGCCACAATCGTATTTCGAAAGTTGCATTTATCGCCCTAGGGCGTAAGGGCGTACACAGAAATATATCCTAAGAAAGGAAGCTATAAACCACTTTTACAATGAAAAGGGTTAGTGTACTTAATGAAGGAAGTCCGCCATTACATACATTGCCTGCTTTTATGTTCAGCATCCCATAGTGAGGGCTTGGTTAAGTTTAAATTGCATATATATTTATCTTACACTACTAAACAGTTTATTTGAAATAAATTAGGTACCTACCGATAATATTTTATAACCTAATAATTTTTTCGATTTTTCTGCAATTTGAAGTGGCACAAAATTAACTCTTGTTTCATTGAAAAGTATTTAAAAATAGAGCATTAAAAAATATCGCCCATTACGCATTTTAACGTTTTTTTTCTCGAGTGGCTACACATATGTCACATGACGTGTTACTAAAGGGGCTTCTAAACGAGCAACATTTTCACGGCAATGTGTGGCCGGCAACTATACGCATCTTGTTCTAACATACGATGTACGAGTAAGATAGCACTAGTTGCCGGCCACAAATTGCAGCAAAATATGCCCCGTTTAGAAGCCCCTTAAGAAACATGGTGTCCGCTAGTTTCACCGACACTCATTTCATATAACGTGATACCTACGTTATATGCAGAATAATCGTCGTTTCATATTATTATAATTCACGTAGGTTAGGTTATGTTAGACGTGTAACCATCACAAGATAACCTGAAATCAACAGAAAATCAGGAGAATGAAACGAAATATCTATGAAACGAAAATTCAGCGGAGTGGTATGTTCTATAAAATGAGTGTCTAAAAAAAGGGGAAACCGAGTCCCTTAGCCACTAGGCGTGGAATAGTCCCAGACTTATACATGTGTCAAGTCACCAAGCGACAATGCTGACTACGTATAATGAAGTATATAAATCATTTGTTGGTCAATGCATTCATTTCTATAATAAATTACCTGACGTAGTTTTAAAGTTACCCTTTCCAGCACTTAATAAATATTTGAAAATGTTGTTAATGTCTAAAGCGTATTATAGGGTCGAGGACTATCTAACAGACAAAAATGCATGGCCTAAACCCGAAACTTAGTCAATAATAATTTGTTCAAATGCAAAAGCTTTATCCTGCTTTTTATTGTCTGGGGGACACCGTTGATGCAGGAAAACATATCGAAACTTTTATGTGGTCATTTTGCACCATCTCATATACACATAAGTAGTTGATATTTAACTTTTAAATTTTAATGTAAAGTCCGTATTTATAGTTGTATTATAGAAATAAAAATTATTTCAGTAGTTGATTCTATTTTTTATTTTTTATTTTTCTCTCTATCTCTCCCGTAAGATTTTTGGCATGTTTTCCTGCTGAACTATGCATGTCATTTGATATTATATTTAATGTTATATTTGTAGCTTTATACCATAGTACCATTGTAATATGAAATATGTTTAAAAAATGACTGACTGCTGAGTTTCTTGCAGCGTTTCTTCTCAGCAGTGCAGTGGTCTCCTCTTGGGAAACGCTGGTAGATTTTTGACGTGTAAAAGTGCCCGTCCGGCCTACTTACTGAATAAATTTCTTTTATATTTTATCTCTTTATCTACGAAGCTAGCCTCCCGCGTGTGTTGAGCGCGAATGTTCCTGAGTTTTGGATGTCTTCTATGTATTTCTGTATATAAGTATATTTATGAGTGCCTAGTACTTCTGACCTACTCTCAAACTAAGCTCTAGAATAGGTGTACCTAGGTTAATTTGTACAAGATTGTCTTCCCCAAAAAAAAAAACCTTACCTTAAATGGTCTAGTACAGCTCACGCTTGACTTTACTTCGCGCAAGAATCCAAAACAGTTACTGATCCAACATGATATAAATCGTCATCATTAATCTATTGGAAAAAAGTCTACGCGTTATAACAACGATCAATCGTCGGTAACAAGTTACAACTTGATTAAAATCAACAGCTGTTAAAAGTTGGCACGTGCTATATGGAGATCTAGTCAGTGACGTAGCTTATTGATTTCGCTAGCTAAATAGGGAATATGTATGGATTTTTTAATCGCTTTATGTGAAGTTAAAATTAAGATACGGATGATACAAGCATTTTAAACTGCTAATTACACAGCGATTCGACATCAAGATTCGATATGCACTAAGACGTGTTGTAGGTCTGTCATAAACTCTGTTAAATTCGGTTTTGCTACGAAGAGAAAGGAACAAATCTTTGTTATTTATAGAGCTAATTTAAAAAAAACTCGACTGCTTGTTACATGACTTAGCTTCTATTGAAAGCTGTGAAAAAAGTCCTGAATATTCCTTATTAGCAATGAGATGGCCTTATAAGCCGCCACTTGATCCTGAGGCTATGTAAGACATAGCATATCTCGTCAACGATGTTAAGATTTATTTACGATACTAACGACAATTACTACATTTAGACTGTAATTCTAACACCGCAAATTCGTTGCCAACCCTGAGCACTAAGATGGAATGCCTCTATGCTAGCAATTTCAACGGTTGTCTTATCCCCAAACCGGAACAGAACAATGCGAACACAGTCACTGCTGATTGGCGGTAGGTTAAAGAATAGGGTGGTAGCTATCCGGACGGACCTGGAACAAAATCCACTTAAATTGGAATTGGCAGATTTAGAATGTAAAAAAGGTGGTTGTATAATGCGCATGTTACTGACGTGAGTCATAATATTGTATTAAAGTGATGTCATAGACCAAATTGACAGCAATCATTTTACTCAACCGTTATAAAATAAACAATAAAATGTAACTTTATCTCCAACTGCGCTTAAATCTCTTAAAGCCCACAGACAAACCATTTCATTTAGCAATCACTGAAACAAACAAAACATTTAACGGTTTTTAATGTCGCATAATTTGTTTCCATTATCACATTCACAGCCAAAACTCCATATGGAGTACAATTTGTATTGATAATAGAAGATTTGGCACTGATACTGTAAAGGTTAAGACACCTAAGGGAATCGGTCTTCGTGTGTAGTAGTAAAGATAACACATAACTAAATTGACGCACACACGGCACGGTGTTTGTCTGTTTTGAATGTCTACAACGATTGTCATTCTATTTGTAGACTCTTACACACATACGCAAACGTCAAGTTTAAACGATTCGAGTTTACGGCAATTTCGATTCGCTACAGATTATTTATCTTATTTATTTGATTGTTTTACGAGAATTTGATTTAAATGAATACGCCATTTTTATTCAAATGAGCATTTGATATGAATGCCTTTCAAATGATGTAAAGTTTTTTTTTGTATAATTTGGCCACCCGCCATGCTTGGGATAAGCGAAACAACCAAAGGTCTGACAAAAAAAATAAGTATCACTAAGAACTTAAAAATATACAAACCTAAAAAAAAATGGGGGTCATCATAATAAACTAGAGCTGTTTTTTTTCAAGCTGGGTTTAAAATGAAAAAAAAAAAAAGTGAAAAAGACCAGAGATTTGTGCTGAGAAATTTCTCGTTTTTTTTCCGAACGCCGTATTAATTCGCCTTTTTCCCGGCTTATTCACAGTCATGTTTTCTCCCTTGCGATTTTTATCCAGTCGTTTCCTGGCAACATATTTTCACTGACGTGTTTTCTAATTCCGAAAACATAATTTGTTTGCTCCTATTTTTGTGTTATTTGGCCCTCCGGCCCTGCTGCAAAACAAACATAACCTAAACCTATCTACATTACGATCTAATTTCTTTTGGGAATATGTGCGACTGGGATAAAATCGAAAGGGAATAAATGCAATTATGTAAAAAGACGAACGAGAACAAAAGTGACAGTAACAAAACCGAACAGGGAAAAATGACACTAGGTCAAATTAAGAATGGGAAAAAATGCGAAAAGAAATATCGCTTCACGGAAATAATGATTTTGTAAAAATCAAACAAACCAGTTCAATTGTATTTTTTATTGTTAAAGCTACAATATATTTACATACACACTCTGTGAAAAATTCAACTGCCTATCTATTACGGTTCATGACAGGACAAACAGACGGACTGACAGCGGAGGCTTGATAATAGGGTCCCGTTGGTACCCTTTGAGTACTATAAGCTTAATGGAACCCTGACCCACCATGGAACAGTGTCAGATTTCCTATGTTGGGTCAGGGTTCCATTGAACTGATAGTACACACTGAACCCTAAAAACGTCATTCAATCTTATCAGTTGTATTAATAACTCCTTTTTAGATTTTACATGATGATTTTACGTGTTTTTTTAAACGCGTAGGTAATATACAAACTGCACACCTACCTACGTAACCAGTTCATTTCAAATCACAACATCAAATAATTAGCACCATTACCCTTCATAACAACTAAATACGTGTTATAAACCACTAATGGCTAAAAAGAAAGTATATTACACAATCAATTAAATTCGATAAGCAGGCACACTCACGAGCAAAGACAACTGGTCACTGTGTGAACAATTTCACTACAACATGACCACGTTTTTTTGCTCGCGAGTGCTGGCAGCAGTCAAATTGATTTGAGATGCATTCTCTCGAAATTGGCAGTAAAAATAAAAGCGTGAGTTATCACGATTGAATGTGCGGCAGTACTCGTTAACGAATTTATTTTGATTTTTATTGAGCTAATTGGTAAATTGATGAAGCTAGCGGTTTTGAGTTTTTTGTTTTTATGCTATAGGAGGCAAACGAGCAGACGGATCGCCTGATGGAAAGCGATTACCGTCACCCATAGACACCTGCAGCACCAGAGGAGTCACAGGTGCGTTGCCGGCCTTTCAAATGAGAGTACGCTCTTTTCTTGAAGGTTTGAAGGTCGTAACGGTCCGGAAATACCGCAGGCGACAGACCATTCCACCGTTTAGTTGTGCGAGGTAGGAAATTCTGATTGAAACGCACAGTTGTGGACTGCCAACCATCTAAATGATGGTGGTGGTGGTGGTGGTGGTGGTGTTTGATCTCCAGTAACGAAAAATATTTGAGTAACTACTTACATGGAAAAAAGATGTCTGGTGCCTTTTTCCCATGTGACTAAAGAAGTCATTTCCGTGTACCCTTTATTTGTCTGATGGGGATTGGTATTAGTCCTGGTTGAGTACCTGGTAATGCAAACGAAGTGTTCATTGCGCAACTCAGACATTTTGTTATGAAGGCTATGCACGCTGTTCATATTGCAAGTCGGTAATTTTGCGACCAAGTCAATCTTCTAAGTACACTACCCCATTCGTCCTAAGTCCATATGTTCTGTTTTGTAAGTTACCGTCAGTACCAATACTAGTAAAAATACTAAAAATCTAGACCTCCGTTTGGGACTGATTGATTTTTTAATGGTGTGGCCAATTTATGTGGTAATGCTTTTTGACATTCATAGGTGCATTATATTATGCCTAAATTGAAGAATAAAGAACTTTGACTTTGACTTATGGCAATAAAAACAAAGAATCGGAATAATTCAGAAAACGTTTTGTAACGTATTGTCCATGTATACACAGACGATACACATCTAGAGATATTGTTCTTATTTTTTTTAATTAACCTGTAATAGTGTCCCAATGCTGGGAATATCCGGATTACCAATTCAATACTATTTGCCAGTAAACACAACAACTAAAACATGATAAGTACAATTTGTATGCAGCTTATAATTAAATACTTAGGCATTGTGTTAGTATATAAAGTGAGTGTGATAATACAATGTTCCTTTCCCCCCTACTAGTTAAAACTGTATTACGGTGGAGTAAGATCCGTCTTCGTATTGATTAAATTCTGTCTGGCCTTGGGAATCTCTGACCACGTTAGTCGTCCCTCCACTTTCGCCTTGGTCCATCTTTAAAACTAACTCAACGTTAAATTACATAAATAGAAAATAATAATTGCGTAAAAAACTTGCAAGCCTATAAATATTTTTGTAGCAACATCAATAAAACCCACCAATTTCAATATTAAAATGATAATTTTCAATGAATATCCGTTCGATTTGAAAGTGGAAAGGAAACTCAATTAAACGTTAATAATCTACTCTCTAGTAATAAAACCTTTTAATGTATTTTAAACGTGTGAACCATAAATCCGTGATGGGATCATAAATATTTTATTAATATCAACAAATCTTTAATCGGTTTCGTCCGGTAAATTTATAGCTTAGAAAACGCATAATAGTATTTGTGTGTTTTACAATCGAGATACATCATAATTATCTTTACTTACAAAATATTTTTTATACCCGCACAAAGGGTGATGGGCAATTTTGGACCCCGTCCCCCCCCTCCAACAGTAACGGGCTGCAGGTCTATATGTTCATTAGGACCCAATAAAAGACAAAATACTTATCTTCGTAGCAAAATCAATGGGATTTTTTTAATGAAAACAAAGGGCCAGGCAAGGCAAATCATCTACATACGTGTTCATTTTCAAACAAATTCCATAGTTCCATACGATAAGATTATGATTTTTCAAGAAAACCCCATACATATGGTGATCGTCGCCATAGAAAAAATACATCATATTGCCAAGATCTATAAACTGGCACATGTTTCATCACTGTTGGTGGGTGGGGACATTTTTACCCATCGTCCTTTACACAAATTACTACTAACTATTATCCTACTTAATATTACAAATACGAAAGTTTGTGTGTGTCTGTGTGTATGTGTAAGTTTGTTACTCCTTCACGATGCAACGGCTGGATGGATTCAGATAAAATTTGAAATGGAGATAGCTTATCCCTACTTACCCTAGATAAACACTTTGGACCGGAGAATTTTAAAGTTCCCGAGTGAATAACGATAATCGAAGTTTACGCGGACGAAGTCACGGGCAGAAGCTAGTCATCCTATAAGTTCCTTGTTTTCCAGAGGAATAAAAATTTATACCTACAGCAGAAATGACAAATCTTATAATTTTCCCAAATTTTAATCCAGGTCATGAACTACCTGTCCCAAATTATTTTCAAATCAGTTTTGACAAACATATACACATGTAAATATATACCTATATCAATAATTTCGTACCGGTCTACGGTAGACTCGACCGAAATGCACATCAAATTGAAGAGCGTAAAAAAATGGTCGATCCGAGTCGACAACTTACAGGCGGAAAATTCGGATTATCGAGAATTTTCAATATAAAAATGAATAAATTGCTACTATTAATGGCGTTGCGAAGTAAACATGTCAATGTCATGTCATCCAACAACGTGGCGAGGGTGCCGCGTCATCACGTGTCACAGGTGTCACAGGTTCGTATTCCGTTCTCCATTGTGACCTCTAAAGTCCTTAGAGTTCTTTAATTGTGAGACTTCATAGTTATTTGGGTAGGTAAATACGATTTAGGAGAAATATCTACCGGTGAAATATCGATACATAGGTTAGCTGAGGATTTATTATGAGTCTACATTTACTACACCCAAAGAAAACAACTATCCGTCGTGCATCGACACTACCAACATAACAATACCATTAATTTCAATCAAACCTTCGTTTAAAAGTAACCCACCTGACGCCCTGATTTACAATTCAAAGCGGTGCCTAGATCAGGCATATAACACCAATCTAGGGGCAATCTATTCAGATAGGTTATACATAAATCCAACAAGCCTAGCCATTAGCGCTCGCACAATAGTTGTGCAACGGTTTGCGTATATTTTAACCGTTCGGTTTAAAAATAGAACACGGAAGCGGGAAGGATCGGGAGCCGATTTGTAGGCAAGTGAATGGTCACACTTGAGACAGGAGAATCGTTGGGAGATTGACGGAAAGTTTTAAAAAAATAATTGGGATTAATTCAAGCGGTTTCCTGTGTCGAATTTGTTGTTGTGAAGTTATTTTTTTTTAAATTGACTATGGCGTTTATCTTGCAATCCACTGCAAAAAATACAGTACGTTTATTCGCAAAAGTAACTGAGTAAAATTAAAACTCAATTTTCGTATAATTTAATTTTTGCTTTTTATAGCCTGGTTGACGATTAAACGAAATGGCACTTCCGCGATAAAATTAGTTCGGTATGCACAGACTAGAAAATTAATCGCATCTCACTGGCCACTTACAATCTCGCGTGTTCTATAATTAAACATTCCTTAATGACATTAATTCTGCGTAACGGTTGCCCTGCAGATTGGGCTGCGACCAGGAGTGTGTAATGGGCATATTTACATTTAAATTGTCCATGGTTTCCCTGTCGGGTGTTGTTAGGGTTAAAACCGATGTTAACACGGCTACTGTGCACGCGAGGCCTGGATAGGATTTATTTACGATGTGGTGATGGGCCACAGAGTAGAGAATATACAGAAGGGTCAACAATAAATAATAATCAAGAGACACTCTTACACATGTTATTTGAGTTTCAATCTCTTGTCAACTGATTGATTGAAGCGCTAAGCGTATATTTTGTATAGGTACTCGATAAACATTTTTTTATGGTGCAAAAAACCCCCTTAAATGCATGGAATACTCAAGAATCAGAAATAAAATACTCGTGCTTAGGCCCTCAATGTTAGAAGGTATACAAATTGTCTACCTATTTAATTTTTTTTTTCCTTACGATAAAAAAGTGTTATAAATTAATTAACGTTTGCTGTGTAAGTATTATATTTTAATGAATTTTACACATTTTAATATCGGTTTGATGTCTTGTGGAGATATTTAACCCATGTATTTTATTTTATAAATATTAAAGGTGAGACACGTCAGGCTTTTAATAATAATAATATATGTTAATGCTCTAAATTGTATTTGTATTTGGTTTGATCGTAAAATGTATGTAAATTGGTGTCAGTCGCTGAGGCGCCAGATGGTCATCAACGTACTCGTCACGTAATATGTAACATTGCACTGTTACACTGACGTGGTGTGCATACCTGCCGAGGGTCAATTTGTAGGACATTGTTTTACAAGTAGCGCCTTCACTACTTATTTCACCACCTTTTAAAAAAAAATACAAGTCATCATCATCATATTTAAATTCAAACCTTTTTGGTCGTCATACTTACTAGCTTTTTCCGATTCTTTTTGTTTTATTTCTTTCACATTGAAACAAACGACATACTGTTATGCTGATTTATGCTTTCATACATTTTAATTACGCCGACAAAGTTTTTTTTTAAATTATTTATAAAAGAGCTTGGTCGCAACTAACCCGACCGACAGTTAAAAACTAAATCTTAAAGTCCCGAGCAATAATCCGAGCATTCTCACAAGCAGAATCTTGCTTACATCAAGACCAATTCTAAATGTTCCTATATCAACATATTTCGCCCCCCGTAGCGTCTCAAGACTAAGTCTAGACCAGAACCGAGATAAGATAAATCTATCCTAGAACGTAAAATAATGCTCCAGATATCGTCGGGACAGTTGGCGCGTAATCTTCGCGATATGCATTTCTAATCGACATGTTACATGCAAATTATATTTTGATTTGATTTAGCATTTGAAGGGTTAGAATCGGAGTTGGGAAACGCTGTAAAATTATGATTATTTGTTAGGACCGATTTTTTAGATTACTTTGAAACAAGTGGCTTCTTAATTCGTTAAGGAATTATCTACTGGCGAATTTTAGAGGATAGTGAAGCTAAAAATGTCAGATTTTTACGATTTTTGAATATTATATTGTAGATATTATGAAAAACTATGTCTTTACACACCTAGTTCTTTATAATAACTACAATAAATCCAAAAATCGTAGAAATCGGACTTGATTTAGGGGTTGAAAATCGTTATCGCCTGGAACTAAATTTGTATAGATTTTTTTGACAGCTACGCCATTTTAGCGGCCCTTCAAAACCCTCTTAAGTAAAGCTCTGTTTGGTTCTCTGTCGTTATTTCGGCGAAAAGACAGTATTATGCCCGTCGATGTATAAAATGCCTTTGTAATCATTACCATTTTTAGGGTGCCGTACCTAAAGGGTAATACGGAACCCTTAAAACGGGACCCTGTCATGAACCGAATATCTCATGAACCGTGATACCTAGACGATTGAAATTTTCACAGATGATGCATTTCTCTTGCCGCTATAACAACTAATATAGTAAAAAAAAATGGGGCTCCCATACAACAGTCGTGTCTTTGCCGTTTTTAGCTCTATATAAAAATAATTAATTAAATTAAATTAAAATTAATATAGGGCGGAGCGATACCGGGGTTAATATTAATTTAAGTGTGTATTTTGACGTGACGATTTTTTGGTGACCTTGGGGATTTCTTTCGGCTAATACTTACAATGATGATAATAACGAATTGGTTAATGATGTGTAAAATATACAGATTAATTTATTTGTGGCTTTATCTCCTTATATCATACAAACATTAGAACTCTGTCACGTCTGCAATTTTTTTTTTTTAATAAACAGTTTAATAAAATACTATAAATTCTATAGCACCGTTATTTTAAAGATGATCTAGCGTCTGTTTTGTCTTTCGTATAGCTACGTACGTCGATTAGCAGTAGAATTACAACGCCGACTTGTAATTTGTGGTCATTGCATTTAGAATTCGGTCGAACAGCAAGGCAATTTAATTCTATCAAAGGGCTGCCACTTCTATCGTAATTGAACACGTAGACCACTTATAATCAAATGTTGCTTCATAAAAACTTGCTGTCATGGAGGTCTCGGGAGTGAAAACTTTTTTACTGCCCTAGGGTGGTAAAATAAACTTTATTGCATTTTAGATGACGCCATCATATGTAAAATATATAGAATTATGTGATAAAGAATGTAAAAATGAAATGTTATGGGTAAAATAGTTTTTAATTAATTCCGATGAATGATTATTCGAAATAATTATTTCACTTTTCAAAAGATTCATAAAGTTATCATGTTAGTTTAAAGGTTTTCAGTCAAAAAAAAACTATTTATAAAACATACACTTAATCAAGAAATTACAAGAATTTGGTTTTGTTTACGGATGTCGATTTACCTACTTATTTTTAAGTCTGAACTTGACTCTAGCAAAAAATAGCACTTTAAATCTTAATATTCACAAACAAATCAAAAAATAGTGTTTTGAAACCCGCATTTTTTTTAAACACCTATCCAATGACAAAAAACCATGGGGAGACAAGAAATAAAATTACATCACCACGTTACGTGTAGGGGAGGACCCTAATTTTTTTTTAAATGTTTTACTTCATTGCCTTTTTCAGCGTGTGTGTGACTAATATGTGTAATCATGCCAAATGACAGCTTACTTGAACTAAGAGTCAGAGCTAATTTGCGGTCGGACAGATAGATGGACGGACATGGCGAAGCAATAAGGGTTCCTAGTTTGACTACGAAACCCTAAAAAATCGTTAACAATTTGCAATTATGTACTGTTAAATTAAAAAATAAATAAATGACTATCAGTTAGATGGAACTAATTATTTCTCACTTCGCATGCTTTTAATGTTCTTGTTTACGCTTGGTACTAAAACGGCTTTGCATGCACTAAACTAAGGCTATTAAACCTAGCCATACACGATATAATTAAACTCCATAGCACAAAATTTTAATTATATTACATTCACTTTTCTTAATTTACATCCCAAAATCAGTATTACTATTAGTATTTATATTATTGAAATGCCCACTGTTGGGTAAGTGTATAAAAAAAAAAAACAAATAAATATCGGTGTAGAATCACCCGAATTAACGTAGTCCCAAACTAAGCTCTAGGCTTGTACTATGGGTAGGTACAGTCAGCGTCATATAGTTGGTAGCATCCAAAGTAGCCAAATAGTTCGTTACACGCCCTTGTTACTACGGTAATAAATGACGTGTAACGTACTATTTGGCTACTTTGGATGCTACCAACTATATGACGCTGACTGTACTAGACAACTATAAACTTACTGTTAGAGAGAAATACATACTAAAATAGGTATAAATGATAACTACGAGTATAATCATCCGAGATACAATCAATCCAATCAATCGAAGTATAAATCGGTTACAAGTAATATGGGGCTGTATATTCACTGTCACTATTGGCTCGGGAGGGTTTAAAAATATCACGGATATAAAGTCTTGTTTATTGCCCTTGTTTAGCAATCTTCTATTTGTTGTGAAATGAGTTAACTCAAAAATGACTGATATAGTGAAGAATAGACAATGTATGGTCCCTGGTATTTTTATGTCCTACAACTTTTTTAGGTCAAATAGCTGGGAAGAGCTGCAGCATCTTGTCAAAGATTTGGCAATACCCGCCATTGTGAAAGTTTTAGAATTTAAATTGACCTATCCGGTGACCTATCATACATAGGCTGATTTGTCCATTTTGTGGGTACGATATTTTTGTCGCAAAATATTGGTATATCTCCAGGGAATAAACCAGTTATACGCGGACAAGGCTGCAGAGAATACAAACTAGCAGAGCTATATCTTATAGCTTATCTCTTATTAATATTGATTCTATTTACGTCTAAGAAATAAAAACATGTTATTATCCTGATCATTTGAGTAGGTTATCACTTATTATTTCAACAACAGTTAATTATTACTGTTGTTTACGATACTTCAAGCCTGTACTTTATGTATTCTCTTCAATAAATATGAATCATTTTTATTAAGATAAGATATATTTATTGTAAAAACTGTGTAGGTACAATCGGTGTTATAATATATTGTTCTTTAGACTCAACAGTTTACTAATTATAATTTAAAACGTCCGTTTTAACCGTAGTCCTTTCTCAACACTTCCATGTAGTACATTATTATTTATTTTATCACCTATATTAAGTTGATATCGAATTTATCGATCCAATCTAATCGTTAATATGGTTTACCCTTGTTATATATACAGTCATTTCATAGACACTCACTGCACAGAATTTTCATTTCATACAAAACTAATTCTGCTGAAACCGTGTCGATTTCAGTTTATCTTGTCTTAAAGTCTTACCTAACCGAACCCACGTGGATCATTTTTAAGATAACCTGAAATCAACACTCAGCGGAAAATAGTTTTGTATGAAATGAAAACTCTGTGAAGTGAGAGTCTATGATTTTTTTGTCTATAAAAGAAGGGGCACCCCGTCAAAATGTCAGTTAGTTCGTGGAACTACGCCGTCGATATTTCAACCTACAGAGCTAGCATCCTATCCTAATAATATTATAAATGCGAAAATTTCGAGATAGCTGGAACACAGGCTAGTTTTCATCCCGGCAAACTTAAAAGTTCCGAGGGAATAACAATAAGCGAAATCTACTTGGATGAAGTCGTGTGCAGAAGCTAGTTTAGAAATTAGTTTATTAAGCAGGTTTAACGTATCCTGGGTTGCCTGTTTTTAGGATCGCAAAGTGGTGTACTAAAGTAACCTTGTTTTTTTTTCAATAACCAACTTAATTAAACACTGGAGGTAAGAGATCCACCGACAGGAGCACAGCCCTTAAGTTAAATCAAATAAAAAAAAGTTGAACATACACCATAAAATAAAGTCTTCGATTCTTGAAATAAAACAAGTTACTCTCATGATAAAATAAAAATAAAAGGTAAACTATAAAATCATTCGATTCATTTTGCGCGCTTTGCCTCTTTACTTTATTTCCCTAGAGCAGTAAAGTACTTAGAAGTATCATTACGCAGTGACACCGGGACCTAATAAATATATTATTTAAATACTTTAAGTAATGGCTCCCTGCGTTGTTATCAAGACAGTGGGACACCTACTGCGACTTACATTTTCTAGACCAAAATTATTACGCCTTTTGAATCGTCGGATCGACAGTACCTCTGATAATAAATAACTTCGAGGCATTAACAACTTTAAGAGTTCAAGAAGAGATTGTAATTTGGTTTGTGTTTTCAGTATAAGTCTAAGGGTACATTATGGGTTACACATTAAAATAAGCTGAATTATTCATTGAGCGGGGAGATAATATTGAATTTACGGACTTGTTTAAGAAGTTGATTGGGGCAGTAGTTCGCTCGCAGGGACTTGGTTTTGTAAATTGTATTTAAAATGATGATTTATCTTTAAAAGCATTGGTGGATTACTTTTATTTTTTGTTATTGATATAGTGATAACAACAAAGAAAACAGTGGGTAGTTAATCAAAGTTGGTTGTTTTTTATGTCTGTTTACGTGCCAACTGTTACTTTGGTGTAAAATTTGGTAAGTACAGAGTTTATTTCAGAGACTGCATTTTAAATTCTATACAACCAACTAGTAGATAGTGCCATTGAGCATTAAGATAAGTCAATGAAGATTAAATAAATAAATAATCACACGAGGTAAAAAAGATGGAAATATTTCAAGCATGTACCGATAAATTCCAAGCTGTATCTCTTCATCTCATCTTTAAAAAATATCAGAAATGTCGTGCATTTTCTGATAACATCCTGGATTCTTCAAAAAAGGTTATTCTATTCAATTATAATCCTCCTTATTGGTTTTAACCGTCGACGGGACTTGGCCAGTTTTTCTGCCAATTCTTCACCGTGTAAGGCTGCTTGCATTTCAAGACACATTGCGTAGGCGCATGACAGCTTGTATGGTTACTAGGAAGCACTTAATTCAAAATTCTGAAAGTCCCTTTCACACATCATTCGAGAATGTTAATACTAATCTTTCTCTTGATGGTAATTTGACAGTGGCGTTCGTAGGTTTTGTGTGGCGTTAGGAATCTATGATTAAAGTCCAAGTCACGCACATCTATCTCCCTGTGGGACTAATTCAAATTCAAATCATTTAATGCGTGTACATTACATTTAACAGTTAGACCATGAAGTTTCTCAATTGATAATTTTGACAGCTGTCACACTTCAAACGCAGCAAAAAAGTTTATGGTCGAAGATCCGAATAGGAGACGTTTGCACCGGCTGTTTATTCGATAAAAAGTATGTTATATCAAATTTAATATGCTAAATAATATAAGGCGAATAGGTAGGCTGAAAATCAGTTCATGCCGTGCAAGCAACGTTAGAGGGCTATAAAATTATTCTTGAAAATTGACCCATAATACTTTATTTATTTTACAATACCCGCCTCTTTTCTATTAGGTCAGGTATAATTCTGGGGTTCTTGTGAAAAAGATCGAGTGAAAAGGGTTGTAAGTCCGATATACTCCGTTATGTATACAGTGCGTGGCCCAAAACCGGGGCGAAAAAAGTAAATGGGGATTCTTTAGAACATTTCAATTAACTATCACAAGAATCTAATATTACAAAGTCTATAATTTTGGAGAAAACAGCCTACAAAGTTAAAAATCGTAGGTAATGTATTTTCCCGTCGCGATATCGTCGCTTGGTCACTTGGTACGCGGGATGTCTGAGTACAGGGTGCCATTGACAACACGCGGTAGATTTAGCGGTGTTTGCATTACATTGAATTTGCGATTAAGTTTGTTAGAAAAAAAACTGAAAGTTAAGTTTTGATTTTAATTAGGTAAGACCATTATAATGTAATTACCGGTGATCTTAGAGCCCCTGTTTTTAATATTATCCCCGGTTTTGGGCCACACACTGTATACCCTTTTTCATTACGAGGTAAGGCGACTTACACCCTTTTTTACTGCTGGATACAATGAGGCGATTTTTTTATTTACTTCAATTTTTATTTTTAATTCATTCATTCTGATAAATTTCATTGCACATATTCTAGTCAGATTAGCTGAGTTTATTTTCACGGTTTTGCCGGGTCTCAATTCTACTTAATCTTAAACCATATCGTGACAGTTAAGGCGCTGTCATAAATGATTTGATAACAATACGTTTTAAGCCAAAATGAAAAGTGGAATAAGCCCTAACGCAACGTGAAATTATTATTTTGAAATCTATCAGTAAACAGGTATAAAAACAAGAATCCTCATAATTCCCAGTAAGTCATCTAGCTAATGAATAGCGCGAATGGAGCTTTAAACGCTAACCTGGCTTAATCTCATTCATTAGGCCCATCCGGGGAAGAGCAACGCTGCGGCTGCTGCGGTTTGATTTTTTTAATACTATTTTAAGGCATGACAATTTGTAAAATCATTAGGTGTTAGAGATTGGAGTTAGACAGGCACTTAAGTATACATTTTCGTGTAAATAAAATGCATTAAAAAAAATGGTATGGAAGTCGACCAAAAATAAGAAACTTGGCCGACGCACTACCGTGCGCTTTGATAAATAGGGGAATTGAATTAATGCAACATTATTAATTTGTTGGCAAATACGTGTACGCAGCAATCTAGCCAATTAAGGAGATAGTTTATTTTATTTAAATACATGTATTAACAATAATTTATAAGAATGTAAATAAATAAATTGAATTGAATGAGCTTTGGGCTTAAAAAAGTAGTCGAGAGAATAACTATCCCAACCTTTTAAAAAAAAAAACTTTGTTATAATAATGGCGGAACGATTTTTATAATTCAAATCAGACTCTCAAGGACTAGCATTTGCCCAGTGGGACACTAGACAGGCTATAAAGAAAGAGAGAGACAGAGATATTGATAAATACAAAAGGTCGGCTTCCCTCAAGGTGGATTGATGATCTGGTAAATATCGTGTTCTCTGTTCAACAGTGGACTTTCTGATGAAATGATAATGAGGATTTAAAAAGCGAAACACAACCTAAAAAGTCCGGTCACGAGCGAGTCGGAACCGCGCACCAAAGGGTTCCGTACCAGCGTACAATAATATACTACAATTTGGTTTGAATCCGACTTCGCCACTCACACTTGACCTTGTTAAGTGCGTGTTGTTTTTCATCAGGGTTTGTAAAATAATCATACCAAATTTGACGCCTGTTTTACCGTTTTTACGATACAACAAAAAAGAACTTGGAAAGAACGTTTCTTGTATGGGGACCCTTCATTATTTCAATTTCGGAATCCTCCGATCGGGTACGGAACGTTTTTAAAACGAGCTTATGTCAATAATCTCAATAATTACAAATCATGCAGCACATGCACAGTAAATTGGGTTCCTAAGAAACCGCACCCAACTTATCAACAAATTAACCTCAAACCGAAACAAAAAGAGCAGTCACACGGTTTTCAATACAAATTGGTTCTTTATTCCGATAATTAGACGTTGCTGTAATAAGCAATTGGACTATAGGAAGCTAATTTCATGCTGCTTTCTGGGCTGAATCTTAAATTAACATTCACTACGCGGTTAGGGAATTTATATACAAATTCGACTCAATGTCTACTTCGAAACGGTCCACGGCATGGAATGAATTAAGACAGCCTAGCTTTCACCCAGTTATTCTAATTTGGAATACTAAGAGATCTCTAATGTGTTTTACCTTTTTTGGAAGATGTCTCGCGGAATAGTTTGACCGCACTATTTTAGCCGTTTGTGGGACGGGTCGGTAAGATTGGATAACATTACCCTCCTTTCTTTCACTGTCGGGTGAAAAGAACAACGTTTGTATTCATTGGGGCACAGATAGGGGTAAAAAAGAAGTCCACCAAACTTTCTTCGTTATGAAGTCAAAGGCAAAAAAAAAGGTTTCTTGTATCTTGGATCCCCTCTTTATTATTTAAATATCTTAAAAAAAAGTCAGTAAATACGCCGTAACACATAATATAAAACCGCTAACGTGTTTCAAAAGATACAGAATTATAAAGTTAGGATGGACGGACAGCTTACGCATACCTAATTAATAGTGTCCAGTTCGGTTACGGAACCCTATAAACTCACCTAAATAGCTCTAAGCTGTTGCTAGTTTTATTCTTTATGACCAAACATTTCTCCGACGGTAAACGCTAGTTTGCCGAACAGCTAGAGTGCAGAAAGTTGATAAACGAAGCGAATGACAGTTATCACTGGCCACGTGATGGCGATCTCGTGGGAAACAATGGATTCACGACATCAATGGCAGTATGAGTCAACACGGCTGCCCTATATCAAAACCTAGTAAGGGCTTTTGACCAAATTTTACAGGAGAGAGCAAAAACATAAATTTAGTCAGCCTAAAAGTTTCAGTTTATTGGGAAAAAATCAATATGAATTAGGTTGAATACTAACTAAGCCATGTATTAAAGTCTGAATTTGATAAAATATTTATATATTACACGTTTTATACCCCTTACTAACTTTGAAAATGTATGCACCTAAGTTAGTTCACGTAAAAATCTTTTTTCAAAATATAGCAAGAGCACCTGCTAGGTTTTTAACTTGGTAATTGTTTCAACAATCTTTAAGAAAATTTAAATCTATAACTGCGTGTCATAGCTTTTCAATAAAACTGCTGTGTAATATCTTTTAATAATTATTTCTATTGAATAATAATCATTAAGGCATCCTTAATCTTCCCCCTGGCCGCTTACAACCAAATCGACCGAAGCGTCGTTCACTGACAGATCCATCCAAAATGATCGTCTCGATTCCGGCATGAGGCAGGCAAGTTTTGATATTATTTCTTCCTTTTTAGCTTTTGGTATACCCCTTGGGTGAAGTATAGGAGGAGGGCTTGAGCAAAATTGTAGGTATACTCGTATTTATTAGCAAATTTTATTTTCTTACTCTGAGTCTTCTAAGTGGTTTACTCCATTGTTTTTGTTTATAACCGCTTCTAGCATTCGTTTCGACCGATGAAACTGTAAGTGGCGTTGAAACGCCATAGTTACGTCGACGATATCTAGCACAAAAACCGCCTTGGGTGTCGCTGCGCCGGCGCGTCGGCGTGGAATGAACTGGCCGAACGAAACTCCTTGCCGTACCCCACTTTCCGTCCCCCGCGCGCTTCGTTTCCCATTTCAAAATCCTAGTATGGTGCTCTTTGACCACGCAAAAACCTTGCAAGTCTCAAATACTTGATGAGTTACTAGGTTTTTTACTGGTCAAATGAGAGTTTAATGGTACTTAGGTATTAAAATATTTACCAGTTCAAAAACCTAGTAAGGTGCTATGCTGCGCGGCGTTTACCAGTTCAAAAACCTAGTAAGGTGCTTTGACCACACAAAAACCTAGCAAGTCTCAAATAGTTGCTAGGTTTTGAAATGGTTAAGTTGAGTTGCTAGGTTTTGTACTGGTCAAACGAGAGTTTAACGGTACTTACTAGGTTTGGAGGTATTAAAATCGCAGGCTTCTATGGCGATTTTGAAGCTGGTGTTTTTGCTATCCTGTGAGGACATACTAAATGGGCAATAATATGTAAAAATATCACTTTGCGAAAAATTGTCCCTTACTAGGTTTTGATATGGGGCAGCCGAACAGTCATCAGTCATTTTTGTAGTCTTTGTTTCTTGATGAGTGTGTTGAACGTTTTAAATCATCAGTAGCAATATTAACTGATTTATTAATGAACGTGTCAAAAAAGACAAAGAGCTGTGCTAGTTAGTAACACGTTTTTTTTTTTAAAACAACTCCATATTTTTTATCTATGGTATGACGTGTGTAATTCTTCTTCTGGAGGTTCTGGAGTGGCTTCCGCGGACCGGAAGACGAGATGTAGGTAGGCCTCCAACAAGATGGAGTGACGACCTCGCAAGGATCGTGGGAGCGCGGTGGATGCGAAAAGCACCAGACCGGTCTGAGTGGAGAGCCTTGGGGGGAGGTCTATGTCCAGCAGTGGACGTCTTTCGGCTGTCATGATGATAATGATGATGAATTCTTCTTCTTCTTTGCCCCGCGGCGACTTCAATAGGTACTACCGTGGGGATATGGCGTTTCCACAATGAAGTGATTTCGCCAGTATCAATTATATATAAGTATAAATAAATATAGCAAAAAATCACAATCCCATCTCTAGAAAAATTGGGGGCAACGTTGCAAGGTCAAGATAGCTTTAACCTCTGTACCACTGCGAGTCCACTTGAAACGAGAAGTAAGATGCCAGATACACGAAATACGTCCAAGTCTTCTATCACTGTGCAACATAAAGGCATAAAAAGTACGAATCACTAACAGAAAAGACCTTTGAACACTTAAATACACAAAAATAAAAACTAAAACAAATTACACATCCGCCATCTTTTGACGTTGCAAATGGCCAGCCGCCAGATAGACTTGTCGAGCGCTTAAATCAATTCCATACATTTTGACAGTTTTAGATAATTATTCACGTTAGCGTTTTGTATCGTCACACAACCGGCGTTCTTTTTAAATAAATTATTTAAAGCTTACTTGAGTTTTTACTTAGCCACCCGGCAGGACGTGACACGCTAAATTTTAGATTTTCGAAAATCGGCCAATGTGTAGGAGTGGCGAAAACGGATGACAGATCGCTCGATGTCATTTCAAATCGATAGAAAACCACAGTTAGCAGCGTTTGATTTTAGCTAAGCCCTCTAATTCGCCATCCTGACAATGATGGGTTATAATTTATAATATAAGTGTTGATTCGGTATTCATTGCAAAGTTCAAACCAAAGTTGGCCTTTCCTGTTTCTCAAGAAAACAGCACCCAGGACCATATTCCACACAAGCGTTCTTCAAAAATCCAACTACACTTTGAGTTTTTCGCATGAACACGTCAGCTAAGTAAATAACTATCGTTCATTTTTTTTAAAATAAAAAAGCACTTCTAAATGACAGTTACTATTTTCAGAAATAATAAAGTTTTAAGCATTTATTATTTAAAAAAAATTCTGTGCCAGTTCTTGCTATAAAACGAACAAAGTATTATTATTATATTTTAATGCTTTTGCAATAAACTGGGATCTTACTTTAAAGCTGCAACGCTTTCGTCTTTAACAATCGAAAGCTCGAGCTTTCTTTCTCTAAAATTATTGCCCTTTGTTTGTATCAATTTTCTTTCAAATTACAATGCATAAAGTGACCCACCTAAACTATCAGAGTCATAACATAAAATTGTCTATTTTCACTTTCATTTAGTTTCACGTAATTATTTTCGTTTTCAATTAACTCAACGTGTAATTCTATTGTTTTTTTGAATGCACTTTAGCTGTTTAGTTTCATATGCCATTAATAACTGTAATTTTACATTTTAGTACCTATTCAGGGTTCCATACTCCAAGGGGAACAACGGACCCCTATTTCTAAGCCTATGCTGTCCGTCCGTCCGTCCATCTTTCTGTCTCACCTAACTTTACAAAGGGCCTCTATTTTAGGCGGTAAAACCATATCGTATTTGACCTGTTATTGTATTGTCAACAACGTTTTGATAGCTCTTATTTACTTTGATAGTAATGGCGACCGAGTTAACAACGATACATTACGTATCCAAAGACGAAATGGTTTTTTACCGCCTAGGATAGAGGGTCTGTATTTTTTGAACCGTAATAGACTGAGGGCTGAGTTTTTTTATAATACGTGTTAATACGGCGGAGTTCTTTATAGAAAATAAAAAACAATAAGGTACAAGAAACGTTTTTTCAACGTACCTATTTTTATTTTTACCCGGCTGCGGCAAAGCCCAAAAGGAGGGTTATGTGTTTGACCTGTTTATGTCCCCTCGTAACTACTAAATTTAATTATTTTTCGTGGTTAGATTCGTCTTAACCACTAAAGCGTCCTAGGCCATATTAAAATTATTTAAATGTGAACGTGGCGAAATAAAAAATAAATATGAGTAACATTACTTTGACGACATTATCCAAACAGCAGTTGGGTTTTTTTAAAGGTTTTTTTAAATTTCTGTGAGATTTGGTACGATTATAGTATAAAACTTGAAGACAAACAAGAAGTTCAAAAATGTATGAGTTGGGCTTACGTTAATTCCATTAGAAATTGAATGCAAATTGAAATATAATTATACCTATTGTACAGAGGTTCGGAACCCTTGGTGAGCGAGTCTGATTCGCACGTGACCGGTTTTTAAGATATTATACTGCACAAGAAGCAGCGTAACGTTTTTCGCATGATTATAATAATAAGTATTATAAGTTTTTTTTTTTTTTTTAACTTTATTGCACAATAAGAGAAAAGTACAAATGGCGGACTTCAAGGCTTAAGGCATTCTCTACCAGTCAACCAGAAACAATGCAAAGGTTGGTCCTTACTTTAAGGAATCAGCAGATTTTTGTAATCCCTGTATATTAAAGAATTTAATGGACTTTTAACGCGAGTTATATAGTAGAATTTATATTATTTATTAGCTATTAACATGAAAAAAATAAGCAAAGATAAATCCCAGATCTTAATAATAGCAACACAATAATTTATATCGTGCTTGTATCGTGATATTATTATTTTGTGTTCAAAATGGTTTAGTTATCTGACGGGGCTTGCACTTTTTCTTATTTTTTGGACCACTTTTTTATACTTAATGCAAGATATGTATCACAAACAACAATAAGCATTTTAAACTGTAATTATTTAATTTATACTCCGATATAAATTAAACTTAATTACATGCTTGGGAAGTAAAAGGTTTTGAACAACTTAACTTTACAATTACTTTTGTTTAAAAACGTCACATTTGCCATATAACTCATATTGTAGAAACGACTTCATTTCGAACGAAATAGGGTTGTATTTTCTGTATTTAAAATTCTAGTTATGATCTTTTGCCTAAATGAGAATTTTCCCTTTAGGGCTGATGATCATTTAGTATATGAAATTGAAATTGAACTGGGTACTTACTTTAATCTTTAATTAAGATAAGAATACTTTAAATGTCAGTAAGCTCGTGAAGATATATTTTTTTTAATTATTTATGTTTCACGCTTTTGCCCGAGACTTGGTTCGGATCGCGTCATTTATCGCTATTCCGTCGGAAACTGTCCGGTTTTTTGTAATAATTACCAATCGTACATCTCAGAGCTATAAAATATCTTTGTACCAAACATATCGATTGATGAGGAGTTAAATTATGGTGATAGAACAGACTAACAAACACACATACTAATTATTAATATTAGTGAGGAAGTAACTATTTAAACCTGCGTTTTGGCTCCTTTCTTCTAGTGGGAATACTCCCAATTATCAGTGATAAAACGAGTATGTTTGTTACTTTACTAATTCAACCTATTTTTTTTGAAAATATGTGCCAGTGCGTTCTTTTTATATTATTATATTATTAGCGTTCATTTAGATTATTGGATTTAGCGTTTATCCCACTTTTTTATAGCCCGTCTTATTTCTATATTGTTTTTATATTTTAAATTAGCGCCTTGTACACTTGGCATTTAGAGCTTTTATCAGTCTCTGGGGCCCTAACATGGCTGCGTTGATCACGTGACAAAGTTCGGATAAGGCATCCGTCACCTTCTGACACATAAATAAGTACGAGAGTGACGGATGCTTTATCCAGATTTGACACGCGATATTGCACATAGACGCAGCCTTATAGCAGAATATGTAAAGAACTCTAATCGTTCAAACTTAAATACTGGCTGGTAATAAAATTTCACGCCATTTATTCAATATTTAAAAAAAAAACCTGTCACAAAAGAGAAAAAGACAGTAAGCCATAATGAGTGAATCGCGATCGGTGGAAAGTGAGGCGCCGACGTGATCGCTATCCGATCAAACGTATCATTCCGCCGCAGAGTACGGTGGTACAGAGGGTTGAGAATAAATCAAGACGTCATTTAGTTGTCAGGTAGTCTGTTGATTTAATTTATTATGTTGTACCGAGATAGATGTGGGATGTTTTGGATGAAAGACGTCAACATAATATGCTTAGCTGACGCTTTTGGATAATTAATTACCAAAAATTATGAAAAATGTAAAAGAATAATCTGATTGTTATGTTTTGTTATTTATAACGATAAAAGGTACAATACCGTTGACACCTTTAGCTTGTACCTGTGTTTTTTTTATAAAACTCGAAATGATTAATTTCCTGTAATTAATTATTATTTAACCTTGTGTTCATATTTATTATACTTGATACAATAATACAATCACACAAAATCGTTGACAAGAGTACAGAATTCCATTTTTAACTTTCAACTAAGGTGCTCATTTTATTCTGCTATAAAATTACTTTTATTACTAGTACAACGATATCGCAACACTCAACAAAACACTAAAAACCGTATCATGATTAATGCATAGTGTAAACAAGACAAGCTATCACACTGCAACCCATTACACAGCACCAGAGTTACTCAATCAAACTTCAATTATCATACCACCGTCTGCCACGCCCCCGCCGCCTCTGTGACGTGCTACTCTACGCGCGACAGGTTGCCAGGTGTAAAAATAGCCCGGTCGTCGACCGGCCTTACCGCGGCCTTCACTACCTTGGCAACCCGCACATCAATTCTAGTAGCGTAAACCCACTGGACGTATGCATTCTGTGCGCGGAAAAAATAAAAAATAAACTAGCGAGATTGTTCCGAATGCGTTCTTTATTTGAAATTCATGTAAATGGCGATTGATTTAGCCTTCCAGCCAGTGGCGTTTGTTTTTTATTTAACTTTTTTAAATTGTAACCTTTTCGGAATTGAGGGCTTAGTAATCTTAATTATAAGTATCTTAATTGGCATGAAATATACGCCAGATACGACTTGTTCATTAAAATGTAACTTTGCGAAACGTTTTGTGTTGTTGTACTGAGTTTTTTTAATGATTGAATTAGTACGACGAGTCACCACCCCTTTCCCGTTTAAGGTTGTAAAATTATTAGTTCATCAGCGAGACTTAACTTTTTCTTTACGATTTGTTTAAGAAACAAATTTGTGCTACAGGTTTAAGAACAGGGCAAGACCATGTCGGACCAGAGCATGTTCAGTGTAGGGTTATCTCTAAAAACAAACATGACGTATGAACAAAGGGTGATGGGCAATTTTATGGACCCCATCCCCAACGTCCAACAGTAATGTCTTTATGTTCATTAGGACCCAAAAAAAGACAAAATACTTATTTTAGTAGCAAAATTAATGGGATTTTTTAATGAAAACAATGGCCAAGCAAGGCAAATCATCCACATTGTGTACATTTTCAAACAAATTCCATACGATGCGATTATGATTTTCCATGAATCGTCGCTATAGTAAAAATACATTATGTTGCCAAGATGTTCTGGCACATGTTTCATCTCTGTTGGTGGGTGGGGACATCTTTGCCCATGGTCCTTTTCTATTTAATTATTGAATTCAACTCTAGTGAAAAAAAATCTAGTTCAATATTTCCTAAGCGGTGCCTCGAATCTAAAAATTAGTCATAATATTACTCTTTTAAAGATTCGTTTTACTTGCATGGGAGGTGCCGGTTGCCGGATGCCGGACTTCGGAATCCTAAAAAGTATTATTCAACAGCTAAAACTCTTAAAATGGCTGCAAATTGCAGTTTTCAATATACATGATACTCTCATTTTGCATAACACGAACTACAAAATTAATAAATTGAACATCGCATTTTATCGGTAATGTTCGTATTTATCTCGTTTTCTCAGTAAACTTAGTACCCATCAATAAACTAACTAAGAGAGTGAGATATACAAACATGTTACTAAGTACCATGTTCCATGAATATTTACTACATCTGTTCAGGTTTATTTTAACTTGTAAAGTGATACGAGCTGTTTAATGAGCCTATATATGTGATAGGAGACCGAACTATGGCGAAATGTCACATTAAAACTAATTACACGTAAAGTTAATTGCTAACTTTCGGTTATTAAAAACAGCTTCTATTTTAGTCGATCGGTTGACAAAGCGAGCGAGCTCTTAAGACAGGTAAAAAGCTACTTTAGTGATAATGAACGCCCTAAAATGCAAGTAAATAAGTAGCTATTAGTCTCAAATTAATTTAATTTGTATGAGATTGTTCGATTCTTAGTTCATCATCATCATCATCAGCCCGGGGGCGTCCACTGCTGGACAAAGGCCTCCCCCAAAGAGCGCCACACGTCACGGTCTTGAGCCGCTTGCATCCAGCGGCTCCCCGCGATCCTAACCAGATTCTTAGTTATTGAAAGCTAAAGCTATTCTACGCGGTAAAATGCGAATCGTATTTGACTTCTTATGGTATTGTTTTGACGTCATCCGCCATTAATGTTAAGTAAATAAGAGCTATCAAAACGTTCACAATACGATAACAGATCAAACACGATATTGTTTTTACCGTGTGGAACAGAGGCCCTATACATACAGTCACAACAGGGAATTGTTGAGCCAATTGCCACTGTTCCTATTTTGTCAATGTAATGCAAATCTGGTTTAGTCGGTTACATTCGTGTTTCCAGTCCGTATTACTTAACTAAATAGTGAAAAATTAAAAAAGAGAAAAGAAGGTCTTCGACCTGTGTGTGTTGCCAGTGATGACTTATGGATCAGAGACTTGGCCGCTGAATGTGGGCCTCATAAATAAGCTCAGGGTCACTCAGCGTGCAATGGAAAGAGCTATGCTCGGAGTTTCTTTGCGCGATATGATCCGTAATACGGTAATACGCCAGAGAACCAAGGTCACCGACATAGCTCAGAGAGTTAGCATGCTGAAGTGGCAATGGGCAGGCCACATAGCTCGGAGAACTGATAACCGTTGGGGAAGAAAAGTTCTCGAGTGGCGGCCCCGCACCGGTGGACGGAGTGTTGGACGGCCTCCCACCCGGTGGTCTGACGACCTGGTTAGGATCGCGGGGAGCCGCTGGATGCAAGCGGCTCAAGACCGTGACTTGTGGCGCTCTTTGGGGGAGGCCTTTGTCCAGCAGTGGACGCCCCCGGGCTGATGATGAAAAGAAGTTTATTCAGTAAGTAGGCCGCACGGGCACATTTACACGTCAAGAATCTACCAGTGCTTCCCAAGAGGAGACCACTGCTGAGAGGAAACGCCGCACGAAACTCACCAGTCAGTCATTTTTTAAACATATTTCATATTACAATGGTACTACTAAGTCTAGCATAGTGACTTAAAACTCCTACTTATACAATATAAATCCATACTAGTATAATGAAGAATATACAAGACATTTTTTAAGTACGTAGGCCGCATGGGTACTTTTACATGTCAAAAGTCTACGAGCGCTTCCCAGGAGGAGACCACTTCTGAGAAGAAATGCTGCAAGAAACTCAGCAGTCACTCATTTCTTAAACATATATCTTATTAGAATGAAACTTTTTAGTCGAGCATTATAATAAAGCTGAATATATTTGTCCTTTGTTCAGTCTGCCTTCAAAACACTACTTGTACGCGGAGTGTGAGTTTGCGGGTGGTAGGACCTTGTGCGGGGTCCGTCCGGATCGCTACCACCATCTTATCCATTAACCTACCGCCAAACAGCAGTGTTCGCATTGTTGTGTTCCGGTTTGGGGATAAGACAGCCGGTGTAATGACTAGCATAGAGGCATTCCATCTTAGTCCTCAGGGTTGGCAGCCCATTTGCAGTCTTAGGCTTGCAGTCTTGTGAATGCGAATGTCTATGGGTCACAGTTTCCACTTACCATCAGGTGGCATGTGTGCTCGTCAGCCTTCCCTATTCTAAAAAAAAAAAAAAAAACCATGAGAAACTATAAAATCTGTGGTACTTGATAGAAACGCGTGGAGCTAACCTCATTTGCGTGCATCCATGAACTTGATTCTCCATATAAATCCACGTCGATCATCTAAAACTCGACATTGGCGAAATACACCTTGTTAAAACTACGAGTGAAAGCCTTTAATTAAGAAATAAAACTGTGGCCGGCATGTTGTTCAACAACAGACCAATATCAATATAATTTGTAAATACTATTGCAAATCACAATTACATCGTAAACACGATTTATTTATAAAGTACTCGTGAAAGAAAACACGTATAAGTTAACGTCAATGATGACGTTTTTACGACACGGTTGCCCGGTTGTGACGAATGGAACTGCAAATACTGATGGTCAACTTTTTTACGCAATCTACATAAGCTTCGTAAATCTGGTAGGTTATTCTCTTGGTCACTTTTGCTCTGATTCGTTTGACACAATGTTCGTAGGTTAGATAGGGTAAAGTCACCAGTAGTCAGCCAGATACCTGTAGTCAGCCTCTGCCTATACATTGTATGAGTGGAAAGAGTACGAAAGATAATATATTTCCCACTCTTCGCACTCATATAAGGTCGACTACTGGTCTCTGGCTGACCACTGGTGACTTTACCCTATGCGTTTTCTGAAACGATTTAACTTTTGAGGATTATTTTAATACAACCCTTACCCAACCAAAAGGTTCTATAGTCTCTTTAAACATTTTGAAATGTTAATTGATTCAGAAAAATATGCATTTGTAACTTGCGTATGAATGTTCGAACAAACGAAATGTTTAATTGTATTTGTATATACTCGTAGATAATGATGTTTATTTATATGAACATGTAATAAATATTTAGCTACCTATCCACTCTCGCGCAGTTTCCTCAATCATAGTCAGGTTAACTAGAAGAGATCCCTTAAAGGAATAAGTTTACTACCGTACAGGTTAATCTTAAGGTTATGGACGTATCTGCTTGTTATTGTATTTTGTAAAATAAAGAGTTTACATACATACATTTAACTATATTTACAACTTGACGGACGAATTATTACCGGTGAGTTTAAGTGCTCTCGTTAGGGCGTAAATAAACATTTAATTTTAACATTATCAATTAGTTTAAAAGCCCATATGACTCTGAACTCGCTCGCGATCAACCGTGCGACAAGATTTTTTAAAAGAATATGCACCTTACTTGAGTCGACAAGAAATAACCTCGAAATGAGTTGAGTTAATATAATGACTTTTTTCGAATAAGTTTTTCAAGATACGTATATTGTATAAGATGAATGTTCCTGAATATTATAACAGACTTAAAAAGTTGACATTGACGGCTATCCTACTTAATATTATAAATGGGAAAGTTTGTTTACGGGTTTAGTTTGTTGCTTCTCCACGCTGTAACGGCTGGTCGGATTTGGACGAAATTTGGATTGGAGATAGCATATACTCTGGATTAACACAATTATTTATTCCAAAAAAAAATATTCTCGAAAGAATAACAATAATCAAAATCTACGCGGACGAACCGTGGGTAGAAGGTATAAAGGAAAAATGAATTAAGTACCTTTACTCTTGTGGAAACCATTTATCGTTATATTTCTTCTTACAATAGCGTAAGTAAGAAAGTAAGAGAAGAACGAAGAAAAATAATCATACATTTTTAATTATTTTTTATGTCATAGAGAAGGCAGGCGAGCACACAGGCCACCTGATGGTAAATGGAAACTGTGACCCATAGACATTCGCATTCACAAGACTGCAAGCCTAAGACTGCAAATGCGTTGCCAACCCTGAGGACTAAGATGAAATGCCATTATGCTAGTCATTACACCGGCTGTCTTATCCCCAAACCGGAACACAACAATGCAAACACTGCTGTTTGGCGGCAGGTTAATGGATAAGATGGTAGAAGCGATCCGGACGAACCCTGCTCAAGGTCCTACCACCCGCAAGTTTTGTCAAAGTAGGAAAAATGTTTCACAACTTGATATATTCGAAAGGCAGATATAATGTACTTACTAATTTAAATTAATCAACAATTATTTAACCCAATAACAATCAATCAACAACCCTCCAGGTGTTAAACGACGAGGCGTGACATAAGAAATACTCGTTATCTCAAGATAGCAATTTATAAAGCTTTTATACAGCTACGAGAGTAAAAAGTCGCTACGGGCACATAATCTGACTTATCAAGGTTGTATTAAGGCTGTGTAAATAAAATAAATCTCACCTTCAGTGATGCATGCCTCTTGAGATCGCACTTGGAGTAATTTATTACTTTCACGGCGTTAATCTCGCGGGGTAGGCATTTGACAACTGTCACGGCCTAGTCTGCGGTATACGTTTTTTATAGCGACTCGAAGTGGTGTAGGAATGATACGCAAATTATTTACTACTGAAACAAATCGTTTTTAGGTGTCACAGCCTCGATAGTATTTGCATTGTTGTATTTCGGTGTGGGGATACAGCCAATGAAATTACCAGCAAACATGCATTCCATTTTAGTACTTTAGGGTTGGCACCGCATTCACAGCCTTGAGTTTTTTTTTATATGAACCATAACGTAGCCTATGGACTTGTTTAACTTCTCTTTGCCTTACTAACTACAACCCTTTTTTATGGCATTCTTCTACCGTTTTACTAGGCACTTTGGCCTTGTACGGTGAAACTGCGGAACAAACTGCCCTCTGCAGTATTTCCTAACAGTTATGGTATTCAAGAGAAGAGCTTTAATTTCCTTAAAAGGCCAGCAATAGGCTACCGACAACTCCTCCTTTGTTTCTTGGATGGTAATGATAAAATAAAGAAACGTTACGAAATGTTTAACATTATGCCATTCTTTTTAACAAAACAACGTTTATAGCGGCATTTCAGGTAGGTCTTCTTTGCTTCCTTTTCTAACACATAATTTATAGATATTCGCATTGCATGTAATCCTGCCTATATAAATATAACCCCTGGTGAAGCCAGCTGATGTAGTTTTTATAATCAAACAAACGAAATAATTTGCTATTAATTATTATTACATAATAACATACTTTTGACGATCAAGTGCGGTCGTTTTAATGATTTATACCCTTGGTCATACTAACAAGGAAAGGTACCCAACTGTCCGGAAGTTAAAAATAACACACACACATATTTTTTTTTCAGCGGCCCAAACTTGTTGGGAGAAATTGACCTCCAAAGTACTGAAAAGTGACCAATCCCTCTAATTTATATAGAGTTTTTTTTATTGCCAATTTCATAGTGAGTGGTTTGATTATAAATGTTAAGAAGATGAAAAAATAATGAGCACGTGTTTTGATATATCGACTAAAACTATTTTTTACCCTTCAGAGATCATCAAAGATAGATTAGATACTATGGTAATTTTTTTAAATGTTAGTTTTAGATATAACAAAACACGTCTCATTATTTTTTCATCTTCTCAAACATTTATAATCAAACCACTATGAAACTTGCATTTTTTTTTAAATATCTCTATATAACTTCGGAGCCGGACAGTTGGGACAGTTTCCTTGTAAGTTTAAGACTAGATAGCTAAATTAATTATATTTCTATGTAAATAAAAAGACACTGGATTTGTCAAACAGTACCTATACTAATTGGCTGAATTGAAACTCTACCTTCACGCCCTAAGAGCGTAGTACGCCTGGCCTGATAAGGTCAAGTCACAAGAATTAATAAGATATTTTTTTTTTACTGTTTGTGTAATAAAAATACTAAACGTCGATCATTTAAGAAAGTTCATAACTATAGACATCAACGCGCTGTCACTTGTGCCTTACGACAAGTCGTGTAAAGGTGCTTAAAAGCCTTTTAATAATGCCCCATGACACCCTTATATAGCCTTAACTTATTTAAAAAAAATATTACTTCTCAATTAGTTTTAAATTCAAAGTGCTTCTTAAGTATGTCATTAATTTAACTAAGGGAAAAAAATGCGAATTGGTTCATTTGTTTTTATAAAGGGTGGCCTTCCATTCGACGATGCACGTGATGCTTTGTTTCTCTTTTTTTATGCAATTTGCCTCTAGTTTGTGCGCCGGACCGTTCTGATAAGTTGTTAAACACGATTATAGGCCAGCCTATTGTTAATTTATTACTTTTGCGATGATTGTAATTACTCGTAGTTTTATCAAGTTTTTTTTCAAAAAGTAATAAAACTCCAATTTAAAATTCCAAAAGGGTGAATCAGCTTTAAAAAACCAGCCAAGTGTGGGTCGGACTCGCGCACGAAGGGTTCCATACCATTATCTATAGAACATTAAAAAAAAACGGTAAAAAAATCACGTTTGTTGTATGTTAGCCCCTTAAATATTTAATTTACTCTCTTTTTAGTATTTGTTTTAATACCGGCTACAGAAATATATCTTCTGTGAAAATTTCAACTGTCTAGCTATAACGGTTCTAGAGATAATACAGCCTGGTGCCAGACAAACGGACAGCGGAGTCTTAGTAATGGTCCCGTTTTTACCCCTTGGGTACCTACGGAACCCTAACAATGAGACCGTCCAATGGGGACATACCCCACAAGTTAAGTAGTGATGTGCCGTTCTGGAGATTTCTCGGGAATTCTCGAAATTATAACAAAAGAAGTGCCGTTTTCTAGAATTCTCTACCTTCAAGTCATCTGAATGGATCATTACAAAAAAAATAGAGCTTATTTTCCCGAAGAAAACGACAATAGAAAAAGAAAATGTAACTCTTTTCTTCAACATTGAAAATGGCTCAAACGAGTACTTTTTTTGATCATCAAGGCAAAGTAAGCTTAGAATAAAATCATGACGTAACATTAAAAAAACATGGGTCAAAAGATGGGTCAAAGAGAATTGATCTAGCTTTTAAATTAGTAATATTCTTGCATGGCTTCCAGTAGCCACCATCACTGACCTTTCTCGACTTTCCACCCTGTATATACCTACCTTATAACGTGAGGTACATGACAGGTACCTAGGGGCATGTTTTCTTAAGCAATAACTTAGCATGATCACTGAATAAATTACTATCCTCGTGTGAATATCGCCATAGATCCTAATAATTGCTAAGCCTAAAGCAATATTGTTATAAATGCTGTTGACCTATTGGAGGTATAAATTTTAATTGTAATAATTCTTGATATAATTTATAGATAGGGTTACAGGGTCAACCTGTATTTATAAATGGTATGTAAACAGTTTGACACTCACGCAGTTGTCTAGGGGACACCGTTGATGTAGGAAAACATATCGATACTTAGTAGGTGTTTTTTTTTTCTCCCTCTATCTCTATCCAAGATTTTTGCCATGTTTTCCTGCTGAACTACGCATGTCATTTGATATTATATTTAATTTAATATTTATAGCTTTATATAATGCGTAGACTAAGTAGTACCATTGCAGTATGAAATATGTTTAAAAAATGGCTGACTGCTGAGTTTCTTGCGGCGTTTCTTCTCAGCAGGGGCTCCTCTTGGGAAGCGCTGGTAGTATCTTGACGTGTAAGAGTGCCCGTGCGGCCTACTTACTGAATAAATGACTTTTTTTTTATCTTTCACATTAAATGCTCTTTATATACGATATTTTCTTGTGACTGTTGGGGTGAGTTAGAGAGTTAATTTATTTCGATATTTGTTTATAAATTAAATTGTTACAACATCCTACACTAAACGAGCTATATTTGTATTAAGTACATTTTTGTCATCACGTTCTCAAAAACGACTCTAACGATTTTGATGACATTTGCAACACACGGCTTTTAGGGGGTGTAAAATCCATCTGTTAATTTGTGATCTTCGGGAAAAATCCTTTTCAACCCGAGCGTCCTATGTCACCCAAGTATTTAAAAAAAACTTCTATCCTGTGTTTTTATACATGTACTTAATCTATTGTTCTGTAACGTATATAATATAACCAACTACTTAATCGATTCATAGTTCCGTTAATTATTTAATATATATATGCCTAAAATGAAAGTAAGATGGCGTTCAGTATGATCTTCAATATCAGCTGAACAAACTTACACAAAGTGAAAGTATATCCTGCGAAGTACTACAAACATATAAGCATCCAAAGTCTTTAGATGAGTCCAGCCTAGTTGTTAGTGTTTGTATATTGATATTTATATATGTATATTTGTATGTTTATCGTTGCCTGTTTAGTACCTATAGTAAAAGCCCAAAGTTTGGCGTATTTCCTGAAATTTATTCAAAGTTTTAAAAAAAAGTAAATTCTATCTTAAATTCTTGACAATGTTATCATTATACAGTAGACTGTCCCTTTACATGTAAATATTTTTCGGTCCAAAATCATCCTAAATCGTAAGAACCACATCCATTACTGTTGTTGATATAACAAACAAATGTTGACTCGTATTTACAAAGACTATGAATGAAACAAGAGAAACAAAATAAATCAAAATGCCGCAAGCCAAACTCAATCGCAGAAAAAACACAACAAAACCACTTTATACTTACAATGTTGCTGTTAAAATTACACAAAACCCACTTGAAATTGCTCTATAAGTCTTTAAATTAATGTAATTATGCCTCCATTGTAATTGATTTTACCGAGCTCTGAGGCATATTGAACTATTAAACCAACCAAGGAGTGAGACAGCTGTGTATTATAACCCTGTCCTTTTCATTCACTAGAACTTTGAGACGTAAAAAAAAGAACGCCCTGTATAAGCTGTCCGTTGATTTTACAGAACTGTGGTTAGCGTGTCGTAGGGTGACAAGAAAGACAAGAGGATATTTATAATGGGGATCACATTGGGACTGTTGTTAACAAGTCAGACGTCGTTTTCGATGCTAGGTATTAAGTTAAAATTGGTTTTTAGGTTGTTTTTGAGGCAATTAAAATTAAAGTGGTTTTTATTTACTTTTAAACCGGAGGATACACTAAAAATATTCATTGTAATTAATTAAACAGATGCTATTTATTTAATTCAATAGTGATAAGTATATTATTTTAGAATTTAAATAGACACTTACCGTTTAAATTTCTTGGCAATCGCGTTTCACTTGCTCTGTAACAAAGAAAATTAACATTAATTATATTATAGTATACATTCGGACAAATAAACTGGTTCAAACTACGAACACCTTTAAACATATAACTGAATTTTGAGTAGTTTTATAGTTTATACCCATTATACAGGAGGTCCCAGTTTTGCTATCATTAATGTTTGTATATAATTAAACATTGCCATCTAATATGGCCATGGCCAATGGAAGCGATGTATTAGATTTGTGTATTGTCCATACCAAGTAACTTGTCTTATTTAGTAAACGCTTTTACGAGTGTAACCTCAAAATGCTCTAATTTCACCTAAAAAAACAATTTTGTTAAAAAAACCATCCATGGTGTAAAATCAATGGTGTGCAAAATATGGTCTCTAGTTGCTTTATTAGGCAAAAATCCCTCAAAATGCATACATTTTGAGGTTATAAAAGTGTTTACTTAATAAGACAAGTCAATTGGTATAGACTATAGTTTTAGATTTAGTTTTGATACGGTTCATGTTTTGTAAAAGTCTCGGTTTTCTGTAATGTAAAAGTCTTTCATGACAAATTATCTAACTCTGGTTTAGGTAGAGATCCTTAGGAAAAATATGTTTTTTTTTTGTATTTAAATAATGTTAAAAAAGTTCAAGATATTTTTGTTTTTACGTAATATTAATTTTGTTCCAAATCTTATTAACATCTTCACACCTTACTTCCCGTCACGGCTACGAAGCAATCCGTTTTCTAACATATTTTTTTACAAACTTCAATTCGTAACATCGTAACACTTCCATCGCATTAACACAGCTGTATTGTAAATTAAGTGCATAATTACTTTCGTTTCAGAGAAAAAGTATACTCTTACTGCTGAGAACTAAATTTTCAGTTCGTGGTTGCTACCTACAGGCTGTTCCAATATATTTTTTAACCAAGTTAATGGCGAATTCATCCATCATGTATTTTATACAAGTTTTCATTAAACTTGCAATGTATGTATGTATGTATGTACGGATCAAATCATGCCAGTTAAATTTGACCCACTTCCCATTTACAGAATGGGCTGAAATTTGGACCACATATGTAAACCCGATGACAATGCAATATTATGGTATCTAAGAGGTGATCTGATGATGTTGGAAAGTGGCGACAGGATCTCCGCTATTCTTAATGTAGACGCACCGTGTTAGTACCTACTCAATAGTTTTGAATTTGAATTTTGATAAAAAAGAATGGCAAAAAGTACTTGTCCCAAAAAGAAATCCTAATTTGGTTTTTGGTTTATTGTTCCAGTAGTATTTTTATTGCATATTTTATGACGTTTTAGATTAATAATTCTAACGCAATACTCACTGTATCTATTCCATCCCACATTTTACAGACGTTGTTGTAATCATAGGTAGGACCTTGTGCAGGGTCCGTCCGGATCGCTACCACCATCTTATCCATTAACCCACCAAGCAGCAGTGCAGTTCGCATTGCTGTTCCGGTGTGGGGGAAAGACAACCGGTGAAATTACTAGCATAGAGGCATTTCATCTCAGTCCTCAGGGTTGGCAGTGCATTAGAGGTCTTAGGATTGTAGTCTTGTGAATGTAGTCTTGAGATTTCAAATGTCTATGGGACTCAGATCCCATTTACCATCAGGTGACTTGAGTGCTCGCGTGCCTTATAAATGCCATAAAAAAATATAACACACGAGTATTTTTACTTTTAATAAAGCTTTAGTTAGCAAATCATAGTGAAAAAAAAGAAAAAAAAGAAAAAAAGAAGCAAGCTAATACGAGCAAGCTGACTCGATGATTAAGCTACTAAATTAAGAATGCACGCCCTACAATATTGTTTTAACGCGACGGCGGCTCAGCTTAAACTAGTCGGTTAATAATTCGTCCGTCGAGTTGAAAACTTAATTGCGAATCACCTAGCAACTCGGCCATGTTTTATTTCTTGTATGTCAAGCAAGCGGAGTACCTTAACAATTCGTCGACACCACTAGCTAAGTAATTAATGGTATTACTTACATTACACTATGGTTATTTTTATGAAACTGTATTATGGTAAGTCATAGGCAGTGAAAGAGACACAGTCATAGTAGTCATATAGCCGCTTCCCTTTTGCTCCCTGGAACTTGACAAGTGTTTTGAACTGGTCAGGTTTTATAGCCCAGAGGCTTTGTCAACTGCCTTATTCCTAGAAAAGGTGTTGTTCCAGTCTTTTTACTGTTTCCTGTACTTGACACGGTAATGTGGTTTAATAACTTAATGACACATTTTGCTTAGCTTTGCTTTCGTTTGCAGTAACAGGTTTTTTCGTCTTGTGCTGCCATTTTGATTTATTTATGTATTTTTCATGACACGTCTCAGAAATTTGCTGTCGAATTGGAAACGGATTGGTTGCTTAAATGGTCTTTTTACTAGACAGTTCCATTTTTTTTAAACTTTGTTTTTCTATTGTAGTAACTTTGATACTTTTTAGACATCTCTAAGCAGACCTTTCATAATAATACTATTGTTTAAACAACAAAAAAAAAATAGTTATACAGGGTGGAAAAAAATGGGCCCTGCAGGGAACTACCTTAAATTCTTAAGTGAGATGATTTTATTCAAGGGAAACATTCCTTTTTTTTTAAATAATCAAAACTGTACTCAAAGCTTGTCTCACCCGGGAATCAAACCAACTAAAAGTTCAAAAATAGGATTAGTGTTCAGGATAAAATCTCTTTAATAAATATTTGTCTTTAAAAATACAAAAGACCGTGAAATGTAACATTTATAATAGCGTTTATTTCTTGAAATTTGAACTGGATCGATTCCTGTGTGAGATATTTTTTTTTTGAAAATATTGTTTCCTTTTGAACATAAAAAAAAAATGCAACTTAAAGATTTAAGATAGCCCTCCAGGGCCCATATTTTTTTCCACCCTGAATGTGAATAGATAAAAAATAAGTTAGTGGTTTAGGTGATTGACTTCAGGTACCGCGTTTAGATCCTAGCGGTCTCTATCGATCAAAAAGTTATTCAAACCTAAGTACATTGCCTGAATAATCGTGTAATACATTTAAAAATAATAATCGGGTTCTTACTATAATGCTAGTTTTACACGGGCTTAGTACTTGTCATTAGTGTAGGTGGTTAGGGACTTATATGCACAGTGACAAGTGGCAAGTAACCGTCTACACAGTGGTGTTAGAGAATGGTATTAGTTCGGCAGCTTTGAGTAGGTAATCTACTAATCAGTAATCAAAATGCACTTATTATTAAATGTTTACACCACTCGACAAGTGACAAGTATTAGTAGATTCATAGCTGCGGGTAGGTGCTTGTCGCTTAGTAAATAGGAACGGCTTCTAATTACTTGCACTTGCAGTTGCACTAATACTAAGCACTTATACAACATGTTTACACACATGTGACAAGTGTAAAATGACAAGTACTAAGCATTAGCTACTAAGCCCGTGTAAACCTAGCATAATTCAGAGGCTCATTTTCTGACATTGATAGAAGATCGAAATATTAAGAGTCGCGGAAAAGCACGAAAGTTTCTACAGGGTGTAATTAAAATATGCCGCATACTTGACTGTCTTGCGTGCAAGAAAAAAACAGATTTTTAATGAAGTTAGTATAAAACAGATATCATCAACTTTGTCTCATTATAATAATTAAGTTAATATTTTGCCAGATTTTGCGCTAGTTTAAAAGATAAGCCCGAAGTGTGAACGCACGAATCGCATGATACATCCAATTCGAAGGAACCAGAGTGGAACTTAACAGTAACAACGAAGTACTTGACAAACGGACTTAATTCTATGTATAACGTTTGTATGCATTCTTTTGTTAATTATGGGCGCTTGTTTTAATTATAATTATTGTAACGGAAATTTGATAAATTGTTTTGGTCTCACTGTTGTGGATAAGACATTATGACTAACCTGTACATGTTTGTTATAAGTAATCATAACGAAAGTAAAAAAAAAGTACAATTTTTAGCGTTCCGTACCAAAATGGTAAAATAGGAACCCTTATAGTGAGACTTCGGTGTCTGTCTGTCAGCCACAGCAGTGTTTCTCTGAAACTAAGCTGTCAAATTTAAATTTGGCATAGTTGGAGAATTTGCTTGCCCGCATCTGATTTTAGCAAAAAAAGTATGAAGTTATTTTTCTATATATTTGAAGAGGGGTGTAGAACGGGGGTTGAATAATATATGACAGACTGAAGTCAATCTACTCATTTAAAAAAAAAAAAAAAAACCGTGACGTATTCGTTGGCGTATAGCCAAAAATGTACAGAAAATGATCGACTAGCCCCCCAGCCCAGAATAAATTTAAGTGAAATTTTAAAGTATGGAAAACTAAGCTACTTTTCCATCATATTAAATACGGAACCCTCGGGGCGCGAGTCCGGTCGCCATTTATACATTACATGTCGAAATTTTAATCTATTTAATAGTTATGAAAAAAAACAGTGCTATATCGTTAAAAAGATCGCTAGCCCGTCGTGGTTGTATCGTGTCCGTATCGTATAAAAACGAACCAGAAGAATGCATGTTGCATCACCCCTAATCTTGTTATAGAATTTAATCTGTATTGACAACGGGATTTAACCTCAACTGGCAGCTAAAGCGTAGCTATGCTATAGATTCATAAATTAAGGTGTTAGCGATATTTTATTTATATTCTTTCTTTCCGTCGAATCAATTTGATACAATACAATATCTCTACTAATAATGTGATAAATTTAAAACCATGTTTCAAGGCTCAGTTTCATTTCCAAGTTTCTGCTTCATTAAGGCGCGCATGCCTGTAGCAATCCATTGAAAAGTTGTGTTAGCATAGTTGAGCTGGGAGCTATTGCAGCGATGCAATGTACCACTGAAAGCATGCAAGCTATCGACCAAGGAAACTGAGCTGTTAGGAGCGTCAAAAAAAACCGTAAGTATTTAACTTTAATAAAATATTCTTATAGTATGCTTTTGGATGAAAGCTCTTTCACCTTTTCAATGTAAGGGGTGTTCAGTTTCTTGGTGGCGACTGGCGACCTCAACTGCAATCATAATTCATAACTAAACTTGATTTTTGCTCCCCAAAGTAAGTAGCCTATTTACGAGTTTCGAGTTTTTTGATAGTGTAAATAATATTTACCAACTCGTGTCGGGAAAGAAGTACTTTTACCTATTATTCTAACCGCAATTTAAGAATAGCCTTGTAGAAAAAACATAAATCGAACAAAGCAGATAATAGTTTAATTATGTCAAATTTTTAGGAATAATAACATTTATAACCTTGATTTGAGACAAGCTATATTAAAATATAAAGATAAAGATACTGAAGATGTTTGTTAGTTCATTATAATTCTTATTTTTCGGCCAAATGGGCTGTATTATTCAGTGGAGGAATGGCTGTATCGGTAAGCAGCGGCCAGTTAGCCGAGATGATTGTATGAATGATAAACTAAAACTGACAGATCGTTTAAAATGCTTCAAATCTTCATTCGATACGTCAACGGTTGCACTGGTAAGTTATTTGTATTACGACATACATGATTTATGTTAAAGTGGCGTAAGTAACAATAACAAATTCAGTAATATTAACTTTATTAGCACGTGTCAAAGTTTAGTCTAAAATTAATTTGATATTTTAGTTGAACATTTCTGCTTCTAATTATTTACATAAATATAAAATGTAATACTAAAATCTAAATAATTTTTAATAAAACCCTTTTTTCTACAGGGATATCCTTTGATTACTTAATAAATAACTGGATAATTTATCGAATTAACACTCACGAATGATTTTTTAGAGCGCATATTAATCTAAAACTTTATAGGTATAAGCTTTATAGAAGAGTATATTATTTGACTATAACCTTTCTTATGTTTATATTATATTATAAAAAATGAGACGCCCTGTATACTTTTAGACACAATATATCAATCCAGCCCAGTCAATAAAATCAGCCGCGCGCAACTTGTGACAAAATTAATTCAAACGTCCCATTGAAAAGTCTGTATACACTTCATTCTATTGGAGCCATTGCAAAATATAGCTCGAGAGATTGTCGTGCGATTTTAAATTTATATGCGATTATAAATTCAGAAATGTATACCCATTTTCTAATCAGTTTTTTTTAAGATTGAAAATGCCGTCGCAATCTGTTATACCTACAGGTTGATTTAATTTTATTGCTAGTATTTTTTTGATGATGTCTTGAAGGTAATGTTTTCAGCGTATTCATAAATGAGATAAAGATAAAATAAAAGATAAAATAAGTTTATTCAGTTAGTAGGCCGCACGGGCACTTTTACACGTCAAAACCCGCGCTTCCAAAGAGGAGACCGCTCTGGCTAAGAAGAAACGCCGCAAGAAACTGAAGTCAGTTTTTTTTCAATATTGCTTAAGTCAATGATAACACTTAACCTAGCATTATCTATTAATATAATAAAGTCGTAGAATAGAAAAAAATTGTACATTCGAGGTATATAAAATCAAAATATCATGCGTATTTAAGCAGGAAATTTTAAGTTATTTGGTGATCTGGTTTAGGCAAACCATTTTTGTCTGCTAGTACCTAGTCCTCGATTAAAGAAACATTTTCTATGCATTTTAGGGCAACCGGTTAACAAGAACAACATAACTTTTATACAGTTCGTTACCATAGTGGATTATGTGGAACAGGCTTGTTTGAATATTCAGTGGGTTTGCATTTTCAATAACATGAAGGGAGTGATTGCATTGTATTTTATAAATATTGGACTAAACTAATATACTTATAAATAGACTGGTTAAAAAAGTATTATAAGGTGTACAAATCAAATATTAATTTACTTTTTTGGTGCTTACCTCTCATACAAACAATACCTATGCGACATGTGGAAAAATTTACTTTAGATTAGGTTAATTTGTTGAATTATATAAACATTATTTTTTAAAGAAAACACTGCGTTATTATAGGCCGATTTCAAACTTATGTTTTATCTATTTATTTGTCTCTTGTTACCTTTCATGCATTGTAATTAAGGCTATATAATTTTATTAAAGGCTATTAAAGTTTTATTTATTACTTGCACAACAACACAAAACAGCTTCTAAAGGTAGTAAACTAGTTCACGTTCTAGAAACTTACTTTTGTAAATGAATAAAAACATATTTACTGTTTCTAAACGAGACGTTATTTTTACAGAACCTTATACATTAAACAATTTATTCGTACTCTGTACGCCTCGCGCACTAACCGAGCCTGTTTGCTATTTTATTTTTCATCTTACGCATAGAGTTGTCACAAAGCGTCGGTATAGTCAAAAAGGATCAAGAACATAAATCAGTGAGACGCAACAATAGTATCGAAAAGTCCGCCTCCCGCGACAAAATAACAGCAGCCTGTATAACAATAGTAAGTTCTTACTTTGGACGTATAGTGGTTTATTTCTTAGCATGTAGTCCACTAAAATATACTTAGGGTTAGTGAAATATTCTGCAATTGCTAAGTCGCGTTTTATGTTTACAATTTTATTTATTTTGACTCCCGTACATTGAACTAATAAATTCTAAAATACTACTAGTTGTATTGGTATTTATCGAAGATATGTCGATTGTATAGGTATTATCACTACATTTTTAAAATAAATTCCCCCGCTGTCTCTGTCCTTATGTTCCCGATAATCTCAAAAATGACCGACCGGATTTTCGTGCGGTTTTTATCATTAGTTACCTAGATCATTTTTCACTGATTTTTTTCATGTATTCTAGATTATGTACGGGCATTGCAGTCTCACATAAAACAAACGAAGCAAGGGTGGATCGCTAGTATAAAAACTGAAGCATTGCAAGCAACCAATCAAAAAACTTTGTATGCCTAAATATGTATCCTAAAAATGGTCTAATAGATTCCAAGACATTTTCCTAGTAAAAAAAACACACCCTGTATATTGTTTGAAGGAGATCAGTTTGTATATTAACGTCGAAAATCATATAACATAAATGTTTAGATAGTTTCTCTATCTGTGCCCCGTGTGTGGTCTACAGACTGCATTGTTTTGCAGGCGGGGCGCTGCACGGATTACGTGGACTATAAGTTGCACCGGGACTGCGGATGCATTTGATGTCACGGCATGCACTTGAAGATTTAGTACTTATTTAGAATTATTTAGACTTTGGAAAAGGAAACTTTATGTCATCATCGTGAAGACAACAATTACGAAACTGAGAGTGTGAGGAGAGTTATTAGACATTTTAGACGACATGACAGTTGGAAGGTAAGGCCAGAGTGAAATTAAGAACTCTGTTTTTTCTTTTCTTGTAACCTTGGAATAAATGTTTTTTTTTCAATTGATTTCTAAAAAATACAAATAAATTTAAAACCAGCGCTGTATACCCTCTGTAGGCGTCAGCTCACGCTGAGCCTGACCTTTCAACCACAGCTAATCGATATAGTAAACTATCATTTTAGGTTAAGATCACAATTGAAAAGCTGTTGGGCAGTAAAACATGTTTCTCTCTTTCAAAAGGTCCTTCTAGGTCCACTCTTCAACCAGTACCCAGTAATGTACTTAAGTTAGCCAAAACTCATTGGAACAGGGACCGAGGGGCTTCGAACTTGGTACCTCACGTAGTCCCGTAGGCCCGTAGTCCTGCCAGTAAGTAGTACTATTGTTATATACTCATTCAAACCCAAGTACTTAGAAGACAAAATGGCGGGTTTTCTATTAAGTCCTACTGGTAAGACCGTGGTTCGCTATTGGCGGGTTATATATTAAGTTCTACTGGTAAGGCAGTGGTAGGCTATTAGCGGGTTTTCTATTAAGTCCTACTGGTAAGACCGTGGTGCGCTAGTGGCGGGTTTTCTATTAAGTCCTACTGGTAAGACCGTGGTACGCTATTGACGGGTTTTCTATTAACCTTAAATTGCCGAGGTTGTTTCAGAGCATTCTCAAAGTAACATTATATCATGGCAACAAAGTTCAAAATATTAGTCATGACGTCTGTGAGACGTATACCACGTCAGTTAAAGGTTAAGTCCTACTGGTAAGACCGTGGTAAGTACGCTAGTAGCGGGTTTTCTATTACGTCCTACTGGTAGAACCGTGGTACGCTACGACTACACAACTATCGAAGCAGCTGGGTCTGAATGACAAAGTTAATAAGTACTATGGGTAGGACCTTGGTCCTTAGGAGGACAAGGCTATATCTTACCCCGGAAAATTGCCATTTTTAACGGATAACGTTTTGATAATTGTACGCGGACGCATTATATTTAGTTTTTACTCCACAACTAAGACACGAATGTAACAGTCTATTATTACTTACATGCGAAATGTGTTTCTATCCTAACGACTAAATTAAACCGTAATATTTCCGTTCGACTTATCGTCTAATACAGAAAAAGTAGCGATCCAGTAATTACAGAGTATTAATACTTACTAGTTAGTCTAATGACGGCAATAAATATTCATTAATGAATCAATTAAAACAATAATAGGCTAATTATACAATCAGCTGCAATAGAACTGCAGTGAGACGAACGCAGTCGAAATGCTACATTATTTTTATCAGCGGTTATAACTGTGTTTAAGTTTTGTAGCAGTTTTAAAGAAAAGGCGATGTGAATACAAACTAGATATATTCACGATACTTAAGATATATACAGGATGATTGGTGATTGACGCATTATGTTTAATCATGGAAGAACTCGTTTGTGTTATATCATAGTAGGTATAAGTACGTCCGTAAAGGATTTGTTTCTATTAAAATTTTAGAAGAAAAAAAACTAAGGGCTTGTAAGGCAATCTCAACTACTGCTCATTATTAAAATATTATCGACTTTCTATTAGTGTACCTCACTCGGTAGCTAGCGAAAGCGAACGGAACGATTTCTAACCTAAACTAACCTAACCCATATTAAAGTTCCCCGTACATACATAATTCACAAAAAAAAGTATAACTGATTTTTCGACATGTATAGTACCACTGAACCTATTTTTACTTAAAATTGGTCTATAAAACCATCACCATGTATAAGACGAAAGACAAAAAACGCATTGTCTAATAATCAACGTGGAAACATACGCTATTACACCGTTTGAACAGCAACGCTTTTGCAAAACAATATTTCGGCGTATATGTAATTCTCGCAAATTATATGCACGCGAGTGTTTTTTTTTATTTCAGTGCCAGTCACCATCACGCGTCTAAGCGACATATAAACGTTTCTAACATAATAATGGTTTTTTGAACACTTTCTTCGACGAAAAAATGTGAGTTCAACACTGCTCGAGGCAAAAAAGACGGAAAAAAGTTAACTCAATTGACATTGCTCTTAGACGGTACGGTTAGCAATGCTGTTTAATTTTAGTTTTATTTAACAATTCGAAACAAGGTGGCTTGGTTTGGATATAGATTATTGGGCTCTTCTGACCATTTTTTTTTATCGGTTTAATTTTCCGGGATAGAAAGAACCCTATATCTTTTTCCAAAATTCAAAAGCTATTTTTATATCGTATTCTATCGAAAGCCGTAAATTGGATAGATATGATAACCTTAATAACAAAAACTTTTAGAATTATACTTAAGCTGACTTACAATTTAGTATTCCATATTCACAAATAATTAGGAATATGCCTATATTTACAAAATCCTTTCATAGGTGCTATGGCGCGTTAAGTACCTACGGCGTTGGTTGATTTTGCCTCGAAGTATGGCCAACATTGAGACATGCACTAACATTCACTATACTATACGCACTGAGTCAAGTAAATTTTCTCTATTTCCTAGTATTTTTAAGGATTGTTCTGCCGACGCCGCTGCCCGCCCACAGTCAATTATGTGTCTACTACAATTGAGTTCTTTTTACAAATTTAGTACGATTGTTGTTTTTTATTTCTCAAATTTAGTGGCCATTATAGTTTTCGCTTTCACTGTATACATCATGATGGGTTTTTACGTGTTGGACCATACAAAGGGTGATTTTATTATGAATGTAGCAAGGTCATAACATTAAACCTTACTAATTTTTGATTTAATTTCTACTTCTAAAATAAATACTAGTGTCTAGACATAATAAACTGTTAAATGAATTCTCTCTAGATTTGAGATTTTTCATATATTAATTAAATATTAAAAAACATAATTTAATAAATTATTTTTATCAAAAAAACACCATTGTATTTAATTACTAACTATACAAAACTAAGTTATAGGTCTCATTGTGTCAAACAACTTAACACTGCATATAATGGTCTTATTAACCTTCTAGTTATTTATAGCTTGCGCTATTTTGCCGATCTGTTAAACTCGTTTCAGGGTTCAATTTAAATTGGAATTTTTATTACTTCTTGCCAGGCAAAACTAACTAAAGTAATCAAGAAGTTGTCAAGAAGATTTAATTCAAAACAATACAATTTCAGATGCTTTGATATAATATTAAGGTCATCATCATACCCATTTATTAAAAAAAAAAGAGTACGGAATCGGAATCAGTGTTGTTAAAATGATCGTAATAAGTATTTTTACTAGAGTTGATCCTTTGAATCCTTAAATTGAAGTTAACTTGATGATATAAAAAAAAGTCTTACTAACCTTTTAACACTAGGATATATTAGCGACCCGCCCTCGCTTCCTTTCGGTTTATGTGAGCTTTCTATAGCACCTGTACATAAACCAGAAGTTATAAACACAAAAACCTCCCGTGTAAAATTATCTATGGTTAAAACCGCATCAAAATATGTTGCGTTGTTTAGGAGACGTTAGCGAATATACAGACACATTTTGTTATTTTATTTCAACATCGTCGTTGAAACTACAGGATGCTACAAAAAATCAATGTACCTAATACTTTTTAAAGGAACCCACAATCTGCCTGGCCCACATTCTATTTTTCTTCACATCGCTCGGAGGTATGAACTAAATAAATGGCCACCGTTTAATCCTGCGTGCGCGCAGCATATTAACTAAGCAAAGAGGCATTATTGAATACCCGAGGCGCATGTTTGTGCTGTGTTGAAATGTCATAAGACTGTTGTTTTATATTGTGGCTCTCAAGGAATTTGGTCATTATTGGTCTGCCGGTTCTATTTTGGTTATGCTAAATAAATGCATTTATTGAAATAAAACTACTCTTGCAGATTTTATCGCGAAATACATAATCAATCTTACATTGAGATTACAACTAGGCGTTCTATATTATAAAATAACTCGCTGGTGAACTTGTTGAAGAATTTGAACTGGCTGACACGTCAGTACGAATACATTAAATATTTCAGGAGGTGTCCTTGGCACTGAGTGAAGATCATTTTCATCCTATCATATTGGATTGTTTCCGTGAAAATATAGGAATTAACTAGTTCCACACCACATAGGTAGTTGACTAAATGTTCATTCATAAATATACCTAATCCAATTAGGTGGATCGTTGGCCAGATCGATTGTACTCAGCAATAAAACACGTCTATTGGTCCCAGGCGATGGTGTAAACTCATCAATCTTAACGTCCTAGGGAACGTGTTTGTGTCACTTGTGTGATTGTAGTCGGTCTGTCTCTCTTTTTCGTATCGGCTTTACAAACCAAATAAAGTATAAAAGTATAAAAGTATAAAAGTGCTGATGATGATAATGAATTTACAGATCAGAAGGTGGCGGATCACATAAACCTGCACATTGGGGTCATATGTACATTAATCCTAATCTAATCATTTATCCATATTCTGATTTAATTTTTTTAATAATAATAGATATACACCCATCAATTATTTAACTAAAATTAAAATATATACACCGTGGGCCCGAATAACCCGACCAATTTTAACAATCGATACTAGAGCCTATTTGTAGAATATAATGGGTATAATATGTAGTCCAATAACGCATAATTTCCGAGATTTTCATTATTTAAAAAACAATTCCATAGTTAATTTAATTTGAACTCTGTCACCTTAACCTAAAGCATTATTTAATAAGAAATTGATTAATTAATTTATGTTGTATGTGGATGATATTGCTACTTACAACATGAATCTTTCTTAGTAAATAATGCTTTAGGTTAAGGTGACAGAGTTCAAATTTAATTAACTATGGAATTGATTTTTAAATAATAAAAATCTCGGAAATTATGCGTTATTGGACTACATATTATACCCATTATATTCTACAAATAGGCTCAAGTATCGATTGTTAAAATTGGTCGGGTTATTCGGGCCCACGGTGTATATATATATTAAATAATAATGAAAATTCGGGCACGCCTGAACAATATGCCCGAATTGCTCATCCTTTTCTATCTTTATGTTTTTGTTATTTTACTTTGATTTTCGAAACATCCTGTATCTTAATCAAATTTTATAATTTGCTTATAGGTGAGATGCTACCGTAATAACAATTTGTAATGTATATTGATGTATATATATATGTTTAATCCAGAGTACATTGAAAATAAACAAAACAAATAATATAACCATCGACCGAAACATTCACATTTCAGACCACGCGCTGTAAAGATAATACCCAGTATTTTCCATCAATAAACTATTCAATGTTCGCAACTGATCGATCAATATCTCAAATCTCAATATATCATCTGGTGTGATCTAAAACGACAAATTACACTGTTCCAGGTTTAAATAGGCGTGGTTAGAGACGGTTTAGTAGAGGAAGCCATCAATATAACATAACCTATCTAACTAGTATATCTACCTGTTCCAAAACAGGTATACCTAGTATGTATACCAGGTATATATACTAGGTATTTGATGGGCTATGGACGGCAGATATTAAGATAAAGGCTTATTGCTGATCGAGCCGGGTATATTAATTATATTGCGTCATAAAGCTCCGTTACCTTTTTAAGCTTCCTATTTGATGTAATCGATCCGCTTACCTGTGATTTGTATGGAAATTTTACTCCTTGTGGAGCCTGTGGGAAAATAAAATAAACGGCGTTTCGTATATCAAAGATTATGTGTGCAAGTTACTGAACAGTTGCTGGTCATATATTTAACACTGTTGGTGCGATAAATGAACTGTTATTTTTTAGGTTTTGTCCTCTTCTTGCGCTTTGTAGGTACATTAAGTCAAAGGAAGATGAACTATTATAAATTATAAAATAAATGTTTCGGTAAAAACTTGGTGTTTCGTTATTATTGTACAATTTGCTTCACGACTCGTATTTTTTATAAAGGAGGGTGGGCAAATTGACCTATATGACCAATAACAACAAGCAATATGTCACCGGATAGGTAATTCTAAGTTGTAAAACTATTTCTATGGCAGGTAGTTCCAAAACTTTGTGTGATAAAAGTTATCGCCGTGCAAAGACAGCGGTGTTTCAAAGTAATTATGCAAACGTCGTGTACGTAGGCGTCCCGATGTTCCCGATTTTTAAAATATTTCTCACAGTTCTTTGAGGTTTCCCACTACACTAAATCGTTGTAGAATTAAAAAGCATATCCGATGATATAGTGCTTATTGTTATTGGTTTCTAGGCCAGTGTTCATACATTTCTTCCCATCCTCCTTTGTTATTATTTTTATTGTAACAAACATTCATACATTTTGTACTATATACCTAACATGTTAACCCTTGAGTTTTTGTAAAAACACCGAAGCGAAAATGGATCTTTATATTAAAATCACATAATTTCTTTTGTTTAACTGTTTTGAGCCTTAAATCGGCCATTTTGACGTACTGTGTATTATGCAATGAAGTTAAAATAAATAAATTATTAAGTACGTTTAACACCCACGACCCACTTGCTCGCAACAAGTCAAATTCTTACACGCACTTTGGTCTTTGACTGACAGAGGCTCGAGTTACCTCAATGATACGCCGCGGTCATTTATCAAAATAAACTGCGTTTCACGCCTCTTTGGGCAGCAGAGGTTTGATACGTTGTTAACTGGAGTGGTGATTAAATGTTAAGTTTTAATTATTTTAGGTTTGGTTAATAGTTTAATGACGTAATGAAAAAAATATTAATTATTATACTTATTATTATTTGTTTTTGTGTGTATGAGTTTGTATTTGTATGTTGTTAGGCCAAAACAATCAAGCAGGCACATGTTTATAAAATAAATATTTAATAAGATATGATATCAAATTATAATTATTACAAATTAGAAAGAAAGAAAATTAATTAATTTAGCAGCTTTTTTACACTAAAGTACAAAACTAAAAACTAAAACTGCAAATGCCTTCCGAAATGGTCTTCACTCGGCTAATTGTGCCACGCCACGCTAGTCAACGTTTCGTCACGCCTGGCTTTCAGCAAAACGACATAGCTAACTTCAAGCTAGACAAATTGAAGTTAGGTTAAATCGGCGACGACAATATTAGGCTCAAAATTCATTCGCAAAAGATAAAAATCATAAAACTTCACGATATTCAATTTTTTTTGTGGTCAAAAGTGTACCTAGCATTTAATAAGGTAGAAGTACTGGTTTTGGCCTTCTTAAGACCGTTTTTGGCCACTGTCAATTTTAACTAATATCTTAAAAAGAAATATATTATATCTTAATTGAAAAGTGCTTTCATAGTTTATAGGAGTTTTTTAATTATGAGCTATAATTAAGTAGACTTAAGTTTATCTTTAAATTTCGCATGCCTTGTTTGGTAGATTTTAGTGATACTTGCCTAATGTTTCTTCAATGATCTTATTCTACATAAAATCAAGTGAAATAAAAAAATTGACTTTGACTTTGACTTTAAGCATTATGAAAATTACAAAAAATATCTTAATATTAATCTCCAGTCTTAACTATTCATGAATATTATTTTTAATTTTAAAGTATTTTTGATACTCATTTCAACCTTAAGTGGCCAAATAGGGTAGCCTGTGCCACAAACGGTACTTCTACCCTACGATTTTATTTTCCTAAGCGCTAAAATACAATCGCGTATCAGCCGCCGCACAAATGCCCTTTCTCTAGCAAAACGACTTATAAGATACTCTTTCTCTAGTTGAAATCTTTTAAAAGCACTTAATGTTGATTGATGACGCAGAGTTAAAGTCCATGTAATATCGAGCTTCATGCATCTAGCGCGCATGCGTAATAGCTATAATTAGCCTCATCCTAGAGATTAATTAGCCACTTGAGGCTTAGATAAAACTAAGGACGCTAGATCTAATTCAACTAGTGAGTAATTTTTACGAGTGCGATTTGTTAAATTAGTAGTATTTTTACTTGGTAAAAATACTTGTGTTTTGATATTGAGAGTTGTACCTACTGAATTATTGAAGATATTTTTTTGTATTTATTAAGTTTGCTGTTTAATTGTTTCCCTTTCATTAAAAATCTAAGACTATTTGGTGGTTTAGGAAGCAAGTTAGAAATGTAATGGTTTAGTTCCACGGACTACTACAACATATCTCAATTTTTTGTGAATTAAATAAGTGCAGAAGGTAAAAAAAATAAAAATATACCAACAATTATAAATGAATATGAATATGAATATGAATATAAATATAAGAAATTTAGAAACATTATTGCTAGATGATGTGGATATCGCAAAACGTTTAAAAGCAGCCAATTTTAATTCCGCTGCAAACTTTCTACTTAAAATAAATAATTATAACCCAAGCACCAACCCTTAACTCAATGCAATTCTAAATTTAGTTTCTCCAAAAGCATAACAACTTAACTTCAAATTGAAAACCTAACACTTACAACCTGACTAATAAAAAAATAAAGCTGCAAATCGCGTATCTTGAAGGTAAACTTCAAGATTTCTTCTTCTGAAGAGATTTATTTCATCCACAGCGGAAGCGTTAATCCTTTTGATTAGGTATGCGCCTGCGACTGTCAAGTTAAAACGACATAAGTGCCATCTTGAAGTCAAAAAAATATGTACTCTATCTCTGTAACCATAAGGTGTTTATTACCACGATGCATGCCAACGTAGATGTGTATTTTTTTTAAAGGATAGGAGTTATATTTACTTTAAAAGATCATTTCCATCACGCGATATAAGCACTATTAAAAAGATAGAGTACGTTATGTTAACAACTTGAAAATTGTAGTGTTAACATATAGGACTCGATTTTTATGGTTAAACTATACAGCTGTTAATAATAATGTACGTTAAATAGGAACAGTCAATGTCGTAAGTGGTCACTTGACGACTCGTTAGCCTAGCTGTTTGTGTTGCCTGCGAAGCTAGCGTTCCCGGGTACAATAAGCCGCGTATGTCTGTCTGTAATTCTGTATGTATGTTCGCCATAAGTTATATAATGTTGCCCAGATTTTTTGTATGTATAACAAATTCTTTTTATGTAGGTAAAAAGTATGTTTTCTATACCCATAGTACAAGTCCAAGATTACGACGCGCTGGCCTAGTTGGTAGCTTAGTGACCCTGCCTGCGAAGCTGGCAGTCCTAGGTTCTAATGCCCGGTAAGGGCAGATGTTTGTGTGATGAGCACGAATATTTGTTCCTGAGTCTTGGATGTTTTCTATGTATTTAAGTATATATTTCTCTATATAAGTATTTTTAACGTCCTCTAGTTCTAGTACTCATAGTACAAGCCTAGAGGTTATAGTTTGGGACTACGTCAATTGGAGTGACATTGACTTCACTTTTTTTTTTATTAGCTTAATTTGTGCGAGATTTTCCTGTGTTAGGCTGCGTTTCCACCAGAGATGTGCGAGGATGCGTTGCGAGGGATGTGTTTGAATTAACCAATAGAAACGCTTCCACCAGAGCTAAGCTAAGCGAGGATAGGTAAATGAAGCGGTTCTATTGGTTAATGACAAACACATCCCTCGCAACGCATCCTCGCACATCTCTGGTGGAAACGCAGCCTTATATTGTTACTTAAATGAAAATATTTTTTACCTACACAAACCAAAAACACAGAAACATCGAATGTTAATACAATTAAAAAATAGAAGACATCTTACCAAGTCTCTTGAGATCCAGTGCAGTGTAAATCCAGGTCTTCGTATCTTGAATCTGTAAAAGATAAGAATATTTAACAATACAGAATCACGATCTCAGGAAAATTTATAAAAAAATCCAAAACCGTAAGTCACTTAGTTCATGTCACATAAATTTCAACCTTGTGTGATGCTATCAGATTGGCTTTTCTAATGCTATGGGAAAGTGGGACACGGTTTTGAGAATGAATAAGGCCTTCCATAATAGGTGAGAAAGTCGTTTGTTTTAATCTGTTTAGTCTAATTTACACCTGTTTTAAGGTTAATTAGTAAAATTTGCAAATTACTTCGCGGTTAGCTTATTCACCAACATATAAGAAACTTTTTGTCTCTGTCTACCAAATTACCAAGACAAAGGAAACACATAACATGACTAAATATTAAAATAAAAAAATATCAAATACCTACTTAAAATTGTTTTATTTTAACTCCCCCTGTATGCATTTTTTTACGGCATATTGAAGGCAAACGAGCACACAGGCCACCTGAAGGTAAATGGAAAGTGTGACCCATAGACATTCGACTGCAAATGCGTTGCCAACCCTGAGGACTAAGATGTAATGCCTTTATGCTCGTCATTCACCGGCTGTCTTATCCCCAAACCGCAACACAACAATGCGAACACTGCTGTTTGGCGGTAGGTTAATGGATAAGATGAAGGTAGCGACCCGGACAGACCCTGCACAAGGTCCTACCACCCGCAACCACATACCTAACCGGTATGCTACTTCATTTTCCAAGTAGATCAACCTATATCCGGCTACAATGACTGACCTGCAATCGATCTAAAATCGATATCAACGTTTTATTTAAATCGATTAATGATAGAAGTTACTTAACATGACATCACTTTCATACGCGTCACTTTCTAATGTTGTTTTGACAGCCGATACAAAACAATCAATATGTAAATTAATAAATTAGAGAATTAAAAGGGTTATAGGTAAGACGCTTTAGCTTTGCGTTTGCGCATGTGTGTGTAAAAGTGTTCAAATAGATAACAATCGCAACTGACATTCAATCTCTCCTTGGTTCTAGGATTGGTAACGCATCTGCAGTCTGAAGATTGCAAATGTTTCTGATCCTCAGAGGGGTTATTATGACATGGCTAAGCAGTTCATTTTAAGTAAGCGTAAAAGACGGAGCTATAGCCGTTACATAACTCTGTCCTTTTCTCTCAGCGTAAAATGAATTGCACAGATATGTCATAATAACCCCACAGATCTCACTTTCCATCAGACGGCCTACCATTTGGTGCAAAGGTAGTCTGAGGCAAATACATACATACCCAGAGGTACTCCTCTGGGTATGTATGTAGGCAGAGACCATTTATTTCCACCTGCTACTATCCTGACAAATCTCTTTCGCTTCTTCCACATTCATACATCGAGTCATGCACGCACGTCGGTTTCGGGTGCTTCAGATTCAGCCCTTTTCCAGTATTTCTCCGATTTTATTTAAAAAAAAGTACGCCTAGGGCGTCCCTCTCCGACTCCACTCACTTTAGCTATATTTCTTTCATCCATCCTTTTCAATCTCAACATTAAGATTAAGACTGACAATGCAGTGGCATGCATGAGGACTAGATGGAAGGCCTCTATAGTCCTTTCACCGGTTGTTTTATCCCCACACTGGATCACAGCACAGCTATGCTTACACTGCTGCTTGGCGGTAACTTCAAAAAAGAATCAACTACCGAGGTAGGGTAAAGTCACCAGTGGTCAGCCAGAGACCAGCAGTCGACCTTATATGAGTGCGAAGAGTGGGAAATATTATCTTTCGTACTCTTGCCACTGATACAAAGTATAGGCAGAGGCCGACTACAGGTCTCTGGCTGACCACTGGTGACTTTACCCTATCATACAAGGCCCTTGTACACTTGATTTATCGATCAACGGTCCCGCATCGATCGGTTGCACAAATGACTTAATCATCGATAAATATGCGGCGCAAGAACGGAAGCAATCATCGCATTCCAAACAAATCGAGTTAACTAACCGTTGTTTATAAGTTTTTTAACAAGATTTTACAAACACATGTAATAGTTAGCCCTGGAACGTGGAATGTACTCAGATACAAGGAGTGTTGATGAAACTTGCCGTAAAACACATGGAGACAGAGAGACATTTAAAATAGGTAAAAATAACGAACAAGCAGTTAGGCCACCTGGTGGTAAGTTGGATCTGAGACCAATCTCAAGACTAGCATCTCAAGGCTGCGATTCTCCGTATTACTTATCTTGGCTGAGATGTCCGTCTCAGATTGCTATCCTAAGACTGCAAATGTGTTACTAACTCTGAGGATTACGAAAGATTGCCTTTATGCTCGTCATTTAAACTTCATTTAAACTAGCCCAGATCTATAAAAAAATGTGTTTTTAACTACGCACCTCGTTGTATCACATGCTTTATACGTAGGTACTAACTTAATTTGTACTTAACTAACAATTGGAACGGCCACGAGCACTCAGGCCACCTGATGGTAAGTGGGATCTGAGACCCATAGACATCTCAATCTCAAGACTACAATCTCAATACTGTAATCCTAAGACTTCAAATGCGTTGCCAGCCCTGAGGACTGAGATGAAATGCCTATATGCCAGTAATTTCACCGGTTGTCTTCGCCCCACACCGGAACACAGCAATGCGAACACTTCTGCTTGGCGGTGGGTTAATGGATCCTACCACCACTAAACTAACCTACTTCTAATTGTCGAATTGACTTGAAATTTAGTTAGCAGTTCCAATGACAATACTGTAATATGGTAGGTACCATCGTTCTGGTACGATGGAGACGGAAGGTGGTCATGGGAACTCCTCAATGGTTCATAGTAGACACGTCGACTTTTGACTCATTTGACTCGTCTTTGATTTCGAGTTTAATATCAGTATTAGAAGTACAGTCGGCAATCATATTTGCTATCAAAAATCTCAATTTTGAAAAAGCTAAGTTAAGTATCCTGCCCGAATCCATGTCTTCGTATAATCTAGATAGGCTAATGCGAATATAATTATCCCTAGCGGTATTGTCGTCAGGGAATCGGCGCGTGACCCGGTATATTAAGACGTTTGTGACGATTGTGTGACTCGCTGTATAGTATAATGTACGAATAAACAGTATCCGTAATTATTCAAAAGTTATACTAGTATTACATTAATAATAAATGAGTAAAAAACAATGACCTGTCTTCTAATACGCAAGTCGCTGTAGGTGTGCTATACCTATATTATTTGAAGAGTTCCCTTGATTTCTCCAGAATCTCGTCATCAGATCCTGACCTGAAGGCAATGGGACCAACAACGGGGAGCACACAATGTAAAAAAAAAAAATCAAATCGGTCCAGTCGTCTTTGAGTACGTAATCAGGAAAAAAATGAGATTAAAAAAAATATCGATGAATGAATGAATGAATGTCCTCCTTTTTTTAAGTTGTTTATAAATAAATACTATAGGTGGCTCCACTATTATGGACAATAGTGAATAAAATGTATAGCATAAAACCTAAGTAAAAATGCTTTGGGTGTGAATTCTATTTTTATTGCTATATAAAAAATTGCTTTTCGAAATGTTGGCTTTCTGCAGTTATTGAAATATTTATAAACGATATAAAAAAAACAGTGGAAACATTTTAGAGAAAACGAAATTGAGTTTGGCTAATTAATAATATTATTATTATTTGGTTTCCTTTTCTCGGGTAACTCGTGGGATGATGTTTACAATTCTGCTCAAAAAGGCTTTCACACTGTGTCCAATTGGCTCCATCATAATCTACTAACCCTTAATCCTGACAAAACAAAATACGTTGCTTTTTCTATAAGGAACTCCCAACAACCTACTTGTACTACTGCACGAACTATTCGAGCTCATCAGTGCTCCCTTACTAATTATAACGACTGCGATTCTTGTCCAGTCATAACTAAAATAAGCTCTATTAAATATCTTGGTGTTGTGATCGACTCTAATCTTAATTTTAGTCATCACATAGATACAATCGCTGACAGGGTCCGCAAACTCATGTTTATTTTTAAAAAGCTCCGTTATGTCGCCAACAAAAAAATCATCAATCAGGTTTACGTAGCTCTATGTCAATCTGTACTTACTTACTGCATTTCTGCATGGGGTGGCGCAGCAAAGACTACACTACTTACCTTAGAAAGAGCTCAGAGAGCTGTTTTAAAGGTATCAACCTTTAGGCCCTTTCTTTTTCCAACAATGGAGCTGTACCAATCATGCAAAGTCCTAACTGTCCGGCAACTTTTCATCTTGTCACTGACTCTAAAACAACATTTAGCTGCACCGTACAATTCTGAAATTAATACCAAAAGACGCAAAGACATAGTTTTTGTCCCAAACAGCACCTCCCACGCCTTCGCACACAAATTCTTCCCGTTTCTTGGCCCTTTTTTATATAATAAAATTAATAGAATTCTAAACATCTACAACCTAAATTTAAAAATGTGCAAATCCAAAGTACTGACATGGCTTCTAGGTCTATCGTATGTTGACACGGAAAATCTGCTGACGATTGCAAGGTGACAAGTGATTTGTATTATAATGTTTTTGTAGATTAATTGTTTATTTTATTTTCTGCTAATTATTAATGTTTTTGATGTAATTAATTAATTACTAATATAGGTAAGCGTTTATTACTGTTTAAAGGTATATTGTAATAATATTTAGGTTTTATGCTTATTTAATGTCTAAAACACAGGTTGCAATTTTTTTGTCACCTAGCTTAGACATCATGTAATTTCTTTTTTTTCCTAGACCTAAGATCATTGACTGTTTTGCTTCTTATACTATATATTGTTGTTCTTTTAATTTGAAATAAATGATTATTATTATTTTATTATTAATAAAATAAATTCCTCCAAAGCATTTAGGTACAGCCTCGAGATTAAAAAAAATCTATACATCCAGAGCCCAGTTACCATGAGAAGGCCAGCGTGCTGCTCCTTTGTTTTCTCCATGCCATTCTATATGCCACATAATGGTAAGTGGGATCTGAGAGAGACAATTACATTCTCAAGACTACCATCTCAAGACTACAATCTCAAGACTACAATCTCAAGACTGCAATCCTAAAGCTGCAGATGCGTAGCCAACGTTGAGGATTAAGATGTTTGCTAGTCAACAATAAAATCAAAAAGTTGTTCCCTTGTCGAAATCACGTTTTTTTTCTACACATAAGAAAGAGTCGATTAGCATGCATAGAGTTGGACGTTTGACGAAATTACTGACGAATGATTGATGTGAGCGTGAGTATCAGTCTCACGGATTTCCTGTAGCGCGGCGAAAGTGAAAAAATCGCTTAGACTTTCTTATGCGCCGGCGCAGTTATTGTCTAACTTTTTATGCAGCAACGGTGGCAGCGTTGAAACCGTATGGTTAGATGTGAGGTTATAGGGATTCTGAGTCTGAGTACAAAACTAGCGTCCTGGGGGGTTACCAGGGGGGTTAGGATGAGTGTAGGGGACAGATCTATAGCAGTTAAACGGCTCTGTCACTTTCTTTCGGGATCCCCTTTAATTGCCGACCCTCATTTCATAAAATGTTTTATTTCACCGAAGTTCCATTAAATAAAAAGCTCATTTCTGCTGAAACCTTAATGTTTTTAAGGTTATCTTAAGCATAGCTTACTTAGGTTAGGTTAGGTTAGATCTGTCGATGAAATGAAAATTGCTTTCTCTCACCATACACTGAAAAAAACTTTGGTGCTTCTAACAACATTGTGATTGTTTTGCATAACTGGCTTAGTTCCATAGGATGTTAGTTAAATAAAGAAGCTGTTGTTACTATCAGCTTTGGTTGACATAGCTAAGTAGCACAACAGTACATACTTAAAGCACAACTTTTTCTCTTCTCTCAACTAAGCAACTTTAACGGATGATCATCGAGAAACGTAAGACGTTTGGAACAACGCCCCGAGTCCGTATCCTTTTTACATGGTTTAGGCTGCGTTTCCACCAGAGATGTGCGAGGATGCGTTGCGAGGGATGTGTTTGTCATTAACCAATAGAAACGCCTCATTTACCTATCCTCGCTTAGCTTAGCTCTGGTGGAAGCGTTTCTATTGGTTAATGACAAACACATCCCTCGCAACGCATCCTCGCACATCTCTGGTGGAAACGCAGCCTTAAAACAAAGTCTGGCAAGAGCTGGATAAGAATGAGCACGGATCGTGCTCGTTAGCGTGCAATGGGAGAAGCCTATGTTAGCAGTTGACTAGTATAGGCTGATGATGATGATGATGATGAAAACAAACTCGCTTCTCGCCACCGTTTCTATGTATGCTTAGATCTTTTATTTTATGCGGTTTGCGTCAATAGATAGAGTGATTCAAGAAGAAGGTTTAATTAATCTGGTATGTCAACGGGTGGTACAGAAAACTCACATGTCGAAGTAAAGCCAAGACGGATTGCTAGTTTAGTAGTAAAACCTGACTCAAACTTAGTTCAGAAGTATTAAAGTGTACTTTTGTCATCGAGTAATACTGAGGATTCGGAAATGTGAAGTATAATTAATTATACTACGAGTAAATTCGATGATCTATAAAATTAACATAATAATTGAATGTTTATATTTTTTATTATTCATTCAAAAATGCAAAATTTACCTAACCTAACCTAACCTTACCTTTTTCATCCCTTAAACGTAAAATCAATTCTAGTACGTCTTCAACTACTACAAAAAAAAAAAAAATTATAACTGTATTTTTTAATTCTAAAAGTGAAGTTTTGATCCATTTTATTTGGAACCAAAGGCGACATAAAGACAAACACGCGGGCTAAAGCTAGTCGATAATAATAAAGACCTTCGAACACCGTCTAGGTTAGAGCATGGAGGAATGTAAACGGTACCGCAGGATGCGTACGCGCAGTAAAGGCTGCCCGCGGGCACGCGGCGTATCACGTCGCCTGTAATTTCTGACGCCGCATAATAGCCAGTGTGTAGCCACCTTTACGCGGAGTTTAAACGAAGTTTTAACTGACTGAACATAAAAGAAGGTTAATGAGTTTAATAATTATTCATAAACGCATTATAAATTTACTGTAGTAAAAATATGCTGTCACTTTCTGTCACATGCAAATGTCACAATGACAGGACATTGACAAAACATGTTCTAAGCATATTTTAAGTATTGTGTGTTCATGAAAAAGATGGTATCCATTCCATCTTACTTGTCTTTTTCAAAGTGATCCTTATTCGCCTAAAATGACAATTTCCTCATAAGGAAATTGTCATTTTAGGCGAATAAGGCCTCTCCTCCTGTTTTAACTAAAAAAACAAGGTCATAAAAGTGTTATCTAAAACTACAGGACAGCGGCTCAGTAGAGCCATCGTCTACGGAAAACTGTTACCGTTTTAAAGGAAATTAGTTTAAGGATGATGGGCAAAAATGTCCCCACCCACCAACAGAGATGAAACATGTGCCAGTTATAGATCTTGGCAACATGATGTATTTTTACTATGGCGACGATCACCATATGTATGGGGTTTTCTTGGAAAATCTAATCGTATCGTATGGAATTTGTTTGAAAATGAACACATATATGGATGATTTGCCTTGCTTGGCCATTGTTTTCATTTAAAAATTACCATTGATTTTGCTACTAAAACAAGTATTTTGTCTTTTTTTGGGTTCTAATGATCATGCACCCCGTTACTGTTGGAGGGTGGGGACTGGGTCCAAACAAAATTGCTCATCACCATCACCATTTGAGGTATCAAAAAAAAAAAATGTTAAAATTATTTATTATTTTTAATATTATTTATTGAACATGTTATTTTTTTCTACGCATATTTGCTTAAGACAAAAAGTGATTTGGCCTTGAATCCACACTCACCCTAGAAGTTAGGCATTATGTTTCCTATAGGTACTAGGGTTGTTTGAGTTATAATTATTACATGAAACATTAAAAGTAAATTCAATTAAAATGATCAATAATGTTTTTTTACTGATCAACTATCAATATATTAATTAAGTGGTCATGAAAAATGGTCAGTTTAAATTATCTTTTGTACAGAGGAGAAACAATATTGTTTACCTTTTCAAGTCTTATTCACATTTTTGCAAGTGCAAAAAAGGCACGACTTTCAATTTCCTTGACTGTACTTTTGAATGAATTGATATTCCGTAATAAATTGCGAATTTTAAAAAGGCTTTTTTTTACTAAGTAGAATCGTTTACGTTGAAATTGGTTCAAAGTCAGTATTAACTTGTCTTGACAAAAACTGGCCAAGTTCGAATTGGACTCTCACACGAAGGGTTCCATACCATTTTTTTTATTATTGTTGTTTTAAATGCAGACTCTGAAAAATTTAACAGTCTACCTAATACGATTAATGAGATGTAGCCCGCTGACAGACCGACGAACGGACAGCGAAGGCTTAGTTAAAGGCACTTAAAGGGTCTCGTTGACACCCCCTAGGTACCGAACCATAATATTAAAAATAAAACGCAATAATCAATAATCCTTGTATACACACGCTACATTATAATTTTAAACAATTGCCGAGATCATAATTAAGGTCATAGAATTGGAAACAACACAATACGCAGAAGCAAGTAAACGCTGACAGGACAAAGGTGGAGCCGTACCTTCTGAGACCGACCACAGCACGTACGATAATGTAAATATAGTTTGTGAACTGCTATTTTGTGCAGATAGCTGTAAGTTTACTATGTAGCGCGGTTAGTCTGTGGCAGGTGCGTGGAAGGCAGCTATAAAATAGAATAGGGAATTTATGGAAGTTCAAAGAAAAATGTAGTATAAGTTTTTGATGATTAGTTTTGGTATCTTATTGCATATATTTTATTGCTTACTTACGAACTATTTACATACAAATAGGCAAGTTGAGCATCATGAAATCCTCTTGAGCAAAGCTTTAGTAGGTAAGAGGTTTATATAGTTTTACGTAAAAAAAAATGTTTAGTGAGTAGAAGCATTTTTGTACCAAATATTGCGTTGCGCCTTGCGCCGCGCCGTGCAGTTTTGATTTTAATGTTGTTAGAATGCGTCAAGGCAAGAACCAAGAGAGTGGAGTAATTAAATCACACATTTATTATACTTAATTTATTACGTACCAATTTGAATAGGTAGGTTACTCTAGCTCAGATTAAATACAAAGTGACCAGAGCCAATAAAAAAAGAACTTTTTTTTAACAAACACCATTTATAGCGTAAAGTACATTCCAATAAATAAATTATCAGTATTTAATCCTAAATAAGCGTTCAGCGCACACTTCTTCTCACTTCCCATATAAAGTAACTTCGATAGTCACATTGAAAATGTAATCTCCGCAATCAATCAATAAAACACACAATTGCAACAACGTTTATTAACTTATGCTATGCTATGGATGTGGCAGAAAAAGGGAACATTGCTGGACTGCGCTGGATCAATGACAGATCGGTCGAGATTTACGATGTGAACTGGAAAAAATCCTGTTGAACAATGTATCGGACGGCATAGGGAAGGCGTACGTTGACGATTTTTTCATCGCCACTAATACTATAAATGCGAAAGTTTGTATTTAAATATTGGTGTTATAGTAAAGGCCAATAAAAAAAACTGAGTCCGTGTCCGGCACCACTACCAAGTTTTTAAAAGTAAGTATATTTTTAACTTGACTACTTGACTTGTGCAGGGTCCGTCCGAATCGCTACCACCATCTTATCCATTAACCTACCGCCAAACAGCAGTGTTCGCATTGTTGTGTTCCGGTTTGGGGATAAGACAGCCGGTGTAAAGACTAGCATAGAGGCATTCCATCTTAGTCCTTAGGGTTGGCAACGCATTTGCAGTCTTAGGCTTGCAGTCTTGTGAATGCGAATGTCGGGTCACAGTTTCCACTTACCTTCAGGTGGCCTGTGTGCTCGTTTGCCTTCAATATGCCATAAAAAAAAAACTTGATATACTTAATGAGGTAAATGTAGTTTTTGTCATATAAAACAACAGTTTCAAACAAATTTCACAGGAAAAGTCATAAGAAGGTAGTTGTAAAATAATTCAACCCATGCATTAAAATTGAACTATTCTTTTGCACGTTTATTCGTGTGCGGCAAACACTTTGGTGGCTTTTAATTAAAAATTACCCCCATTACGCCGTGAAACTCAAATGTCATAATACTTATACATAATTGAATTGTCCATAATTACGAATAATGAGGCAAAAACTTTCTTCCCATACATAACATCACGACATTAAAAACAGAGGAATGCTCTGTTAATTGTGGCTATCGATGTCTTGGCAAATACCTGCGATAACGTATGTGCAGTAGCTGCACACTTTAGTACCCTATCGCTTTAAGTCTTTGACAGATTAGTCGAGCAGTCTAAACAAGACGTTAAAGTGACAAAGTTGTAAAGTGTGCTGCTACTTATAACGCCGTACCCTATGTATTTTTGCTACATTCTATAGTTCTAGGAAGATTGTTGATCGAGGTAACATGTTTGTTTTAATTATAGGAAAAGGTATGTAAAACGGCACGAGATGTTAGTTATTAGACGATTGTGATTGTGATCTTTTAACTGGTTAATACCTCATTAAAAAAACATGCAAAGAAAACAGGTCTTGTTGCTGATAACCGCAGTAAATAATATTAGTAAATAACTGACTGGTTGATCGAATCGGTGAACCTCTCATAAAAAAACGGAAAGAAAGCAGTTCCAGTTGCTTATTACCACAGTAATTCTATGTATAGAAGAATAAACTGAACGAGTCATCGATCATCGCACTGCCGAAACCATTGACTCAGGGACAGTATTCCTTGGGTTCCCTAGAGGTGCACTAAGAAAGGATATTCCGAAAGTCCTCTAGTTCATTGTAAGTTACTAGTTCTGTTAATGTTTGTCTTATTATTTTAAAGTATTACCTTAACAGTGTACTTAAATCACTTCACTTCACCAACGAATTATGAATTATAGCGAAAGAAACTCAAAAAGGTACATTATGAGTAGGTAAATGCTTTACAATAATAATATTTATACATTACATGAAAAACATTGGATATGGAAACAAACAAAACAAAACTCCAAGATGGAAACGCATTACACTTTCAAATGCCGCTCCAATATTCTTTGAATTTGCTCTAACATTATAACGAAGGGAAACTGAATATTTGAGAGACATTTCAGAACAGAAACCTTGTTAGAATACCTGTTTCAACGCAATCAGTACCGTCGTCCTTCCTTTTCATACTAAATTGACTTTCTTTCGTGTTCTTTGGCCCTCAATATGTTTACGGTCTCACTGCCCAAGATGCCACGGTGTGTCGTGAATCTATGTAAAAACCAAGTATGGGCATTGAATGTGCTAATCAATAGAATTACTAGGAATACAGGAAATGTATTCTCGCTCGCATGTCTACCATGACCGTTAAGATCAATCGTAAGTTTCTTTTGGAATAGTTAATCCTGTTTTTACTAGATTGATTGAATGGAAAATTGCGTGCGGTGGTTTTAATGATTGTGTGGGCTGTGATGATTTGTGGCGGTAGGACCTTGTGCAGGGTCCATGGCTACCTCGATCATATCGTTTAATCTACCAAGCAACAGTATTTTGCATTGTTGTGTTCCAATGAAATTACTAGCATAGAGGTATTCCATCTTAAATTCTTTTTTTTCTTTTCCCCGCGGCTACTTGAACATCTACTACCGCGGAAATATGGCGTTTCCACTATGAAGTGATTTCGCCAGTGTCAAGTATACATATATAAGTATAAATCAATATAGTAATAAAAGACAATCCAATCTTCTCTAGGAAGATTGGTGGCAACATTGTACGGTGATATGTAGGACAGAGGCCAAGATAGTTTTAACCTCTGTACCACTGCGAGTCCACTTGAAACGAGAAGTAAGATGCCAGGATACACGAAATAAGTCCAAGTCTTCTATCACTGTGCAACACAAAGGCATTATAAGTACAAATCACTAACAAAAAAGAACTTTGAACACCTAAATACACAAAAATAAAAACTAAAACAAATTACACATCCGCCATCTTTTGACGTTGCAAATGGCCTCCAGAATCGTAGGTATTAATAAGTTAATCTTGACTAAGACAGCCGTGTCAAGAAAAGTCACAGTAAGCATTCGAGTCATAGGAAACTGTCATTTCTGACGTGTCTTGAGATCCCAGCCAAAATCAGTTCATTAATACAGCTCTTGGGATTGCAATCCTAAGATTGCTCAGGACTATGGATCTTAGATAGGTACCACCACATTGTGATGGCGACAAGTTTTACCTGCTTGTAGTAATGTTTTCAACTCTGCCGCCATTACTGTCAAGTAAATAAGAGCTATCCTAACGTTCCCAATACGTCAAAGGCGTTATGGTTTTACCGCCTAGAATAAAGGCCTAATTAGCCTGTATACTCGTTTGCCATAAAAAAATATAAAAATAATTTTAATGCGAAAAAAAAAAACATATACGGAAAATCCTCAAGTCGCCGAACCAGGCAGTTAAAAAAAACAATATTAGTACTAAAAGCATGTCCAATGTATTCATGTTTGATTGGTCAGATACGATAACTGATTACATAATAAGTAATTGTGAAGTGTTCACGAGTCACCAGTTACGTGATTTTTAACGAATTTGCATAAATTATGACTGTTATTTAAACACGTGCTTCGTGGTTCTGTATTGAGACGTTAAAAGCGGAACTCTTGTGCTGAAAATCTGTCTGTCTGTACGTCTGTGATATTTCAACATAGCTACAACTCGTAATGCTATAAATTGGAAGGTTTGATTCAGTTTTAATATTTACCCATTTTTAAACTAACCTTAATGCAAATGAAACAGACACGGGGTCGATATTTCACTGCTTTGAACTTTGTCTACTTATTCAAATGGGGTATCATAAAAAAGGCTTTTTTTGCAGATTTAAAAACACATCTGCACCAAAATAAAAATGTCTACATAGGCTCTATTTTACTCGGTGAAACTATGTTGCTTGGCATTTTTATTATTGCCATCGACGGACAAACAGGCAGACCCACCTGATGGGAAGTGGTCACCGCCGCCTACGGACATGTGCAGCGCCGGATAGAGGACATTTAAAAAGCCCCATATTGTAGCGCATTGAGAAAGTCTCAGCAGGAAGCTCATGCCAAATTCCTATAATACTGTTGAGTAAATCAGGGGGTTTATTACCACATAGCTATGCAGTTCAGTTTACGCTGAGAGATAGGGACAGAGTTATGAAGCATCCATAACTCTGTCCTTTACACTCGCCGTAAAATGAACTGCATAGCTATGTCATAATAACCCCTGAACTATCGTAATGTTGACAATATGATAATATTTCAAAAGCAATGTAGTACAGAGCTCCTGTACAACTTTTTCACAGAAACAATTTTTAAAGCGGAGAGCTTTTCCAAAAAAGATTCAAAGTCTTGAAATGTCAAGCTTCCTAGATCTTAGAATGTCAGAGAAGCAATATATCAAAGTGCCAGAATGACCGGTGAGTACAACGTCAACATCTTCGAACGCCATACTAGTAATACGTCAAAGTCTCAGAATGACCAGGTAGTAAAACACCATCATCTTTTAAAGTCAAAGTCTTGAAATGTCAAGATGCCTAGATCGCAGAAAATGTCAGAGTAATAAGTTGTAAGACCTTGACGTAAGACCTTGACGTTTTAAGACCTTGACATCGTAAGACCTTGACGTTGTATGACCTTGACGTAAGACCTTAACGTTCTAAGACCTTGACGTCGTAAGAACTTGACGTTGTAAGACCTTGACGTTGTACGACCTTGATGTAAGACCTTAACGTTCTAAGACCTTGACGTCGTAAGAACTTGACGTTGTAAGACCTTGACGTTGTATGACCTTGACGTAAGACCTTAACGTTCTAAGACCTTGACGTCGTAAGAACTTGACGTTGTAAGACCTTGACGTTGTATGACCTTGACGTAAGACCTTAACGTTCTAAGACCTTGACGTCGTAAGAACTTGACGTTTTAAGACCTTGACATCGTAAGACCTTGACGTTGTATGACCTTGACGTAAGACCTTAACGTTCTAAGACCTTGACGTCGTAAGAACTTGACGTTGTAAGACCTTGACGTTGTACGACCTTGATGTAAGACCTTGACATTGTACGACCTTGACGTTCTAAGACCTTGACGTTTTACGACCTTGACGTTGTACGACCTTGACGTAAGACCTTGATGTTGTACGATCTTGACGTTGTAAGACCTTGACATTACACGACAAGGACGTTTCAAGATTTTGACGTCGTCCTATCTGGACATAAGTTAGGCACTTGACATTTCTAAACGGACTTTAAACACTGGAGGCTTTTAAGCGGAGTACTAATAACTATGTAAATTTTTACCTATCAAGCGCATTTATTTTTCCCAATGACGAAAAATAAATAAGGGTAACGTTTCTACATTACTTCGTCGACGTCGAATGTGTCTTTGGTTATATTTGTTTAATAAGGTAAATGGACGATTTATACTCCGGCAAATGTTTTCCACGGAGTGTTTGTGTGTGCTTACTATTCGATGCATTACAAATCAGAGTGGATAGATTCGTTAAGCAATGATATGACTGGAGACGGGTTTTTATGGATGGCTTACTTAATTTTTAATTTTTATGTAGTAAACGTAATTTCATTATTTTGAGCTGGTAACACCACATTTAATGAAAACTTATAGTTTTGTCATGTAGTTTTAATATACTGTGAAATGAGATAAAGAAAGCAATATTTTCGTTTTTTTTAATCTCACTTTTCAAGTTAATACAACAATAAATATCCGTGTAAATTACACGTCTAAAGTTTATTTCATCCAATGTGCATCATGATGAAAAGCAAACCCGTTGAATGCAAACAAAAGACTTGGAGTTGAAGACGTTAAATTGGTCGAGACACTCCAAGCGCCATGATTACCGTTAATGTCGCTTACTTCATTTAGTGCTACACATGCGGACATGTAAACTGCCTCGAAAAAATAATCAACGAGTAAATAATTAGTTCAAGGCATAATCTTACACAAATTGACTTATTCCTAACTAAGCAATAGGCTTGTTATTATGGTTACTAAAAAGCAAAAATTCAAAATTCAAAATATTTATGCAATAAATTGGCCATTATGAGGGCTCTTTTACATATCGGTATTATAATAATATATGAAGTGAATGTACTAGCGCTTCGGACAAGACCATCATTGCGGAGAAGAAGCGCCGCAACAAACTTCAGAAATCAGCTATAATCATGGTTAACTTAAAAATGGTGATAACTCAAAAAGTACTGAAGTGATTAGACATGTCGTGTTCTTTTCGTGTAAGTGCCCTTTATATCTTGAAGATTGCGTTGCCAACCCTAAGGACTAAGCTATTAACAGTCATGTTAGCTCTAGATTAGGAATAGTGTTTTATGCGTAAACATATTTATGTCTGGCTGGCATTGTTATTTAAATGCCAAGTTATAATGACAACGAGATGGTTTGCATGAAGGTCCAACCAATCCATACTCAGATTTTTAATCGATCGCAGGACTGATGGCCGATGGGGTCAGAAGGTTCTGACGAGCCGAGACGAGCGGTGGGTAGGCCTCCAAAAAGATGGAGTGACGACCCTGTAAGATTCGCGGGAGCGCGGTGCATGCGAAAAGCACAAGACTGGTCTGAGAGCTTTGGGGGAGGCCTATGTCCAACAGTGGACGGCTTTCGGTTGACATGATGATGATGATGATGATGAGGGATAAACACTTAAGGGCCTGTATCTGACTCTGGTACCAATCTAGTCTACTAGATCGTTATTGTTTTCCTTTTTTAAGTTCGTTTTTATGTGCTTTCATTTAAGGTATAATTTTGATTTTTATTACTTGTAGTTTTGGCTTGGGGCACATACGAAGCGAAAAATTACTCTTTTCGAGTTCAATATTTCCTTAACGGTCCCTCAAATCTAAAAATGGATAATAACATGTACCTACATAATGATTCTTTTTAGAGCTATCTAATGATACCTCTTTCGATGCCATTATGTAAAATTGGTTTAAATCTATATATTTTTTTATGGTATAGGTAACCTAAAAACTTTGTTTTTTAAAGATTTTATTCTACAACTTAGTAGGCGTAGTTTAAATGTATATTAATATAGGTAACTATGCCAAATATTTAACAGCTTTTTGAGATACATTTTTGTTTGTACCGGCTTTGGAACCCAACATTGAGTTTGGTATCCAAGGTTTATCTTTTAAATAGACATCCTAAAACTCCAAAAGAAAATATCCATGTCCCGTATTGTCAGTATATTTTTTGCGCTCTAACCAGATACTTTCACAAAAAGCGTAAACTTATAGCAAAAACCAAGCTCAACTGTAGGTCATTTGCTATGGATTTTTATGCGATTACGGTCTTCAATTTTCAACAATTTTTGTTTAGAAATAAAACCGATTATAATAGGGAGTTAGGCTCGCGTCTGGAACAGAGTATGCCATGGAGTGTAAAAATAAAAAATAATTTAATAAACGATTTACATCAAATACATCCTAACATAAGTCAAGTTTTTGACATCCCACTTACAATGGGCCTCATAAGAAGGCTCCAGTTCACCCAAAAGGCAATAGAATGGGCTACGCTCGGCGTATCTCTGTGATCGAACCAGGAATCAGGAAATCCGCAAAAGAAGCCAAAATCACCGACATAGCCCAGCGAATTTCGAATCTTAAGTGGCAGTGAGCACATTGCTTCCTGAACTGATGGCTATTGGGGCAGAAAAGTTCCAGAGTGGCGGCCGCGGACCGAAAAGCGAAGTGTTGGCAGGCCTTACATAAGACGGACCGACGATCTGGTGAAGATCGCGGGAAGCCGATGGGTGCCAGTAGCACAAACCGGCCGTCATGGAGATCCTTGTGGAAGGCCTTTGTCCAGCAGTGGACGTCTTTCGGCTAACATGATGATGATGAACATAAGGTTACGGTGCGATACGATGCGGCCATTTTTTTTCTAAATTAGGGTAAACCTAAATAAGTAGTTAATTGCTAATATTTTAAAAGATACAATTTATAAGAGCTTATGATTTCTTGTGCTCCATCTGTTATATTTTTCAGCAAAATTTAAGTGGCAATATTATAAAGATGATAAAAAGAAATATAAAAATGATGTTTTTTTTTTCTTACCTATCATTTGCAATATAAATAGCTTAAAAGCGAAAAGGTTTTGTAATGATTATCGAAAGAGATTGAAAACGAAGTGAGCAACAGGGTTCCTAAGAGATCTTTTATCTCACAGATGGGCAATTATGTACACTTTTTTTGGAAAACGCCCGTATGCAGGTTTTCTCACGATGTTTTTCCTTTACCGTAAGAGCATTGGATAATGTACTTAAGTTAGAAAAACTTACTGGTAGATGGTAACCGCGGGGGTCGAAGTATTAACAGCACTGTACAAAAATTCTGTCTAGACACCAGTATTTCAATTTTAAACTATGACCGACTCCACAGATTTTTCCACACAAAAAACTGTCTGTCAGATTCTAGGCCCATTTTCAATGCCTGATCCACTCGCTCGGTTACTGGCCTAATACAAACGCGGCACCGCACGTAAAGTAGCGTGTCGGAATCCGCGAGGTGTGTCCGTCCGTCAGAACAAAAACCCAATAGAATATGTATTCGGATTAGCTGCTCTATTCCTGTTACAACTTAATCTTCAACGCATTGCTTTTACACCTGTATGCGTTCGCGTAGATATAAATGACGATCGCTGTTGACGTTAAATCTCACACACGTGTAAGGCGTACGTTCGATACTGTGCTGCCTTTACACCTACACATGGACATGCATACGTCGAGTGATTGGCTTATAGTATTCCGTTTTTTTTTTGTACGTGACAAATGTAACTGTATTTAAAACAGTAACAAATGCGCGATGCATGTTTAGAATTAATTTTGGCTGGAAATTTAAATTTGGAGCGACGCTTCCGATTCCTAGTTATACATTTAACGTTACTTTTATCGTTCGCGTACAACATTATTTTATAATACTGAATGTTTGAATGAGTAAATGTGAGTGTAAAAGTCAAATAAATCTATCTATACAGTGGGGCTAGACAAGTTGCGATCGAATACAAACGCTAGCGTTTGGTGGTCACTGTCGCTTTGCGTTATCACAGAAAAATTTATGGAATTGACGTCACGTGATATATCGCTCGACATGCGTTATCAAAAATGAAAAATGTCATCTGTAACGAGCGATATATCACGTGACTTACGTCAATTCCAGCGTTTGTATTCGATGGCAACTTCTCTAGCCCCACAGGTGAATAAAAGAAGAAACTGGCTGCCTGGTCGATCAACGTGCAGCCGAAACTACTGGACCTGTATAGGTGTCGGCCGATAGGAAGTCAATGCAGACACCGCTTGCACAACCATGAAGTTTCTGAATATTGATAATGTTGACAGCATTCAAACAATGTCAAACTTTTTGCGCGTGAAGGAACAGTATATCAGCATGTTTTTATAGGTTTAAAGAAGTTGTGTTACAGTTGAATTTAAATACAGTTGTGTTTTCAGTTGTTGCTGTTTTGCACTAACAATGCCATAATGATAGTAATTAATGAAATGTCTGTTTTTAAATAAAAACATTTTTATTTATCCTGTATTTGATGTTGCTATAGTTCGTTTCGTTATGACATTTGTTCATATATGTGCACAACAGAGCAATTAAACTGGGTCACTCTGTTAACGTCGACAAAAATGGCGTCAAACGTTAATGCCCACATTCGCTGTTTAAAAAACATAAAACAAAAGAGCAATGACAAATTGACAGCTATAAGTACCTCCGGCTAGTAAATATGGTTGACAAATGAAGTGTTCATGCGATGTTCCGCCTCAGTTTCGCGCGTAAAAAACTGCCTGTCACTTAATAGCCGTAATAAAATAAATTATACGGCTACTGCGCGCGCGCTTCCTATTACAACTACTGTTATACTTAGAAATCCATTATATCTTGACTACTGATCTCATAGCGGTCGCTTGTTATTATAGGTCTAGCATTTCTGGTCGTTACCAGCAAGACGTGATAAGGTGCCGTTATAAAATGATCCCTACGTTCGTTCTAAGTGTTTGAAATAGGCGGTCTGATTGTGCTAGTCAAATAAGCAACCAGTGTGCTTTGAGCATCGATTTAATACTGTGGATATGTATCTACAAGTAAATATTCTCGAACTATGGTTAAAGCCGGGTTTGAGCATGTATATAAAAATATTAATCTATTTCAATAAATTGTAGAAACATCAAGTACCCTTTAATTTTTTTACCACTACGTTTCAAGTTTTTAACTCGCCAAGAAATTAGAATAAACAAACTAAGGTAAACACCTTACAAACCAAGCTAAAAAAGCGAACTTATAAATTTATTCGTGGTAAAAACATCACAAATTATCTTATATTGTCTAAACTACAAAAAGCTTTTCAAAACTCTTTGAACGGACCAGTAGTCTTGAACCACAAAATCAAACTATTCTTACAAGTTAAGGGTCAAGATATGGCTTTAGAACCACACAGGCTGCGCGTGCTCCAGTTCCGTGTTAGTTCACTCTGATTATATCCACTCGTGCGCAAGTTCTCTCCCTCTTTACTGAGACCGCACTTGGTCTAGAGGTATTTAGTTATGTCAATAACCTTCTGGGTGGAATGTTATTTGATAAATTCCTTCTAAAAGGGGTACAGAAGAGATATTGTGCGTTGAAAAAATATCATGTACTTTCAGCCGAATATAACCCCTACGCACCATAGGACTGTGTCACAGTGGCGTTACGATTCAGGTGGTAAAAGTGTCAAATAAATTGTTTTATAATGTCACTCTGACACCGTTATGGTGGCTCAGGATTCTATTGAGCTGATAATTGATAATACCTAGTCATTATTTATTATTTTTTATGGCATGGGGAAGGCGAACGACCACAGAGGTCTAAGCCAATCGAGAAACAAAAAAAATCGTAACAAATGTCAAACCAAATAATACTGTCAAACAGTTCTATAGTTAGCTAGGGTTATTATTTTCCGAATTTCCTATATTTATTTCGGTAGAGTTTATTTATTTATCTATTTATTTATTGACGATTTTGAACCTTGTACCGGATCTGTCCAGATCGGGGTCTACTTTGACCAAAAGTACCTTTGACATGCAATATAATTTTACAAACTTTCATTTCGCATAACGTGTTTGTGCTTAAACCATTACATATTACATAGGTAACAATTTAAAAAAATACGGCGGGAAGTATCTCTTCGTGGAATTAAAGAATGTAGTTAAATTTATATAGTTTGTCAAATAATTATTTGGTAAAATATTAGTGGACGGTCCGGATCGGGACCACCTGTTCCGGTGTGGGACAAGACAACCGGTGAAATTAAAAGCATATAGAGAGAGAGGCGTTCAAGATTCAAATTGTAGTTTGTTTGTATATTTAAATACTAGCCGAACCGCCTCCGATATTTTTTTCTTGCGTTTTAAATGTTATTCTGCTATTTGGGGCAGACAATCCAACAAATCAGAGATCATGAAAAGCGTTTCATTCATTCTTGGGTAACTAACCGACTTTGTTTTATATAATATATAGATCTAGAGGTAGGTATAGTATATAATTATTAATGAAATTAGTATAGAGAGCTTTCTTTCTGCCAATAAACTGCGATGCAGTTTGGCGGATACTTGATATTTTCGTAAAATAATTGTTACTTGATAAATAAATGAAAAAAAGTGGTAAGAGGATTATAAACCGATGTTTAAATCACGTAGTTATAACGTTTCTACCACCTAAATCAATTCTGATTTCCACGATCACGATTTTAACACCTCTAAATTGACTATTTTTATAGAAATGTTTTTAGCATTCTTTCTTGTTGCAGTGTTTTTCTGAACTAATCGTCAGTTTGGGTTTTGATTTACGGACATGCTGAAGTTTTCCGAACGTTTTTAGTTGAGATATATTTTCTTAAAACAGGTTAAACTTAAAATGCTCTCTTTATCCAGAGCGAAAAACAATAGACAAATTGAACGCAAACAAATGCGGTAACAAAAACTTAAACTGAATATAAATTCTAAGTGCCATGTCGGCTTTAAAACAAAACGCTATTACTGTTTGTTATCATCTATAACGCCAACGCCTAAACCTTAAGTAAATCATTGATGTAGATACCACCCATAATAACATTAAATCCAAGCGTAGTCTAGGAAATACGATTTGACTCGATAGCTGTAAAGATTATCTCTTTGTTTAGCAAATTCAAAACGGTGTTACGGAAATATAAACAATCAACAAAACTGCATTTGTGTGTTTCATCTATGTTAATAAAAAAAAATAAAGACAAAAATAAAACCATTCAAATAGTTTATAAACATTGTTTTATTTAAAATAAGTATAATACTCTACTTAGGTTAAGTCATGTGTAAGGCCTTTCAAAAACCAATTCAAATAGTTACTAACCTAGATTAAATTAATCGCGTATATACAATAAACCCCCTTGCAAAAAAACGGGCACTTTACGTTTTTTCAAAGAGTTTAATCATACTATAGCTAGTGGATATTTTATGCTACAGCATATTTATCTTTATTTTGTAGCATAAAATCTTTTTTTTTGTCAGATATTTGTTTAATTTTCTGCACATTAGGTTTTTATAATAAATATTCAAATATAAAAGGAAAATAACAATACTAATACAAAAATAAACATAAAAACCGAACCTAAGAGTGCCGCCGGCAGCGGGGCAGGGCTCAAGCTACCGGTGGTTAGGGCTGCAGAGAGGAACCTCCTCACAATGCGTGCCGTGTCGAGGAGTACTGCCTTCTGTATCTGGCCCTTGATCCAGCCATCTAGCGAGTCTCATGAGGTATTGGTTGAGATATTATTATTATTATTTCGCGTTAAATACCAATGCATTGAGAATTCGCGCAATATAAATCAGGAAAAGCCCTTTCTTCAAACAGTTAATTTTGTTAATAATTTGATCTATGTAGGTAGCTAGGCTTATTTTATTTTATTTACAATAAGGACAATTCAAAAACATTTAAATAAATAGTAATGTTGCCACAGATAACCAAGATTTAAGAAGCAAAGCTTTAGACATTTAATATAATCAGGTCAAATTATATTTTCTAAACAACACGACCAATAATACAATGTGTCTTTACGATCGCCTCTCAATGTTTCTTTAATAGTCTACGGTACACTTTGACGGTTATAGTTATTAAACTGTAACCGTCGAAGTCTCGCCGTAAACGGTTAACGTCATATTATTCAATTGAAAGTTACTTTTATGACTGTTTGTTGAGTATGCACTCTCTGAGCACCTAGGGTTGCCAGACTTAAGAAAATCCACTGGATATTTTAGTGGTGGTAATACCTAGTGCAGGGTCGGTCCGGACCTCTACCACCATCTTACCCTTTAATCTGCCGCCAAGCAGCATTCGTATTGCTGTGTTCCGGTGTGGGGATAAGACAGACGGTTAAATTACGATCGTAGAGGCATTGCATCTTAGTCCTCATGCGCGCATGGGTACATAAGCATTTGTTTCTCTATAATTATAAGTATATTCATAATTGCCAGGTACCCTTGTAGTACCTATGGGCACTAGACGAAGGTAAACTTACTCATATAGAGAAATATACACTTATATACATAGTAAACATCGTAGACTAAGGAACAAAGATTCGCGCTCATTCACACAAAGTTTTGAACCCGGGACCGCTAGCTTCGTATGGTCACTAGGTCACTACTAACTAACCAGGCTAACGTATTCCTCAATCATTGACACCTTGTGTGGACCAACGACTACCACTATTAAACATGTCCATAGATTTTATTGGTAATATCATTGGACAACCCTACTTACGAAGCTCAACCCTACCTTACTTACGGTTCTTGTTTTAATCAATACTCAATAGAATGGTAATCGTAAGACTGGGTCCCTTAACACTTATAAAACGACACGTTATCTACAGGAGCGTTCTCAATTCTCAATGCAAGTGGGATAAAAGTGCAACAGTTTGTGTTAAGGAGCCCACTGAGAGCATTCGCGTGTAAAGATTCGCGTTTGCGGGTGGTAGGACCTTGTGCGGGGTCCGTCCGGATCGCTACCACCATCTTATCCATTAACCTACCGCCAAACAGCAGTGTTCGCATTGTTGTGTTGCGGTTTGGGGATAAGACAGCCGGTGTAATGACTAGCATAGAGGCATTCCATCTTAGTCCTCAGGGTTGGCAGCGCATTTGCAGTCTTAGGCTCGCAGTCTTGTGAATGCGAATGTCTATGGGTCACAGTTTCCACTTACCATCAGGTGGCTTGTGTGCTCGTCAGCCTTCCCTATGCCATAAAAAAAAAAGAGCATTCAGCGCGAGCATCGAGTGGTGTTCAGATCAACGTCCACACTACTCGAATATTCACACGAATGCTCTCAGTGGGGACGCTCCTTTAGAAGGGCAGAGGTGTAATTAGTGTAACCGGGACACTTGATTAATTAGCGATCCTGACCAATTATAGCACATTAACCAAAGATACTTTTCCTCTCACTGGGCGGTCGGCAGGAAATCGCGAGAAGTATTTTTACTTTCGAAGATTCTTCGGTGTTAATGTATTTTGAGGCGGCTTATGCCACACGGAAAAATATGTTGATAAAAAATATTGTATGAATTGCTTTTTACATGCATTTACATTTACATGCCTGCCATGGCTTGTTTTTCATAATATCTTCCAAATATATAAAAAAAATCGTACTAGGTTAAAGAGGAGAAACTTAAAGCGGGCTTTAACTTTGCGGGTGGTAGGACCTTGTGCGGGGTCCGTCCGGATCGCTACCACCATCTTATCCATTAACCTACCGCCAAACAGCAGTGTTCGCATTGTTGTGTTCCGGTTTGGGGATAAGACAGCCGGTGTAATGACTAGCATAGAGGCATTCCATCTTAGTCCTCAGGGTTGGCAGCGCATTTGCAGTCCTAGGCTTGCAGTCTTGTGAATGCGAATGTCTATGGGTCACAGTTTCCACTTACCATCAGGTGGCCTGTGTGCTCGTCAGCCTTCCCTATGCCATAAAAAAAAAGAGCATTCAGCGCGAGCATCGAGTGGTGTTCAGATCAACGTCCACACTACTCGAATATTCACACGAATGCTCTCAGTGGGGACGCTCCTTTAGAAGGGCAGAGGTGTAATTAGTGTAACCGGGACACTTGATTAATTAGCGATCCTGACCAATTATAGCACATTAACCAAAGATACTTTTCCTCTCACTGGGCGGTCGGCAGGAAATCGCGAGAAGTATTTTTACTTTCGAAGATTCATCGGTGTTAATGTGTTTTGAGGCGGCTTTACCACACGGAAAAATATGTTGATAAAAAATATTGGATGAATTGCTTTTTACATGCATTTACATTTACATGCCTGCCATGGCTTGTTTTTCATAATATCTTCCAAATATAAAAAAAAATCGTAATTTTACAATGTAAAAATTTGAATTTTTGTTGCTTTCTAGGGTGTGATTCTCTCAAAAATGCGGTCGGACGAACGAACGAGTGAATGTCGCAGCGGCGAATTTTAGTCCCGTCAGAGCGATCAAAACGCATTTTGGCGCGTTCATTTTCAATTCGGCAGCATGGCTTCTGTCGATAAGATCGAACGTATAATTGAGAATGCACGCGGTAAAATGTGTTTTGTTCGCTCTGACGGGACTACTTATATAAACTCTCCGCTACGACATTAACTCGTTCGTGTTGTTAGCTTAGTTAACTGAATGTTTGGTCCGTCTGTGGGTTCTGTGTGTCCCTTGTTCTTTCAAATGACTTAAGCTCTGGCTGTTTGAAACATACTCTATATAGTATTAAGTAGAACTTTTGCTGCTAAAAACAATCACGTTATAACATAACTGTGTTGACTGTGTTTTTACCTACTTAACGGTCATTAATCGAAGATCAACCGTCATCTGCATAATAACGTCCACGGTGTATTATTTGTTAAGCCAATGTTTTGTGTTTGCTGACAGATTCTTGAATAATGGGTTTTCCTACTTGCCATTGATTATTCAAGGTACGATTATGGTTTAAAAGGCTAAAAGTTAGGTTTAACAACTGCCAATCAGCGCTAATAATAAGTGTGAAATTTATTGTTATAACATAATAAAACTTATAACGACCAGTTTTATCACTTAGCAAATTTTACTTTAAAACTTTTATATTTAAAATGGAAATATATTTACCACACGTTGAGTTAATAATGCCGAGCTTCCAATAATTATCTGAAACAAAAAAATATATTATTAACAACTAATAAATAATAGCAACAAACTTGGCACGATGGTAAAGTTCTTAGCCTTTCCCTATTTTTTCCCTAAATCAAATAAATTAGAGATCATATTAATGGTGATAGGACCTTGTGCGGGGTCCGTCCGGATCGCTACCACCATCTTATCTTTTAACCTACTACCAAGTAGCAGTGTTTGCATTGCTGTGTTCCAGTGTGGGGATAAGACATCCCATACACCCGTATTAAAAACAATACTTAAGGGTCTCCCCAAACCAGTCGACGCCGTTTCGGCGAATCGCGTACGGAAAAGCTTTATGTCAACGCAATAAGAGCGAATAAGACGTCAATCGGCTCGGCCGACGCGAAACGACGTCTTTCGACGGGAAAACGGCGTTTTGCGGTAAAGCTGTTCGCATCTGTACGACGCTGTTAGCAGCCTACCGCACACGTTCGCATTCATAAATCTCCGAGTGCCGCCGTTCGGTGCCGGCAAGAGTTGAACAGTTTCGACCACGGCCGAGTAGCTACGATGACAGCCGTTCGGCGTCGATAGGTGTGGGGAGACGCTTACTATTACATAGAGAGCTATCCGTCGTCTCGACGGCCGTACGGAACCAATCGTACGTCTACAGCTGCTGCGATAGCAAATCGCAGGCGATCGGGTTTATCAGCGGCCGTACCGAGGATGGGACGGATGAACGTAGGTTTACAACCGCTGAGACGGCCGATCGGCTAAATGCGAATAGTATGGTGTAAAACACTCGGCGAAAGCCGACTCCGAGTCGACTGGTTTGGGGAGACCCTAAGGGATCTTTCACTGCGTAAACGCACTGCATTCAATACGGCTTTGTGATTGGTCCTTTTTGACCGACCTTTTGTTTATGAGAAGATTTGAACCACCCTGTTGTGCGTTCATGAGCACTGTTACACCTCTTAGTGACGTTTGTGAATACGGGTGATAGTCTAGTATCTGGAGTTTCTTGCGGCGCTTCTTCTCCGCAATGACTGTCTCGTCCGAAGCGCTAGTAGATTCACTCTATTCTACTGACGTGTAAAAGAGGCCGTACGTGGCCAATTCAGTTAATAATTATGTTGATTTTGATTTTTTGACTTCATAGTGATCCTACTGCTGAACACAGGCCTGCCTCTTTGATTTCCAGCGAGGTTGATCTAACGCGGAATGCATTTTCTGACCTCCTACTACCTTAATAAGTTTAGGTTTGTTTTGAAGTTATTTAAGAAAGTAGGCGAAAATTGACAATTCCACCCCATATCTCCAAAACAATTATAATTTTTTTACACAAGATAGATCTTTAGATATAAATATTTATTTAAAATTAACAAACACTATGTTAACAATTCTCGTATTTTCGATATAATATGAACTCTATGATTTGGGATTTTTTTTCTCACTGCAATTGGACGTAGAGAGCAAAAACGTTCCAACCCATTCAACCTTAGTTTAGAGATAACTTTTTAGGGTTCCGTAGCCAAATGGCAAAAAACGGAACCCTTATAGATTCGTCATGTCTGTCCGTCCGTCTGTCCGTCCGTATGTCACAGCCACTTTATTCCGTAACTATAAGAGCTATACTATGGAAACTTTGTAAGTTGATGTATTCGGTGAACCGCATTAAGATTTTCATACAAAAATAGAAAAAAAACAATAAATTTTTGGGGTTCCCCATACTTAGAACTGAAACTCAATTATTATTTTTTCATCAAACCCATACGTGTGGGGTATCTATGGATAGGTCTTCAAAAATGATATTGAGGTTTCTAATAAATTTTTTTTCTAAACTGAATAGTTTGCGCGAGAGACGCTTCCAAAGTGGAAAAATGTGTGTCCCCCCCCCCCGTAACTTCTAAAATAAGGGAATGATAAAATGTAAAAATAATATATGATGTACATTACCATGCAAACTTCCACTGAAAATTGGTTTGAACGAGATCTAATAATTAGATATTTTTTTTAATACGTTATAAATCGTAAACCGCATTTTACCTTTCATTCAATCAACTCCAATATAATAAAGAATAAAGAAAAACATTTATTTAGATGTATAGTGGTACGGAACCCTACGTGCGCGAGTCCGACTCGCACTTGGCCGGTTTTTTTTAAGTTTAACAGTAATGTTCAGCGATGGATCATTATTATTATTTTATGTTGGTGTTAATCTTAAGCAAGATATGTTTTTATTTTTTTACATCCTCAGATAGCAGCAAATACATACATTTTGGAGTAAAAAGACAACCAATTGATAAACAATGCCATGTGGGGGTTCATTTCAATCAAAGGAATAATGGCTTCGTCGAAAATTGGGGAGCCTAAAAGAGTCAGAGAGGTATTAGAGTGGACCGAAATGTTGCGCATGACTGCGTTAAAGGAGGATGGGCAGATTTGTATGAACACTGGCCTAGAAACCAATAACAATAAGCACTATATCATCGGATATGCTTTTTAATTCTACAACGATTTAGTGTAGTGGGAAACCTCAAAGAACTGTGAGAAATATTATAAAAATCGGGAACATCGGGACGCCTACGTAGACGACGTTTGCATAATTACTTTGAAACACCGCTGTCTTTGCACGGCGATAACTTTTATCACACAAAGTTTTCGAACTACCTGCCATAGAAATAGTTTTACAACTTAGAATTACCTATCCGGTGACATATTGCTTGTTGTTATTGGTCATATAGGCCAATTTGCCCACCCTCCTTTAGTAATCATTTCAATTTTTTTCCATGAACATAGGTTATCGGGTAGATACACACCAATATCTGAAAATTTGTTAATGGTAATATCGCCAAGAGATCCGTCATCAAGGTACCAAGGGTTACATTTTTAATTTAGATCTGAAATAATCGGATGAATGGCTAAATTGAATATGGCAGGACCAAGGGGGTCTCCGTGTTGGCACCGATGCATGAAGAATTAATAATGTCCCCAAAAAGTAATTTATAAGGTGCCCCATAGCTTTGCCACAAGTGTATATTTCTGGAAACCTGTAAGAAGTCTTTGGTATTTAAAGTAACATAGAAAAAAAAAACGTACGGAATCCTATCCGCGCGAAATTAATTCGCACTTGACCAGTATTTTTAAAACCTACCAGTTCCTTCCAGTCATGAAAGATGTAAAACCATAGTCATATATCTCTGTCCCTTTTACGTAGGACTTTGCAATTGTCAGGTTTTAAATGTTAACACGACGCAGGAGTGGATTATAATCCAATTATATTGGTCCAGTTTTTATGAAGTTATTAAAGGTTAAAACCCCTTTATTGTTCGCCGTGTTTTTTTGTTTCGATCAAATTACATTAAGAAGCATAGTTATTTTTATTCTATCAAGATATTAGTCTAGAGTCTTGGATGTTTTCTATGTAAAGCATGCTTCTTTTTAAAAGTATGTTTACCTTTGCCTTATGCACACAGTTACCTACAAAGAAGCCTGCTTTTTCTTGTCTGGGGGACACCGTTGATGCAGGAAAACATATCGAAACTTTTATGTGGTCATCTTGCACCATCTTATATACACATATATAAGTAGTTGATTCTATTTTATTTTATTTTATTCTTTTCTATCTTTCTCTCCCGTAAGATTTTTGGCATGTTTTCCTGCTGAACTACTGTTATTTGATATTATATTTAATTTAATACTAGTAGCTTTATAATATAATGCTAGACTAAGTTGTACCATTGTAATATGAAATATGTTTAAAAAATGACTGACTGCTGAGTTTCTTGCGGCGTTTCTTCTCAGCAGTGGTCTCCTCTTGGGAAGCGCTGGTAGTATCTTGACGTGTAAAAGTGCCCGAGCGGCCTACTTACTGAATAAATTTCTTTTATCTTTTAAGAGCTTAGTTTGGGACTAGGTCAATGTGTGTAGATTGTACCCGTTGTTTATTTACTTATTCTTCTTATTCATAATATACTTATTTGTCTTTAAAAATGGTGCCGTGTTGCCAGCTTAGAATAGTGCCACTCCACGTCTTCCTGTGGAAGTCATAATAGGCGACCAAAAGATTAAAAGCTTGTAGTATTGTTAGGCGATGGGATTGCAATCTGTCACTAATATACACTGGTGCACATCTTAGCCTGTGTGTGCAAAATGTAGTTATAGAATTGACAGTAAGTTGTTAGGTTGTTGGTAATTCTGTAGCTCTGCCTACCCTACTCTGGGAAGAAGGCGTGATGGTATGTATGTCTTTAAAAATCTCGCATTTAATTGAAATATATCGAATAAATAGACAATTTTCAAGATGACTGAGCACATGATAAAAATCTCCATGGCTCTAGAAACTCCGCTCTGCCGTAATGTCACGAACTTTTAACATAGAAACGATATATTGAGCTGTTATAAAAAGCAATTAGTAATTTGACAAGCTCTGTTTCAACATAACTCAGAATATTCTTCATCTAAACCCATTGATCATACCTATAGCACCAAGGCTATGGCGACTGGTCTATTCGTTCCTAGGATAAATAATTACTATGGAGACTAATCTTAAAAAGAGCGTATCCCGTACATACTCAATAGTTTGTCTGAAGCCATTAGACGTAAAAAATATAACTGATCTTGTGGACAGTATAGTGCTGTTATTTAGTGTGTTGAATGTCAATGAATGCGTTACCTAGAGACTGCCGTCCCAAAAGTCCTGTAGGGCAATATTTTATTTTTATTTATATTTTCTGGTTTTGCGACTTAATCAGCGGATACCCTCAAATGACGCGAATATAGTCAACCTGATAGATCTTACATATTTGAGCCTTTCGGGGTCGAAACTTTAGGAACGCGGGGACCAGGAGCACACCGTATTTTTAAAGATTTATCAGAGCGCCTGATCGACACAACTCGTGACCAAAATGCTGGCCTGCACTTGGCACAAAGATTAAGCATTGCCATTCAACGTGGCAATGCTGTCACCATTTTGGGAACAATGCCTACTGGTAGCGGTTTGTTAGATTCGTGTAGTTTGAAGTAAGTTTGTAAGATCTTTCGTTTGTTTTTGTAAAATGTTAATGTATTTTTACCAATAAATTGTAGTTATTAAATTAATTTATTTAAAAAAAGGCCTGCAGGCCCTCATGATGTGACCCGAGCGTGGCGTGGTTTCTGCACCTCAAGTTAATAATAACGCAATGATTTTAACTTGTTTAATGGTTCTCATGAAGCAGCTGGTGACTGAAAAATAATAATCGTAAATCCGCCTCACAGTCATAGGTTTTTATAAGAACGATAATAATGTATACATAATGTATCCGCCTTCTAAATATTTATTGAGGATATATTTTTATTGCTTACCTAAACAACAGATTTCCTGTTAGGAAAACAAACTGCCTATAAAAAAATCTGCACAGGGCATAAAATTGATCATTTAAGTGTTAGCTTAAAGTATAATGAACAAAGTGCTTACCTGATTGGCTACCTTTTATTACAGTTTTATTTTCACATCCTAATCACACGTTGTTAGATTACCAGTATAATAGTTTTTCACGTCCCCCCGGGAAGTTTACAATAGGGGTAAATTATACCTTTCTAAGGTATAAAACGTTTTTATTTTCACGCCATCTTGTGCTATAATTGGGATATAAAAGTCAATTCCAATTAAAACCAACAAAGTTTTTGAAAACAAAGAACCGCCTTCAAAAACGCAAAAATAACTTCATTTAAAATGGTAATAAGGAAGTCAAACTGAAATCGGCTTTGGTTAAAAATATTGTGTTGTTGCGATTTTGAAAGCTGGATTTTTTTATTTTTTTTATTTTTGAATTTTTAACGATAATGTTAATATAATGCTATTATGTAGTCCCACTTCACAATTAATAAAAATAGCAATAGGACATTAATAAGAAACTCTCCGTAAGCAAAGTCAATAAAAAAAAGTCAAAGTGCCCTATAATTAAAGCATTCTCAGTCGTTCTAGTAGCTCAAGTATTCTTACTCGAGATATCTTATCTTCACCCTCGAAATAAGTACAGTTGAGGAGTTCCGGTGGCCATTTGTGGTCTTCATCATGTCCACTTCACCAAGTAGTACTTTCCGAGAGCAAATGCACCAGTTACAGATATAGTCTTGAGAATGCAAATATTGCATTATATTCCGGTTTGAGTTAGATGTCGAATCAATTTAGCGCGAGCCCAGTTCAAACTTGACCGGTTTTTAGTATTTTTTAGGGTTTGTTCCAGAATCATACGTAGTACAAGCCTAGAGCCTAGTTTGGGGCTAGATCAGTTCGCGTGAGATTATCCCATCATCATCGTCATCATCATGTCAGCCGAAAGACGTCCACTGCTGGACATAGGCCTCCCCCAAGGCTCTCCACTCAGACCGGTCTTGTGCTTTTCGCATCCACCGCGCTCCCGCGATCCTGACGAGGTCGTCACTCCATCTTGTTAGACTATCCCATAATTTAATAATTTTCATTACGCAATACATTACGTAATTTTATTAGCAATTTTGTTTTGACTTTATTTAATTGTAAATAACGCAAGCATCCATTTTAATTGTGGTATTTTAATACAGTCAAATATTTTTAGTACATTAATTACTGGCTTCCTTAAATGTAGTATTAATTGCTACTCATTACTGTAATCAAGCTGGTTTGTCTTAAAGCAGAGATAATCGTTTACTTATAATTAAAGTGCTATTAAAATAGACCACAAAAGTGCTTCATAATTAACATAGTTTTACTGGTTTACTTATTGTTTTAAAGTAAAATCAGAAATTCTGTTAATTTAAAATATATCGATTAATAAGATAAAATAAATTGTTTTTAACTAACACTGTGACAGAGTAAAGATATATAACATTAAAAAAAAACCGCGACCCGAACCTTTACTGAAATAGGGACAAAAAAAATGCCAAATGAATAAAAAAACGTTTCATTTTATTTAAAGAGAAAAAAAACGAATTTTAAAGTGCATGCCTGCTTGTGTGTGCATTGTGCAAAACAAAGCCGCAATTAAAAAAGGATGCAGCCAGTATCTTAAGATTAAAAAACAATTGCTTCAAACAGACCCACGACAACCCATTGACATTTAGTGGCCGTCGATTCGAGAAGGCAGCCAATTTGCCATTATGGTGCCCTACGACGTTTAAAAGATGTCAGCCAATTAAAATTTAAAACGAAATGGAACAGCGTCGGGCATGGTCATTGAGCAACAAAACTTTGACATGTCTTTATACTCTTTAAATATATTTCATTATATTTACATATCGCGTGTAGTTATAGTACATTGTTGCCTAGGCGCGGAAAGTAAGGGTTTTCATGACGAGGTGGTTAGCAGGCCGAGCAATAGTGAGACCTGCTAAAATACGAGTCAGGAAATCCTCGTTTCCGCCGAGGCATACATAATGCTTTTCTCAAACATGTGAGGAAATAATACAAATACATTTTAAAAAGCAAGTAATTTAATTATGCAGAATGAACGAATGTTACCGACTGTCAATTGTTTGTAAATACTAACCATAGAAATTGGAATGCAAATTCAAAAAGAAACACACGCACTGTGCTAAAAAAGCGAGCAGTTACCTTGGCTGTTTGGAATTTTTGTCTTGGTCCTTTTGCTTTATTTTCCTTAAGACTACCGGGCGGTAACGTTTTTACCTCATAAAGCCTTTTAAAATGATCCTCTGAAGTAGCGTTTTGTTTGCAGTATTTCTACAACCCATTATTATTTGTTATTAAATATACAACACTCTACACAATAAAACAACAGGTAAAACCTGGTCGCATTAATAATTGAGACTAGTTCATAAATAGAGTAACTGACAGTCTCACAGTCAGAACTGATGAAAATGGCACCGAGTCAATAATACTGACATCTTTATTGATCATTTACGATCGAGCGATACAAGATGCAAGATAAGCTTCACACGTTCAATGTTGCTAATAAGTAGTCAGCTCGTACGTCAATCTTGTTTGATTTACTGATCTTGTCGCTGTCAAATGAAAATAGTAGAAGTTGCTAACCGATTACTATACAGGAGTCAACCTGAGACTTCGTAAGCGCGTATAACTCGAGTAAGTTTTAAGCCACGCAGCATAATAATAAAATAAATGCAGGAGATTGACGCATCTACGTCACGGCGCCTGTGCTCGATTGATTGACAATTGTTTTTTTTTTACCTGACTACAGGAATAGGAACATTTTTCGTAGTCGAAGGTCAAATTGTATGCATGTTGCTGTAATAATACCTGGCGTTTGACTACGAAATATTGTTTGTATTAGCTGGCTAGCGGGAAGCATAGTGATCGTAATGAATTTATTCTATTCATAAATTTGATCTATTCGTCATCACAGGTACCGTAAAACGGGGTAAATAGGAATTAAGGGGTAAATAGGATCACAACCTAAAATGTAGCATAACTTGTTACATATAAGATCAAGTATTCAATGAAAATAACGTTACGTTCTATTTACGTTATTTCAGACTTATAATTAGTATCATGTATGGTATCAAATGGTATAAATCGTTGCAATGTTTCGAACTTGTTTCTTACTTTTCTTGTAGATAGTTGGGTTTTCGTTTATTTTTATTGTAACATAGTTTCATTTTATGTATAGCATTAACCAGTATTCCAAATACAATGTAATTGCAAATTTAAATAAATAACAACACATCACATAACTGTTACGCATTTAACGACGCTTGTCACGTTCGTTTCGCCATTTTGTTTTTCAGTTCACACGCTCGCATTACAAATCATTAATATTGATGGAGTGACTGTTTACCGCGGACTGAACAAAGTTTGTTCTGATTCCGATAGGTGCTCTATTTTAATTAATATAAGCCCATCTCTTAGGATAATTATTAAGTACTAAAACAGTTGAATGAAAAATACACTATATACACTATACAAAAATAATAAGAATAATGAAGAACTACTGTAACCTATTACCTACTTGGAACAAGAAAAGGGGTGTGCTCTGGGGAAAAAAAACTAATTAGTCCATCAATAAGATTATCAAAAAATATTGAACACGTTTTTATGCTTATTCAAATCAATCAAAATTGACAAATAAAACGCGCATCAAAGTTCGGGAGTGGGGGCTCGTGACGTCACGACGTGGCAGGCATAAAGTGTGCCACGGCTTGACGTCACGCGAAACTTCAACGCGCTTTATCCTCGTCATTTTTTTTTATTGATAAAAGAAAAATATGTATTCAAATTGTTTGATGATGTAAATAACCGACTAATACGATTTTTTTAGGACCCTGCAAACAACTACAAAAAGAATACCGCCTCTAATAAATCTGTTCGCGGCATTGTACACATGATTTATTTATTTATTTATTTATTTATTTATTTATTCATAAAATTTGCAACATAACAGTAACATAACCAAATCGTTACAAACACAGTCATTAATATTAACTTAAAATAATTTGCATTTATAAATATAAATGTACAAATTTAGTCATTTCATTATTATTATAACAAAAAGTTAAATAAATATTATGTAAATAATAACAATGTCAATGATAATAATATGATGCTGGCTGCGTTACTACTCTGGATAGTTAGCCCATCTTACTGTTATATCGTAATCGTATTATTACGCTAACGTCCAAGTCTATATATATCCCCTATTACAAGCAGTTCCTATGATGGTAGGGGTCATGGAAATCGACAGTAAGGCTAACTTGTTCCTGTTAATGTCATTATTATGCTGGTACGAGTATGTAGGTATTTATTACTTTTACTAAACCCCGATTGCACAAACTCGTTGCAGTCTTTACTTTCTCACTTAATCAACTATGTAATTTGGTATCGCATCCTTCAATTAACATGCACTTTGTATGCACTAAAACGAATCGATAGTAACTTTCAGAACCTCGTATGTGTAGTATGTAAAGTTGATGAAATTTTGGACGTCGTGTGCTTTGGAATACGGTTGTTTTTTAATGTGGTGAAGATCTGAGATGAGTGAAGTTTAAAAAAAGGATCGTTGACAACTTTATCATTCACAGTACACTCATTTCAGTTTTTATATTTATTTAAGTAGCATTTTAAAACTAAACTAATTCAACAGAAGAACTAAAGACATATTTGGTAAAGGTCAAAAAGAGATTATTATTTTTTAAATCACGTAAGTAGTTGGTATAATTACATTAAATTTAACAATTTTGGTACTATTATTATATACACTTTCACTTTCACATTTGACCTAAAGACACTTACAATAATAATATAATTAAAAAAAACCACTTAATCTTAATTGACCTTAAACTTTAAGTTTGCATTTCACCCCTTTTTTTATCTTCATTTTATTATACATATATAAAGCAGAAATTTAAATGTAAAACCAATTAAAATAATTATCTTACGACCACAATTCTATTCATAATTTCATATTTCGCAACAAAGTGCAAGTCTCTAATAACTATCCGTGATCGTAAACTGCTATTGTAATAGCGAAATGATTAAATAATAAATCGTAATAGGCAATTACCATCGTTAGAGCTATCGGTATTATTGAAAGGCCGTTGAACTCTTGGCGCCACTCACTCGGACAAGGCCGGGCTTGTGCTCCAGTGGAACTTGTCAGCGATTGTCAATTTGACAAGATTTTTTAAAAAAGATGGTCTGATAATAACCATACATGTAATATAAATAAAGTAAGAAAAAAAAAATCAGTGTTTGTTGCGTCTAGCATTAGCTGTGACGTAGCATTTGACGTTTTTTTTTTTTTTTTTTTGTTTTTTTTTTTTTTTATTGTAGTCGTTTTAGTAGGTCACAATTTTATTGATGCTTTGATTTGTCATAATTCCATGGTGTATAGAAGTCAAGTTTATAGCCTTTGGCTTACTTTTTGTTTACAGAATTTGGAAAGTTTTGGAGAGAATAAAGCTATACCTAATTGAATTTTATACGCACATGCTAGGAAATAAAGTTACTTTTATAAAATATACGAATACATTTTGTATTACCTGATTTAAGTAATGTGTTTCATAATTTAAATAGGTTAGGTTGGAAAATTTACTGAAGAGTCAAAAATAAATCTAAGTAACATAGGTACCATTTTTATAACGACCATTCAGTAAATGAACTGCTACGATCGTCCCAAGTTACGAGACAAGAAGTTATAGCTTGACATAGCTTCGCTTGGCTGTGGCTTAGCGACCGATATTACCATAATTAGAGCCTATTAATTCTGATGTGATTTAACATGTAAAGTCATGCAACAGCACTTGTTTTACATGATTTTATACAAGACTATTAAATTAAGTAGGAAGTTGCTTCCTAGGCTTAGAATCGGCTGGAGAAGAAAGACTTTATTATTATGCAAATTAAAACGCTGCGGTACAGTCGGCCTTATAAATAGCGGGAGACCTTTGTACTTCGTCGCTTTAAAATGTTTGACTGATTAATTCAGTACTTCAAACATGAAGTGTGCAGCAACTGACAGTCGAGTTTATAAAATATGTGTACACTATAGTATCTTATCTATTTAATGTAATATTAAAACTGCCATACATGAAGTGTTACTGCGATTAAACTGACAAGTTACTAATGTACATATATTTATGAACGCGACGGCACAAAGCCGAACGAACCATTTGATTTGAGCTCAGGAATTTTAGGCAAAGGGTTGTTAAATTTCATTTTTATTACGGAACTGTTATCCTGTTAAGTCTTTAATAGGGGAGCCAGCCGTCTCGTGAAAATAATTTTGGTCAATTGTATCATTTCCTAAATTTTTCATTTGCCAAACCAATGTTTTTTTTTTCAGAATTTATTTTAGTACCGTCGTGTAGAACCCTATAGGTTAGGTTAGTTTTTATAAACTCCTGAAATATTTACGGTTAATTAACAAAGCGGTTTGGCAAATGAAAATTTGGGAAATGATACGTTTGACCAAAAATGATTTGACGAAACAAAGGTAACTCCTTTAATAGACTTGAGCATTTACTCGAGCATCCGCTATAAGTAATGATCGCCGAAAGGAGCATTCTGATTTTCTGTCTAAAATAAAGAACATTTTGAGCGATTTAAAATGACGTTAGTTGCATTTGTATCTTGGTTAGGGCCCTTTTTTTTTTGTTGGTTACATTTACCTTACTCTCTAGCGAGTCGAATGCTCCGTCCCTTGCACTCTATAAGAATAATGTATTCGCATTTCACACAGAGAATTCGACTGTGACCCATTGACATTCGCATTCACAAGACTGCAAGCCTAAGACTGAGCGTTGCCAACCTTGAGGACTAAGATGGAATGCCTCTATGCTAGTTATTACACCGGCTGTCTTATCCCCAAACCGAAACACAACAATGCGAAGACTGCTGTTTGGCGGTAGTTTAATGGATAAGATGGTGGTAGCGATCCGGACGGACCCCGCACAAGGTCCTACCACCCGCACGGTACGGTACAGTCTTATTCCAATATTTCATCGTATAGTTTTTAATTTGGCCATTACTATGAAGTTAATAAGAGCTATTATTTATTACATTGTCAACGTTAACAATAGCCGTTAATAAAAAACAGACTAAGACCCCAGGCCCCTGTGAATTTGCGATTATCCACGATCTATTTGACATAACAAAACATCGCTGATAAAGCTGCTCGTAATGGTTCGTGTGACGTGACCAAGCATTCGTTGACGTGAGACAGTTTTACTACCGACACAACTTCCGCGTCTTTAGTTGTGTTCAATACAATTTAGTCATTAAGTACAAACGGAAAATCGTTCAGAAACCATTTTGAATTTGGACCAAACAACATACCGTCCAAAATGAATTTTGACAAAATTTGATTGTGCTGAAAAATAATTAATAACCAAATTTATTTTAGTGTTTATTAAGCTCAAATTTAATTTCGTCCATTATAAGTTAACTGCAAAATAAAAGACGCACAAAGTGAATGTATAGATACGGTCATGGACCGTAATTGATGTACGTCCCGTACCTTGTCGTATAAAATCTACGATAAATTCCCATGTAATTTCTATCTCGTCACTTGACGCTGTCATTATGACAGGGTTCCATAGTGGAATAACATTTAAAGTCCGTGTCTGTACAGTCAAGGAATCTTAACCGAAACTTTAAAGTGAACATTAAGATGCAACTACATCAATAACCGATACTTTAATGACATGTAATACTTTAATGTTAACATTAAAGTGCAACCACAGATACAGGTTTCTTAATATAGGCTGTTTGCTTATCGTTTCTAAACATATAATAGGGAAGTTATGATATGGATGTAGATAAAACAATTTATTTGACACTTCTTACGACTACAATGATAACGTCGTCATCCTATGGTGGTTGCAGACAGTGGGGAGCGACTTTGTAAAGAAGATTATGATCAGGAAATAATGTCACACAGATTGATGTAGTCCCAAGTTATGCTCGTCATTCAAATATCTGCCCTTACCAGAAATTGAACCCGGGACAACTCACTTCGTTGGCAGGGTCACTAGCCACTAGACTAACCAGCACGTCGTCATATATCTGTTAAGTTTTCTACACCGTGTTTTTTTTGATTTACGATAACTTCGGCATATTACTAGGTATATCCATAGAAACTAATTGGTACATTAGATTTTTAAATACAGCGAAAAATAATTTTTTTTTCGGTTTAGTACAAAATAATGAAATCTTTTATCTTTGGTCATTCTAAAAGGGCCTTTAGAGTTAACTAATAATCAGTGTCAAATAAGTCTATGTTGGCGTGACATACACACACAAGTAAAGATAACCCTTGACAGGTACAAGATTGTCACTTTAGATTGACGCGTATACAAACCTAACAATTGGAAACTCTTTACTCATAAGAGTCATAAGTATTAAAAGAAATTTTTTGTTAGCAATTAAGAGCCTTTTACACTAGTTTAACGTGATTAACTGATTAAATTTAAAAATTAAATATCTTTAAAACCGTTAGACTTATCATTTGTCTGTCTTCGGGAAATTAACTTTGTTTGACCTAAAGAACGTTCCCTTAAAGTTATCGTAAATCAAAAAAAACGTGTATATGTATATGCATGCACACAAATGCATTTTGCAAGGCTAAAGCGATCTAGATATAACAAAGACGTAGATAATAGATGCTAAATTTGATCGCGCTTGAATTATATTATACAATAGATCTTTGTAGCCTTTGTTTCTTGATTAGTGTGTTGAACGATTTCAATCATCAGTAGCAATTAATTATTTATTATTGATCGTGTCAAAAAAGACAAAGGGCACAGAGTTACTACTAAGTTTTTTAATTAAAAAAAACTATTCCGGATTTTTTATCTATAGTATGACGCGTGTAATTCTTCTGGAGGTTCTGGAGTGGCGTCCGCGGACCGGAAGACGAGCTGTAGGTAGGCCTCCAACAAGATGGAGTGACGACCTCGTAAGGATCGCGGGAGCACGGTGGATGCGAAAAGCACAAGACCGGTCTGAGTGGAGAGCCTTGGGGGAGGCCTATGTCCAGCAGTGGACGTCTTTCGTCTGACACGATGATGACGATGATATGAATTTTTCTTCTTCTTCCTCGTTCTTTGTCCCGCGGCGACTTCAATAGCTACTACCGCGGGAATATGGCGTTTCCATGAAGTGATTTCGCCAGTGTCAAGTATATATAAGTATTTAAATCAATATTGAAATAACATACAATCCTATCTTCTCTAGGAAGCAACGTTGTACGGTGATATGTAGGGCAGAGGTCAAGATAGTTCTAACCACTGCGAGTCCACTTGAAACGAGAAGTAAGATGCCAGATACACGAAATAAGTCCAAGTCTTCTATCACTGTGCAATACAAAGGCATAAAAAGGACAAAAAATCACTATCAGAAAAGAACTTTGACCACCAAATAAACAAAAATACAAAACTAAAACAAATTACACATCCGATATCTTTTAACGTTGCCAATGGCCCCCAACTTGTGTAATTGTGCATTTCAATAACGACTGGCTTTGACTATGGTGGCCCTTTAGTCAAAAATCAGTTGAATATGCAAAGCAGACTTGGCTCTATGACCTGTTTACCTATGCCTTTGGGTAGAAAAAAAATATCTTATTGTTTTTGACGTGTTTCCGTATTGTAAATATTTCGATAGATTATTTAGTAATGCTGGCCAAGTTGAAAACAATACCATAACAAGTCAAAGGCAATATGGTTTAATCGAGATGAATAAAGGTCCAGTTGAATTACCATGATATACTAAAGCAGTACAGTTTAGGTGGAGAGAAAGGGACAGAGCTATAGAAGCTATATAGCTCTTTCTCATTAAACGCTGTTATCGTATTATCACCGTTTTGATCGTTCTTATTTACTTGACAGTAATGGCGAATGACGTCAAAGCAATACCATAACAGGTCAAAGACGATATGTTTTTACCGACGGGAATAGAGGCCGATCTGCTTTAATATGTCATGGTAACCCCCCAGAAAGGATTCGATCACTTCAAGGATTTTATTAAATATTTTGATTTTTATGACCAAAGCGCTCTGTTTTCATTTGTGGCACAAATAAAAAAATGAAAAATAAGTTGCAATAAAATGATTATGATTATTAAATAGAGTTTAATCGCAATAAAAATACGGATCACGGCACTAAAAATGGCAAATTGACACAAATTTATTTTATGAATGTCAATACCATAATTGTATTTATGTCTATTTAATCATTATACATTTTTATTGCAACATAAAAACAGTTTTTTTTAAATGATAATGTTACTCGACGATTTTTGCCACTGTCCTTCTCAATCAAATAGCTTCATTTACGTTTTAGGTATGAAGTAGGTATTTATTTTTCTACGCGTCAATAGATTACTTAACTCATTTTAACATGATTAAATGATTGACGACCGATGGTTCATAATTACAATAAAACAATTTGGTATCATACTCTATGTATCGTGACGTCATTTTTGCGTCAACGGCATGAAAATTACGGAACCTGTTTATAATGATGACGTATTCGACGATCTATCCGCAGGTACAGCATATTCCCATTCTAGTTTTTATTAGGTTTCTTAAGTTATAAAAAATAAGATGTCCATTGTTAAAACATTTCCCAATTTCCCATAGATTTGGCATTCGATTTGCGTCAGGACTTCCGAGAGATCTCTTCACATTTAATATTTGCACGCGGTAACCTTACTCATTGTTATAAAACACTTGAGCAAACTTTAATGGTACGTGAAATACGGGTCAAGGCTCTGTCGTAATGGAGTAATTCAGAAAAATCATAGGTATTTTAGTTTTACTTCATACCTGGATTATCTAACCTTCATTGCAATAGAAGTATATAATATTAGTGTTATGATGAGAGTATTATGTAGTTGACCAGGGAAAAAATACACGGTCAAAATAAATTTCGTTTTAGATCTGTTAAGGTAAAAAAACTCAAGTAAAAAAATACGAGACGGTGCGGAATCGCAGTGACGCATCGTATCCATACCGTTTTAATCGCATGCCCTCCACACCACTGCCGCTGCTTAATAAAATACGGTGTCGATGCGTAAACAAAAGACGGGGTCATAGTAACAACATGGCGCCGTTAATGACGCACCGTAATATACGTGCCGTTAAGCAGCGGTGTGGAGCGTATGCGTTGAAAACGGTACGGATACGATGCGTCACTGCAATACCGTACCGTCACCGTTTTTTAAGCATTGGTGTAGAGGGCATGCGATAAAAACGGTACGGATACGATGCGTCACTGCGATACCGTACCGTCACCGTTTTTTAAGCATTGGTGTAGAGGGCGTGCGATAAAAACGGTACGGATACGATTCGTCACTGCGATACCGTACCGTCACTATTTTTTAAGCATTGGTGTAGAGGGCATGCGATAAAAACGGTACGGATACAATTCGTCACTGCGATACCGTACCGTCACCGTTTTTTAAGCATTGCGGTGGAGGGCATGCGTAAAAAACGGTACGGATACGATGCGTCACTGCGATACCGTACCTTAAAGCTCCTTTTGCATGTAGTTGTAATTCATCTGTATAGACCGTTCGACATTCTTTATTTGTAATATGACTTAAATTCCATATTAGTTCTGTACATACATAACTACATGCAAGAGGAGCATATCGTATTGTCACGGTTTTGATAGCTCTTATTTACTTGACAGTAATGGCGACTGACGTTAAAACAACACCACACTTTTTTTTTTGTTTTTGTACTTGTGTCTACTCGTTGCCACATTCTAGTTTTCTTATTTTCCTCAATCACCCAAAGGTTAGGTGTTAGGGATCCCTTAAACGAATGAGTTCGCCTTTGTACGTTCCTTTTCTGTAAATATTGTATTTTAATTTCAGTGTTTTTATACAGTAAAGAGTTTACATACATACGTACATAATGCACAATATTTACTACTTACTAACATGCTGCCTGCTATGGGGCAACTATCTGAGCTGCTACATTGGTGCTTAAAATCAGGTTGAACTGGGTAATATAAACCGTAAAATAAAATCGGATATGTATGAGGACTGACCAAAATATAGTATTTAGGCATACTATAATTATATTTCTTCAACAGTATTATAATACACAGAGTCGAAATATAGTACAATACTATATATTATAGTACGGTTGGCAACCCTAGGCATGCCACATAACAAATGCATAGTGTGCTTTAATACAGTTTACAATAATAATATTGCTTTCACATACACTGGCGTCTTACCAAAGAAGGCGGGTAACTGCAATGTAGTAGTCGGACCATTCTAAACTCTATTGGTAACCACATTAAATTCAACATGCTTATACTATTACTATGCAATTGCCACCTTCTTGGACGACTACACCGTATATCTTAACTAATTCACCTTATACTCACTCATAATTTATTTACCCCCCACAGGCTCCTCGAAACAACAAAAGAGCTAACATTTGTATTGCGAATTAGAAATTTGCCTAATTACATAATTATAATTAACTTTAACACTCTCTCCCTTGTTCCACAACAATGAGGCTGGCAGAAAATAAATTGGCACATGCTTTTGACAGTAGTGGCCGGTTTTTGTTTGATTTCCTTCTGACCGCAGCGTTGATTTGTTCTCATTGGATTTTTTATGTTCGAAAGTGAACGCTATCACATATTATATGCTTAATTAATACTTACTGTACAGCTTTCAAAAGTGTTAGTCTTACTGTGCTTTGAAATCTCTAGACCCATAAAACGAATGAACAGAATCAACATTAAAGAACATTGAGACGTAAAGTTAAATGACTTCGAAAGCTAAATGGTAACGTATAGGCCAAGTACCTACTTGTTTTTTAACGCTGACGAGCACACAGGCCACCTGATGGCAAGTGGAAACTGTGATCCATAGACATTCGCATTCACAAGACTGCAAATGCGTTGCCAACCCTGAGGACTAAGATGGAATGAGATGATGGATGATGTCATTACACCGGCTATCTATCCCCAAATCGGAACACAACAATGCGAACACTGCTTGATAGTAACTAACTAAAACATTAGTAAAACCGGTCATTGCTATATCCTAAATATTTTTTCTTTTCCCCGGTCTCTTTACATCACATCGAAATGTTAGTTTTAATAAGCTTTAAGATTAGTGCAACAAATCTCCTTTTTAAAATAAAGTTTTACATGTTCAATTTATACTCATGTGCCCATACCACTTTAGTACATATGTGGTCTATATTTAAACTAAATTACTTGCTCAGAAGTTTATGGCAATTTTATTAATTGATAGTTTTATTTTTATTTGCATTGTACCTACGCTATTTATCTATCTATATACATAAAAAGCAAACCGGACTGACTTAGAGGCGAAGTTACTGTACCTAGAAACTTGAAATTTGGTACAGGGGTTCCTTTCATGATGTAAGTGAGCACTAAGAAAGGATTTTTCAAAATTCCCTAAAGGGTTAAGAGGATAGGTATCTAATACCTATATCTGACTGCTATAAACATTAGAAAAATTTAGCGATCTTTGAACTGTAATTTAAATATTTACAAATTGTTTTGTTTCGTAGAAATTATTTTTTTCGTACAGTCACGTCCAATAATATGCTGCAAGGGAATAAGGGTGTATATATATTTCTGAAACCTTGTTAATGTATATATATTTATGAACGTAAACGTAAAATATCAACTGTGACTTACATTGCATAATAATATTAACACTTGGCCTACGCACTATCGTGCACTTTAATAGCGACACCGACACATACCATAGTAACACAGAGTGTCAAGTAATAATCATGAACATTTAATGTATGTACATTAAACTTTCAGTAAGGTCTTAAAAGTTGTTTTATTGTCACTACCTATGACCCTCAAAGCGCGAATCAAATCCCTGTAAATGCGTAAAAGCATGCTAAATCTATTATAAAACTTATAAAAGGCATATAAAAATCAAATCAATCAAATATTGTTTAAGGCTTCTTGCTACACTCAAGAGCAAAAATACCGGGTCAAAGTGCGTTTTTCATACAAACGAGACTATTTCAAAGCCTTGGTTCCTCACCTGGGGTTGTTTTGAATGAGTTTTAATGGTGGATACTGCGAGGTTCAATAGAGGAGGTCAAAAGTTCTTAAGATACCTAACTGATCGCACAATCAGTTAACACCACAGCGGGAGAGTTTGGATCAGCGCTTGGATTTCCTTACAATTTATTGCCATTTAAGATGTTTTTCTGAACACGCACAATTCCGGCGTTAACCGCAGATTTATTCAGTTGGGTATGCTGGAAGTCCTGTATCGATGCTCGAGGTATTCATCATCAGATTTCACTAAAAGCATTCCCTGGCGAGGAACCAAGCCTTCGAAATAGCCTATACTCCTATAGTATGAAAAACGCACTCTGACCCGTTATTTTTGCTCCTGAGTGTAGTTACTGCAATCCGCAAAATAAACCACTATAGTAGAGTTTGTGTGTTAGTGTGTTACTCTTTCACACTGCAACATCTGGACGGATTTGGTTGAAATTTGAAAAGATAGCTAGCTACTTTTCATCCCGGAAAATATAAAAGTTCCTGAGGGAGTAACGATAATTGAAAAATCATGTTTTAAATGATTTTAATGATTCTATTGTCATATCATATGACAGATGAATTATAAAGATTTTAAAATTATCATGAACAAACACCTAATGTATAAAAAATTATCAGCTTTGTGACCTTGCGATATTTTCTGTCAAAAAAAGACTGTGAAATACCAACAGACGGTCAGAGGTTCCTAATTTGAATACGAAACCCTAAAAAAATATAAAACTAAATTGGAGGTGGCACACAGGGACATACTACAAACCGGTGATCATAATGGATAATATACATAAAAAAAGGTCATATACATAAACGGAGTATACCAAACTTACATCCTTTTTCACTTTATCTTTAGGACTCTTATACCCTTGTTCACTAGGACTCCATTATACCGTCGCCTGTATCGCAGTGGATTAAGCATCTGTCACTGTCAGAGTTATATACTAGTCAGAAAGTGACACATGTTTTATCCACGTTTATCTGCACCGGTGCACACGAGCTCAAGACCGTGACTTGTGGCGCTCTTTGGGGGAGGCCTTTGTCCAGCAGTGGGCGCCCCGGGGCTGATGATGATGATGATGATGGTGAACACGACTGTGATAGAAATGCAGTAGTTTTACTACGGGCATGAAAATTGCTTTTTCGATGAACTCTGAAACTACTATTATTGTAATCAAATGAGCGTGAAGAAGTATTTTAAAGTAAAGTGAAAAATTTAATGGGAATGACACGTAAAATATTAACATAGCTGCTAAGGCCCTAGACAAAGCATTCGTCGGTCGTTATCGTTAGAAAAGTGTATAGGATTGACGTAAACTTTCAGACGGTCGCGTCAAGCGAATTTCGAAAATCGTTTACGTTAACGTTAAGCAACTGCATTATGTTATTCTTTCTTTGTATTTCTTTTTATCATCTTAACTTTACTACAAATTTACTGATAAGCCCTTTCTGATACAGTCGGCCCCTCAGGACTTTTTATACAGTTACCCTTCTTAAACTGTCTGCTTTTCAAATGTGCAGGTTTACTCACAATGTTTCCTTCACCGTAGCCGTAACTGAGGGCCCTGCGAAGATACACGATATACTCTAACTAGCGATTCTGTTGGTTTCATTTTTAAACCAATCACTTCACTGGTAGATAGGTAGTTGTAGGTGATACGAAAAGTCACGTGATCTACTTGTGACGCGATTGGTTAAAAACGAAACAAATAGAAACGCTAGTAAGCGTAATGCATCTTGGCCTTCAGGGTAACGTAGTTGTTTAACTTAGAAAAACTCTGTTACGTCGCCACCAGTGGTGTTCGAACTCAGTACCTTAAGATCACAAGTCGATACCTAGAGCCACTGACGCTTCTTAAAAAGATAAAAGATAAAAGATGTTTATTCAGTAAGTAGGCCGCGCGGGCACTTTTGCACGTCAAAAATCTACCAGCGCTTCGCAAGAGACCACTACTGAGAAGAAACGCCGCAAGAAACTCAACAGTCAGTCGTTTTTTTAGATACTACTTATGATATTATACAATAGGCTATTTGACTAATTTTAGAAAACGTTTTTAAATGATTCTTTATCACATAACAAGCACACTACATTGATATTTCCTTGAGATTCTACTGTATTATCAATAAAAATGTAAGTTAAAGTTTAAATTTTCAAAACAACGCGAAAAACGCTGTTTCTATCTATGGCAGACTAGTGTGACGTCACACGCAAGTAAACAAAGAAGTTCATTTGACAGCTTAGCATATGAAGTGAATTTGGGGTTTGTTTTGTTTACTTGCATGTGACTTCACATCACAGATTATAAAGTATTTCTAACATCACATAACATAGCGTTTTTGCCACAGATCAAATTTAAAAAAAAAAACCTTATTTTTTCGTGTAATTTCCAAAAAAATAGACATAATTTAATGTGATATATAGTGAAATACGTTATTTTACGCTAGTATCAGATAGGATGGCCACAATTTGTAGTATATTTTCAATGTTGTCAAATAGCCTATTATAAAGCTTATCTTAGCATTATATAAAACAATGAATCTATCATAAAATTAAAATAAAAAATATATTTAAGCATAGCTTGAGCAGGACAATGTGTGTCAATATACCACAAAATGGTTTTCGAATGACGATGCATAGTACAATGTGGCGTATCGTGTACCTCACCGTATTATAGCGTGTGCAGATTAACCTGAACGCCATTTTTATTTTGACAAATCGTTACGATTCGAGCGGACAAATCGTTCTCACACAATTACACACTTTCCTTCTATGAAATAGTTTCGTGTCGTGAATTACTCGTATGGGTGTTTATATAATTTCTCTGATTTCCACTCTAGTTTAAAATAAATCGCGGTTTTATGTAACTTATGTAACGTTAGAAACTTGTTAAGTTTACATGAATGTTAACTATTCGTGACTCATTAATTTGTGTCTTAGCTTATTTTTTAAGTTTTGATATGATTTCTCCAATTATTATTCACATATTTACTTAATTTGTCAGAATTAAAAATACACTCAGGAGCAAAAATACCGGGTCAGAGTGCGTCCTCGCCAGGGGTTGTTTTTAGTGAGGTTTAATGGTGGATACTCCGAGGTTGAATAGAGGAGGTCAAAAGGTCTTAAGATACCTAACTGATCGCACAATAAGTTAACACCACAGAAGGAGAGTTTGGGTCAGCACTTGGATTCCCTTACATTTTAGATTTTTTTCTGCACATGCTCATTTCCGGCGTTAACCGCCTATTTATTCAGTTGGGTATCCTAGGCACTCTGGAAGTCCTGTATCGATGCTCGGGGTATTCATCATCAGATTTCACTAAAAGCATTCCCTGGCGAGGAACCAAGGCTTCGAAATAGCCTCTTTAGTATGAAAAACGCACTCTGACCCGTTTTTTTGCTCCTGAGTGTATGATGTATTCGAGTTTGTACCCATTTCAAAAAATAGCTTAATATAGACACATGAGGATCAAGATGTTTTTTACCAAATGTTGCGTTCGAATTCAGTTCTTATGCAGCAAACATCTAAATTCGTTATTCTACAAAAGCTGTCAGTCAGGTTTTCAAAGCTCGTCTTGGACCAATTTCTTCTTATAAGTACGTACTTTGACGACAATTTTCTCCTAATATTATCTAGAAAACTATCAATGAAATTTCTAGAATTCCGCGGCATAACTTTCAACGGCTGCATTGTTAACTTGGTAATGCACTTCAAATGCATTTGCCATTCTATGTTTAACACAATAGAGTTGAAATTATATTTTATCGTACCTATATTAATTCTAGTTGTGGTATCATAACCGCACTAAAAAATGCGTCTGTGTTAGTTTCTATTTGTATTACAATAAAGTCGAAATTTAAACCTATTCTACGGATTAAACTATAGTGATGGGACCATGTTTACCACGTTAGTTTTTATTGCTTTGAAACAAAGTTCAAATTCAAATGATACGCTGGTAGTGACGGGGCATTATCGATAAAGATTATAAGCGTGAAGGGTGAGGTTAGTTGACGATTTTCCGTTTGTCCGGCTCGCCGTTCCGCGCTACATACTGAACAATATCCGATAATAGGTGATAAGTAGTCTTCACTAGAAAAACCGGCCAAGTGTGAGCTAAACATTGATGGTGTTTTCGTTCGTTGTAGGATGGGGATAAAGTATCCGTCACTCTCGTACTTATATACGTGTCAGAAAGTGACGGATGTATTATCCAGAATTTTGTCACGCAGTAAACGCAGCCATATTACGCCCCTGATTAGTTTTTTTTGTACTTATGATAAGTGTTAGAAAGATGTGTACAGTCGCCATCAAAAATATCTATATTCTTCAGGGTGCTCAAAAATATCTGAACATATACTCTAACACCTTGATATAGAGACGTGTTTAGATATTTAAGAGCACCTCGTTCGTTGCGATATATCTGATGGCGACTGTATGTAATACGAAAAAAATAGGAGATAAGTCTGTAATAACGGTCTACTTTTGGATTTATTTAAAGTAGGTATAGTTAAATAAAAAAATGCCTTACATAATAAATTTAAAAAAAAAGATCCAAACGGATGTTAACCTAAATAAAATTAAATAAAAATTTAAGTGGTTGTATGAAAATAAACTCGTCAGGAAATGCATGATTAAAACCACAAGTTTCACTTGATTGCGACCAGATGCCTTCTTATTTTATCAATGACATTTTTAATGAAATTCCAATACAGGAAGTGCTTAATTAAACCCCGTTATCCGCACTTACAATTTCACTGTAAACTCATTACAACAACGCAAATTAAAAAGAAAACACACACCAATTTGAATCTTAAGAATCACGTGCAAAACTAAATTTAAAACAAAATTGGCAGCGACTTATTTCTTTTTAAGCTTTGCCGGAAGCATTCGTTCCCGAGACATCTTACATGAATATCTCATTTCGTGATAACTTTTATTGAGTGCCAATGATACTTCGGAGTGTTCAATCTACATACAATTGTAAGTGTGGGGCACCAAATGTATTTTAAATTGAGAATGTGCGAAACGGAACCATATTATGGACAGCGGATGTGTTGGAGGTGCAGCTTGTAAAACTTCTTAAAATTTCAAGCTAGTTTGTAGGTATCTTCTTGTCAAAAATCAGTCTAAATCTCTGGCCCTGAATTGACCTACATTGATAATTATATTATATTTTTAAATACCATTGTAGCTAAATAAACCGTGCATGCCGTATCTATGTATATCGATGGAAAAACCTTTATTGTTTACTGTCAATAACGCAATACTCAATTATTTATTGCATTCCATAAAGTATACTTAGCTGGTACTTAAATCAACTTAAAAGTTATGCAGACTAATGAACTAGTGAGAGCGCTTATTTGCTAAAAGTAATTTATTCTTTACTTACTTAGGTATCTATAGATTATAATAACTTATCATCTTTATATTAAGTTATTGAACTATAGCATTTTTCTATCATTCTATGTTTAATTGTGTTTACTAAGCTATTTTTTTATAAATTTTAATGGACGCCATGCGTGCTAGTTGAGTAATGTTTAAAGATTCGTCGTTCACCTAAAGTTGGAATATTATTATATTAAATACTTGTGTGTAAACATGTAATACCTTTAAATAAAGAATATATAACGGCTCCAATGATTTTCATGTAATTTAGTATGTATGGGGTTTCGATCTAGCTAGGTTTAATTTTTAGAAAACTTTCAAACTTTTAGCTCATCAGTTAAAGATCCTTCAATGTTAAAAAAATCGATTTCAATTTCCCGAAACTTACTGGCTTTCCTCCAACGGTAAACCGATCTCAGTCTTATTAAATTAATAATAAATTACCAAATTTAGATTCAACGGACATCCGCTGCCAACTTTTTCTTAATTTAATATGCAATTACCGAAACAATGGCAGTTGAAGATAATTCCGATACGCGCTGGCGATCCGGTTACTTGGATACTTGACAGGGAAATTCAAAAATGTAGATACACTTAAATAATTAGTGAAGACAGACAGTAATGTTTAATGTTTGTTTGGTGAGTGAATGTTTATGTCATGTGTTGACACCGTTAGCTTGTCGCTGTGACGTCACTCACGCCACCTGATGGTAAATTGGATCAGAGACCCATAGACATTTGAAATCTTAAGACTCTCAAAACTGCAATCCTAATCCTAACCTCAATTGCGTTGCCAACTCTGAGGCATGTCAGTAGATGTAATGCCTCTATGCTAGAAATATCACCGGTTGTCTTATCCCGACACCGGAACACAGCAATCAGCAGCTGCTGTTTGGTGGTGGGTTAATGGATAAGATGGTGGTAGCGATCCGGACGGACCCTGCACAAGGTCCTACCACCATTGACAGTCTCTACATCGATGTTTCTAGGTTATTATGCAACAATGCGATTGATTTTTTGCCTTTTAAGTCTATGCTAAATTCATTATGGGATTAGATGGGAATCAGCAGCCATTTTGAACTATCAGTACTAGTAGTCTTCGAAAAGCATTTGGTTTTGAAACTGTGTGGTGCTGGTCAGGGCGCCTTCGCATTTATAATTTTACATGCAGCAGGTTCACAGTTGCCGCCCAAAGTGAAACTTGTGATCACCAGAACCCCCGCACACCCCTATGTGTATGTATATTCGTCAATGACGTGGAAAAGATTGAATAAATAAAATGAGAATCTTAAGCCATCTTTGTAACTCTGACTGTAAATCCAGTAGTCCTAGGTTCAAACACAGTAAATAAGATATTTATGTGCTTAGAGCGATTCCGATTCCGTATTTATGCGGAGTCTTAGATGTTTAAAACAAACATTATGTTTTCTATCAACCTTAGTAATAAACGTTGAGTTATTGTGATATTTGAATTTGACTGATAACGGCAAAGCATGATTTAGCTACGCCACCGTTACTCGGTTTATTAGTAAGGGGGTATGTAACTATGTATCTAAGTAAGTATGTATTTCTGTTAGTAAGTTTATCGTTGTCTAGCACCCATAGTTAGTTTGGGACAAAAAGAATTTGTGGTAGTCCCCTATTATGATATTTATTATTATTATTATCTTCGATTCAGGCTGCATAGAATAATTCGAATTAACGTTACAAAAACACAAAATATTCATCATCATCATCATCATCAGCACGGGGCGTCCACTGCTGGACAAAGGCCTCCCCCAAAGAGCGCCACAAGTCGGTCTTGAGCCGCTCGCATCCAGCGGCTCCCCGCGATCCTAACCAGGTCGTCAGACCACCGGGTGGGAGGCCGTCCAACACTCCGTCCACCGGTGCGGGGCCGGCACTCGAGAACTTTTCTTCCCCAACGGTTATCAGTTCTCCGAGCTATGTGGCCTGCCCATTGCCACTTCAGCATGCTAACTCTCTGAGCTATGTCGGTGACCTTGGTTCTCTGGCGTATTACCGTATTACGGATCATATCGCGCAAAGAAACTCCGAGCATAGCAAAATATTCAGCTAATTCCATTTAAAAATTAAGTTCTCATTTTGATATTTTTAGCGATCATTTGTTCTTTTTTTTAATCCAAGTTCTAACCTAACAACTCGCGCTTGGCATTTACGCCAATAAATCGCTTATTTACAAGCCAATCAAAATGCCTTTAACACAATTGGCAATTTGCAACGAGTAGTAAATTAAGGGCTATTAAAATTACGTCAAAACATAATGACGGACCGTGTAAGCGATAGATTTATCTTATAAAGATCCGCCGGAAATAGCCCAAGGCACTACTTTATGTTAACTATGAGCATAAAAGAGCAGTAAGTTTTAAATGATCGGTTGTAAAATAACAATTGATAATGCAGTGAGAAAAATAACGTAATCAATGAATGTAAATTAATTAAACGGCATGCTTCGATGGTTCGTTCATTTGGAGAAGATGGATGAAAGAAGATTGACGGAAGAGATATACAGAGCGAGAGTGAGTGGAGTGGTCGCAAATAAAATCGGAGAAATACTGGAGGGGGGGGATCTTAAATACCTACCCGAAACTGACGTGCGTGCATGACTCGATGTATGAATGTGGAAGAAGCGAAAGAGATTCGTCAGGATCGCAGCAGGTGGAAAGAAGTGGTCTCTGCCTACTCCTCTGGGATACAGGCGTGATTTAATGTACGTATGTATGCAATTATTATAAATCCACGTTCAAAAACGCAAAAAATAGGGGAGTCACCCGTGAAGTCGGCGTCCCAAAATAATTTTAACCCAAAGGCTACTTCAGTGTGACAGACCTATTATTCACCATTTTAAAAGAACTTAATGTTGAAATTTTTATTTCATTTTATAGTTTTTACTTATTATTAGTATGCTGTTAAAATGCAATCCCACTTCTCAATTAACAAGAAACTATAGAACATTTAAGCTCACCGTAAGCAACGCCGCGGGAAAGTCATAGTCATATATTTAAACCTGTAAATGTGTGTCATCATTATCGCTCAACTATCTTAATCAAGATATCTTATCGCCATCCTTGCAAGAGGTACCGTTGAGGAGTTCTAGTGGCCCTCTCTGATCTTCATCATCATCAAACACCCGAAATACTGTGAAAAATAGCCAAATCCCTATAGGTGTGCCTACATGATTCCTCGATTTCTGCAAGACTTGTTGACAATGAGACCAACTGGAGGGTAAGTTTACCATCATCATCATCAGCCTATACTAGTCCACTGCTGGACATAGGCCTCTTCCATTGCACGCCAACGAGCACGATTCGTGTGCACTCATTCAGCTCGTGCCAGCCACCTTGCGAAGATCGTCGCTCCTAGTCTGAGGGCGTCCTACACTACGTTTGCCGATTCGCGGTCTCCACTCAAGAATACGATAACTCCAGCGATTATCGGTTCTGCGGCACAAATGACCAGCCCGCTGCCACTTCAAGCTGCTAATTCGATGGAATTGGATGGTTTGGTTGAATGGATGGAAGTTTACCATATCAAACCATTTTTTTTTCCATATAGTCTTGCGGTTGAGTAATCGGGGAACATAGGTACATAAAAAAACCCGACGAATTGAGAACTTCCCCCTTTTTTTGAAGTCGGTTGAAAACAAACTGCTAGAGGATTTCGGAACGACATTTAACTTAACAATTCGCGCATACAGGATGTTTAAGTTCTTGCGTTGTTGTATCGAAAATGAATCATCCTAAGAATACACGCTTTACTAGTTTGCAAATATCTCGTTATATATTTTTAGCACCTTGTCGGATCAGAAACTCATAACTGTTTACTGAGTTTGTCGTCTGGCCTGTCATCTTTATTTATTTATATATTTGCTAAAAGAAATGCAAAAATGTCGACTGGGTGTGTAAACTTGCGCAATGTGGACAGAAATACCTAACGGAGAACTTTCGATATCGTATTTTTAGAGAACTAGCGTATTTTTGGAGTAAAATCGGGTACTACAAGCATAAAAACTGTCACGAAAAACCAATATGAACAAATTTTCTAATTAAAGTTATTAATTAGTGTATGTCAAGAACAAATAAAGTCTACTTAGTCGTTATAGTTTTCCTCGTACATCTGTATGTGCTATCTTTTAAGAAAAAACCTTCGCAGTTTTTTTTCTCAAAGTTTTATTTTACAACTACGGAACCCTAAAACGACAAGACATCATACCATTCCTAGATTACCCTTTTAAGGTGCTCGTCATAACACGGATGTTACACTATTAACAATTTACATACCGTTTCCGTCAAGGTGCGTCGTTAACAAAACCTAAAAAAAAAAAAAAACATACGCGAAAGTAAATTTTGCTCTGATTTGACAACATAGCCTCACCGGCTAATTTCGTCGTTGAACTGAGTAGCTGTGAGAACTATCTAACATCAAACAAACTGGGCTTTACAGACAGACACTACCCTATTGTGGCAACAATCGAATATCACCCAGCTCTACTTTCTCGATCGCACCCAGCAACTAACACTTTCACGGCGTGATAACTATTTAATGGTCAATCGATTAACGAAACGGTAACGCGCCAATGTAGAATAAACGGTTAGACATTTTTGTTATATTTGACGGTTCTAGGATTATGGATCACCCTGTATTCTCATTAGAAATCATATTCTGTATGAAATGAAATCAACCTGTATCTTTCTTTATGATTATTATTTGCATGATATTATAAAATTTAGTATCTATTTATACGCTTCGTCTCGTATAAGCCAGTTTATAAAAATATAAGAGATGCTTATTTAGTAGTTAAGGCCGCACGAGCACTTTAATACGATTGACTTTCATTAGGTACAAATGGAATATCGTCTACTTGACATGACCATTCGGAAGTTGGATCAAAAGTAAAAGAATTCAATGTTAATTTAATCACAATGTAATTGTGTTGAAAAATATTGATAACTTATTTTCATTGTAAATTAATTAAGTCAAAATGCAAGTTTGTCCACTATACATTATAATTTGTATATATTCCATTACAGACGTTTTTCATGATGGTCAATTTTTCTCCTTGTTATATTTCGAATGGTATTTTTTCTGAATTGACGTACAATTTCGGGTGGTCGATTTTTCTCACTGATAGTAAATCTTATACTCATCAAAACTTCTACCAGCGCTTCCCTAGACGAGACCAGTGCTACCAGCGAACAAAGGGGTGTTGAGCCATCCATTTCGAAGCTACGGTGCCACTAACAGATAAACTTAAACACAGATAAAAGAAACCCCTCTAAACAGACGCAAACGCTTCGCCGGTTAAAAACACCTCTGTACCCCTACCATGAGTTACGATTACCGTACTCGCTAGCGAGTCAAATTCTCCGTCCCTCGCACTCTATAACAATCCTGTGAGGGACAGGGCATTCGACTCGCCAGCGAGAACGGTTATTGTAACTCATGGTAAGGCTACAGGTACTTGGCGTTGGTATGTTTAGAATTCTGACTGAACTTAGTGAAAACTACAGGTTGTTTTTTTTACCTGACTCCCGAATAAATAGGGTAATACTTTCAATCTGCAATATGTAGGTATAAAACTTCTTCCCAACTGTTCATTTATCCGAATTTTCAGAAAATACCATTTTTGTATTACTATACAAACGTTACCTGTAAGTTTTTAGATATATTTGTTTAAACGTTTTGAAAAGTTAATAGATTTAAAAAAAATGCATTTTGACATAAACTTTCTGACATAAGTACAATACAATGCAAAACACTTTATGGAAACACCACAAACACGAAGTAACGGATATACACGAAAATATAATAAAGATAACATAGTGACTCAACAGGTCTTCTCGCTATATAGTGATCTCTTCCAGACAACCATACAAAGAAGAGATGGTTAAAATATACAATAAAAATAGGCAGGCGGTGAAAACTGAATTAGCAATTTCAAAATACATATTAATATCCTTTAAATAAATACATATAGATACGTAAATAACAAAAAATATACATATATATACATAAATACAAAATAAAAAAGAAGGATAACAACTAAGTAAGTGACAAAAGGCGTTATTTTAAAAGATTTAAAAAAAAAGGATTTTATGCAGCTTGTCTCAGTTCTACAGGAAGAGAGTTCAACCTAACAGCCTGAAATGTCGAGTTATTGTGAACTTTAGAAGAGGGTACAGTTGATAAATTTCAGACATATATGGGAAGTTGGGCAATAAAACTTCGTACTTGAGATATATTAGCAGTTAATTTTATTAGGCATAAATGTAAATAAAAGCGAACTAATTACAATGGAAATAAAATAAAAAAAAGTAATTAATATCATGAAATAGACCATGTTATTGCTAGCTGTCTGGCGTAGATCATATTTTTATAGGCAAATTTCATTAGAAAAAGGGCGAGAAAATTATATTTCTCGTTATAATATTAAATTTTTTATGGCGGTTTTTAATTACTTCCCTCAGCTGCCAACTGAGTGAAGGATAAAAGTAAATTTACTCCAGGCGTAATTATTACAGTTATTAATGTATACATAGTTATATGTAGTAGTGTATATATACAGTTATATATGTGTGTAATTGTTTTGTAATAAAAAAAAAACCCACATGCTCGGAAATTATAACTTTACTGTTGTAAAAACAGCCCGCGAAGTTCTGTGTTCCAGAAAACATATTCAGTTTTTTATCATTAAATAATAGAATAATTATTTTAAAAAAAAAAAAAAAACAAACAAATCATATTTTTTTTGTGAATATAGTTGGGTATTTAAGTGTGTTACCGCTAGGCATTAAAATGGTAACCGTTTGCCAAAATTTTCATTTCTCCAAAATCTTTTTCTCTGAATAAATTAACTTTTAAAAATGTTTAAAGAGATATACCTACCAGAACCTGTTCGTTAGGTTAGGTTAATTAAACGGTTTAAAAGATATATTTTTTAAGGACAATTGAAACAGAGGACATAAGTTTTTCGGAAGTAAGATAGGTAAACATAAATATGAGATTACGATACTCATCATGCAATCAAAGTTATTCCGCACTTGCAAGTTAGCAAAGCAAGTGCAGTTGCACATTTTCGTGAACTTTAAGAACTTTTCACTTTTGTTATATTTTAACGTTATGTACGCAATACGCATTTATTTTCGCGTGAAAATATTTTTTTAATATTTGATTTATTTCGCAATCGTTAAAACACGCATAAAAACAGAAGTCTTCGATATGTCGTGTAAGATTGTGGTTCTAATATAAATAAAGAAATCCATAAAATATATATTAATTATTATATTATATTTCAACATGGCAAGTGTTATTTGTGCACATGATATGCCATTTCGTGGCTACTTTCTTCTTGTACGTTTTAATGTGTTCTTTGTTTAGTACTTATGTCATGAATAAAATATTTGTATTTATTTGTTTTGATTTCTATATTGTTTTAATATTATTACTTAATTTATATGCTAGTTTTATGACAACTCGTAAATGTTAAATAGGTACTATATAAGTTATGGATTTGTATAATAAATATTTTTCATTGTCTTGTCACTAGTAGAAGAAAGTATTTCGGTATTTTTTACATTTTAACAGTAATTTCTAACATTACAAAGAAAATGTGAGACACATATAAAAACTAAATTATTATTATTTGTATGTATATTTTTCATTTTTGTTTAAAGAAAGACGAAAAATTAAAGAAGAGAGGGGTTTAACAGTAATAAAAAAATACATTTTTTTTAAATAAATTTAAATAAATTAAAATCTGTCGAAAATGGTTTTCTATATATTTAATTATATTACGTTTAACCTCTTATTTATGAAATTAAAAACTTAAAAAAAACAGTCATTTAACATCCTAACTTTTAGACATAGTTCCTAATACAGTACAAAAAAAACTCACCTTTTTCACACAGCGTAAAAAAACACACCTGACACTATTATCACCCACACCCGAACAGCGTGCGCACGCGACGGTCGGCGCACTAGTGGCGAGGTGCGCGAGGCGCGCGCGTTTTTACGCATGCGCGCGGGGTGCACTTTCGCTCGGGCAAAGGGTGCAAGGTAGGCTTTTGCGGTGTAGGCTATTTATCACCTTTAGAGAGAATCGAATCATAACATGTATAAAGTTCTAAATACATTCAAACCCGGGATTGGTGGGTGCAAAAATGTACCAGTGCTAGGGATTAACTAAATATCGACTAAGTTTTATCGACATCGTTAAAAAGTAATTTTCAATCATATATAATAAATTATGAACAGGTTTGTGATTTCTTATAATTTGCAAACCGCTTTTATTTATACTTATTGCAACTAAAAACAACCGATATCTGACATTGACTCATCACTCGAAAATTTTGACAACCTTTGAAATTACATTGAATAACAACTAATTCAGTGCAAAAATATTCCTTAGCTTCTCGACGAATTGAGACCGTCCCCCTTTATTAGGGTTCCGTAACTCTTATAGTTTCGCCATGTCTGTCTGCAGCTTAGTTCAGAGACTCTTAGTTCTCATCATGTCAGCCGAAAGACGTCCACTGCTGGACATAGCCCTCCCCAAACATAGTTCACTCTTAGTTCTAGAAAGCTGTTGGCATGAATATACATAAAGATTTGTCAGGATCGTAGCAGGTAGAAAGAAGTGGTTTCTATCTACCCCTCAGGGGAAACAGGCGTGATTTAATGTATGTATGTATACATGTTAGTCACGCCGACCATGTGGTAAAATAAAATCTTATAAAACATTAAGTACTTATAAATAAAAGAGGATAAAGATAAATATAAAATAAATTTATTCAGTAAGTAGGCCGCTCGGGCACTTTTACACGTCAAGATACTACCAGCGCTTCCCAAGAGGAGACCACTGCTGAGGTATACCAATTATTAAAAGGTATACAAAATATCAACAAAATTAGCTATAGTAATCATCAGGGGTCGTACTTTTGATGCCGATGACGTCAAAATGACGAAATTTTACACACAGGGTGCTCTGCTTTTATTTGGCAGGTGTTTAGGTATGTATCTACTGGTACAAATAAATAAAATGTTAAATAAGAAGCGGCAAAATTACTTTAGTAAAATACAGCTTATTTTTTCACCATTCATTGCTAAAAATTATTGCATATTACAAAATTAAAACAGTCTTTTTAAATGACAATGTTACTCGATGATTTTTGACACTGTCCTTCTCAATCAAATAGTTTCATTTACGTTTTAGGTATGAAGTAGGTATTTATTTTTCTACGCGTCAATAGATTACTTAACTAATTTTTGCATGATTAAATGATTGACGACTAATGGTTCTTACTTTATGTAGCTAACGTCATATTTGCGTCAACGGCATGAAAAGTACGGGCCCTGGTCATCATATATTCAGATGACATTAAATTTTAATTATGGAATCAATGATTTATTATGTTAATAGTAAAAATAAAAAAGTGGAATATACCCTTAACCATCAAATATGATGATTGCTTTTTAACGATGTCGATAAAAGTTAGTCGATATTTAATTAAACACTAGCTCTGGTTTATATTTTATTAAGTTGTAAATAGTGGTGGTAGGGCCATATAATCCTTTAACCTACTGCCAAGCAGCAGTGTTCGTATTGTTATGTTCCAGCGCAGGGATAAGACAACCGGTGCAATTAGCATAGCGGCGTCCTATCCTAGTCCTCAGCGTCGGCAACGTATTTGCAGTCTTAGGATTGCAGTCTTGAGATTGTTGTGTGAATGCAAATGTCTATGGGTCTCAGATCCCACTTAGTTTCAGGTGGTGAAGAATATTTGCAAAAAGAAAACAAAATTTGTCGACTAGGGAAGTGATTACTCGTATGTAAATAGACTTTTCACTTCTCCTGCTCGTAAAGTCCGTCTTTATGCTGGGTATAGGCTGCATAAAATCGCATTTTATGCACTAGTGCATAAAGTAATTTCTTCTTTTAAGACTAAGGCAATCAGGCCTTACAGCCTTCACACAATACACCTTCATTTAATTGATATATTTTTATGAGAATTTGGTTACATCTTAATTTAATTAGGACATTTGTATAACTAATCTAAATACAAATTTACGAATAATACCTACGGCGTGCATTTACGGTAAAAAAATACAACGCAAATATTTATAATAACTTGGCATTAAGCATCAGACCATAGTCAAACCTGTCAAACGTCACAGTCGAAAATTAAAAAAAAAAGTTAAGAAGGTAATCAGGCGTTACAGCCATGCGCAAACATAACATTTTAATTACTTATATTAAATATTAATAAATTATCCTGTAAGTATGTGCTTCTTGTTTTATTTCCTTGCAATCGAAGTGAAAAGCAGAGTGTAAAATTCGAGCATAAAACCCATTTTACCCTCGACGTGACTATCCACACTCGCCGTTCCGGCTCGTGTGGCTATATGCACATCTTGGGTAAAATGGCTCGTTTAATGCACTTGTTGTACAATCTACTATTTACTAAGCAGTGCATGAAAATGACCTAAGTACTGGGATTATTGTAAAGATCACGCCCTAATTCAAGTTTTTTTTTTTTAATTTTCAATATTTTGGAGACATTGTTTTTAACTTTCACACTTGCCATTAAAACTCGCACGCGACATAAATAAGCACCAGCCCTCTTCAGTCTCGTGACCACGACCGCTGGAACACGATCGAACCGTCGAGGTATATGTAATGTTTTTACGCCGTTTTAGATTTATAACAGTATTTTGTAGATATGAAAACTAGCTCTGTACTTTTACCTTTTCAAGAAAATAATTTCTTAGAAACAAATGAAAAAGAATATACAAAGTTTTCAGACTTTTTTTATATCTTTTTTCTACGCTTTAGTGGTGGTAGGACCTTGTGCAGGGTCCGTCCGGGTCGCTACCACCATCTTATCCATTATTCCATATATCCCACCGCCAAGCTACAGTGTTCGCATTGCTGTGTTCCGGTGTGGGGATAAGACAACTGGTGATATTACTAGCATTCCTTCTTAGTCCTCAGGGTTGGCAACGCATTTGAAGTTGATTACAGTTTTTAGATGGTAGTCTTGAGATTTCACATGTCTTTGGGTCTCAGAGCCCACTTACCATCAGGTGGCCTGAGTGCTCGCGTGCCTTCTCATTGCCAAAAAAAAAAAGCTCCGGTCCACAATCCTTAGTAAAAAAAAACAGAATTACATTTTGACGCTGAATTTACAATAATTAACTTAGGCAGTAATTTCATATTTAATTTTTGGGCTACATTCTAATAGGTACCTGGAACAATCTAGGTTTTGGAACTTCATTCCATTTTTGCTATGAAGTAATAAATTGGATTCGATTATACCCTGCAATATAACATCTAGGTTAACTTATATCCTAAAAATAATATTTCTGTAATAACGTCAATGCGTCCGAAATCGGATGCGGAGATAATCCCACTAATATTAAACATGCAAAACTTTGTGTGTTAGTTTGTTCTCGCATAATCGCAATAATCTCAATCTACGCGGACGAAGTCGCCGGCAGAAGCTAGCTTACCAATACATCTCTTTCATAATGATACACCACTTGAACAAGTTAGTAGCATCACTTTGAAATGTTTAATATCGTATTTCGGCGTGTTCCCGCCGTCCGTCTGTTACGGGATTGAATTTAAAACCGTAATAGCTACACTTTAAATAACCCCTTACTAATAAACGTTCTTTTCGACTCGCTGACGATATCGTAGTCATGGCTGAGACCACGGAGGACCTCAGTGCAATGCTCGCTGACCTCAGTAGAGCTTCCGACCGAGTGGGCTTGAGAATGAACATGGACAAGACGGTAGTCATGTCCAATATCCATGTCGCGCCAACCTGTGATAGTCGGAGGCTCTGCGCTCGAAGTTGTTGACGACTATATTTACCTGGGACAAACGGTCCAGTTAGGTAGGTCCAACTTTGAGAAAGAGGTCACTCGTCGAATCCGACTCGGCTGGGCAGCGTTCGGGAAGCTTCGCAGCACCTTTACGTCCAAATTACCGCAGTGTTTGAAGTCAAAAGTCTTTGACCAGTGTGTGTTGCCAGTGATGACTTACGGATCTGAGACGTGGGCGCTAACAATGGGCCTCATAAGGAAGCTCAAAGTAACTCAGAGGGATATGGAGAGGGCTATGCCGAGCTTCTCTGCGTGATAGAATCAGAAATGATGATATCCGCAGTAGAACTAAGGTTACCGACATAGCCCGAAGAATAGCTAAACTAAAGTGGCAGTGGGCGGGGCACATTTCTCGCAGGACTGATGGCCGATGGGGTCAGAAGGTTCTGGAGTGGCGTCCGCGGACCGGAAGACGAGCTGTAGGTAGGCCTCCAACAAGATGGAGTGACGACCTCGTCAGGATCGCGGGAGCGCGGTGGATGCGAAAAGCACAAACCCGGTCTGAGTGGAAAGCCTTGGGGAGGCCTATGTCCAGCAGTGGACGTCTTTCGGCTGACATGATGATGATGATGATGTCAGTTCCAACGTATCCTCGTAAATACTCAATGGCCCAGTCGATTTTGATACGTCATTAGATTCGTCTCGATAGCGCAAGTACGAGTATATCTCTCACTGATTGCAAAGTCTCTTCTTAACATATATCGGCGACAATACCAATAATGCAGTTAGTTTATTAAAGCTTGGTTTTTATCATACTTCTTTAATACCGAACCCTAAAAACTAACTATTTCTAATAAAATAAAATAAACAAGCAGGCTCCCGAGGGAAAAACGAGATTTATAAGGTCTACGATCTACACGTTTGCATCCTGAGGAAATTCTCTTCGAGCGCAGAGCAATAAAAAACTCTATTGCACTACAAGCGAATCAATTGAGATGCGGCAGTCCTGCAGTGGTGAATAAGGACCATCGCACACACATTGACGTAGTCTCAAACTAACAATTATATAGAGAAATAAATACTTTAAAATAAATAGAAAACATCCAAGGCTGAGGAACGAAACTCTCACGCTCATCCCACAAATATTTTCCCATACTTGGAATCAAACTCAGGACCTTAGCTTCGTAGGCACCAACTAGTCTCAACACGTGGTCAAAACGCATTCCATCCAGGTCCGGTTGGAACTCGAGATGGTTAAGTGGGACTGGCTAACAGAGAGTGGACAGAATACCCCTAAAAACCCAGCGGTAAACCATCTGCGTCCTTCAGGGAGGTGCCACGCGACCACGAACAAGCGCATTCGGCTGTGGCACCGCGATGGTAACGATTCCGGTAGGATGCGTTGGAGCACTAAGGTAGGTATTTGAATTACTTGTAATTAAAATACGTAGTTGAAAAACAAATACGTATTTGGTATTTTTATTTCAATTACTTGGTTAAATTGTAATTTGAAGTTAGTATTTCAAATACTTATGGCTAACCTAACCTAACCTAACCTAACCTTCATTTAGCGATCTTATTAATGGGCGCTCGATACCTTTCGTAAGCAAAATGGCGACCGCTAAATTTGCCAATCTTCAGAGTTGAACAATGCTGCACCTGTTACTGTACGTGAAATTGTCAATGTCAATAGTTATTTAATTAAATAATAATCAGCTTTGTAGAGAAATACGAGTATAAAGATACAACAATAGAAAACATCTAAAAGTCAGGAATACTCGCGCTTATTTCACAAATATTCAGCCAATCCACCGTCAAACTCTTCAGTCCACAGGGAGTCACAAAGAAAAAAGCTCCAATGTACATAACATACCCACTAATATATTTACGTACTTACTTACCCTCGAAAACATTCCCCTCCAATTAGGAGTCGGGTAAAACCTCAATACCTATTTTAGCACATAGATTAACACTGTAATTGCAATCTTGATGAATAAACTATAGGGTGCCTTTTATATTTCATATTATGTCCTCAAGCGCAAACCTGGGGATTCAGCAGGTTAGAACCAGATGATAGGGTGAACCCATGATATCCAGGACAAAATGACTTGTTACCACAATCTTGACACTAAGTAACACAGATAGCAAGATAAACTTTACGATGTCTCGTAAAACTAGCGCCCCGGACCGAGTGGCGATCTCTGTTCGTTTTAATGATCATAGCTCTTGTGACTTAATGAGGACTTGTCACTAAAGAGATAACAGGGCGTCAGGGTAACAAAAGGTGGAGGATAAACGGTTTTAGTGTTAGGTCGTGTAAGGGTGAGGCCTAAAAAAATAAAAAAAATTGATCATTAATAAAAATAGTTTAAATTGCGCAGCGGCGTATTCGGCCTAATTGCGAAAAAACACATGCGTAAAGAGGTTTTTAATTTACTAATTCATTTTTTTTTAGCGAGAAAATCATTTGTTTATTATTTTTTGCCAATAACGTAACGCGGTTACAACTTATATGTAAGTATATCACCTTTGTACCTACTTAGATCTGAGACGATTAGTGCGAATACCTACAAATATTGATTTTATTCAATTCGTTAGCTGATTCAATAAAATTATTAATCGGCCTGACAGACTGGGACTGAAGGTAGCCAGAGTTACAAACAAAATCCGCCTATTTACTACATCAAACTTTGTTACGCTATACATAAAACACAACTGATATACTGTCTAGATCATTAAACACATTATATAGTTTTTAAGCCCACTTGAGACTACAAAGTGCAACTTTTATTACGTTATCTATGTATCAGTTGCATGTCTATGTATCCTGATACACTCTGTTTCTTCCGATCCGATCTCACCTCTCTTTTATTGTTTAATTAGTGGATATTCTTTTTAAATTTTATAGGAATGTTGCGTGAAACAAGTCACCATAGAAATATAATAAAATAGCAAAATGAACACACATAAAATCACGCCTGTTTCCCAGAGGGGTAGGCAGAGACCACTTCTTTCCACCTGTTACGATCCTGACGAATCTCTTTCGCTTCTTCCACATTCATACATCGAGTCATGCACGTGCCGGTTTCAGGTACCTAAGACTCAGCCGTTTTCCAGTATTTTTCCGATTAGAAGTCAGTGAAACTGGAATCGGCATCTATTTATTAGGCAAACCTTTTAAAAAACAAACAGTTAAATAAAATATTAAACTTGTAATAAGATAAGATAACTCACACTAAAGTGTTTAGGGTTTCTTACCCAAAGGGTAAAAACGGGACACTTTTACTAAGACTCCACTCTCCGTCGGTCTGTCGCCAGGCTGTATCTCATGAACTGTGATAGCTAGACAGTTGAAATTTTCACAGATGGTCATATATTTGTATAGCAACCTGCATCGCAGAAGCAGTTTTCAACGCACGATGCGTGCGCGCAGCGTGGAACGCATTACTCCAGGATCCCTCTGTGAAACTATTATCAGCAATAACTCCATCTCATCCGTACTCGTTAAAAAGATCAGTCAGATTTCACATTATTTCTTTAAAACATGAACCATTTTTTCCACAAAAAAAGTACTTTTTGCCCGCAACGCCATTCTCGTGGAAGGTTATCGGTTTTCTTTCTAGAATTACCTATTTTTCCGAGATACAAAGCACTTTCTGTCTTCGGGCTATTATTAATTCCTGTACCTACTACATATTATGTTTTTTTTATATGAGATCCATAGACATTTGCATTCTCAGGATAACAATCTTAAGACTGCAATCCCAGGACAGTCAATTCATTGCCAACCCTGAAGACTATGATGGAATGCCTCTATTCTAGTAATTTCACGCGTCTGTTAACAAATATGAGAACACTGCTGCTTGGCAGTTGGTTAAAGGATACGGACGGCCGGTAGACGACCACCACTAAACAGAAACAATACCGATCGGTTATGTATGTATGTATGTAAACTCTTTATTGCACAAACAGAAAATAACAAACTTAAAAAAGAAACAGAGACACAAAAGGTATGTACAAAGGCGAACTTATCCCTTTAAGTGATCTCTTCCAGTTAACCTTTGAGCGATTGAGAGATTAATAAAAACAACGGATGGCTAAACGTACAACAATTAAAGAAACAGAAAATAAAAATAATAAATGCAAATAAATATATATATTAAATATGATAAATAAACGAATATATACTGGTATAATAGTTAATAAATACGTAACTAAATAAATAAATAAATAAATATAATATAAGAATGATAAGTAGAAAGGACATACAGTCTTAGATCAGGAACAAGAGTCAAGCCAGTACTTCTTCAGCTTAGATCCAAGTGAAGCAACAGATTGAGATTGCCTGATATTGGAAGACTATTCCATAAACGAACAGAATGTGCTGGGAAGGCTATTACCATGGCAACGCTCATTATAGAATTGTTTTCACGCTTCGATTATACCAATACTAGCGGTGTATACGCGACGTATGGTACGCGAGTAGAAACAAATGTTTTACAACATTCCCAATTTTGCTTTCAATTTTAAAACTAATCTTATCTCGACCCTAGACTATGCAAATTGACCAAAAACCAAAATTACCTCACCAAGACTACTGGTAGCAGAACGTATGGACTGTTTTATTAAAAGGCATCTAAAAATAAGCAGGCTGCGCGGGCGCATATTTACAGTTCGCCGTATTAAAATAATTGTAGTGCGATTTGCGCGTGAATGAAACACCTAGTCACGACTCCGCGACGATGCAGAGACTATTCAGGAGGGGAAAACTTTTATAAAACCGCAATAAGGTGGAGTTGTCGTTCTAATACTATTAAAGTTTTAATAGTAAGTATATATAGTGGATGTGTTAATAATTGGAAGGTAGATGCAGACTTTTCTAAATGTTTGGACAAAAGTTTTGAATCATTTTGACATTTAAGTTTGTAACGGTTTTTTTGCAGTTTTTAAATGTGAGAAATAAATTGTTAGGAAACGCAGTACGATTGTAGTGAAATTCGGCCGTTTTCTCGTGGTCCTACTATTTTTGTCCTACTGACTTTCGACGGAGCCCTGCCTTGCGGCAGGGCTCCTATTTCTGGGCGGTTTGCCCTTCGGGCGTTTAAAGATACCTAACGAACCTAACCTACCTACTTTTACAACCACAATTAGTATTTAGTGATCAAATCTAGGTTCACTTTTTGACTAGTAGGACAAATTAGTAGGACCACGAGAAAACGTGTTGAAATTCCCAGACAAAATTATAACATTAGAACAAATATTATTAATTACAAGGAAGGTAATAATTTATTTTACAACGTAACTTTAGGACTATTCGACTGTCTCTATTACCAAATTCTAACCTCATTTGTACATGGTATGTATGTACCACGTTCTCTACACTCTTCAAAACATCTGGGCAGCTTTCGGGCGTCTCAAACAACCCAACAACCTTACCTTGTTTGAAAGGCAATCGTTGCGTCCTTATGAAACTATAGCTCTAGTAAATAATTCGACGTGGTATTAGTAAATCCAGAATATAATAATCAGCTGCTTTGACAAGCTAAACCAACCTCTTTTGTTTAATGGCTAAATAGCCAATCCAACGAAACGCTTGCTCGATTTTGCTGAAGCTCCAAGCAAGTTTACCAGAATATGGTCGCATTATCCGTTGATGCGATATCTTTGTTACCCATTCATTGAGTCTTCACTTTCATCCGACTCCATCAGTTTCAATTACAATGATATTAGCGGATATTTTTACTTTTTAGACAGAGATAAATCGTATTAAGGCCATTTAGCTATCTCGTTCGCTCTTTAGATTAGACAGTGATATTATAAATTTGGAATGCTAGTTTAATAATGCAAATGTGCGCCGTGGGAGACAAAAATAGTTTTGGTCCTCCCTGTTTTTAAATATTCCATCGTTTAAGAAACGTTACGTTAATAAATAATAACCAAATATATAAAGCTAGCAAGCAAAATTGATAATAATGAAGGGCCAAAACACTCAGAAATAGGAGCTCCATATGAGGTGCTACGACTATGTTAAATTTGAGGAAATTAAAATATAAGAAATAAAAATAAATCTACAAAGTGCACTAATCCAGGGCAGAGGGATAGCTCGGTAGAGATAAGTGTACTAGCTATAAATTACTAGCACATAGGCATTCCATTGGGGAGAAGTGGCAGTGGGCGGGGCACATTGCTCGCAGGACTGATGGCCGATGGGGTCAGAAGGTTCTGGAGTGGCGTCCGCGGACCGGAAGACGAGCTGTAGGTAGGCCTCCAACAAGATGGAGTGACGACCTCGTCAGGATCGCGGGACCGCGGTGGATGCGAAAAGCACAAGACCGGTCTGAGTGGAAAGCCTTGGGGGAGGCCTATGTCCAGCAGTGGACGTCTTTCGGCTGACATGATGATGATAGGCATTCCATCTTAGTCTTCAGGCTATGAATTTGCGGTCTTAGGAATGCAGTCTTAAGATTGTACTCACGAGAATGCCACTCACCGTCAGGTGGCCTGCACTGCTTCGCCATCTCAATAAAAATAAAGTCTGCATCGCCTAGCTTCGGCAAGTGTGGATTTAGCATTAAAAAACCTAACTAATAACTCTTAACTGACCAGAACTATTTTAAACTAAGCCAAAAAAACCCTCCATCCTTACAGCACTTCTAAGCCGCAATACTGACCAATGACTTTTCTATTTATAAGTCTGTAACGGAGACGACGGAGCTCCACTTTCGCGGAGCTTCATTTTCTGGGTGGTTTGGTCCTTCGGGCATGCTGAACAACCAACATTACCTAAACCCTGTATTTATGATACTAGTTTGGTCAGTAGTGCAATCTCCAAAAACACACACCGTTAGAATAGGCAATATGCATGGAGTTTTGAAATCGTGTTTCTCAACAAAATATGACAATACTATAAAAAAATATGTATAGCTGTCTCAAGTAGATAAAACTCACTAAAATAACAATCCTCCATACTCATATTTATCGTTTACATAACCACGTGATGATAGAAAAAAACTCCCAAAGAAATGGGCGGTAATGACCGTGTTAATTCCATCTTTAAAAATAATTGGGTGCTTGTCTGCGGTTTGCAGTGCGAAAAATATAACCTTTTTGCGATCAAAGGAACTTGACAATATCCGGTTGTTAAGCTTTCTTTCTTATGTAATAAAAAAATGTACTTTTTTAATAACATTTTATTGCAATAAACTCACTAATATAAGACCAGTCAAATGAGACTTCCTTGATGGGATTCCCTCTTTCCCAGCTGTACCATTGGTTAGTACCACTAATGGTATTATATTTACGAATGTCGACAATTCCGAAGTTTGTTTTTACGAAAATTATTATTCCGAAAGTTCACAAACCAGATCTAACCAATTGAATAGAAGTATTCTACTTGAAACAAAATTTAGGTGAGATGACGAGCACTTTACTAAATTAGGTCAATCTCACCCTAATTGGTTAGGTTAGGTTAGGTTAGGTTAGGTTAGGTTAGGTTAGGTTAGGTTAGCTTAGAGTTGAATCAAGGCGCGAGGCGCCTAAGGTACGCGGAACTGGTGCTCTGCGTAGCGGAGCTCCGTCGACTTTGTCGGACATTTCTTACAGTTTTTGAGCCTTAAGCATGTTAATAAACACGGTATTATACAATATTATATCAGGCGCATATTTAAAATAAAAAATGTTAGAGAATTTGGCTGTTTAAATTTCCGAATAATGAATATTTGGGATTGTGATATTCGGAAAAATATTATTCGAGTTTTTTAATAATTCGAAATTTAAGAAAATTGTGATTGTGATGCTTCGTGAAATTAATATTAGGAATAAGTAGTGATGATTCGTAAATTTCAAAATTATATATAATACTAACATACACGCAGAACATATTTAACATTTTATTTATTATATTATACAAAACACTACGACATATTTAATTCTTTCACGTTTAGTTTAACACTGATTATTTTAGCCTATCTTGCTTTTTTATTGTAATTATATTGTTAATGTTATAGTAGGTCTTTCTGTCAAGTTAATAACACCTACTCAAAATAATTAAAATAACGAAACAAGATTTATAAAACCAAACTAGAATTTTTGAGCCTTTGAGCCCCTAAGCAAGATGGATTCTAAAAACGTTATCACTATCGAGAATATCTAGGATTGACGTAACCAGCCGACCAGTTCACTTACCATGAGTACCGTACAGATTAACGTACCTACAGATGTAGTGCATAATGGTTTTCCTTCGTATTTTGACGGAAACGTACGAACGCGTCTAGCTATTTCAGTCGGTCACAGTACAAAAAGTACTGAGGTTGACTGAAGTAGCATGACTCCTTCGTACGTTTCCGTGAAAATACGAAGGAAAGCAATTATGCACTACATCTGTACTCTCTAGCGAGTCGAATGCTCTCATGCTGTCGGTCGTAGACGTCGCGGTATTCTTAGTCTATTTTTTTAATCTGTAGACGAAAATGACAGCGACAGATGTCAAACGTAAAAATAATGTGGCCAGCTTTTAAGACAGTGCTGTTCTTTGTTACGGTTGACGGTGTAATTATTAATACCCGATGTAATAAAAAATAATATGCACGTTAAATATTTTTAGGTACTTATGGAATATTAATATAAAACCAAAATTAACTTACTTACTATTTCGTTACAAACATGTATGTGTTTGACGTTAATCGACAGTTTCGTTACGGTGACAAAATTCTTCTTTAACTGAACATTTATTTTGGTTTATACCCAATAATACAATCTACATTGTACCTTAACTACTACTATGTCATTTTAGTCTACGGAATAAAAAATAGGGACAGGGCATTCCACTCGCTAGCGAGTAGGTACGGTAATTGTAACTCATGGTAGATGTACTGTTGCGTCGAGTACCAGAGCATGTGTCAATGCCGTACGTTTTGTTAATTTTCGAAATAGTTTACGTTAGCGTGACGCATCTTGCCCAGGATCCCAGGTCTTGTGATACACGCGAACAAAATACATCTCTCTAAGTATTCAATTATGTTTCGTTCGCTTAACACAAGGTCTCCGCTAAAGGGAGTACATGAAACCCTAGTTTTTATTTCCATGTACCGCGTCAAGAGAATTGTGAAGCGACGATAGACTCCATTCCTCACCCCCTAAAACAAGTCCGATTCCCACATATTTTGAATATGTCTAAGTTATTATGAAAAAAATATTTTGTACGTTTCATTGTTTTTTAAATTTGTTTCTTTATAAGAAATATTTGCTTAGAAAGGAAAGCGTGCTGACGTAATTTTTTCATAATGTCTACAACGTATTCAAAAATCGTTAGAATCGGATTTGGTCTAAGGAGACAGAAAAGTTATCGCGTTTTGTATGTATGCTTTTCTCAATCCTCTTACCCATGATATTAGTAAAACGCTAAAGTAGAAATACTGCAAGAGTTGACTGTCTGTGATGAGCTGATGAAGGAGTAGCACAGCGCGATGGTGGAGATGCTCCTGAAGGTCCAGGGAGGCCAGCAGGCGTCGTGGATGGGCTTGCGGGCTACTAATGCACACTTGCTCTGATGATTCCAACTTCTTTTAAGTGCGCGTAAATCTGGAAAAAGGGTTTTTTTTGAGATAAATGAACCAGGGAAGTATATTTACATTGTAAAACAACGCTTCTCGTCGTCTCACTGTGGATCTAAAATGGCCTCTCCGTAGAATTAAGGACTTAATCGGAAAATACTACATTTTGCGAGTAGTGTGTATTTTCTGATTTGTACAATTTACGAATGTACTTTTTGTTTTGTCGTACACGCGTTCGGCGTGTTTCACAATATGCGTATTGTAGATTTTGCCATTAGTTACATTTTGCGTTTTGTACATTTTGCTCCGAAGCGGCATTTTTACCCATTTTTATTTTTCTCCGATCGCATTGTTTCCCATTTGGAATCGCATATAAAAAATCCCATTGTAATTACCTAACTCGAAATATATCGAATTAGGTATAGTGCGACAAAAAAGAGTAGAAATTAAATAAATTAGAACTAAAAACAAAAATACTGAATTGTTGCCATGTTTAAGCATTTTACCTCAAAAATGTAACAGTTACGTAGAAAGGGGCGCCTTCATTTAATTTCTAATCTTTTTGGTCGCACTGTAGATAGGTTTAGTTTGTTGGAAAAAAATGGGAAGAAATGCGATTGGAGAAAAAATTAAATGGGGAAAATGCAAATGGGAACCGATCTTTGTTCTCAGAGGAATAACTATTTACTAAGTAATATACAAAGAAAACATAAAGACTTTAAAACTAAGATACTCGATCATTGCATAAAATTAAATGTTATTCCGTGCCAACAATCAAACTTAGGATAACCAATAATACTAGGCCTGACACATTAACTAAGAAAAAAGTTCCTGAATATTGATAATGTTGACAGCAGTAAAACCAGTGTAACGAAAAGCAAGCTTTAAAAAACCCAACTGCTGTTAGTAAAACACACAACCCTCCTTTTGGGCCTTGCCGCAGTCGGGTAACAATGCTACAATAATTTGTTGCGTGTGATGGAATAGTAATAACAGCATTATTTACTGCTGCTAACATTGACAATATTCAGTAACTTCAAAGTTGTCCATGTTGGATTGACACCCGTTCACAAACGTCACTACGAGGTCTCACAGTGCTCGCGAACGCACAGAATGGTTCAAATCGTCTCATAAACAAAACTTCGGTCAAAAAGGACCAATCACAAAGCTGTGTTGAACGCAGTATGTTTACTCACTGAAGGATCCCTTAAGTATTGTTTGCGAATACCGGGAGTGAGTTATTTTCTGAACATTATACAGTGCCCGGCGGTAAATATTTCACATCGGCAATCATCGCATTTACGAATACAAACGAATGCTAATTTCTGTGCGATTTCCGAATGCGAATATAAGTTTTATCGTTTATCAGAATTTAAATTCAGAACTAAGTATTTTATTGTTGTTTTGTTTTGATTCCCGTGTGAACTATATATAGCGCTGTAAAACTACTTCGTTCTTAAATATCATTTACTCCTTTTCAACATGTATAGTATACCAACCAAATTAATACAAGTATTAAACAAAATATGATCTCAACCGACTTCCTAAAATAATTGTAATATAATTTTTAAATGTAAAGGTTTCAATTTTTTTCCTGTAGATGCCATCGTACAACTGTAAGTGCTTTAAAGTTTGGTATTTTAATAACTCTATAAACTTTTATGGACCGCACTTTACTGCATCTGAACCAAGACTAGAAAACCTGATAAAAGTAGTGTGCTCTACGACGACGAAATTAGCCGATTATCTCTTTCCATAGGTCAATGTGCAATGTTTATCGCCGGGCAGTGTACTGTATCTTCATAGTGCCACAACGCCCACAGTTGTTTGATCTTACGAAAGCGGGTAGACCATACTTGTGTGTGTAGATGCACGTGCACGTTGTCTCTGTGTGTGTAGCTGCCGTCGCTAAACGTTGTTCTAGTGCGCGTGCCTAGATGCATGCATTACTACTTGGAAGTATATGGTCCACCCGCTTTCGAGAGATGTGACCACAGGGCCTCTATTCAACATGGTAAAAACCATATCGTATTCTCACCGTTTTGATAGCTCTGATTTACTTGACAGCAATGGCGGATGACGTCAAAGTCATCAACAGGGGTCGTACTTTTGATGCTGATGACGTCAAAATAACGATATTTTTTTAGCTTTTGTTTAGCAGGTGTGTGTCATGTATTAACTGATAAAAAATGTTTAATAAGAAGTGGTAAAATGATTATAGTTCAATACAACTTAATCGCAATCAAAATACGGATCACGGCAGCATAATTATTTTTCAACACTCATTACTAAAAATGTAATGTCATAATTGTATTTATGACATTGATTGATTGATTTATATTAATTTTAATTACAACATAAAAACAGTTATTTTTATAATGATTATGTTACTCGCTGATTTTTGCCACTATCCTTCTCAATCAAATAGTTTCATTTATGAAGTAGGTATTTATTTTTGTACGCGTCAACAGATTACGACGACTAATAGTTAATAATTACAATAAAAGCATTTGGAATCATACTCTACGTAGCGTGTCATCATTTTTGCGTCAACGGCATGAAAAGTACGGGCCCTGGTCATCAACAACAAAAACAGGTCAAAGACGACATGTTTTTTCCCGTCTAGAATAAAGGCCCTGAACAAACGAATACAAATATAATATACAAACATCCCAAATTTTAATTTGGTTTCATTGAGGAAGCTGTAAGCGAAGTAGTAACACAGGCTGATGGTGGCGATGGCGCCGAAGAGCTGGCAGAGCCACAAGCATCCGGCGTCGCAGCAGATGTGTGAGCGGTCTATGATGCGCGCTTGCGCTGTTAATTCACCCTTTGTATGTGAATCTAAAAATAATAAAAATACCGGCATGGGTTATTTAAATTTTTGCGGTCTCCCAATGTGTTATTTTACAAGCATTTATTTAACATGAAATTTATTTATGTATACTCGTATGTAGGTACGAGACAAAACTTGCAAGTTAAATTTCGACGGTTCTGTGAGTCAATCTCGTATATTGAATATCTCCAGTATAAACTGATACGCTTCAGTTTATAACTTCTATATAATATTATTCTTTGTCTTATCATATTTAAACCTGATGACAATGCAATATTATGGTATCTAAAAGGTGATCTCACGATGGAGTCGGAAAGTGGCGAAGCGGATTACTTCTATTCTTAACGTAGGCCCACCGTGTTAGGACTCAATAGTTTGGTCTTGATAAGCAGATAAAGATTTTGCAAAATAAAATACGACCGGCAACACAGACTGGTCCCAAAAATGTCATTTTCGACAGAAACTTGTTTAAAAGGAGTGCGAAGTTGTTTTTTTTAATTCAAAATGCAATAACGTTTCTCTTCCTTTAATGTCAGTTGTAACTTATTTCGTACTATCGATTGACATACTACTCAAGGGAATTTACACATTAATATGAGAGACTAAGGAGAGAATCACGACGTTGTGGCAGCCCCAGCTGCCGTCGGGTGACCATGCTTTAGTGGGGAGCAACTACTACTGCCAGTGTTTAACTGGTTAAACCTAGTCCAATTATTACGATTCTTAATTATGTTGTAGATATTATAAAAAAGGGGGAAATGCCGTAGTCACTACGCTTGGCAGGCGGGTTGCCGACCGCAGTTATACCATGTAGTCCGCGGAGGACGCTGCTGCCCAACATGGACAAGACGAAAGTCATGTCCAATATCCATGTCGCGCCAACTTGTGATAGTCGGAGGCTCTGCGCTCGAAGTTGTTGACGACTATATTTACCTGGGACAAACGGTCCAGTTAGGTAGGTCCAACTTTGAGAAAGAGGTCACTCGTCGAATCCGACTCGGCTGGGCAGCGTTCGGGAAGCTTCGCAGCAACTTTTCGTCCAAATTACCGCAGTGTTTGAAGTCAAAAGTCAAATGACTTACGGATCTGAGACGTGGGGGCTAACAATGGGCCGCATACGGAAGCTCAAAGTCACTCAGAGGGCTATGGAGAGGACTATGCTCGGGGTTTCTCTGCGTGATAGAAATGATGATATCCGCAATAGAACTAAAGTTACCGACTTAGCCCGAAGAATATCTAAACTGAAGTGCCAATTGGCGGGGCACATTGCTCGCAGGACTGATGGCCGATGGGGTCAGAAGGTTCTGGAGTATCGTCTGCGGACGGGGACACGAGCTGTAGGTAGGTCTCCAACAAGATGGAGTGACGACCTTGTAAGGATCGCGGGAGCGCGGTGGATGCGAAAACCACAAGACTAGTCTGAGTGGAGAGCCTTATGGGAGGCCTATGTCCAGCAGTGGACGTCTTCGACTTACATGATGAAATAGGTTTAAGTTTGCTCTCCGTGTTGAACGTATAGGCGAAATATTAGCACACGGCAATGGTAGCAATGCTGCCGATAAGCCAGCAGAACCAGACGGAGCCGGCACCGCAGTAGATTCGGGTCACCACATGGATCACGGATTACGGTGTAGGCTTATTCACGAAATAAAGTAGCCATCGATAAGTATAAATAAATCGTGGATTTCTCACAGTACTTCAAACAAACAAAAAATACTACATATTTTTTTAGGAAAACCTAAGATTGAGCAAATTCAACCAACCAACCCACCTCCAACCATTCAACCTTTTTCAAACACCTGCCATCAGCGTATGAATTGAAATGCAGTGAACGGGCGAGCGGCCGCGCTCCATATACTTTTGAAGTCAGCTTCACTGTCGGCTACTGCACCCTTCTTGACCAGGTATGTTTACATAATATCTTTCAATCGGGCGAAGTTTTGGGCAATTTCGTGGGATCATATCATGCTTTTCGGAACATAATTGATGTTTTCCTTATCAAGGAAATTTAAAGTGTCTGAAGCATAATGAGCAGAAGCTAAAACTGACTAATATATTAGGAGACGTTCATGTTTCCTAAACAAGGACATAATGGGTTCCGTAAGGCACTCCCTTCGGCAGACATCGCCGTTGATTGTACCCGTAGTGAAAAAGCTGGAACTTTTAAGCCCACATGAGCAAATATCTTGCTATACAAGGTTTTTTGAGCGAATTATACCTGGTCCTGGTAACGTTCTCGTGTCTTTTTTGTCGTATGTTCATCATCCATAAGTATGCATCTATCGGTTTTTTAATTAAAAGCTTGTTTAATATTTTAGCTCAAGATTGCACTCTTTCAAGCTGAATAGCAGTCGTCTTTGGGATTGGATTTTTCTTATTAATCTGTAAATTAATGATTTTTTGGCGTTTACTTTCTTAAACCAGACAGTATATTTGTTGAAATATGACGTATTAGCATATAATTATGTAAGCCCGACTTTACGTGGCTACTTTATTTCGTGATCAAGCCTTACTACAGCACAAATTTGAGTTTGCTGACGCTAACGATGGCGTACGCAAAGTAGATCCAGCAGAGTCATACGCAGCTGGAAAACCATATTGAAGTTAAAAAGGTAACAAAAATGGAGCACAAACAGGCCAAATTTAAGTTTGCTCTCCGTGATGAACGTGTAGGCGAAGTAGTAGCACACGGCGATGGTTGCGATGCTGCCAATGAGTCGGCAGAACCAGACGCAGCCGGCGTCGCAGCAGACGGGCTTGCGGTCCCTGTTGCAGGGCGCGCTGCACTTGGCAATGCAGGGGACCACTCGGATAACGGTGTGCTGCTTTTTTCCAGGCTGGTTAGATTGACTGGAAGGTAAGGTAAAAAATAAGATGTTTATAAATCAATACCGAGGCACAATTCACATTAAGAAAGAAAGAAAAACATTCACAACAATAACACACAGGCATAGTTATTGCAAAATTACGAAAAAATAACAAAGTAGTTTAAAATAATAGACACGTATTATTTTTTTGCGGCCTACTCAACCTGTTGGGTGAAATTGACCTCCAAAGTACTGAAAAGTGACTAAACCCTCTAACTTAAATGGAGGTATTAAAAAAATATGCAACTTTCATAGTAGTTTGATTATAAATGTTTAAGAAGATGAAAAAATAATGATCACGTGTTTTGTTATATCGGCTAAAACCAATATTATTAAAAAATACCAAAAAAAGTGCATCTTCGATGATCTTTGAAGGGTATTTTCTATGAAACTTGCAGTAATAAAAATAAAAAAGCTCCATATAAGTTCGAGGGTTTAGTCACTTTTCAGTACTTTGGAGGTCAATTTCTCCCAACAGGTTGAGTTTGGGCCGCTAAAAAACAATACGTGTCTGTTATTTTAAACTACTCTCTAACAAATAACAAAATCAACAAAATCGGAATCGGACGGTTTCCTTGTAAGCCATTTTTACAATACGACTTGTCCTTAGCGCGCTGCGGGTACTATACTAAGGGTACTAGACAACGATACACATCCTTACTTCCTTACTAAGTAATATTATAAACGTGAAAGTTTGTAAGTATGGATGGATGTTTGTTACTCTTTCACGCTGCAAATAGGGCATGCTCCCGGGAATTCCCGTTACTGAAAGAACCGGGAAATCCCGGGAATTAACATTCCAACCGGTACCGGTACTGGCGAAAAAAATCCGGTTCGTCGGTTCCATCGGTACTGAGTTTTTGACTAGACTAATTGTCATTTTTTCAATTCAAAAATAGTGCGGTCCGATACGCACAAGCTCGGTTTCATCCGGATGCGAAAGACTTATAAAAATGTTAATTATGTGGTTTTATTTGGCGCCTATTTGTTGATTTGTTTTGTCATTTTGTTCATTTGTTTTGCCCTTTGTTGATTATTCTGGATTAAATCATTAATAGTTATCACTTAACTGGTGTTTTATCTAACAAATTCACCATTAACAAAAAAAATACAAATAATTTACTCAACACCGAAAAATACCGAAATCCCGGGAATTCCCGGTTCTGACTCAGTACCGGAAATCTTAGTCCCGGTTCTGGAAATGGTACCGGTACCGCATGCCCTAGCTGCAACGGCTGGACGGATTTGGATTAATTTTGAAATGGAGATGGCTTATAGCCTGGATGAACACATAAGCTACATTTCATCCCGGAAAATTTAAAAGTTCCCGAGGGAATAATGATGTTTGAAATCTACGCGGTGAAGTCCTTACTTAAATACAGAAAACATCCAAGACTTGAAAACAAATCGCGGTCGTCACACAATGGCTCATACAAGGAATCGAACCCGAAACTAGCTTCTAAATACCAAAAGATATCTAGAATTAGAGACTGATACCTTCCATATATTATAGTAATTCCAGAAATAACCTTCGCTGTGCAAGGTGAACTGATGAGCTATTGAAGTTCTCTCAGACCGAGGACACGAGTGACACGGGACCAGGAACGCCGAGCCTCGGTGAAGACTTGGGTCTAGGAGTGGACTTTTGACTGATCATTATATGACGATGGTGAAGACTTACAGTGAAACAGTTTGAATCACTCCATTATGATCTTTCTTGAGTGTCCCAAGTTCCATCAGCCATATATCTGAAATATCAAATATTTAATGTACTATAATAGTCACTACTACAAGTTACTATACAATAACTTGTCAAGAGCAACTCTTCTTAAGCTGCCAGTGTTTATGGGTGGCGATGATTACTTCCTATCAGATAACGTAACCCGTATGCTGGTTGCCTCACTCGCTTATAAAAAAAAAAGACTGGAGGAAGGTTATTGAATATCAGTAGGAGAAGCAAACCTTTCAGTGCTTTTATACAATACTGGCTTCTGCCCGCGACTTCGTCGTAGAATTAGTAATTTTGCCACCCCACGAGAACTCTGATTTATTTCGGGATTCAATTCCAAATTCATCATCATCATCATCATCATGTCAGCCGAAAGACGTCCACTGCTGGACATAGGCCTCCCCCAAGGCTTTCCAGTCAGACCGGTCTTGTGCTTTTCGCATCCACCGCGGTCCCGCGATCCTGATGAGGTCGTCACTCCATCTTGTTGGAGGCCTACCTACAGCTCGTCTTCCATTGTATCCAACCAAATTCGTTCATCCGTTTTAGTGAAGAAGTAACCATCGCCAAAAGTAATATTCTTTATTTATGAATAGTAATACCAATGTTAACTTAACCTCTCATATAAAAAAAATAAATTTCTGCACCCCCTTTTATCCCTTAGAGGTAGCTATGTCCAAAATCGCTGAAAGCTGTATATTTTATTTGTATAAAAGAAGCCTACATACCAATTTACTAACGTCAAAACTGACGAAACTCATACAAAATTCTACCCCCTCCCATTACTCATTAGGGTTTATAATATCAGTAGGATTAGTAGGGTACTCGTATTAGTAGGATAAGTGGATAATAGCTTCTGAACGCGTCTTCGTCCGCTTAAATATCGATTATAGTTATGCCCTCGAAAAAAAAAAACACCGGGATGAAAAGTAGTCTATGTGAATCCAGGGTATAAGCTATTACCATTCAAAATTCCATCCAAATCCGTTTAGCAGTTGCAGCGTGAAGAAGTAACAAACATACACACACACTTTCGCATTAACAATATTAGTAGGTTTTAAAAATGAAATTTTCGATCCAGTTAGACTTACTAATATACTTGTAACTGCACTAGTAGGTAAAGTCATTTTCTATATCGCCATGTTTCGTTCGTTTACTCTGTTTCCTGGCAAACACAGACAAAACATAATGATATAGAAACTGACCGGGGACGATCGCATTCCAATTTGTAATAAGAACTACTTTAAGTTTCTATACATTTACGCAACCGTGCATTTTATGGCAAGATGAAAGACCCAAGGTTCCAAGACCCATAGACTAAAGCATTCTCAAGACCACAATCTGAATGCAAGTCTGAGACGGCAAATGCGTTACCAACCCTGAGGACTTCTTGGATCAACTTACTTTCTCCTTAGGTCAAAACGGATGTTATAAGTTACGTAGTTCAGACTGGCAATGTACAGAAAGAAATAAAAAAACAGTATTAAAACTACAATAAAGGTAAAGAATTCTATGTACCAAAGGGTACCCGCGTAAATTCCAGTATAGTTTGTCATTTCGACATGAATACAGCGATGTGATTTATGAGCAAATTGGAGCAAGTCCAGAGAAAGTGTTGTACTTAGATTTTGACAGAGTTGGCAATTGGTTGACAACGGTTGACAGTTTTGACGTTCTTCTGACGTATATGTCACGGCTTTAGTCTCGAATTAGTAACAAACCTTTTTACGTTGTATTTAGGTAAAAATATTAAAATCTCTAAAGAACCAACAATGGAAAATCTGAAACAAGAAGAACTGGGTACTAGACCATTGATAAACCAACTTGTATAGAGAAATAAATACATAGAAAAACATCCAAGACTCAGGACCAAATATTGGCGCTCATAACACAAGTATTTACTCATACGGGAATCTAACCCAGGACCGCTAGCTTCGTAGGCAGGGTCAGTATCAACTAGGCTAAATAAACATCGACAAAATAATGCTGTTATATTTAAATTATTAAAGTCTTATGTACATACATACATACATAAAATCACGCCTGTTTCCCAGAGGGGTAGGCAGAGACGACTTCTTTCCACCTGCTGCGATCCTGACAAATGTCTTTCGCTTCTTCCACATTCATACATCGAGTCATGCACGCACGTCGGTTTCGGGTACTTAAGATTCGGCCCTTTTCCAGTATTTCTCCGATTTGATTCGAAAAAGTACGCCTAGGGCGGCCTCTTCCGACCCTTCCACTCACTTTCGCTCTGTATGAAAGGCAATTGCATGCAGCTGAAATGAGGATGCTAACAGGGACGTGTGGTGTTACGCGGATGGATAGAATAAGAAATGAGTATATTAGAGGAAGTCTGAAAGTGACGCCGGTGACTGCAAAGTTGTGTGGCAATCGATTGTCATGGCATGTGCACGTGGTGCGGAGGAATGAGGAGAATATCGTCAGGGAAGTTTTGAGTATGAATGTGGATGGCTATACGAGTTGGGGAAGACCAAAGGGACGATGGCTGGACTGTGTGACAGATGATAATGGCTAGAAAGGGAGTACCGAGATGACGACTAATAGAGAAGTATGGAAGATAAATACATGTTGCGCCGACCCTAAATAAGTTGGGATAAGAGCAGGATGATGACGAATTGAAATCTAATTGATTTTTAATTTTCATCAGAATAGAATAGTTTCATTTGTTCGGCTAATGAATAGAGACAAAAAACACGTATATTTGCGGAAACAAAAACAAAAGTAACCTATTTATAACTAAAAACGTAAAAAAAATTGGTGGATGTTTGGATGTGACGAATTTTGATGTTTATCTTTCAAGCATTTTTTTTTTGAGAGCTACTATGGCACACACAGACACACAAATACATATAAAAAGGCATTCAGTTAAGATACTATGATTCAATATACTCGAACTTACTATAATATGAATATACAGGCTGATGTTAAATTAATGATAGACCGATGTCTGATGACTCATGGTTCAGATAATATCGATGTCTGTTTAAATCGATCCGGAAGTTTTATAAAATGGTCGCGCCCAAAACGACAAAAATATCAATTGGCACGCAGAAACTGCTTAGTTATATTTGATTTCAATTGAACTTTTTGCACACGTAGGATGTCCGCATGGAGAGAGCCTAATCACCTTTGAATTACTCAATTTAGTGAAAGCAAACGTGCAATCTTTTTTTGTCTGTAACCTTTTTTTTTGACGCGCCAGTTCTTATTGTGGAAACTTGTACTTTCTTAATTCCAATCATATAAGCCTATTGCGTTGAGTCTAGTTTGTCTGGTATTAAATAATTTCCGTTTGACCTCATGTCTGGTCGCATTTGTCAGGTAGATGTAATTTTATTTGAGCTACAATAGACACAGTCAAAATGGCGGTTATTTTCAATTTAAACAATGACATACTGGAACATGTAATGGGTCTAAATCTCAAATTAAATAAGCTACCATTAAATTGGCCACCATCTTGGCTCTTATACGCGTCGGTAGTATGAAGTGAATCTACGAGCGCTTCGGACAAGACCATCATCGAGTAGAAGAAGCGCCTAAAGCGAAGAAATTAAAGAAGAAAGTTAAAAGAAAAAGGTTTTAAGTTCAGTTTAGCTATTAGGTATTAAGTTCACCTTTTATGTTCAAATTTGTGTTTGTGCAATAAGGGTCCATATTGGCTTCGCTAAAGTTTATCACCCGAAATTGATTTTCCTAACGATTTGTACTCCTAATGATCACTGCTCCTAAAAAATGTTTTCCTAAAAATTTCGTTCCTACAATTTATTTTACTATTAACGTAGCTCATAAAACTCATATCTCTTAAAATTTTAAGTGCTAATGTCACTGATGTAACTTTTTGTAAACTCCTATTTTTTTTTTAAATAACATTCTTAATCATATTTTTTTGGGTCTATATTGGCTCACCTAAAAAATTTTACTCCGAATGTACAGGACTTTACGCAGGATTATTTTAAAGTTAAAGATGATCTGCTCTTTTATAAAAAAAAATAACCTCGAAGACGAAAGCGGGAGCGAAGCTCCCGCTTTCGTCTTCTAACCTATCCGCGATCCGAGTCGGTTTTGCCACTAAGTCCCTATTCCCTACTGCCTACGTAATGACGGACCCTTAGGATCTCAGTCACTATTAACTTTAGAGAAAAGTTTTTCAAGTAAAATGTGCTTATTTTAACGTATTCTATGTGGTAAATAAGTTTAATGTACTTATAATAATGTGCAATTTTAGGAATAAAAACCATTCTACATAAAACAAATATAACAATGAACAATAGTGTAAAAGATGGTTATGTTGAGAAAATATAGGAAAACAAATAGTAGTATGATCGATGTTTATTGCAACGGACATTATGAAGTTGAATGATTAGGAATTCAGAGCGTTAGGAACAAAGTAGTTATGAGTAGTGATTATTAGGATGTAAATTATTAGGAACAACATTTTCGGATTTCCGATAATCGACATTAAAAATTTAGTTCAACTTTGGCGCACCCGTGCAATAAAGATTAAATATAGATTATTCTCGAAGGGGCTTGGATGTAACACGAGGAAATCTTCGTTTTCCAATCTTCGTCTTGTGTCAATCTTGTATGGGGGCCTTTAGTTTTGAATTTGATTTTAATTTTATTATTATTGTCATTTAATACTCAATATTTGAAAATTTTAAACCTATTAAGGTTCAAGAGATACAGCGATTGTTAAGGACGAGCAAAAAACGGCGAAAAAGAACTTAAATAACACGAGTTTTGTATGGGGACCAAACTACATTTTAACTTTTAATTTTTGCTGCTTTAGCGGCTTTAGTAATAGGCACTCTCCGTGAAACTGTTAAGTTTTTTGGTATTACTGTTCATGAGATACAGCTCGCTGACAGACAAACAGACCGACAGGAAGATGGACAGAGGAGGCTTTGTAATAAGGCCCCGATGGTTGCGCGTAGTAAACTTTTTCTTGTCATAACTAACACTAGGTATCTAAATTTTTAAATCAAAATCGTTAAAATGAAGCAAAGTAATTTAAAGTTAGTTGGTATTTTAGAAAGGTTTCTACAGAATTTGCTTTGATTTAAATTGACTGCACGCCGCTTACATAATTACGCTGTATCATAAAAATCCAGGTTGAGGATGGTTGTGACTCAGCATTTTGTAAGCGCCTAGTCAACTCTAATAGCAGAAACATGTCGGTATTGCCTTTTAAGTTTTGTAGGCGTAGTTATTTAAATGTTGGACATTTGGGATAGTCAAGACGGCCGCACAGTGCGTCCCTTTCGAACACGGGTAGCAAAAGTAGTCTCGCTAGTTGCTCAGTGCGACTCTACGTAACAGACTAGAAAGAAAGGGAGATCCGAGCGACAAACAAGTCGTGGATAACATGTGCTACGTAGCCATGCAGATTAGGAAGACAGAGGTGTTGCAGAACGGCAAACAAGTCGCAGACAACTTGTGCTAGCCATTTTGAAGTCAGTCACTGTCAGTGTTTTAACCCTTCGTCAGTGGGAGAGTAAAAAAAAACTGAATTCTAATTTCTTCAAATTACGGAAAAATCCACAAAAAGCAATGAAATAAAAATACAAAAAAATTAAAACATTAGTCAGGATCCGGGCAAAAGTGTATATAATGCGGAATATAAAATTATTACGAAGCCAAAGGTATTACAGATGCAGTGCATAATTGTTTTCCTTCGTATTTTCACGGAAAAGTACGAACGACGTTCATTACAATTATGCACCATGTACAACTTCGACCTTTTTTGTTATCATGAGAAAAGAGAATAGATTCCTAATTACATTTTTTTACCTACCTATTTATCATATCATAACATTAAAGTGTCTCAAACAGTCTCAAACAAGTTTCAAGGTTTCATGAGTTTCATGACGTAGTAACGTCAGTGTGACGCAAAACTCCGAAGTCTTATTGGGAGATATTTTGACGTTTTTCGTTCTGTTTCACCCATTGTACATTCATTGGTATATTGATATTTATATTTAGTTTTTTAAAAGGATCTACTAATTTATATTTTTGCATGGGTTGATTTTATCTTGTAATAAAAAAAAAATATTTTTTAATCCAATTGTAGCACAAAATAAAATATACTTTAGAAGTTTTGTTGTTTGTGATAGCTGACGTGTTTTAATAAAAAAAAACGAAACAAGCTCCGGACGTAGGGATAACAATTTGACAAGTGGCTCAATTTTATAATGATGATTTCATGTAGTTAGAATAAAAATATCAAAAATGTACCATATTATTCGTAATAACTCGTTACAGTCATCCTTTAGTGCTGCGTACATAGTCAAATTAAAAGCAGTAGCCATTCCCTCAGAAATTTGAGTGCCAATATTTCATTAATCCATGTTTTGAGTGACTTAACTTACACGTGAAAATATCGTTAACTAAATACCAAATTTAGTGAATGTATTAACGCTAGTCAACTAGGGCTAAAGGTCAGGGGTTAGTTTATAAATTATGAAATAATATTTATGTAAGTTATGTACGACTTCGATTCAGAAGAGCATAAAATGAAAGGTTCACTTCGCGACTGGCGCAAAGCGCTTAGGACTCCAGCAACGTACAGAGTAGGCAACGCTGTGACTTTACAACCGCGGTTTATAATTATGGTTATAATTTGTGGAGTATTTCTATTACTATTATTTTACTGTAACTGGTGGACTAGTGCTGCTGTCACTCACCCTGAACAAAAATGGACTAATACCATAAGGCTGTATAATGCTACGTACCCTCTTACTGCACCCGTTGTAGCGGGAGATGTGGTGACATTTAGAATTGGTATTGTTGCTGATTTGGACACAAACTCCAAGAGTTCTACACATGCGAATACATTCCTGAGTTATTTTAAGAAGGGTTCGATAAACTATGATCCTGTGAAGAAGCATGTGAGCGTGTTATGGGACAGTCAGCCTGCAACAGTTTTGTCTTCGACTTACTCGCACAAAGGCAGAGGCATGGAGCTGTCAGAATTGATTGTCTATGATGGTAGACTTCTCACTTTTGATGACCGTTCAGGCATGGTAAGTGCATAAAATATGTTTTATTTTTTACTAGCAATAATATTTCTTTCACCAGTTATTCATCCCTCTTGAGTGCATTCATAGAGAAGAGGGGAGGGCTTTGCCCAGCAGTGGGACCCTAGGACAGAATCAAAAAAGAAAAACTAGAGTTTTAATGTTTTTTTTTTATTATTAGAAAAAGGAGGCAGATGATTTTAATCACTAATGAATGTTATCTGAAGCATAGTAGTATGCTTTTTTTAACCAGGTGTAGGTAGCAATTTTTTTAATAAGAGCAATACTACAGAATTGGGGTGAAAATGTTTCATTCAATGTCACTCAGCTCACTAGCAGCTTTGCGTCAGCTGCTACTTTCCAACTTACCGGGTGTTTTTTCTTTTATACAAAGCATGTCCCTTGACAATTACGAACACAATAATAGTACATTGTGCATCAAGGGTAGTATGAAGGGAATTACTAACGAGAGTGTTAGAAGCCCGACGCCGAAGGCGGAGGGCTTTTAATGACTCGAGTTAGTAATCCCCTTACTGCCTGTGATACACACAATGGTTTTCATCACATTTGCGAGGAAAAAAAACAAAGAGAAAACACTTTAACTCTGCAAAATATAAAGAAATAACTTTTGACGAACGGGAACGTAAATGGAAACGATATTTTTTTGTGACCTCTAGCACAGGTAATAACTGCGTTTAGTTTCGACCTGGATTCGAGCCAGATTTAGCCAATTTGATAAAAATTTATAATTACTAAAATTAATGATAAATGTTGATATAAACTTGAAATAGGTATAAAAATAATTAAGTTTAATGAAGCGTATAGGTTTTGTGTAATGTAAGTTAGTCTATAGCTAATTTTTAAAGATGAAATTAGAAACCGATTTAATTTTTGGCTGAAAATTAAACCTCCTTAGTCAGAAATGATGTACGAAAGAGTTGCAAATTTTAAAAAGAAAGTCATTACTCCCTAGGGATGACAAACTCGCCATAATTCCCGCGGGAACAATTTAGGCCATTGTCCTTCTGTATACAGGCATGGAATAACACCATTTACGAGCAAGTGTGATGAAAAAAAGTTTATCCAATTTGGTGCAGTTGTTCGGAAGTTATGAGTAATATGAAGAATCACCGCAAGAAACTCAACAGTTAGTCATTTTGTATACAAATAAGAAATATCTTATTACAATGATGACACCCACTTAGTCTAGCATTATACAAATCTGAAATATTATGCATAGCTCAGCAGGAAAACTTTCCAAATATATTACGAGCGAGAGATAGAAGGAGAAAAAAAAAAAAACTTTTGCATTCTCCTTAAATATTTGAAAAGGGTTTCTGCAATAACTTCGGTATTATTTATTTTTCATGCTTGTGTAATAATTGTATTTAATCAGCAATAAAGATAAAAACGTGGACCGTCATAGGTTATCTTTTGTCACTTTTTGGCTTATCACTGGAACCTGCTTTTTGTGGCATGCCATTACAGCGTTCTAATTCTAATTTTAATGAATGGCATTCACTCCTTTTAAGGTATATTTCACCAAATGTCCAGTTATTTATAGACACTCCCATGAACTTATTAAAGAAATAATTCCACGGATATCTATCACACACAAGCAGCATTGTTCGGTAAAAGAGTATATTCTCTTGTGCATTAACTAAACAGAAGCTCATGGGGTTAGCTCCACACGCTTCTTGTCAAAATTTAAATTCAAAATATTTATTGGGTAATTGGCCACATGAGGGCTCTTTTACACGTCGGCAATTTGGAGTGAATCTACTAGCGCTTTGGACGAGACCATAATTGTGGAGAACGAGCACCAAAAACATAATAATACTAAAAACATTACAAGGTAATCAAGTAATACAAAAATATTATTAAATCTAGTAAAATAAAATCATGTAGGGTCAAAAGACATCAAGTAAAAATAAGGACTATGACAACTACACAGTGAGGTCTCTACGTCAAAAAGCTGTAACTAGAATAATAATTAATTGAACAACAAGTTTTGCAGACATAAACAGACTGGACCCCATCAACTGCACCAGTTCATGAATACGATACTAATAACAAATTTGTATCGTAGCATTTAATAAAATATCTATCTACCTATCTACCTATATGTTTTAAAGTATGCATTTCAAAATAATGTTATTTAAACAAAACCCCATGACAAGCCATATTACAATAAAAAACCTTAATTAATGGCTTTCACTTCTTGTTTTAACAAAATTAATTTCGCCAATATCGAGTTTTAGACAATCACCATGAGTTTATTAGAGTAATATGTCCATGGATATCACACGCGAGGACAATTGTTCGGTTAAAGAGTGTTTCACTCGTGGACTAAACAAGCACCTGGGGTTAGCTCCACGCGCTTCAGTCAAGTAAATCCTTTCATTTGATATTATTACATGATGCAATAACATTTATTTTTTTAATTCGGTCGATTCTAAACTTTTACCAAACTTCAAATAGCTGTCGGATGACGCCGTGACTGTCGGAAAAAAAGACACGCGATCATATAAGGGTTATTCTTTACAATCTCTAAAACTGGCAAGAGTTTATTCATTATAATTTTCATCTACAGGTATTTGAGATCCTGAACAACAAAATGATACCCTGGGTGATCCTGGTCGACGGGAACGGTCACGTGGAGAAGGGGTTCAAGACTGAGTGGGCGACGGTCAGGGACGAGGTCCTCTACGCCGGCTCCATGGGCAAGGAGTGGACCACAGCTGGCGGAGACTTCCAGAGCTATGACCCAATGTGGGTGAAGGCTGTTAATATGAATGGAGAGGTAAAGTTTAGTCATATTGAGTTTCGTGGTATTTTTTTGAAAGAGCTAGCATTTGTTTTAGGGTCTCCCCACATCTTTCGACGCGGAATCGGCGTTATCTGATCAAAAAACTTTATGTCTACGCAATAAGAGCGAAACAAACGCAATTCGTACGACGCTAATAGCAGCCAACCGCAGAGTAGCGCCGATCGGCGCTGGCAAGGGCTGAGCAGTTCCGAACACCGCCGAGCAGCTACGATGAGAGCCGATTAGAGCTGGCGACAGCCGTTCGGCGTCGACAGGTGTGGGGAGACGCTTACTATTAAATCGAGGGCTATCTGACGTCTCGACGGATGGAGCCGATCGTAGGTTTACAGCAAATCATGCGTATCTGCGGCCGTACCGAGAATAAAACGGCTGAACGTAGGTTTACAACCGCTGAGACGGACGATCGGCTAAATGCGAATAGTGCGGTGTAAAACAATCCGCGTCGATAGGTGAGGGGAGACTTTTATACGGCGCATATACAGCGAAACGCATCGCAGAAAGGTTTTCTCTGCCAAAGCATTCTCGTCTTTAAAATGATACGCTTGCGGAGATAAAGCGATGTTAATTACTTTCGATCCTATTTCATGCGTCCAAAGACGATGATGCTTTGGCAGTGAACAATTCTCTGCTGCCGGCCCTTATGGGCGACCAAACGGTTCGCTGACCGATAACCGCCTGTTAGTTCATTGTATTAAAATCAGACAGAAAAGCAAAGGACCATTTAACACAAATTGACCTAGCCCCAAACTAAGCTCTAGGCTTGTACTATGGGTACTAGACAGCGATAAACATAATTAAACATACTTATATAGGGAATTAAATACTTAAATACATAGATATCATCCAAGACTAAAAATATTTGCACATACAGGGAATTGAACCCAGGAGGAGGAGGTCACCAGCAACTAGGCTAACGCGTCAAAGATCGGACGAATGATACATAAGTTATTATTGATCGTAGTGAAATTTGGTTGATGAGTGGTTAAAACCTATACTTACTTCGAGCCAGTTCGAGCGTGAGCACGATTCGATCGTTTCTTGTGGCAAACCTGAAATGATGAGGATGGTGATGATGATGAGTAGGATCGGTCAGGGGGTTACGGAGTCAGGACGGAGATCATGTGGTCTCGGTTAGGGACGAATTACCTTGTGTAAAGGTGGTATATTAGTATCGTTTTATTGTGCTCTGCTCAATTCATTGTTCAATTTGTTTTTAGTGTTATAGTAGTTTATGTGACTGTACATAATGAAGGGCTTTAAACACGAGTGTGGGATTAGGAAACGAGCCGAAGGCGAGTTTCATAATAACATCACACAAGTGTTTTAATGCCTAATTATGTACAGTTACATACAATATTTTATCTACCCACATATCATAAGCCTCCATCATGCATTCAAGTAATTATTTTATGACGTTAGTTGCTTTGTCACGGATATCAGGAGGCGTCGCCGAAATTTCTATATCGTCTTGATCGTTCGTTTTATGGTTTATATTCAACAAATCGAACAATTTTAACCGGTAATGGTGGTAATGAAAAGATAGAAAAGTTATCTGGCAGCTGTCATAGTTTTTTTTTAATTCAGAGACAAACTAGAGTCGGCTCCAACTATCATATCGTTCGATGTCTTACTTACGTGCGACATTTGTCAAAATTTACAATTCATTTCGAATTAAACGTCATCTCGACTCTCAGAGGTCAAATTTCTTTGTTTTTTAGAGATGTTCGTAATTTGGAAGGAATAATGTTATCGGTATCGATGTTATTATTTAGCAATAATAACATTTTTATAGATAAGAGATTTGTTCTAACACAACAGTCTATTTTATGGTGGTCATAATATCCGGTTCTTGAACGTATCATGGAGGGTTTATGATATTTGAATAGATAAAAGATATTATCATTTGATATTATGTAAATAACCGAGTTAAGTGATAATAATGTACACCTAATTCAATAATATTTATCTACTAGTGTAATGCTTGATAGGTGTTAACAATGATATAGATTATGAAATCTTGAAAACAAAGGCCAAGCTGTACCTACTGAGGACAATGGGGCCATCATGGGCCTGCTTAAAAGATGAAGTAATGAGTTAGAATGAGATACAAAGAATACGTTGCTTGCTAAGTTGTAAATGAGTTCCTTATGGGGTCCATGGTCTAACAGGCGGAATGACAGGCCAAGAAGGACGCAGCTATTGGTTAGAATTAGAAAGTTATATACATCTCTCGTTTTAACTAATAGCTGCGTCCCTATCGGCCTGTCAGTCTGACTTATTAGTCTCTGACGCCCGGCTTTTGATAGACGAGGATAGGCAAAATATAAGGTCAAAGCATGTTTAACTTCACTGACATTTAATAATTGCTTTTTCTTTAGTTCTTTATGCGTACGAAACTTTCGATTCCCGGTTTTGGCAAATATTTGTGTGCTGAGCGCGGGTATTTGTTTATGAGTCTTGGATGTTATCTAAGTACAACCCTTTAACCTACCGCCAAGCAGTGTTCGCATTGTTGGTTTCCGGTTTTGGGGATAAGACGGTCGGTGTAATTACTAGATCTCTCTAGTTGCCTTCATCATCATCATCATCATTTCAGCCTATTGCAGTCCACTGCTGGACGTAAGCCTCCCCCAGGGTTCGCCGCCACAAGGCCCGATCTCCCGTTTTCGCCATCCAGTCACCACCAGCCAGTTGCCTTAGCTTCACATAATATTAAACTTGAATTAAAACTCACAACATTTTTCCGCTTGTGCTGCAGCGAGACACACTGTGCTGGTTTTTTAGCCGAACCCTGGTGTTAACCTATTAGTAGCTGAACGCGAACGCGTAACGAGATAAACATACATACATACATACCGTCACGCCTTCATCCCAGAGTGGGATAGGCTACAGAATTACCAACAACTCTAACAACTTGTTGTTAATTGTATAACCACATTTTCACATACAGGCCAAGATGTTTACCAGTGTGTATTAGTGACAGGTTGCAAGCCCATCGCACCGTTTACGAGATAAAAATATGTATAAAGACTATATGCATTATGTAGCGTATAGGTAGGTATAATGCATATTATTGTCTATAAAAAACTAAAAATTTATTAGTATAGGTATATATGATAAAATATGATGAACTTATTATAAATTAAAATACAAAATTACGGCACTAACGATATTATCGCAAAGCGTCCCTTTACTTTCTCAAACTCGTATGTGATCGAATAGTTTGATAGGAAAAACACATATGTTCCATAAACGACGTACTATACCATAGACTACTTTCCTATCTAACTATTCGATCACATAGGTACGAGTTTGAGAAAGTAAAGGGACGAAATACGTTGGGACAACTCTGCCAAGTTTTTGGTGTTCTAAGAGGTAGACCTTGTACAGGGTCCGTCCGGATCGCTACCACCATCTTATCCATTAACCTACCGCCAAACCGCAGTGTTCGCATTGTTGTGTTCCGGTTTGGGGATGAGACAGCCGGTGTAATGACGAGCATAGTCGTCAGGGTTGGCAACGCATTTGCAATCTTAAGCTTGCAGTCTTGTGAATGAGAATGTCTATGGGTTACAGTTCCCACTTACCATCAGATGGCCTGTGTGCTCGTTTGCCTTCTCTATGCCATGATCAGAGTTGCCTTAAGAGTTGCTGAAAGACGGCCATTAGTTTACCCAAGTTTTACTTTTCAGATCCAACATCTATCCTGGGTGAATCACTACAAGGCCATCCGCAGCTCGATCAACATCCAATGGCCGGGATACATGATCCACGAGTCTGCCGTCTGGTCCCGAGATACGGAGAAGTGGCACTTCCTCCCCCGCCGGTGCAGCCATGGCCCCTACAACGAAACGAGGGACGAAGTCATGGGCTGCAACTACCTAATTACAGCTGATGACAGCTTTAATCATGTGGAAGCTGTGGAGGTATTTTTTATACTTAATGGTGGCTTTAGCATACGCACTGCTGGAACGCAACAGGAACAACTCAAACAACTTGCTGGATTTGTTCATAGAAGTTGCATTAAAGTTGATTTTAAAATCTGTATTTTCAGTTGTTGCGGTTTCGACCTAACAGTGCGTATAAAAACCTGTATACGAAATCGGTGGTCCGGGGTTTGGTACTGATAAGGGTGAACATGTATGATGTGATATGTAGTCTTAAATGTTCTGTCTTCTATTGTGAGTGCCGGCCTAATATTTTGTAAGCCACTACTTACTAAACGAAAGAGACTAATTACAAATGTGGCCAGCACGAACGTATCGACTTTTAATGCCGAATAGGTAAATGAGACCAACAACGCAAGGGAAGAACGACGAATGAGTCCAAGGAAGGCCGTGACGAAAAACGAATAAAACTTATTAAGAGTTGCAGAATTTGATCAAAGAAAGTAGTGACGGATAGCGAACAAGACGTATAAAAAATGAGTGACGAATACAGAATGAGACGTAATAGGAATTAAACAAAAATGAATGAGCTGAGATAATAAGATACCGCTTCGTCAATGTATATGTACTTACAAGGACATGTACGCAACTGTCCGGCTCCATTTTTGTTGATTTTGATATATCGTCGTTCGGCGTTCAGTACCGCGAATGTCAAATTGTGACTCAATATAACATTCGCGGTATTGAACGCCAAACGACGATATGTTGGAGAGTAATCCAAAAGAACAGACATGTATTTTTTTTAGCTGCCCAAACTCAACCAGTTGGGAGAAGTTGACGTTGATTGAGTGACTAAACTCTCTAACTTCTATATTTTTTTTGCTAGTTTTCTAATCTGGTTTATGGTATATGTTTACGAACATGAAAAAATAACGAAACCTATTTTTTTTTAAATACCAAAAGAGTGTCTCATTGATGATAAGTACCTTTGAATGGTATTTTATTAAATACGAGTGTTAGCCGATAGTATGGGCCGCTAAAAAAAAATAAGTGTCTGTTTATTTTGGACTACTCTCAAACGTATACCAAAATCAACAAAATCGGAGTCGGACAGTTGGGTACCCTTCCTTGTTAGTGTTTCCAGTAGGTAGACGATATTATATATTAACCTACATGACTCAAATTATTCACTTTGAAGGATCAACAAACAGTGATTGTAATAAATTAACGTATTATGAGAGAATTAAGGTTGCTGGCGATAGAAAGAAACAGATCCATAATTTATCTCTAGAATATTCTCTCCCGACGTGTTAAATATACAGAGAGACATACGTTTTGTTCTACTGAACAAATAATATCGTGTTTGTGCGTGTTGTAACTTATGAATAACCTTGGCGGCTGACTCCCCTTGGCTTGAACGAGTAGACAATTATATTATTATTGTATCACTTGATAAGTATTTATTTTCCTCTTGTCTCTTTAACTGCGGTCTTTTGTTTCCGGGAGATTTATTTTCTCTTTTATATCATACGTTTTTCTTTATCGGAAGTAAACAAAAGTTGAAAAAAAGGTATCTTACAGTCATTTTATATCAGTGGTCAATTTAAAAAAAAACTGGTACAAGCCAATGATAACTATGCTTACGTAGAAGTAGGTATACTTCACCAAAAAACTCCTTTACCACTTTTGGACCTTAACGTCCTACAAATAGAGTTGAAAATAGGTAAGGCTTTTGGCTGATTTTGACTATACTTAATTAAATACTTTGGCTCATATAATATTTGCCCTTACCAGGAATCGAACCAGAAACCGCTAGCTTATATTTTGAATTTTATTCGATGCGGGCAACTTAAGTGGCAGTGGGCGGGGCACATTGCTCGTAGAACTGATGGCCGTTGGAGCGGAAAGGTTCTAGAGTGGCGACCGCGAACCGGGAGACGAAGTGTTGGCAGACCTTCCACAAGGTGGACTGACGATCTGATAAAGGTCGCGGGAAACCGCTGGATGACAGCAGCAGAGGACCGATCGTTGTGGAAAACCTTGGGGAAGGCCTTTGTCCAGCAGTGGACGTCTTGCGGCTGATAATGATGATGATGATACCTACCGCCAAGCAGAAGTATTCGTGTTGTTGTGTTCCGTCGTGGGGATAAGACAATCGGTGAAATTGCTATAAAAGAGACATTCTATCTTAGTACGCCTAGTCAAGATCAAGATACAAATATTGCTAGCATTTATGTTTTCTTGAAGCGATCTGGCATCCTACGTTAGTCCATTTTGTTGATTATCGAAAATCGCTTACTTAGCGTTGGGCATCTTGACTTGGCAGCCAGAATTGGCAACGAGATAGCAGTAGTATTGCAGTCTTTAGATAGTAGTCTTGAGATTGAAAATTACAGTCACAGATACCATTTCCCATCAAGTGTCTTGTGTTCTAGTTTGCCAATTCCATACCATTATAAAAAGAAAAAAATCCCTATATCCAGCAGTGGACATCTTTGAACTGATATAATGATGATGACTAGACCTCGGAATACACGGGGCAAAATGAAATGACAGCTAGGGATTGCCGATATCGATAAATTCGATTATAGATGATTTTTCCATGTACTGTGATCGCTCCAAGTTTTGTTTAAATTGAAAGTATGCAAAGGAAACAAAATAGCAACATAATTCTGGTTATTCTTTATTTTAAAAGGATTTTTGAACCTGATTGAGGAAATAATTATGATGATGATGAGTGACATCATGATCATATTTTTTTTCCTCATTGTGAATTTCAGAATTACTGTCCCATTTACTACTGTTAAAGTAAACGATCAGAATTTGTTCAAATTTTTCGAGCGTTATATTCCGTCTCGACTGATGACTTCAATTTCTGTGGAAGTGAGAGGGACCATACAAAATTAAAAAAAATACACAAACAATGCTGGGGGCAATCACCTAGTATATGGCCCTGGCTGTCACTTAATTTTGCCCCGTATATTTCGAGGTCTAATGATGGCGTTCTTTCAGATAACAAAGCTCCAGCCTAAACACGGCTTCTCCTCATTCAAGTTCATTCCTGGATCCAAGGACGAAGCCATAGTAGCCCTGAAGACCACAGAGTTCGAAGGGAAAACCGCCACATACATATCAGCCTTCAGAACAGACGGGACTGTCCTGCTCCACGACACATTCGTGGACAACCTCAAATACGAAGGCTTAGAATTTATATAAATTATAACTAGGAAATTCTATAGAAAATATGTAAATATGTATAAATAAAGATCGAGTTTTGTTAAAATAATTGTTTTGCTTCAGAGATTTATTTGTAAATATATATTTTTTATATTGATAACAAAATATATGTGACTACCTTTACAAACTTATAGTTTTTAGGTCTACAATTATTTACTTAAGTAAACACAGAAAAAGTACTGACTATATATCATACGGCACAAAGTTCAATAAAATTTCACATACAAGAAACCTAATTAAAACTACGATTCGTTTATTTCTTCTTTTCTCAGCAGGTTTATATTCCACTGACACATTAACAAAAAGCCTTATGTAAAATACACATAAACAGGAACTGACAACCATACAAACAGTTGGATTTACTACAGTTATAATTCCAGTTAGACTGACAAGTTAACTGATCTACACGTCACAACGTTTTAAAAGTGGAACCACCCACGTATTTGAGCCTTACTGGTCTTTTGAGCCCTTCTGGCTATTTGAGCCCTTCTGGTCATTTGAGCCCTATTGATCTGGTTATCTCTTCAAAGATGGTCCACGCCATGGCCGCCATTAGAGTCCTACGAATCATCCTGGGCACGGCACCTTTGAAGTATCCCTTGATGCCATATGTCTGGAAAAAAATTGCTTATTAGTAAAGAGTTCCGCGACTGACTGTTTCCGAGTTAGGTCAAAAAAGAGTTTCTAAACACCGATTTCGGTTTACATTTTATATTCGTGAAAAAAGTATATATTAATGCTATCTAAAAAACTATCGGTACTCTGTTAAAAATAATTCCTGAGAATTGTTCCCAAAAAGTTGTATTTTGTTGTAATTTTTTTATCCAAAATTGGTTATGTAACCGTCAGGCTTCCACACTCTTTTGGCATATAAAATAATGTGGTTTTTTGGACATGATATTTTGGTCGTCTATATTTAAAAATAATCTTTAGAGACGAGCCATCAATACGTATCGTATCACAGGTAACTATTTATTTATTATTATTAACTATTTATTCGGATTCTTCTTGTGGCAACAATTATCCAATTGATTTATCAGCTGTATTTTATAATATGTGTGCTGCTTCAAAAGGTTAAAAAGTATATGAAAATTACCTGATGCACATATAGGGCAGCACTGAAGGCGTTCGGAAACTTATCAGGATACAACTGCATTTTGGTCTTCAGAACATCCGCAGGGTTAGTGGCCAATGACGCGGCGATCCCGGCCAATATGCCACACGAGAAATGTATGGCACTGGCAGCAGTGGGTGACTGGAGCCATTCTAAAAGAAAATAATTAAAAAGTTAATACTTAATAAAACAAAAACAATGTGGAGTTGTGGTTCCAAATTTGAACGAGAGAATTGGAGCATTGGCTTTTTTTTTTGTAAACAATAATGGCGTGATTGTTTGTTGCCAGCCAGAGTTGTAAAATTATCTATACATGACGTCATGTTTAACCTGTGGAATCTTTTGTTATCTTATTTAAAACCTGCTAGTATTTGGAAAAATACCTAAATCAACAACTTCTTTTATCAGATAATGTTGTACGTTACGATAACAATACGTAGAAAACAAGCCCACTTTTATAATTTGTACTTGTCACTATTGTGTGTACTAATATTATTTAGAGGTAAAATTGTGTTTATTTATTTGTATTTTAGGGAAAATTTCTGGAACTACTGAACCGGTTTAAAAACAGACTGTCTGTTACGCTTTCACGATTAAACTTCTGAGCCGATTTCAATTGTTTTTAAACAGAAAATTAACCACGTCTCTAATATTTTATAATTAAGTCGCGACGTTTCGAAACTTCAATCTTAAACTACTTTAATTACGAGTTTCGTTTAATAGGTTGGTACCTTTAGGCATAGCCTGCTTTGTTTGCGTGTAGAACATGAGGTACAGCCCGGAGAAAGGCGCATCCCTCGCCAAAGTCGGCCCAAGCCCGCAGGACAGCCCCTTGAAACCCTCGGCCTTGTAGATAGCCTTCAACGCCCCGCTCAAACTGTTGTATTGGTATACACCCGACTCGTACCTGTAAAAAAAAACAATTGATATATTAATATTAAATATTAATCTCGCCTGTGATTCATCGCGCCCTGAGCAACTCCTCGTATTTGTGATATTTAATTCAAGTTAAGATTTTGAGATTTCGTGGGCTATATAGCTAAATTTACCAATTTGTTTTGTAAAAGTGTTTTGTTTCTAATCAACTAAAAAAAAAAAGTTATAAGACGATGATACTTTGGCAGTGAGAATTGTCTGCACTGCGCTTCGCTGTATGTGCGCAGGCCTTGAGTCGGACATAAGGACACAGTAGGTAACAAAGCATCAAACAAATATACATACAACGACCACACATACATGAATGAAAACATTACTCTCCCTTGGCATTTTTAGTCTTGGCATGATTAGTTGATACCATTGTCTCCGTAACTTAATTTGAAGAAAGTTCCAACAGTAAACAATGGTTCAGATCCAAACCCCAGCTGCGACATTCTCTTATTCCACGTATTGGTTGTCCATTGTTTAAATAATTAGATGGTAATTAAAATCGGTGGTCATTCAATGCAAAAGACGTGAATGAGGGTACTGCGTTTCGACTGCAATAGTAGGTACCTACTTCTGCGCAATGCTTTATGATAATAAGAATCGAATTAGATTACTAACTGTATAATGGGTTTAAAATATTTTTATACCTTCTGAACAGACCAACAGACAAGAAGAAGAAGCTAATAAAAACGTAATAAAGGTATGAGCGCGCTATAAAAAATATGACCAATTTAAAAAAAAAAAAAACCCTGACAAAATGGCGGTTAGTCTTTCAAACCTAATATGTCGTAAATTGCAAATTTTTTAATAAAAGTTTGATAGACATGCCGATAAAACAAGATTTGTTTAAAAAAAACGCGTATAATTCGGTCTAATTACGAGCCATGATGCCAAATAGATAAACATAGACACACATACACAGATACACACGATTAACTGATAAAACCCCTCTTTGCTTGTCGGAGGTTAAAACTGCCGTTTCATGTGAATATTTTAATTCCATTTGTCACATCACATTCTTTTTTGCAAAACGAAATTGTACACTAAGTGTCCAATTTGATTCATAGGCCTCAATAGAACTCGGTCGAAGTAACATTATATGTAATTCTTTAGAAGTTTCTTACAATTTGAATCATAAAATTCCTTTGACATAGTTCCATAGTGGCCTGGGATTCATTTTGATTGACTGTACCTAATTTTGAATGAATCAGTTATCATAATCAGACCAACACTATCAGTCAGACACAAGCTAATGACGCATTTCTAATAATTATCAATATTTTATCTTGTTAATGAACCTTATCAGAAGTTCTAAAGATTTAACAAAAAAAAAACGAATTAAATTGGGCATTGATAATTCTAAGTAATTATATTTTGGTGGAATGTATCTAGTAAAAACATTTAATTTCATAGTTTTAAACGGAAACGCAAATATCTCAAGCCAGGAAGCTTAGTTTGGGACCAATAGGAGTAAGCTTAAAGTACCCACCATTATAATTAAAATAACATAGGATGAGAAGAAGTAATTCAAAATGCTGCAAAATAACTTACCTAGTCTTAATAACCGTCATCGGTATCAGAACCACTCCACTCATCCCTCTAGCTATAACTCCGAGCGCGACCGCCTCCAGAGGCCCCAGGTCTTGGTTCCTGGTCTTCCCCATCTTGGCCTTCAGCCAGTGCAGCGACGAGAAGTACAGGCCCACTCCTGGCACGCAGCGAGCGATGGACGGCACCATCCCACGCCATAGTCCCACTATCTGCTCTTGACGGACTATGTTGGCGAAGATAGTTATCATGCCAGGTTGGATGCGGCTGCTGGAAAAGAAAGAAGAGGTATTGAACTGATTCCCAGAAGAAACAAAAATATGTTTAGGACACTTTGTCCGCTTAGAGCTCAAATATATCCAGCTATAAGGCAAAAAAGTCTCATACAGGTCACGGAATTATTAGATTATCTGGCTGTTTACGCCTGTGACTGCTGGATCCACCACGAACAACGTCTAAACTTCCAAACCCTTTTTGTCAAACATTACAGACTACATCATTACATCATTACATCATTATAAACTTTTATATTTGTACTCGTACCTAATAATAATAACATTTAGGTACATAGAAACTATATAACAGGTGTATGCAGCAATATGTTGAGCACCTGTTTCTATACGAGGTTGAAAAACAGCAGTACGTAGGAGTATGTACCTATTATTCAAAGTAATCTACCTACACATTTAAATTACAAGACCAGGTGTGTTTATTAAAAACCTTAACGAAAAAATATTTAAATAGTAATTTATGCCCTTTCTTAATTAAGTAATACATTCCAAGAAGCAATCGTTTTGTAGGTACATCTTTTCCAATATGGGCGACAATCTTAATCAGTCTATGCACGGACGCCACAGCGGACGGGTGTAAAAAAACATGGCTACCGATATAGTAAAGTGTACACAGTGCAATATCGTTATAAACGAGTTATTATGTTTTATTCAAAACAAAATAAACATAATGGACGATAAAAGTTTAGTGGAATTAAGTGCAAGTGCCTTTTCTACAACGGAAATAAGTGCTGCAAAAGATTTACTTTTTGCGTCAGTATCTACGACACTTCAAAATATCTCAAGGAGGGTAGATAAAGAGAAAAAGGAGGTGGAAGATATTATCCGTGTACTTAAAAACATAGATCCGGACAAGACTCCTATTTTTGTCGCGAGGGAACTACACAAGCTCCCCCCTTTGAGTTTCGAACATGTTGATGTCTCAAGATTGTTAAAAGACATTATCGTATTACAGTCTGAAGTGAGAGCCATTAAAGAATCCTATATCACAGTCGAACACCTTAAGGACGTGAAGTTGGAAATTGAAAATATGAAGTATGCGTCTTTAATAAATAATGGTCATAGTGATATGAATGTAAACAGAAGGCGAGGCGCATACTTATTAGAAGAAAGTGGTCCGTTCGGTATTTTAAATTTATCAGCTACCCACCGCACGGCCAATAGTACCCCCGATAAAGAAACGGTAAAGACGCAAAGCCGAGCGAGCTGTATGTTGTCTCGTTCACATTCATCGCCACCTAGTACTGCGCCTATAGACAACAATGATGTCGCATCTTATAGGCAGGCACGCACAAGCGACTCGAGCGTTAAATCTAGTAATAATGAGCACCCGGACCAGTTTATTACAGAGCGACAACAGCTGACCGCGGCCGCCTCTCACACCGTGACGAGTGTGGACAATGATGAAATTGTAAATAAAAGATCTTTCGCCGAGGTATTGCTACAAGAGAACGAAGCTGATCGTGACGAAATAAATAGAAAATGCTGGAAATTTGTAGAATATAAGAAAAAATATAAAAACAGAAGAGAAAATGTTACGGGTAACGCGATAATTAAACCCAGTGACAAGTTTAAGCCGGCTGATGTTAAGATCTCCCTCTTTGTGTCAAACGTACATAAAGACACATCTGAGAGTGACATTGCTGAATATATTTTGTCTAAAACGAAAGAGACAGTTTCATTACAAAAAATAAAAATGAAGACTGAGAAACGGTACAATTGTTTCAAAATAATGGTCTCAAGACATAATAAAGACATATTTTTGAATGATGAGCTTTGGCCAGACGGTGTAACTTGTCGTCGTTTCATGCCGTATCAGAAGTTTAAGTCCGAGGGTGAATAGTCCAGATATGTTACGGTGTAAATGTATAGTACAACACTGGTTACATATAATTGTAAAAATATTAAAAGATCCGTGGAAGGTGTTAAGGATCTCTGTGCCTTTGCGGATATTATTGCTCTCCAGGAGACGTGGTTGCTGCCATGTGAGTTGCCATACTTGGCTAACATACATGAGGATTTTGGAAGCACCGGGGTGTCGGCGGTGGACACGAGTGCGGGCATGCTGAGAGGCAGGCCGCACGGCGGGGTCGCCCTCCTCTGGCGTAAGTCGATGTTCCAGAATGTAAAAGTGATTCAGTGCTCAAATTCGCGTATAACAGCAGTGCGTATAACAATAAAAGATAGGCCAGTGTTGATTTTTAGTGTTTATATGCCTACTGACTGCGTTGAGAATATGATAGAATTTACAGACTGCTTAAGTGTGGTGCATGCTATTATAGAAGAAAATGATGTAGAATCTGTTTTTATACTTGGCGATTTCAATGCACATCCTAGTGCCCGATTCTACAACGAACTCGGTGCATTCTCGGGAGCACAGGATTGGTCTTGTGTCGACATTGAGAAGTTGGGCTTATCGACCGGTGAGTTTACTTTTATTAGCGAGGCTCATGGGAGCAAGAGGTGGCTGGACCATTGCGTCGTCACGACCGCCGCGCGGCGATGTGTTGTCGATGTCAATGTTAAATATGACGTATACTGGTCTGACCACTTCCCTCTAGTAGTGCACTGTGATCTCAATGTAATCAATAAGAAGTCGTTCACCAAAACTTCGGTCCCCAATAAAATACTGTGGGGGGACAGATGTAAAGATCAGATAAATGCTTACCATAATATGTGCAATAGCCAATTAAAAAATATAGACTTCCCATTAGATTTTGTAAAATGTTGTGGGCAATATTGTAACAATAATAGTCATAAGAATATTATAAACAAACTGTATAATAGAATAGTAGATATTTTGTGTCAGAGTGCGATTTCTACGTACGGAAATTATAAAAAGAAAAATAAAACTGTGATAGGCTGGAACAAGCATGTAAGCGAGGCGCACGCGAGTGCTAGGATGCATTTCAATACCTGGGTATGGCTCGGTAAACCATGTAGCGGCCCAGTGTACAATAGCATGATAGAAACACGAAAACGTTTTAAAGGAAAGTTGAAATGGTGTCAAAATAACCAGGACCAGATAAAAATGGATTTATTGGCAACATTTCACTCGAAATCAGATTTTAAAAAGTTTTGGAAGTGTACTAACGAAGTCAATGCGAAGCCTGGCACTCCCGTGTGTATTGAGGGAGTTTCTAGTCCTAGCGACATTGCTAATTTATTTTTACACCATTTTAAGGTACGGTCGCCGCTTGGGACGCCTAACACGCAGTTTGACACTGAGTCCATTGGTGGAATAAACACAATTATTCTAGCCAAGGATGTTAAGATCGCAATTAGTAGAATGACCAGAGGTAAATCGCCAGGACACGATGGTCTCAGTGTCGAACACCTCCGGTATGCTGGCGTTCACCTTCCACGAGTCCTCGCCTTGCTTTACAACCTCTGTTTAAATCACTCTTACCTGCCTCTTGATCTGGTGAAGACTGTGGTAGTGCCCATTATCAAGAATAGAACAGGGGATGTCTCAGACAAGTCAAACTATAGGCCCATCTCCTTGGCCACTATTTTCGCTAAAGTGCTTGACAGTGTGCTCAACTCCTATTTGAGGAAGCATGTTCAGTTACATGATGCCCAATTTGGGTTTGTGCCCGGCCTGTCAACTGAAGCTGCGATCCTTAGTCTGAAGCACACTGTCAGGTACTACACGGATAGAGAAACGCCCATCTATGCCTGCTTTATGGATCTTTCAAAGGCCTTTGACACGGTCTGCTATGACATCCTCTGGAAGAAGTTGAAGGATACTGGGTTGCCGCCGGAGCTTATCTCACTGTTAAGAAACTGGTACCTGAATCAAGAGAATAGAGTGAAGTGGGCAGGCGAGTACTCGGCTCCGTGCAGGTTGGATTGCGGGGTGAGACAGGGGGGGTTGAGCTCACCCCTGCTTTTCAATCTGTATATGAATGCGTTGATTGGGGAGCTAGGCACCATGCATGTAGGGTGTTTTGTTGACGGGGTGTGCGTCAATAATCTCAGTTATGCAGACGACATGGTGCTGCTGGCTCCCTCAGTCACCGCATTGCGACAGCTGCTGGCTACATGTGAGGCGTATGCGGTGTCCCACGGGTTGTCTTATAATGTTCAGAAAACTGAGTATATGATTTTTAAGGCGGGAACCAAGAGTCCTTTCTTCTTTCCTCCTATCACACTCAATGGTGTTCACCTTAGAAAAGTGCATCAATTCAAATATCTTGGTCATCTATTGACCGAGAACTTGAAAGATGATGCTGATATGGAGAGGGAGCGCAGAGCATTGTCAGTTAGGGCGAACATGCTGGCGCGCAGATTTAGACGATGTGCGGATTCAGTAAAAATTACGCTTTTTAAGGCTTTTTGCACATCTCTGTACTCGTCGAGTCTGTGGGTCAGGTATACTCAAAAGGCTTACAATGCTCTGCGCGTCCAGTACAATAACGCCTTTAGGGTGCTATTGCGGCTGCCGCGGTACTGCAGCGCCTCTTCCATGTTTGTGGAGGCACGCACAGACAGTTTCGATGCTCTGTGGCGCAAGAAAACTGCCTCATTAGTAGACAGGGTGCGTGGCAGCGGGAATGGCATCTTAAAGATGATTGCCAATAAATTTGATTGTCCTCTGATGTGGAAACTTACACAGAGGACAAAATCACTGTTATTTATTAATTACTAACATTTAGGCTAAGAATTACTAATAAAACTGTGGACCTATCATGTTGTCTGAATAAATAAATTATTATTATTATTATTATTAATCATATGTAATCAATACGTAGAAAGTAGTTTTAATATAAGGAGAAAGCAAATATAAACAAAACAGGCACGTGCCTGTAAATGTAAATCATTTAAAGTGCAAATGTTCTAATTAACTCTTAGTTTGACCCTTAGATAACCATTATTTGTTGGCAAATAGAAGATATTAGAGTGCTTATGTAATTGGTTTAGATCAATTTCATTATCTGGCATTAATTATGAATATAGATAAGAAATAAATACGTCGTAGTCTAGACGCCTGTTAAAAAAACCATTAGGTAAGAGGGTTTTACATAGATTTTACAAAAAGGTTTTACATTAATACATCTTTAAACTTACTGAATTGTAATGAAGAAAAAAAAACCGTTATTTATTTTTGTATTCAACAGAAAATTACAATACCTATCCTAAATTATCGCCTTCTACAGATTTTTTTTAGCCCATTTTTCGGTAGGTTATTTTTTTAGGTGGCCACCACCACCATCCACCAGCCTCGGCCTCTACCAGCATCTTTCAATTGAAATAAATTTTATAATAAAGCACAATATATCGTTGGTATTATAACGTTACAGTTGGAACTCACTTGACATTTGCCGCAGCGATGGCCTGCCCAGGGTTCTGGAGGCGGGTCTTCACCAGGTCCAACGGTTGGAAGAGCACCGCGCTGAAAGTCCCGGAAAAGGACCCCGCAAGGAACGCCTTGAACACCGGGTGGTACTGCAAACAATAGAATCCTTCAGATCAAGTGTTACTGGTTAAACACTAGGAAGGATAAGTACTTTTTTATGCCATGGCGAAGTCATACAAGCCACGTATGGGAATTTACATTTGCATGGGAGTCAAGATTGCAAATCCGTCACCAAATCTGAGGACTAAGATGGAATGCCTCTATGCTAGTTATCTCCCTGGCTATCCACACCGGTAGAGACCATCCTTATGGTTTTTGTATAAGTTTAGCAAAGCAATATGCTGACGCTGTTCCAGTAACTGTTGCCATTGTATTAAGAAAAAATATAAATGACGCGAATAGTTAAACAAAAGTCGCTATTAGTGCTTCTTTATTTAAACAGCCATGGCATGTACTCAATAATGACGATGATAATGATACACTCTGGCCTCAGCGCGTTTCAGTAGATAATAAATTGCGTAAAACTTACATTTGCTACGATATCCATGTCGTATAAAGTGAGCTCTGTCAAGTAATATCTTTAGGGTAGACGCCGAACTTGTAATATTCGAAATGGTACAACCAGTGGCAGAACTGAGGGCTCGAAAAGCCTAGATCGTATCCGAGTAGTCTGAGTAGTAGATAGGATTGATACGGAACCAGAGAGTAATGGTCATTTTTTGCAGAAGCTCGCTCGAAAAGAAATGCATGTATGCTATTTGCAGCTTGAATGTTGAAGACCTGCGGAATACGTTCCACAGGATAGACGCCTTCGCTTTAGAACGCTTTTGAAAAAGTCTCTTCAAAAACACCAACGGAATCTAGTATTTAGGGGAAAGGAAAACACTGTCAACGAATTTAGCCATTAGGAAAACAAAAGAAAATCGATAGAAATACAGTAAGTATTTAGTAAAGACGAGAGGAAAAGTAACGTGCGCACTTTACCGATTACAAGACCGAACTGAACGTCCTAATGCAGCTGTGGACGTTTTATATAAGTTTTTCTTATCGTATTTATCGACAGACGGACGACAGAGGCGTTAGGTCGTACCCCCACTGATTATTTAGTATCCGTGCCTTCTGCACAGGGGGTACCGAGGCGACTGCTATCTTCATAGCCCCTCGGCATTCAAGATAAACTGGGTACATGTTCAAAGAGTAGCGTGATAAGATCAGCAACCGCGTCGGGTCTGACCACCTAGTCGTTAAACTGTTTATGTTTTAAGTACGTAAGTACCTATTTTTGTAACAAAGGAATAAGTTTGTATAGGTTGACAAAAGAGTTAAAGACAGTTGGAGCTATGTAGGTACAATATTTTTATTTGCGGTTTGACCAGCTGGTTGGAGCAGGAATTGACAAAAAAATGCATTTTTGCATCTTGCTAATACTCCATTAGTCCAAATAATGTACTTACTGACTTTTTCCAACTCTTTTTGACTTCGTTTTTTTTTTACAAGGAAAAACTACTTATACTTTTTTTTTATTACATGTGGAAGGCTAACGAGCACCCAGGCCACCTCATGGTAACTGGGATCTGTTACACATAAAAAAAAAAAAAAAAAAACACACGCATAGACATTTGCATTATCAAAACTTAAAATTTCAAGATTGCAGTTCTACTATCGTAAATGTGTTGCGCATCCTTAGGACCAAGATGGAATGCCTCTATGCTACTAATTTCTCTTGTTGCTTATCCCAAGAATGAAACATAACAATGCGAGCACTGCTGCTTGGCGGTAGGTTAAAGGATAAGATGGTGGTAGCGTTACGGACGGACTTTGTACAAGGTCCTGCAACCACTGACCTGAACAGTTGATGTTAAGAACCTAGAATACATTTCCAATGCAAAGAACTAAAGCAATTAATATTTTTTTCTTTCTTTTGTTTTCCTTATCCATAGCATCCAGTTATTTTTTTTGTTTTATTTGTATTTAACTTTGCTACACAATTATGAAACTTAATTAATACCCTAATTATAAAATATTTTAGTGACATTTAACCTCTTTTTTTTACACACATAAATCTACACATTTTACTTACTCTGTTGCAGCCAAATACCAATCCAATTATGTAGTCATACAGTCTACTTTACCATTACTTAATTAGGCTCTCAAATGACACAGTTTCAAAGCATGATCACGCAAAAGCAAAGGTTAAGAGAGTTCATTAGTAAAGAATAAACATTAATGATAACATTTCATTATCAATGGAGACCTGTGTTTCGGCATGTGTATCATTCCATTGGTCAATCAACAAGATAATAATGGTGTTTCAAATACGGACACAATATTTGAGGTTATTCGTTCAACATCTTAGCTAACCTTAATACACTGTCATTGTAACAGTGTCAATCTACAGGAAGGAATTTATGTCAAAATAAATAATTGGCTTACTGTGACAAGATTCTATAGTTACTCAAGAATTAAACAACAGAAAAGAAACCTACAGATCGTATTATGGGAATATAATATGCTGGAATTGCTGTAGTTCAACTATTATAATGACAAGTAGGGCAGAAATTTTTATTGTTGTATAGACAACACAAGATAGGCCAGAAAAAAGTGGAATAGCGTCACGGTTTAATTACTTTATGTTCGAGAATTGTGCTAGTTTACCGCAATGTAATATCAAATGTATGATGGATTAACGGTCTACGAAAGGGGTGGGCAAACAATAATTAAAGGCTTCCTGTGAGAGAAGGACTTTAAACTGACCTGCTTATTACTTCTAAAGTAGAACCATATGGTTTTTGACAAAGAGGAGATAAAAGCTGCCAGAGTGGCGATTAAGTTTAATTTATAACATAACCATAAATAATTTAAATCAAAAATAAATAAAAGAAACCCACTGAAATCTCTTACTGGCCTCAGAAACATTGTATACCCTTAGTCTAAGAAAAACTTTATATGAAAAGTAGGAGACAAGAAAAAGCAGTGAATTTGCCTAGTTAAAATCCAATACTTATGCAACAATTTATAATATTAAGTGAGATAGTTCAACCAAATAAAGTTCATACTATTATCTGAAGTTCTTTAAACTTATTTAATTAAGATTACATTGTTCACTAGCAACTGAACATACATTATTAATTATCAACAAATAGACAGACATACCCAAAGACAATATAACATAATGTGCTTAAAGCACCCTTTTTAACTTTTAGAGCGTCTGAAAACCACAACATGATAGAAACTACAGATTCAAAAATTAAAAATAATAATTAAATAGTTATAGTTTGAAAAAGAATACCTGAGTAAAACATTCCATTTTCGAATTAAACCTGCAAAACTGCTTAGAAACCGCAAAGTAAGCTATCGCGTGGTCGACAGGACACTGATTGACCACTTACCAACCGCGCCAGCAACAAATAGGCTCAAATGACGACATTTCAGCGGCTTTTGCGGGAGCATTCAGTGATACTGATAACATACGAATATCGAGAACAGACGACATACAGTAAAGGTCAGCTGCGTATCACCCTTTTAATAACGGTAAACAAGCCGCAGGGGGCCACTTACTTCACTATCAGCTTTATCGCTGTTGAGGTCAATTGGTGCAGTTGTATCTATCGCCCATCCATTTGAATAGCCTGAGCCTGCCATAGTTTACTCAAAGCGGAAAATATTTATACGTAAACTACGTAATGATTTGCGCATGTTGTCCGCGTTAACGTCAACGATCGCAAATATTTGATTACATCGATGCAGAATTATAACAATTGACAAACAGCAAGCTAATTTTGTGCGCACTACAATACATTATAAAAGGGTTTGTTGTTTTTTGGCAAAATTGCGCCGTGGTTTTTGCATATTTTGGTGATATAATAACACAGCTGACGCTGACATTGACGTTGGTGGATTTTTCTTTGAATTTTGAAATAAGCTACGATCATCAGTCATTCTGCCTTTGAAACTAAAAATTTGCCTTAGAAACGTGTTAATTGTCTTTAAAATGTCTTCGAATACGGCTCTGGAGTCTGGAGTAGCTGTCTTTTAAATAGGGAAAAGAGTTGAAAATAGCTCGAAAATAAATCATAATAAAACAATAGTTCAAAAGAGGTGTACATGAACAGGAAACCTCATAGAAGACACTTTATAGCAAAGGTGGGCGGTATTTCTAAAATAGACTATAACTTAGATACGCTAAACTGTACTGTTTGTTACTCAAAGACTGGGGCAACCTTCAACCCCGATTTCTCTGGTGGTACCTACTTGTGTCCATGGGCGGCCGTATTACTTTTCAGGTAATGCGGTGAAAAAATCTGAAGTAAAACTGCCCAATACGATGATTAAGATTAAGCGGTCCCTCATCCTGTCTTATGGACTGAAATTGTGGTTCCCATAACTTTGTTGGTGGGACTTTGCTGTGGTAACTACGGTTAGGCTTACCTAACCGTACTCTCTCATACCTTAGTATGAGAACAAACAGTTTCTAACGTTCCAAAGAAAAGTGTAAAAAACAGAACCCGTAAAGTTTCTGTCATTTTGCCACTCCTATTTTATTATTATTGCCCGATATGGTGGGAATTTGGCAGATTACCTAATTTGTGTAGTGTTTAACGATTTTTCGTAAAATTCTTGGAAGAAAGGACATGGGCACATGGCTCTTAAACTCCTTGTGCCATTTTAGCCCTTAGTCGTCCACTGCTGAACATAGTAGGCCTCCCACTTTGATTTACCACAAGAATGATCTAAGGAGGCCTGCATCCACCGACTTCTTTCTACCTCTATTAGTCGCACCGTAGAGCGATTTTTTTGCCATACTCGACACGCTTGGCCTGCCAAGGGTTGGCGAGCTTAAAAATCTCAGAATGTACAGTTGTAAATGTTTTAAGCATCGTTACTGCCCATTCTCTATAATGTTCTCTTTACGGGAAGTGTGTACGTAACCATATTTATTAAAGCGGCCTACTTAGGTACTTATTTCAGCGTGAAATTTCTATACATTTTAATTCTGGGTAGGTAAATATGTAAGAAAGTAGAAGGTAGTAGTAGGTATGTAGTGAATCTAGATCCTCTAGAAGCCCCCGTTCTTTTATATTTCGTGTTTTACCTGCATTACTTACTGTCAAAGGCACTTGATCATGTTGCCACTCTCACTCCGAAAACTGCCAATTCCAAACTCTTTTGACCGAGCTAAAACCTGTTGGAAACTCGATTTCTGGAGTAAAGACCGTTACATAAACACAAGGATCTTGTTCAAAATAGCCGGGTTATCTGAGGGTCGTGGAGCAACCGATAAGGCCCTGGCAGGGGGTACTGTAAACGTCTCAATTATCAGCCAGACAATTAGGTATATTCCACAGGATTTTAATAGAATTTTGCGCAGTTGAATTTAATAGCTGATAATTTAAGACCATGAACCACTTACTGGATGGTGGGAAGAGATAACAGAATAAAAAGGTGTCTTTTTATTGCTGCTACTGCAATAATATTACATATAAACGAGAATAATACCATTGTGTTACTGCTAATCAACACAAGTCACGCCACATTTTAAATACAGCTAGAAGAATAAAATATTAATGGATGGATTTTTGATGGCAAGGTTTTTCGTCATTACGGTGGCATTTAATTTAAATATTTTGATTATAATATCATTTGATAGGTTACATATTCATATAATTCAAATATATATGAGGCACCGATTTAATGACAATACTTTAGAAGCAATACAGTGTTGAAAATAAAATCTCCACCTATTATATATATATATATATATATATTACGACCTTGATATATTATTATTATTAGACATTTTAGACAAAAACCAACAAACTTTCGTCTATAGAACCAAACTGTCTAGTTTGGTGCTAGCAGTTCAGAAGCAATCCCGATAATTTTCGTACCAGGGCTATATCAAGCATTAGCCGTGTTTTGGATATCATGATACCTATGATAACTTTGTTAACCTTTTCCTTGACAATGTGTACATACATTAACTTTTTGCATCTATTTCGTCTTTTTTTTTTGCTGGACTAAATTCTTGAATCCATGACCTTTTTTATTTTTGCCAAGAAAAGGGTTAACCGTGTTCACATTTTTAACAGTGGTCATAATGTATGCATTTTGTACACATTACAACGTTAATCATCATTTCGGCGTACAAAAATGCCACCGAACTAATACCACCGAGATGACGACAGTTAAATATTTTGAAGATAACTACCTACTAAACAAATTATGCAATAAATATACGCCCGATTCGCGTAAATTATATCAAAGAATGCTAATCGATATTAAAAGATCAACTGAAATAAGTCGTTGTACAATCTTATATAAGCTTAATAATCCATGGAAATGACGTTTGAGAGAACCAAATACGTCGTGTGGAAGACCTACCTCGAAAGAGTCGCAATGCTTGTCCACTCCACTGAATGACCGATCAAAGCAGAACTAATGTTCGACTCAATAGGATCACAAACATGGCGGTAGATTAGTTGACTAATTAGATAATAGCACTGGCCCGTTTCACGAAGCTACCAGTTACAAATTAGAAGCGGAACTCTCTTTCTAGCTTGTAGTTTGTAACTAGTAGCTTCGTGAAACGGCCCTCAGGTGAACGTTATGAATTAGTTGCTAATCGTGGGACAAAAACAAAATGGTCAAAATACTTTTAAATGAAAAAATATATGATACTTCTTTCTAATGATGTGTATAACTTATTAATAAGCTGATTAGAAGTAAAGTTATAATAATTTGTTTGGAGGAAACCGCGAGTGGGACAGGCCTCACAGACTTAGGTACTGCTCGTAGCTCCTAGTATCCTGAAATTCGCGTTTTGTTCCAGCTATGGTTTAAAACAGCAGTGTTTATAAATTATGCCTCGTTGTTTAATGTACCTATAAAAAATATGGTTCTCGTAAATTTTTCACTGGTCCTTTTTAAAGCCATGGGACATCTAAAAATCTGCTCGCCGTATAAGAGCCGCAAGTACGCGAACTTACTCGACCATCTACCAGCCCTTTTAGGCGCGGTTTATACAGAACTGGCGTGGCGAGGACGTGTGACGGTGGCGGATTGTCAAAGTAATCTATATCTACATATAAAATGCTTTGTCCTGAATGACTGACTGACTGACTGACTGACTGACGCATCAACGCACAGCCTAAACCACAGATTATTAAGGTATGTCTCCTAAACCGCTGATCCTGTCTCCTAAATCGTAGAGACCTGAAACTTGGAGGTTGTGTTCTTTGTATGACGTAGGCATCCAATAAGAAAGAATTTTCCGGAATTAAACCCTAAGTGGGTGAAAAAGGGGGGCAAAGTTTGTATGGGACAACGTTATTCCTTTGTCCAATCTACTTCAAATTTTATAGTAAATAAACCAACACCATAAACATTCTTTCACAGAATTGCAGGAAGACTTGTTTCGTATTTTATTGAAATTCATCCCCTAAAGAAGTGAAAAAGGGGTAGAAAGTTATTTTGGGGGTGATCCTTAGTGGTTTTGATTTACATAAAAATTGATTTTGACACATTTAAAAAACTCAATTCGATTTTATTCAAAAAGGTTGGACTCACATAAAAGCTTGGTGCAATGCCCATACCAATTCCAAATTTGGTACATAGGTTACTTATGCGGTCTAGGGGTGCAGTAAGAAAGGATTTCCCGAAAATCGACCCCCAACGGGAAGAAGAAGGCGGAGTAGCGGGAAACTAATTCTACGCGTAAGAAGTCGCAGGCGCCCTCTAGTCTCTCTATACATATAAAGGACAAACCTGATTTACTGTTTTGAGCCGAAACTACTGTACCCAGAAACTTGAAATTTGGTACAGGGGTACCTTTCATGATGTAAGTGAGCACTAAGAAAGGATTTTGATATTCACCCCCTAAGGGGTTAAAATAGGGGGAGTAGCAGGAAACTAATTTTACGCGTCGCGGGCGTCCTCGAGTACAATAGAAACCTATAATGCGAATAGAGGTGGCGCGTCATAGTAGCTGCGGGACGTCGTCTGGAGGCGCGGGAGCAAATTTCTCCTTACGACAAAAACGACGCTATGCTGCGTACTATTAAGGTTTATTTTGTGTTACTCTGACGCGTTACTACACAGATTATCACATTCGCAAAACATCGCCAAACACGATATTCCCAAAACATAATATTTACAAATAGTCGGGTCTGGTTATAGAATCGTAGGTAGGCTTCGGTTTTATTAGATTTACAGTAGGCCCGGAGGGCCAAACTACCCAGAAATAGGCGCGGAGCTCTGTCCACACTGTCTAATTCATGTTTTACATTAATTATGTTTTGCTAATATGTTGCGAATATGACGTTTTGCTAATGTCATGTTTTGCGAATATGACGTTTTGCTAATGTCATGTTTTGCGAATACGACGTTTTGCTAATGTCATGTTTTGCGAATACGACGTTTTGTTAATGTCATGTTTTGCGAATACGACGTTTAGCTTTTATGATATTTTTGAGAATTATCATGTTTTGCGAATATGGTATCCAACGACGGAGGGTAATAAAAGTACAGTAAAACAAACGGAATGAGATTACTTCTTTATTCTACGTACTCGCTAATAAGTAGACACCTACTCTGTTATGTCGGAACTTAATCTTACGTGAAGCAACGTCTTCGTCAAGTACGTAATAAGAAAATATATATCGCTGTGTTTATAAAAAAATATTAATCACAGTATGTACTTATTAAAGTCTAAAACGTATGTGGAATGATTAATAAATACTTTTATTAAATTAATAAGGAAACCCTCATAATTCATATTGACACTTTCAAAGTATTTTAGCTCCTAGAGCAAGAAGGCACAATTTAATAAATGCATTTTTTTGTAATTTAGATATTTTAAATCAATTACAGAATAAGATAATTGTTAAAAATTTGCACAACGCTTAGTAACATATTAATAAATTAAATATTAAAGTCAGAAGCTATGCGAACAAAAAACAAAATACTATGAATATAAAAACGGATTTTACAACATGAATTCTCGAGTCTACAACAATTTTTAAGTACTTAATCTAAAGAAATCCAAAAATGGAATGATTTAGGAATGACAACATTAATTATTATTTACTTAACAAACATTATGTCTTGTCTTTAACTCTATTATTTTTTTGTCAGAGATTCAAATGTGAGATATTTAAATCGATAAATTTTTCGAAAGTGGTCCTCTGTCAAGTGTAAGGAAATTACATTTTTTTAATTCTACCTTATCCTATTAATTTCTGGAATAACGTGCAATAAGTACGGAAGTTTACGTCGTAATTCATTTGTGTATTTATTTATGTGTACGTAATGTAAAGGTTGATTAGCATTTTTTTTAAATAAACTTTTAAAATTGGCAATATTGTCAAGTATCCAGAGTGAAAGTCGAAAGTCATCGGAGGATGTCCATGGCACATGAACACGATACCTAAGCTAACTGTCACAACGTCATTATTTTAAACCCATTATAATATTATATTATAAAAGTTAAGAAGACTAATAAATCAGACTACGTTTTAATCAAAATAACGTCCTCAGTTAGCAACTGTGAATAGTTAGTAAATCTTACAAAATAAATGATATTGGCACAATAATAAAAGTTCCTTTTTCAAAACCGTGCATGAATGATTATGCTAATCAACCTTTACTATGTTATAAATAGAGATGCTTACATGTTAAGTCTATGAATAGGACAAAAACGCATAACCTTCTACTAATGTCCTTTTATAAACCTTAGCATGTCTCTCGGCAAATTAAGATAATGTGCAAGTTAAACACGTAGACAATCAATAGACAACGTCAACAAAATAAGGAAGTTTCGTGACTAACACTAGGATATGATCTCCCGGGATTTTTAGTACTTTGTACAGTACAGAGTACAGGTAAATAGAAAAAAACTAATCAAGAAAGCATTTTACAGATGCGTTTTTCAGATGTTATTTTCACCAACAGGGGAAAACAACATAATTACGCCTAAGCCCATTTTGCTTCGTTATTATGACGATACAGAAATAATAACTAACACGAAGTGAAACAGAGCCCTAGGATTTATAACAAAAAGAATATTAGCTTTTATTAATAAGGTCGCATAAGGCTTATTTTGTTTTTGTTATTCATTATCTTCACAATTATTTAATTTGCCGTGTGTGCACCTTAACGTAATGACTATTGATACCGAATCAATCTGAGCGTTCTTCTGTTACAAGCAACAATTCTAACTTGACCCGTGAGTTCCTTGGAACCGCCTTCATTTTAGATGTCTTGACGTCGGTTTATCGACGCTTAGCCGTCCAAAATACGAAACGACGTTCAGTAATACCACAAATTTATGTTACTTAGGCAATTTTCGTCCACGCAGACAGGTGCTGTCTTATGTCGAAGATAAACGAACGTAAACATCTTCAATACAGACCTTAGGGCCCTGCTAAGATGCGCTACGCTAACTAGCGTTTCGTTTTTAAACCAATCGCGTCACTGGTGGATAAGGTACGAAAAGTCACGTGATCTACAGTGACGCGATTGCTTAAAAACGAAACGAATAGAAACGCCTATGCATCTTGCCAGGGCCCTCTCGTTATTCTACGCGTAAGGTTATGCAATGACAGCTAATTCGAATAACAACTGACGCGCCGCTAAATAAAATGGCGGTCGAGCAATCAACCAATAGCCGTCGAAGATTTTACCCGCGCAAACGCACTGCCGTATAATTGGCTGAAACGTTTTCGCGCCATCTACAAAAATGCTTATTGCGCAGGTACCTACATCTTTGTAACTTATTGTGGTACTACTGTACTGTATCGTCCATAAGCGTTCACGGGTAATTTTAGGCTTGTTTTTAGAGAATAACGACCCTGGTTCAGTATAATTTACATATGCCGCGTGTTCCCGAAATTGATCCCGCTCTGCGTGGCGCCCTTATTGGAGCCGTACTGGAGGGAGATGACTCCTTGGCCCGCCCGCAGCTGTTCCTCTGAGAAGTTCCTGACGTTCTTCTCGGACTCTTTCGGACCGATGGTCGGTTTGCCATGGTTACCAGCCTGGAATTAAAAAAAAAACAATTTTGAATTTTCTGATAGTGTCGTACATACCTTAAAATTGAAATAATGGGAAAACCATTATACCAAAACCAAATACCTATTATGATTTAGATAAATTAAGTTTAATAACATTTGATAATTAACCGGAGGTATTCTCTTATATTCATGGACTATAAAATAGTGTCATTGCCATGCTTTTCATTTTTATAAATAACAATTAAACAAATTGAAATAATTCCAAGTTTGTTACTTCCTCACATTACAATATTAATTGTGTCAAAAGCCGTTAATGAAATATTATGTATTCAATATTAACAATGACTAAATTTAATTATATTCAAATCAAATTAATTAATTTCATTACATTTAGACATTATGTATTAAGTATATTAATCGCTTCAAAGTAACCATTCTAACAATTTACCAGAAAAAACCTCTAAAACTCTACCACCACTAGTTGTTAAAGCACATGTTTTTGCTAATGAACATTAATTAACAGCAGCCTAAGTCGTGACAACTTGTTGACTTCATTTATTAGGCAATGACTCAATGCACTCGTCGCATTCTCAGTATTTTGATAATATAAAATAACTACCATGGGTACAAAGCAAAAACAAATTTTAGCCTAACACCCAGAACCATGTGATGGAACATTTTGATTTAAAAAATATATTAAATCGCAGGCACTTTCATTTAATTACCAATGACTAACAATTTAATTGGAATTAATCATGAACATTATTAATTGGCATTTAGTTAATTGAAAGTAATTAAATGAATCATGTCATTTCACTAAAAATAGACCAAACTTCTACATACACTTAGTCATATAGCAAACCATTTAATAGCTAAAGCCCAACTGGTTGAGAGTGGGAGAGTTGTTGACTTCATTCATTAGACAAATTGCCCGTCCCATTCCAGGAAGGTACCTTGTTTACCTAACCCCGGTAAAGCCAATAACGGTCATCGTATTGGTCTAACGAGAAATTTGCTGAGTACACAGCATAGCTAACGTTTGCTGTTTTCATTGAGGTATTATTTTAAGTAATGACAAGGTTGCCTTGCCAATGCATTAGGGAATTTAAAAATATTACTTATATGTACTTTTACATGATTATATTCAATCCAATATGATTATAATCAACTATAATATTCTAAAATGGTTAGTGCAATGCCACTTCGTTTAATGTTTGCAGACATGTACTGATTACTTAGGTGCGATGCAATGGCCATGCGGTCTTCGTTTTCGATGTCTTAACCTAAAATGATTATAGTAGATTATCTTGTTGGAGAGTTCTTTTCTTGAAAGAGAGAACTAAAAGATGCGATAGTCTTGATTGACTACCCAAGAAGGGTAATGTAATGTTTTTCGGATATACGTAATATGTCTGTTTCTTTGGGATCTTGTTTAGGATAAACAACTCGATGGATTTCGAAGAGCGAAGTATTGTTGGATTGATTCACCTATATATCCCAGGAGTGTCGTAAGCTGATTTCTATGTAACCGTATAAATGTGTACATCTTTTAACAGTGGTGGTAGCACCTAGTGTTTCCATCCGGTTATCATCTAGCCTACCGCCAACCAGCAATGACCGCTGTTGTGTTCCGCAGTGTGAAAACGGTCAAACTACTAGCACAGAGGCATTCAATCTTAGTCCTCAGGGTAAGCAACGCATTTGCTGACTTAGGATTGCAGTCTTGAGAATACACGTGGCATGTGTGCACGTTCGCCTTCCCAATGACTTAAAAAAACCTACAGTGATTAAAAAAAATAGCCCACCTTTCTGCCAAGTGACTGAAGGCAGATGACTACAGAATTGAGGTTCTGTCGCTCCCACAGATCTACGGTCTGGAAGGTCTCCTGCGCGGGAACTCCCAGCTGCCTCGCCGCGTCCAGAAAGGCGTTAATATTCTCCATACATTTAAACGCCATCTTGGATTCGTTGATCTTCTTCACCATGCCCGGCTGAATGTTGTTGGCCAGTCTGTAAAAGGAAAACGATAACCATAAAAGTGGGAACCAGGGGACAATCTTAGTACCTAACTAATATTATAAAGGAGAAAGTCTGGAAGTTTGGATGTTTGTTACTCAATCACGCCAACCACTGAACGGATCGGGATGAATCTTGGCATACATATAGATTAGGTACTGGAATAGGACAAAGGATAGTTTATATCTCGGAAAATTGGACAGTTCCTGAGGGGGCGATAAAAGACTTCTACGCGGACGGAGTCACAGGCAAAACTAGTCTTAAATACATTGACCTTGTGACAAACGCTCTAGGCTCGTACTAAGGGTACTAGATCAAGGCAACGATAAATTTAGTTCTACATATAGTGGAAAAAACTACAAATTATAATAGATATAAAATAATATCCAAAATTGGAGCAAGTACTTCGTGATCATCACATACATATTTGCTCATACCGGATCAAACCAAGTTTGGCTAGCTTCGCAGGCAGGGTTACTACCAACTAAGCTATTGGTGTCTTATGAATGTTACAAGTTGATAGATGGAGTACGAGTTAGTTTTGAGATATAATAGACCTCATACAGCGTTTGCAGTGGTAAAGTTTCTAATAGTCTCTGAACGAAAGCTTTGTGCCACAGAAATACTTTCAAGACGCAAGTAAGTCGTCCACTCACATACTCCTACTTTTGTTACGTCATTTAGTTTAAAAAAAAAAATATCTTCGGGAAATCTTTTTTTTGAGCCTAAAGCGCCACACTGGCTTAGCTTCGGCACTGCCTATTTTATATTCATGGTTGTCTAAACATCGGTTATTTAGCTTAAAATACTATTATATCTGTCGTTTTGGCATTGTTTGGCAAATTGCATTTTAACCCAGTTCCAGTCGCAACTCTTAAGACAAACTTACATACATACAGTCAAATAATTAAATTTGTGACCCATCTTAGTTCCATAGTCAATCCGACATTCTACAGCAATAACGTTGAGTTTCCTATCAATTACAAATGACTTCGCAACTCTAATGACAATGACATCTTCAAGGAGATTTTATTTGAAATGGGTAGCAAACTAACGTCCGTGACCGTACATACCGTCACGCCTTCATTCCAGAGTGGGATAGGCAGAGGTACAGAATTATGAACAACTCTAACAACTTGTTAATTCTATAACCAAATTTTGCACAAACAGGCTTAGATGTTTACCAGTGTATATTAGTGACAGGTTGTAAGCCCATCGCATAAGTCAAATTTAACATCCTTTTGTAGAGATCACAAAATCCGTTCAGATCAGGGTTGTCTTGTTTTATGGGGCATAGGTCAATAACATTTCCCTCCTTCTTGAGCGAGGTTTTTTGGGTCCAGGAATTAATCTGTCAAGTTAGCACTTTCGGGGAAACTCTAACTCCCAGGCTCCCAGCTACTTTTGATTATAATTCTTACTTCAATATTTCCTGTGCCACGAAGATGCTAATGCTTTTCCAGAATCACAATGGAATAATAATCAAACGTCATTATACGAGAATGTGTTTTGTTTTCTAGCAAGATTACGCCTATTGATTCTATGTGAGAATTTGTCGTGGCAGAATTGCGAGATCTCTCCGAGAGTTTTAGTTGTAAACTCGTTAAACTAGTATCGTAAAGTTCAAACAATGAATTGCAAATTATTATTGTGGCTTTGAAATCGCTTTGTGGCTAGCGATTGTGACGATTTTAATATTGATTATAGCGTTTATGTCAACCGGAGTCTGTTTTTTAACCGACTTAAAAATAATATTTGAGAACCAATTCGTCGAGATCTTTTGCTGCAACGTACGAGTATAAGCCAAAATATTCTTAAGTGGACGACCGCGAATGTACATGGTGATAGGGAACTTACTTGCAAAGTAAAGTGCCGTCCTTAAGCACTTCATAGAAGTTATCCATGTCCCCGGATATGTTCTCTGGTTCCCCGCATATCTCCCGGATCCACTCCAGGCACTCCTGGGCGAGCACCTCGCTGTATTTGCTGTTGATCTGGAAAAGAAAGAGTCTCATGTCATTTGGTCACTATATTAAATCTTGAATTATATTTAGCTTTATTTATTTCATAATATAAGTTACAGTTATAATGCAAACAATGACAATTACCTATACAGAATATTAGTAAACACATTAACATTAGCATATATTGTTTAGTAAACACTTTATATATTATATTATAACGTTAAATGCATCTTTATGTTGCCCTTTTTTTTGGGAATATAATGATACTAGATACTCTACATCTTTATTTCTATTTTACACCATAGTGATTTTTTTCGCTTTTACGCAACGACATGTTAGCTTTTTATTTTCTGTTTTCTTAATGGCTCAAGGTTTAGCTGGAAGAGATCTTTGAATGGGCTCGATTCGCCTGTTTTCTTTGATTGTCTGTTATATTTTGAAAAAAAAAAAAACGTTTGCGTCTCGCTCGTTACGCCTGACAGAAGTGATAACTAAAACTAATCTAAGTTGAACTATTTAATATTGAAAATGTTTTACTGAATGCAAAGTTACGCACACTAATGCAGAGTGACACACACTAACAAACCTAAAAACTGGTAAACTGTTGAAAGAGGTCATATATAGACGTCTCTTTTTAACGAAGGGCATTTGTATCAGGTGCGAAGAGTACTATTATATTAGCTGTTTTTATACTCCCTCTATGCTTTCCAGCCTCCATGCTGGCGCTTCAATCACTTCAAAAAAAATTTTTTTCGAGATGTGACATCCGTCTAACGCTAAAGTCACGATACACGTTGCATATCTCGCGTAGCATAACATCAATGCAAACAGTGTGTTTAACTCGCGCCCGAGCGGGGGAAATTGAAGGTCATTCTGATAACGACTCAGTTTCCCGATAAATATGCGTGTGTGGACTTGCTAATGATATTTTTAATTATAAATTGTAGAAAAACCAGTCAAGTGCGAGTCGGACTCGCGCACCGAGGGTCCGAAACCGCGACCCAGTAGGTGAATTTGAATTCGATGAAAATGAAAAATGAATGAAAATTCTAAAGACAAATTAAACATTCTCATTTAGCCTCAATAACAAGATTTTATCAGCATTTTTGGGGACAGGGCTTTTTTTACTTTGTGTTTACCCCTATTACAATCGCATTGTTTATGACTAGATCTTGAGTTTCGCGTTAATACGGGCTATAATTAAAGTCATAGGCCAGTATTAATAAACTAATCTCAACTCTAATGCTCGTCTCGAGATGCGTCAAAAATGACAGTGTTCTATGGTTTGGCGTTTACTTTGACGTATCTTGTGACGGGCCTCACAGTCAAGATGAGTTTATTAATACGGCCCATAGTCTTAGCTATATTGTATATGAGGTCTCAAAAATATAGTAGGTTGCTTTAACATGAACCCTGTAAGGGCACTGCAACGAGACAAAATGAAATGTCTATTTAAAGAATATATTTAGGTACATTCATTATATAAAAGCTAGCGACTCGCCCTCGCTTTGCTTCTGTTAACGTGAATTTCATCACATCAAGGTACATAAAAACCTTCCGTGAAAAATGATCTGACTGAGATGGTGAAAACGGCATCAAAATCTGTCGCATGGTGCAGGAGTAAGTTGATATACAGACAGACAGGCAGACAGACGCGGAATACGACTCTTTTTTGTACCATGTAATAATAATAATTGAATTGTAGAACAGATTTCACTCTTCAAACGGAAAATACTCCTCCAAATTATAAAAATGTTGTTGATGTTAGCAATACGACAATATCTTAAAGACAATGATTGTTGTGGCCCGATTATTATACCAACGTTATTAAACCAATATATGATGCAATACAAGGATTAGTACACCAACTGAGGCAACAGTGGGTAACCTGAGATTTTAGCTCACCGCGATTGTAACAAATATTTCGAACAAGAAATGAATCTAGCAATGGCAGCATTTTTTGACATGATGAAGGGTAGCGGCACCAATGTTGTACACTTTTAGCTGAAGACACCAATAATGGACACTTAACATCTAATTCAAAGATCATATCATAAGGTTATAAGATTATGGCTTATAATTAATTGTACCGCAAACAAAACGACTCAGTTAATTCATTAACCGTCTAACAGTAAAATACCAATTTCCTGCTGTGCATGTCAATGAGTCTCCACGTTTCTAGCTGAGCCGAGTACGTACTTACGATATGAATTTCCGTTAACTTTAATATTAGCTGTAATACTTCGAAAAACACCTGAGTCAACTTTTAACAGGAACATGGTGCAACAAAGCTGTAGTTTGTATAGCATTGAAGCTACTTGGAACATTATCTACGTACCTATATTGTAGGTCAAGTCTTCAAGGAAAACTTATTAGGGAATATTTTAGTCTGTCCACATAATATGGGGATATATTACTAAATAGTTCTTCATATTTTTCCTTATTAATGCTGTTAAAATCATCAATACCTGCCTAAATATTTATTATTCTGATGTTATAATCTTTACCAGCTGTCAGGTTTTCCATCCTAAAACGCTTATTTCCAACGACATTCGATATTTGCTGAGTTAAAGCAAACACTGCAGAGGTATTTGAACTCGCGTCGTTCAAGTTACAGTCATAAAATACATTTTATGCGAGAAACTGCGAGGAACAGAAATATGACCATGTCACGAATGCAGTCTAAGTTCTGGACAATAGAGCGGAGACCATGCCAGTAAAACTAAGCTTAGTATAAGCCTAGAGTTGCGGTCTTTAAGTGCAGTGGTTAAGTCAACACATTAATATTATTCAAAGCAAAATTGACGCTCAGTTTTTTTTTTTCTTTGCCCCGCGGCGACTTGAACAGCTACTACCGCGGGAATATGGCGTTTCCACAATGAAGTAAGTATAAATCAATATAGTAATAAAACACAATCCAATCTTCTCTAGGAAGATTGGTGGCAACGTTGTACGGTGATATGTAGGACAGAGGCCAAGATAGTTTTAATCTCTGTACCACTGCGAGTCCACTTGAAACGAGAAGTAATTGCCGGGATACACGAAATAAGTCCAAGTCTTCTATCACTGTGCAACACAAAGGCATTAAAAGTACAAATCACTATCAAAAAAGAACTTTGAACACCTAAATACACAAAAATAAAAACAAATTACACATCCGCCATCTTTTGACGTTGCAAATGGCCTCGACGCTCACAGTTATTGTGCGAGATGGATCTCACTGCGACTGTCAACTATTTGTATGCTTACACATTACACACCCATATCCAAATGCAAGGCTTGAGTGTTAAAGGGAGCTGAGGTAGAAATAAAATAACCAAAATATTAGATAGGTGGCCGAATCTCAAGTACTTTCTAAACTATCTTTTCACGCCACGGAGAAACAGACAACCAAATTTAAAACACTCCTCTTACTGTATCAGGGCCTAGGGGGGTTATTATGAATTTATGACATAGCTATGCAGTTCATTACACGACAGCTATAGCAGCTGTATAGATCTGTCATTTTCTGTCAGCAACAACCCAAATCCAGGCTTTCAAAATTAAAAGACTCTGACATTTAAACATGAGCGATGAACAGATTTCAATTCTTCTTAAAACATCTTTTGAATACAAATTTATAGTCATAATGCGACTGATAATTAATGATGCATTTCATACGTTAGGCGTGAATAAGAGTTATCTCAGTGATTCATTCTTTGACCTAACGAGCCCAAGGTCAAGTCATTGCCAGCAAAAAGCATCGTCCGACAACCGTTGTAGATTAAGAACGCCATGTAAGGATATTCGTCTACAATATCAACCATTATCATCTGACAGGGTGGTCAAAACTGGAACTAACGACACTCTATACAATTATCTTCACCTGTTCAATACTAGCGACGCGTCTGAGGGCTCCGAGTTATCTGGTTCTATTGAAGATTGACGGCATAAAGAAACAAAAACTTCTCGGAATTGGAAGTTCTTTTGTTACTTGGCTTTATACCAGAGGTCCCCATTTTTTTTCGTCTCGTAGACCTCTCGGCATTTTTTTTCGGTTATGAGACCCTTTGCTTACGTTAGTTAGTTATCACGTAATAACTAAGCAAAACATCTTCGGGATCTTTTGCACATTTGAATATTTTAAAGAAAGTACGAATACGATGCGTTCAGGGTGCTGTTGCGGCTGCCGCGCTACTGTGGCGCGTCGGGGACGTTCGCGGAGGCGTGCACTGATTGCTTCCTCATCACCATCACACTGCGCAAGCGGTGCACGTCCCTGTTGAGCAGAGTGCGCGCCAGCCGCAACACCGTTCTGGCCATGATCGCGAACCGCCTGGATTCTCCGTACATGAATCACTGCTGCTCTTCATGTTCGGACCCAGGTGACTAATAATCGTAAGGTTATGTAAATAAAATATACACTCAGGAGCAAAAAAAACTAGTCAGAGTGCGTTTACATACCTACTAACGAGGCTATTTCGAAGCCTTGGTTCCTCGCCAGAGCATGCTTTTAGTGAAATCTGATGATGAATACCCGGAGCATCGATTCAGGACTTCCAGAGTGCCTAGGATACCCAACTGAATGAATCTGCGGTAAACGCTGGATTGTGCATGTTCAGAAAAACATCTAAAATGGCAATTAAATGTAAGGAAATCCAAGTGGTGGCCCAAACTCTCTCGCTTTGGTGTTAACTGATTGTGCGATCAGTTAGGTATCTTAAGAACTTTTGACCTCCTCAATTGAGCCTCGGAGTATCCACAATTAAATCTCACTTAAAACAACCCCTGACGAGGAACCAAGGCTTCGAAATAGACTCGCAAAAAAAACGCACTCTGACCCGGTATTACTTATCACTGACATAGATATCACGATATGAATTAGAATTAGAATTAGAATTACATAAACGAGTAGGTACCTACTTACTATATGTATGAATTGCGACCATTCCATTAATGGACAGCCAAAATCAAAGTCACAACCGTCGTGGACCACTATTTATTTTTGCAGGTCGTCGTCTACCAAGTCTATGTCGATATAGACCACTTTGGAAATCACTGATTGAAACTAACATAAGCTCTATCTTTATTTTCAAGGCAATCTTAAATGTGCCTTAGATGCGAGTTACGACCAGATGGTCTATGACCACGTTTACCTTCTTTATACCATAAAAAACTCTTGCGTGAAACGTTTGATACTACCATTTCAACGTGTTTAATTGAAACTAAGTAGTTACTTTGTAAAAAGGCAAGTTCCGTCTGACTTAGCTGGGTAGGTCATCATTTCTAATTTCGACTCGTAAACGTTGTCAAGGCGTGGCAGCTATTGAAAGGGTGCGCCAGACAATGCAGTATGAACATATTCAAGCTATCAAAACTATACTTCGAATGTCACGTACGGACGTATGCTACATTGCTTGCATATCATATCTGATGCTTCCCGTAGTGTCGTGGGCACGTGTTTAAAATTATTGTCTTTAATTTGTTTCTGTATAGTGTTTATACTGTTTCTGTTAAAACCATGACTACATTTGGTCGCGTTTTGCTACGACGTTCTTCAAGTTTTATTGGTACATTAATAAGATATGTTGGTGATTTGGTAATTCTTTTGCAAATTTGCTCATTTCTGCTTTGACCTCTTCAAAGATCATTGAGAAACGTAAAGCTCGAATCAAACTAGCTGCTGTCTTACTTTAACTTCAGTTCTAGAGCGAGAAGCACAATGTTGTTATCTCTTCCTACTTGAAAGTTAGAGGAAGACAGCCGTCAACTTCTGCAATTTTTATTGCTAGTTTAAACTTCTCTCAACGGACATTGTGTCCTTGTCTTATTAACGTCTTTCTTTACTCTTTGTTGACGATAATGACGCCTTTATTGGGCGTTAGAATGTTAGAATATAGAATACAAAAAATTATGCATTTTTTTTTTTAAAGACGACCTTCTTTTCCATAAAATTCAATAAATCTATTAATTGCATTGTATGGTGATGACGATATTGGGAAGAATAACAGAAAAAAGGTTAAATACAACTTTAGAACATTCAGTTGGTAATCTTTGCTTTTAGGCTATTAAAATAATTAACAAAACTAGTTACATGGATAAATGATAAGAATTAAGCTAATGACATTACCGAACGTCTCGTATGACTAACGGCTGACTAGACTTTTAACGAAAATCGACGCACGCGCATGACGTAACCAAGGATTCTTTAAACGTGATTCAGAACCAGCTCGAGGTCTGAGTTGAATTTAGGACAAAAAACCTGACTTAAGGTCCATGTGGTGGCGAAACAACTTAAGCTCTGATGATATTGAGGAAAACGTTGGTCAATATTTGCTTTAATCATTTAAAAAGTAAATATTGTTGAAAATACTTGATATTTCTAAAAGATTATCTTTTATGATGTGAAAAAGATAAGCATTAAAAAGCACCTCAATTTATTCAAGACGGCCGTTCAATTCATAATTTAAAAAAATCGTACCTACATTTTTTTAACAACGAAAATATATTATGACAACACCTTTTTCTAATTATGAAGTTTTAGGCTAGTATACTTAGTTACTTAGAGTTCAGTTTATTTAATACAACTATAAATACGGACTTTACATTAAAATTTAAAAGTTAAAGTTAAAACTAAACTTATTTAAAATAAAATAAAATAAAACTAAGCTACTCAAATATTAAAAATTAAACATAAACACCACTTAGTTACTGCAAAATTCACGCATCTATTTTAAAACTTAGCTTGTGATGTAACACTTTTTAATTCACTATGATGGGCCAAACTGATAAGCCTTCCACATTCATTACTATTCCGAACCACCAACTAATTTGTGTTTGAAGACAAAGGAAGTGAATTCCACAAGCTATGTCCTATTTATACTGTTTTGGTGCACCTGCTGCTAATAGAAACTTAAAACGAATATACAGAACCAAAGATTTCATACTTTTAAACACATTTTTTACATTGCTGTTATACTCGTATGTTTCAAGTGTGTATCTGTGCATTGGTCTATAGCATCATAGCTCGTTAACGTATGAACTAATCTTATTTTATTTTTTAAAATAAAAACCGGCCATGTGCGAGTCAGACGCGCGCACGAAGGGTCCGTTCCATTATCTATACAACATTAGCACTTTTTTTTTTTAAATTTAATGACTTATTCCTAAGTGAATATTTCAAGTGTCTACCTGTTGCCGTTATTAATATCGGACAAAAAACGGCAAAATAACGAAGTTTTTTATATGGGATCTTTAAATATTTAATTTATTCTGTTTTAAATATGTTGTTATAGCGGCAACAGAAATACATCTTTTTTGAAAATTTCAACTGTCTAGCTATCACGCTTCATGAGATACAGCCTGGAGACAGACAGACGGACAGACGGACAGTGGAGTCTTAGTAATAGGGTAACGGTTTTAGCCGTGGGTACGGAACCCTAAAAGCTAGTTTAACTATGGTAGTTTTTAGCTAATTCTGTTGAAAATCGTATGGGCCGTTTAGGATAATGAGTCGCAATTCTGGGGACCTAGCGAAAAATGGTATAACGACTTTTTCATTTGATCTTCAGGAGACTACGACTCCAGAATTATTCATCGGGGGTATTTATTGATTTAACAGGTCTGATATTATTGTGTAGCTCGCTCAAGAGACAGACAGAGGTAAAATAAGTTTATAAGGTTTAAGTGTGACATTTTATAGAGTGCGGCTACTTTAGGAACATAACGTAATAGATTTAAAAGCGTTAATACTTGATTTTATTGAACTATTCAGTATCATGGCCACCCTACATACTCAATTTCTTACTGGTCTGATCGGTTGATTTTCATACATGATAATATAAGGTGACCATATTTTTAGTATTAATAAGGGAAACAATATTATTTTAATAAAATACTAACCTTAAATTGATTCCAAAACCACTATATTAATATATCAATGATTTACTGAGTTGGGAAAATTAAGTTAGGATCTTGAGTATTATGACAGCGGCACTCTGTATTTAAAATCCATGTCTGCCTTTATTGTGATGAGCTAATCAGCGGTTTTGCTGCTTTATACATTGTATAAACGCGCAGATTAGTAACCGAATATATAAAGATTCATTTGATGATTATTAGTAAGCGAATATTACAGCTAAGTATCGTCAAAAGCCAAAGGTTGGAAGTGTTGGAACTATTGCGCAATCGCACGAACATAGGCATTTGTCCTATTTAATAGGATTATAGTTGCGATAACATTATCACACAAAATAATTAACGTTATTAACAAGCCGCTTGTTATTGTTAGGAACAGTCAAAAATAATTAAAATTAATCATTTTTGATAATTCGTAACCGTATTTAGAAGCATCTAGAAATTGTTTCGTTTAACGTAACCACGTGTAGTTTTCGGCATGTTTCGTTATCAAACCGTTCATTCGTTCTGCTAATCTGGCTCCGGATACAAATTTTAGGCTGGCAACAACGGTCACGGCCATAAATAACCTATGAGTAGCTAGGTATGTCACTGGACACAGGCTCGAGGCATGACGTCAGACTGCCTTTAGGATACAAGTGTGAGAGGCGATTCGCTTTGTACATGGATGACATAATTGCACCAGTTACGGCTATGAAAACATCTATTGTGAATGAACATAATTTTTCAAAAATAGAACGGTGATGCGAACACGCTTGATTTTGTAAATCGAAAACAAACGTCAAAAGTAACGGTTGATATAAGAACCCAGTTCTCAAGACTGCATCCAACGGTTTGTATTAAGGTAAACCATAAAAAGCTGGCAGCCTTGCCAGCGACAATGACAGCACCGACCGGTAAGGAGACCGGAATGGGGTCACAGATTGAGCGGTCAATGCAACGCAACAAGTTATTCGCAAAAAGGGGACGTATTTATAATATAAGTATCAAGAATCAACACTTTATAAACATTACTGCACTGATCGAGGCTGGTGAAGCATTTAGATACTTGAATAAAGAGTTTGTGGAGAATGATTTGGAAAAAATAGACAGACATCACGCCTAGGCATTTAACGGTAATGTAAGCAACATTGATAAGAATACAGAGGAGCTTTGTGGTTCACATCAGTATAACAACCAGTCTGTCTGACTCGCTCAATAATAATCAGATATCAAGTTTATGTTAGCAAGAATTTAGTAGTTATTTTTTAAATGAAAACAGTAATATTATTCAATGATCAAAGGCCACCTCTTCTTTGGGATCGAGTTGCTGGCTAGGGATTCCGACGCATTTCGAAACTTAATACAGTGTTTTTATGGAATCTTGTTATTTGCGAAGGAGAACTAACATATGGACCACCCATGAACATAAGATGGAAATGACTAGTCAATGCTGAGGTCCAAAATGGGTTGCCTACTACTTAAAGGAGGAGGTTCTCAATACCTCTGCATGTTTTTTTGCGTGTATATTACTCGATATCTGCGCAAATTGTCAACAGATTTCAATTAAAAAAAAAACATTTGTAGGGTATATATTACGGGTGCCCATTAAATAAAATACATGGGATTCATCGAAAGTCAAAAGAACTTCATAAAATTTTGGGAAGGTTCATCGTTTCCTAAACATGTATACGTTATCAAATGTATAACATCGGTAACAATACACTTGCAATTGTTTAAGTTAATGAAGTCCATGAGGAAGTAATTCTGGACATACATAAAATAATGAAGTCATAACCATTCATTATGGCAAATAACATAAGGTCAAGATAACTAAATGGAGTTAATAGCTATTGCAAATTTAGAAGCCAAATAAAGCTGATAAAAATCGGTCCCATCACCATCTTAGTATAAGATCTGTTTGACGGTGCGACCATCGCGGTCTGCATGACATGAAATTAACCACGTACATAATGAATTTTATATTAGCATCTTCTTCTCTGTTGAAAGTCCGTCGTTAAGAACCTAGTCTAAGATACAGACAGCTGCGATCAAAAGAGAAATTTGGTTAAGTGTCAATCTCGAACATATGGTTGGTTTTGAAAGTCCGCATTTAAGCCTTATAAATAAGTCCTGCGTAAAGGCCGGGCCTTATATGGCGAGTGTTGCACGCCCGGCCTTATATGAGTCACCGCTAGTGAATTAGTATGAAATAAATTCTTCCACTAGCTAATTGAACATCTGTTCTTTACTTATTTGTACGGATTACACATTATACAAATACTGTGTCGTATTCTGTTAGTAATTTGTAATTGAGGTGCTTCAGCTCAAAACAGCGATGACTGAAATGACTTTGAAAATGAGGTAAATATTTCGTAATGACTAATGAGGAAACGACTTAGTATGATTTACTTGCAGCGCTCAGTTTATGGAAATTAGAAAAACACGACTCTTTAAGTAATCGCAAGATTAAAATAACTTGACTACCTACTCGTAGGTAAATAGCAGAAAACACGTCAGGTAATATGAATCTATAGTAAATAATAAAATGTAAATAGATAAAGTTAAAATACCAACGTTCTGTAAAATGTCAAAACCTGCGAACTTCCAGACAGGGAAAGAGTCAAGGATATATGTAGTAGTCTTATAGCTGTTTCAATTCCGTGGAACATTGCATAATAAATCTCAAGAAGTGAACAGATTTAGTAGAGAGACCTTTAAAAAACACCTCGAGCATTTACAATGTGACTTCTAGTCTTTAAGTACTTCTAGTAACAATATTTAAATCGTGAACTAAGCGAGTGCCCGCGCTGTGTAATCATTGGCTGACCTACGTAACCGTTTCGCTTCTGCTGATAAGCTGCATACCATCACGTTTTGATTCCTGTATTTAAGATTATTTCCAAAGATTGAGACATCTTAAAATATTTGGACCAAATAGCTAATGGGAATGCTGATGCAAGAAGCATTCCTTGAGACAGATCTACTTAGAAGTGACCAACTATCACCTAAGCATCGATCTAAGTGCGGAATAAGATCGTCCGCATAAATGTTTACTTCGAGTCTCAGTTATCAGTTCTAGTTTTAAACAACGTTTAACATTACAATAACAAACGCCGTTTTAAAAACGTAGACAGTTTTAAATTTATCAAGTTTTGCGAGTAACATGTCGCAAGAAAAGACAATGTCGGAAGAAAATCGAGCTCAGTTGGTTTTGAATATCACAATAACCTCAACAATTTAGTCATTAAAAACAATTTGGGTGAAGGTACAGCGTACTTATATAGCAGAAATTTTCTTGAGAATGGTAATTCGTTATTTTATTTATTTCCAATAGTCAAAATCAACACTTGATTTCCTCCTCAAACGTACTAACAACAAAATCACCATTCATAATTGTTTAACTTCTTAATAGAGATGCTAAACTGATTAGTTTCGGTCAATTAAAGGTGTTAAAGTTAGTTTTACCAAAATACGGAATAATAGCGGCGATTTAGTCAAGCGTTGGTTTAAAAAAACGTTGAGAGAACCGGTTACAAAGCAGAATTGTAGCTATGCGGGTCTTCCTTGACCTATTTGGCTTTGGACACTCAATGGAAAGAGATTTCGTCGTACTCATAAAAATGGTAACGTTGTTGTTAAACATTTTTACCTGATAGTATAAGCTTAGGGATCCCCTTGAAATATCGACAAACGTTTCATCGAATGTGTCATTTCACCGAATTTCATTTCAACGACAGCTAATTTCTACTGAAACTTTATAGTTTTCAGGTTATCTTGAGCATTCGTTCCGTAGGTTAGGTTAAGACTTGTGATCACAAAAAAAATAAAGCTTCTGAAACGTTCTATGAAGTGAGTTTCGATATTTCAAGGGTAAACCATGAGATTAAACGTGACCCAAATACATACAAATGTTATATCTATATGGCTGTCCTCTTTTCTTTGTTGTGCCAGTACAAAAAAAGTTCAATTTCTGGTCATAGTTCATAACTTCCCCAAAATACGTTTTAAACTATGACTCGATGTATGAATGTGGAAGAAGAGAAAAGAGATTTATCAGGATCGTAGCAGGTGGAATGAAGTGGTCTCTGCCTACCCCTCTGGGAAACAGGCGTGATTTAACTACTGTTTACGCCCAAAATATAACTTTGCATGCTTATTAGCTAAGTTCTTGGGCGGCGGAGCGTACATAATACATAAGCAGAGCAACGACCTGTATATTGCTTATGGTTATTTAAAAGCCTACTTGGCCAACATGGCAAACCAACAGTTTTGATTATGGTCGAATCATGCACCTCACAACCCTAAAAGGGTATATGTTATACTGTTTTTTTAACGGATTTCTGGTCTTGTACTCCATAAGGCTCTGTAAGACTTGTGATAAGAATAGAGCCTATAAGATGCTTATGCCATGAGGTGCTAAAAAAACAAGCTGGTCAAGAAAGTAATTTCAGATGTTGGTTTAAAATTCGCAACAAGTGGTACATATTACAGGGAAGTACTAAATTTTTCCTTGGAGTTATAATTTTCGTCTTCAGGGTAAAGACTATGTATTTAGTATATATTTATTGCTCAATATGCAAATTGATTGAGCTGTGAGAAACATGGCTTCCCTTTAAGAAAATGGGGGGAATCCTTACGAAGTGGCTAAGCTGGCTAATCTCTGAGTTTTAATAAAAATCTCAAATTACATTGACATTGGCTCAAGGTGTCCTTCAATTGGGGGCAAAATTTCTTAGAAGCAGTCGGAAATTTAACACCTAATAAAACAACAGAGAAGTTTTGTAAACTTACTTGACAGGTACGTAACTATAAGTACCTTCCAATTAGTTGCATGGCAATGCAAAAATACGTTTTTTTCTACTTTATCATCGATTCTCAGATATATATATTTTTCCTCGTTCCTTCTTACATAATTGTTATTATTTCTCTAAACATAATCAATCACTAACACATATGAATTATCTACATTTCCCTCTTCAAGTTCCTCTCCATCACTGAAGGTTGACCGTCATAACTCATAATCTTTTGGTACATTTTACAAATTTTAATTAATTTTAATGTACCTAAGTAAATAATTAATAGGTATTGTAGGTACAGTCAATAGCATAAATAAGTGATCATCTATGTACCTTGTCACTTTAACGTCATGTTTGAAATGTCATACAAAATTGTGAAACGATTGAAAGCGACAAGGTACATAAATGATCACTTATTTATGCCGTTGACTGTACCACCTGAATTTACATCTACATACCCCATCAGAATAAACAGAATAAGTTTGGCTAAGCAGCTAAGTGAAGATACACGATACAGGTAGATGTAGATATAGACAGGTGGGTGGTTCAGTTTTTTGTTGGTTTTTTGTTACGAAACCTGTTCTTATTCGGGCGTTTAGGAAACCTTCAACTTACAAACTTGCTTATAATTCGGTCTTGATATCTTTTTCTAATTCTGGTTTATTTATATTGGTGTTCAATTTAGTTTAATTTCATTTAATTACTGGAAAAAATATTAGGTACCTACGTTACAAACTCATAATTGTGAGCAAGCGTGCAAATTAAATATTTTTTACGTTAGTCACGTGGTTTGTCACCTAAAAATCAGTTACACAGGTTACACTACACTAAAGTAGGTACCTACCTACCATAAAGATATCAATGGATAGGTACTCGTACTTATTTACTTGGCCCGCTGCGTACGTAGGTACCTTGGTACAATAATTAAAGATATTACTCGATAATTATAATATTGATCTAACAGATAATTTAATTTAGTTATTATTATTTTTTGCTTTTGTAAGTTTAGAAATGTAGACATGTTGTTAAGAATACAGAATTTTGACAGAGCGATTAATTTTGTTTTTATTAATAGTGAATAAATTTTCATTTTAGTAATGGTTAATGATTAAATTTGGTCAAATTTAATTAAATTTGATTACTTTGACTAATTACCTATCCTTAATCTTATTTACATAATTAGATATGACATTATTTTCTTTTAAATAGCTACATGGTCCCAAAACTAAATGTCCTTGAACGTACGTTTTTGTTAAGTAGGTCCCTTATTACCAAACCAAGCGATAACAGACAATTTATAATAACCTACTCATCAAATACCACGTAATGCAATGCAACCTAGCCTCCAGATCATTCTCTCATTATGATTTCTATTCTATTGTCATTAGCCAATAGATTCCTACAGTGACGATGACTGTTTAGAATATTGAATCATAGAAAAAATCTAATGACACTTTCATTGCCAAGGCCTCTGATTTTCATACAAAATGGAGCCGCCGAGCGGTAAAACTAAAGGTAAAAAAATATATAAATGATGATTAGTGACTTGAATTTAAACCAGACTAGTTCAGTACCCACCAAAAAAAGTACTCCTAGTAGGTACTTTTCAAGGGACCTTAAGACCTTAGGTACATCCGTGCCAAAAACGGACCTCGAAATTTTTAAGCACTAGCAACACTAAAAATTCAACTTTTTTTCTAAAATCACTTGTCTTTGAAGGTGTAAATGTCAGTGTCATCATCATTACAGATGAGGTCATTAGTGACAAACTTAAAGTGCCTCATAGGTAACCATAAAAACATCTCATCTCAGATGTAGGTCACGGCGCGGGCGTCCCGCTAACCTATTTCCTCAGTCTCCCGAATCAATAACTGAAGCTTGTGCTCGGTAAGCAATAAATAAGCAATATAATTGGTATAATGACAAATTAATTTCACCGGTACTAGTTACCTGTTGAATGTCTTACCTTGCGCTGCGCCTCGGCGGCAAATCCAGACTTGGCTGCTCGGTTGTTGGCCATTTTAAATAACTAATTTGAATAAATAAATCACAGACACTTGGAGTCACTTAGATGTAAACAGAGCCGGAGCGCGAGACACGGGTTGCGTGTGTGAGTGTGTGTAGATGAATGACATCATGCCGCGCCGCCGAGCGGCTCGGGGAAGGGAATAGTGCTGAGTGTTGGGCGTTTGTCGATAGATTGTGGTTTGACCGTTGGCCTAGTTAGGCATGTAATTTTATTTACCTCTACTTATATCGTATTAGGATAGTAAACTTACTAAATTTCCTTGTTATTATGCAGTTTTGGCGGTATAAGACTGCCATTTTGCCTCTTTTACGAAGCACTAAACTATACAATACAATACAGTAATTTATTTATGACTTCGGGTTTATGGAGTCGGGTAGGGTTGACCTAGTTGGTAGTGACCCTTACTTCGAAGCTAGTGGTCCTAAGTTGAATTTTAATTTCGTACCTTGGTCATGGATGTTTTTAAACGACTTCAAAAAAAGAAGGAGGTTCACAGTTTGACCTGTATGTATGTATGTCCGCGATTATCTCGCGTTTGGCTGAACCGATTTTGATGCAGTTTTCAGAAAAGTATTTGTTACACTTAGGAAAAGGCAACAGGTAGGTTAGGTAGGTATTTTGACTAGTATGACCACGCCTTATTGTTTACAGTGTAGTCAGATTTTTAAAAAAAAAATTTGGTTTGATGGATATACTTCCGAGGTGGTGACAATGGGATCACCACTGTCCACATCTGAATTTGATGAGAGGATCCGTGAGGAACTTGAGGGAACTCCTAAAACATTACATGCATATATACAGTGATTTTAGGTTTTTTTTTTAGTAAATAGTTCAGCATTTCCATTTAGAAAGTATAATTTGGTAAAGTGGAACTAATTATGAAGACCACAGATGGCCAACGGAACTCCTCATTGGTACCTATTTCAAGGGTGGCGATAAGATATCTCGATTAAAATAGATGCGCGACTATAACGTAGAACATTTAATTGTTTAAATTTGACTATGAATTTCCCGCCGCGTTACTTGCGTTGAACGTGACATGTCTTAAAGTTTCATATCAACTAAGGACTGGGACTACATAACAGCTTATTATGATCACTATAAATAATAATAATAAAAAAAAAGTTTGGTACTAGGTGAATTGGTATGACACTACCACCTGATGTTTATTTAAATTAATTTATATATATATATTAAACGTCTAATTCCCAGTCAGTCAGGCTCTTTGTTTTCGAAGATATTCGTTAAAATCCTGAAATTGAAATACCGGGGGTAAGTACCTATAAAAAATAGCTGAGCAAAAATATACACTTTATTAGCAATAACATGAAAAATAAACGGTTCTGCTCTGATATTCAATATTGTTAAACTCCTAAACTGTATTAAATACATATTACTTATTTTGAATCCAAACATAATAAAAATACGAGGTGTCCTGTATACGAGTGCAGATATATACAGTTTCAGAGTCGTATTAAGACGAGATTTTCTTCCATCTAAGCAGTATAATTTAGGTCTCTTACTTATTCAATTTTGCATCAAGATGGCTATTTGCAGTCTTTGTACTAAAAATTCTTATCGATATATGATTAAACATATACAATACGATTTCCATATTATATACCTGCTTTTAAAAGTTTAAAACTTTTAAAACTTTTAAAACTTTTCCATATTATTCGTGTTGGTGCCGGCCGAGAATAGCACCACCCCATCTCTTCCCGTGGGTGTCGTAAGAGGCGACTAAGGGATAAACCGGAGGATGGGCAGCAGCGTCCTCCGCGGACTACATGGTATAACTGCGGTCGCCAACCCGCCTGCCAAGCGTGGCGACTACGGCATTTTTCCCCCCAATGGTATGAGTTTGAGTGGAAAGCCTTGGGGGAGGCCTATGTCCAGCAGTGGACGTCTTTCGGCTGACATGATGATGATACCTGCTTTACTTTATATAAAAGGAAGCGCGATAGGCGAGACTACCCGTGTTTATATTTTGCAATGGTATTTAAGACCCTAAGACAGCAAATGTGATCCCAATTGCCAACCATGAGGACTAAGATGGACATACAACATGGACATGGAATGGAATACCTGTATGCTAGATATTTTTCACCGGTGGTCTTATCCCCATACAGGAAAACAACAGTCCGAACGCTGGTGCTTGGCGGTAGGTAAAAAATAAGATGGTAATAGCGATCCGGATGGACCCTCCACAACGCATAAGGTGCTACCACTACTAACATGAATTTAAATTTTGTCGTTGCTGTTCAGTGTTATTTAAGAGCACCTACTTAGGCACTTTACATTATTTTTACATACTAAATAGATTCACAAATTAACTAAATACAAATGAATCGCCACTTAGAACCAACAAACATGATACATGATCAGGGGTCGTACTTCTTATGCCGATGACGTCAAAATGACGAAATTTTACACACAGGTTGCTCTGCTTTCTGGTAGGTGTTTAGGTATGTATTAACTGGTACAAATAAAAAAATGTACAATAAGAAGCGTTAAATTGATTATAGTTAAATACAGTTTAATCGCAATCACAATACGGATCACGGCACCATCGTATTTATTTTTCACCAGACTACAAAAAAATGGCAAATTGAAACAATTTTATTTTATGAATGTCAATGCCATAACTGTATACACATAAATACGGGTTGTAATGAAATGTTACTAGATAATTTTTGCCACTGTCCTTCTCAAACAAATAGTTCCATTTACGTTTTAGGTATGAAGTAGGTATTTATAACAACTAATCATTAATAATTACAATAAACCCATTTGGAATCATACTCTATGTACCATTACGTCATTTTTGCGTCAACGACATGAAAAGTACGGGCCCTCTACATGATCAACTAATAAATCCAGTTTTTAAGTTATATTTGTTATCGACAAACAAAATCGTGCCCATTGCCCAACACTACGCGTTCGAAATGTAAAATGAAAACCAAGTATGGAATACAATGAGAGCGAGCAGCGCGGCTCTAGAGGTTCTCTCGCTCGAACGTCTCGCCGCTGTGGCGGCAACCGGCAAGGCAAGGTGATCTGATACCGAAGGAAGGAAGGAACGTTTTTGGGAATCGTGAAGTAAGCAATTAATGAGTACGGAAAAGAAAGTTTTGGAAGTTAAATATGCACAAGCGCATTATAAAATAATAAATATTAGTTAGTTGATCCTAAACATACACGTTAAGTAGGTAGTAGTAAAGTATTTTTATACCAGCCTGGAAGTTACTTATAGTTTAGCCAAACAGAGAGAGACTGTAACGATTATAATTGATCGTTGGTAAACAAATATATTACGCGTAATACATTTTTCCTATTCAATACACATGCCTGTCTAAGAAAATAATAGACAATAGACAAATCTGACAACAATGGTTAAAACTCGAAATGTATAAAAGTTTGATATCTGTTACTCCATCTAGTGGATTATTTCGTAACTTTTTTAAGTTACCTGCTGCTGCTGCATGCTAAGTATGTACGCATTCTTAAAACGTTGTAGTTCGACAAATTAACGATAGATGGCAGTAAACAAAACTTTTTTTTTAAAACTTGGAAATTAATCCCATAGAACTAGTACGAGAGCCAGCAGTTAAAAATCCTGCCTTATCGAGTTACCGGATAAAAACAATTTATAAAAAAGTGGACCATTGGTAGTCCTAAAATCAGTTGGTCTGCCGAAGCGCCAACGCACTTATTTTGCTACGTACGTTTGTGTAAAGATCTTTTGCCTTACAAAATATCTCACGTAGTACACTCAGCTGTGAAGACTTCATCATTCGTGAGCGCTAGCCGCTGGGTTTCAAGCGCCGCATAGAAAGATTAAAATTCAATATCTATGTAGCTATTAATTGACGTATCGGATTTTTTTACAGCAGTTGTCTGTTTTTAATGAAGAATACGGTAAGCCAAAGATCTAAACTGGCTGACATTCTGTATTGAAATAATTATTTATCTAGCTTTGTCGGTGAAAAAAATATTCAAACAGTTTGGTCTGACCAATCATGAGAAGTTGGTTTCATTCGGTAACTCGATGAGGTAAAAGGTTGTTAAACTGTCTCCGGAAATTGGTCTGCCTGCGGAATCCGCTATCGTCGACCGTGGCAGACCAGTAATTTCAAATTCTACTTACATCGGTCTTTATCCCAACATTAGTTTTGTTCGGTAACTACATGATACATTTTTTACGCCAAAACATCTTAATAAAAAAGGTGCCAAGTCGTGCGTAAGACCAACTTATTTTAGAACCATTATATATTGCTTATATCCGGTAATTCGATAATGTATAAATAAATAGGACTGAGCGGCCGGCTCTCGACCTACACCGGCTACAAAACATACGAAACCTTTTTATCAAGAGTATTAGTGTCAAGTAAACATCACCGTGACTTGAGATCTCGTCTTTTTGACAGTTAAATCTTTACAAAACCACAGCAACATTTTGTTCTAAAACCTACACCAAAATGCACGTCATACACAATAAATCCTAAAAAAAAACAATGAAGCTGGAAAACCACTGAAATACTGGCCTGTGGACCCTGATTCAAGTAGAAATGGAGCGAAGAAGGAACCGTCGCGGGAGATGCCCCGTCTTTCAGCCACCCCCGCCAGCTAGAAGCAACAACTTCTTGAGCTTCCTCCAAGCCCTCGTAATAATGGCAAGCATAGCGACCATTTTGTACATGATGATGGAGTATCACTGTAGCTCCTGTAACTCCGCTTGTGAAATCAAGAAGCTCTCAAAAAATATTGACCAACTTGCGGTGAATTACTTTCCATATATACATTCATCTTCTGAAGCGAAACGAGGGAAGTTCTCCCGAAAAAAAAAACCGGCCAAGAGCCAGTTGAACTCGGGTGGAAAGGGTTCCGTACACACGAAAAATAAAAAAATGTTTTTGGTAGAACTCTTATAGGTGTTCCTGTAATAGACAAGCAACGAACTTTATTTGTATATTTTTCAAAATTTTAGGCTCTTTAGTTTCGGAGATCAGGGGAATGGTCAATTCTAGTCTTCTTTCATGAATAAAATCAAAACTATTTATTTTACAATAATAACAAAAATATATTTGAGATCCTCATAACGGGCCCTTTCATTTGATATATGACACAGTAAGGTTTGCAAAACTTTTTTTTAATTTTCTAAGTTGTCCCCTGAAAATGACCTTTATTAAAAAAAAGTTATTTACTTTGCACATTTGTGTTTGGGTAATCAATTAACATATGTATACCAAAATTTCAACTTAATCGGTCCAGTAGTTTCGGAGCAAATTGGCTGTGACAAACGGACAGACAGACAGAGTGATTCTATAAGGGTTCCGTTTTTATTTTTTTGTACGGAACCCTAAAAAGAGGATTGCTAAATGGCTTTATAGATCTAGTTATTTCAAATACGGTGCTTTGGGATGATTTTGGAAAAGGAGTAGGTAATTCCGTTTACAAATTAGGGTCTATTAAATCAGGCAAAGGCAGCCTTCAACGTAACGGAGGACGCAGCGTGGGTAGACCCCGACAAGGTAGCCCGACAACATGACTTATCAACAGTCCAATTGATGGACACTTTGACCATTAAGTCATTCGAAATTACTTCGAAGCACCTTTTGAACCCTTTTGAACTTCCAAGCTCTTAATTTTCCATGTGTGTTTAGCAAATTATTATTTTGACGAATTCTGGCTCATAGCGACTTCGTCCACAGCCCTAATTCTTAACCCGACCACAATGCCATATGGCCCACTATTCCAATTCGTCGGCATTCCTAACTTGTCTACTTTCCTATATTGTCACCTTCCTAACTCGTACACATTCCTATATGGTCCACAGTGCTAACTCGTCCACATTCCTATTGTGTGGTCAACTTCTTCAACATTGTGTGGCTAACTTCAGTTTGCACTATGGACAATATAGGAATGTGAACAAGATAGGAAATTGACGATATAAAAATGTGGCCGAGTTAGGAAGGTGACAATTTAGGAATTACATGCTGACGACATGGCATTGTGGACGAGTTAGGAAGGTGACGAAATAGGACTGTAGACAAAGTCGCCCTGAGCCATTCTTCTTTATGAAAAGTCTTAAGTTTACCAATTCTTAATTTTCCGAATGCCTCGATTTCCTAATTTTAGATAGTACCAATTTGGTTTTTTGACGGACGATAGTACAGTTAGACATATTATATTTGAGTAATTCATAATACCTATACTATATACGTATCTTTTGGAATATTTTTTATGTATTGAAGATCGTGTACATTGACACTGTGTAATATATATTGCTATTTTATGTTATGAATTAAATAAATCTAAATCTATTCATTTATATGTATAATGAAGGAACCCATGTCTACTATATATACGTACGTGCCGATAATGCCTATTTACGAAGAAACTCGTTGCGTTATGTCGAATAGGCAATAGATAAAGTATCAAGGTCGTTTAAACAATTTTAAGCAATGCAAAGTAAGTTTTAATAATTAAATTCATGTTTGTAGGCAATACTTTTTTTTTTTTACTTTACTTATTTAAGAAAATCTATAATAAGAAATGGTAAAATTGAGACTTTTCATAAAGAATTCGTCAAAACTATTCGCTAAATTTCACACATGGAAAATTAAGAACTTGGAACTAATCGTCGACATCCTTTTGGAAATTACAGTATCAACTTTATACTTAGGTATTTGCAATTTCGTCCCCTTGTCTTACCGTATTTTTTTTTAATCGAATGTATCCCTTCGAAGCCTTTGTGTTATCTTAAATATTACGTAGGTCAGCTAGACTTGTGACTATCACAAAGTCTAAACTCCATTGCCCCCTTGTTAACTCTCGATTGCCCCCTAGCAATCGAAAGTTAACAACCTGAAACGAACGCGGGGGGCAATTCTTGAGGTTAATCGTGAATATAGTTATTATAGTCTCTACCATACTGCCATAGATCGCGAAAACTCTACGCTTACCAAAATTACTAATTATTTTGAGAAGATTCCTATTCTACAGCATCGTAATCTAAATTACCTATATAAAGGAAGAAACTAACTGCAGTATTAACGCACAGCCCAAACTTATGATGTCTATGATGTCTTGGGGTGCAATAAAGTATTTTCCGAAAGCCTACCTCGAACGGGAAAAAATGAGGAGTAGCGGGAAACTAATTCTATGCGTACGAAGTCGCGGACGTCCTCTATTGTGATATTTATACCAATCACAATAATACGTTTGTCATGTACTTACCGTTTGTGGCCACTGTACCCTTTTTGGCCACTTAAGGTTGAAATGAGTATCAAAAATATTAAAATTATAAATAATATTCATAAAAAGTTAACTGCAGATTAGGTATAAGATAAAAAATAAAAATATTTTTGTAATTTCATAATGCTTTAGATATTGGTTAAAATGGACAGTGGCCAAAACCGGTGTTAAGATGGCCAAAACCGGTATTTCTACCCTACTGTTGTAAGGGACTCGCAAGGCGCTGAGCGATCTTCAAGTGTATTTGACCCTCAGGCAGCACTTATAATATATCGGTTTACAAGCTTTGAACAGGGTAACTTTGACCTCTTCAAACCAACGGGCAAACCTGCGAGCCAACATATTCGCTCTCACCGCCAGCGCCCCGCGCTCCTTCTCGACTTCAACATCGCTCTTCTGATCTTATATGAACATATGTATACGTTGACCTTCAGTGGCATAGGGACATGTAGATATTATTGACTCCTCGGGAACGTATACATAGCTATGACTGTACTATAATTATATTTTATCTGTTTTCAGGAGAATCTTACCCGTATACATGAGTTCTACGTGGAATTAGAAATGAAAGTAAGACAATTTTCACAGGACCTGCCTAAAATAGAGGGCCAAGTAGAAATCCTGGAATCGCTAACAAAAAGTTTGGTGTCTCGGAGACGTGAGTGGAATCCCAAAAACCATTTAACCTTGCCTGATGTCCAATTAACGCCACCTGTCCACAAGTGCCATAGTCTACTACGTAAGAATTGTACGAAAATAGCATTGCCGTGTAGAAAGGCTTCCCAAGTTCGGTGAAAGAAAACCAATAAAATCTTAGTCAAACTTTATTGTTTTATTGACAGGTTACATTTTTTACAAGTCGAACTGTGTTTTGTCCATTCCCAACATCCACTCAGGTTTAGTTTGTACATATTCCCATCTCGTCCACATTCTCATCTCGCCCACATTCCCATGTCGTTCGAATTCCCATCTCGTCCACATTCCCATCTTGTCCACATTCCAATCTCGTCCATAATCCATTTCACATTCCCAACAACTAGTGAACAACCGAGTGATCGAATTGATATCGAAAGAAAATCCAAGTTAGGCTCCAGAAGAGTTAGGAAAGAGGACAAGTTGGGAATGTGGATTAATTAAGAATGCAGACGTGTTGGGAATGTGGACGAGTTGGGAATATGGACGAGATAGGAAGAGTAAATTTAGGATTGGTATTTGTGCGAGTTGGGAATGTGGCCGAGATGAGAATGTGCACGAAATGGGAATAAGAACTAAGTGAACCTGAGCGCCAACATTTACACACGTTTTCTCGTGGTCCTACTAATTTGTCCTACTAGTCAAAAAGTGAACCTAGATTTGATCACTAAATACTAATTGTGGTTGTAAAAGTAGGTAGGTTAGGTTCGTTAGGTATTTTTAAACGCCCGAAGGGCAAACCGCCCAGAAATAGGAGCCCTGCCGCAAGGCAGGGCTCCGTCGAAAGTCAGTAGGACAAAAATAGTAGGACCACGAGAAAACGGCCACATTTACACCGCGGATTGATTAGGTCACCTCAGACTACAATTTGGCATTCGCCGCCTATAAAATATATCAAATTTTAACCCAAAGTTTCAATCTATCCGCCGTTTGAATATTGGGAACAGATGTAATACATTACGTTGCAGAAAAGTGCGTTATCTTACTTTACTTCTTCCACTTCAGCTTGATAATTTTCAAGTCCATTTAAATCGTAACATTCGCGCAAAGAATCGCAAATGATTCCTAGTTTTTTCCCAAACAAATCGCAACAAGTAGATTTTTTAAAACATGGATCCATGGGGCGCAAGGCATAAGCTTGTGTCCCATAAACCGACGTTTTAAAAAATAAAAAACGCACTCGCAATTACAATCGTTTTCATTTTGAAAATCGAAGGCTTGTCTGCATACAAAATGAAAACAATTGTTCCACTTTGAAGTCGATTGCGATTGCCAGTGCGTTAGGGTAAAGGCGAGCTGTTTGTTTTGTTTTTACAAATCATTGTTCTGCATTCCTGAAGTAGGTCCCTGATGGTGTTGCTCTTCAGCACATGTTCGGATTTTAACCCGTCTGACTTGAGTATTTTCGATTTTTCTGTATGTGTTAGTACATTCTTGCGCAAAGAAGGCTTAGTCTGTGTTGCTGTTTCGATTCCTTGTATTTCTGAGTATAGTATATCGTAAACCTGCCCAATGTTCGTGACAACATTCTGTAAAACAATTAAGTTGTTAATTTAATATCTTTAGTTCTTCATCTTACAATAAAACCATTAAGATGATGGTTTTCCCAAAATATATATTTCTGTTGTTATTTCTCCAGGCGATTTTTCCTGACGCGTTATTCCATTTTTTATTATTATTTTGAATCCTGTTATTGTTTTCTGGGTGTTTTGACCCTTCAGGCCTACGGGAAAAGTAACATAACCACAACCTACCTACCTCAAAACCTGCATCAAACTCATACTGCATATTGAGGTACTAGCTTTTGCCTAAGAGTCTGTTAAAACAGATAATTAAACTGATTCAGAAGCGGTTAAATCGAGAGTTGTCTCCTCTGGGAGGATCTTAGATAGGTTCGACAAAAATCGATGTCATTATAAGAGGTATCAGATCTAATATTAGAAGTCACCAATGCCACCATCATTCGGAGGTATGTATGGAATAGTTACTAGAAAGATGAGTTTGTTTTTCTGCTTTGATTTCTCGTAGCTCTGTGTAAAGGCTAACGTATGCCTTTCCTATGATGCTGACAGCATTCTGTAAAACAAGTAAGTTTTTAATTTAATATGATTATGATTATCATATCATCCTAACAAAAAATATCATACGATAAGACTATTTGTTTGTTTTTTTTCCCAAAGTCGTGTGGCATTTTTTTCCATTCCATAAATCAATTCAATAGACTAGTGTAGGCGCAGGCGGTCCTGCTGCAAAAACCTAAACCTACCTACCTCAAAACCTGCATCAAACTCATCCCCCCCCACACACTCAATTTTTAAGTCGGGGTTAAAGTGTGTTTGGCCTACGAGTCTGTTAAAATAGATTATCTATATATATTTACGTATTTTTGTATAATAGAAAATCCTGAACAACTTACAAGTTCTACCAAATGGTTGGTAAAGGTAAAAACAAAACGTACATAAACTTAACAACCAAACATGCACATCATAAAAATCTAATAATAATACAAGTTGTGACATGTTGTCATGCGTTTAAATATGACATTTTACCGACTAATGCGCTCCAGGAATCCGGATACGTCTCAATCTTGGAGACTAAAGCTATTGGAATTATTATTCTGTCCGTTTCAAAATATATGATTTAACTTTAGTTCAGGAAATATAACCTTAACCTGAAATTAAGAACGAGGGCAGTTTTACAATGACCCTTTTATTTGATAGCAAAATGATCTAATTGAAGATTACAGACGGCCAATTTCTTATTTCCTGAACTGTAACTTGGTTATAATAAAGTATTCTATTGGTGACGGAAATTTCAAAATCAGTCCAGCAGTTTTGAGTTTATTCAATACAAAAATACGGGTTACCACCCATTTGTTACCACTGGTAACAGCCCACCTGTTACCACTAAAGTACTCGATGGTAACAAGTGGGAATATTTTTCCCATTTGTTATCACTAAAATATTTGGTGATAACGAATGGAAAAATACAACCAGTAGTTAGTGGTAACAGCTAGTAATTTTTATTCCCATTAGTGACCAGTGGTAACAGGTGGGAAAAAAAATCCCAGCTGTTACTAGCGGTAACAAATTGGTGGTAACAGCTGGGAATAACCCCAAAAATACATATATTTTCTCGTATAAATATTAGTGTAGATTATTTGAACGTCTTACCTTTAGCGAGTGTATACTTGTTTTCATCTGGTGCAGGTCTGATTGTATCCATATCCTATCCCATATATTACCAGCTATGTGGCCCACCATTGCCAACATCCCGATGACAACGACTGCTTCTGCTACTTTAACTGTAAAAGGTTTACGTCTGGCCGGCATTTTGTTCAAGTTTCTCTTAGACACGTAGCATTTCACATAGTTTTATTTTGATTTTTGTTTAGTTAACTTGTATTTAACAGTAATTATACTAATTATAAATTGGCATGGTTGGACTATTGTCAGAATTCGGTCATGTGTCAAACGTAAACCTGTCAAATAATTTAACTAGAAACCCGGACCATAGTTTTATATTTCTAGACAATAGAGGCACAGTATATATATAGCTAAAGCAGTAATGAAGCTCGGCCTAATTTTCAAGATAAATGCCTACTCTCCAATTGAGTGTCAGGGTTGTCCCCTAAAATTTTGTAAAATTGAAAAAGTTTTTGTTTAGTAGTAGTAGTAGGTAGTTAGTGCAAAATCGATGTCTGCGACAGCGAATCCCTTGACAGATTGACGAAATGTAGCCGCCATCTTGAACTTTTTCGTTATTGGACTGATTGCTTCCAAAATTGATATTTGGGAATCTGTGTGGCCTCCGACAAGGAACCCGTTGAAGCGCTGCGATGTCCGCTTGCGGGTCTCGTAGAGGCGTGCGTCTGTGTGAGTGCGTCGTTTCGAGCGGTTGTTCGGAGCTTCTTTACTGCTGTAGCTATATATATACTGTGATAGAGGGCTGAGATCTCTGGCTGAGATTCTACACGGAAAAACCTTATTGCTCATGACATGTTATCGTATGTATCAACATTTTGATAGCTCTTATGTACTTGGCAGTAATGGCGGCCGAGTTATAAGCAATACCTATTAGAATAGTGGCCTGGAATTTACAATACGAAACAAGTTTCATGCATAATGAAATTAATGACACTACTTACAGTACTTATGAAACTAGATTCATTACAAATAATAGTGTCGTGAGATCCACAGTACGTCTGTGTTGCTCTGCCAACATCAAAGCTTTATTTTTGGATTGAGGGTGTTTCGGATCCCAGATTTCACTGGTATTAATTCATTAAAAGATAAAAAAAAGATAAAAGAAATTTATTCAGTAAGTAGGCCGCTCGGGCACTTTTACACGTCAAGATACTACCAGCGCTTCCCAAGAGGAGACCACTGCTGAGAATAAACGCCGCAAGAAACTCAGCAGTCAGTCATTTTTTAAACTTATTTCATATTTCATATTACAATGGTATGTACAACTTAATCTAGCATTATATAAAGCTACAAGTATTAAATTAAATATAATATCAAATAACAGTAGTTCAGCAGGAAAACATGCCAAAAATCTTACGGGAGAGTAAGATAGAAAAGAATAAAATAAAATAACTACAACTACCTACTTATATATCGCCGCTCCCGGAGAATACTAAGATAATTGCTATTATCATAGTTTTAGTGTTATGTTATATTTGAAATCTATGGGTGCCAATGCATCGAGTACATTTTTCTTGAAATTTTCGTACGGTTATTTACGAAATTAGAAAATAATGCAATTTTATTCAATGATTTTGCTCATGCCTAAAATTACCAGAACATACTTGTATGGTGATATTAACAAAAATATTTATCGGCCCTCAGTTTGACAAACGCTCGTACCATAATCTTCGCGTGAAAATAATTCTACGCCATAAAGATAACCGCAGTTATAATTTTTTTCACGTCACAAAACTGGCCCGGCTAATCGGATAACGCCGTTTAGTAAAACTTCTCTATTGGTGCTAAACAGTAAAACGTATTGTCATCCCCTTCTTTCAAAACCTTTTTCATTAACACCCTGAGCATTTCACATCAAACTGTTTATACAGCACTAGAAAAGATTAAATGTGATGAAAGCTTAATCGACAAACGAGGACACCATGACAATATACCACGTAGAATGTCTATTAAGACGGACGAGTATATCATAAGGCACATTCAATTGTTTCCTTATGTCGAAGCTCATTACGTGAGACAAAATTCCACGAAAAAGTACCTCTCAGAACTGCTGAATATATCGAAAATGTATCGTCTTTATAAAGCCTGGTTTGCACATGAAAACTTTGACTGTATTATGGCTACAAAACGCCAATACGAAACAATTTTTAACACCAGGTTCAACTTTCATTTTACAAACCTAAAAAAGACCAGTGTTCTAAATGTTCTCAATACCGACAGGCTGACCCTACGACTCAAGAAACCCTCCAAGAAATGATAAACATCATAAAAACAAAGAAAGAGTAAGGCAAATTAAAAGAGACGAAAAGGAATCAGTCGACCCTTCAGAAACCACGGTGGCAATCCTCGATTTAGAAAAGGTTTTGAACATCCCACAGTCTGAAGTCGGAGCATTTCACTATAAAAGAAAGTTTCCTATTTACAATTTTACAGTGCTACTACTGCTATGCTACTCGGAGTAAGGGTATTGTTATGTTTGGCATGCTCAAATTGCAAAACGAGGGGCTAATGAAATTGGCAGTTGCCTTTGGCAATTTTTACTTAATGAAAACCAAAGAGGCGTTCTAAACATACATTTTTACTCAGACGGGTGCTGTGGTCAAAATAAAAACCGATTTATATTTGCGTTGTACATCTTTGCGGCACAGAAGCTTCAATTAAATATCACTTATAGATTTTTTGAGACTTGCCATGGCCAGAGCGAAGAGGATTCGATGCATTCCAACGTCGAGCGTGAATTAAAGAATAGAGTAGTATACACTCCCGACCAGATATACGCTATCATTATGAACGCGAAAGTAAATGGCGAAAAATATAATGACACAGAAATGACGCAAAATGAGTTTTATAATATAAAGGAGTTGATAAACAATAAAAACTGGGTCAAAGATGAGAAAGGTCAGAAAATATTATGGACTCAAATAATGGAGGTAAGTGTCTCCTATTTACAACCATAAATTTTAAAACACAAATATGACTTCGATGCTGAATATTCCCAATCAGCTACAGATGCTGTCTAAAGATTAAGAAATAAGCGGGGCACTAGACAGGCAGCATCTCATTTAACCAACCCAAGTCCTGCAGCGGAACCTGAACTGCAAGTACTTTACACGGAGCCATTGCCAATAAGTAAGGCTTTATATGACGACCTTATAAACCTCTGTAAGGCTGGAGATATTCCAAGCTGCTTTATATGACGACCTTATAAACCTCTGTAAGGCTGGAGATATTCCAAGCTACTATCGTGCTTTTTACGAGTCGCTGACTTATGGAAATAATATCTACTCTGGAACCAATGATGATAATGAGGAAGATTAGGCTTATGACGGTGTAGAGTATTATTTTGTTTTTTGAGCTATAGGTGATCTAAAGACTGATTTTATGTGATCGCGACGCTGTTTTAGTTATTATTAAGTGTAAGATGAAAATCATAAGCCTGATTTTCATTAAAATTAAATAAATAAACACCAATAGCTGCTCTAGAGTCAATGATGACGAGGAGGAAGGTGATGATGAAGATTAATTAATAACCTGGTTTTACCTATTAAATATAACTGATTTGTTAGAATTTGAGTCTGAAACAAGATGCGTCGAGTATATTAAGAAGTTACTGTTGATTTTTTACTTTCGAAATTATATCATTAACAAGGCTTTTGTTATTTTTTTAAATATTTTATCATTGAGATTTACGTTTTTTAATAGAAACAAGCGTTGTTTTTCTATTATGTGATGATTTTTGATCCCTTTTGAAGATTTTTTTTAGAGACGTTCTAATTATTTGATGTTCAGTGATTTGTTTAATAAACTCAAAGTTGAATATCAATTCACTGTTTTATTTAAAAAAAACTTAAAAGCCTTTGGCAAAAACCACTTTCCTATAAGTTACGAGAATAAAAGTATATCATGTTTTAATTTCAGCACCGGTCACCCTAAAAACCGGTAGAATAAAATGTTACGACGATGTTACAATACTTGTGTTTAGTCTGGAAAAACAACGAATAAAATGATAATCGACTTAATACATCACAGCCGGTAGTTAATTTTGACTAACATTTTATTTTTCAAATATTTTTGGTTTGGTAAAATGTTACGACCATGTCACTAAATCATTTGGAACGCAAAAAAATTAGCTTTGTATAAAGGCAACTACCACTTGTCTGTGTTCAGGTTTAACGACACAATCGATCAAAACATGTTTTTATTTTTTGCTGAAAAAACACGATTTTGCTGTTATCATTTTGTTCTCCGGGACCATCGATATGTGTATATGAGATGGTGCAAGATGACCACATAAAAGTTTCGATATGTTTTCCTGCATAAACGGTGTCCCCCAGACAAGAAAAAGCAGGATAAAGCCTTTGCATTTGAACAAATTACTATTGACATACTATTGTATCATTGATATTTTTTATATTTTTATCAGCACTTAAATTGGTATTCGAATAACTCCACCCACATCACGACTAAAACAACACGTCCAACAGCGCATGCGCTTTTGCGACACTAGTTTCACTGTCTATACGAAGACATTAGTTGCAAGACACTCGTTTTATCCTGTATCAATTACATGTTCTTCCTTATAGTCGTTCAACTATCTTAATCGAGATCTATCTTAACGCCACCCTTGAAATAGATAGGTACTATCTCCCCAATGGAACCTTGACGCACCTTAGAACTGTGTCGCGGTGTCGTTATGATTCAAATCATAAGAAGTCTCAAAAGTTTCATTGGGCTTATAGTACCATTGAGGAGTTCAGTTCCACTACACCAAATGATACTTTCTGAATGCAAATGCTGGACTGGTTAGTAAAAATACTAAAATCGCTATATGTATACCTATAATATTTGAGGACTTCCCTCAATTCCTCACGGATCCCCTCATCAGATTCAGATTTGGTGACAATGGAACTAATTCGAAAGTATATTCCATTAAACAAAAATGTTTTTTTTAAATCGGGGCTTAGTTGACGGAAAAATAGTTATTTGTTATACAAGTAGGGAAAGTTGTATATTACTTGCGAGTGAGCATTTGAAACATGAGCTAGCCAAAGGATCCTATGATCAATTCAATTATAGAATCCTGAGCGTATCGAGTGTTTCAACCAAGGACCTTTTACTAAAGCAGGACTGAGTACTGTTAACCAAAATTCGGTCCGAGTAGGATGTCGAGCACAGAGGCTGTTTATCTCTTTCTAATGTGGTGACCATGATATTGTAGTAACGTGGAACAAAAAACTATATTTATTTGTATGAAGCAATTTTCACACCATGTAATGAATGCTCGATTATTTAGCTGTACTAGTAGGGTAATGAAATTGTTGAAAACAAAACAAGCCTTTGCCTGCGATTTCGTTCGCGTACATTCTACATAATTCTATAGTAATATTTGTTTTGAAAGGAGGAAATATTTGTTTTGTCTTGGATAACCTGTCAAACTACTAGTGTAATCATTTTAAAATTTGCTTTACCATTACAAAGCTATATTTAAAGGGGTCTGTACCTACCTACATACTACACAGACGAAGCCGCAGGATATAGTTTGGGTTATGTCTTTGTAATCCGGTTCAAGCCGTTTTTATGGAATCTAATATACATAATCCTAAAAATCTGAAATTTATAATTTTTTTAAAACTTAGTCGTATTTTCCGTGGGAACAGGAAAAGGAAATTTATTTACCAACATAACCAAGAAAAAATATTACGTAATAAAAAAACAACATTTGACATGGATTGGTGATTTGGCATGGTAATTGTCAAATTTACCGGTATAACAATATACTTAGGCCGGGATAGACAGACAGACTCACAGACAGACTTACTTTCGCAATTATAATATTATTAGGGATTATAATAAAGTTTCAATAAAAGAAGATATGTAGCTTAGATACATTTATTGTTAAAAAATTAAACATGGCTAAATAAAATCGTTTTCTGTAATTTCTGCCGCAGACCAATCTTACTGCCTAAATTTTTTAATGAGTTTGATTTTGTATGATGAAATATTCTTAAATTTAAATATGAATTGGCTAATGTCTTTATCAGCTGTAACTCATGTGGTTCTTCGTTACATTCATCTGGGTGAGGCGAGTTAAACAAATTATGAAGTTTTGTAAGAAATAATTGGTTTTAAATACACCAAAACATTCAACCACATTTGATTAACTTTTTCATCCTTCGGAAAATGCCAATGAAATGAAATCACGTCATTAATTTTTTTCTTGCTTATGACAATGTACCGATCAGAAACCCTACCCACAAGCAAGGTCACCCTACTTGTAAAAATCCAAAATCTCTTTTTATCGGCTTACCTGTGAAACGATATCCCACAGCCAACATAGGATTCACTTTTACAAAATTGTATGCAACATGTTTTCACCATTTTGTACTCTTTTAAAACTGAGATTCGTTAAATGAAATTTCAATATGAAAACCGAGCCGCCATGATATGATTGATCATGATTGATACACTCAATGGGTTGACAGCCTTATCAAAAGCAATACTTCCAAGTAGGTTTAAATCGTCACATTTTTAAGTTTATGGGGTAAAAAACCCATTACTATAAGAATTTAATTTATACAAATAACATAAGCTTTAAGTTACGATTCACATTTAATAAATTGTCTAAAACAGTAATTTTAATTTTCTACTAAATGCCGAAATTTTATCGCATGGCAAGTGTTAGAAAGGGACAAACTCCTCCGTTGTATCTATGCCGCTCGTACCGGTTTTTGCTCCTGTAAAGCTAGCAGCCCAAATTATGTCTTAAACCTATAATATAAGGTTTGTTTTAGCAAAACAGTTTTTGGATAGTCCTCAGTCCTGCTTTAGTAAAAAGTCCTTGGTTTCAACACACGAGACGTAAAATAACTTGTCACCTCACTACAGCTTGGAAAAATTTCGGATGCGTTTTGTTCGCACATCGACTTACTTGGACTGTCAGAACATTTTATCCGTTTTTACAACAAGAATGAAGGATATTTATGAATTAAAATAAAGTTGTAAGACTGTATTTAGTGTTTTTTACTGCAATTCATTAATTGTGATGTTAAAAATTCAGCACTTTTAACGTTTTACGTTTTGTTAGCTGTCAAATATCCCTTAAGCTGCCTTCAAATGTCAAAACTCTTCACATGTGGATTAAAAGCGATTTTCTCAATAGATATCAAACAAACAAAAATGGCTTTCCGAGCTAGTGTGATGAAAAATAAATACAGTGGAACATAGAACCTCCTCCTATTTTAAGTCAGTTAAAAACAACGGCATGACAGATACAACCTCTTACGTTTGATAATGATCCAGGAAAGGTCGCGTGCAAATTACTTGTAGGCTGCTGGAAGAAATCATGGCTGAAGAATCTCCGGGAGTCGACTGGCGTCACGAGTGCTGCCCATCTGTTTCGACTCGCGAGAGACAGGGAGAGGTTTTCCGAGCTGACTGCTAAGCTTCGCTAGTCGCTACATTAAGAAGAAGAAGAAGAAAAAGAATCGCAGGTTACTTTCGTCACAAAATTTATTCATTTTTAACAGTTTATTTGGTTTAATATGGTTTTTTTTTCATCTTTACTGTAAGCATGTTTCCACAAAATCAATTAATGATTAAAGAGACTTGGTTGGATCTCGAGTCGTTTTTTTTTGCGTCGAACGAGTTTGTGTAGACGAAGGACATAATGGCGATTTCCTGAAAAACATAACTATTTTTTTATAACAGGCTTTGTTCGTGGCCGTACCTACGTGTTTTAGATAATCGTAAATGTTGGCAACACATAATAGTACATTGTTCAACAAGGGACTAAAAGAAGCCATAACGACACAAGATGTTTAGCAACCCATCCTGAGCGAGGGTGGCTATAGTTCGAGTTTTTTTTTTATAAAGTGTCTTTAAATACTTGCATAATTTTCTAACACATTAAAACTTGAAAACTAATTGAGCCATGCATAAGAAAATGAATTCATCCTTAATATAATTAAATAGATTCATATTCGCAATTATTAATCTTGTTTCACGAAATTAAATTGCTTTTTTAAATGTTTTTGTACAGTTGTGGCTATTCGACGCCCTAGAAACAATTTAATCGCTGTGACAATTTGTATATGGAACTCTATACATGACGTTAACGCACGGCACGGGGGAGGTGACAGGGGTTTCTTGAAGAGTTGCGGTTGTGTGGAGACCACTTCTGCCCCTGAAAGTTTCCTTCTGTCACCTGGGAAGGGAAGGTGACGAGCAGCTTTTCGTCAGAAAAGTGCCTTCGTCACCATACGGAGGTGGCGACATAGGTCGTTGGAAGGGGCGGTTGCGTGCGCCTACGAGGCCATTTCCGCCCTGGACAGCTACCTTCTGTTGCCTTGGGAGATTGGTGACTGGGGTAGCTTGAAGGGTCAGTTGCGTGTGCCTTTGAGGCCGTTTCTGTTACCTGGAGCCCGTGACAGAGGTTGTTGAAAGGGGCGGTTGCGTGTGCCTTCGAGCCCGTTTCCAAAATGGACAGCTTCCTTCTGTCACATTGATGGTTGGTGACCGGGTTTACCGGAAGGCGCGCCACGCAATGGAGGTGTGACTTCCGCCCTGAAGGTACTCCCATTTCACCCGAGGGTCCTTCTACGTATCCTTTGGAATCCCGGCGAGGGACAAGGTACATATTTATGAACTCGACTGTACCCTGACTGACTGTTGAGCTTCTTACCGGCTTCCTCTTAGCAGTGGTCTTCTCTTTGGAAGCGCCGGTAGACTTATGACTTGTAAAAGTCCCTGTGCTTACGGAATAAACATCACTATAAACTACAAACAATTCGTCCAGTATTTTTCAAGTTACTCTCTGATTTAAGAAGTAACAAGTTTATGAACAAAAGACGGGTGGGTGGGTATTCTTGCCGGTGGGTAAACTTGATGGTGTCGCCTTGTTTCACCGACACTCATGTCATAAAACGTAGGACTTCGCCGATTTTTCGATTCATAGAAACCTATTTTCCATTCTACACTGTAAAAACCATATCGCTTTGACCTGTCATCGCATTGTCAATGTTTTGATAGCTCTTATTTACTAGACTGGTAATGGTGGCCGAGTTAACCGAGTTAACAATTCCATGACAGGTCAAATACGATATCATTTTTAGCGCTTAGAATAGAGGCCCTTTGGCCCAGGGCCATCTATTCTAGAAAGTAAAAAGCGTATCGTATTTGACCTGTTATGGAATTGCTTTTAACTCGGCCGCCTTACTCTCAAATGAATTTCTTCTTCTTCTTCTTGTTCAGCCTATATCCACCCAATGCTGAGTGTAGGCATCCTGCATTGCTCACCACTCATCTCGGTCCAGTGCTCTTCTCATCCAGCACCTTCCCGCCACCTTGACCAGGTCGTCGGTAAACCTCATTCCTCGTCTGCCAATGTTCCTCCGCCCGGTTCTGGGTCACTCGACAACAGCCTTACCCCATCTTCCATCACCCCTGCGGCATATGTGTCCAGCCCACTTCCACTTCCTTTGGGTGATAACTTTGGCTATATCGGTGAGCCTTGTTCGTCTCCGGATCTCCGTGAAAGAATAAGAGCTATCAAATTCAAAAAGTTGAGAATACGATAACAGGTTAAAGACGATTTGGATTTTACTGCCTAGAATAGAGGCGTTATCTTAAATATGTTTCACGTAGGTTAGGTTAGGTTAGGTTAGGTTAGGTTAGGTTTGGGGGACACCTAATGGTTGCATCCTAGGCATCCCATTGTGTCCCCGAAAACAGCAGCGGAGGTAAACGCCGGAGTGGTTTTAGACGGTAGGCTGCTCCCTCTACTCTCGTGCGAGAGTGGGGGGAGGAGAGAGTCCGTCATACCCCCCCTATAGCATGGCCAACCCTGGGCCAGGGGATGATGCGTAACGCATTTCTACTCCAAAAAAAAAAAAAGGTTAGGTTAGGTTAGGTTAGGTTAGGTTAGGTTAGGTTAGGTTAGGTTAGGTCAGACTTGTAACCATCACAAGATAACCTGAAATCAACACGAGTTCAGCAGAAAACAGCGTCCTATTAAATGAGTGTCGGTGAAACAAGGATAAACCGTATTTGATAGTGATACTCATTCGTTCTTACTCTGTTAGAAATGTTGCGATTGGTGAAGAATCTGCGAAAGAAACCAATTTTTCCTTGCTTGATCGCGATCGGCTCAGACTTCGTGGATGGAATGCTGAGGCTGGTACAGACTGAGAGGTGCCGTACGTCTTTTGTCTGAAAACAATGAAACATTTAAAATCCGATATGCTTACGGCGGAAAGTTCTCTCTTACCAACCGATTTTCATGAAACCTTATAAAAAACCATCCTGATTAGGGTACGTATCCACCAGAGCTGTGTGAGCTAGCTGAGCGGTGCGCGATAAAAAAATCCCCTTATTGGATTATTTAATTTCCTAACCTCGCACAACGCTGTTCCCCCATTGGTGGATTATTTCGTCGCTCACCGCTCCGCTAGCTTCTACTGCTCTGGTGGATACTCACCCTTAGGGTGCGGCTCCTCTGAGGCGGAGACGGGCGGAGCAGAGCGGAGCTTTGCCAATATTAACCGAGCGCGCCTTGCGCACTGTAGCCTAGATTTTCTTGGTTAATATTGGCACAGCTCCGCTCCACCCCGCTCGTCTCCGCGACAGTGGAGCCGCACCCTTAACCTAGCATTCTTAAAAAAAAACCAAGGTGCCAAGACTCTTCGGAATTCTGTAAAACTAACATAAGCTAAGCCTATCTACCTATTTAATCTATTTCTACTTAATTACAATGGTAAATTTTGCGAGAGCGGAAAATTCTAAATGAAAAAAATATGCATTTGCTAAAAATTCAAAATGCGAAACAATGCGATCTGAAAAGTTTAAATGGGGGAAAATGCGACTGGAAAGTTTGCTACGCGGGATTAATCAGTTTGAGGTACCAATCTAACTATCCGGTAAACTTAGAAGAGCTATCATATCAGGTATTTTAAAGTATAGACTGATACTAGTTCTAGTACCCTAAGGACCCTAAGGTACTCCGTAGGCCTTAATGACCAATGTACAAATGTAGGTTAACTCTCGGCGGAACGGTCGCCCAAAGAGTCGTTGGACTACGAAATCCGATTAGGATTAGCTAACGATCCAATTTTTTTTCTGGATCTTTTCAAGGTAACATGTAATCTGATAAGGTTTGCAGCACAGATCACGGTGGGGATCTTTAGGGACTCCAGCAGTGGAAGTGCTCAGCTGATGATGACGAGGGTGAATCAGTGTGGCTGCAGTGTAGACCTACAGCTGCTAAATCTGGTGGAAAAGTAAGAGATGATTCAAGAGATGGTAACGTATTGAAGAGATATTTTAGACATATAGAAACTTATTTAAATTGACATAGGAAACTTCTTAAACGTACGGTAGCCTCTCCACGCGAGTCCTCGCACTTGGTTTTTATAATTTGACGGTGCCTAAAATTTGTCTCTAGAACCAGGGCCCATATTATGGTCGCCTTTATCGCAGTGGATAAAATTTATCCACCTTTATTCATATCGATAAACACAACCATAATAGGGTCGCAGAACGGGCAGTTTGATTTAGTTTAGATGCACAAAAAGTAATAATAAAAAAGGAATAAAGAAAAATACATTTATTCACTACATACACAAGACACACAGAAAATAGTGGAAACAGAAACCACAATAAACAATAGTGAGTGTGTCTTCGCGGCAGTGAATTCGACACTGGCTCAGCATAATGCTGAGGTGTTGAACACCTGCAGCGCTCATTTTCAGCCAGCTCCGAGTGTGACAGACGGACGGTACGTTAAACAAATCCCTCCTGAGCAGGTCATCTAAAACGCACAATGCCTAGGTAGCAAAATGCCTAAAACGAATGTCTAAAACGCAATATGCCTGATAAGCAAATTACATTAATCTCATTTCGCCTAAGATTTAAGACATCTAAAACGCAATATACCTGATAAGCAAATTACATTAATCTCATATCGCCTAAGATTTAAGACATCTAAAACGCAAAATGCCTGATAAGCAAATTACATTAATCTAGTATCGCCTAAGATTTAAGACATCTAAAACGCAATATACCTGATAAGCAAATTACATTAATCTCATATCGCCTAAGATTTAAGACATCTAAAACGCAAAATGCCTACATGGCAAAATGATTAAACCTCTGGTTGCCTAAGCTGTATAATGTCTAAAACGCAAAATACCTGAATGGCAATTTACTTTAACTTAGTTTACCTAAGCTGTAAGTATATGTCTAAAAAACAATTTGCCTTTATAGAAAAACATCCTTTACGCATACCTACTGCCTAAACTGTACTAACTCTGCAATACAGTTAAGTTAGAGTTAAATTTGTTTTGGCAAATAGGTATTACACGTATTACAAACCGCCAAACATTATCCATTTGGTTGAACGATTAGTGCTATTTTATTTTACTCATTTATAAATTAGTAGTTTCAATCTCTTATATTTTTAATGACATTGGAAGGTGATAATTATATGGAAATTATATACAGATTTAATTTGTATTTTTTTTAATGTTAATTTATCAACACAAACAGACAAAGTCAGGGGATAAATAGCAAAAAGGAGAAAGTTGTCGACTACAGCCAACATTCGTGTATGAGAAGTGAAGCAGAAAATGAGATTGAAATTTTGGTCGATAAATGTAAAAGAGATGTTTGCACTAGCGGTGCACCAGTACAAGAAATTTTTGAATCCAACTTTGAACATCTGGACCTTATCAGAAACAGTGGAAAAGATGCCACTCTTTGTATCCAAAAAAGATACACTATACAGAGCGAGGCGTAAGCATTTAAACGTACAATGCACCGAAACGAGAAATTTAAGGGATGTGCAAGTACCAGAAATTATAGCCGAAAACTTTCTTGTCGCTGATGATGGATGTACCGAGAAGATGCTTATTTTTTGTACAAAATTAACCAGAGACACGTTGACGCGAATCGCAAACAAATCTCCTAAATTCTACGGTGATGGCACATTTAAGAGGACTCCTGATCCATTTTATCAACTATTTTCACTACACGTGGATTTGAATACTGGCGATGATGGCAACGCACTACGCATATTGCCAGCAATTTATGCTCTCCATCCTAATAAGAAACAAGAGACATACATACGACTGTTTCAGTTAGTCAAAGAAAAATTTAATTTTCAAATTGACCATTACATGTGCGATTTTGAAACGGCTCAAATTAATGGAATTAAAGCCGTTTTCCCAGACTGTAAGGTTGTAGGATGTTACTACCACTTTAGCAAGGCCGTGTGGAGGAACTCCAAAAAGTTGAAGCTTACTGACACGTCCGAAGGATACATCATAACAAGATTGGCGGCCAGTCTGCCGTTGCTGCCACCACAACATACTTATTAAAAATGGTTGGTCTGCTATTAAGCGAGAATACAGCAGTTCGGACGAAATAAAAAAATTCATAGAGTATTTTGAGATTCAATGGTTGAAACTTTTGCCTCAAATGATAAGTTGTGCTGGCGAGAAACAGAGAACGAATAATAGCAACGAAGGGTGGCATCGGCGACTAAACGCACGCATTCCGTCTAAACCAACACTGATTTTATTTTTCATGAAACTGAAAAAAGAAGCCCGATGGCAACAATTTAAAATAAGACAAATGTTATTCGAGATTAAACGCGATAAGAAAGACATCAAGTTTGACAACACATATGAAAAGGAGCTTAAGTCCCTGAACGAGGGAAAAATATCTGAGCTGGCTTTTTTGAAGAAATTAACTCAAATTAAAAGGCTTTTAGGTTGGACCCAATAAGTTTACTTTAAGTGAAGGTTATGTTTATTAGTTTTTGTTATTTTTTAGTCAAGAAAACGTATTAAGTTAATAGAAGAGTTTCAATATTTTTCTACAAGTTAACATAAACGATTTATACAGAATTTACGGCTTATTTATTCTTTTAAAGTTCTACTTGTTTAGTAACAACCTTAATCACAACTTATATTTTAAATTACTATAGGTACAGTCAAGGAATTTGATCTCTTACCCACTTTGGACTTTGTCAAAGTGACGTAATCAATCAAAACGTAAGAGACTTCTTATGATTTTATTTACAGTGTCACTTTGACATAGTCCTTAAGTGGGTAAGAGATCAAATTCCTTGACTGTACTATGTATGAGCACATCGCACATTGTTGAATTAATTCGTTTTTTTTCGGTTTTAGCTGTGCGGCTGGGGCTGGGGTAAGAACTTAATACGAGATATAAGAACTTATCATATACCTAACCAGTCATCAGTCATTTTTCAAGTGTAACTTCTGTATCTTATTTATATAATTTTAAAATTGATAGTGGTAAACTATTAAATGGAATCAATCTATATAGAAATATATAGTAAGGACTGTTCAATTTACTAAGCGGACACTATTTTATTTTTATTAATATTATGTTTTTTTCGCTATTATATCTTTATTTGGCCAAATATTATTAAGACGAAAACAGACAAAATAATATTTAATGAACCAAAAAAAAACCCTAATTACATCGGGAAAAAATCGGACTTTTATGCGGATACTAAGCATAAGTGCCTGCACATCACTTTTTGACACTTTTCAACTAGTTGCAAACCACATTGTTTTGAATTCTTCCAATGATTTAGCTTCACGACCATCCTTTCTTAAGTGCCTCTTCACAATGGCCCAGTACCCGATAGGACGGAACTCCGGACAATTTTTTTATTTATAATCGACAATGAAAGAACAAATATGCCGCAATTGACGAAGATGGATTTGCTAATGTTATTGCTCCAATTGATTGCATCAGTTGTTTTTAAATTCTAAGTTGAAAAGAGGTTTAAGTGTGTCCGTTTCGTAAATTGAACAGTCCTTACTACTAGCATACTATACTACACGCTGACTTTGTTATTAGTTTTTTGTATCACGTGGTATTGGAGCATTGTATCTTAATTTACAATCAACCTAACAAATACTTTACTGGCAGCAGTTTGTACTGAACTAGTATACTTATATTATATTAATGAATTTTAAACACACAATAATGCGTCTCAGGCATTTTGCTACTAAGACTTAATGCGATTTAGGTAATTTGCAAAGCAGACATAATGCGTCTCAGGCATTTTGCTACTAGGACTTAATGCGATTTAGGTAATTTGCAAAGCAGACATAATGCGTCTCAGGCATTTTGCTACTAGGACTTAATGCGATTTAGGTAATTTGCAAAGCAGACATAATGCGTCTCAGGCATTTTGCTAATAAGACTTAATGCGATTTAGGTAATTTGCAAAGCAGACATAATGCGTCTCAGGCATTTTGCTACTAAGACTTAATGCGATTTAGGTAATTTGCAAAGCAGACATAATGCGTCTAAGGCAATAAGATACTTCGGCGTTTTGCTTTTTAGATGACCTGCTCAGGAGGGAAACAAATAAAGTGCAATTAAAAAATATATTTAAAGATACTATTTAACAAATACTCATAGTTAGTGGCAAACTAAATTCAAAAACTACATGCATACCTTACATAAACATATCTAAAGTAGAAAACCGAATTACCAAAAACAAAAGAAAACTAAACTCTAATTTAAAATATCATATTGGATGTATTGACCTAATACTAACAGTTTCCGTGGTGTCATCTTGCATTGCGTTGTGTAAGTTGATAACATCCTCGGCTGCTGTCAGGCATGCTGCTTCAGCTCGGTCCACCTCCGACTGAAATGATATATTCTAAAATTTAAAAAATAACATTCCAGGCGTTGCCAATAGACTTAAAGTTAGGGCGGTTTCAGACTAGCATTTTTTTGAGGCGCACATAAAAGGTAGTAAATACGCAAGTGTCGAAAAACTGACTTACTGAAGCGGGAAATGTACTGCGCGAGGAAAACACGGCTGAAACCGCTCTTAGAATTACATTTTCATTTGCCAACCCTATGTTATATTATTTTTCAGGATTTATTTTAGTAACATCGGTGTAGAACCCTACTGGTTAGGTTAGGTTAGTTTTTATAACATACTGAAATATTTACGGTTACAGAAAACAAAGCGGGTTGGCAAATGAACCGGTTGGGAAACGATACATTTGGCAAACATATTTCGCCGAAACAAAGGTAACCCACTTAGAATGTATGTAGAGAACTAGTGATGACGTATAACTGAATTAAAATGCAAGTGGGCGGAGCATGTCAGTGGGCTAATATGAGTGTCTATCTACTTACATAGGTACATACATTAGATCACGCCTGTTCCCTGGGGTAGGCAGGGACCACTTCTTTCCACATGTTACGATCCTGATAAATCTATCCACATAAATATCTAAATCTCTATAGGTTATACGAACGTCGCAAGCCAAGGCGAAGATCAACCAGCCCCAAGATACGTGAATGAAAGATCTTTGGGCAGTTTTAGAGAAAAATAAATCGTTACCCAAATTGACCCACTGCCCTCCTAAGCCAATAAGCAGTATCCCAAATTCAACAGCCAAAGCAGTTTTAATTCTATTCAGTTAGTAATAAGGTTGATATTGCTACGGGAGTTTTATCTGACATACTGCCTTTTTGCTTAGGACGGCAGCCCAGTCCCAAACCAAACTCAAGGCTCGTACTATGCTAAGACAACGATACACTTACTTATATAGAGAAACATATACTTAAATATGGATGTATTTGGGGTTTTTTGCGATTTGTCCAAGGCTTTTGACAGTGTCGAACAAGTACCTTCGTGAGAAAGGTAAGCTACAAACAAAAAACATAAACGGTGCACCTCAGGTGTCACGGTGCTGAAATCAGAGCTGAGGCAGTATTATGCTGAGAAAACCTGCCTTACTATTAAAGGCCGGGGATACGTAACTGATAAACATGCCTCGGGTTTTTCAGTGCGGGAATGATTTGAGAAAGTGTAGAGATAAACAGATAGGTTAGTCTGAGAAAAATCATGTTATGCCTAATGAATAACTACCTCTCTGCGAATTGTGAACGCTATGATAATATTTTATTTTAACTCGTGTAGGCGGTAGGTACTTTAGATTTACCACCAAACCGTATGAGAGAAAGAAAAAAAAATTACTTGCCGTAAATTTAGTAGCTAACGCAATTTCCAGCATAAATAATAAAATAAATAAAATGATTTATTTCGGACCTGTCAATCCATATTTAAATTAGTTACACTAAAAACCTTAAAGACTTTTTAATAATGCAAAACAAAAGAAAAAAAGAACAACTTTACTAATAGAAGGGACAAGCGACGTATTTTGATTTGCCTTACTTGGCCCTCCCAATAACAACATCGACGTTTAACTACTTATATATTTTATACTTGGAACCGTAAAGGTGCAGCGTTTTGCTGTGGATATCCAGATTGATTTTGACTGATCGTTTTCATGTAGCAATTTTTTTTTTCAAATAATTAGTCATTAGGTTGATTACCTGCTAGAGTAAATTCTGTTTTTTATGTCAATACCTAGTCTTTGGCAAATGTCAAACATTCCCACACAGAAAACCCCAGGGTTTGCTGATATAGCGCTGTCCCTTTAACTGTTTGTAGTGTGGCAGATCATTATCCATAACACGGCCTCTGCTGCATTGTAATATTTGTAATATACTACCGCCATCACAGTCAACACTTTCTTCATATCATTCAGCTCGTTCTTGGTGTGAATTTTACAAGATATATCTGGGATGAGATAGCTCAGGAGGACGATGAGGATGACAGTTGCCAAAGCGAAGTAGTTCGCGGTCATTGACGAGTAAGCTGTCCAGAAGTATTTGGTGGCCTTTTCGAGGATTCCGTAGTTGGTTTTATCCATTATGCGCGGTGCTTCTGCTTTTCCTTTTATGGCCTTTGTGCTCCGTTGCATGGAGCCTTTTAGGATTTTGGGGTGAGAATGTTCTGTGAGGAGCAAACGTGATTTAAAAATACATTATTAACTTAACTTTCGCCTCGATCACATTATTAGTTATTCGTTTTATGAAGTTAGTAACGTGACCAGATTCATAACAGGAAAAAGGCTAGGGTTAAAAACAGGAGCAAAAAATGGAAAAAGGGACGCTGCCCCATGATTCTTCTCGGCATCCTTAGGTTACCTAAGAAATATTCTCTCCAAATAAGTGTCTGCGTTGTCTTTCAGTCAGAAACAGAAAGGTTTGACATGTATAGATTAAAACCCCTCTAATCAGGATGTCCATAGCATAATTACTCACTTATTTGAGAGCGTGGCGTATTATCTGTGGGTGAGGGTGTAAAATTTACAATACGCTAACAAGGAAAAGTACCCAACTGTCCGGCTCCGATTTTATTGATTTTGATACATGTTAGAGAGAAGTTTAAAATATCAGACGAGCTTAAGTTGATGCTCGAGACAGTGGCGGAACCAGAGGAGGATCATAGGGGTTATGAGCTAAGATACAAATTTAATTATTGGTATTAATTTGCCATGACAAGGTCATGATTGTGGCGTTTTGGGTACCTGTGACCTCCTTGGACCTTTATGGATATTAGATACGCGAGCAACCAACCGCGGCGACAACGCAGCCACGACTTTGTTTGGCTCGCGGCGCGTACGGTCGAGGAACTTATAGCGATATACCTTTTTCTTGAAGATGAACTACTGTTTTTACTGAGGTCTAGTACTGCTGCCTGATTGCCAGCAGTTCCGTCACGTTAAATATCTTCCGACAGAGAACAGTTACGAATGCTAGTTAGTCAATAGCACCTTTACATTATAATAAACTGGCACCAACCTGAACAGCCATCTCGCTTCGCCATGCCTTCTCCTATTTACATGTTTTTTTTGAAGAAACGGTTTTTACAATATCACACTGACATATTGACGCAAATTATATTGTCAAGGAAGTAATAAGTGCTGGATGTATAGCCTGAAAATTTACATAAAGACCCTGACCACCCCATGCACATTTCAGGGTATGTCTATGGTTTTAGGTGGACTAAATTCTTCATTGCCAAGGTAACACCTTAATAACACATGTCAAAAACCATTGTTAAGTTAATCAACAAGAGTAAGGAGGCCATTTAGAGGCCATTTGCAACGTCAAAAGATTGCGGATGTGTAATTTATTTTAGTTTTGTATTTTTGTGTATTTAGGTGTTCAAAATTTGTACTTTTATGCCTTTGTGTTGCACAGTGATAGAAGACTTGGACTTATTTCGTGTATATGGCATCTTACTTCTCGTTTCAAGTGGACTCGCAGTGGTACAGAGGTTAAATCTATCTTGACCTCTGTCCTACATATCACCGTACAACGTTGCCCCCAACCTACCTTGAGAAGATTAGATTGTTTTTTATTGCTATATTGATTTATACTTTTATATACTTGACACCGGCGAAATCACTTCGTTGTGGAAACGCCATATCCCCGCGGTAGTAGCTGTTCTAGTAGCCGTGGCGCAAAAAAAAAAACAAGAGTAAACGGCTTGTTTCGTGATTCTATATATGAATTACAGCCTGATAATGACAAAAGGAATTCAGAGCAATGGAAGAAAAAGGATTTACGAAAAGGGACAAAGTAAGAGCAAAAAAAAAAGTATTTTATTATATATTTCATGCTTATTTCTAGATTGGTAATAAAAATTGCAAAAGTTGACTGCTGTCTTACTTTAATTTTAGTTCTAGATAATCTGTGGTTCTAGAGCAAGAAGCACGCTTTTTTAATTTTTATGGCTGGTCTAAACAAATGTCTAAACATCGATTTATGCCCTCCTTCCCCACGGCACTACTGAACAATTTCTATTTCTATTTAAAATTTAACCTAGTCGACGGAGCTCCGCCATTGCGGAGTTCCTTTTTCTGGGTGATTTGGCCCTTTGGGCCTGCTGAACAACTAACGGCCGAACCCTATATTCAAACCGTGGATAGATAAAAACCATACAAAATATGTCAAATTTTAATCCGAAGTATGTCTATCCGCGGTTTGAATATAGGGTCCGGCCATAACATAACCTAATGTTATCTCATATTTATGATACTAGGTTTGGTCAGTAGTGCTGTTTAGAAGTGCCGCTGTTATTGGAAGGTCGTAGAGTAGAGACTATATATATACAGAGCTTTATTCAACTCTCTCGCCGTTAAAAAAATGTTTCTCTTGTTAAGCTCCACCGTTGTTTTTAAAAGCGTAAACATTTCCAATCGGTGAAATGTTTCTCTGTACCGGAATTTAAATAACCGAATCGAGAACAAAGGATTTAATTGAAAGCCTCTCGTTAGGGGTTTATCGGAACATATATTTACTAGTTTCTTTACACGATACATATTGATACATCTATCTTCATCTTTTATCTTTTTAAAGTGATGCTTCACAAGGTAGTTATTTGTCAAATATTATCGTTGCATCTCTTTTATTCGATAACTAGCTTCTGCCCGCGACTTCGCGTTATTGCCTCGGGAACTTTTATTTTTATCGGAATGACTAGTTACCTTTGGGTTAATCCAGGTTATTAGCTATCTTCATTCCAAATTCCATCTAATTCCGTCCAGCCGTTGCAGCGTAAAGGAGTAACTGAGACACACAAACTTTAACATAACTTAACTAAACACCTAAATAAGTGAATAATAAATGAATGACTAAATGAGTCATAAAAAAATATGTAAATATTGTATATTGTCTAGGGGACACGGCTTCTGTAGGAGAATGTATCGAAACTTTGTACATATGTGGTTGTCTTGCACTGTCATAGGTAAGTAAGAATTTATTTTTATTTTTCATTACTACTCCCTATGAAAATTCTGAGATTTGACCATATTTTCCTGCTCAAGCTACGCTTGAATATATTTTTATTTTTTATTTTATGTTAGATTCATTGTTTTATACACGGTGTAACACGAGAAAACCGAATAATTTTAACAGTGTGTTCCTAAGGCCGTAAGAAACAAAAAAGATTTTATGAACCCAGGTCGAAATATGATTTTAATTTTTGTTATGTTATCATACATAATAAATTAATTATTTTTCCTACACCAGTAAATCAACACCTAAGGATAAGCTGGCAACGTTTCTTATTGTTATCTCTTTTCATTAGAAGAGGCAGACATACTCATAGTTGCAAGTTTAAGCTATATAATTGTATAATATCATAAGTAGTATTTAAAAAAACGACTGACTGTTGAGTTTCTTGCGGCGTTTCTTCTCAGCAGAGGTCTCTTGCGAAGCGCTGGTAGATTATTGACGTGCAAAAGTGTTCGTGCGGCCTACTTACTGAACAAACAGCTTTTATCTTTTTTATCTTTATGACAGAAATATTCCAATTACTTCAACTTTCTATTTAAGATTTGAACTAACTAAAACTATTACTACGCAGGAACCGCCTTGTTTGGTATCACGGCAAATAGGACTCGGCTGGTTACTGCTATCACTTCTTCTTTTTTAGGGTTCCGTAGTCAAACTAAACCCTTAGCTTAGCTCAGAGACCCTTAGTACTAGAAAGCTGTAATTTGGCATGAATATACATATAATATAAGTCACCCCAAAAAAGTGGTAAAACAAAATCTTGAAAACCAATTTTTGTAGTGGGCCCCTTCACATAACGTGGGGATGTATTATTATTTTGTCGTCTACCCCATAGTATGGGGTGAGATTGGATAGGTCTTTTAAAAATATTGCGGGTTTTTATAAACAATTTTTCGATTAAGGCATCCAATTATGAAATATTAAGCTTTAAAGCGGTAATTTTTGTTAGAGTCAAGTGCCCCCCTTAGGGCCAAAACTACATATACCTACTAAAACTCTGAATAATATAAATTAAAGCACATATAATGATTTAATAGGAAAACTATCACGACTAAGTGGACTTCATTGGTTCTTGAGTTGCAAACGGTTTAAATGTTTATACCTACCGAAAACTTATTTGCGGTGTTGATAAACTAACCGCGACCTATGTCGATGTATGGGGATAACAGTTTTCAGATTGTCGCGAGGCATCCCGAGGTCTAATTTGTTTGTAGTAACGGCCTCGGAACCCTACACTGAGCATGGTACGCCATGTTCTTGCCTAGTTTTTTTATTAATGGCGGTTCACCGCGGTATTTCGTAGTGAGTTCTCTAATGTGATGTGAATACCTAAATATAATCACAACCGATCCGTAGTCACACCAATTGGCCACACTGGTGTGACTATGGTTCATTTTATTTACCCGTAGTCACAGCAAGACCGAATTTGCGTCTGTTTCTCTTTCAAAATCAAACTCAACAGAGTCAACGGAGCTCCGCTGACGCGGAGCTCCTGTTTCTGGGTTGTTCTGGCCCTCCGGGCCTGATATAAAAACGAACCTAACCTAAACCTTCCTCCTATTTATGTGTTCGTGTGACTACGGATAAATAAAATGAACCATAGTCACATCGGTGTGGCCAATTGGTGTGACTACGGATCGGTTGGTAATATAATAAATCAAAAGTACGAGTACAAGCCGGACATCTTTCAAACGGCCATCTTCCCTCCCCGAAGGTTCTATTGCTCTATTCCCATCACTTGCACTCGCAACTGTCGGTATAATATGTCACTCCTGTCACTCATGTGACAGAAAAAAACCGGCCATGTATGAGCACACGAAGGGTCCGGTACCATTCTTATATCAGGGTACAATGTCACACCAATTAACCTGGCTTGAACTGTGGGTACAGATGTAGGGCATAATTGTTTTCCTTCGTATTTTCACGGAAACGTACGAACGTGTCATGCTACGTCAGCTAACCTCAGTACTTTTTGTACTGTGACCGACTGAAATAGCAAGACGCGTTCGTACGTTTCCGTGAAAATACGAAGAAAAACAATTATGCACTACATCTGTACTATATAGACAACGACATTAATACCCCGACGGTAAAAACATATCGTCTTTGACCTGATATGGTATTGTTTTGACGTCATCCGCCATTACTGTCAAGTAAATAAGAGCTATTAAAACGTTAACAATACGATAGCAGATCAAACACGATATCGTCGCTTTACTTTCTCAACCTCGTATCTGACCGAATAGTTATCTTATCTTATCTTATGGTGGGGTCCTTACGGATACACTTCGACCCTGTGGGATCTTTTGTGTAATTACCCCTCTTTTAGCACTTAATCCAATGCAGCCTCCACCCCTTCCAAAAAGCGGATAGTGGAGTGCAATGGCAGTGCCTTGAAATCGTTCGGTTCTGGGTATCCACAACCGAGGATTTTAATTCTTACTCCGGCGAAGGCATCACATTCACACAATAGGTGTTTCATTGTCTCAGCCTCTTCGCCGCACATTCTACAATCTGTGTTGTCATAAAGGCCCATCTTTGCTAGGAGATATTTAACCCCGAAGTGCCCGGTAAACACTCCGATAATGTATCGAAGTTGTCTTCTGCTGAGTTTCCAAAGTTTCTTGGTCCAGCTCTGGTCAACTCTTCCTATGAAGAGCTTTGCATGCCCTGACCGTATAGTTAGACATGAAAGTAGTCTTTATTGTTAGAGTACAAGAGTGCTTTTACTATATAACTATTCGATCAGATACGAGGTTGAGAAAGTAAAGCGACGATATGGTTTTTACCTTGTTGAATAGAGGCGCTGTTCAGACTTACTTAAGACAGTATTAAACAATTTTCTAACCTGAAAATGCAACGTTTTTGTATGAAATAGCTATTTTAAATAAAATACAGCAATCAATAACTATACATTGGCCAACTGATGTCCAAAATATTTTCTCAGTTTACTTTATTTACGATAAAAGAGCTGTATATTAAAAAAAAAACATTTTAGGTTAGAAAGTTGTTTATCATATAACACAAGTAATAAGATAGGGTTCAGAGAAATATATACTTAAATATGAAATATTAAATATTAAACCATGCTTGTTTATCTGTCAAAAAATATCTGCCCTTACCGGGATTTGAACCCAGGACCGCTAGCTTCGTAAGCAGGGTCACTACCAACTATGCCAACGCGTCGTCTCGTCTTTCTGTCTAATTTGTGGGCCCCATTTAATTTTCAACTTTTATTATTAGTTAAAGCGGTGAATATGCGAACGTACAGTAAAATGTTCTAAAAAGATTTTTGGATTCAGGTAATATCCTATTTTCATAAGAGCCTATAGGAGCAAGTGAGAGAGACATACAATAGTGTCGACACATATCCATTTGAACCAATCAGGAGGCGTAATTGTCCCGAGATGGCTGTTTATTACTTTATCATACTAAGCTATATCCAGTACAATTAGGGATCCCCTTGGATCGCATAATGTGTTTTAGACTAATATTGTTTCGCATAATTGTTTTCGCATAATTTGTATTGGCATAATAGTACTGACGCATAAAAATACTTTAGCAAACTCCTTTTTTAGCATATTACGCTATTAGAATAATTTTAGTTGGACTAATTTGTATTTGACTAATACACATTATGCATATTATTATTTGGGCTAATAATTATTTGTCATATCTTTAACCATAATATTAGTTTTCTAAATGAATAAAACGCAGTTTTTTTGTTACTATGCATTTGTATTTCATTTGGAATGATTTTATAAATTAGGTCACGTTAGGTACATTAGGTTAGGTTATGTTAGTATGATATCCAGGCGCGAAGCGCTCAAGCAACGCAGAATAGGAGGTCCGCGAAGCGGACGTCCGTCGACCTCGTTTTAGTTCCTACATATTTTTTTAGGACAATACTTTTATGCATTTTGTAATATGCCAATTCATTATTATGACTTTTTGCAATTATGCTATTTGACGTTAGTCTTGATGACAATTATGCTTACTGTATTTATGCTTTTTAATGTTATGCGTAATAATATATGCGTAAAGATGATTATGCACATCATTATTTCGGCTAAAAGTAATTATGCGTAACACTATTATTACAAATAATTTTATGCCATCCAATAGAGAACCGTACAATTATTTCAAACATAGTTTACTTAATCCATCACATGTATTTTCAAACTTGGCCAAGTACGAGACAGGTCTCGGCTCAGGCTCGTTTGGTCCGTTTCCTAACATGCTTCTCAAACTGGTCTTCTTCCAAGAATTTAACTTTTCCTATAATGTCAATGTGGGAAGAAGGCCACTTTAGGAGGCAGACATGTCAGGAAACGGACCGAACGAGCCTGAGCCAATCAAACCTGGTTAAATCCAAATTAAAAATCATTTTTTTTACGCAATATCCATCCTTTACCTCAATCAAAATTGAATAGACTTTTGAATGTTTAGGTATTCCGTCAAATTAAAATACTGTTCTAAGCATTCTAGTTTCTAGTAATAAAATCAGTATCAGAAAGGGTCTTTTACGATTATTTCAAAATAAAATTCGATGGAGTTAGCCACGTTTGATATGTATCGAGACAATCCCGAAAATTGTTTTAAGAGCTATTGAACTGTACTGTGCTTATTTATTCATTCATTCGAATAATTGGATTATATTTGACATAGGTATAATTGCATAGACAGGTAGAGTATAAGTAGCAGAGTCCACGTAGAGAAGTCCCCACTGCTAAATTCCACTCCAGCAATCCAATAGGGAATATTCATGACACATGAGTTTTGTTCACAGCTTCAATAAAAAAAAAACGTTTTTTGAATAGCAATAAAAATAACCAAGATTTCTAGCATTTTTCTAGCAAAACAGTATGAAACATGGATTTTATATGGCCGACCTGTTACTCTACGGCACAGTGCATATCGAAGCTGTCTAATCGCTGTCCAGTTAGCAGTTAAAAATGCTTGTGTGTACCATCCGAACTTCTTGGCCGATTTAAATTTAAATTTTAGTTTTGGTAATCTGGTTTACAGTACTTTCATATTTAGAAAAGAAATTGCACTTGACTGAAACAATCTTAAGTTCTCGAGTGGCCGCCGGTGGACGGAGTGTTGGACGGCCTCCCACCCGGTGGTCTGACGACCTGGTTAGGATCGCGGGGAGCCGCTGGATGCAAGCGGCTCAAGACCGTGACTTGTGGCGCTCTTTGGGGGAGGCCTTTGTCCAGCAGTGGACGCCGTGCAGAAGCAGTGGATGATGATGATGATGATGAAACAATCTTAACGGACAGATGAGGAAAAAAAACCAAGTTTTTTTAACTAAGTATTTAATTACATAACAATATCTTAATATCCCTTTCCATGCTTTGCGCATTTTAACCCGTTTTCATTGAATACAAATTACTAATCAAAATATAAGTTTTATACAAATATAATATCTACGTACAATTGAATTATTCTAGATATTAAATTGCAAATGCACATTCTTTTTATTTTACACGTTCGCCAGTTGTATGTATGTTTGTGTATTTCATAGAGGTGTCAAAAGGACAATTAAATGTTATTGGATAATGGCAGTGACTCTTTAGTCCCATCGCTATATTCAAACAGCGGATAGAATGATACTTCGGGGTTAAATTTAACACTTTTTTTGCGTGGCAAATGACAAATTTCTACTAGAAGTAATCTTATCTATCTGTGGTATGAATATTGGGAATGCTATCTCGTTGATGAACTCGTCTTCCAATTATTAACCTGAAAGCTCAACTTGTCCCGCGTTGTCATAAGAAAAGCTTACCTACAGACATTCGTCGTATATTTCGTCGTCGAAACAGCTCGGCTAATGTTGGTAGACATAAAACTGTATCTTACGTCTGTGACCACACAGGGCAACTCAAACCGGGGCTTGTTATACTATTTCCCCAAAAACAAATCTGAATGCATTTTTTCCAATTTGATATTTTCCGATTGGGATTTCTCCCAACCTCAAATATTCCCACTTATCATTAAGTTGAAATAAGCTAAAAGGTTTTGGTTATGTTGGTTTAGCAGTAGAATCAGAGAGTAAAACCGCCCAGAAATAGGAGCTCCGCGGAAGCGGAGCTCGGTCGACACTGTTCAATTAAATTTGTCGAATAGGAAAAATGCTTCACGAAATTATTTTCTTGGAAATAACTATTAAAAAATAATTATTTTCGGAAATTGATCGTACAAAACTAAACCAGTCAGTTAAAATTCGTTGACGAATTGAGGAGAGAGTGTAAGAGAGTCGCCCAACTAGTTTAGGCGTCGGTATAACTAGATATGATCACGACGAAGGGTGCGGTCCGATTGTAATGGAAGGTCTGACCCCGTTGTATGTTTGACTCTGAAAAAAAAGGTAATCCAAAGTTAGTACGACGAGTTTTTTTAAGCAGGCAGAGGTAGACGTATTGCTTTAATTAAACTATTATCTATCAGTTAACCGAAATGGGAATAAAATTATTGGCGTAAGATAAATCATTTAATTATGATAATTGTATCTATCCGATTTGTTTTATTTCCTTGCAGTAGTTGAGAAAAGCACTGTGTCTGCCTCGACAGAAAGGGTAATTACTGGACTTGACACTAGATTTTGGAACGGATACGACTCGTCCATAAATTCCGTACTTTATATCCTCTGCAGCTAGGCAAAACTACGAAGAACTGGCTAACAGTCAGACTGTCACCCTGAAAGATGCCTCTTTCAATTCTTATTAAGTTAGGCGAATCAGAGGGGACATCTTGACCACTTGGTTCCTCATCCATGGCATCCTCAAGGATCTCAAAGTAGCATCAACTGTAATTCAACTTCAATATCCTTTCGACCCATGAGTGAGGCACAGAGCGACTAACCTTCTTATAGTCAATCCGAGCAGCCAAAAGGGCCACCTTGCTTCGCTTGACTCGTTGGCAAATGGTCATGATGTGTATGAGCTTTTTTTTTCTTTGCCCCGCGGCGACTTGAACAGCTACTACCGCGGGAATATGGCGTTTCCACAATGAAGTGATTTCGCCAGTGTCAAGTGTATAAAAGTATAAATCAATATAGCAATAAAACACAATCCAATCTGCTCTAGGAAGATTGGTGGCAACGTTGTACGGTGATATGTAGGACAGAGGCCAAGATAGTTTTAACCTCTGACCCACTGCGAGTCCACTTGAAACGAGAAGTAAGATGCCAGGATACACGAAATAAGTCCAAGTCTTCTATCACTGTGCAACACAAAGGCATTAAGTACAAATCACTAACAAAAAAGAACTTTGAACACCTAAATACACAAAAATATAAACTAAAACAAATTACGCATCCGCCATCTTTTGACGTTGCAAATGGCCCCCATATGAGGAGCTCCTTAAGTACCGTGGGACCGATCTTTACACTTTGAGGACTGTCATTGTCATTGTCAATTTTAACGTGTTCCTGTATTGGAATTGTCATCTGAGAAATGTTACTGTTGGTACTTACTTATAGCGTGGTCCTGCTCAGAGTCCTATGCCAGTTTGCATCTAAAAAAAGACAAATAAGAAATAAAGGTCACGCTGGTTTAGTTAAAGTAATGGTAATTAAATATTAACGTGATGGTATATTAATTTTTTTTTTTAATGATATGGGTATTGGTGGTGGGTATGGGTAACCCCTTAGTCAAAATACCCGACCGTAAATAGTGTAGCAAAAAGTATTTCACTCCATTTATTTCATTCTCTCTCTCTTTCATTTATGTACTAGATGTTAGTTAAATAAAATAAAAATTGATTGAAAAGTGAGTATTTTATTGTTATAAAATAAAGTCGATTTTTAGTTGTTACCCCAATTTCCCAATTGTTATTTTTTAAGTAGCTGATTTTCCATTTACGCTTTTCCTATGTATGTATATATAGGCATCGCAACTCTAGCGAATGTTACACTTTTTAAGTTCAATATTTCCTATATTTTAGAGCTATCCAATGACACCTCACTGGATGTTAAGCATAATGAAAAAAAAACGAACAAAAAAAAAACTTTATCTACAATTTTGTCGTGTAATGTGTAACAATGTTTTTGTAGTCTTTCTTTTATCCCGCTTACAGACAGACAAACGGACACGGTGAAACTATAAACGGGGGAAAATGCAATATAAAAAAAGGAAAAATGAACCAGCTACAAGAAGTCACTCAGCAATGGTACCTACTTAAGTGTAAAACTATTTATAAGATAAAGCTTAACCGAAATATAACGTTTTTAAAGTAAATCGACAGCTAAATAGAAAATGCATGCTTACTCAAGACGCAAAACATTTTATCTACACACATATCATACATTCTCAATTATGCCTTCAAATCCCATACCGTAGGCAATGACCAGCATTACCCGTGGTAGTAGGTGACAGCGATGACAGCTGTTAATTTTGGGAGATGTTCCAAATTTGGAAGTCATTACTTTACAATATACGATAACGTAATTTCATTACGTTACAGCTGTCATCGCTGTGACATACTACCACAGGTAATGCTGTTCATTTGCCTTTCGGCTTCTGAACCCATCTTAGAGTACTTATAATATGTGTCTAGATAAAGTATTGCACGGGACTCTGCGTAATTGTCATTACAACACTCGTGTGATCTATTATGAAACCACACTCTTGTTGTAATGCCTGTCATTACGCAACCGTCACGTAAACTACTATTCAATTATCTTATTCTTGTGTTATTTTGTGAAACTTATTTAGAAATGTATCAGTAGAAGTAGCATTATTGGAAAATGAAACAAATCACACTTACCGAAAGATCTTTTTTCTTATCTTTTTTCGACAGCGTGCCCTCCGCTGTAAAGTCAATAGTAAAGATAAAAAGATAAAATGATAAATCCGTTAATGGGGTCAAGTGGAGTCGAGTGGGCTTTAATGTTAAACTTTCAATACACTTGGATCCATCAATTGATGGATACTCGTCGACATTGTAGTGTACTAAAATCCTTTGATGGATCCCGGTACATAAAAAGTTCAATAGAATCCATTCCTGGATCTCTGTAGACTTCATAGAATAATAAAATCTATTGGTGGATTCCAGCGTCTTGAAAAGCGTAAACGACTCCGAATGGATGTAAGTGTACATTACAGCCCACTCGACTCTATTAATGGATTGTAATCTACAAAAAGTCCACCTGATCCCGTTAATGGACCCTATCAATGGATACCAGTGGACGGAGAGAAAAATACCACATAGTAATTTAATTTGAACTTTGAAATTCGCGGGAAATTCGCGGGAATTCGCACACGTTACGTTAACGCTCCTACACCGAGAGCTTTAAGCCACTTAAATGGTCTTCTAGTCAAGCTCCAGGATACTGACACTTTTTTGGATAAGTGGCATGTGTATGTATGCCAAGTTGATTTATTTTCAAGTTTAACATTGTGCTGTTTGGACGTTTACCCTTACTTGACACTCATTTCATAGAACGTATCACTCCGCAGAATTTTCATTCAATAGAATTTTTTTTTTTGCTGAACCCGTGTTGATTTCAGTTTATCTTGTGTTACAAGGTTACAAGTTTAACCTAACCTACGTAAATCATATTTAAGATGAAATCAACAGAGGTTCGGCAGAGAATAACGATCTATGAAATGAGAGTCTGGTATTTTCTGTAGATTCATTGTGTTCTAAATTCTATAGATAAATAAATAAATAATAAATTAAATAGGTTAATATACTTTTAGAGCGGTTTCGTGTTTAACGGCCCAGCCAATTTTATCTTAGTACGGTCACGAACTTTAATTGATATACCACTATAGAACCTAGTCGTATAAAATCTACGATTAATATCCGTGTAATTTCTATCTCGTCACTTGACGTTGTCATTATGACAGGGTTCCATAGTGGCATAGCAATTAAAGTCCGTAACTGTACCATCGCGATTAAACAAGCTTTCTAAAAAAAATGCGTCCATATCCAACCATCCTATAATATAACAGACATACCCACAGATTCATAGAGTACACAATGAACTTATAATGGTATCCCTTCATTTGTACTAATTTCATTTTGATCTTAATTTTCCCTAACATTTTGAGTGCCATAATACTCAAGTATCACAATGTTTTTTTTGATAATACTATTCTTACGACACAAAAAAATCAATTCTCAGTGTTTTATGGGAAAAGTATTAGGGCGTTTGATTTTTCAGGCATACGGTTTTAGTACACTTTCTTGGTTTAGGCATTCGATTTTAGTAGCGAAAATGAAATGTATGGCAAACGTATCTTTATGGCACTTAAAATTATGGGAATTAATTATTATGGCACATGAATCGTTATAGGATATAAAATCATGGCAAATGACATTCGGGCATATGAAATTCGGGAATACGATAGAGAACCACATTCACCACGGCCACCGAGGGTGACAAAGTTAAATACTCACGTTTTTTGCCGACTGCGACCACTAACGTTTGTGCGTTCATTTTGTCTATCGTTGGTTTGTAAGATGCTGTAATCATTCAATATTATTATTATTAAACAGGATGTAACATTATAGATGTTTTAAAAGAAGCATTCAAAACAAAAACTACAATATCGGCCAAAATGAACAGACCAGGGCTTGGGAACGGTTCGAAAAATGGGTCAATATCGGAATTCATAATGGTTGTTTCATATAATATAATATAATATACTATATAATATAATATATCATATGGCATAAAATTGTTTGAACTAAACAGTTTTCACAAAAGAAGGGGATTTATTTTTATTATTATAATAAATGAACCTAACCTAACCTCCTAAAAGGGTGTTATGCGAAAAGATCGTTATGCGAAAACCAATTAGGCGTTCCGAATGCTACCCTCGAAAAATACCGGTTAATTATGATCCTTAACCAAGCTCTTCGTAAAAGCTCGCTCGTAGCGGAATCGGCTCTCGAGCATTATCATCGCTGGGATGGATGTTTATTTTTGTGCAAGATTCTTTCTTCACTCGGATGGCGTGGCACCTATGATATTTTAAAATGATAAAGCCTGCTTTGCTTCAAACTGAGCAAGCGAAGATGCAAATAAAGAGCTAGCTATTAGGGTAGGAAAGACGAGAAAAGGGGGGTGGTGAAAACAAATTAACCGGTATTTCGAGCAAGAACCGTTTTATTTTTTCCTTTGATCAAAACCGATATAATATCGAATCAGTTCGTGCAGACTCCAAATGATAATGATCTATTTGTAATGTATGGCGTTTCTTCGAGCTGATTAAATCAACTAGGTTTCCGAGCCCTGGAACAGGCAGGCGTATAAGAAACATAGTAAAAACGGAACACTTTGTAAAATACGTACAGTGCGATTAATCGGACTTTGACACTCGGCAATTCTCGACATTCATCGGGAGAGATCGGAAGTGTTAATGACCCGAGATACATTGCTCCATGTCCATAATACCATGTGTGCACTTAACAGTGTAAACTGGTAATGTAGATCACCTGCCACAGTGTCATTTATTACCTATGAATAACACAGATGTGGCTTGATTTAATTATTACATCGCATTACTAAAAATACAAATATTAAATTACTAGTAAATTACAGATAATTTTATTCGAAGCAAATTTCTCGTGACATGGACATAAGGGAAAATTACAAAAAATCAGATTAAAATGAGCAATATCTCCGAAACTAGTAAAAATCGCTGAACATACATAGGGTAAATCGATAGCTTTTTAGCTGCTCTATCAGCTCTAGATGGGTTGACGTGGGTTTTTGGGATATAAGTGTGAAGTTTCTTATGTTAAGGAACCATTTAAAGATAACTTTAGATACTCGTATTGGCCGGAGGAATAACATTTGGGAGAAATCTTGTGATGCAGCAGGATTTTTTTGTGATAATGTGATGGATTTTATTGTTATAAAGTAAACACTACATTTTCAAATCAAAAGAAATATAGTTATACCTTGATTTGATTCGGACGAGATGGGTAATTTAGCGACGCCCGATTTTTAGTATACTTTTTTAGGGTTCCGTAGCCAAATGGCAAAAAACGGAACCCTTATAGATTCGTCATGTCTGTCCGTCCGTCCGTCTGTCCGTCCGTATGTCACAGCCACTTTATTCCGTAACTATAAGAGTTATACTATGGAAACTTTGTAAGTAGATGTGTTCGGTGAACCACATTAAGATTTTCATACAAAAATAGAAAAAAAAACAATATTTTTTTGGGGTTCCCCATACTTAGAACTGAAACTCAATTTTTTTTTTTCATCAAACCCATACGTTTGGGGTATCTAAGGATAGGTCTTCAAAAATGATATTGAGGTTTCTAATAAAAAAAAATTCTAAACTGAATAGTTTGCGCGAGAGACGCTTCCAAAGTGGAAAAATGTGTGTCCCCCCCCCGTAACTTCTAAAATAAGGGAATGATAAATGTAAAAATAATATATGATGTACATTACCATGCAAACTTCCACCGAAAATTGGTTTGAACGAGATCTAATAATTAGTTTTTTTAATACGTTTAAATCCTAAACCGCATTTTACCTTTCATTCAATTATCTCCAATATAATAAAGAATAAAGAAAAACATTTATTTAGATGTATAGTGGTACGGAACCCTACGTGCGCGAGTCCGACTCGCACTTGGCCGGTTTTTTTTAGGTAAAGTCTTCGAGAAGTTAATGTTGAACGATTTGGGAGAATCTTGTGATGCAGCAAGTTTTTTTGTAATGATGTGATTTTCTTACTTTAAATTTAGAACATTATAGTTTGTCTTCATATCTTAGTGATAGAACACAATAGTAGATTGTTCAACAAGGGACTAAAACAAGCCATAATGACACGAGATGTTTAGCCCCGCGAGCGAGCTTGCGAGCGAGAGTGGCTATAGTTCGAGTGTCATTATGGTTGTTTAGTCTCGTGTTAAACACTCTACTTTTCACTTCGAATGCGAGAAAAAAAAAACTCTTTTTGTAATAATTTTGCACCGTTGGCATTTTGAGGTTATTTCCACGGCCTAAAAATGGTCCATACACAATCTCTGAAAATGGCGATAATCCTCCATTCATTAACAACGTGATGTTTAAATGCTTGCATATTTAGCCAACAGATACAAACATGAAAATTATTTGGACCATGCCTAATAAAATAGAACTATCCCTAATATATTTAAATATATTTATATTAGTAATCATTAATCGTGTTTCACGAAATTAAATCTTTTTTTTAATAATTTTGCACAGTTGGCATTTTGAGGTTATTTCCACGGCCTAAAAATGGTCCATACACAATCTCTGAAAATGGCGATAATCCTCCATTCATTAACACCGTGATGTTTAAATGCTTGCATATTTAGCCAACAGATACAAACTTGAAAACTATTTCGACCATGCCTAATAAAATAGATTTTATCCCTTATATATTTAAATAGATTCATATTTGTAATCATTAATCGTGAAATTAAATCGATTAATTTATATTTTTTGCAAGAAAAATGATCCATATACAATCACTGAAAAAGGCGATGATTGGCAGTTTAAGGGTTTCCAAAGTAAATTAAAAAGAAAAAGTACTTTAGTCCCTAGGGAGTAAAGTGTAGTTTTATTCCCTAGAGATTAAATACATCACTTTAGTCCGGCTATACAAGCCAATTGTGAGTCATTTTAGAGCCTGAGAAGTGAAAACTATTATTGTAAACTAAACACAATAAATTGGATTGATAAACTAATTTCACAAAAGCTATTTTTCATAGTAGCGTATTTTTACACCGCGTTTTTTCGTGATTACAAATTCAATTATTCGTTTTCTTCCTTTAGCGGTTTTTCGTATAGCGTTATTTAATGTTCGGTGACATAACTATTCGTATTTTTTCCTTAGTACCTAATTACATCGTAATACGTAGGTAGGTTAGGTTAGGTTCGTTTTTATATCATAACCCAGAAATAGGAGCTCCGCTATGCAGGGCTCCGTCAACTTTAGGTTGGAGAAAAATGCGAAAATAATCTACTGGTAAAATATGGGAAAAAAATGATTGCGAACATTATAAAACGCTTTATGAAGGAAGACAAATAGTTAAATTTGTGATCATGTAAGGTTACCTTCGTGAAAATAATCTGAATAATCGTGGGCTTCAGGGCTCTATTAAAATATATTAGGTCCTTTCTTATTTTTGGTTTATACAGTGTCCCAAGAAGTGCAAGTCAAGCGAAAATTCAGAGGCAGAGCACCTCAAGGGGTATCCGAATCACCTCCATGTATGTTGCTCATACTGACTACAAGATCATTGTTTTTTTATCTGTAGCTAAATAAATAATAAGTAAATGTGATACGTCGAAAAAAAAAGGATTTGACCGTTTTGGCAAAATACATATCGAAATAAATACATATCGATAAATACATATTGGATCATAAAGTGAGAGAAGATCGAGTGTCAATGCCGATTAAAAAAAACATCTCCGATGTCTTTTTTTTTTTTAACTTTCTTTCTCAACTTAACAGGTTCCCTGTCTCGAAGCAGCGTGCGGTGTGCTTTCGCCATAGTAATAATATAATATAATTTGGTATTTTTTCGCATAAGGCACGTCATTGCCTTCAAGTATTTTAAGATACTTTGTGTCATAATAATTGATACATAGGTATACATAACATATGTATACAGGGTGTTACAAAAATACCCGTAAAGCCGAAAGGGGGTTAAATGGTGCCTTATAACAAGTCCATTTACAATATTTGAGAGTCGTACTATCACTGTATGACTTACCGGCAAAAAAAAACATTATTTTTTTCATTCGTGTGCTAACAATTATTAAAATTGGTAGGTAGGCCTCTCTGTTAAATAATCTATGCTAACTCCAGTTCCCTGACATGACAGCTTACTAGGGTTAACAATATTTTTGGCTTTGATAATTTATTATATTTTTTACGGGGTATTTTGTAACACGTTGTATATGTTTAAAGATAAAGAAACATGCATTTTCTTTACCTCTGGGCATGAGGCACATGTACCTCATTGGACAGGGAACCTGTTAATAGTTATATTGATCTACCATTAAGGGATCATACCAAATAGAATCAATACGTACTTAATCATTATTTCTCACTTTTTGCACTAATAAACTTCGCGTGGTAAAATGGATTTGGGGGTGGTTCTCTAGCTCTGGACATCCGCTTGACTCCAATTCCTAGGACACCTTGTATAACTTAAATTATGGTGATTCTCTAAGAGGACTATTAAATAAAATCAATATATTGACAGCAGCGGAATTTAAACCAAATCTTTAAATTATTTTATACACATAGTTTGAATAGTAGAAATAAAAATCTAATTATGTACCTAGGTCGATTCATTTACCCCGATGTTGTTTTAAAGTTAGCACTCAAAAATTATTTGGAAAAGTCTTTGTATAAAGCTTACTACTATAGTAAATAAATAAATATCAGAGGGCAATGTCACACCAATTGACCTAGTCCCAAACTAAGCTGTAGGCTTGTGCTATGGGTACTAGACAACGATATAAAAACTTATATAGAGAAATGTATACTTAAATACATAGAAAACATCCATGACTCAGCAACAGATACGGGATTTGAACCCAGGACCGCCAGCTTCTAGCCGCTAGCTTAGTAAGCGTTAGGCAAGAGCAGAAGTATTTAGAAAAATAAACATTGTAAAGAACACTGCGGCACTGCTGCTTGCGGGTGGTAGGACCTTGTGCAGGTTCCGTCCAGATCGCTACCACCATCTTATCCATTAACCTACCGCCAAACAGCAGTGTTCGCATTGTTGTGTTCCAGTTTAGGGATAAGACAGCCGGTGTAATGACTAGCATAGAGGCATCCCATCTTAGCCCTCAGGGTTGGCAACGCATTTGCAGTCTTAGGCTTGCAGTCATGTGAATGCGAATGTCTATGGGTCACAGTTTCCACTTACCATCAGATGGCCTGTGTGCTCGTTTGCCTTCTCTATGATATAAAAAAAAACATGTAAAATACTTACTTTGATTACCTTCTTGTGAAGATTTTATACTGTAACACCTGTCTAAGTCTGTTACACCTGTAAAAAGAAGTTATTTCACGTACACACCCTAAAACATTAACATTCTACTTATAGCTTCTTTATCTCGCTCGGCTGGCTATCGCTATCACGCTTGAACTCGCGACTGACAGTATACCTGTCGCGGTATCCTGACTTTTTACCAAATCATCATTTGTCAAACTGTATCACTTTACAAAATTTCATTTCACAAGAACGTGTTTGTGCTCAAACCATTACATAGGTTACACGGGCTTGTTTAATAAGTTAGGTTAAGTTAAAATTTTGACCACAAAAAAAATATATAAATAATGCGGCGGGAATCTCTTTGCGAAATAAAAGTTAGTCAAATGATAATTTGGTAAAACATTATTGAACCATTTGTCACTCGTGAAAAACGAAGATCGCCGATCGCTAACAAGAAAATGTTAACAATGTAAACAGCGGTCAATGTGGAGTATGTACCATCGGTCGGTATTGGTCTTCCGGCTCCTGTCACATCACAGGATAATTCTAACTCTGAAAAAAAAACCCCGATATAATGATGACCTATTTCAGTTCACAATTTTCATTTCCATTTCGAACGGAATCGATACTATTTCGTTTTTGATCAAAGACATAAATATAAGTGTTCTTGCTCGATGAACCAATTCATTTCGTTCGGTAATTTTTGCATCGGGGGTTAAAACAATTGGTAATTTTTGAAATTTAGATGGCGGAACATCATTTTGAAGGCTTGGAACCTATACTTTGCCACATATTCAAGAATCGCAAATTAACATACATTTTCAAAGGACTTGTAAAATAATCACCATTACAATCAGTCTTCAAACATCCTTCAACAAATATAACATAGGTTATTTCACTAGAGCTGCGATTAATCTAACGTATGGAAAGAGCTATGCTCGGAGTTTCTTTGCGCGATATGATCCGTAATACGGTAATACGCCAGAGAACCAAGGTCACCGACATAGCTCAGAGAGTTAGCATGCTGAAGTGGCAATGGGCAGGCCACATAGCTCGGAGAACTGATAACCGTTGGGGAAGAAAAGTTCTCGAGTGGCGGCCCCGCACCGGTGGACGGAGTGTTGGACGGCCTCCCACCCGGTGGTCTGACGACCTGGTTAGGATCGCGGGGAGCCGCTGGAGCAAAGCGGCTCAAGACCGTGACTTGTGGCGCTCTTTGGGGGAGGCCTTTGTCCAGCAGTGGACGCCCCCGGGCTGATGATGATGATGATGATGATGATGATGGAATTAATGTCACGTTTTTGATAACGAGAATGCTTATGGTTTACTCTCAAAATTCCCTATTCGCCAAAGGACCATTTCAGCTAGGTGACATATCACATAACAGTAAAATACACAGTCAGCAAAGAGTCAATTCAGCTGAATGACATAAAAGTGGAATACTCAATCAGTCAATTTAGCAACACGTGACAGAATTGAAATGAGCAAGTCGCCAAACGTTGGGAAATATAAATAGTCCCTGTGATTATACTTAATGAACCGAAAACAAAATTAGTTGATTGACATGAACGTAGAAGGAGTTATGAGCAAAACTTCTGGAAATGATAATAGGGTAAATCTCCAATAACTGGCCACCCTCCCATAACTGGCCACCTCATACTAAAAATGAACTCTGTTACCTACAAACAGAATTCAATTTAGTATAACGTGGCCAGTTATTGAAGGGTGGCCAGTAATTAACACCTTATACTAAAATGCATTCTATTCTAGGTAAATAAAGTTCATTTTTAATGTGAGGTGGCCAGTTATTGAAAAGTGGCCAGTTATTGGCGATTTACCCTAGTCAATTATAATAAGAATACTTAATTCGTCAAAAGTAAAATTAACAATTTATTGTCATGAGTCATGTCATGACCACAGAACGAGTTAGCAGCTATACCTAATTCGTCGAAAGTCGTCGTCCAATTAAGTATTCTAATTATATTTAACTATTTTAAATTCCAGACGTTCTGCTAATAACTGCTTCTATGTTCATGTCAATCAACTAATTTTGCTTTCGGTTTATTAAGTATAATCACAGGGACTATTTATATTTCCAAACGTTTGGCTACTTGCTCATTTCAATTCTGTGACGTCCTGCTAAATTGACTCTTTGCTGATTGAGTATTTTACTGTTATGTCATCTAGCTGAAATGGTCCTTTGGCGAAAATGGAATTTTGAGAGTAACCCACTTACACTAATGACAAATACTAAGCCCGTGTAAACCTAGCATGATTCAAATTTCAAACCGAAAACGTAATTATGTTCAATTTAAACACCAAAGTAAAACCAAAGTACTTTTACTCTCTCTCTCTGGCACTTCTGGTTCTTACTGTACTATTTCATTTACTCAATCGATTGATTTTGGCAGCTCTTGTAAAAGGACCAAATACACCTGATAAATTTAAGTGTAACACTGTGATTTATAAATTTAAGTGTAGCACAGACAGACATATATACACATCGATATCACGGGAGCAAAAACAAATCTATTAAAGAACACATAAATTCACAGAATGTCTGTTTAGTATAAACGGAATATTCTGCCTATTCATTGTAAGCCTCTATGAAGTTCTTCATATCTAGCACAAAATTTTCGCTGATAAAGGTCAATCAAACTTGTGTTACACCGAGTAAACGCTTACCGAGTATATTTCTTCAAAAATAGTCTTAACTTTTTAAATGTATGTATTCCGTTTGCAGTAAAATTAAATTAAGATATATTTTTGTACTTTTTCTCAACATATCAAATCAAATCGATGAAGAATGATAAAAGTCTAAAGTAGCAGGAAAAGTGACTGCAATTGAAGTTAGGATTGCGTAGCTCATCTTTTAAAATATGTACTACTGATCAAGTCAAGTACGGAGGTAAGATATTAGAAAGAAAATTGAAACATTTTGAACTCGTAGGTTTTTACGTTTTTACGTACGTTTCTCGATACAAGTGTCACCTCTGTTGTTGCCTATTTATCATAATCTTTCAGTACTGCCAAATCGTTTCTGCTCCCATGATAACGACGTATGTATACACGAAGATTAAAAGGGTTCCGTTTATTTGATAGAGTGAATCACGAGCGCAAAAAGGCGCCTTTTGCGGTGAACTTATGGTTCACACGTAATCGGAAGTTAAAGGCACCATTGTCGGCCGTAATGAACAAACCGAATACTGAAAAAGAAACATGATAAAAACAGAACACCATATGAAATACGTACGTATGCATTCTTCATATTTACTGGTCAGGTGTTGTAGTGCTGAAAGAATATAATGCCTCCTCTACACGTCTGCAGACGCATCAGCCGGTACATTAGCAAACGTATCCGCAGATAAATTCGCGATCCGTCCACACATCTGAAGACGTGTGGATGGACGCCTTGCATTCGCACTTAAATCCTTCGATCCGTGCCACAAAAACCGACAGCAATCGGATCGGTGGCAGATGCATCTGCGGACATTAAATACCTACAACAGACGCGCAAATTACCCCCTCTAAACGTCCGCGGATGCATTCGCAGATAAAATCTACGGGCGCATCTGCAGATGTGTAGAGGAGGCATTAGATATCTGTATGTTAACATCCGCAGATGCGTCTGCCACCTATCCGATTGCTGTTGGTTTTTCTGGCACGGATCCAAGTCTACGCGTTCGCGATCCGTCCACACGTCTTTAGATGTGTGGACGGATCGCGAATTTATCTGCGGATACGTTTGCTAATGTACCCTCTGATGCGTGTGCAGACGTGTGATACCTCCTATCACTTAAACACTTATATTCCAATACTCTAGTTTAGTTCAAAGGGTATATATTTAAGCTTTAGATCCACATCTCGTTAGGACTACATAGCAAATATGTTCAGATCGCCTTGGGACTACATCTAGATGAAAACAGATAAAAGATAATAAAGAATAGGGTAGTCCTACTGAATTCGGCGACTCCCATATTTTAAAATAAATATATATACATATATATTCTTTGCGTTAAAAGTTTTTTGTTTTTTAAAACATTTACTTTATTTTATACTATTTAGTGATCATAACAAGCTTATGTAGTACCACTTCTTAGTTGATATGAAACTTTAAGACATTTCATGCTCGCCGCAAGCAACGCCGCGGGAAAGTCATATTTAAACAATTAAATGTTCTTCTTTGTAGTCGCTCAACTATCTTAATTGAGATATCTTATCGCCACCCTTGAAATAGGTACCGTTTAGGAGTTCCGGTGGCCATCTGTGGTCTTCATCAACAGTTCCACTTCACCAAATGATACTTTTTGAACGCAAATGCTAGACTTGTTACTAAAAACACTAAAATCGTTATATGTTTGCCTACAATATTCGAGTTCCCTCAATTCCTCAATGATTCCCTCATCAGATTCAGATTTACTGACAATGGGAGCAACCTCGGAAGTATATTCTATCAAAAGAAAAAATATTTTTGAAATGCTTCCACAATTGACGGAGATATCAGTGAACATACATTTAAAAAAACATACAGTGGAACATGGCATGGCATGGCATGGTGGCGTGGCATGGCATGGCTTTTTAAGTCGGTTAAAAAGGTTTCGATGTATCCTCTAGACAAGATACAGTCTTGTATGTATTGATTGTACACATTCTTTTGTAAAAGAGTTTTGATTATTAATAAGATACATTGTATCCTCGAAAATAAATTGTAACGCTAATGGCAAAATATAAACGGCAAGATATGAAAATAACTATAATAAACTAAGCGAGCTGTCTCAACATTGGTAAGTTGCCTGATTTTCCTAACAGCATAAGCTGCCGAACTTAATTTACCTGCTAGCAGTGTTGGGCAAAAATTAACTTGAATAAGAATAAGAATAAAACAGAAAAGTTATTCTCATTCAAATCGATTTGAATAAGAATAATTCTTGCACCTCGTTAGTTGAAATGGAATACTAGTGAATAAATCATGGTACTTTTATTTTAAATGAATAATAAAATTTGAAATAACTATTTTGGAAATGGGATTATTCTAACTAACGTTTTATTCAACTAACATGTTATTTGGAATAAAAATAATTTTGTAGTACAATAAATATTGGTTTTAGCACATTTTTTCAATGTACTTACGTGTAAGTAAGTTTTATGACGTTTTTTTTGGTACCTTTGATACGATGGTGATGAAGTGAATCCCGGAATTCTTTCATGGCTAAATGAACCCTTCGCATTAATATATCTTAAGTTTAATATGTTTTGTTTGTTTATATGAGTCGAATACATTTGATGTCATTGGTTTACTGCAAAAAAGTCCATAAATATGTATACATACTTTATGGCTACAGCATGGTTACACTGGTTCTCAATGTAAAAATAATACGAGGACCAAAGCATATAACGTTCGATTTACAAGATTTAATTAAGATAGCATAGTGGGTATAAATTAGACCAGAGTACTGAGTTTCTACCTGTACTGTACGTAAATATTACGTAAGTTACATTTACCTACTGTATTCTTATTCAGATACTTTTATTCAAAATAAAAAAATCATGAATAAATGTAATTGACTAAGAATAAGTTATTTTTATTAAATTTTCCCTCGTACAAATTATTCCCGACGAAATTATTTGAATAACTTTGACAGGAATAAAATCGAAATGATTTTATTCTTACGAATCTTCATTCAAATAATGATTTTATTCATGAGTGCCCAACACTGCCTGCTAGTACTGCTATATGGGACTCCATTGCAAGTTTTTATCTATAGTTATCCCTAAGAAAAGCGCCTTATCTACCATTTCCAAACACTCGTCATTCAGAAACATACTAGATTCTACCTGTGTAACATTAGGCAAAGCGAACTTGACACATTAAATTTTTAGCTATGAGTAGCAAATTGTTACTAGTAAACCAATTAAGTATTTTACCTAGCGTAAGTCGATTTGAATTGCCAAGATGCACTACACGAACTAGCGTCTCTATTCGTTTCGTTTTCAACCAATCGCGTTACTGGTAGATCACGTGACTATTCGTATCACGTCGTCTACCAGTGACGCGATTGGTTTAAAAACGGAACGAATAGAAACGCTAGTGAGCGTAGTGCATCTTGTCAAGGCCCTCTGGTCGTGTTAGTTAACTAGTCATATCGAGATGTGGACGGAAAGCTTCTATCCCGTTCAAAGTCAATTACAGTAGTAATTTACTTTGAAGAAGCCTTTAGCCTACTTGGTAGCAGGGACCGTTTTCGTTACGGTAATATCGGTATGGTACCGGTATTGGACATCGATACCGCTTCGTTATAAAGGTAGAACTATACCGGTTGAAATATAAAGGTACGAATGGTATTATTTCGGTACTGATATTTTATTACCAATCTGCCGAACGAAAGCTAATAAAAATGGTCAGGCTTTAGGTATACACACATTAACTGGCTGGCGCTGTTGGCGGCTCCCTCATAAAGACCAAACGATATCTTTCTGAAAACCGGTACCGATAACATTCCGGGAATGTGTAGTGAACATGATAACATTTTCAATGGTTGGTATGTCTGTCTGTCTATGTGGGAAAAGTACGAACGCCAAAATGTGGAATGGTTAAAATGGACAGTAGTTAAAATGTGTTCTGGTCCAGCCGCACAAGCGTCATTAAGTATAATGGCTGATATGAACACGCGTTTAAATGTATCAAGGTAAAAACATACAAGTGTCGAAAGGCATAAGAGACACCACGTGCATGTGTCAATATGTCCATATAAGTAGAAACATATAAAAAAATAAAACTGACTGAAAAGCATTAGTTAGAAAACTTACTGGTTAATAACTAGCATGGTGTAATGACTAGCATAGAGGCATTCCATCTTAGTCCTCAGGGTTGGCAACGCATTCGCAGTCTTAGGCTTGCAGTCTTGTGAATGCGAATGTCCAGGGGTCACAGTTTCCACTTATCATCAGGTGGCCTGAGTGCCCGTTTGCCTTCTCCATGCCATAAAAAAAAAATTAACCCTTTAGTTTAGTGGTTTGCGGAAACATATTTGCTGTAAAATATTTTAATTTATAAACAAAGAAGCAAAGTGTTTTCTTGTATTTTTAAGTATTAAAGACCGAAATTTATAAGCATATTAATCCAATAACAAAAATAGAAGTAGTAAAAGTCCCTATATCTATCAATAAATGGTACATTTTCAATAAGATGAGTTGCATAAAAACGTCAATAAATGAGTTCTCTTCCGTTACCGATTCAGTCCTCGACTCTGTGACGTTACATTACAGGCAAATGCTCCAGGTGAGGGAGCACCTTAACAAGAAAGTTGAACTTTTTGACACTTATTAATTTAGTTTTAAGGAGCACTTTATATCAATCGAGCATTATGTCTATCACTCATCTTTTGTCATACTTATATTATGAGATACATACCATTTGTCACTAAAACATTGTGACAATTGTGATAAGTATGTATATTTATTTACACACATATGATAAATCCTCTATTTTGCGTTCAAAACCTGTAGGCAATGATGTACATTTTGAAGATGTTCCAAATTTAGATCTCATTACCTACTTTACAATATTCGATAACGTAATTTCATTACGTTACAGCTGTTATCGCTGTCACATACCACAGGTAACGCTGGTCATTTGCCTTTCGGCTTCTGAACCCATGTTAGAGTACTTATAATACGTGTGTAGATAACGTATTGTACGCGACTCTGCGTAATTGGCATTCCAACACTCATGTGATCTGTTATAAAATTCGCCTTGCGGCTCGTTTCATAAACCACACTCTTCTTGTAATGCCTGTCACTACGCAACCATCACGTAAACAACTATTTGACAGTCGGGCATTTTAACGTTCGCAGTTTTATCCTTATAGACATTTCGACCCCTGCTCTTTGCAACCCATTGAACATTTTGTCACCTTTGCCTACCCATTTCCGAAATGTCTGGATTATTTGGTGTTAATTCCTATGAATATTATACAAAATGTTGTAAACATTATTTTTAGGTTATGCTTAATAAAGAACAATTATTTTACATTTCGTTTGTTCAAAAAGGTTTTTATTCGGATAGTTTTTTAAGTCAGTTTATTTTTCAAATATAGCCCACTTACCTGGAGAACATTCTACGCATATCGGATCCCAAGGTCCAGAACTATCTTGACCTTTTATAGGAGGGGCCCGTTTAGGTAGAGAACAAGTTTCAGGGCAGCATGGGACTTTTTTACAAGGCGCCTTTTTAGGTTGACAAGGATCAGTGCAGGGTGGGGTTTTTACACAAGGGGCCTTTGTAGGTTGACAAGGATCAGCGCAGGGTGGGTCTTTTATACACGGGGCTTTTTTAGGTTGAGAAGGATCAGTGCAGGGTGGGCTTTTTATACAAGGGGGCTTTGTAGGATGACAAGGATCAGCGCACGGTGGGCCTTTTATACAAGGGGCCTCTGTAGGATGACAAGGATCAGCGCACGGTGGGCCTTTTATACAAGGGGCCTCTGTAGGATGACAAGGATCAGCGCAGGGTGGGTCTTTTATACACGGGGCTTTTTTAGGTTGAGAAGGATCAGTGCAGGGTGGGCTTTTTATACAAGGGGGCTTTGTAGGATGACAAGGATCAGCGCACGGTGGGCCTTTTATACAAGGGGCCTCTGTAGGATGACAAGGATCAGCGCACGGTGGGCCTTTTATACAAGGGGCCTCTGTAGGATGACAAGGATCAGCGCACGGTGGGCCTGCCTCTTTAGGTTGACAAGGGTCAAGGCAGCATGGTTGATCACAAGGTGCAGGTGCTTGACATTTTTTTGGAGACGCCGGATCTGAAACTATTGAAATATTTATTATATTATCGCCAGCTGTTTTCCAGTCAGTAGAATACTGCTAGTGTAATTGTACTGGTCAGATTTATCGGGGCCGCGTTCAAAAACTTAGGAAGAGAGCAACGCTTTTCATTCTACATTTCACGCTAAAGATGCTTCAACAGATTGAGCGGTCAACAAACTTTAAAAAATAGGTATCTGTGGTAAATTAGTTGTCTGCTAAGACCCTCTTACCTTATTGCTGTTAATTTTACTAGCTGTTAATAGTTATTAAGTGTAAATCTTTTGTCCGTTCTTAAGCGGAACTTCCTCTGTAGAACTGGCTTTTTATGGTGTTAATCACTGTTAATTTAGTTCTATCTGCGAGAACCTATAATTGGCTTTATTCAATTATTTTAAGTTCTATTTCTGTTACGTATAGCTGTTGGATCTCCTCAAATATAATAAATAAATAAATAATATTTACATATCATAGGCCACATCCCAAAACGACCAGAAAACCCACTTCCCATTGAGACCATTCCTATAAAGACTGTTTCCCAAATTGACCACTTCCCAGAAGGGCTATTTCCCAAAACGACCAATTCTCAAGTCGCCCACTTCCCAAATTGACCACATTCCTATAGTGGCTTTTTCCCAAAATGACTACTTCTCAAAACGACCACATGTCTCAAAGAACACTTCCCAGAATGACCAGTCCTATAAAGACCGGTTCTCAAATTGACCACTTCCCAGAAGGACCAATGATATAATTATGTTTAAAACTGTAAATGATATCGAAAAATTGGACTGAATGAAACTAACAGTTCAAATACGATTTGAATATTACCGCCTAGAATAGAGGCACAGGTCTAGATGTAGTCATTCTAAGAAGTGGGCCATATGAAAGTAGTCGTTTTGGGAAATGGTCAATTTGGGAATCGGTCTTTATAGGAATAGTGATTATAGGAAGTGGTCTTTCAGAAATGTGGTCGTTTTAGGAAGTGGTCAGTGTATGTTCTGGACGTTACGAGACTGGTCATTCTAAGAAGTAGACAATATGAAAGTGGTAAATTTGGGAACCGGTCTAAATAGGAACGGTCACTAAGTATGGGAAGTGGTATTTCTGCGATGTGGTCGTTTTGAGAAGTGGCCTATACGTGACGAAACGACTATTTATTGTTTAACGCATTTTTATGAACGAATTCTGGAAAATAATTGTGCACGTTTTCATGGAAATAAAAACAAAATCCTGGATCCTGGTTTTCTTATCATGGTACCATTCTTAGGATCTCCTTTCCAACAAAAAATAATCATCAATATCGGTTCATTAACAACGAAGTTATCCTCAAACACACATAAAAAGAAAAGCACACGGGCGAATTGAGAAAGTCCTCCTTTTTTTGAAGTCGTTTAAAAAGGTCTTACGGGCGTTTCAAGGTTTTCTGGGCCGTAGTGAAAACGGCTAACAAACTAACTAATTAACTACAGAAAGCAACAATTTCTAAATGTAAAAAACTCACACTAACGATGGGTTAACGGACATTTTACGAATAAATGTTAAAATTTTGGTGTGTAAGACCGTGTTTTACAAAAAGCTTCATCTTTAGTACGGCTAATGTCCTAAAAAGTGCTCCGATCGCCTTATAACCCGGTTCGTAAGACGTAAAAACATTCGCTGATTCCAACGATATTGTAAGTCAATTTGTTCGAAAGGTCCCGTTAGTTAATTCACCTTTCCAGCGTCGATATATAATCTTAATCTCAAAGGGCTCGACGGATGTAACTGTTTTTTTTTGTGTTCGTAATTCAAAATTTTAAATATTTATTCTGTAAATTGGACAAATGAGGGCTTTTGTACACGCGTCAATAATATGGAGTGAACCTACTAGCAGCGCTTCGGACAAGACCATCATTGTAGAGAAGAAGCGCAGCAAGAAACTCCATGTCAATTTTTATCAGGTCAGGTCTTGTATGAAATAATCAAGTCAAGTGCGAGTCGGACTGTCGCACCGGGAGTATATTCGTCCGTATTTAAAATAATATAGAAAACTTAAAAGAAAATACTTGTTTTTATGAACTTATTTTTTTATGCAATAAGGTCCATTTTGACTAGTCTAAAGTTTACTGGTAATTTTTTATAGATTTTTGGCTATAAATGTAAAAGTATGGCGAAGAAAATTATAATGAAACGGTTTTGAATTTTAGCCGTTCCATTATATGACACGCCGTTTGGTATAATCAAAATCACTTTCATTTTCAAACTCCACATTCATGACCGCCCCCCCTTCAAAATTCTTTAAATTAGATCGTTATAAAAGAATAAAAATGAAAACGCTAAAAGTTTTTAGGTGTATCCCAATTATGATATTTCGGGATTTTGATCAATCCAGAATCAAGACTCTTCGTAATTATGTACCGTTAAATATACTTACTTTGAAAACATCCTCGCACGTCTAAACAGACGTCTTTTAAAAATTGTGGTAGTAAATATTGTATTGGAGATGTACAGCAGCAATTATTGTTTAATAATTTCTTTGGCGGTGCTTTAGCACGACTTAGGGAGGATGGCCCCACTTTAGGTCGACTTAGGCAGGATGGCCCCACTATAGGTAGACTTTGGCATGATGGCGTCTCATTAGGTGGACTTTGGCACGGAGGCACCCCTTCCGGTTGCCTTTGATTTTGTCTTTGTTTTTGATCTTCCGATTGACCTTGTTTTGCACCTAGCGAGCAACACTCTTGTGGACGTTTTCCTTGATTTTGTAATGGACCTGAAACTATTTAAATATTTTATTCCGTCTAATACATTATTAAACTCGTCCATGACTAAAGCCTAAACTTCTGAACCCAAGGACCTAATTGCAGGGAATATTCCTGAGGCACCAAATTAAAGGATTTTTCGATAGTCGATTACGAACAAGTAGCGGGAAAATATTTGACGCGTACAGATGAGGTGCATAATGGTTTTTATCATCTTATAAAAAGTTCGTATTCGTGCTCTCTCAATTAGCTTCTCAATCAGTCGTAAGTTGCATTAGCAGACCAATATAGAGTGAGTCTGTGGCTATAACGCAATTCAAATATTCGCTATAGTTTTGATTATTATTTTACTTATAAAAAGGTTACCTATACAAGGATGCGCGTTCCTGGTGCTGTTGGGGCTGGCGCGGTGGTTCAGCGCGTCCGGTATTTTCTGCGAAGCGCGCACGAACGGGTTCGCAGCCCTCATGAGGAAGCGCTGAGCCTCGATTCAGGCTCGCCTCCGCGTCAGCCCCAACCGCATCCTGGCTGCGTTGTCTGACCGCTGGGATAGCCCCATTTGGGCTCGATGGGAGGGAATTTTTAATGTATCTACCTAGTGGTGTAGTTTTATTAATTCTAATTTTAATTTTAATACACTGACATTTAACAAGGATTACTAATTTGTATGGTCCTTGTCTGAAATAAAGAATTATTTTTATAATAATTTTTATATCGTCATGCCGAAACCTCGAAACAGAGAAAAACGCCAGTTCAGTCCAAAAAATTAACATTATACCTATACTTTATATCAGGAAATGGCAGATTCAAAAATAGCAATGTTTCTCCGTAGGTATTTTGGTAAGAATTTGAGATGCAACGGACATAATATTAAACAACAATAAGGAAGCTACTGAACAAGGAAGTGATAAACAAGTTTCTACAATCCGAACCAAAAAGTCCAAATGAATACAAACGATTAATTTTAAAGGCTTGTCATTTTACACTAGGAAACTACTTCGGTTTTCGATTCAAGAAAATGACTAATAATAGAAAAATGCTGATGGAAATAGATGACGTAAGATCAAAAAGAGTAACGTATCTAAAACTCAATAAGAAAGTACAGTGTATACGGAAGAAACTTGTGCTCATACATACCAGTTGACAAGGAAATGCTGGCAAATTCTACGGATAAAGGAGTGACATTCATCTCAAAACGCCAACGTCTTATAGTACAGCCATCACGCGGGATTGTTGAGCCACTCGTGTGAGATCGTCGTGAACGACGAGTGATAACTAGGGTTAGGTTAGGTTTTAGGATATTTCCTAATTATTATAATACATAACACATTGATATTGACCTTCGGTATTATCATATTCAAAAATGAACTAAATACATATTTAGTTCGGTTATTTCATACCTATTAATATTTGCTTGTTTGTAACGCTTTCACATCAGAGATATCCTCAATACCAAAATTAATTTAAATTGGTGCGGCCGAATAACGAATAAATGAATTTTGAAATATTAAAATACTGAAGGTCAAAATCAAAGTGTTATGTATTATAATAATTAGGAAATAGCGACTCCATGGATTCTGGAACCACGTTTTGCCACCAAAAGTCCTAACTCTAGTGATAACGAATGATATGTCTATGCGCTATGTCTGACGACGCGCTGGCCTAGTTGGTAGTGACCCTGCCTACGAAGCTAGCGCTCCTGGGTTCAAAACTTCAAATCCCGGTAAGTTCAGATATTTGTGTGATGAGCACGAATATTTGTTTCTGAGTCATGGATGTTTTCAATGTATTTAAGTATATATTTCTCTATATCAGTATTCATATCGTATTTACCCATAGCACAAATCTAGAGCTTAGTTTGCGACTAGGGCAATTGGTGTGACATTGTCCTTTGATATTTATTTATTTATTATTCTATATTCGTGTAACAGAGAGACATCTTTGTCATTTGGCATATCCATCAAATCTGCTGTCAAAAATAATCTGACAGAACATTGGTAATTTTATTAAATTATTAGACTCGTAAACAACGCTCGGATAAAGTCGTGTGCCGAAAAATTCCGAATCTTCCCGATGTCGTATGACCAATCATGTTTTTTCCGCAGCTATCGTTACGTTATAATTATAACAGTTGTCGTTAGGTTACTGTTTCTAGACCTGTAATTATTGATTGGCTTTGGGTGTAATCACACTTATCACTTAGGCTTGGACTTCTTAGCCAACAGTTAAATTGCATGGAACCTAAATGCCACTTCTCGCCTGTCAAACACGATGACAAAGATGGAATACTTTCCCGAGACTTTCCTTGTCTAGATATACGGGTCAAAACGACTAAACCTGATTAGTATTACCCGGCCAAATTACGTACAGTGGCAAGTGCCTCAACAATCCCGTGTTGTGATTGTACGTGCCAAGGAGTTGTTCCGGGTACTATGCTTATGTACAATTCTACTGATAAGACCGGTTATTATCAGTATTATCACGGTGACATGGATAATGGCGATTATGAAAAATGGTTACAGAATCAAATTATTCCCAACTTGAGTCTAAATTCTGAATTAGTAATGGATAATGCTCTTATCACAATACACATATGGAACGCTCACCCAACTCTCTACCGCAAAGCAACTAATGATAAACTGGTTAAAAAAACATCCAACATTAACAAAAGTAAAACTAGGAATATAAAATTATTTGTCGACATAAACAAGACTTTCTAGAATACTCCAGACTAACGTATCACATCTTATAATCTAGAAGCTAAAACCAACGCTACGGCTAACGTTTCACATTTTATAATCTATACCTTGTCAATTTAACAGAGTTAATACTAGAAAACAGAGAATGCACGTAATTGGTCAGCGATAAGGAAGATGCACAGGCACAAGGTAGGTTTACATGCCTGTCAAAGTTTAGTCAACATCTGTCGCTCGTACGGTGCGGACGCTTTCAAGTGCTTATCTTTGGTTACAAATTTATTTTATTTTATTTAATAATTTATTTCTATGTATATATATACCTACTACTTCTCTTTATCATCATCACCCATACTTGTACTTGTATGGCCTGTACTATACGTCCCACTGCACTGCAGGGCACATATTTAAATATTATTATATACTACTTTAAATTGCATAATTAGGATTTATAGATGAATTAACATGACATGACAATGTCATATTATCAGTAAGTTAATTATATGAGGTGCCTCTAACTACAAACTTAAATAACGAGAAATATTACGAATATTTTAAAAACAGGCGGCATGTAAGCCGAGCCCGCCATCGACGTGCGTTTGTTGACGCCCACTGGCAGTTTCTTGTCCCTTTCATTTTCATACAAAAGTGCAACAGAGACAACGCTTTGTTAACTCTGTTAAATAGACAGGGTATAGAAGCTAAAACCAGCGCTGTGGCTAACGTATCACATCTTTTAATCTAGAAGCCAAAACCAGTGATGTGACCAATGTCACCTCAAAATCTACGAGCAAAAACCAGCGCTATGGCTAACGTATTACATCTTATAATCTACAAGCGAAAACAAGTGTTGTGACTAAGGTATTTTAGAATCTACAAGCGAAAATAGCCCTGTGACTAACGTCTCACATCACAAAATCTAAACCAGCGTTGTGGCTAAACTATAACATCTCAAAATCCCACCAGCCGAAATTTGCGCTGTATTAGTTCTGGATGAAGCTCACGCTGAGCTGACATTTCAGCGATCAAAACATCTATAAAATTGCATGTACAATATGGGTTTTATATCCAACACGTTACTAAACATTTTCCATCGAATAATTATAAATCTGGTTTGGTGTGGAATCTTTAGGCAATTCTTAACTTTTATTTCGAGTTCACGTTATAGGTATGTCATTAATTGTCATAGCCAAAAGAGGGGGGCATCGGCTATCGGGAAAATAACAGACAAAAAAGAACGTAAAGGTGTAAAAGGGGAAATATTGACTTGACTGTTGAGTTTCTTGCGGTGTTCCTTCTCAGCATGACTGCTGCTGGCTGTTGAGATATGACTCTCTTGAGAAGCGCTGGTAGATTTTTGACGTGTAAAAGTGCCATTATAATAAACATCTTTTATCTTTATCTTTCGGACCATCGTTTGTCCCAACATTTTTGTCCTAATATATTGAAAGTTCGAATTATCATGTGTCCAAAGTGGTTTCTAACTGCGTCAGACTACTAAATAAAATTACCAAAATACTCGCGGTTGGTTATCTAGGTTACGGTTGTAATAAAACAACACATTGCTTAAGGATAAACGATAATTCGTACTAAGAATGCATTAGGAGAAATAATAATTAGGATTTAAAATATAGACCCGTACCAGGAATATAAAAAACCACGCCATTTTGAGGAAAAGATCCTCATCTTGCCCTTATTCCAATCATTCGGGGTCAGATCTTAGGAAGAAAATTAAGTAAGTAATGTACTTACTTAATTATTGCAATACAAACAATGATGAAAAAAGTATTAGAGTCCATTCAAGGTTTCTTAAATTCCTGGTACCCTAGTACATATATTTACTTGATGCTGTATTCTGTGCTCGGATTCTAGGACAGCGCGGCATTTGAACCATGAGATTTAGCATATAAGCGATCATGCCAGCGACGGCACATACTACTAAACTTATAAAGAAGAGAGACCTCCGTACAAAGTCTTCAAAGCAGATGAGCATGTCCGTAATACAACAGCGGCGGGGTGGCATTTTTGATGTTTTTTTAGAATGTGTAGTAAATGTACCTGGAAGAGAAGAAAGTCTGATTCAGAATGTTGGCATGAACATCTAGATTGAACCTAAAAGGGCTTGAGTCAATATCGACGCCACAGAGTCACCCATGGCAACATTATCCTACAATTGCATGTTTTCCTTCTTTCTTTATTGTTTTTATCTCGATTGTAAATGAAAAATATAGTTAAAGAAAAACAGCGGCAGAAAATGAACAAATGACTAAAGTAGGCGTTCGCTTGGGCGTTACTTGTAGCATGCCCTAGCTGCCCTAGCTTGCCCTCTGCATGCAGACTCTCGTCAGGAATTTTCTTTTCTTAAAGGCTGAGTAGCGTAGACTAGCGTTTTACAAGCCATTCGTCACGTTAATCTATATTTGAACGCAAAAGTCTTCAATCAGTTCTCATTAGAAAACCCCAAAGAGAAATGGTATCGTATTGGGTCTTAACTCGTCTCACAATTTCAAAAGAGGCCAGGTAAGAAAAATACGAATTAAAAATAAGACGAAAGATCGAAAGAGCCTGAATAAGAAAAAGACAAACTACAAATTTGACCGAAGATGACAAAGACTACCAATGAAAATGACGAATGAAGAATGCATGACATGATGAAAGCAGAATGAGACGGATTAAGAACTTGATAAAAAGCGAATGAGACGATCCAGAACTCCAGAGAAGTGAACAGGACTGTACTTAGAGTTTCTCTGCGGGGTCGAAATAAATGAGATCCACAGAAACACTAAAGCCATCTTTATATTTTTGTGAATTGCCATCATTTAGTGGCAACAAGGTACCCGCCCTCGCTTCGCTTTGGTATGAGTTTTCTGTAACCCGTACATAAACCAGTTTTTTTTGTACATAAATAAAATCCGTGAAAAATTATCTAACTGATAGTCAAATCCTTATCCTTAATTATCCTTAATAAGTAGGTTAAAGAACAATATTTTTTGGTTGTTATAGTTTTAATTATTTAAATTCTGTGCGTTGTCTCGTGAAATACTCCTAACCTTTTCGCTTCTTCTACATTCTTAACTTAACTTAATTCTTTACTTTTCAGGCTGTGAGGTTGTGGGGCTCTTTCCCTTTGGGACCTGGACAAGGGAAATCTTGCTTTTTTAAATCTTTAAAAGAACACACATTTTATCACTTCCTTAAGATCTTCGATGTTAGAGATTTTGAAACTATACAACATGGTAATTACATAATGTGAAATTTAGACTAAATTAATGATTATAGCATGTGATTTTAGTGCATACTATGAAATTATGTAACGTGAGTTTAGAGCAAACGAATGTAGGCTTCACCCACGGGCTAGCATAGATCCTATAGACCAAATTGTACAAGTGACTCTTCTCCTATCTTTATAGAAAATATGTCGAAGGACTTACCATGCGATCCGTCGCATGTTTCTAAAGTATTGTGGACATTTTGAACAAATGAAAACGGGGCGCATAGTACGAAGGGTTTTAATACCGTTTTCACATAAATTTGCTACACATACTATTTAGTTTTTATGACGTTAATGTGACAGTGAGTTTTTGTCATCATAGACTTTTTCCCCAACTTTTTTTCACTGATATAATTGTCTTTTGCATTCTATTCTCCAACAAGGGTCTTTATGCTCTTAATCCTCCAGAGTCAATTCTCGGGGCGTTCGAGATGAATCTCTATCGTGAATCTGCGTGGAATGACAGCGTTACTTCTGTGGAATCTCATATAGTAATTACCAAAGGTAATTACCGAGATTCGCCTCACAGACATCGAAACTTAATCTGTCATCTTCTAATTGGTACTTAATTTCATGAAATAAATGCATAGCATAGAAGTCAGACGACAAAATGACCAATGCATCTTTTACTTTTAAGATTAAATGAAATAAAATATGTTTAATTTTCAAATTACAAAAAAAAATGTAACCAATTGATTTTATATCTACAGTGTGCCTTCCATACAAAAATTTTTTTTAGGGTTCCGTACCTCAAAAGGACAAAAACGGAACCCTTATAGGATCTTTTTGTAGTAGGTACGTCCGTCTGTCTGTCATAACCATTTATCTCGGGTTACGCGTTGAGGTATCGAGTTCAAATAAAAACTATATACGCAAGTCTACAGTCCCTTTAAGCTGTAAAAAAATCAAACTTCCAAGTTACCGTAAAAATATATACGGCCGTTTATGCCGCAAAAAACACATATTTCGACATTGTCAAAGAAATAAAAATTTATAGCTTATTTTCTTTTGATCTAGAACTATGAAATTTGCCAAGTAATACCGTCTTATACTAAAAATATAGAAAAAAAATCTGTTAACTATACATTTTTACAGCCCCAAAACAAACAGCGTCTTTATGAACGGCGGTTCCAATTTTTCATTCACTTAACCGTGTCATGTGGGTTATCGTAGGCTTCATTGGCACAAGCTTAAATCGATTTTTGATTATTTTAATGATGTATAGAAATTTGTACAGAAACCTCGGTGGGCGATTCCGACTCGCACTCGTCCGGTTTTTTTAAATTAAGACTAATTTCAAGTATTAAAGATTTTATAATATAACTATAATAATCACCCTTGATTATATCTAGCAGAAATGTAATGGAGATAAGAATAAAAAACCAAAAATACCAGGTTAATCCCAGCGATCATAACGCTCGCGGATCGATTCCGCTCCGAGCGAGCGTTTACGAAAAACATGGTTAAGAACGATAATTAACCAGTTATTCGAATCGTTCCCGAGCCATGCGGTCGGTTACTTACTTATAATGCCTTTTACTAGGAGAATTAAACAAAATCAGTTTTTTACATACATACATACATAAACTCACGCCTTCATTCCCAGAGTGGGGTAGGCAGAGCTACAGAATTTCCAACAACCCCAAAAAACTTGTTGATAATTCTGTAACCACATTTTGCACAATCAGGCCATGATGTTTACCAGTGTATTAGTGACAGGTTGCAAGCCCATCGCCTAACAGTACTGCAAGCCTTTATTCCCTTAGTCGTCTCTTACGACATCCTCGGGAAGACACGGAGTGGCACTATTCTAACCCGGCAACCACACAGGTACAATAGAATTAAACAGTTTCAAATGCAGTAGTAGGATTTTTTTTTATTTATATCCTTTGCATCAGAGAAAAGTCTGCGTAAAAGCAACGGACAGAGTCTATTTTCCATAACCCTCAATAAAATTGCGATATTCCCACGCCGCTAAGATGGATCGGAGGCAGTGATTCACTCCGCCATTACGGAGCCTATTCCATTGTTTTTATTCCTTTATTAGCGTAAGAAACGCGTTATAATATGAGGGAAAAATATGTAAATTGGGGGGTATTACTGCTTCTGTGAATGTGAATTATTTGTTGTGAAGATAATAATATTACCGTTTTTAGAGTAATTAAAGTATAAACTAACTGCTTGAGCCGCAAACGACTTATTATTTTCATGGTTCTGTAGTCACCAGGGAATCCATATATAGTTTCGCCAAATCACTGCCCCAATATTATAAGGTTCTATGTTACATTGTCGGGGTACTTCAATATAGTCCTAATGTCACTCTGATAAACTTCAAATTTCAAGTTGATAATAGTGCAACATAGAACCCTATAATATTCGGGCAGCGATATCCGTCTGTACGTCTGTCCGCGGTTCAATTAATATAGTTATTACCGCCTAAAATCTTGGCCAACCTCTATTCAACACGGTAAAAAACAATTCGTTATAATCCCGTTATCGTACTGTCAACGCGCACTCGCGGATAAATGCAACAACAATATATTCTCAAAACTGTTTGTTTGTTTCTCATAATCACCAATTGTTTCATTTCACATGTAGTCTACTGCATTCTAAGGAGTGTATTTTTTCAGCAGTTGACCGTCTGAAGGCCCATGCATGGCTGGATGATTGGATTATTTGAATTTCGAACGGTTATTATACCAAATCTAGTGGCGTCTCTTTTTGTTTTATGACATTGGCGCGTGTGTATAAATAAGACGGCGAGTTAGTATTAATGTGCTGCTGAATTTGTAAACGCAGTAAGTGGTTTTATTTCTTTTTCGGCCGGTTAAAATATTCTATGTATTTAGTCCCAAGATAATCTCATCCATGTTTAATTTTCCATGAGTTTCCGTATTAAGGCGGTCTTAAATATTGGAACCGGCTGTTAGTGATTCGGAATCAATGCATACGCAAGTGGTACGTTTTACAGAACGATAAAACTAAATATTACCTACATAACAATAAAGTAGGCAAATTTGTAATCATAGGGGTCTCGGCCCAGAATATAATTTGACTCATTTCAATCGGCGTCGAGACCCTTGGTCCGTGGGGTCCTAGCGCTCTGAACCTTTTTAAGGATGTGGCAAAGAGACTCATTGTCGTCACTGGAGACCGAAGAGCTGGCAGTTTCCTCGCTCAATGAATTAGTTTAGCCATTCAATAAGGAAATTCTGCCAGCATCCTTGGTACAATGCCACAGGGGCCATTTTTAGATTTAATGTTTTACTTTATTTTTATATTAAGTTTTAGTTTTATTTAAAATTAGTTTTAGTTTTAATTTTCAATTATTGTTTTACACTTCATGTAATGGCGTGTTTCAATAAATACGCTAGCTTGCAAACGTTAATAAACAGGACAAGTGTGAGTCGGACTCTTCGACCGAGAGTTCCGTACAAATTTGTTGGTACATTTTATAAATAGTTTAGGAATTGCACCGCCGTTCCTTGCACAAAAACCCTGTTTTTGTAATTTAATTAAAATAATCTTTACATTTTTTTCCCATGCTTGTAGTATAACGTCGTTTGGCGTTCAATACCGCGAATGTTATATTGAGTTACAATCTGACATTCGCGGTACTGAACGCCGAACGACGATAAGATGGAATTACTTGCCAAATTTCATAGTTCTAGGTCAATGAAAAATAAACAATAAATTTTGATTCCCTTGAGAGTGTCGAAATAAAGTTTTACGTCTTTTTTTAAGTTAAAGAAGTTTGTTTTTTCCACAGCTTTTTCAGCTTCTGTAGGCGTTCCCGAAATAAAAGGTTTGACAGACAGACGGACGGACGGACGAACGTGATCCTATAAGGATTCCGTTTTTTCCTTTTGAGGTACGGAACCGTCAAGAATACATAATTATTAAAAATGGTAACCACACTTCGCATTAAAAAATGTCAAATCTCAGGTACTTTTCTCACTTAACTCTGGTTTTATTTATTATGATATTTTTGTACTTAATTTAAACACGGCTTCAAAAAATCTCCAGGTTTTCTCCTAAGGACCTAATACCAAACGCAAAACGCACCCTATGGTTAATATAACAAGGTTGCAATTATAATGTTAACGAAAGAGGTATAGGGTCTTACGAGGTTAAAGCATGGAAAGTATGAAACAAACCTCTTTAAATGTGTTTTTTTTTCGTCCATTTTATCGCAATTGATCTTTGTTACTTAAATATAATAACCAATGTTTTTGCCATCATTATGTCGGAGCTGAAAATCCATCTTTCCCAAACACCTACCTATCTGCTTAACAGCTTTTAAACTCGTGTATGGAACCAATTTTACTGCGATTTTTTTTTATAACCGAATTGCTACAGTTTACTGCGTACGGCGTAAAGTTTTCTGCGAATCACAGTCATCACTATCTAGGGTGTTCCTCTTCTTTATTATTATTGGCGGTCCACCGCAGCTACAGGGTGTTGATAATCTATAAATTTTGCATATTTTTTAAACACTGCAGCGTCAAAATATTTTCAATTTCAAACCTCGCTGCCTTATTAAGTGATGATGAATCCTTAGACTCATTGAAATATCGTTCCGTTTTCCGGGGGTGTGGTCACCGATAGCCCTTGATTGATAGGGCGCTGAAGGCAAAAGATGGATGGACCGGACTGTTTTTGTGGTATTGAATGAATCCAGTTTGAATGAGGGTTTGGTCATATTGCGGCTTTTTGTAAAAGTAAAAGAAAGGTCGTGTCATTTTTCGTTCATGTCTGGTCTTGGGCTAGAACTCCGGATTAAGGTTATTAATATTATGCGCAATATAGGCATAAATAGGATACGTTTTGACGGCCTGCCTACGAAGCTAGTTTTCCTGGACTCAGAACTCGGTAAGGGCAGATATTTGTGCGATGAGCGCGAAAATTTATTCCTAATTAATGAATGTAAGTTTTTTTTTTTTTTACGGCATAGGGAAGGCTGACGAGCACACAGGCCACCTGATGGTAAGTGGAAACTGTGACCCATAGACATTCGCATTCACAAGACTGCAAGCCTAAGACTGCAAATGCGCTGCCAACCCTGAGAACTAAGATGGAATGCCTCTATGCTAGTCATTACACCGGCTGTCTTATCCCCAAACCGGAACACAACAATGCGAACACTGCTGTTTGGCGGTAGGTTAATGGATAAGATGGTGGTAGCGATCCGGACGGACCCCGCACAAGGTCCTACCACCTACCTACCTATCGTTGTCTAATACCCATAGTAGAAGCCGAGAGCTTAGTTTGGGACTAGGTCAATTGGTAGGAGATTGTCCCCTGTTTTTTTATTAATGTTCCAATTAACGGTAGTAATAATTGTTTTGTTTATTTCTTGTTTATAGATAACCCATAGTAACGTCATGAAAGTTTTCTTTTACTGTCGCCTGTCGCGTACTCAAGACAATGGCCTTTGCTTGGGCTTTGTTGTTTGAAACACAACATTATGGTTCCCAAGTAGATGCGGCGAACCAAAAATATTGAAAACTCTACATAAGCGTACACTGAGACTAACACATAACTTTCGTTGAATACGTTGGTAATTAATTACAGGGGGATACATCCCGGTTCGAGGCAGACGAATGAGTCATAGTCTCGCACGATACGCAGTTGTCAACCACCTGTATAATTGTTATCTTGAACCTTTAATAATATGTTTCTGTGCGACCTTATACGTTGACGCAGTCTTTAAATTACACCATATGAAGTGATATTTTATGAATTATGTAAGTTAGCTTAAATTTTTGATACGATAAAATATAGTAAATAAAATAAATATTACCCAAATCGATCCCGACGATTCAATTCAGATTATTCTTAAGGAATAAATGAGTGTTTCAATTCACGCATGTTTCACATAAAAGTCACCTTTATTCCTCAGTAATACGATTAGAAATCTAATTTTTAAATGACTTAGTAAAAAAATAATTGAATATATTATACTCGGATATTTATAAGGGGTACTTTCATTTTCTGTAGATTTTCTGTGGAACAAGTTAGAACCAGAGGGGGGATACGGAACCCAATCGAAAATTACACTTTTCGAGTTCAATGTTTCCTAAAAGAACCCCTGAATCTAAAAGAACCAGCCAACTGCGAGTTGAATTCGCGTGGAGAGGGTTCCGTAGAACCGTTTGTTTTTTTGATAGAATTCTTATAGTGTTTCCTGTAATGTACAAGCAATGAACAATACTTAAAAAAAAAAAAAAAAAATCTCAGTACTTTTTATATCAGGGGGGAATGGTTAATTTTCGTCAACTTCTATGAATAAAATCCCAACTATTTATTTTACAATAATAACAAAAATAGTGACTTTATGATTCAAGTCGTAAAAAATGCCAAACAAATGGTTTTATAATGCCACTGTGACAACGTACTATTGTGAATCGGGGTTCCGTTGGGCTATTTAAACTTCCTAAATGCTATAGATAAATATTTAATGTTAAAATCGTGCGTAATGTAAGCCCAGCGAAGCAACCCAAACATGGATTAACTTGTAGACTGGTAGCAAGAGAAAAATGAAGGCCGGGGAAAGGGACGACCCGCAGAAGGTACGTTAATAACAGACCTTATACACCTATTGCTATCGTATTTACAACGGTTGGATAGCTCTTATTTACTTGGCAGTAATGGCGGCCGTGTTAAAAACAATTCGATAGCAATAAGGGTAAAAACAAAGAAAAAGGCCAGGTTTGATGACAATAGGTTTGGCTGTTAGAGATAAATCAATAAATATCAATAGACGATCTCGCACAAATTAATCTAGCTCCAAACTAAGCTCTATGCTTGTACTATGGGTACTAGACAACGATATAAATACTTATATAGAGAAATATATACTTAAATACATAGAAAACATCCAAGACTCATAACACAATTATTTGCCCATACCGGGAATTTAACCCAGGACCAGCTTCGTAGGAAAGGGTTTCGTTTATCAAAAGTTTGTAACTTGTATTACAAGTTTGCGGGTGGTAGGACCTTGTGCAGGGTCCGTCCGGATCGCTACCACCGTCTTATCCATTAACCTACCGCCAAACAGCAGTGTTCGCATTGTTGTGTTCCGGTTTGGGGATAAGACAGCCGGTGTAATGACTAGCATAGAGGCATTCCGTCATAGTCCTCAGGGTAGGCAACGCATTTGCAGTCTTAGGCCTGCAGTCTTGTGAATGCGAATGTCTATGGGTCACAGTTTCCACTAACCATCAGGTGGCCTGTGTACTCGTTTGCCTTCTCTGTGCCATAAAAAAATAACTTTAATCTCTTTCCAACAATATGTGTTAAAATGAGAAGTACGAGATCTCACCATATAGGGGGATTTTATTTAAGGTAACAGCGAATAGTTCAATATCTTTCTCGTCTTTATCTTGACATAGTTCCATCCCATGCGGTTTTCATTTGATGTTTAGTGTTTGGTTTGTTTATGGTTTGTTTTCTGTTCTGTTTCGTTGTGATCCCGCTGGCGCTAGTAGTTAACAGTTGTGTGTGGGCTGCGTTCACTGTTACCGTAAAGGCCCATACACACGTAGTGCGGGATGCAACTTTTCGATGTTTGTATTTTTGTTCATTATTTCCTTCTAATGTTTTTATTATTTTTTTGATTATTATGTGTGTAGTTTAGTATTTTAGTTATATTATTTCTTAGTCCTTGTCATTTGTGTATCTGTTGTTGTTGCCCACCGTGCTCTCACCGAATGGGTCCTGCGGAAGACCAGCGCTGGCTGTAAAGCTAGCAACATGCTGAGCAGGGTCCGTTTCGTGACAAAGTGTGTTTTTTTATTTATTAGTTTATTTTTATTTTTGTATGTGTTATTTTTTGTCACGAATAAAGACTTGAACTTGAACTTGAACTAGTTTAAAATAAAGTAGCTTTCAGCGTCTATCTGTCCGTCTGTATATCCTATAACTCCTAAACCATGCGACGCCATTTTTTTTTTCACTGTATATTCTGGTTTTTGTATGAGTGTTTAGAGAAAAATCACATAAACCAAAGCGAAGCGAGGGCGGATCGCTAGTACAGAATAAAAGAAACAACTGAATACTTGAAAATCTTCCACAAATATGAAAATAGTTGTATAGATATGAATCTCCCCGTACAGTCTGGCGTTCAGTGAACATTTCCAACAGCCTATCTATAGCACGATATCCGCCGCCGGGATAAAAGGTGTTTCCGGAGTCGACGGGCTGTGAACAACCCGTTATGGATTTGCTGGAACAGGTATTTGTACTTGGTATACACCAACTTTTAACAATGTATGTAAATTATAAAACCGTTTTGAGGAGGCTTCTCGACTAATCTCTGCGGTTAAATTTAAAATATATGACTGTAACAGTGAATTAATTATTTTGACCCTTAAATGCGGTCCGAATTACGCTGTCAAACTTTTTTTTAATTTATATGAAACATAAAAAACCCCTTCATTATTTTTACCTTGTTACTACAATTTGTTTGTTTTCAAATTAAATATAAAGTTTTGTGATAATTTTTTTTTTTTTTTTTCCTATCTTGTTTTTATGTCCCACTGCTGGGCAAAGGCCTCCCCTCGTTTTATGAGGGGGTTTGGACCATAAGCCCACCACGCTGGTCCAGTAAGTTGTGTTAAATAATATTTATTATAAAAACTCATTATCATACATTTTATGTGATGGTGTTCAGTGAATCTACTCTAGTAACAAGCGTCTTGCAGGAACTGTATTCATTTGAGTTTAAGTAATAGTCAATATTCTATTATATTGCGACATATTATGTTTGAATGACGTTAGCCTTTGAGTTTAAAAACCGACTACAGATAATAAAAAAAATGTTTTCTAAATAACTCCACCATTTTTGCACATGGTTAATTTAATTTCAGAAAAGGCTATTCTTTCGAATTAAAATGTATACACTTTTTTTGGTGTATCCCAATTGTACTCTTCGTTTGTCACGGTGCGATGTAATTACACGGATGGTTATTTGAACAATAATTGCCAATCAACAATACCTGGTTCATTCAACAATCTTATTGGTGTAATAGTATTAGACATCCGAGAATTGCTCAAAAAGTGAGTCAAAATTGATGTGGCATTGAGTTAGCGGTACGGTAATGTAAATGATTGAGTTATTTATAGCTACGTTTTGTATTTTTTTATTTAGCATTACTTATTTGTATTTATAATGACGACGCAGCCTGGTTGGTAGCTTGCTTGTAGTAGTGACCCAGTGACACTGCTTACGAAACTGGCGGCCCGGGTTTTTCGGTATTGGCATTTTTTTCGTGTGAGTGTTGGATGATGTTATATATTTATCAATATATGTAAGTTTATCGTTGCTTTCATAGTAGGTACAAACAAGCCTACGGCTAAGCTAGGTACAAACTAGCTCAATTGCTCAATTTTAGTGAGTTTGTCCTCTACTAATAAACAAACAATTTAATTATATTTTTTATTTTTATGACACTTTCTGTATATTTACCTATTATATAAATATTTATTTGAACATTTAACAGATAACCCTCAGAGTTACTTCTTTAGGATTAATATGAATCACAAACTTAATATTTCTTAAAAATAGGTGTGTAACCCCAAAGTATTTACTGGAACAGGTATTTGTAACTTTTGTTTGATTAAAGATAAAGATAAAATAAATTTATTCAGTAAGTAGGCCGCTCGGGCACTTTTACACGTCAAGAATCTACCAGCGCTTCCCAAGAGGAGACCACTGCTGAGAAGAAACTCCGCAAGAAACTCAGCAGTCAGTCATTTTTTAAACATATTTCATATTTCATATTACAATGTATTACTTAGTCTAGCATTATACATATAAAGATACAAGTATTAAATTAAATATATTATTATTATTATTTTCCGTGTTTTTTGTTTTTTGGTGTTCAATAAAGAGTATTTGTATTGTATTGTATTGTATAATATCAAATAACAGTAGTTCAGTATTTATTGAAACTTTATCCGTATCTTAATGCCTTTTTTATTTTCTATCGTTGTTTGGGCTTTTATGAAATTTTGTACTAGGTACTTTTTAACCTTTGTCTTTTTGTTAGTCGACCTTAATAAGTTGTCATATCATCACACCTTTGAACATCGTTAGGATGTTTATTTCGATTACCATGAAAGTAACATCATTAATATACGCGCTAATTAAATACCTATTAAGTGTAAGCGTCGTGCTTTGTTGCAGCTACATAAAAATCCCTGTTACTAAATTCACACTAAAACTGAGCAAGTATTTTATCCGAGTATTTTAATTGCTAGTATCAAGTATTTACCACCCAGTCACTAGAAGGCTTATTATCAGCCGAGCGAGAAATGTGAGCCCAACGTCGCGCGGCTTGTAGACATCTCTATCTTACGACAAGTCAACTTAGAAGTAATACAAGCAAAAACATCCTTTAAATCTAGTTATACAAGGTTCATAATAACATGTGAATGTGTTGTGGTAAAAATTACAAGCTGGGTACGACTTTATTACTAGGTCTATAAGATTCATAGTAAATTGTATTAATAGGTCATGGAAGATGAATTATGAAGTGTGCGTTTTATGCGTTGCAGGCTTTATTTGCATCTTACATGTGATTTAGATCAGGAGAAATTAAGCCGGTACAATTCCCGGTCTCATTTAAGAGTTTTTTTTTCTTTGTTCCGCGGCGACTTCAACAGCTACTACCGCGGGGATATGGCGTTTCCACAATGAAGTGATTTCGCCAGTGTCAAGTATATATAAGTATAAATCAATATAGCAATAAAACACAATCCAATGTTCACTAGGAAGATTGGTGGCAACGTTGTACGGTGATATGTAGGACAGAGGTCAAGATAAACAATGATGGGCAAATTGGCCCATACAACCAATACAAATCTCATGTATACCACGTGAAAGCTAGTTACATAAGCTTCATTTTCTAATACGGGGATAAACTACAAAACCCCGGAGAAGAGAGTTATCAGCCTTCAAATATTTACAAACACAACGTTTAATACTACACTCGCTGTGCCCCGCATGCGTCGCAATGCTTGACCGATTTTACTATTTACAACAATTACAGCAAACAGTGGGATCAATAAGCCTACATACGTTATAATTATATTGACGATTGGGCTGGGTTCCATACATTTTTGCCCATCATTCTTTAGCCTCTGCACCACTGCGAGTCCACTTGAAACGAGTAGTAAGATGCCAGATACACGAAATAAGTCAAAGTCTATCAATGTGCAACACAAAGGCATAAAAAGGACAAAACACTAACAAAAAAACAAAACTAAAACAAATTACACATCCGCCATCTTTTAACATTGTAAATGGCCCGTCCAATTTTTGTGATTGTTAGCGCCGTGTTTAATAAACTCGTCTTGACTGTGAGGCCTGTCAAAAGATACGTCAAACCATAGACCACTGTCATTTAACACATCTCGAGACGAGCATTAGAGTTGAGATCAGTTTATTATTTCGGGCGTAGTATTAAACGTAATCTCGAGAGATCAGAATTGTATAAAATGCCGTTTTTTTTAATTTCGGAATAAAAAAATTCAAAATTTAAGGGAGTTCACAATTTATGTTATATATATCGCCGGTCCACCTAGAAAGAGAAAATAATAATAATGTTTGTAATTAATAGTAGCATTTAGCTTTGCGTATTCGAGTATATCGAATATTTAACATATAATGGCGATATGTAGACTATAGAAAGTGGCAAAGCTATATACAAAAAAAAACAGGGAACAAACACACAAATTGACCAAGCTCTAGGCTTGTACTATGGGTACTAGACAATGATATAAATACTTATAGGAGAAATACATACGTAAATACTTAGAAAACCTCCACAACTCAGAAACAAAATACTCGAGGTAATCACGCAAATATTTTTCCATATTGGGAATCGGACACGGGACCGCTAGCTTTATAGGCAGGTTAGTGACCAACTAGACTAACCGTCTCGTCTAATTCTGATAGCGATATGGTTTTACCAAGAAGAATAGAGCCTGGTAGTTACACAAATTACGCAACGCTAAGTGAACCCACCATAAGATATTAAACACGTTTTATAGAAAACTTGAAGTTTGTTTTTGCAAATTGCTAAAACTTCCGAGGCCAGATGTTAGCGTAATAATCCAAAATGAATATAATATTCGTAATGGCGAAGTTATTAAGTTTACAGCAGCTGCTCTAATTTATTAAAGCCACGAAGAGCTTCAAAACATCCTGTATACGATCCTACTTTTATGATTTTAGTACCTAGGGTACCTATTATTTTAAGGAAACACCTTTCAACGATCGCATCATTACGCAGAATTATCATTTCGCCGAAAGGCATTTCCCAGGGCTTCATTTTTTTGTTCTTAAAAGTCTAACCTAAGCTACATAATTAATGTTCAAGATACCCTTTCACATTATGGTGTCAGCAAACAGCGTTCGATGTAATAAAATTCGATGAAATGACAATCGACGAAGTAAAATTCGAAGGCGTTATAGCGACAGTACAAAAGTTATCAACTTATAAAGACGACCGTACATCGCCCGTATTCCCATCTCTTTGTGTGATTTCCCAAATTTTCTCAATCATCCTTTGGCTTGACGAAGTGAAATTGTTTTCGAAGTTACAACAGAATTATTTCAATATGTTTTTGTTCTTTACAATTTGTTTAAGAACGTCTGGTTGTGACGCTTGTGGAAATTGGGTATTTCGTGTAACACTAAAGGTTACATAAGTCTTTTTATAGTTAGTCCGTAGGCATCCAAAATTCAAAATTCAAAATTCAAAATATTTATTTAGTAAATTGGCCACGTGAGGGCTCTTTTACACGTCGGTAATATATTTATTTATTTATTTATTTAAAAAAGTTTTGTAAGTAGGCCCTGTAGGCACTTTTACAAGTCTGACTCTACCAGCGCTTCCAAAGAGACCACTGTTGAGAAGAAGCGCCGCAAGAAACTCAACAGTAAGCCGTTTTTTCCAAATAAATCACATTACAATACTAAACTTAAGCTACACAATTTAAATGTCACAGGGATGTACAGGTCCCAGTAGTAATAATAATTAAATTGTCGGATATAGAGTGAATCTACTAGCGCTTCGGACAAGACCACCAATAATTGACGGCTTTTCGTGGTAGTATGTGACAGCGATGACACTATAACGTAATTTTGAAATTACGTAATCAAATATTGTAAAGTAATGAGTTTCAAATTTGGAACGTCTTCCAAAATTAACACAATTTAAAATAGGCCCAATTCTAGTATCAATTGAAACGTCAACTTGGTATATTTTTTACACATACATTATATAAGGTGCTAACAAATTAGTCACGGATATTTTAAGAGATAATAGATTACATTAAACCAATTAACTTTTAACTGTAATTAAGGAACCTTTGTATATCATTTTATTGTTTTAATGTACCGAACAAAAAAAAAATTATAATTAATCTTTAAAATAATCACCCTATTATGCACTTGTCAAGATGTTAAACACTGTCTGTCATGTCACGTCAAAAGTTGTTTTTCGTAAATGTCATTATGACTCGGCGGGAAAACTGTAGGTTATTAAATACTTGTAAAGAGGTTCTAGAATGTCTAAAGAGGTCTCATTTAATTATCTTATTAACAGGGTGTTTTAACGTAGCAAATTTGTTTCCTAGTTTTCTCCAAAAAAACATAAGAAAACCTATGATGTTTCATACTTAAATGTACTCCGAGAACCGAGTACTACCAGCTGTAAAAATATCCGTGACTAATTTGTTAGCACCTTATAATTATAAACTAGCAGACTAAACATAATTTCACGCCTACATAGACCAGAATAAAAAATGCCACTACCCCTTTCCCTCTTATACTAAATCGTATCAACCTATTTCTTTTTTGCATTTATTGCAACACCAAGGCACACATAGACATTTTTGAACCCGTGGCAGTCGCCATCTTTGTTAAGTGACATTTAAGCGACATATGGCTTTAAATTTTTGTTGTGGTGAACGAGCGTCGGATATCTTGTGGGAAATAATATTATTTTGAAATCAAGTGTGAATTTACAGTTATAAAATCATAGTGAAATGCTGTGTTTCCCTTGTGTTACAACGCATCATACAGGAAATCCCCTGAAATTGCGTTCCATCGGTAAGTTAATCTTTTGCTATCCTTCGTCATAGATTTATTTTTGTTTACCGCGTCCTAACCAACATTGGTCTTCAAATGTTTAGAAATAAATACAAAGGTAATATTCATGAAGCTGATAAAACTTTCAATTTACGGTTTTCTAAACAAATACGAGAAATATTTTAGTTTTACCGTTTGCAACTGTGGGGACTTTTTTAGAAACATTCTACTGACGTGAAGTCTATCAGACGTTATTTTTAAATAAAATATATACAAAATTCTAATGGGTATATGGTGAATATTATTTTATGACATGGTGATAAAATACGTAATGTATTAAAAATATATAAAAACTTAAAATTTCGAGCATTTATTACAAAATTTTACATAAATATTTATTAAAACAGAAAAATCAACAACTTCGATAAAGTTAAGTGTCCATTCTTCTATTAAATATTGTTCATACTAAATTAAAAAAAAAACAAAAATATCTGTAGATAGATTAAGACACAAATCAGTCTTGAAGTTGGCACTAATTTTAGAGATCCATTTTGCACTCTACGCATATGTGCTCCGAATATTGTAGGCAAATTACCTTCATACAAGCACAGCAAGTAAATCTTGTTTGCCTTTTTAATCTAGCAGGACATAAATGGTGCATCATTTGCAAATGCTTGAAAATTTTGAAATACAGATGGTTCTGTGGGGGAGACGTGAATAATGTTATGAGTCGGTGTTCTATTCAGTCTTGTAATTTCATTTTGTGATCATTTGTGACCTTTTTTACCGAGGTAGTTAGTGACAACTTGGTCAAAAGCAGCCAAGCCCTCGAGTTAAAAGTCCCTCTTTTAACTCGAGGGCTTGGCTTGGCTGGTTGTCCTCAAAATCAGAGGGCCCTGCCAAAATGGACTACGCTAACTAGCGTTTCTATTCGTTTCGTTTTTAATCAATCACGTCACGGGTAGATCACGTGACTTTTCGTACACGTCATCTTCCAGTAACGCGCTTGGTTTAAAAATGAGACGAATAGAGATGCTAGTCAGCGTAGTGAATTTTGGCAGGGCCCTCTGAACTGTCATTGTTTGTCGAAGGGCATTATCACTTTCTTGAATCGTCTGTCCACTATCCAGTTCCACCATAACCGCCACGAAGCCAGGGTCTTCAAGTGAATCACCGACGTCGCTAAAGTCAACTTCTTCATTCAATTGTTCCAGCCATTCACTGATTTGTTGATCACCAGTGACTGTGATTTCGCTATGATTTGGTTTTGATGGTCTGGACTCCCGCGTGCCGCAATTTGCCATCTAAAATAAAATGATTAACGTCTGCAAGATACTATAGAAATATAAATCTTTTTATGAGGTAACGTCTGATAGGCACTACACGAACATGTAGATCATCTGTCATCGTCTGTCAGAATCAGGTCTTACTGTTGCACTTACGTCTGTGGGACACTCTCTCGTACCTCCAAGGGTGTGCACAGCATTGCCGTTTGGGCGTCACTGCTCAATGTCGCGAGTCGTCCTAGGAAGGTACTGAGGGAAACAGAGCTACATCACGCTATACGGCGAAATGGCACCATACAATAAGTTTGGCGATGACTAATAGACGTCACGTGAGTCACAGAGGGTTTACTAATTAAAATAACCTCATTTGACACTTAATGTACTGTGCAATTTATACAGGGCCGAACAAGGCCTAGGCCTGACGTTTGTTTGATAATGCTTCTAAGCAGTACTGGATTTAACAAAATTGTGATCGCTACTCATTGTGATGCACTTGACCGACCTCATTTATTATTGAATTGTTTTGTAATAGGTACTTACCCTGAAAACAAATCAAAACATAACTAACGCACTGTGTACTGTTTTGTCTTGTTCTGGTTCTTTATGAGTTACTTATCTATCTAAGTAAAATGCGGAAAAGTTCATTTTGTGGGACTTAATGACACAGCGTTTGCAAGAAAGAAATTAATAAATGTATTCATTTATACTGTTAGTATTTTCAAGTTTCAGTTACCTCAATACGTCAATGTTTTTCTATTAGTGTGAGTTAATCTTTTATGTGTGTAAAGCTGCCTCGCCTTCAAAGCATTAATGTTACGTCTGCTAGTTTATATAATTTCTGTGATTTTTTAGTACAATATCATATTACGACCTTTGATTTCGAACGACATGAGAATAGGGACTTTAGTAGTTAGTCTATGATATAAAGAAAACATTGATGTTCGTGACAATAACACAGCTTAAGTTTATTTTGCCGCCATTTTCGTCGTAAGTCGTCGGCTTCTGAACCAATCTTAGAGTACTTAATATGTGTGTAGATAAAGTAATGTATGCATCTGTACATAATTAGGCCTTAAAATACTCGTGTGATCTTATTATTTCATAATAAAACCACACTCGTGTTTTAAGTACTCTCATCTTTCATTCTTATGTTTACTTTTTTAGGTGTGTCTTTCTGTCTGTACAACTGCTAACTCCATAACCACGCAATAGATTTTTCTCAAACATGCTCGGAATTGTATGCGTTAATTTTACGAAATGAAGACATGAAGTTTCTTCTTTGTGGGTTTCTTTTTTTTATCATTTTATCTTTAAAATCCTAAGGAAAAACATTTTCGGCCGCTACTCTAACTTTTTAAATTTGCTTACTATCTAAACTGACAAAGGTAAAATACGTACTACCAACCACCACTAGACACCATTTATTTTGCGACATAAAACAAAAACAAAATCGTTACTACATTTTCGTGCAGTTTTGAGATTGCCATCGTAATATTGCGGTCTTTAGATAGCCATCGTAAGATTGCAGTCTTGAGACTGCCATCGTAAGATTGCACAGTTTTGAGATTGCCATCGTTAGATTGCAGTCTTAAGATTGCCATCCTAAGATTGCACAGACTTGAAATTGCCATCGTAAGGTTGCACAGTCTTGAGATTGCCATCGTAAGATTGCAGTCTTGAGATTGCCATCGTAAGATTGCAGACTTGAGATTGCCATCCTAAGATTGCAGTCTTGAGATTGCTATCCTAAGGTTGCAGTCTTGAGATTGTCATCGTAAAATTGCAGTCTTGAGATTGCCATCGTAAGATTGCAATGTTGAGATTGCCATCGTAAGATGGCAGTTAATGTACCTTCCTTTCCTTTTCTTCGCCGGTGCTGGAGCTCCATACAAAAGTTTTTGTATTTCGGTTGTTGTGTACTTTATTTCATTGAGCAAATCATCATTATCAGCCGCAAGACGTCCACTGCTGGACAAAGGCCTTCCCCAAGGTTTTCCACAACGATCGGTCCTCTGCTGCTGTCATCCAGCGGTTTCCTGCGACCTTTATCAGATCGTCAGTCCACCTTGTGGAAGGTCTGCCAACACTTCGTCTCCCGGTTCGCGGTCGCCACTCTAGAACCTTTCCGCTCCAACGGCCATCAGTTCTACGAGCAATGTGCCCCGCCCACTGCCACTTAAGGTAATTATGCTCCGATAATTTATTAAATTCAACGTGATAACGGTCGACTAATATTTGTATTCTTCTGTGCCATGACTCGGCACTATTTTGTGTACGTGGGATATTTATGTCGTTCGATTCTTGCACACTCCAAAAATAAGGGTCATATTTTGCTGGCGATGTACTAGTTCCCCAAATATAATTTTCAGCAAACCAGTCTGAAATCACTTTTGCTTCCGTACAGATATGTTCTTGCAAATCTTCGAAATATATTGGGATTTCTTGCGGCGATAGGTACGCTAATGCAAGTAGGCTTTTAACGTCCGATGCAAATTTATGATTATTTCCATACATTTTTTGATACCCATTCTTTTGTACTCGGCGGTAGATGATTTGGCCTAGATGAAAAAAGCAACCCTTTAATTGAACATTATCAAATAATGTCTTTATGCTATTTTGAGAGGCTCTAAAATTACTTCGGTGAAAAATTTAAATCATTACATTCACAACATTCCACGAGTGTCGAAAAAAGCATGTCATAGCTTTGTTTATCTTTATGCGTACATAATGCAAAAATTAACGGAAATGATTTTGAGTCCATAATGCATCCATGAATTGTATAAAGTTGGTGGAATAATTTTGGTGCGATTTGGAATGTCCCATCCATGAGTAGATATTTAGCTTTGCATAAATTTGATATCAGTTTTTGGTTGTGTATATTATTATTCTCTTTTTCCCGAACTTTTTGTCCAATATTATCATATCTTCATTTTCATCACTTTGAAGTAAATCATACTGTAATTCAAAATCAATATTTTGTGGTTCTGTTTTTTTTTTTTCCTTCTTTTTTATACGGTAAATTATTTGTTTTAAATTTGTCATGGTCGGTAAATGCGGCAATATTTCCGAAGACGTGGATATAATAGTATCGTTTATTAATTCTGATGGTTTCTTTGTCACATTATTTCTTGCATTGGCCTTCAAATCACACACACTATTTGCAATTTGCACTCGCAAAGCGTCCGGTTCATGGTTATGCTCAATTTTAGGCGATTTTATAAGCAAATGCATATTTTTATCTGCTTCGAACTGTGTAACAACTCGCGAGCGGCACTTATAATTCAGGTTTTTCCTCAGTTCACATAACCAATACCACTTTTCATCTCTCTGCCTATTCTTTTCACAAGTGAATCCGTCGATATGTAATTTTTTACTTCCTCTACTAGTAATAAACACGTTATAGTATGCATTATCAGAATTACTTTCGCCCGACATGATTGCAAATACTAAACAGTGAACGAAACATTAAATTATGTAGGTACGTTTACGCGGCAATACTTCCTACCCGCTTTATTTGTCTTAGTTATTATATTACTATGCAGGCACAGTTTAAGGGCCCCATACACGGTACGATCCGTCGTTACAATCCGTCGGTTCATACTGAAATCGAGCGATGGATTGCAGTGTGTGGCAATATCGCATCCAAATTTCAATCGCAATATGAATCGTCACGTAATCGATTCAGATTGATCATAACGACGAATCGTTGCTCTGTAATTGTCGCCCCTAAAAACGTTAGTTACTTCAAGTTGTATGTGTTGTACTGGGGATCCCTTTGACTGCCATACATTTATTGTTTCGATTATTGAAAGTCAGACTTTTGTACCCATATTATTTATGTTCATACCTATCGGAAGTCATAAAAATTTCAGATCATAACGCTTTATAATTCGAAGTATATCAAAAAATCCTTGCTTTAGACGATAAATTTAAATCAATAGGTTAGGTTAGGTTAGTATTGCGTCAAGGCCGAAGGCCTTAACTACCCAGAAATAGGAGCTCCGCTAAGCGGAGCTCCGTCGACCCTGTCTAATCATACATGTCTATTGTTAGTTGTATAAGTTGTACTTTTGTGACTAGCAAGTTTTGACCTAATAACATTTCTTACAAGTTCTATAACCTTTGACATTATGAAGTTTAACTATTATGACATAAATTGGTATGACCCGCAATAATTGACATTCCGATTTATACTCTTCAATATTACATTATGACTTTTAACATTATTACTAATAATAAGTATAATGTAAAACGTTTTGGCTAACAATAATCGAAACTTTAACTTTATGGCAGTCAATAGAGACCCACAATACTGTTATGACTAACAAGTTTTGATCTAATAACATTTATTACAAGTTCTATTATTACCTTTGACATTATGAAGTTTAACTATTATGACATAAATTGGTATGACTATGAATTTTATGACTTCCAACAAATATGACCCGCAATAATTGACATTCCAATTTATACTCTTCAAAAGTATGGTTTTAAACATTATGACTAACAATAAGTATAATGTAAAACGTCTTGGACAACAATAATCGATACTTTAACTTTATGGCAGTCAATAGAGACCCAAACCCAACGCTTCGCTTAGGGCGGGTCGCTTGTGTAATATATATTGTTAGAATAAAAGCAGGGATTGCTTTGTAAGAAAGTGACATCACAGCGGTAGTCTTTATAAGCGCCTGACGTTCAGCGTAGCGCTTGCTTTCTGCTTGAGCGTCGTCGTAGAAACTCGTCTTTGGTCTACGCGATTTGTGAGCTGTCTCTGTGTTGCTTATTTTAATTTGTGTTTTAGTGTGTCTTTACCGATTTGTGCGGTTGTCATGAGTTGGTATCCTGTTCCTAATTTATTTGAATTGTGTCCATTGTTAAACGTATTGAATTTGAAGTGCGTTGTGAAAATGCTTATTATGTATTGAAAAGGCGCTTCTTATACCTAAAATAATTATTTTTTCACAACACTACAAACAACCACAAGACTAATGCATTGCCACCCCGGGGACCTAAGGTGGAATGCTATTTGGTGCTATTATTAGGTCTACATTAGTAGCATAAGTTATTTACCAAAAAATATAAAATATAGATCAGGCAAACTCGGTTTCTTGCGTTTTTGAAAGCGGTTTTTTAAGACCTTTTTTATCTCAGAATTTATAACATCGAATCAAAGATGTCCAATTGACGCACAGATCCCAAACCCCTTTGTTAGCTAGTAATTCATTTACATTCTTAATCCTACCGCGCATTAAGCCCGATGCGTGTTTCTTTCGAGCCCTTCAGACCTTTGTTCAAATTTAATCCCCCTGTATTCACCCTTTGAACACGACCTTTCCTATCTGATGGCGGGAACCTAAGCCCTTGACAGAGATTAGGTACATGTTGGGAAAATAATTATTTGGCATAAATAAAGGTAATTCCTTTGTCAGTCAGAAGGAAAAAAGATTGAAAAGGAATGATAGTATTTAAAGTCAATCTATTCTGTAATTCACATATTTATATTTTTAAATTGTTATAACGAAACAAGAGTGGTGTTATTATTTTAATTTATGTATCCGTGTATCTTTGTGTTTGTCTGTGGCATTATTATCTCCCAAATGGATGGACCGATTCGGATTCGGATGCGTTTTTTTTGTTGTTCCAAAACTACACTAGTGATAGTGATGGTTCTTACTCTTTTCATAGACGAGCGGCATTTAGCTAACGGCAGAGATTAATGCAGCCGTTGCCACCTGTCGATGGCATCTGCAAACACGTCGGTGGTAGCCGTCGACACCTGTCGGAAGCAGCCGTCAAGGCATAAGCTGTCGACCATTAGCGACGCCTGCAGTTGCAGTGTACCGCGTCAACAAAAACACGCGCACACCTGCAAGCGTCGCGTATGACAGCTGCCATTGACGCGTTGACGGCTGCTGTCGATAGGTGGCGTGGCGACGGCTGCAGTAGCCTCTGCCGTTGGCAAAATGCTCGTTTTTAAGAAGCCCTATGCCCGCCTTCCACTGCAAGCGGAGCGAGCCCCGTACGGACTCTATTTAGCTTACAACGGAGAGTTTAAGTGTTACACCGCGAGCAAACCTCTTGAAGAGACATCGTTGTAAGCCAAGCGGAGTCCGTTTGGACTCGCTCCGACTCCGCTCGCAGTGGAAGGCGAGCATTAGATAGGTTTTACGCGAATCTGTTGGGTCTGTAGGTAGGGCCTTACAGAGATAGTTGATAAACTGTAAAAGTAGGGGTCCACATTTAATCGAGCGAATATGGCCCTTATGCTATTTTGCAAAGCAACATTACGTTTGCAACTTATTATTTCAGTTAATGTTATGTTTAAACTACTATACTAACGTTTTATCTATCTATCTTATCTTCAGGGTTTATAATTCTACCGCTAATCAGAAACTACAAGTTCGTTATCAACTTAAAATATTGAATAAAAAAAAAAAAAAAATACTGCTAAGATTAGGAACATACATACCTCTTAAAAAGCTATATCTACACTAATATTATAAGTATAAAAGGTATTTTTTTCATTATTATGTGTTTGTAATATTATTGTCACGAGTTAAAAAAATATTTCACCATTAAAATGCTACATTATGCTAGTGTAATGTTTTTTACTTTTCATGTCACGTATTCGGAACGGGGACTCTTCTTCCCAAAAACTTTGTTGCCAGTATAAAATATAAACGCAATGAGATATGACAATAGAATGCACATAATCAACTACAATTTATTTTCTCCCACATGCTCGGAAATGTTAAGCTTACTTTTGGAAAATCTCAGGCAAAATAAAAAATAAAAATAATTATTTACCAATGGCACGGGCCGCGAAAACGTATGAAAGTCCATTACTTACCCGATGTTTTACTTTTAAAAACCATGTTTGGACTAGGATAACTAACGCAATACAGCCAAACACTCAACAATCAAAATTCTTCCATGATTATTTTACTTTCTAAATGTCATAGATTAAAAAGGTAAACCTATTCAAACAGCGTTTACAGCGCATTTAAAAGTGTATCAAATATTTTGACTTTTTTTTTAAAGAAATTGAATTCATGAACATTATAAATTGACGAAATACCTAACATAAACGCGTAATAAATATTATAAGTAGAACTATATTTTATTCAAATTGTATTTATTACGTTTAAAATTGTGATGTTATTTAATGCTATATATCAGTTTCGTAAGTGCTAAGTATATCGTACCTGTTTCGAATGTAAATAAAATTTGCAAAGAAATTTATATATATATGTTTAATATTTTCTCGCATTGTTGGAGAAAAACACTATACAAGCCTCAGCCGGGCAGTCACTGGCCGCGTATATAGCGCAGCCACGACTGCGTCTCGGCGACGCCAACTTATACTCGTCCCGGAACAGCTAATTTACCGGCCTCTGCAGTAATATACTACTTCGTACTTACTATTTACACATAATTTGTTTCATCACTTTCGTTCAACATCAACACCCAGATTAGCCACTACAAACTGATTAAAACAACGTATCCTGCAGTTCACTTCCGTGGTTTGATGTTAACTGAATCAATCAATTTTAAATCATTAAAAAAACAAAGAAAATATCATTTTTTCTACACATGGAACAACAGGCGTGCCATCAGTTTCTACGGCGTTAGGCACGCCGTGTCATGAAATAAATATTTACCGCCATAAGAAGTTTTAGAAACTGGGTACCGCAATGAACCGGTTAAGATTAATGTTTTAAGGAGCGTCCACACTGAGAGCATTCGCGTGAATATTCGTGTGGCGAAGACGTTGAGCCGAGCGTTTAAAAAGCTTACTCACGAATGCTCATTACACGCCAATACTTTCAAAAAGGCTCCTTTTGTAAAAACGTCTCCGAACGAAACAGTTTCTCGTTACAGTAAGAATATCTTATTTAGGGTAAACAAAAAAATAAAAAGTACAATTGTACTTCAAAATTAACCCTGTCGTTGACACTTTAATGCCGTTAACCAGAGCAGCAGAATAGATTGAAAATTGCATCTTCAACAGATGCTCATGTAATAACAATCAAATAACTATGTAATTTTGATTTCTGTTTCCTCAGCATACTAGTGTCTGCCATCAGCTTTTAGAAAGAGGTACTTGGGATATGTTGTTTGAAGCACCAGACGCTGTTGAAGAGTGCATACTCAATCTATTGTTCTTTTATGTGGCAAGCGATACAAAACATTAATGGTATCCTTAAATTGAAAGAATTTTAACGTATTTTTTTAAACACACATATTATAATATTGAAATTCAAGTACTAAACCAGATAAGTATTCCTTTCTTGCTGCAAAAGCTGTTAAGAATTACATACTTATATTCTAACGTCAAACTTATAAGGTATAGAAAATAATCCATTGTTTGATGAGTTAAAAAAGGATAACCGCGGTTTCGTAAGAGTACAAAAAGACTTTTTCACCACACTTGCTCGTAAATGGTGTTATTCCATGCCTGTATACAGAAGGACAATGGCCTAAATTGTTCCTGCGGGAATAATGGCGAATTTGTCATCCCTAGGGAGTAATGACTTTCTTTTTAAAATTTGCATCTCTTTCGTACATCATTTCTGACTAAGGAAGTTTAATTTCCAGCCAAAAATTAAATCGGTTTCTAATTTCATCTTTAAAAATTAGCAATAGACTTACTTACATTACACAAAACCTATACGCTTCATTAAACTTCATTATTTTTATACCTATTTCAAGTTTATATCAACATTTATCATTAATTTTAGTAATTATACATTTTTATCAAATTGGCTAAATCTGGCTCGAATCCAGGTCGAAACTAAACGCAGTATCTATGGTCACAAAAAAAATATCGTTTCCATTTACGTTCCCGTCCGTCAAAAGTTATTTCTTTATATTTTGCAGAGTTAAAGTGTTTTTCCTCGCAAATGTGATGAAAACCATTGTGTGTATCACAGGCAGTAAGGGGATTACTAACTCGAGTCATTAAAAGCCCTCCGCCTTCGGCGTCGGGCTTCTAACACTCTCGTTAGTAATTCCCTTCATACTACCCTTGATGCACAATGTACTATAATCTCAACTGGTTACGAACCTCCGGTTTCGTACGCTGCCGAAGTGGTCATTTCATTAGGATAAGGTTTGTATGAAAAAAAACAACCAGGCGACGCCGGGCGAACAGATAGTTTATTATATTAGTATTAATGTATACAGTAAAGTGTCTAATACTATCGCTTGCCGTACTTCGAAGTTGCATATTACTCACAGCGAAAGCCACATATTTCTTTTAGGTTCAATTTCATCCAGGAGAGTGTTAAATCAATATGAAGCTATCAATGTGTAAAAGATTACGTTATATCGTTATATTTGGGATGTTACTCAGTATATATTATGTGCGTTACTCACTTTCAAGTGACTATGATGACTTTAATCAGAAATATTCTGAAGTGCACAAACAAGATCTCACATTGAAGTATATCTTACATTGGACAAAACCCCATTTAGTCAATTTTAAGCGATGGCGATGGGGTCAAGATAGATACATAATAAGAAATTGTAAAGTCAATACTTGTTATGTTACTTACAACAAATCATACTTTAAAAGTCTTAAGTATTTTGATGCTATAGTGTTTCATGCTCCTGATATAAGAAAATATGACTCTGCTCCAAAAGAACGAAGTCAAAATCAAAAATATGTCTTTTTGAGTCACGAGTCATCCCATAACTATCCCTTTTGTGATAAGAGATACGATGATTTTTTTAATTGGACATGGACCTACAAATTTGGTTCGGATCAACCTTACGGATATATCAGGATAAGAGACTCCAAAGGTAATATTATAGGTCCAAAAGAAACTATGCACTGGATGGACGTGGAATCAATGGACCCTATTAATGATGCACTAAAACTAAGTTTAGATAGAAAAACGAAACCAGTTGCTTGGTTTGTTTCACACTGCAAATCTATAAGTAAGAGAGAGGTTATGGTCAAACAGCTACGGAGAGAGCTTAAAAAATATGGTTTTGAAGTTGATATTTATGGAAAATGTGGCAGCTTAAAGTGTCCTTTAAAGAGGATGAAACACTGCATGGAAAAAATCAAGAGAGATTATTATTTTTACTTGGCGCTGGAGAATTCTTTAGATGAAGACTACGTGACCGAGAAGTTGCTGAGGGCGCTGCAGAATTACGCGATTCCAATAGTGTTTGGAGGAGCCAACTACACACGGTAATGTTAATCATTTTTTACTTTTAATAAAACCTAAACCACTATGGTCTAAGCTTATAAAACAATACACTATCGTGTACCGTGTCTATTGATTCCCATTTCTGCAGATTCCAATATCCACTGATTCTCATGTCTATTGAATACCATGCCTACAGGTTCTCATTTCCACAGGTTCCCATTTACATACATTCCCAATGCTATTGATTTAAATTTTTACTCATTCTTAATGCTTCAAAATTTAGTTTTTTTATTACGGTTTCAGTTAAGTATATAAAAGTAGTAAAAAATACAATCTATTATATAAATGTTTGAGGGTTGTTTGATAAGTAATTTTAAAAACTATTTGTAAAACCTTTTTTCTGGTAAATGGCATTAACACTAGCAGGCACAATCTTTCAAATGAAGACTGTCAAAAATTCAGCTAAAAAAACAAGTTTTTGTCAGTATAACCATTGTTTAACTGTGATCACTCGAATATTTTCAACAACTATGGCAATATCTGATTTTCGTGCCGTTATAAAACATTTCTATTATGAAGGGTTGTAGTGCTGCCACAATAAAATCCGAACTTGATTCTGTTCATGGCACTAACGCACCAACGTTGCAGACTGTGTATAACTGGATAAATGATTTTAAACGTGGTCGGTCAGCACATCTGATGCTCCACGCTCTGGTCGCCCAATTGGAGTCACTACTGAGGATGTTGTTGAAGAAGTCCATAATATTGTACTCAACGACCACCGAGTGAAGGTGCGCGAAATAGCTGAGAACACAGGCATCTTCACTGAGCGAGTACATAAAATCCTGCGTGAAGATTTGGGTATGACAAAGCTGTCTGCACGATGGGTGTCACGTTTGTTGACAATCGAACAAAAACACGAACGAAAGCGAATTTCAAAACTGTGTTTGGATATGATGAAGCGTAATTCTTGGAATTTTTTGAGTCGTTTTATCACTGTGGACGGGACTTGGGTCTATAATTATACACCAGAATCAAAATAGCAATCAAAACAATGGATGGCGACTGGTGGACGTGCCCCAAAGAAGGCCAAGACTGTTTTGTCGGCTGGGAAGGTGATGGTGATAGTCTTCTGGGATGGCGAAGGAATCATTATGATTGATTACTTGGAAAAGGGAAAGACTATCACTGGCCGTTATTACGCAGTTATTGGACCGTTTTAATGTCGAATTGTTGGAGAAACGACCAAAATTGTCCTCTAAGAAAGTCCTCTTTCATCAAGATAATGCCCCAGTGCACACGTCAACTATTGCAATGGCCAAAATCCACGTGTTGGGCTTCGAGCTGGTTTCGCATGCTCCGTGTTCGCCGGATCTAGCTCCGTGCGATTATTACCTATTCCCAAAAATAAATCTGAAAAGATGACTTGGAGGGCAAACATTTTTGACAAAATATGAGGACTGCATCGCAGGTGTAAACGCCTATTTTGAAGACCTTGACAAAACGTCAATTTTGGAGGGGATAAAAAAATTTGAAACTCGCTGGACCAAGTGTTTGGCCCTGAAAGGAGACTATGTTGAGAAATAAATGTAAATTGTTTAAAAAAAAAACTTTTTAAAACGACTTATCAAACAGCCCTCGAATGTGTCTATTTTAACATTTTGCTATTGCAATATTCGTCTAGGCATTGAATGGTCCTTAAGCAGGGCCTCTATTCTATGTTGTTAAACCAACCTACCAAACCTTTGACCTGTAATTTGTTAAACCATATTTGCCTTTAACTTCGCCATTCTTCTTCTTTGACGTAACACCCTTGTCAGAGTGGTCGTGGTCGTCTCGTTAATTTTGTGGCCTGCTTCACAATGCGACGCCATTCCCCGTGAACTGCCGCCCTGGAAATCGGTTTTTATTTGGCCCGTCTACCTCCGTCCGCCACCATGACAAGTAAATTAGAACTATCAAAACGTTAACAATAGGTACAGGTCAAAAATGTAATGGTTTTATCGTGTTGGATAGAGGCCCAGGCCAGCAACAATAGTCCAATCCTCGACACATTACTATAAAAGTATAATGGCTATAGCTAGAGTTTATAATTAAGACAGCGGAGCGTAACTATTACCGTTCCGCTGTCGTAATAAAGCTATAAGTAAAGTTGGACTCACAATAGAATCTTTGCGTGCGCTATATATAGCTATTACAATAGGGAATTAGCATTACCAGAAGATTTATTAAAATATATATTTTTTGCGAAATTTATCTGGAAATGGATAGAGGCTCCAAGACCGCGCTAGACACAATTAAGAAAAACAAATAATCCAAAAGACTTGAAACATCTAAATCATTTACCATCAATTTCAAGGAAAACCCCTAGAAAAGCCACAAAAACCGATTAAAACAACGTATCCTGCAGTTGACTTCAGTGGTCTGATGTTAACTGAACTCAATAAAGTTGTAATCAGTGAAAAAACTAAAGAAAATACACTTTTGATGATGTCCTCCACGACGTATCCATTGATGGCGACACCGTGCCAATTCCTGACGTGTGCTCGGATGTGACTCGCGAAACCGAACTTGGTCTTGAACGTGTGGCTGCAAATTCTGCACTGTATCTGTCCGTTGGTGTTGTAGGAGTAGCTGAAGGACACCTTTAGACGATTTTTACGGGCGTGGCGTTTGGTGTCGAATTGATAAAAATGATTGTTTCTTAATTCATGTTGTTTTTCATTTGACGTTGTTTTTTGTTAAGTATGTTTTTCCGTCTCTTCACCTAGCGGTTCCAACGTAAGATCAGTGCTGGCTTTACAGCTAGCGAATGCTGAGTTGGGACCGTTTCGCAACAATTTCTCTATGTCTTGTTCTTTTTGTATTTATGTGATGTCATTTTGTGGTGTTGCGAATAAATGTCTCTTTATCTTTATCTTTATCTAATTGTTTGAGACGCATCTTTAAACTTCTCAGTGCCTGATTTTACTGCTTCCCGCCACTCTGTTCTCATCAAGGCCTCTTACTCCCACGTATAATGAGACAAGCTACAGGATGTCTGATGTCACTTAAGGACGTTCTTGTATCGGTGATACTGCCCACCACGCTTACGAATTCTACAGGAAAGCTCGGAGTTGTAAACGGATTTAGGTAAGTCATCCTTACGTACAAGGTGTCCACTCCGTCTTATCTGTCCTTTCATGAGAAGACTTTCCACGCCAGTCATTTTGGCGCGAAGTAGAACCTCAGAGTTAGGAACTCGATAGTAGTACCCGAAGTATGGCTCGAAGACATCTTAACTTAAGTGAAAGGTGTCAAAACACTTAATATCGTCTTTATACAAACACCATGTCTCCGACACATAGAGCAAAAGGGGAAGTATTATTGCTTTATACACGGGGTATTTTGTTTGAAGATGGAGTTCGTGAGGTTTCCAAACTCTCTGGTTGAATTTTCCAAAGGCCGCAGCAGCCAATCACGTCACTGGTAGATGACTTGATACGAAAAGTCACGTGATCTACCAGTGGCGCGATTGGCTAAAAACGAAACGAATAGAAACGCTAGTGAGCGTAGTGAATCTTGGCAGGGCTCTTAGGCGGTTGTCGTCGCGTATGGGCATCCCGAGGTAAGGGAATATCCGTACCTCTTCCAACGGCTTCCCGCCTAGGTAAATCGCAGTGTCGGCAGCAGATGTACCTCTTGTGGGCTGCTTAAGTATTTGTGTTGAAACGCTTATCACCAGGCCGAATTTGCGACACGGTTCATCAAGATTGTCCAGGTATTGCTGCAGGTCGCCGGTACTGGTCAGCCATAAGGCTTGTACTTCAAGCGCGGTCATTAAATGAGTTTTGCGCTTCGATCTGAAACGGTTTAAATAAAGTACACACATACAAGCGTGCCATCATTTTCTATGGGTGTAAGCACGTCAGGTAGTGTCATGAAGTAATTTAGTATTTCGAAACTGGGTTCCGAAATGAATCGCTTAAGATTAATATAAAGATTCGTCCTTACTGAGAGCGTTTGCGTGAATATTCGAGTAGTGTGGATGTTGAGCCCAGCGTTACAAAGCTTACATACCACTCGATGTTCACGCCGAATGCTCATTTCATTAGACTCGAATGCTCTTAGTGAGGACGCTGTTTCTGTCAAAGTTTTCGTACTAACGTCTCCGAATGAAACAGATTCTCGTTAAGGAAGTACAATGAACTTTGAAATCAACACGGTAGTTGAAACTTAAATGACGTTAACCAGAGCAGCAGAAAATATTTAAAAATGCATTTTCAACGGATGCTTCGGCAAATTTCTTCTGGAAATACCTGACGTAATAAGAATCAAATAACTATGTAGTTTTGATTTCTGTATTCGTCAGCAGCATCGTGTCTGCTTTCAGTATTTAGAAAGAGGTGCCTGGGATATGTTGTTTGAAGCACCAGACAGTTGAAGATTTTAATAGAGTGCATATTCAAGATATTGTTCGCCTTATGCTAGCGAATGGCAAGCGATACTAAACATTGATGGTATCGTCTCATCTTTTGTTTCATATCCTTAAATTGATTCGAAAGATTAGCAAATACGCAGCAGTTATGGACATTTTGAGGAGGAAAAAAGCTGCCAAAGGTGTTTCAAATTACTTAATTATATTAAAACGTAAAAGATATAAAGGATATTTCTGGATCTATATTGGATCATATTAAAATTTGTAGTCAGGATGACGTATTGTTAGTCAAAACGTATTTCAAGTCATAGTGTTTTTTTTCTGAAACGGTTTTTATTTGAGAGTTTTTTTAAAACAAACCTAACCTAACCTAACCTCATTTATCGGCTAGATATTAAAAATATCCTGAAATAAAAGCCGTTGCAGTAAAAACATTTTTTTTATATGAAACAAAGCGATCCCGATATCTCTTTTACTATGTAAAACAATCCCTTGTTTGAATACTAGTAACGTACTAGGCATACAAATTCTTATCTCGTGACCAGTTAAGAAAGGATAACTGCGGTTTCGTAAAAGTACAAAAGGTCTTAAATCTCAACTGGTTACGATCCTCCGGTTTCGTACGCGGGCGAAGGGGTTAGGCCCTGACAAGTTTTGTATAAAAAAAAAACAACCAGGCGACGCCGGGCATGAACAGCTAATTCATTATATTAGTATTGTTAAATACAATAAAGTTATTATTTATAAATCGGTAACTTACTGAGCAGTTGCGCATTACTCACAGCGTAAACACACTTAAAATATATTTTTTAGGTTCAATTCCATCGCGGAGTGTGTTTAAACAATACAAAGCTACCAATGTGTAAAAGAGTGCATTTTATCGTTATATTTGGGACCTTACTCGGTATATATGTGTGTTACTCATTTTTAAGTGACTACCATTACTTAAAACAGAAAACTTCTTTAGTGTATAAACAATATCCCACAATGAAGTACATCTTACAATGGACAAAACCCAAAAAGATAGGAAAGGGTCACGGTCAAGAGACATTCATAAAACGAAGGTGTAAAGTCAATGCTTGTTATGTTACTTCAAACAGATATTACTTGCATAATATTACAGATTTTGATGCTATAGTTTTTTATGGTCCTGATATGAAAAAAAATATACCTGGTCCAAAAAAACGAACTCCGCATCAAAAATATGTCTATATGAGCATCGAATCATCCGCTTACTATCCTATTTGTGATAAGAGATACGATAATTTTTTTAATTGGACATGGACTTACAAGTTAGGTTCGGATGAACCTTACGGATACATAACGGTTAGAGACTCCAAGGGTAATATTATAGGTCCAAAAGAAACTATGCACTGGATGGACGTGGAATCAATGGACCCTGTTAATGATGCACTAAAACTGAGTCTTGATAGAAAAACGAAACCAGTTGCTTGGTTTGTTTCACACTGCAAATCTAAAAGTAAGAGAGAGGTTATGGTCGAACATCTACAGAGAGAGCTTGATAAGTATGGTTTGGTAATTGATATTTTTGGAAAATGCGGCGACAAAAAGTGTCCTGTAACTATGATAAACGCCTGCAGGAGAATGGTTAAAAGAAATTATTATTTTTACTTGGCGCTGGAGAACTCTTTTGCAGAAGACTACGTGACCGAGAAGTTGTTGACGGCGCTGCAGAATAACGCGATTCCAATAGTGTATGGAGCAGCCAATTACACACGGTAAAGTTTAATATTTATTACTTTTAATAAAACCTAAACCACTACGGTCTAAGCTTATAAAACAATACATTACCGTGTCTATTGATTCCCATTTCTGCAGATTCCCATTTCAACAGATTCTCATGTATATTGATTCGCATGCCTACATATTCTCAATTCTACAGGTCCTCATTTTCAGATATTACCAATGCTCCAGATTTTATTTTTATTTATTTCTAATGCTTTAGAATTTGGTGTTTTTATTACTATTTATTTTTTATTTATTTTAAAAAAAGTTTTGTAAGTGGGCCCTGTAGGCACTTTTACAAGTCTGAGTCTACCAGCGCTTCCAAAGAGACCACTGTTGAGAAGAAGCGCCGCAAGAAACTCAACAGTAAGCCTTTTTTCTAAATAAATCACTTATTACAATACTTAACTTAAGCTACACAATTTAAATGTCACAGGGATGTACAGGTCCCAGTAGTAATAATAATTAAATATATCCAAATGTCGGATTAAAATAAATAATACAATTTCGGTGATGTAAACAGTCTCCAAATGTCAAATTAAGAATTAAATATAATTAAAACTAATTAAATATAATTTACTTTTACAGTTAAATATATAAAAGTAATAAAAAATACAATCTATTAAATATGTGTCTATTTTAACATTTTGAAAACCTATTGCAATAGTCGTCTAGGCATTGAATGGCCTTTAAGCAGCGCCTCTATTCTATGGGGTTAAACTATATCGCCTTTGACTTGTTTTGGTATTGTTTTTAACTTCGCCATTACTGTCAAGTAACCTATCAACACATTGACAATAGGTACAGGTCAAAAATGAAATGGCTTTATCGTGTTGGATAGAGAACCAGGCCAGCAACAATAGTCCAAACCTGAACACATTATTATTAAAGTATGATGGCTATAGCTAGAGTTTAGCTCAGACGATTGTAGGCCATACGGTACATAATTACATACCCAGCAATAATAGGAGTTAGTAAGTAAGTAAGGACTACAATTGAAGCTAGGATGTTAGTTGCGCGAGTATATAAGTCAATATTTATTCACTTATTTCTTATTGTTGTACTTCCTCGCAGAAGTCTGAAATTATCACTTAACTATCACTTACAGTAAATAAATAAACCAACCATCCAAATTCTACCGATTTAATGGGTTTGTTCCCATGTCTAGTCAGTTATATTTTTTAAAGATGTTAATTCCTTGCGTTTTTGAACGCAGTTTTAGGTTTTTAAAAACCTTTATTTTTACGCCAGAAAATTGGACAGACGATATTTATTTATAAAGACATAAATCGAAAAAAGATTCCCAATTTGCTTACAGATGTCAAACCCCTTTGTTAGCTAGTAATTCATTTACATTCTTAATCCTACCGCGCATTAGGCCCGATGCGTGTTTCTTTCGAGCCCTTCAGACCTTTGTTCAAATTTAATCCCCCTGTATTCACCCTTTGAACACGACCGTTGCTATCTGATGGCGGGAACCTAAGCCGTTGACAGAGATTAGGTACATGTTGGTAAAATAATTATTTGACATAAATAAAGGTAATTCCTTTGTCAGTCAGAAGGAAAAAAGATTAAAAAGGAATGATGGTGTTTAAAGTCAGATTTCGATTTTTAAATTGTAATAATGCAACTAGAGGGATGTTATAATTTTAATGTATGTATCTGTGTATGAGTTTATTTGATAATTTATACGCCCGTGTCTCTGTGCGTTTGTTTATTGCTGTAGCTCGCAAATGGATGGACCGATTCGAATGCGGTTTTAAAGGATGTGTGCCAAAACTATAGCTACCCAGCTAGTGATAATGATGGTCCTTACTCATTTCATAGACGAGCGGCGTTTAGCCAACGGCAGATATTAATGGCGGCAGCCGCTAACACGGCGGCGGCAGCGGTCAACGCGTCAGCGGCAGTTGTCGATTTATAGCGACGCTTGCAGTTGCAGTGTACCGCGTCAACAACAACACGCGTACCTCTGCAAGAGTCGCAATAAGTTGAAAGCTGCCGCTAAAGCGTTAACGGCTGCCGCCGCCCTGTTACCGGCTGATAGTAGGAGCAAGGTGGTATCGAGAGATTTCATCTATTTAATAGGTGAACCCTAAACTATGGCCCTTAAATAGTATTTTGCAAAGCACACATTATATTCGCAACCTATTTTTTCGCTTAATGTTAAGTTTGAACTATGTCATTTGTGTGATTTGTTGTACACTTTGCTAACGTTTTATCGATCTATCTTATCTTCGGTGTTGTAATTCTTTTAACAACCTTCTACCGCTAATCAGATCAGACATACAGGCCCTAGCCAATATTAATAACGTTAACTAGCTCTTCAACCGTTTCATTTTTAAACCAATCGAGTCACTGGCATATCACACTTGTGACTTTTCATATCACGTGATCTACCAGTGACGCAACGCGTAATGCGTCTTGGCTAGCCCCAGAAAGTACAAGTTCGTTACCAACTTTTAATAGAGAATGATAAAATACTTTTAAGATATGAAAGAAAGTAAGATTTTTAGGATTCTGTACCAAAATAACAGTTGGGCATTGTCTAGAATTGATATCTCCAATTTATTTATGGTTTTATTTTTTTCCTGCTTGTTGATTCCATTTTTAGGTAAGTCAAAAGTATCTGTAGAGCCTGATACATCAACTGAAGGATACATTTATCTGGGGATTGAAAATGATTGTGTCATAAAACGTTTCTAATATCGAACTTTTAATATAAATTAGCTACTAATATGAAAACACAAAAAATCTTATTAAACAATAAAATTACCCTTTATCTATTTCTTAACTAGGTACCTGTACGCGAGAAATAGAAACTTCATGCATCCGTCCGGTCATGTCACGTGCAAAACATTGAGTATAAAGAATCAGGCGTGTCATCCATTTTTAGGGTTCCGTATAAAGGTAAAAAAGGAACCCTTATGGTGAGACTTCGTTGTCTGCCTTTTGGTCTGTCTGTATGTCACAGCAGGTTTCTTCAGCAATTACAAGTGCTATTAACTTGATATTTGGCATAGTTGTACAATTTACTTGCCCGCATCTCGTATAAGTAAAAAAAAAAGTTATAAATAATTAAAAAGGGGTCTAGAATGGGGTTAAAAAATGAAAGTGGTTTGATTCTAGCAAATTGGATGACATTATGAAATAGCCTTTATGGCCAAAGTTTATAAATCAGCAAAATCTGAAAAAAACTTGAAGTAGGTATAGATTATTACTTATATTTTATGGGATAAATAAAATAGTGTTATTTTTTACAGTTTTCGAGAAATAACAAAAAACTTTGGAAATCTGTATTAAAATTAAGGTTATTCAAAATGGACCTTAATGCAGACAACATAGAGTTCATAACAAAATGAGTAATTTGTTTTGCGGTTACCAAGCATATTATCTAAAACACGGAACGCTCAGTGTGCGAGTCCGACTCGCACTTGACCAGTTTTTTTTTTAAGTATGGCGTGTGTGACAAAAGCCGTGACTCGTTAAAATTCAAACTTTTTTTAAATTTTGATGTTTCTATAGGGTTTACCCAGAGTGAAAATATCATTGTTTTTCACGTAGAACAGGCTATTATTAGCTTTCGTTTAAATGAAAAAAACAACAGTGGTTGATAAACTTTTCAACTTGCATTTTTTTTACGACTGGCGTGTCATTTTTTTTTTCACGTGTGGCTTTATTAATTAATTTATTTATCGATTTAAATAATTCCTTTGTGCTGTCGTGAGCACGCTATATGTAAAGTTGGACTATATATATAGCTACTACAATAGAGAACTTGCTTTAAAATTATATTAGTAATCTAATAAATAATTATAGCCGGTAAAAGTGCATTACTGGAAGATTTACACAAAGTTAATAACCCACCTAAGAGCCTACTACACTACTACTACTTACTACACGGGCGGTTCTTTCGCCGCGGAAAGGCTCCAAAGCCATTTTTATTTTACTGAATTGTGTCTAGTGACACAATTGAGAATTTAGCATAGTCTTGGAATAGGTGAGTTGCTGCCGAGAACAGTACGTCTGAGCGGAGGACAGAGTGGAGTAATGGGTTTGCGGGGCATTCGGGACGGTGCTCGGAATAACAATTGATTCAGTATTTGCGGACAGTCGATTTTGTGCCTCAGAAGCTTATACAAAAAAATGGCGTCAGCAACCTTTCTTCGCAGCTCCAGAGATTCCATCCTAAAGTACTTTAATCTCTTATTATATGAGGTTAGTTTTTTTGCTGTGCCAGCTGAGAATGATAGATGTTGTAGGAACCGCATTCGTACTCGCTCTATTTGCAACGAGTGAGTAGAGTGGTGTACTACAATGTTCCGTTATACTCCGCACACGACTATTATAAAGTAATATCTTACTTTTACTTCGTTGGAAGGCTTTAGTATTCCTCATCACAAATCCTAGAATTTTAGAACACTTTTTAACAACATGGTTTTTATGGGGCAAGTTTTTGGTCAAATATTACGCCCAGGTCGCGCATTGTGCCCACATCTTGAATTGTATTTTTCCAATGGATTATTTAGAATTTATGTTTTGTTTCCTCGAAAACTTTATGTGTACATTTCTTAGCGTTTAGTATCATTTTATTTTTACTACACCATTCAGCGAGACTATTCAATTCGCTCTGTAGCAAACTCAGGTCTCTGTCAGAAGCGATTGTACAAACAAAATTCAGGTCATTTTGATTTCTTTATTTCTCAGCAGACCTGTGTGCCATCAGCATTTAGAAAGAGGTGCCTTGGATGTGTTGTTTGAAGCACCAGACGCTGTTGAAGATTTTAATAGAGTGCATTATCAAGATATCGTTCCCCATATGCGGCAAGCGATACTAAAAATTAATGGTATCGTCTCATCTTTTGTTTCACATCCGTACATTGATTTGAAAGCGTAGCAAATATACTTCAGTTATATAAATTTTGAGGCGTTTTATTTAATAAACAAGTTAAAATATTAAAATGCAGGTATCTAAAATCAAGTGACTTTGCCTAATTTGCTGAAAAAGCTGTTTGAAATTAACTACTGACTTAAATTCTAACGTAAAACGTATAAGGAATATCGCTATGACTTGTATAACATAATCCATTGTTTGAAACCAGTTTCGTACAAGGCATAGAAATACTTTGCTCGTCTCCAGTTACGTTACGAAAGGATAATCGCGATTTCGTAAGAGTACAAAGCAGTATTTAACCGCAACTGGTTACGAGCCTCTGGTTTCGTACGCGGCCGAAGCGGTCAGGGCAAGGTTTGTACGAAAAAATAAACAGCCAGGTGACGCCGGGCACGAGCAGATAGTTTGCTATTTTAGAATACAATACATATTTGTTAATACTATCGCTCGCCGGTGATCGATAACTTACTTAGTAGTTACGTATTCCTCAGTGTAAACTCACATATTTTCTTCAGGTTCAATTCCAACACGGAGAGTGTTAAATCAACATGAAGCTACCAATGTGTAAAAGACTGAATTTTACCGTTATATTTGGGACGTTACTCAGTATATATTATTATGTGTGTTACTCACTTTATAGTGACTATGAAGAAATCAATCAGAAAACTTCTGATGTGCATAAACAAGAAACCACAATGAAGTACATCTTACAATGGACAAAACCCAATAAAATCCCTTTTATACGATGGGGTCGTGGTCAAAAGAGATTTATAAAACGAAAGTGTAAAGTAAATACTTGTTATGTTACTTCAAACAGATCATACTTCAAAAGTGTTACAGAATTTGATGCTATAGCGTTTCATGGTCCTGAAATAGTTAAATATATACCTGGTCCAAACAAACGAAGTCCGCATCAAAAATATGTCTTTGTGAGTACTGAGTCATCCCATTACTATCCTATTTGTGATAAGAGATACGATGATTTTTTTAATTGGACATGGACCTACAAGTTAGGTTCGGATCAACCTTACGGATACCTAAGGGTCAGAGACTCCAAAGGTAATATTATAGGTCCAAAAGAAACTATGCACTGGATGGACGTGGAATCAATGGACCCTGTTAATGATACACTAAAACTAAGCTTAGATAGAAAAACGAAACCAGTTGCTTGGTTTGTTTCAAACTGCAAATCTAAAAGTAAGAGAGATGTTATGGTCAAACATCTACAGAGAGAGCTTGATAAGTATGGTGTAAACATTGATATCTTTGGAAGATGCGGCAACAAAAGGTGTTTTTCAGCAAAAAAATGCAGGGTAATGATTAAGAGAGATTATTATTTTTACTTGTCACTGGAGAATTCTTTTGCTGAAGACTACGTGACCGAGAAGTTATTGATAGCGCTGCAGAATGACGCGATTCCAATAGTGTTTGGAGCAGCCAACTACACACGGTAATGTTTAATACATACATATATACATACAGACATACATACATTAACTCACGCCTTTATTCCCAGAGTGAGGTAGGAAGAGCTAAAAAATCACCAACAACTTTAAAAACCCATTGATAATTCTGTAAACACATTTCGCACATTAGGCTAAGGTTTCACGATTCTCGTGTCTATTGATTCCCATGTCTGCAGATTCCCTTCTCCACTGATTGTTGGAAAGACGAAACGAGAATGAAAGTTGTGTAGATCAGTGGATTGTATAATAGTGTAAAAATAATATTAAAATTTACTGAGGCGATTCCGCAAGCTGAGAAAAACATAAACATAATCCAAGAAAATGAAATGACTGATACTTATGTAATCTTGTTTAACACTTCCTCGGAAGTGATGTAAAGTATAGGAGAAGTATCCGTTTTTCGTAGTTTAACAGTGCAATTCGTGACCCAGCAGTATTTTTATATTGTTTTTGCGTTCTTCTGATCTGTGCCTGCTTGAGCTGGTATTTATCAAAACCTGAAAGGCGATCGTTAGTAAAAATACGACTTTCATTGTTAGAAAATTTCAAATCAGTCGCTTTCGGATGATATAAAATCGTCCTTGTAGCGAGCCTGAAATTTAACAATGATAAGTTTCGGTTTATTGGTAGTCCTGTCATTCTTTAAGGCCACTCGGGTGAGGAAGTCAATGTCCGCGTTAATGTTCATTGGGTATCCGGATCGTTCGGTCAAAGAGTTCACAATTGCATGTAAGTTTTTCTCTACTGGTTACCGGGACGCCGTTTATTTGGATGTTGGATCGCCACACCCACTGGTCCTTGTTCCTGGTGTCAGCCATGAGGAGGCTATATCAGCCCTAACTTGATTCATGTCGGACTGTATGGACTGGATGGCTGAAAACTGCGACTGAAATACGAACTCTTTTGCCAGGAATTAATAATTAACCCTGCAGGGTGGCTGTTGATGAGCTGCCATTCTCGTTCTTGTTTATAGGTCGATACTGTTTAGGAGGTGTTGTCATAACGCTGTTGATTTCGGTCGCGCTCAGGCATGCACTCTGGTTGATCTCTATTAGCTTAGATTCATCCAGTGTCACGTCGCAAGACATAAAAGATTCGTCCAGCAGTACCATAGGCGTAATGCTACCAACTGGAGCACTATCGTCTATCTTACGCCTGGTGCTGACAGATGCTTTCTTCAGGAAAGCTGCTTTATCCGTAACCTGAGCTGGTGTAAAATTCAGGCAATGGTTATCCCCAATCTCGCCACGGCCCGTACATTTGAATGCTGCGGTTGTATCAGCGGCTGGTTGTAAACTGTACACAGCATTTCTACTTGCTAATTGGGGAATAGCTCTTGTGTGTATATAATAGGACTCAATTCCCGAGCTCAGTTGAACGGTGTTTTTTAACACGAGTAGCTATTAGCGAGCGCTTGCGATAACTGCACCGTAGGTCGGCATTAAGGCGCGCGACCTCCACGCAGCGGTCCCAAGTTCCAATCCGAGCAGAAATGCAAAAATCACTTCATATTTCACCAAACACCAGGACCACCAGCAACAGAAGAGTGAGAGGTCCGACACAAAACCATATGGCCGTCAGGCGTTTTGGAACACACCACGAGAAGAACAAGTCTCTAACGCCCGCACTTAAGAAACGCGAATTAAATTAAAACAAAAATTAAATCAGAGAATCGTGGACACATCCACTCCGAGCAAAGTTGTCCGCAGAAGAGAAAAAAGATACAATTTATTTTGTAAATAATTATCAAGGCGTCTAGAATGGGGGTTAAAAAATGAATGTGGTTTGATTATAGCACATTGGGTGTCATATGCAATAGCTCGATCAGCATATTTCAAAAAAAAATTTTCTGTGCTGTACTTTTTGATTTATAGCCAAAAATGTACAACAAATAAGCGTTCCCTTCCCTCATCTCTGAAGTTTATTATTCAACAAAGTCCGACAATACCAGATAAATAACGTATAGATTATTACTTATATTTTATGGGAAAAATAAAATAGTTAAAGTGTTAATTATTTACAGTTTTTGAGAAATAACAAAAAAACTTTGAAAATCCGTGTTATCTTCTTCTCATCTTATCTAAACTAAGTTACATGGATGTAGTTTTTGGTCCACGACTCCTGGCAAAAACTAAGAGGCTGATCCAAAGGATACAAAATGCCTGTGCTCGTTTCTGCTTCGATATTCCGTTTCAGGGCCAACGTGACTCCATTTATTAACAAACACTCCATGCTGAAAATACAGCATCGACGTAAGTTACATTTTGCTTCTCTGCTTTTTGGAGTTATCAAAAACCAAGCTCCACTCTATTTGAACGAAAAGCTGAACATTCCGTAGCGGTGGGTTGCGTAGGCAATGTGCAGTGCAGCTAACAACTTCTCGCCACGCCTCAGCTGTTTTTCGAGGTAGTTTTCGGTACTCGGCTACCAAATGCTGGAACAATATTCTACCGGGTATCAGGAATCACAAAACATATTTAATTAAAAAAAAACTCAAATCTTTCCTCTTTAACCATCAGGTTAGCCAAGGAACGCTTGCGCATGACAGTAGTTCATAGTTCATAGTTATATATTTAGTAACAATAATTATAAATTATGTTTGAATGCATACTCGTACATTTACACTATATAACATTTATTACTTATTAGAAATCAAAAACATTTTAATTTGTACAACCAACAATAAACCTAATCATAGATGTACAAAAAACATACAAATTTCAATATGTCAATCCGGTTCCTAGAACTAGTTTAAATATTATGTCAACATCAAAATTATATAAATTTAAATCATATCAAATGGAATTATGTGAATATCAAACGAAATAAAGAACGATTCCATTATAATTTAAAAATTAAGATTACTAAGCAAATCCATGATCACAGAAATCCTTAACAGTATAATAACACTTCTTTAGCAAGAAAGCCTTCAATTTACTTTTAAAGGTGAAGTGATTCGCGATTGACTTCATATCCACCGGTAGCTTATTAAATAGGAAAATTGCCTGGTAACTCTCGGAGTGCTCGATAACTTTGAGCCCATTAGTGCCAGTGGTGTGAACTTTGAGCCAGTGGTGTGTGGCAGGTCTCTCCGCCTCGTTGCGAGTCGCTTTATTCTCTGCTCTTGTGTTTCTATATCGTGCATGTGCTTAACGAGATCAGTAAGCACCACCAAAATGTACAAGCAAGGAACAGTCAGTATACCGAAGTTGCAAAAATATTCTCTGCAAGATGTTTGCTGTGGTATGTTAGCCATAATCCTAATTGCTCGTTTCTGTGCAACAAATGCAGCCTGCACGTTGTACTTGTAGCTATTTTCGCAAGATTTTATACTATGTCGCAGTTTAGATTCTATCAACGCACGATAAACCATTTTTAGTTGGGTCAGTTGTAACTCATCTCAAAGACTCCTAAGAGCATAGCACGCGGAACTCACTGAGTTTACCACTGCAGACAGTTCTGGCTTCCAATTTAGACTGGAATCAATATGCACACCAAGAAACTCCGCCAAATATAGGTACTTGCTGTATTTTAACACCTTCAAGAGAAAGCTTCAGTGCGTCTTTACACTTTGACGTAGTTTTAAAGAGAAGAACGTTCGTTTTTTTGCAGTTCAACTCAAGGATGTCGATCTTAAACCAAGTCAGGAAAGTTGCAAGGGCCTGATTAACTATGTCATTAAGCTCAGATATGTTAATAGCAGCTATAACTAATTGGTGTCATCAGCACATACAAACAGTTTAGTGTTAGAAACCTCATTCTGAACATACTTTATCAGGTCATTAATATATTCTATAAAAAATATTGGACCTAATATAGATCCTTGAGGTACTCCTCTTTGTACATGAACTACACTGGACCTATAAGCTTTTTTCTGACTGTCTTTTGTCCATCCTATTTCAACAAACTGTTTTCTATTCAGTAGGTACTTTCGAAAAACTGCCAATAATTTACTCCTAACCCCATAATACTCTAGCTTATCCAACAGTATATTATGACTAACTGTGTCAAAAGTAGAGCTCAGATTCAGAAAGATACCGGCTACCTTTTTCTTATCGTTCAATTGTTTAATAATATCTTTAATTAGTGTACTAACTGCCTCATTTGTCTCCTTACTCTTTTGATACCCACATTGCCTCTCACTGTTAAATATATCAAAAGATATAGGATAGGATAGGAGGAGCAGCAGGTAGGATTTATATAATTATACTAATATTTTATGTTATGTGTACTGTTTCTCAGGCCGAAGTGTATCCCTTCCCCCGTGCGTGGCAAATGGTCCGATGCCGATGTGCAATGAGTGTAGGTTCCTGGGCTTCACACTCGACTCTAACCTTAACTGGAAGTGCCATGTCGACAAACTGTGTAGTAGACTGAGTGGTGCAGTCTTTGCGTTGCGTAAACTGAAGAGGCTTATTGCAAATGATGCATTGAAACAGGTGTACTTTGCACATTTTCACTCTCTGATGTCGTACGGTACGCTCCTATGGGGAAACTCCACGGATGCCAACAGGATAATGCTTATGCAAAAGCGTGCCTTACGCACGTTAGCCGGGGTGAAACCTAGGCACTCTTGCAGGAGCCTTTTTATTACGCACCGCATATTGACGCACTACTCAGTTTACGTATTTCAGGTAATAATGTTCGTAAGGAATAATATTTCATCCTTTGCGCGCGTCAATATTCCTGGCAAGGAACTCCGCCACACCGGGCGTTTGAGAACTGTTCTCCGTCGCATGGCACTTGCGGGTAAGAACCCGCGTGTCATCGGTCCTACATACTATGAGCGTCTACCCGCTAAACTTAAAAATGTAACATCCGACGAAGCATTTAAACATCAGCTTAGAAACCTTTTATTGGATCATCCATTATACTCCGTCGATGAATTTATGACACTTATATTGTAAAATTATTATTGTTTGTTTGACCTTTACTTCTTGCATATTGACTTCGGAAACTGACCATTTATTTATTAGTTGATTATGTACTTGAATGTCTTTGATTATTTGTGTGTTATTTTTATTTAATTAACATTTTATTATTTTTGTATTAATGTTGACGATACCAATGTAATTTCATATTTTTACAAATAATATTGTAACATTACATTGATGAATAAATAACTAAACTAAACTAAACTATCTCTTCGGTCAACCTACCTCCTCTGTATTTCCTATTTGCACTGGGTATCCGCTTCCCTATTTCGCCTCTTTACTATCCGGATATATTATTATAATATGCCTGTGCCTTGCGCTTCTGCTTGTGCTATTTTGTTAGCCTTTCTCCGACCCAGTTTTGGTTTTTTGGTGTTTTGTATTCCCTTTCTTGCTGTAGTTGCGTGCTAGCTTGTAGGCTGTTTGATTGTAATTTCACACAGTAGTGTAGTTTTTCTAAATGTAGAACCAACAAAACATTTATTTTATTTTTGCTAAGTCTACTACATTTTTGTTTATAATTTGTTAGTATTGTTACGTAACATATTGCTTTGTTTACATTGACGCCATTGACTTAGCCTCGCATAGAGAATAGTTTTTTTGTTTTTTGTTTCCTTGTTGTTGCCAGCAATAACTGGATGCAAATTTTTGGTCGTTCGAGATTATCTCTAACGAATGATTGTTTCTTAATTCATGTTGTTTTTCTTTTAACGTTTTTTTGTGTTAAATGTGTCACTTTCCGTCTCTTCACCTAGTGGTTCCAACGGAAGCTCAGTGATGGCTTTACGGCTAGCGAATACTGAGTTGGGACCGTTTCGCAAAAAAATCTCTGTGTCTTGTACTTTTTGTATCTATGTGATGTAATTTTGTATTGTTGGCAATAAATGTCTCTTAATCTTATCTTTATTTTTTTTGTATAAATATTTAAACCGTTTGTAATTCAAGAACCAATGTGATAGTTTTCCTATTAATTTTATTATATGTGCTTTCACTTTTGATACTTTTTAGTTTTGGCTGTAGTTACACTTGATTCTAACAAAAATGAGCGGCTTATAGCTTAATATTTCATAAACGGATCCATTAATTGAAAAATTGTTATAGGTAATCCGCAATATTTTTGAAAGACCTATCCAACGACATCCCACACTATGGGGTAGATAAGAAAAAAATGACATCCCCACGTTACGGGGAGGTACAAAAAAAATAAAAAAAACAAGTTTTTATTTTACCTCTTTGTTGGCGTGACTAATATGTATATTCATGCCAAATTACAGCTTTCTAGTACTAAGAGTTTCTGAGCTAGACTGCGGACGGACGGACGTGGCGAAACTATAAGGGTTCCTAGTATGACTACGGAACCCTGAAAACAACAGTGGTTAATAATATTTTCAAGTACCTAGCATTATTATTACGACTATAAAGGTACCACCTATTCGCAAAGACAGGCGCGTCATTTTTTTTTTAACGAGTGGCTTACCTCACGGGAGGCGTGCTTATAGGTTGTATAGGTTGTTTGCGCGGGATATATATTGCTACTGCCAGAGGGAACTTGCATTAAAATATTATTGAGAAATGATATTAGTAATCTAATAAATAATTATAGCTGTTAAAAGTGTATTACTGGCAGATTTATTAAAAGTTTTTTTTTGCGGTATTATATGGAAATGGAAAAAGGCTTTATTAAAGCCAACTTGCAAAAGCTAGCTAAGAGCTATATTACACGGGCGGTTCTTCCACCGCGGAAATCCTATCCAACGTAAAACAAAAATGCAGAAACTTTGAAATCATTTACGATCCATTTCAAGGAAAACACTTACACAGATTAGCGACTCAAAACTGATTAGAACAAAGTATCCTGAAGTTCACTTTCCTGGTCTTATGTTAAGTGAACTCAATCAGGTTTAAATCAGTGAAAAAACCGTAGAAAATATACTTTGTTATACACATGGCTGATGGTACAATAGGCGTGCCATCATTTTGTATGGCGGCGTCAGGCACGCCAGTCGTGTCATGAAATAATTGTTCACCGTCACAGCACTAAGTTTTCGAAACTGGGAGCCGATGCCGCAATGAATCGGCTAAGATTGTTGTACGAACGAAACAGTTTCTCGCTGCGGTAAGAATATCGTATATATATTTTTTTTTATCGATTATCGATAAGGTAATTGCAGAAAATGTAATCAATTCTAATTCTGTTATTATTTGTACTAAATAATACCCTCTTTTTATGAAATAAGGTAAAAATGATAAAGAAGTATAATTAATTTCGAAATCAACCCTGTCGTTGACTATTTAATGACGTTAACCAGAGCGGCAGAAAACATTTAAAATTGCATTTTTAACTGATGCTCCTTCAAATTGCTACTGGAAATACCTGACGTAATAAGAATCAAATTACTACGTAATTTTGACTTCTATATTTCTCAGCAGACCTGTGTGCCGTTAGCATTTAAAAATCGGTGCCTTGAATGTTGTTGTTTGAAGCACCAGACGCTGTTGAAGTTTCTAATATAGTGCATAATCAAGATATTGTTAGCCTTATGGTATCGTCACATATTTTGTTTCACATCCAAAAATAGATTTGAAAAAATAGCAGATATACATCAGTTATGGACATTTTGAGGTGTTTTATTTAATAAACAAGTTAAAATATTTAAATGCATAATATATAAAATCAAGTGACTTTGCCTAAAATGCTGAAAAATCTGTTTGAAATTACCTACTTACTTAAATTCTTACGTATAAGGAATATCACATAATCCATTGTTTGAAACTAGTATCGCACAAGGCATAGAAATACTTTGCTCGTCTCCAGTTACGTTACGAAAGGATACGAGTAAAAGTGGCCGCGGTTTCATAAGAGTACAACAGAATCTAATTGCAACTAGTTACGAATACGAACCTCCGAAGTAGTCAAACCAAGGTTTGTATTTAAAAAAAACAGCCAGATGACGCCGGGCACAAACACCTAGTTTATTATATTACTGATAATGAAGAGGTACAATAAATGTTTGTTATTACTATCGCTCACCGGCGATCGATAACTTACTTAGTAGTTGCGTATTACTCACAGTGTACACCCACATATTAGCTTCGAGTTCAATTCGATCGCGGAGTGTTTAATCAATATGAAACTACCAATGTGTAAAAGAGTGCATTTTATCGTTATATTTGGGACGTTACTCAGTATATATGTGTGTTACTCACCTTATAGTGACAATGAAGACTTAAATCAGAAAACTTTCAAAGTGCATAAACATGAAACCACATTGAAATACATCTTACAATGGACAAAACCCAATACAATCCCTTTTATACGATGGGGACGTGGTCAAGAGACATTCTTAAAAAGAAAGTGTAAAGACAATACTTGTTATGTTACTTCAAACAGATCATACTTCAAAAGTGTTACAGAATTTGATGCTATAGCGTTTCATGGTCCTGAAATAGTTAATTATATACCTGGTCCATTAGAACGCAGTCTGCATCAAAAATATGTCTTTGTGAGTATCGAGTCATCCCACTACTATCCTATTTGTGATAAGAGATACGATGATTTTTTTAATTGGACATGGACTTACAAGTTAGGTTCGGATGAACCTTACGGATACATAACGGTTAGAGACTCCAAGGGTAATATTATAGGTCCAAAAGAAACTATGCACTGGATGGACGTGGAATCAATGGACCCTGTTAATGATACACTAAAACTAAGCTTAGATAGAAAAACGAAACCAGTTGCTTGGTTTGTTTCAAACTGCAAATCTAAAAGTAAGAGAGATGTTATGGTCAAACATCTACAGAGAGAGCTTGATAAGTATGGTTTAAAAATTGATATCTATGGAAAATGCAGCGACAAAAAATGTCCTTTAGATAGGGCGAAACTCTGCGTGGAAATGATTAAGAGAGATTATTATTTTTACTTATCGCTGGAAAATTCTTTTGCTGAAGACTACGTGACCGAGAAGTTGTTGATGGCGCTGCAGAATGACGCGATTCCAATAGTTTTTGGAGCAGCAAACTACACACGGTATAGTGTAATGCACACATGCACACATACATAAACTCACGCCTTCATTCGCAGAGTGGGTAGACAGAGCTACATAATCACCAACAACTCTAAAAACCAATTGATAATTCTGACACCACATTTTGGACATTAGGCTTAGTGTTTTGACACGTTCCTCTCGCGTGTATTGATTCCCATGTCTGCAGGTTCCCATATCCATTGATTGTCATGTCTATTGACTCCAATGCCTACAGATTCTTATTTCTAGAGGTTCCCATTTTCACACATTCCTAATGCTACAGATTTTCATTTTCACATATTCCCAATACCTCTGAATTAAGTTTTTCTATTGCAGTTTACAAGTTTAAAGAATTTTAGTTAACGTTATGGTTTTGTTTTTAACTTGGGCGTAATTACTGTTAAGTTAATAAGAGCTATCTTAGCCGATTGTGCAAGTGGTTACGGAATTGTCAGCGAGTTTTTGGAGTTGTAGGTAATTCTGTAGTTCTGCCTAATAGGGAACGAAGGCGTGATGTTATGTATGTAATTATGGATTGAGGAAAATTAGACACGGTAAAAAGCATATCGTTTTTGACATGTTATCGTATTGTCAACGTTTTGATAGCTGTTACAGGTGTAATGCATAATTGCTTTCCTTCGTATTTTCACGGAAACGTACGAACGTGTCATGCTACCTCAGTCAAACTCAGTACTTTTTGTACTGTGACCGACTGAAATAGCAAGACGCGTTCGTACGTTTCCGTGAAAATACGAAGGAAAACAAAATTTATGCACTACATCTGTATTTACTTGACAGTATGCGGCAGTACGCGGCCATCGTGGCTGAGTTCAAAACAATACTATAACGAGTCAAATACGATTAAGTTTACCGCCATGAAGCGGAAGACCATAGTTGTGGTTTCACGGTACCAATTAAAGAAAGTGATGGTTGATTTTAAGTTTGATTAGTGAAACTTATTATCGACCAATCAGCTACTGATTAATAATAACCTTGGCCAGTTTATTTACTTTACTGTTACATGATAATATCCGATCGGTGTTGTGAAAATATCATTCCACTTCAACGGCGATTAAACGCAGCGATTATTATTAACGACGACGTACAGTCGAGTTCATAAATATGTGTACACTTTTGTACCTTGTCAGTTTAATCCCCGTGACAATTCATTTATGGCCGTTTAAACACGTCATTAAACAGACAAGGTACTAAAGTGACTGTACAATACTTTAAATGCTTTCGGAACACTGCGAGAAACATATTTCATAACAATTTCTGTATTTCTTTTTAGAAATTTATTTTTGTTCCGTGACGTACTGACAAAATGAATAAAATACGTAGAAAAAAGTGTTTCTTGTATGAGGACCCACTTTTTATTCCATTGTGATTTTTTATTTTTATTTGTGAGGAAGTCTGTCGTAATAACAATTATTCTGGAAAAAAAACTTCCTATCACGGTTATGTATATTCTTCTTCTTCAGTGAATATGTGCCCACGGCGGCCGATTTGCGGTAGATCTCCCCTAGACTGGGCCTGCGGACGAGCTGATGTCATCCGACCACCTTGCTGGGGGCCTGCCCACTCCTCTCTTTGAGCGAGATTGCCTCTCCGTAATACGCTCGCTCCATCTGCCATCGTTTCGTTCACACATACCTATATGTATTGGTATACAGCTCTTGAAAGTTTGGATTAGGACGGACGGTCAGCGAAGGTATTAGCCATGCCAATAAGGTCCCGTTAGTTGGGCTCCTTTTGAGTACAGAACGCTAAAAATAAGGCAGTTCATTCGGGTCGAATCTTAATTATATTTTATGAAATCGGTTTGGCCATTATAAATATTGTAATGATAAAAATCTCCATACAAAATCCAAAAACGTTTCTCTCCCTTAAGGGAGATTTTTACAATTTTTGAATATATGTGGTAGATAGATATTCATAGGTAGTCATTAAAACTATGTCTGTACGTTTTCCTTTTCTTAGGATAAAACAAGTTTAAATAAAAACAGAGACGTACAGACCTAGGTCTTTATAATCATCATCATCATCATCATGTCAGCCGAAAGACGTCCACTGCTGGACATAGGTCTCCCCCAAGGCTTTTCACTCAGACCGGTCTTGTGCTTTTCGCATCCACCGCGGTCCCGCGATCCTGACGAGGTCGTCACTCCATCTTGTTGGAGGCCTACCTACAGCTCGTCTTCCGGTCCGCGGACGTCACTCCAGAACCTTCTGACCCCATCGGCCATCAGTCCTGCGAGCAATGTGCCCCGCCCACTGCCACTTCAGTTTAGCTATTCTATGTCGGTAACCTTAGTTCTACTGCGGATATCATCATTTCTGATGGTCTTTATAATAGCTACAACATATTCAAAAATCGTCAAAATTGGACTTGGTTTATGCTTTTTTTTATAGTTACGCGATTTTAGAGGCGTTTTACAGTCCTCTTAAGAGATTATCAGCTATAATAAAAGAGTCACCATCATAAGATACTTTTGAAACAAGTAGGCAAAGAAGCCTTGCATTTTAGGTCACTCATTAACAGGTAGTTAAATGAAGTTATCCAAAATATTTTAGACCACCTACTTGAAGCCGACCCATATTATAATAATGTACGGTCGGCCAAGACACTAGTCTAGCAGTTTTGGCAAAAGTTTCTGTGAGATCTAATTATCGCTATTAAGCATTGCATGGCCTCTAATCCCGACGGTAAAAAACATATCGTCTTATTTTATTTTATTTTCTTTGCCCCGCGGCGAGTTGAACAGCTACTACCGCGGGAATATGGCGTTTCCACTATGAAGTGATTTCGCCAGTGTCAAGAATATATAAGTATAAATCAATATAGCAATAAAACACAATCCAATCTTCTCTAGGAAGATTGGTGGCAACGTTGTACGGTGATATGTAGGACAGAGGCCAAGATAGTTTTAACCTCTGTACCACTGCGAGTCCACTTGAAACGAGAAGTGAGATGCCAGGATACACAAAATAAGTCCAAGTCTTCTATAACTGTGCAAAACAAAGGTATTAAAAGTACAAATCACTAACAGAAAAGAACTTTGAACACATAAATACACAAAAATAAAAACTAAAACAAATTACACATCCGCCATCTTTTGACGTTGCAAATGGCCTCTTCATATCGTCTTTGATCTGTTATAGTAGTTCTGACGTCAGTCGCCATTACTGTCAAGTAAAAGAGCTATCAAAACGGTGACAATACGATAACAGCTCAAACACGACATGAGATTTACTGTGTTGAATAGAGGCTCAGAATTGCCATTTCATGTTCCCCCTTTAATGACGTGACTAATTATTATCATAGCTCGGACAGGTCATTGCAAAACAATCGCAATACGGCTATAGAACAATTTAATAGAGTCGTATTATGTACAGTAATATTTTATTATATTTTTCAACTAAAAATATGTTTGTGAGGGTCAACTTTTTTTTAAATATTATCTTTTTTAACAGTTGTTTAATGTGAATGTCACATGCTGTACACAATACTTCAAAGATATTTTCATCATAAAAGAGCTCGGGATAGTTCTTAATACACTTATGAACCGTTGCTAATTTCACCATATTTAAAATAATTAGAAATAATTAATAATAATTTGACTAATATCTATTGTCACAAAACTGTTTTTTTTTTCTTTGCCCCGCGCCGAATTCTACAACTACTGAAATATGGCGTTTCCACAATGAAGTGATTTTACCAGTGTCAAGTATACTTTATAAATATAAATCAATATAGCAATAAAACACAATCCAATCTTCTCTAGGAAGATTGGTGGCAATGTTGTATGGTGATATATAGGGCATAGGTCAAGATTATTTTCTGTAACACTGCGAGTCCACTCTAAACGAGAAGTAAGATGCCAGATACATGAAATAACTCCAAGTCTTCTATCACTGTGCAACACAAAGGCATAAGTAGAAAGAACAAATCACTAACAGAAAAGATCTTTGAACACTTAAGTAAATGCACAAAAATACAAATCAAAAGAAATTTCTCATCCGCCATCTTTTAACGTTGCAAATCGATTCAGGATTTGACAAAAGTATGATAAATAATATCCGCTTTTGATAATCATGATCTTAGGTATTTCGACTCTATTGAATCTTGTTCTTTTACTATATCTATTTTTGCGATGACCTGCCCGAGCTGTGATTAGTATATATAATATCATCTATGAGTCTTATATCGAACTAAGTTAAGTGTCGTGGGCTCCCTACTACATCAGCCGTAATCCAAACTCTCAACAATACTTATATCCTCTGTGGAGTTTAGATTTCGTTAAAAAAAGAAAGCTGCTGTCAAACAGTTATGACATTCACAAGGCATTTATTTATCTGGACGTGTTCCTAAATGGCAGTGAAATGAAAATTAGAAATCCCAACTCGATGAAGATAATACAAATTTATTGTTACTCCGATATATTTTACTAACGGTTAAAATGACTAAATTACTCAAAAATTTGGAGTTGTGGTTTTACAAAAGGTTCGACGTGGTGGTTTACACTTCGGCTGTATTGTTGACGATTATTTGGTTCTACTCTTTAGTATGTCAGTACCAGTTCCGACTTATGCATAAAAAATCAAATTTAGTGGTGAATGTTACAGTTTATGACGACGCTGAAGTTCCAACAGATTTGCGTACGAAGTATATCCTGGAATGGATAGGACCATTTACAGCCTACCCAAACTGGAACGCAGGGCAAAAGACCTTCAAGATTAGAAAGTGTAAAATCCATCAATGCTTCCTTACTAGAGATAAAAGATTTCTAGAAAATATAGAAAACTTTGATGCCTTGTTATTTAACGGCCCAAGGACAGCTTTGGAATATGTCAACAATCCGGCCGTTAGAAGTCCGCACCAGAAATACATATTTGTTAGCATGCAGTCAAGTAACTATGCAGTTTGTGATACCAGATACGATAACTTTTTCAATTGGACTTGGACGTACAGACTTGATTCTGATGTGTCTGGAGGTGTTATTATAGTGAAAGACAAGAACGGCAATATAATTGGCCCGAATACGACCATGCATTGGATAAACAAGGACTCTATGATCCCTATTGATAATAGAATGAAAGAAAAACTCAAATCAAAATCGAAAGCAGCTGCCTGGATCGTTTCTAATTGCAAAACTTTTAGCGATAGGAAACTTATCACTAACAGATTACAGACGGAATTTGATAAATATGGATTGCAATTGGATATTTATGGGCCTTGCACTGGTTACAACTGTCACTCCCGAGAAGAGGATTGTTTTGAGATGATCTCAAGGCATTACTACTTTTATTTTGCTGTTGAGGATCTTATAACAAAAGATTTTGTGACGGAGAGTCTACTTCTCGGACTGCAAAATATGGCCGTGCCGGTAGTGTTTGGAGGTGCGAACTACTCGAGGTAAATTTTAGTTACAGTCATAGCGCATAACTGAGTTGCTAGGTTCCTGTGGTAGTGGAACGGGACGGGAGGGGTTACATGTGACGTAACAGAACTGTCTCGCTATACACGTGATGAGTAACGAAATATTTCTTACGATATTAACACGTGTGTAGCTAAATTGAATAACTTGAATTTCGCATGACGATATAAACATTTAATATAAATGTTTTGAACTGAAATTTTGAATTTTCCCTGTAACCTAAACCAATCTAAGAACTATTTAATATTGAAATTATTCAACTGACCGCAAACTAACGTACAGTAATGCACTAATAAACCTAAAAATTGGTGCACCGGTTGAAAGAGGTCATATTATATAGACGTCTTTTTTTAACGAAGGGCATTACTAACTGGTGCGAAGAGTACTATTCTATTAGCTGTTTTTGTTTTCCCTCTATGCTTTCCTACCTCTATGCTGGCGCCGTAACGAAGTAGTTTACCCTCCCATAAGAAGTTATCAGTTCAAAAAGTACAAAATACCATCTTTCCGGGACTCTCAGATATCGATTTCCAGGGCAATCGGACCAGTGACAAAAAGTTCAAAATGGCGTCCACTTGTTTTAATTCTGATTACGGTTTCGTATTTGTGTAGTCTCCCCAGGGTCCCTCAGATATCAATTTTCAGGGCAATCGGACCAGTAACAAAAAGTTCAAAATGGCGACGACGTTCTGATTCTGGACTCGTGAACTATATCGCTGCTATACTTTGTGCTGCAGCAGTAGCTGCATTGCCAGAAATTTCACATTGTTGTGAAATTTCTGGCATCGAACCATTTTATCTTAGTCCTTAGGGTTAGCATCGCGTAGCGTACGATTGCAGTGTTGAGATAATGGTCTTAAGGAAAATTTCTATGCCTCTACCATGCCGACTCGTACGTTTTCCATACCATAAAGAAACAGCGCAGTCTGTAATCAATGTTGGTGCATCCAGTTATTTATACGATGATCAAAAATTTGCCAAGTATTATATACTTTATAATTGAATCCCGAGCGTAGCAAAAGATTCTGAAATAGAATCTTGAGCGTTATACGGGACTCAAGTGTTAACGCCGAAGGTGGGAATAAGCTTGCTAGCGTGTAACGCATACAGCTTTTCACATCATCTATGAGGAAATTAAAAGATCTCAGTCATGAAACAAATTTTATTATTCACACTTTCTAAAAATGCTGAAATTATCGCATTTAACAACAATTATCAAATTTGGCAACAAAATGTCCTTGAACAGAAAACTGCCACTTTGAACCCTCCTAGCAGGGAAGAAAAGTCCCCTTTCCGAGTTGGTGATTTGAAAAAAGATTTATAGTCAACTCCGAAAGTGCTTTACCACTTTTGGCCCTTACTATCAAAATTCAAAGTATTTATTCTGTAAATTGGCCACATGAGGGCTCTTTTACTAGTCTTTATATGGATTGATTCTAGTAGCGCTTCGGACAAGAGCGTCATTGCGGAGAAGAAGAAACTCCAACTATCATGCAAATAGAGTCGATAAGTCGTTAACGACTTTCTTGGTTGACAAGTCGACTAGTCGTGGTGACTGAGTCCAGGGATACCACATCATCCACATTAATGCTGTTGCTAAAAAAGTGGTAAAAAGTGTTTTTTTGACAGATTGTGTTCATAAAAAAATCCTACCGTTAAACAGCAGTGTTCGCATTGTTGTGTTCCGGTTTGGGGATAAGACAGCCGGTGTAATGACTAGCATAGAGGCATTCCATCTTAGTCCTCAGGGTTGGCAGCGCATTTGCAGTCTTAGGCTTGCAGTATTGTGAATGCGAATGTCTATGGGTCACAGTTTCCACTTACCATCAGGTGGCCTGTGTGCTCGTCAGCCTTCCCTATGCCATAAAAAAATAAAATAAATAAATAATAAGACCAGTTGGTAGAGTAATCCTGAAAAGCAAGCTGAGCGCTCCTGGGTTCGATTCTTCACAAGAACAAATAATTTGAGTGATAAGCTCGAGTATTGATTTCTGAGTTTGAAAGTTTTATGTGTATTTAAGTTTTTAATTCTCTATATAACTATTTTATCGTATATTTATCGTTGTCCAATATCTCAAAAAAAAAGTTACATAAACCTTATTTCATATTTATGAGAGGATTCTTTCGATGCCTATTTTTGTACTTGACTGCACTCATAGTACAAGCCTTAAGCTTAGCTTAATGCCGTGTGGTTGCCGGCTTAGAATAGTGCCACTCCATGTCTTCCCGTGGAACTCGTGATAGGTGACTAAGGGATTAAAGGCTTGTAATTGTTAGGCGATGGGCTCCCCTGACCTTTCACTAATATACACTGGTAAACATCTGTCTGTTTGTGCAAAATGTGGTTATAGAATTAACAACAAGTTTTTAGAGTTGTTGGTGATTCTGTACCTCCACCTCCCCACTCTGGTATGAAGGCGTGATGGTGTGTGTGTGAGTAATTTTGTCACCGCTTGCAACTTCTAAAAGTTTGGATTTCCGTCATTTAACCATTGACTGAAAATCATCAATTATCATCAACAGTTTAGCCGAATGACGTCCACTGCTGGACATAGGACATTATATAGGTTTGCCACAAGGACCGGTCTTGCGCCCATCAGTCCTACTACTAAAGTATTCTAATACCAATTACTCTTACAGATTTATGCCCGAAGGGATATACCTTCACGGAGGCAAGTTGACACCAAAAGAATTGGCGAAGGAAATGTTCGACATCATACAAAACAAGGAACGGTACTACAGCTTCTTCAAATGGAGGAATCACTACTCCTATCACGATCGAGATGATTCACCCGAATCCGATGACCACTGCAAAATGTGCGCGATGCTTCACGACCCAGCTGCCACGAATAAAACGACAACTTACAAAGAATTCCGAAAATGGTGGAATAGTGCTGCCGGAAATTGCTGACGGTTTCTCAAACCATCAAAAAAAGATTCTCATACTTTAATATTATTGATTGATATCCCTTGTGCTTCACTGAAGTGGATGCAGGAGTTAAATTACTTTGTAATTGTATCAATATTCAATGATGTGATTATCATACTTTGTAGGTAGAGAGCATATGAAAGGATGCTAGTGTTACTTGTCAGTACTCGTGAATATGCGTAAATAGGTACCCTTTCGTTTCGGCAAAGTCGTACACAAAATTAATTCGCCAGGTTCATTGAAATGATATCTGCTCCTCAGTCTTGTCTTTTTACTTCTGAAAGACGACTTAACTCGCTAGATCAAACGCTTTTCAGAGACGGTGGATGAAATAACTCGTTGGCTAATATTGTTTTTAAGTTGGTTACATCATATAACTATATAAATATAACATAGCTGTAGCAAGTATGTATAACTCAAGATCACGAGTGTAGGAAGCAATGTGTTCGGTTGTGGAAGTGGCTATCGATTGCTATAATCCAGGAGGTAGTGTCAAAAATTTAAAACGAGTATTATACTCAGCCACCTGATCTGAGAGCTTATCGCACAAAACGAGCTAGCTCGTCGGACGGCCTGAAAGGGTTTATCTGATCTCTGTTTGCCTTCTAATATCACTCTTCTTTACTATGCGTGCCGTAATGTTCTGAAAGCTTTCTTAACGTTGAGGGTCAGATTTTTTCTCAACGTTTCCTTCGATAGTGGCTTTGAATAAAAAGGTGCGGTATTCCGCACTTTTTTTAGTGCGGATTAAATGCGGACCAAGTCTTGGTCGACCAGTGTGACCGTCGGGAGTATGTTTTTTTTCCATTTTTATTTATACAGCAATTTCAGTGGCCGCTCAGTGTTTAGTTGGATATTTTATATGCGTGAAATTAAATAAGTAACAAATGAATTTGCTCGGGCCCAGGGCCTCTTTTCCTGTTTAAGCCCATCTTGCATTTATATTGTAACTATATTGTTGATCTTAGGATAGTTAGCGACTGCCATGCTGGGACAAATAGCGGTATCTGTTATATTTTCTGCTGAAATCACGACCTTATTACTAACAGGAGAACACTGAATCTCCTCTAGTTATATTTGAGTTACCGCTTTTTTGGCTTAGGAAGGCAGTAGTTCACTTGACTGTATAGTTACCATAATGTAAACATTTATATAGTGAAGCAAGGTAGCTCAATTTATTTCATTTTGTTTGGTCTCTTTGATTATGTACTGATAGAAGAGAAGTGAACTAAAGAGTCGAGCACAAACTGTACTAGCTTTAAATTGATGTTACTCGGTAACGTGAATGTTTGGAAAACGACGTAGTGGGGCGCGACTTCGTGGGTGAACAACATTAAACATAAAGGTATAGTTGCAGATTTCGTTGCCTGCAGATTTCGTTGCCGCAATCAAGGCGGTGTGAAACAAATAGAAAATCAAATATTGAGAAAGAAAAAAACACTTTTAGATCGGCACAAATATGGTTAATTTTATTCGCTTTGGAAACCTTTTTTTGCAATGGATATAATTTTTTTATATTAAATTCATGAGTCTCATGTTTGAGTGTTTTTAATCCAAAATGACGTTGCAAGGTTCCATTCTTTAAAAACAAATAGGTGGGACGGAACGCGGTTGATTAATTCCAATAAGTAATGTTTGGTTTTTCTTATGTTTTATTTATGCCTCAAATAATTTTATAGAAGTATTGTATTTTTTTAGAATATTTTGTTTATTTTAGCTTGAGGTGGAGTATTTTTAATTAATTATAGAATGCTGGTGATTTATGCGTTTTTTTTCTCGAATAACTTGAGAGCCGAGGTAGGAATGAGGTGCGGGGATAAGGTACGGTAAAGCTCGACTATAATATTATTGCGCCTGCGTCAGATCGAGATTAAACATTTCACGCAAAAGTTATTTCAAGATTAGGTAGATAGGTATCTGTAGTAAATTAGTTTCAAAAAACAATATTGATTGTTTAATGCAATTTTATAAACGAATTCTTAAAAATTGTGCACGTATTTCATGGAAATAAAAACACTTTGACTTTGACTTTGACTTTAAAAGAGTTTGACAATAACCTTGTTCTTCGACCGAATCGATTCCATTTTGTAAGACCGGATCGGAATCGACAGAAGCGCGTTGAGCTCCATGTGCTTCCTCCAAGTCCATATTTTTTTCTCGCCGAACTTGGTTTTATTCCGCGGTACATGTCTTTTTACTCGAATCACCTACATATACACCGTGTTTTTTTTGATTTACGATAACTTCGGCATATTACTAGGTATATCTATAGAAACTAATTGGTAGATTAGATTTTTAAATACTGCAAAAAAAAAATTTTTTTCAGTTTAGAACAAAATAATGAAATCTTTTATCTTTGGTCATTCTAAAAGGGCCTTTAGAGTTACCTAGCTAATTATCAGTGTCAAATACGTCTATGTTGGCGTGACATACACACACAAGTAAAGATAACACTTGACAGGTACAAGTCACTTTAGATTGACGCGTATACAAACCTAACAATTGGAAACTCTTTACTCATAAGTATTAAAAGAAAATTGTTGTTATCAATTTCAAAAGCCTTTTACACTAGTTTAACGTGATTAACTGATTAAATTTAAAAATTAAATATCTTTAAAACCGTTAGACTTATCATTTGTCTGTCTTCGGGAAATTAACTTTGTTTGACCTAAAGAACGTTCCCTTAAAGTTATCGTAAATCAAAAAAAACACGGTGTATAATGACATTTCAAAATAACCTAAAAACACCTATGTATTCTATACGATGGTCATAGTTGTAGCGTGATGTTAGATGATTCATGATACATTATTTTATAGTAAATTCATCGATTACATTGTCTTTATAAACCGAATCGATAATCGAAAGAAATGTATGCAATTTTCACCAGCCACATCACTAAGTTTGTCAAACGACATCGTTCACAGGCACAATAATAAATGAAAAATATTATAGTTGTCGTTGCCCTTTCCTCGCACCTCGTACCTCTCTCTCTGGCTCTCAATAACTCTCCTATTAGTGGTTGAAATGTAAAAGTTTTTGAGTCCCGACTTTAGTATTCGACGTGGCCTTGAAAAGATTAACAACCAGCCTTATTTTTAAGCATAATTTTGAGTGAATTTAATAAATGTTTTACGTAGTTAGGCTTCGATCGAGACAGCGTTAACTTCCATTATCAAACAAAGTTAGTCATACGATCCTTATGATCATTTTTTTACAGAGAATGGAAAAAATAAGGACTTGAGTTTACTATGTACCTACAATATTATTGAAATCACCCATTTACCCATTAGGTCATACTTGATCGTAACTGCGCCATCTTTTGGGACAACATGCCAACTCTTAGTTAGATTTTTTTAGTCAAAGCTGTTGAAATCTGATGGCGCGTTCCCATATTCAAAATGGTGGATAGAGTTGTGACGTCCCGCTAAAATTTGACATTCAATACATACACAATGTGTCAAATTTTAACGAGACGTCACAACTCCATCCACGGGGGTTGGTTTTGCCAATAATCCCAGTAGTCTCACCGAGTAGTTTTACCAGTTTAACTACTGGCAATTTCCTTTCCAATAGACTTACTGATGGGTTGTTCGATTTTATATCAGGCCCGCCCGAAGGGCCAAAACTAACCAGAAATAGGAGCTCCGCTTTGTCGATCTCGTAGCAGAATGTGTTCAGGTGATAAAGTAAAGTGTAAGTATTTCTGTTTTGCAGTCAGAGGGTTCAGTAGTAAGTCTATTGGGAAGGAAATTCCTAGTATTTCGACTTTCGAACGCACCATATGTAATTTAATTGTTGAGTTGATACCTACTAGACAAGGGTTAATATACTTATATAGATACATAGAACATTATATCACTGAAACACCTATTGTTACAACATCCGGCGCCTCGCCCTTAAGTATCCCTACTTACGTCAGTTGATTTTACCTTTTTAAAAATAATTGCGCCTTGCCCCTGAAAATTCTTAACCACTTCACTTTTAAATATTACAACCGGAATTATTTATTTGTTAATCTGTTTTAAAACTACTAAAGTAATTGTTAATTAATGTAAGTATTTAAATTTTAAATGTATAAATTATTTGAACTAGTGGTGCCACTGTGAACTAATAATAAACTGCTTGTGTCAGAGAAGCGAGACGTTTCACGTTGTGTACACGAATTACAAAAAGTCATTACTGAAAGATAAGAGTTTTATTTCCATCATGAAATTAACGACTAATACCTACTAATTGATGCATTGATTCCGAATGACTTTTAGAACTAAAATGACTGATTGCTTTTGTCTTCGATTGAAATGATATGTTTCGAATTTTGAGGAAACTAGCGGTGCCGTTTGGCGCTTTACGCCATGGTTAGAATTTGTGCTTAATTGTTCTATAAATTAAAATTCAGAATGAATTAAATCATGAAACAATTTAACCTATAATGGGTTAAATGGTAACCTACCACAAGGTCAAATTTTCGTTCCCAATTGTTTTATTTGAAAGAATTATTTTATAAAAAACATTTGGTAAAGGTAAACAAAGGTAAATAATAAAGAATTTCTGACTTATGTAAATTGTGATATAAAAATCTGGGAACGAAAAGTCAAACATATTAGGGCAAAATATGAGCTGTTAAAATATAACACTTGCTCTGGTGCATTTATCAAAAGCATCTAGATTTCTGAGCACCGTATGTTATGTATTCTGATGTATAGTCAAGTAAATTGATTGTTTTGAAGTTTAACTTAATATGTAAATTAGCCGTGTTTTCCCAGCAAGATTCGACAAATGACATGCGATAAATTTATAACCCGGCAAATTTAAGTAATTTCTTTATGACAATGAGATGGCACGCGAGCACTCAGGCCACCTGATGGGAAGTGGGATCTGAGACCCATAGACATTTGAAATCTCAAGACTGCAATCCTAAGTCTTCAAATGCGTTGCCAACCATGACGACTTAGATGGAATGCCTCTAGGCTAGTAATTTCACCGGTTGTCTGATCCCTACACCGGAACAATGCTGCTTGGCGGTGGGTTAATGGATAAGATGGTGGTAGCGATCCGGACGGACCCTGCACAAGGTCCTACCACCAAATACTACTAATGTCAAATTGGTAAATAATCAAATTCCTCGACTGTACATGATGGTGATAATTGTATACGTATACACTTTAGTACCATGTCACTTTAATCACTGTGATAATTGGTACATGGCAGTTTGAACATGACATTAAATAGACAAGGTACTATAGTGTATACATATTTATGAATTCAACTGTATTTTATTGTTTACTAGACAATAAGTTCTGCGTGCTTCAGTCTTCGCTCGTAAGAGTAACTTTGCACACACACACGCCTCACGTTCAATATGAAAAGAAACATCAAAATATTCCTTATAACATCATTTTCTTTTTTAATGATGTACTTATACCACACGCTGAACAAAATAAGACACACCCAAAAGCAAATAATGGATAGCGAGATAGAAAAGCCATTGGAAAAAATTGTAAATGCAGTACGAAGTAACAATCTAGTTACAGAAGTACATAACGGTAGCAATGGTGATCTAAAGTATATTTTGCTGTGGACGGATTCCAAAGCCATACCGTTTGTGTACATGGATGAAGGCCAGCAAGGGTTCATAGCGAGGAAGTGTGAATTTATAAACTGTTTTGTGACGGATAATAAATCCCTCCTCGGGGACGTGACTAAGTTTGACGTGGTCGCGTTTGCTGGACCTCAATGGTTACGAAAGAAGACAAAGCCTAGGCACCGATCTCCGCTCCAGAAATATGTCTTCGCAAGTATAGAGTCTGCCGACAACTACCCGGTATGCAAGCATAAGTTAGACAACTTTTTCAACTGGACGTGGACTTACAAGTTGGATTCAGACTCAAGGTGGGGTTATATTATAGTGAGGGATTCTAAAGGGAATATAATAGGGCCGAAGACAGATATGAAATGGATGAAGAAAGATGATATGGACCCTGTAAGCGAGGAAGTGCTGGTGAAACTGAGAAATAAGAAGAAAGCAGCTGCGTGGTTTGTGTCCAATTGCCGTACAAGGAGTCAGCGGGAAAAGTTCACCGAAGATTTACATCATGCCCTCAAAGGTTACAACTTAGAGGTAGATATTTTTGGAACATGTGGAAAGTTTGAATGTAATCCACTTGATAAGGAAACAGAGTGCGGCAAAGTGATAGAACAGGATTACTATTTCTATTTGTCCTTTGAGAACTCGTTCGCTGAGGATTATGTGACTGAAAAGTTGCTGCATGGCTTGAAGCATTACGCTATACCGGTTGTTTATGGAGGAGCTAACTACTCAAGGTAAGTAATTCACTGTATCGCGTATCAAAGAATAACAGTTTATACTGAAATTTGAGGGCTCACTTGAAACTGAAATTCCTTTAATCTTTTTCTAAAAAATTAGGTTGATACGCGGGTAGTTGATAGTGACCCTGCCTACGGACCAAGTGGTACATCACGGGGTGGGAGTCAAAAAAACGTGCGTTCACTTTTTTTTTAGGGCTTAGAGAAGGCAAATGAGCACACAGGCTACCTGATGGTAAGTGGAAACTGTGTCCCATAGACATTCGTATTCACAAGACTGCAAATGCGTTGCCAACCTTGCGGACTAAGATGGAATGCCTCTATGCTGGTCATTACACCGGCTGTCTTATCCCCAAATCGGAACACAACAATGCGAACACTGCTGTTTGGCGGTAGGTTAATGGATAAGATTGTGGTAGCGACCCGGACGGACCCTGCACAAGGTCATACCACCCGCAAATAACATTAGCAACTATTGTACCACTGACGCGCACACGGATACACACTGATGCGCACTGGCTGGAATGCAGCCCCTCCTATAGCAATCCATTGACGAGTTGTTTTGACAATATTGAACCGAGAGCTATTGCAGCGACGCAACGTATAACGAAAAGCATGCGGGCGATCGACCAATGAACCTAAGTCTTTATAAGTATGACCTAAATAAACTACAATAAGATTAGGACTGATAAGTGATAAGATAAACAATTATAATAAAAAACTTGAGTAATATGGACACGTAATGGTAGAATAAATGCGAATGTTGAAAGGGGAAGGCCAAAGCGAAAGTTCCACGATCAGATCCACGATGCAGAAAGGGCCAGGTCAGGAGTACCCTTAATAGATGCACATGTGTGAAATGACATGAATGTGGAGGAGGTGAGGGAAGTTTGTCTGGATCGCAAGTGGAAGGAATTAGTTTCTGCCTACACCTACGGGAAAGAGGCGTGATTGTATGTATGTATGTAATGAGAAGAGACGACGGCTATCTAGTAAAACAAACAAAGGCTTGGTGATTTTCGTGAATGGCCACTCGGCGATGATTAGCTATGCAAAAATTTGCCATTTGTATCAGAAATGGTTGTTTTTTTTAATTAATGTGTTTTCGTCGGATGGTGAGCTGTAAGTCACACCGGAAAAGTATGGCATTACGCTACCGCCTTCTTCTTTTTTCATCGTATATCGGATAACAAATCGTTCGACGCTCGTAATTAAGATTGAGGCCCACGCGGTTGGGCCGCCGGTACCAGCCCATGACCATTATTTTACTATTTGTCATTACGTAATACCGGATATTTTGTGTAACTATCTCCCAGTTTAATATAATAGAATAGAAAAGAATAGTTTATTTCAGGCGATTGCCCATACTATTGGTTAGTTACATGTTACTTAGAATAGGTTAGTGACAATATGAATAAATATAACAACAGCAACACAACAAAAACAAAGGTGCTAAGATTATTTAGTATATCTAACACCACTTGAGAAGTTGAGACCTGTGAGGTGAGACCCATAAATAAAGTTGGGCCGTCATATTTACCAGCAATTATATTCAGAATGTCGTTGGAACTATTTCTGAAACGCCCCATGTGCGAAGTGATTTTTTTTCTCACTATGGCCTGTCTCTGCGCGCGTCAGCAAACATATCTGAGGCTCTACACCATCTCGGCAATCCCAACAACATTCTGAATGCGTTGTTATATTGAACCCGGAGGGCACTATAAGCTCGTTTCGAAATAACGAGCCCACAGGCTGCTCCAGTAAAAAGATTAACTGAACGCTTTGAACAGCGTTATTTTCAGTGGAACTTAGAGAAAACCTGCTGGCCAGCATGTTAATCCCTACCGCTAACGCCCCCCGCTCTATCGTCAGACAGACCTTCAGTGATTATAATTAAAATGTATGTACAACTTTTAACATACTCTCCAAGCCACTGGAGGTATGAAATAAGGTTTAACTTTACCTGCTTTAACCTCGTACGTTAGTCTCACCATATCATCGGCATATCTGATATTGTTTATACATATAATTTCAATATAGCATCCTGCATGCATACTGCTGAGCCCAGCTAGTAAGTCTTTCATGTACCAGTTAAACAACCTCGGAGACGACAGACCTCCTTGCCTGACTCCACACTCCAACCTGTACTCTACGGACAACGCATCGGCCCACCTTACATGGTTAGATTGGTTACTGTACAAAACTGAAATAACTTTACACACTCAGCCAGTATGCCTGCCACCCCCAGTTTTTGCTACAAGATATCGTAATTGACCCTATCAAAACGTTTTGGAGAGGTCCAGGAAGCAGGCATAATTCGGCGTCGTTCTATCTGTGTTACCCGACCGTATGTTTTAGACATAAGATAGCACTTTCAGTGGACAGTCCAGCCCTAAAACCAAACTGTGTCTCATGAATCTTGAGGTGCTTATGAGGTGCTAATGTGTGTAACCATACATAGAGCTAGCATACAATTTCCGAAATTACTGCTTTAAAGCTTAATATTTCGCAAACGAATACATAAATTAAAAAATGGTCTTAACATACCCTCAGTGTTTTTTTTAAATACTATCAGAAGAAAAAGCTACACAATGAAATGAATGAGTAAAGGTTCTAGAGGTGTAATAACATTAGTCTGATGTTTGAAGTCATGACTTAATAAAAACATGCATTTCCAACTTATGAAAATTCTGACAAAAAAACAGCTAGAACGAATAATATAATATTAGAGCATAATATACGGTACTAAAAATATTACAAATGAACTGATGCATTTAGAAGAGAGATTTTTGAGCAGCCTATGTAGAGTGCATTAGTAAAAAAGTCGACCCATAAAATGGTCATGAATAGAAATTGTAAAATTTTATTGTTCAGTAGCCGATAACGTTTGCATGCTTCAGTTTCGTGCGAGCGACGTTACATGAACATCAAAACACCACAGATCCCGTTCAAAATGAAAAAAATCCTCAGAATATTCCTTGTCACGTCATTACCTTTATTAATTTTTTACTTATACCACACGCTGAACGTAATAAGATACACCCAAGAGCAAATAATGAGTATCCAGAGAGAAAACCGCTTGGAAAAACTTGAAATAGAAGAACATAATAACTATCTCGATAAAAAAGTGCACCGTGCTAACACCTCCAACATCGCTGCCAATGACGTCATTGCCACACGTTCTTTACCAAGTGAATGGCAGACTAAAAACGCCGGCGTTCCGGGAATAAAGTACATTTTGCAGTGGACGGATTCGAAAACCGTACCGTTCGTGTACATGGGTAAGGGGCAGCAAGGTTTTATAGAGAGGAAGTGTGAACACATTAACTGTTTTGTAACGGATAATAGATCATTCCTCGGTGACGTGACTAAGTTCGATGTCATCGCGTTTGCTGGGCCTCAATTGTTAAGATTGCAGAATGACAAAGCGCCTAAGCAACGATCCCCGCACCAGAAGTACGTCTTTGCAAGTATAGAGTCTGCTCACAACTACCCGGTATGCAACAATAAGTTGGACAACTTCTTCAACTGGACGTGGACTTACAAGTTGGATTCGGAGTCAAGGTGGGGTTATATTATAGTGAGGGATATTAAGGGGAATATAATAGGGCCGAACGCAGATATGAAATGGATGAAGAAAGATGATATGGACCCTGTAAGCGAGGAAGTGCTGGTGAAACTGAGAAATAAGAAGAAAGCAGCTGCGTGGTTTGTGTCCAATTGCGATTCAATAAGTGAGCGGGAAAAGTTCACCGAAGATTTACGTAATGCTCTCAAGGGTTACAACTTAGGGGTAGATATTTATGGGAAATGTGGACCATTTGTTTGTGGGCGTGATAGAGAGGCAGAGTGTGGCAAAATTTTGGAACGGGACTACTATTTCTATTTATCGTTTGAGAACTCGTTCGCTGAGGATTATGTGACAGAAAAATTGCTTCACGGCTTGACGCATTACGCTATACCGGTTGTTTATGGAGGAGCTAACTACTCAAGGTAATTTACTGAAGTATCGAAGAATAATACTAAGCACTAAAAATTAAGGGTTCTTTTGAAGCATACATTCCCTGAATCCTATAAAAAACAGCGGTTCTGAAATCTAAGCTAGGATACCCTGTGTTACAGGCTTCAGTTGAATAATAAAACAAGAGGGTAAAATACGTAAAACAAATCAACAATGAATATGAATCTACACACATATCATAAATTTCTTTTACGCGTTCAAAACCCGTAGGCAATGAATGGCAATGACCAGCATTACCATTACATTTTTTTTTTTTTAATTATCTTTTATCTTTTACCTGTGGTAGTGGTGTCAGAAATGACAGCTTTTAATTTTGGAAGATATTCAAATCACATTACTCTACAATATTAGATATTAGTAGTTTATGCAACAGTTGTATAAGAGAGGTCAAAAAAGACGAGTGGTGTGGTTACGATGTGAGCCGCAGGCGAACATCGTAAAGCAAGACGCCACGAGTATTTTTTGACTTAGTTATACACCGTTGCATACAATACTTTTTCTACGACTAGGTTGCAAATAAAATGCAAAATTAAATTAAGAAAATTTAATTAATATACCTAGGTTAGAATACGAACGAACGAAGCACAGAACAACAAACGAGCGAGAAACATTCGAAAACAACAAAACATGTGTCTATGGTTAACTTTGTTTATAAATTGATGTGCACTTACCAGGTTTCATATTTTTAAAAAAAGTTGCACAATCGATTTAACTTGTGAAATAGGGACTAAAAAACACCTAATGATTTGAGTAATGAATTCTTTTACCTGATTGGTCGGTTTTAATATAGCTGCGTTCTGGTTGGTTGATACCAAATAAAATGTTTTTTTTAAAGAGTAAAATTAGTAAAAGAGTTTACATACCAAAAAGAACCTAACGTTCCGATTGACAGTCAATGTGTATTGTGATTGGTGGTTTAATTTGGTGAAGTATTTTGATTGGTCAAATTAACCTAGGTGTAAGCTTTGGCAGCTAGGCATATCGTTTTGGCTCAAAAAAGCACAAGTGCTGTTAAGGGGAATAGACTAGATAGACTTTTCTACGGAATGTTCTGCGGACATATTATCTATATTCTTATATTAGTGTTCGTGACTATATAAATGACAGATAAAAGTACAGGAGTAGGAAAAGTAATTTATAAAATGGAGGCCATTTGCAACGTCAAAAGATGGCGGATGTGTAATTTGTTTTAGTTTTTATTTTTGTGTATTTAGTTGTGCAAAGTACTTTTTTGTACTTTTTATGCCTTTGTGTTGCACAGTGATAGAAGACTAAGTTATTTCTCGTTTCAAGTGGACTCGCAGTGGTGTGGTACAGAGGTTAAAACTATCTTGGCCTCTAGCCATCTTCCTAGAGAAGATTGGATTGTTTTATTGCTATATTTATTTATACTTATGTATACTTGACACTGGCGAAATCACTTCATTGTGGTAACGCCATATTCCCGCGGTAGTAGCTGTTCAAGTCGCCGCGGGGCAAACAAAAATAAATAAATATATAAATATATACTTTACACCTCGCTGTCACGTACTACCACAGGTAATGCAGGGTCTCTTTTCAACACGGTAAAAAGAATATCGTTTTTTATCTGTTATCGTATTGTCAACGTTTTGATAGTTCTTCTTGTTTTCTTGACAGTAATTTGGCGACCTACGTCAGAACAATGCTATAACAGATGAAAGACGATATGTTTATTACCGTCGGCGCAATAGAGGCGCTGGTCATTTGCCTTTCGGCCTCTGAAGCCATCTTAGAGCACTTATAATATATGTGACTCTGCGTTATTGGCATTACGCAACCGTCATGTAACCTACTATAAGCTGTTCAAATTTTAAATAACATTGTCCTAACTTAAGGTCTTAATAATGACACTTTACACGGACGACGCGTTGGCCTAGTTGGTAGTGAGTAGTGACCCTGCCTACGAAGCTAGCGATCCCAGGTTCGTTTCCCGGTATAAGCAAACGTTTGTGTAATTAGCACGAGTATTTTTTCGACATATTGGACTTTTCTATGTATTTTAGAGATAAAGAGATAAAGAGACATTTATTCGCAACAAAACAAAACCACATCACATAGATACAAAAATATCAAGACAAAGAAAAATTGTTGCGAAACGGTCCCAACTCAGCATTCGCTAGCCGTGAAGCCAGCACTGGTCTTCCGTTGGAACCGCTTAATGAAAAGACGGAAAGTGACTCACTTAACACAAAACAACGCTAAAAGAAAAACATCAAGGATCAAATATAATCATTTAGTATTTATTACTCCAAATAAGTGTCTATATCGTTGTGTAGTACCCATAGGTCAGTCAGGTCAATTTGTCGTGACATTTTCCTCCAAAATTTATTGAGTAGATCGATAACTATGATAATTATTTTTATATTTTACTGACAGTAGTTTCTGCTTATCTAGTCTTATACTGCATGAGCCACGAAGTAAGGAGACGATTACAGAGTCTAGCTACATAGTTTCTTTTACAAAATACTTTTGTCATTAGGGGAGAAAGAAACATTTGAGGGATTTCCAGTGGTGCCGTCATCTTATTTCAGCGTCATAGTGTGTATTGTTTGCTTTTTTATAGGAAAGGGAGGCAAACGAGCACTTACGCACCAGCAACTCAAGAAGTGTTGTCGATCCGGTCAAGCCAATTTAGGAAAAATTAGGCTCTTTTTTGAAGGCACCCATGTCTTAATGAATTGGAAATACCGCCGGAGGGATTTCGTTCCACAGTTTCACTGTACGAGGCAAAAAAGTGTCCAGAGAAACGCACGGTTTTAGAACACCATTCATTACGGCATTCAAGCATTATTTAGTAACATTAGTTAGTAACAGTAAGAGTAAATAGTTGAAGCAATATAAGAACCTTCACTTCTTCATACAGCTCTTTGATGGCGTAGATTTAGATTATTGTCTCGGGAACTAACTTTTTTTAGGATGAGAAGTAGGCTGTGCGTTAATTCATTTTATAAATACGTCCAGCCGTTGCAGCGTGAAGGAGTACCAAACTAACACACAAACATTCGCATTTTTAATATTAGTAGGATATTATCATTACGGAGTAAGTAACAATGGTATAGTCTTTATTATTTCTAGCGAGCCGATCTTCTACACAAAGGCCATTGTTTGTGTACAATACTATTATCTTTCTTTGTGTCCGTAACCGCAAGCCGATTACATACAAATAAGTTAGAACTACATTTAATGTCCATAGAATTATCAACCCTATCCTCTTAGTCAGTAGGTTTAAAATGTAAAGTGTCAGGATTCAGATATGTCTTTATTATTTGAACCGGTCTTATTCCCTACACAATATTACCATCAAATAATAAAGACATCTGTATCCTGACACTTTACATTTTAAACCTACTGACTAAGAGGATAGGGTTGATAATTCTATGGACATTCAATGTAGTTCTAACTTATTTGTATGTAATCGGCTTGCGGTTACGGACACAAAGAAAGATAATAGTATTGTACACAAACAATGGCCTTTGTGTAGAACATCGGCTCGCTAGAAATAATAAAGACTATAAATAGATATATTTATTTAAATGATTGGGCTTTTATGTTCTACTTACATTTTAAGTAGTTACTTTCTCGATGCACAATTCGCAATCTCTTAATGGTTAGTTAGTGAGAAGAGATCCCTATATGATAACGAATAAGGGCAATTCCCAGAATGGGACTTAAAGAAGGGTCCTTTGTGCTCTTTCCAAACTGATTAAATGCACTTTAGCCGCCCTACCCCAAGCTTAGTTGCAATAATTAAGTATTGAATCGCAGAGAGAGAAGTAGTCAGTTTTCAATAACTCGGGTTATGCAAGATTATTATTCATTAGGCTGCCGAACATAAAGAGGACTTTACGCACACGGCACTTTTATTAAAGCCTCTATATGCCAAAAGAGATGGTTATCTTACTAATATTATAAATGCGAAAGTTTGTGTGTTAGTTTGTTTTTCCTTCACGCAGCAAAGAATGGATGGATTTGGATGAAATTTCAAATGGAGATAGCTTATCGAGGGGTTCCCAAACTTTTTTTTCTCATAGACCACTTTCAAAAGTTAACTAGTTCTGGTAGACCCCCTACACCACATTTCTACCATATTCCCAAAACTCGGCAAAAAATGTGAACACTACCTAAGTCTGGAGACGATCTAACTATGGAAATTTTCGTTGCGGCTGAGTTTCAATCACGAATTAACAGATTTAGAAAAAAAAGTGAGAATTGATTGGTCGATTTTATTAATTGAATATGAGTGGATGTCAAATAGTGATTTCATACAACTTAACTTTTTTGACATCTACTCAATCAATTCTCACTTCTTCCCATTCGGAGTGGTAAAATAAAAATAAATATTGTATATTTTCTTGTGTGGTATTTATTCAAGTAAAATTAATTAAAATTAAACATAAATAACGTAACGTAACTTCTAAGTATAATGACAATCACAAAATAGTCATAATATTAATGGGAGGGATGTACTTCATGTACTTGATAGATTGATAGCAAATTATCAATATTTGGCTTTAGTTTTGTTAGGAATAATCGCAATTCTCCCCGTTCTGTGATATTCAATCTGTTCCTATATTTTGTTTAAAGTGTTGTAACGACGCTAAAACTTTTTTCGACAAGGTATGATGAGGGAAACGCTATCAAAAGTTTTCTCGCAATTCTCCACAGTCCAGGATATTGTTCGGGTATTTTTCAAAATGTTTGGTACCCTTTTTTAAATTTCACCTTCAGCTCCTCTTTAGTGCTAAGCTCAAGTAGCTCCTCTTGTAATAACACGTTCTCCACTTCCATTTCATTGAATGGATTTATGATCCATGATGGTATTTCCATCGTCAGAATATCTTCAAATCTGATTTTGAAATCATTATGCACGGCAATCAAAGGTTGAACGTATGTCTGAATATCATAATCAAGGCATTCTACCTGTGACAAGTTTGAAAACTGGGAAAATTCGCGCCGACTAATATTTTGCTTCATTAATTTCAATTTTCTAAGAAAAGCGGAAATTACACCCTTTGTTTTTATTGCAATTGTAAGTTAATATCATTAATTTTTTTGAACAAATCTGTCAAATATGCGATGTCTGCTTTAAACTTGATCAGGTTTTCTTTTAAATCTGGAGCTTTACTATCCAGAAACTCTAAAATGGCTTCAAAAAGTGAGTAAAATCTTGTTAAACATGCACCTTTCGACAACCAGCGTACTTCAGTATGTAAGAGCAATCGTTGGAAGTTTTCATCATTTTTATCGCACAATTGTGCAAATAAACGCGTTTTCAACGCATTGCTTCTTATTTTATTAACCGCATTAATCACAAATTGAAGCGATTGGTGCAGTCTATCACTCAAATTTTTCGCTACTAGGTGTTGTCGGTGGATGACACAATGAATTGCAGTTACCTCTAGTATAATTCTTTTAAGATGGTTTATAAACCCACGATATCGCCAGACCATGGCAGGAGCTCCATCTGTTGCCGCCGAAGTAACGTTAGTGAACGGAATCGATATTTCTTTAAAAAAATTGCTCATGATATTAAATATTGATTCACCTTTAGTGTCCGTCTTCAAATTTTTGGCGAATAATAGCTCTTCATGAATTTTTTCATCCATAACAAATCGAACATACGCCAATAATAATGCTTCATTACCAGGTAAAGTTGACTCGTCCAGTTGAATAGAAAAATGAGTTGTTTGCACAAGAAACTTTCAATATCAGAGCTCATTTCATCAACACGTCTTTGTACAGTGTTGTTACTCAAAGGAATTCTTTTGAGTATGTCAAATGGAGATTTGTGCAGAACAGTTTTTAAAACCTCTTCAACAGCGGGTAAAATTAACTGTTCACCAATAATGGTTTGCGGTTTTCCAGATTTCGCTATGAGTAATGAGATATTGTAAGATGCTCGCAAGCCATCATCGTTACTTTCAGACGTTGAAGCGAACATACTGTGCACGGTGGGTCTCTTTTCATGTTTTTCCTTCAATGTTTGAAAATATTTCAAATCTTTAACTATTGTATCAGGGTGACACCTTCTTAGATGATCTTCGAGCTTCGATGGATTCAAAGAGTCATTGCTCAAAACTTTGTTGCATAAAAGGCACATGGGCAATCGCCTATCTGCGTTTGAAGGAAGAAAACCAAATTTTAAATAATCGACACTGTACTGCCGGCATTTAATTTTCTTCTTAGAATCCGCCATGTTTCGTATTGATTAGTTACCTGTAAGTAAATAAAAAACTTAGTTCCGAAAGCATACTCATTCTAATTATCAAAAGCAATAAATTGCTAAGATCCTCAACAGAGTTTTATGAAAACGGCTTAACCGATTTTAATGTAATGCTAATGTATTATAGATTTTTTCATTAATTATATTTTGATTTAAGTATGTCTGTAAATTCTACAGAAAATACTTTTAAATAACATTTTGACTCAAAACTCCGCGATTTTAATTATTTATTTATTACTTTGATGTACGTTACGAGTACGTAAAAATACGTACAATTTATGGAAATACATTTAATTAAGTCATTTATCATTAGCAACGACGAGGAACCTGAAATATGTACATATTCAATTATTCACAATCACGCATCTCTCATAAATATGATATCTCTTCTTTAGTGAGCCACCACACGGTCGAGTAATAAAAAAATACTAATAAACTTTAACGTTTCTCGGTTATCTATTATTTTATGGAAGTAGGTAACAATGGTACTGTTCAATAATTAAATTTTAATACGTACCTATTAAACGCAAAGAAGACAAATATATTAACTACAAAATGAGATAAAAGATGCATAACAAATCGATTTTAATAGATAGACAGATAATGTACTTACTTTTCCGACACGACTCTGGCAAACACGAACATCGATTCACTTGACTTTTCTTTTCGTAATTCCGGAAACAAATGAGTAACGTTTGTCCTTAGCATTCGTATTTATTGGTGAAGAATCGAAGAAGTCCGAACAAGCGTTGCCGACGGCGGCGGCGACAGCGACAGTCTCGACTTGATCGCTTGTCGAACAGCTCGCTCGCGATTTGTTGCAGACTTGCAGTCGACAAGTTTTGGAGGCAAATGGTGTAAAAATTTTTTAAAGTTCAGTTTAATTTTTCGAAATTTTAATCGAGGAGCAGCGTAATAAAGCTATCTTGTATTTATCAGTCATCCAGGCTATAAAAATAGCACAAAAAATAGTATTTGTTTTCGTTCTTTACTATCGAAACCAGATACATTTTCGTGGACCCCTACTTACGAATTGTGAACCCCCATTTTTTTGTCACGTCAACGTAGACCCCCGTCGAGTCTCCTGTGGACCCCTGGACCACTTTGGGATCCCCTGGCTTATATCTTGGATTAACACGTGGGCAACTTTTCATCCCGGAAATAAAAATTCCCGAGGGCATAACCATAATTGAAATCTAAGCAGCCGAAGACGCGGGCACAAGCTATTATCCACTTATCCTACTAATTCTTCTAATATACTGCGAAAGTTTGTATGTTAGTTCACTCTGCAACGGCTGGACAGATTTAGATGAACTTTGAAATGGAGATAACTTATAAGTACTCCGGATAAACACAGGCTATTTCATCCTCCCGAAAAATAAAAAAGTTCTTAAGGGAATGACCATAATCGAAATGTACGCGGACGAAGTCGCGGACAGAATATAGTTTAAATATAATGCCTAATGTATCTAATAGTACTTATACGCTAGAGTTTGATTGATCCGCTTCTAGACTTAGAAAATATTAGTGTGGGTTTGAATTATTCTCTCAGTTATAAATTGTATGCATGTATGGTATGCCAACGTATTTGTTTTGATTACGTTCAGAGTCAGTAGGTTTGGTCGGATGCCCCATTTCGAAACCCAGCAAGGGACATTGAGGTTATTTTACAGGAGAGCGAATAGACATGTTTTGTCTCAGCCGTACAATATTTTGCAATGTATGTTTAAGAAGTGATACTTTCTTCGTTAATTACATTAAGACGAATACGTAGGTATATGATATCTTTTTTTAATTTCCTATATTAAATGCAAATAAATTATTAGTGAGATGATGATTTTCAAGCCTCTCTGTTTTTTTCAAAACCTTGTAAGTGCATGTCACATACTAGGGTTACTTACTTACTAGGTTTTGAAATGGAAAAGCCCGTTTTTTGTGCACTTACTAGGTTTCGGTACTTACTAGGGTTATGTATCCGGTAGGAACTTGCTAGAAACCGCGTTTAATGCAAAAATCACAAAATTAAGGTTTTTAAACTTTCTAGGTTTCGAAATGGGGCAGTCGGGTTTCAAGCCACATAGCTATCGCTGTAATGTATGTATTAGCTATTTACTGCACTTCAGAGTAACGTTTTTACTTAGCGAAAATAAATTGTATCATCTGAAAATGATATATTTGTAGTATGGCTCAGTGTTGTAAATAGCAAAGTCGGCGGTTCTGTGGCTTAAGCTCGTATATTGAATAATGTCCAGTATAAACTGATACTCATTTAGTACGCGAGTAAATACTTAATGCGTGTCAGTTTATACTGGAAATTATTCATGAGGAAAAAGGTAGGCCCCTGCACGCTTCCCTGTGGTATTCCTAATCATATATTGAAAAACTCACTGTTTATTTATCGGTAATGTCCTCATTACCAACAGCCATGGTCGCTTTTAGTCTAGACCGAAGTAATCTTTGGTGGAAAAAATTGGTTCCTAGCTGCACTGGGGAAAACGTTAAGAAGGTGGGAAAAAGAGCCTGAATGGGATTCTGTAACTAGGTATACACAGTGCGTACTCTCGGTTGTATCGTTTCAACGAAATTAATTTCATCGAATGCATTTTTTTTGCTGAAATTATGTGTTTTTTTTATATCTATAAAATTTAATACGTAGGTTAGGTTAGGTTACACTTGTGACTAGCAAAAAAAAAACTCATGCAGCGAGAAATGCTTTTAGATGAAAGGAAAATTCTGCGCAATGACCTCCGTTGAAAAGTGTTTCGATAACATTATAGGTAGTGTGTGGAACACTGCACTGTCACTTGGGTTTTTCTTGGAACTTGACATTCTTCTTTTTTACCCCGCGGCGACTTCAACAGCTACTACCGCGGGGATATGGCGTTTCCACAATGAAGTAATTTCGCCGGTGTCAAGTATATATAAGTATAAATCAATATAGCAATAAAATACAATACATTCTCTAGGAAGATTGGGGGCTACGTTGTAAGTTGATATGTAGGACAGAGGTCAAGATAGTTTTAACCTCTTTACCAGTGCGAGTCCACTTGAAACGAGAAGTAAGATGCTAGATACACGAAATAAGTCCAAGTCTTCTATTAACTGTGCAACACAAAGGCATAAAAAGCACAAACCACTATCAGAAAAGAACTTCAGACACCTAAATAGACAAAAATACAAAACTAAAACCAATTCACCATTCACCAAACCAAACACATCCGCCATTTTTTAACGTTGCAAATGGCCCCTGCTTCGAACTTGTCCTGCCGGAAGTCTAGAAATTAGGCATCGTTAGTAAAAGATTATTTCTATTTTATTTCTAATGTTTCTTTTTATACAATGCGGAAACGGAGTTTAAGATATCTCGAAAACAGCTTTCAGCAGAAGATATAGAACTTGATGAAAATCACACAATCGATGAAGTGAAATTCGTTAACTGATGGGTTACCTTACCGTTAAACTTATATGCAGGGTTCGGAGTTTTCATAGCATGGTAAGACTAAAGGGAGCTATGGAGTCGACAATAAAATTAAAACTCGCGTCATACTCATACTCATACTCAATTATTTATTGCATTCTACAATTATTATTCCATTGTTAATATTTATGTCTACGAACTAAGCATAAAGTAACAATTTTAATAAAATTATTACGATCGTAACCATATTGTAGGTATATAAGTATCAATATCCATTAAGCATGTAGCTACAGGAATAATACTTTGCATCATAATTATGTTAAAGTATAACAAGCGATTGGTATAAATATAAAGCATTGTTACTTTCTTTGTTCATGATATGAATAAACTGTCGCGTGATATAAATGATGAGTATGAGTATGGTTTTAATATAAACGTTGACTCCATCGCTCGCTTTAGTCTTACTTTATGATCTATATTTCTGTTGTAATAAAAAACCGTCTGAATTTTTATTCACCATTTATTATTTCAGATTCCTGCCTGATGGCAGTTACTTAAATGCAAGAGAGCTTGGACCGAAACGTTTGGCAGAAGAAATGAAGTTTCTCATAGACAACCCAGAAAGTTATAAAGAGTATTTCCGGTGGAGAAACCATTACTCTTTCCACTCAAAATCTGAGAGTGTAGAGACAGACGATTACTGCGGATTCTGTAAGCTTCTTAATAACGAAGAACTAGTACGGAAAACTTCCATTTACCCGGATTTCAGAAAATGGTGGACTGCGACGTATGCATGCCGGGTGGTAAGGCATAGCGAATAAATATATTTTTCTCCAATATGCGCGGAAATGTTCACCTTACTGTTGTAAAAACAGCATTTGAAAGTCTCTCCTATCAGGACAACACAAAAAAAAAACTATTCAAATTCTGTCCCTGGCGCTCTCAACGCCAATTAGCAGTATCTCAAATTCAATAAATAAAGCAGATTCAATTCTAACCCTTTAGTTATATGCTTGCACGTGCTGCAGGAGTTTTGTCTGACATACCACCATCTTTCTTTAACTAGGTAAAATCTTTCTATGAAACGGCCGGTTGCGAATTGACCAAAAACATGATTTTGAACGTTTTATTCACATTGATTGATACACGTTTGTTGTACAGTGTACCAAGTATCGCCATTGTCATGTGTGTTCCGGTTGAAGTTTACTATGGCAAAGCACTAAAGTACATTCCAAAAAACTGACCAAGTGCGTTTTGAACTGGGGAAGGGTTCCGTGCCATATTCACCGCACAGACAATTTGGACTTAGATTTTAGGAGATTCCATAAAATCGTTTATCAACGTAGTTTTTAATATCTTAATAAGTTGTTGTAGTAAATTTTAAATAATTATCTTCGTTTCTACGTTGCAGACGGACGTGACAAAATTGTAAATATATCGTTTTTGACCCTTATCTGTAGTTATAAGGTAGTTTTAGGGTTTCGGCAATTTCTTAATGTAAATTATTAATAAAAACCACCATGTCAGACCATGCTCAAAGTGAGGTTCGGAAGCCGTTACAAATGTATATTTCATTTATTTAAATAAACCCAATTTCCATTCAAAAGTGCCCATAATCCTTAAATCAGTAGTTTTTTCGGGCGTAAAAGACACGCAAGCTCAACGTCACTGCGTCGACTACCGTATTTTAGAAGCTTGGCCGATCGATCCGTGACTAAAATCAACTTTATTTTGCAGCTAAAATTCATTTTTTATCCTCATGCAAAACTGAACAACGTCACACGGCTTGAGGCCCCACAGCCACAGCGATGGCCACAGAAGAGCAACCTACCCGGGGAGGTTTACCCGACAACCCAAAATGTAAACGAGATGCAACGATACGGCTACACAAATCGTTTCCTATTTTGATAAATGATTCGGCGGAGCGTTGAGTCAAAAATCCACCAATAGGTGCGCTGCGTGAGGCTAGGAAAATAAGGTATTCCTATTGGTGGACAGGCAGATGATTATTTGAATAACTTAATAAAAATAAAGCTTTAAAAACCAGACTGTATTTTTAGATACTGTCGTCGGTATAAATTTAAGAAAAAACTCGATTGAAAAATGTATTTTTCTTAAAAAAACTAAACACCCAACACTCGCGACATCAAGAAAAATCTAATAACGTGTCATTGATCAAAATCGGTTGACCCGTTGAGTAGTTACGAGAGGACATAGGAACGAACACACATACTACAGTCACGAACTTTAATTAAATACCGACCTTAGGTCCCAAGTCAATCTGACATTCTACAACAATAAGGTTGAGTTTCCTAATACGTTACAAATGACTTGACATCTCTATTGAAATTGACGACTTCAAGCATATTTTTCTTATTATGGGTCACAAATTAAGGCTGCGGCTCCACTTAGGCGGAGATGAGCGGAGTGGAGCGGAGCTGTGCCAATATTAACCAATATAATCTAAACTAACATGCGCCAGGCGCGCTCGACGTGACCGCACGCGCCATCTATTGGTTAATATTGGCACAGCTCCGCGCTGCTCCGCTCGTCTCCGCCTCAGTGGAGCCGCACTCTAAGCCTCCTGAAGATCAAGTGTAAAAGAGTGTAAGTCTGGTCCGTTTATGTCTGTACCCTTTATCATTGCGATGTAAGTCGACTTGTTCCCTTTTTCACCAGGACCCCAGATTTCAAGTTAATACGGTAGAAGTACCTTTTGTGGCCACACTGGCCACGTAAAGTCGAAATGAGTATCAAAAATACTGTATAATTAAAAATAATACTCAAAAATAGTAAAGACTGTAGAGATTATTTTTTTGCGTTGTTTCATAATTCTCTACATGTTAGTTAAAATTTAGAGTGGCCAAAATCGGTACTACTACTGTACGTTTAATTTATTAGGATTATAGAAATAAGAAATTGAATTTGTCTTCTTTTTTAACTGACTTCAAAAAAAAGGAGGAGGTTCTCAATTAGTCCGGGTTTTACAAACAGCAGGGCATTAATTGTGCGAACATTAAATGTATAAGTACTTGGGATCCTGAGTGGAGGATTTTCCAATCTCAAAGGAGGAAAAGAATACAATAAAACATATTTTTCTCATAGTGCCTATGTTCGATATTGTATTGGGTACTATTTAATACAAGGTAAAGTTAACTTATTATATTTAATAACCTAGCAGAATATTACGCATCAAACTACATTAATTATTATCAATACCACTTCATAAAATCTACAAATATTTCTTAGTAAAAACCTTGTCAACTTAGTTCGTTACTTTAAAGAACTTGCATAGTAAACTGAATAAAGTAACAGTATGATAAATATCTAAACAGGATAAGCCTGTTAAAATATAAGGAATATAAAAGAAAAATATTGGATAAAATTATGTTAAAAGCACGATACCAAAGTGGCGGTTCGAACCTTTTATTTTCATCCATACTTCTCTATTAGTCGTCATCTCGGTATTCAAGCCCTTTGACTACCGAGACGGAAGACTTGTAAGTTGTTTTTTTAATAGACAAAATTTCAGAGGAGAATATTTTCTTGTTTCATACTTTTTCATTCAGGTTTTAGTTTTCTCACATATTTTTTTACGACTGTATTTTCAATTATAGATAACATGCCATATATTTTATCAATAATATAAAAACAAGTTTAGCGTGTTTGTACTTAGTCATAACAGTGTTGTTGCGTCTGGATATACAGTCATGAGACATGAAAACGGGTCACTTTCTATGGATATTCAGCCTTACAGCCTTGGCCTTAAGCACTCCACGTTTTCCTATTTGACTTATAATATAAAAAAGTATTATTTTTCAATTTATAAATACACATAGACGTAAAATATAAAAAATCCGTTGAACATGTGCAAATCATTAGCAGATATCGTTTCGAAGTAGCTATTTGCGTTAGTTAACTGAAGCTAGAAAATGTCGGATTTTGCAATAAAATGATAAATTGTGTATTGATTTCAAGGAAATTCTCTTAACATTAACAAATATGAGTAATCTTTCCGATAGACATACATCTTTCTATATATAATAAAAGATATAAATTCACCCTTTTAAAGTTTAAATTTTATATGATAAACGCATGGGTGCCTAAAATACCATTGGCCAAGGCTGTATACAAAATGACCCGCTTCCATTCCTCTTCACTATAGGTATAATAATGGCACCAGAAATAAACCAATGTTGGACATTTGTTTTATGTATAAAACTAGAGAACGCTCACGACTACGCGTAGAATTAGTTTTCCGCTTCTTCCTTAAGTCTTCCCGAAAAACCCCTTTTTTGTTAAATCCTAGGGTTCTTAAGAAATATTCCGTCATTGTTCATTAGTCAGTCATCTACATAATAAAAATGAATCGCTAAATGTGTTGCTAAGCGCAAAACTCGAGAACGGCTGAACCGATTTAGCTGATTTCTTTTTTGTTATATTCGTTATTGCCAGGACAAGGTTTGGATGAAAGAAAAAAAAACCACTGGGAATGTCGGAAATTCGCAGCGGGGCCGCTAGTGGAAGATAATTATGTGTGCACAAGAAAGGGTGTTTGGAAACGGGAAAAAATAGAGGAAGCGGCGGCTGACGCTGACAAAGTTGCGATCGTCTTCTAGTTTTTAATTTTATTAAAGTGTTAAAAATATAAACAATTCTCATTGAATGTCCTCGGTTTATAAAATCTTATATGGAATGGATTGTTAAAACGATTTTAGTTAGATTTAAAACAATTTTTATTACCTAAGTAAAAACATATTAATTTATGAGCTGAGTTTTTTAAATAAAATTTGATTTTATCAATAAAGGTTATTTTTGTATTTAATTTTTTATAATAAGTTATTAAATAAATACCTACTATTTGTCGGCTTTCGATTTTCAGGGAAGGTTAAGGAGGTTTGAATCAATAAACATGTAAACTAAGTAAGACTAAGGTTGCATTACCTTTGAATTTAAATGATCATAGGTTATTTGTAATAGTAGTCCTACCACATTCTTTCTTAAATTGCTCTGTGAGCGAAAGTGCAGGCTCAAAATCAGCGCTGCCATTGTAAAAATCGTGGCACTAGGCTGGCTAGCTGGCTAGCTGGCACACTAGTTTGAGCTGGCTGGCTCAGCCATTTGCCATCTCAATGTTTTGACTCTCTATATTTTATTGTATTCCTGAATGGAATCGAAAGTTTATTTAATATCACATAAAACATACATCTTATAAACTAATAATATAACTAAACTAAATGCAAATCAATTAAAACTAAATAAAAACTAGAAAAGTGAAGGCCCCCGTGGCAAAGTACCACAGATGCTGGCAGCATTTCCTCGTTGTATAGCAATGCTAATACGCTGTCCGAGGAAGCTGCCAGCTCTGTGGTCACCGGTTGTTTCAATTAGCCTTTTTGTCAAGTCTTTAAAAAGGCTAATGGCACCGGGTCCCCACGGACCAAGGGTCTCGACGCCAAAAGGAACAAAGTTATATTCTGCGCCAAGACCCTTGTACTTATTCTTTTTCATTGTTTCGGCAGCCTCAGCCGCCGCGCCAGGTTTATTTACTGTTCCGCGGAGGTGTGACGAGGCTAGGGTGTCTACACAAGTAGCGTCCCACACCAGCACTCGCCCCATACTCCACGGAATTAAAGACATACCGTCAGGTCTCTTGCCGTCGTCCCTAGTGATACCGGTTGGCTCCACTAAAGCGGGAACGTTGACGGAGGCAAGAGACCGGCGGATAATGTCATTGAGCGCGGCGTGTCTAGAGAAGCGGCCTGCGCTTTTTTGGCATGAAAGTCCGTGGTGACCCAGAAAATCAACTTCGTTGCCACAGGGGCATATGTGTGGAGTGCTTGTTTTTAATTCTGAGATAGGTGGGTATGGTGAAATTTAGTTTAGTTTTGTCTATACTTAAGATGGTATTGTAATGTACCTACTAATATGTTTTTGTTATGTGCCAGTAAATGATTTTGTAACTGAACTGCGTTGATTGACTTTATAACACCACAAATTGGAAAGTCCCATAATGCTTAAATTAAAATGACCTAATACCAAAACATCTTAAAGTCAAAAGGACTTTAGTATAAAATGAACTTTTGTTGGTTGAATTATAGTCCCTTACTTACAAACGCGGATTAAGTTTTTTTTTTCTTTGCCCCGCGGCGACTTGAACAGCTACTACCGCGGGAATATGGCGTTTCCACAATGAAGTGATTTCGCCAGTGTCAAGTATATATAAGTATAAATCAATATAGCAATAAAACACAATCCAATCTTCTCTAGGAAGATTGGTGGCAACACTGGCAACGTTGTACGGTGATATGTAGGACAGAGGCCAAGATAGTTTTAATTTCTGTACCACTGCGAGTCCACTTGAAACGAGAAATAAGATGCCAGGATACACGAAATAAGTCCAAGTCTTTATCACTGTGCAACACAAAGGCATTAAAAGTACAAATCACTAACAAAAAAGAACTTTGAACACCTAAATACACAAAAATAAAAACTAACACAAATTACACATCCGCCATCTTTTGACGTTTTAAATGGCCGTGGATTAAGTTCAGAATAGGTAGTTTATGCCAAGCTTTATCCTAATCTGTAATTGTGACATTTTCATCTGACAGAAAGTGACAAAGCATGGCATAAACTTCCACGTTAATAAGTAAGGGGGTAATAGTCTAGTGAAATTATTGAGAAGCTAAACACCTGCCAAACATTATGAGCAATGTTGCAAAAAATGATTTTTCTCTGCAATTTCTTCAACATTTTGTCCAATGATCCACCCGCTTGTGCATCTGTCAAGGGACCCTATTAAGGGTTCCGTACTCAAACTAGGAACCCTTATGGCTGGGATAGACGAGGCTAGTTTTTCAAGCCAGAATAGCTTGTAGTGCTGGTCAGCTAGCAAGCTAGTGCGTTTCTCTTCGTGTACACAAAAGTATCTTACTTCCAGGGTAGTAAGCTAATGCCGAAGCCAGGAAAATTTTAAATAGCTTGCCGTTCTATTTTTTGAGCTTGTAGTTTCCCTGAATCACTGATTTCGCTGTCCTGGCTTGTGTGCTTCGGTTTCGGGTGGCAATTTCATTTTAACTGACGGACTGGTGTTTTTTTTCTCGAATATGTTGTTACTGTCACTACAATGGTACCTTCATCATCATCATCATTATCAGCCGCAAGACGTCCACTGCTGGACAAAGGCCTTCCCCAAGGTTTTCCACAACGATCGGTCCTCTGCTGCTGTCATCCAGCGGTTTCCCGCGACCTTTATCAGATCGTCAGTCCACCTTGTGGAAGGTCTGCCAACACTTCGTCTCCCGGTTGGTACCTTACTGCCTTAAAATTACTGGCATTCATGTAGACAGCACCAGCATGTTTCCAAGCGAGTGCAGTATTACTAGCTTACTAGCAAAGCTATCTAGCTTGCTATCCTGGCTTGAAAAACTAGCCTGCCGGGATACACCCGGTCATTATAGTTTCGCCATAATTGTCCGTCCGTCCGTATGCAGCTTAGTTCAGAGACTTAGTTCGTTTTGTTTTCTGAAGTATTAATACGAAAAATATGAATTAATATGTTGTGAATATCACTTTTTTTTAAAAATCCCATTGTTAAATAATAGTACATTATTGCCTAGGCGCGGAAAGTAAGGGATTTCCTGACGAGGTGGTTAGCGGGCCGAGCAATAGCGTGGCCTGCTAAAATACGAGTCATGAAATCCTCGTTTCCCCTAAGGCATATATTACACTTTTCTCAAACATTGCGAGGAAATGATACAATATTATTACTACACGGGACTTAATCGCGTTAAACAAATACGTAATGCAAATATTGACCAAGTGCGGGTAGTTCGAAAAACTCGCACAACAAGAAGATGCTGATGCCTGCCTCTTCAGTCCCCTCATGACCATGGGCGTAGTGTCACGTCCGAAACGTCGAGGTAATAATTAATTAATTATAGTAATTAATTATATATCCTTTAACGCGATTAAGTCCCGTGTAGTAATAATATTGTATCAAAATCGTGTGAGTTTAAATCAGTATATTGGAAATGATACAAATACATATATTTTTTTTTTTTGAAATAAATAAATGTTAAATGCATCGGTTAAATGTTAAATAATTATAAGTATTTTTAAAAACCTTTAACATATTCGGAGAGAATGTTTGTTTGAAAACTTCGAGTACCTATTAAGTAGTTAAGATAGGTTCACGCACAACGAGCCGGCGCCGCCCCACACTGCACCCACAAGTTGGGTGCACGGGATTTTTTTCATGGTTCTTTCACTTTTAAAAATCAATATTGGATATTACAGGACATGGACAGAAATACAAGTGTTTTTATTATTGTTTTTTTACTCCTAGGAATAAAATTAGGTACTTTCCGCCCTCGTGTTTCAATCGGGAAATCGTTCTTTCCGAGCATGTTTGAGAAAATACCTTTACCGGAGATGGTTAAGAAGATTTTGCATACACCAACTTTTACATGTTCAATAACAATTTATAGATACAAAAGAATCATTAATTCAGCTATTAAAAAAATACTTTTGCGAAAACAAAAAATATCATGAAACTAGTTTCAACTAATTCGACTAAAACATAAATATGTCGGGAACTACTAGCTGTGATCCTCAGAACTAAATATTTTCAATAATTTTGAGTATCAGAAGCACTTTCCGAAAATAATAATGCCAGCTTTCCACTGCAAGCGAAGCGGGCCTCGTACTGACTCCGTTTGGCTTACAACGGTGACTTTGAAGAGGTTAACTCTCGTTGGAAACATTTGAAGTCACCGTTGTAAGCCAAACGGTGTCCGTACGGAGCCCGCTCCGCTCGCAGTGGAAAGCGGGCATAACAACATTTGCGGGCCCTGGCTCCTAGTGAAAAAAGGGTACATGTCGGCTTAACTCGTAATAAAAAAGGGTATATACATGAACGGAGTATACTACACTTGAACCCTTTTTCACTTGAGCTTCAGAAGACTTTACAATTCTTCACTAGGAACAGGACCCCAGTGGCAGCCGAGTTAAAACAATACCATAAACCATAACACTTTAAAAGCAATAAACGGTTTTACCGTGCTGTACAGAGGCCAATGCTTATTGTTTAAGAATAAAAATATTTAAATAAAACGGTCCAAAACTTACAAAATGGCAGTCATTTGAAGATTGACAGCCAGCCAGCGCCCAAGCGACCCGCATGTCCAAATCCTGTCCCTAACCATGAGTTACAACTTCTGTACTCACTAGCAAGTCGAATGATTTGTCCCTTGCAGACCTCGCAGTATTGTTATAGAGTGTAAGGGACAGAGCATTCGACACGATAGCGAGTACGGTAATTGTAACTCATTGGAAGGGTATTGCGGATCCGGAATTCTCCCAAAGCCACCCATGTAGTCCCACGTTCCGTAGTCAAACGAAGAACCCTTACAGTTTCGCCATGTCCGTCCGTCCGTAGTCTAGCTTAAAGAGTATTAGTAGTAAGTGGTAAAATATAACCTTGAAAATATTATTTTTAGTGTACATCCCCTACACGTAACATGGAGATGTAACAGCTAACAGCTTTCTAACGGCATAGTTAAGTTTGTCGCGAGTTCTAATTTGTTTGTAGTAACGGCTTAGAGATGTGGTTGTACCGAAGAATGCTGAGAATTGGTTGGGTTCAACGAGTGACAAATGTAGAGGTGCTACGCAGAGTTAAAAAATCCCGTGAACTATTGCAAACCATTCGTAGGAAAAAAGTAGCCTACCTGGGTCATATTCTCCGGAACAAGCGATACCAACTGCTTCAGACTATCGTTATGGGCAAGGTTGAGGGAAAGAGAAGCGTTGGCAGACCCAAGATGTCATGGCTCGGGAACATAAAGACCTGGACAGGCATCGCCACGGTTGAACAGCTGTTCCGTTTGGCGAGAGATAGGAAGTTGTATGCAGAGCTGACTGCCAACCTCCAGTAGTGGAGAGGAATTTGAAGAAGAAGAAGGGCTTTGGAACCCTACACTGAGCATGGTCCGACATGCTCTTGTCCGGTTTTTATTATTTGTTATTATAGCGGCTCTACTAACACACTCAGTGAATATTTCAATTGTTTAGCATCTAGACAATCAAAATTATGTGTATGTTTACATCAGATTTATTTTATTCTCTGAAAAATCGTTTTTTACAATAAATATTTAATTATAAAAGTAAAATAACAATAATAAATATGTAGGGCAACTGCCCTATGGTTGGCTACCTACCAATTATTGGCCCTGTGGACCATAAGGGGCGATAATTTATCAATCATATAGGTGCCAGTAACTGGTATTTTCGAGGCCAGTAATTCGGTGTTTTACCCTACATAAAAAAAACCCAACCTACAAGTGCCGCCGGCTGCGGGGCAGGGCTCAAGCTACTGGTATGTAGGGCTGCAGAGAGAAGAACCTCCTCTAAGTTCTTCCGTGTCCAGGAGTACTCTGAACCCTTGCTATTCATCATTATCATCATCATGTCAGCCGAAAGACGTCCACTGCTGGACATAGGCCTCCCCCAAGTCTTTCCACTCGGACCAGTCTTGTGCTTTTCGCATCCACCGCGGTCCCGTGATCCTGACGAGGCCGTCACTCCATCTTGTTGGAGGCCTACCTACAGCTCGTCTTCCGGTCCGCGAACGCCACTCCAGAACCTTCTGACCCCATCGGCCATCAGTCCTGCGAGCAATGTGCCCCGCCCACTGCCACTTCAGTATAGCTTTTAATTACAATTAACGTACTCGCCAGCGATTCGAATGCTCTGTCGCTCGCAGATCCGCAGTATTCTTGTAGAATGCAAGGGACAGAGCATTTGACTCGGTAGCAAGTGCAGTAATTGTAACTCATGGTAGGGGTTCTGCTTTTTGTACCTATATCGTATTGGGGTTGAAATAGCAACCTAGTCAAAGAAAGTAGCTCTGTGTTGTGTAGTCTGTAAGCATTTAGATGGTGCTTCGGGTTTGTACTCCTTAATAAGAGCGTATGAGAGCGAGTGGGAGGCAAGTACAAACCCGAAGCACCTGCTATGAGCTCCCGCACTGTACTGTAATACCAGAGTATTAACTGTATAGTCGATTACAAAGAGATGTATCTACTTTTTCACATTCATCATCATCATCATTATCAGCTGCAAGACATCCACTGCTGGACAAAGGCCTTCCCCAAGGTTTTCCACAACGATCGGTCCTCTGCTGCTGTCATCCAGCGGTTTCCCGCGACCTTTATCAGATCGTCAGTCCACCTTGTGGAAGGTCTGCCAACACTTCGTCTCCCGGTTCGCGGTCGCCACTTTAGAACCTTTCCAACGCTCCAACGGCCATCAGTTCTACGAGCAATGTGCCCCGCCCACTGCCACTTAAGGTTTGCAATCCGGTGAGCTATATCGGTTACTTTAGTTCTCCTGCGAATCTCCTCATTCCTGATTCGATCTCGCAAGGAGACACCCAGCATAGCTCTTTCCATCGCCCTTTGAGTGACCTTTTTTTCACATTATGGCTGCGTTTATCGCGTGACAAAAAGTGGATAAAGCATCCGTCACTCGTATATAAACGTCTCAGAAAGTGACACAAGTTTTTTAGAGTAATGGCACCAGTTTTGGACACTTTAAGCTGACTAGCACCAATAATGGATACTTCACTCTAAATTCAAAGATCCTACGGTCCTAAATTGATTGTTGCTAAACAAATTAATAGCTCTTATCTTCTGTAGCATAAGGATCAAGTTTCCATTATTGGTCCTGGTCATTACTGGTTCCAGCACCCTAGGCCCCTTGGTATAAAGGTATTCCGCCAATGTCGAGTTATTTATAGAAACTCCCATGGTCTTAGAGAAATAAGTTCATGGATATCACACGCGAGGACCATTGTTTGGTAATAGCATAGTACTGCAGAGGCAATAATGTACTATTACCAAACAATGGTACATTTTTATTTGAAAGCAGATTTTTTTGCAGCGGTTATTAGATAGGTTTCATCAAATTCTGTTGGGCTGTAAGATAACAGTTCTGAAAGAAAGGGTTACCAGTATATCGGGGGCTTTTAGCCACTTTTTTTTTCAACCCATTTTTTTGTGCTTCACGAAAACCTTTCGGATTTGTTCGTAACAGTTTTTTAGTTTTTTTTTCAAATTAACCGGTTACTAGATTTAAAAAATCTGTTAATCCAGACGCATACCGCGCGCGTCTTCACAGTCTCAAGTCAAAAAAACAAGTTGGTTTCTTGTTTCGCCGCTAGTGGATTAAACCGGGTAATGAACGTATTATTTTTTTCTCAAAACATTCGCGTTCCCTAGAAAAGTTCTGAGCAAAACCGAAATAAACCGGTACTAACCGGTATTTATCAAACCGGTTCCGGGCCCTGGTTTACAGAACCGGCCCTTAAAGTCGTAAAAAGTCATAACTCAGAGATTTTTAACTCATTTGTGCTGAAACTTGGCATATCTGTTTTTGTATATTATGTGAGAATATTGTCAGTTGAAACCGTATCGTAAAATTTACTTTTGTATAGTATGGAAAAAATAATAATAGCATAATGTGTATAAAAAGGTGTTTAAAATGTTTGGAAATCATGGTGTCCATGTCAGAGGTTTTTGATCACCTTAATTTTGTATGCTTGATGAACTTGGTAAGTGCAGTAAGCGTTGTACCGACAACTTGTCAAATTGTGTAAGTTGCGATCGAGAAATTCTCGGAAAATTCTAAGAATATTCACAAATTATTTATGCAAAGAGAACATTCTCAATGCTCTTCAATTTTTCCGATAATATTCTCAGTAATTTATTGAGAATATTTCTTAACTTCCGAGAATGTACTGCCACTTGTACATTGCTAGGTGCAGTACATTGGAATATAGTTTAGACACGATATATTATAACATCAGGGAAAAAATCTACCACTCCTCTATGCTGGCTGGATGCCTGACAAGAAACTTATGTATTCAATTAGTGTTTTGCACTTGACATAGGGTAAAGTCACTAGTGGGCAGCCAGAGACCAGTAGTTGACGTTATATGAGTGCGAAGAGTGGGAAATATATCTTTCGTACTCTTCCCACTCATACAAAGTATAGGCAGAAGCTGACTATAGGTCTCTGGCTGAACATTGGTGACTTTACCCTACTTATGTAAAGCAATAATTTGAATCAATAAATAAACTTTTCACAACGCATTGCTCTAGTGCAAAACTAACCTCTAGGCTTTTACTATGGGTACTAGATAACGATCAACTAATTTATTTACGGAAACACATTAATATATAGAAAACATCCATTACTTGAAACAAATACTCGCGCTCAGCACGCAAACGTTCACCCTTACCAGGATTCAAACCCAGGATCGCCTAGCGTTGTAAGCAGGGTCTCTATCAACAAGGCTAAACGTGTCGTAAAACACAAGCACAAAGAACGTTACAATTGTAAAATCTATTGTTTACTAGCCGATAAGTTCTGCATGCTTCAGTATTCGCTCGTGTTAGCGACGCTGCGCACACGCCTCTCGTCGAACAAATGAACATAAAAATACAACAGCTTTCGTTCAAAATGACAAAAATCTTCAGAATATTCCTTGTCGCGTCTTTTTTTTTTTTAACAATATACTTATACCACTCGCTGAACAAAATAAGATACAGCCAAGAGCAAATAATGGGTGACCGGATAGAAAAGCGCTTGGAACAACTTGAAAATGAAGTAAGAAATAACATACTCGATAAAAAGGTTGATAACGGTGTTAATAATGACCTAGACACCTCGGACAACGGTCACAATGACGTCACTGACGCACGTTTGTTACGAAATGAACGAAGAACTAAAATTGCCGACGCTCCAAGGATTAAGTATATTTTGCAGTGGACGGATTCTAAAACCGTACCGTTCGTGTACATGGGTAAGGGCCAGCAAGGGTTTATTGAGAAAAATTGTGAATACAATAACTGTTTTGTGACTGGTAACAGATTTCTCCTCGGGGACGTGACTAAGTTCGACGTCGTCGCGTTCTCTGGGCCTCAATTGTTACAAAAAAAGAAAATAAAATGGCCTAAGCGCCGGTCTCCGCACCAGAAATACGTCTTTGCAAGTATAGAGTCTGCCGACAACTACCCGGTATGCAGCAGTAAGTTGGACAACATTTTCAACTGGACGTGGACTTATAAGTTGGATTCGGACTCAAAGTGGGGTTATATTGTAGTGAGGGATATTAAGGGGAATATAATAGGGCCGAAGGCAGATATGAAATGGATGAATAAATATGTAATGGACCCTGTAAGCGATGAAGTGCTGGTGAAACTGAGGAATAAGAAGAGAGCAGCTGCGTGGTTTGTGTCCAATTGCGATTCAAAGAGTGAGCGGGAACTCTTCGCGGAAGATTTAGATAAAGCGCTTAAAGCTTACAACTTAGGGGTAGATGTTTTTGGGAAATGTGGAAAGCTTGATTGTAAGCGTGATAGGGAGGCGGAGTGCGGCGAAATGTTGGAACGGGATTATTATTTCTATTTGTCCTTTGAAAACTCGTTCGCTGAGGATTATGTGACTGAAAAATTGATACACGGTTTGAGGAATTACGCCGTACCGGTTGTCTATGGAGGAGCTAACTACTCAAGGTAATTCATTGAAGTATCAAAGAATATACAGCATATTTGCCTCCTATTATAAAACAAAGAGGTACTAAAAATTGAGGGTGCAATTGAAACATAAAATCCTTTGATCTTATAAAAAACTTCAGGTGAATACGCAGGTAGCCTTGTTGGTTATGACCCTACCTCCGAAACAATCAATTAATATTTCTTATTGTAACGAACAAGACAAGCAGTCACAGATTGCATGTTTTCTATATATTTCTCTATACAAGTTTATAGTACATTACTGCAGAGGCCGTAAAGTAAGGGATTCAAGGATGAGTTTGGGGTAGACGGCCGTGTTCCGGCCGAGGATTGTATAGTGCTTTTCTCAAGCAATCTGACGAAATATTAAAATTTAATTGCTGCAGTCTTACGATGGCGATCTCAAGACTGGCGATCTAAAGACTGCAATATTACGACGGCAATCTCAAAACTGCACATACTACCAATTTTGTTTTTTTTTTAATGTTGCAAAATATGGTTACAGAGACTAGTGTTTGTTGGCAGTATGTAAATTTTCGTTTAAGTCTTAGGCCAAGAAGTAATGTAGATCGCGAACAAGAAACTTCATGTCTTCATTTCGTGACATTAACGCATACATTTCCGAGTATGTTTGAGAAAAGTATATTTCTTGTTGTCAAGTATCTACCTATATACTACAAGCCCCGAGTTCATTGATATAACTATGTCTGTTTTATTCATACGCGAATGAACTTGCGTTAGGTTTAGGTATTAGGTATTTCGATCAATAATGTAATCTATCTTCTATAATATTAAAGGGTGGGTTTTGTAATGAGTGCATAATCCTTAAACTACGGAGAGAGGGCACTTAGGACGTTATGAAAAAGGTAAAATAGGTTTTGTAAAAGTCGCACGAGTGTCGAGATTGTTGGACTTTTAGGTTTTTTTCGAAAATGAATAAATACCCTTGTTCAATGTTTTGATCATAGTACACCACTAAGCATTTTTTTTAAATGTTTATTTTTGTTAAATATTCTTGAATACTTGTGTTATCAGGCAGGCATCGCCATTTTTGTGAGACTAAAATGTTTTTTTTTTTTATCGCGAACTTATTTTGGTTTTTAATCGTCCATTGATCGAACTTTCAGCTCCCATGGGGAAAAAAATACAGTACCGTCTAGTTGCCAATAAGCTTGAAAACATGCCAATTTATTGACAATTTAAAAATAGTAATTGCCTTTAGAATTTAGAAATTAATAAAAACAATACACGCCCACTCACATTTTTCCCGATTTACTTTTTGTATCCCGGGCGTAGAATTCAAAACTTATTGTTGCGAATTAAAATAACTGGCCACTTATTTCAACGCCACTTATTCCAAATTTGAAAAATATGCCGACTGCTTTTTGCTTTTTTTCGAATCCGATTTTGAATTTCGCTATTATTGCGTAATGAATGGTGAATTGTGTGTAGGTTATTGTGTTGATATTTTCAAGTTTAATAATGTTTCAAACACAATACAATCCGATAGAAAATGCTCAAATACATGACATTAATGATGAGTGCCAAGGCAACGCTAGTGCTGCTGCACCAATTACCCGTACGCCGATTTGCCACTATAAAATCCAGTTTTTTTTATCGTCTCGCTCCCTTGGCCTGCTCTCGCTATTTCCTCCTACAGACTCCCAAGCAAGTTTAAGATTTTAAACCAAGCTGGACATTCTCCAGTCCATTTTTTTTTTTATCCAACAATTGATCCTCGTTTCTGCTTTAAATTTAAAATAACAAAACGCGGACCGTATTTTTTCATGCCCTTTTTATTTCAGATTCTTGCCCGATGACATTTACTTAGATGCCAAAGAACTTGGAGTGTATCTTTTGGCAAAAGTAATGAAATTTCTGATAGACAACCCGGAACGTTATAAGGAGTATTTTCGGTGGCGGAACCATTATTCTTTTCACACAAGATCTGAGAGTGTAGAGACAGACGATTACTGCGGATTCTGTAAGCTTCTGAATGACGAAGAACTAGTACGGAAAACTTCCATTTACACGGACTTCAGAAAATGGTGGACTCCGGCGAGTTCATGCCCGGGGTAGAGCCCCCGAGTTATAACTAACTTTTCTTCAATACGCTTGGAAATGATTATAATTATTACTGTTGTAATGCAGCACAGGAAGTTTTTAGTTTCAGAACGAGATAAAAAAAAACTTAACAATTTTGTTGTACCTAGTTACGAGTATTTTTTGTGATGTGATTTAATAATTGTGAATTTTTAGATTTTTATAAATGAATACAAATACAAAATTACTCAAATTTTTATTTTTGTTTTTTGTTTTTATGTAAAGATTGTTTGGATTTTTAGCATGTTCAGTGTAATTTTTTTGTATGTTAACTTGACCCGTATCAGATTTAGTTGTATTTTTTGTGTTGTCATTAGCACAAAATTACTATGTGTTTTTAATTATTGTCACTTCTTGTATGTTTACTGTTGGTAATTCTATAGCTTTGCCTAACGACCCTACCTAGCTACCTACATACACGCCTTCATTCCCAGCGTGAGTTCATTCAAGGAACGAAGGTGTGCATGTAATGTATTTTTGCTTTTGTATGATGTTTACCATTTATGACGACCATAATGTAAAATCTTACAAATTGCATGTGCAAATTAAAATTGTAACGTAATTTTGTACTGAGTACTGGATAATTTAATCTAATCTTTTCTATTGGTAGTACGGAAAAACATTTTCTCCAGGACTATTTTTTTTAAACATGTTTGGACAAGGGAACTATCTCCGAACCACCAATATTTACCTTCATGAACATTATTTACAGCGTAATTAAAAATGTCTCAGAAAATACATTTTAATTTTAATCCCAAATTATTCAATTTAGATTTTTGAGATTTCATTTTATGGTCTGACTGGCTATATTAAAACTATCACTCTATGTGTTATCATTATATGTATAGGTTTACTAGTACAGGCTCATACCGTGTACTTAAGTAAAGGGCAAGGCACTTACTTACCTTTATATACCTAGGTACCTAATAGACGAGGCCCAATGTTGGACGCTTGATTCTTATTTTATCAAAATTATGGTTGTTAGTTTGTTTTTGAACAAGCCATTTAACCGTATGATCATTGAATTAAGAGTTAGTTGTTCATTATACCTCGACCTCGTCAGGATCGCGGGACCGCGGTGGATGCGAAAAGCACAAGACCGGTCTGAGTGGAAAGCCTTGGGGGAGGCCTATGTCCAGCAGTGGACGTCTTTCGGCTGACATGATGATGATGATGATGATGATGATGATGTTCATTATAAAGCTGGATTACGTTCCAATACGTTTACTATTAATAAATGAAGAATGATATGTATATTATCAAATATTTATTAAATCTTACATAAGATATAAGTCAGTTATTAAATGAGGTATTTCTTTGAAATAAGTAATTTAGGCATTGTTTTTTTTATATACCTGTTAGTCTATTATTTATTAAGTAATAAAGTAATATAAAAAAACGTCTTTAATTGATGGAATGGTCGGCTTCCAGTTTTAGGGTAGGTAAGTCAGTTTGAGTTAATAAACATGTAAAGTATGTATGCATAGGTTTTATTACACACTTTAGACCTATTTTTGTTCAATAATTAGTTGTTTCTTTCAGTCAAATCGAAATGTTACAAATACCTATGAGATAAGGATAAAGCATATTTCAAGCACCCTGTAGCTATTGTGGCTTTTTTAATAAGGGATTTAATATTTATAAACTACAATCACAAATAAACTTTTCCCGTGTTGGTTAAATTAGAATGCAAAATGTCCGATTCAAAATATCAAGTTTAATCAGTAATTATTAAACATGACAGCTTAGTAAAGTATTCTTGACAGTAGGTTAATCATCTCGTTACAGTTATACGCATTCTGCATAAAGGTAGGAAAATAAATGACAAAGCAGGGGGAGGGGGATAACCTTACAGAAAACGTAGTCCAAACAAAATACTAGACAACGAGAGACATACTTATATAGATACATACTTAAATACGTACACACATAAATGCCGTGAAAATATCCCGTCTCGAACGCGAAAGTGACCATGTTACGAGAAACGCAAACTCGATCGAGATATACACTAGAGGCTCTGCTGACGGTTTCTCCTGCCGCTGCTCTGCGGCGCCACCAAAACTGAGGGTCAGACCACAACATACGGACCTACCGACTCTCTTCTGTTCACACTGCCAGAGTTCTTTAAATAACTTATTTAAACTTCTCTGGCTTATAAATTAGTAAAGATAAACAAGGTCATTTAACTTGTTCAGTTAAATTAGGAACCCAGTATTATGTCCAAAAACGCCACTTAGTTATAAAATCATTCTGAAATCTAGATGGTTTTAGGGTATTTTGAAATGAAATCGCATTAAAACCTGCTAAGATATGAACCAAGGTCGGCGTTGTGTAACTTGCAAACAGTTGTTTTACCGCGACCTATAAGATACCCTATTCTGTATTGTCTTTACCCTTATTGTTATTGTATTGTTAACTGAGAACAATACGATTGCAGAGGGCAAGTACAAAGTAGGGTAGACATTTCGCATGCACGCATGCACTATGATGCGTCACGCGTACTTAAGCGATTTTCGTATTTACTTGATAGCTCTTATTTACTTGTCAATATTAGTGGTGGAGTTGATATGGTTTTACTGGGTAGAATAAATCCCGTGTATAGTCATTCCCGAGGCATGCCACACGATGCGTTGAAACACTTGCGTCGCAATGCTGCAATTACAGCGTTGCGGCGACGCAACGCACCGGCAACGCTCGTGTAGGTTGGCTCTTAGCGGCTGACGCGAAAGATCGTCACTTTTTGAAAATCGCTAACGATTTGTACTTTGTCTTCTCCCCAGTTACAAAACGTAATTGCTAGTGTAATAGTACATTACGACAAAGGCCGGGAAGTGGTAGTTACGAGGATGGCAACCCCTTTTCTCGGCGAGGTATGTATAGTGTTTTTCTCAAACATATAATTCATTTAAAAAAAAATCGTCAAATACTAGGAGTGCATACATTAAAAGTAACCTACAGTGCTCAGTCATCCGCGCTGTGTCGGTTGCGCCGCCGCTGCGCCGCACCGAATTACATCGCCTGCGATCTAATTTCCGCTACGCACCCTAATTACCTGTGCTCTCCTGGTACTTTAAATAAACATGCAAACGCTTTGGTTGGATGCACGGCTTAAGGTATTTAAAAAAAAAACTGCTATTTAGCCTGTCCATACTCGTAAACACAGCCGCCATAAAAATAAACTTCTCGGCCTAGGCCTTCTATTTTGTATGAAATCCCTTTACAGTTCTCTTTAGTTGTCCCGCCCGCAACGTGATACTTTGAAGGCTAAAATAACTAACACAACGCCAACATTCCACTGCATGTTTGAGAAAAGGTACTTTATTTAAAAAGGTAATTGCAGGAAATGGAAATCACTAATTATGTCGCATTTTCCGAGCTGTAATTGCGATTTTATAAAATGTAGTAAATATATAAAAACTACTTTTTAAGTACCTACCGGATGCCGTCAAATTTTTCGATTAAGTTAATGACATATTTTTTGCGTGGAGGGCGCCACAGACTTATAGTTTACCTACAGTCTTTCTGAGTCTGTCAGGCTGCCTCACAGTCTAAAAATATGTAAAGATATGTATGTATGAAACCTTAAGAGAAACTAAAATACGATCAAACAAATTAAATAAATTGCAGAGTTAACATGTTTTCACATCAGTGGTATTCATTTATAGGTATATCGAATTGTCACCTGTCACCTATCATTGTCGCGATGGTGAAAGGGGGGTAGGTAGCATTATAATTCGTTGTATGAGGCACTTTGCGCTATAATATAAACTACAGTACCTGGAACACCGAGTGTCGCTCGGGTTGAAAACGAACTTTCCCGAAGATGACAACTTGACAGATCGATTTTTCCCCCCGTAAACCCCTTTATTTTTAAATTTCATCGAAATCATTGGAGCCGTTTTCAAGATTCAGATTATATCCCCCAATCTTCCTAGAGAATATTGGTTTGTAACTATTGTATTGCTACACTCAGGAGCAAAAATACCGGGTCAGAATGTGTTTTTCATACAAACGAGACTATTTCGAAGCCTTGGTTCTTCGCCAGGGGTTGTTTTGAGTGAGGTTTAATGGTAGATACTCCGAGGTTCAATACAGGAGGTCAAAAGTTCTTAAGATACCTAACTGATCGCACGATCAGTTAACACCACAGCGGGAGAGTTTGTGTCAGCACTTGGATTTCCTTACATTTTATTGCCATTTTAGATGCTTTTCTCAAAATGCACAATTCCGGCGTTAACCGCAGATAGGCACTCTGGAAGTCCTGTATCGATGCTCGGGGTATTCATCATCAGATTTCACTAAAAGCATTTCCTGGCGAGGAACCAAAGCTTCGAAATAGTCTCGTTTGCATGAAAAACGCAATCTGACCCGGTATTTTTGCTCCTGAGAAAAAACGCACTCACGATAACAATCGGCTTCAAAGCGTAACAATTGTTTTCATCTTGTATGCAGAAACGCAGCATGAAAATGAAACCGATCGTGATTGAGATTGCGTTAGACAATAGCCCCTCTGGTCATCTGAAACGCCGCAAAACGTTTTACAAATAGGCAAAACCGTTTCAAAGCCGTTTCGGCAGACCGCAGGATTACCGCAGCATTGCCACACTGATCCGTGGAATTACTGGCATGATGGACTTAATTCGGAGGACATACGGCATGAAATTGAATGTTTATGTGACGGTTTATGTAGCGAATTTGTAAATAAATTGAAGGTAGGAATTGTTGATAGAAAACTTTATTTTTACTTTAGTTGTTTTTTTATGGCATTTATAAGGCAAACGAGCGCACAGGGCACCTGATGTTAAGTGGAAACTGTGACCCATAGACATTCGCATTCACAAGACTGCAAGCCTAAGACTGCAAATGCATTGCCAACCTTGAGGACTAAGATGGATTGCCTCTATATAGATTAGATTATCCATATTATATTGATACTGGGCCGAGATTTTAGCCAGTAAAAACCATAATATCCTTTTTGATCTACTATTGTATTGTCAACATTTTCATAGGTCTTATTTACTTCACAGTAATGGTGGTCGATTAAAAACCAATTCCATAATAGGCCAAAGATGATATGGTTTTAACCGCATTTAAGAGGCCTTGATTTCAATATAGTATCGTCTTAGCTCTATCCTTGTATCTTTAGATTTCATAGAAAACAAATCATACTCAAGAGCAAATACATGCGCTCATCGAAACCAGGACCGCTAGCTTTGTACGCAGGGTCACTAACAACTAAACTAGCGTACGTCATCGTTGTCACAACCCTCAAACTTAGTTTGGGACCAGCAGTACCCTTACCATGAGTTACAATTACCGTACCTGCTAGCGAGTCGAATGTTCTATCTCTAGTATTCTCATAAAGTGCGAGGAACAGAGTATTTAATTCGCTTATTATGATGTAAAGACTCAAGACAAAGATACAAGCTGTTGTTGTCAGCCAAGGCCGGTGTAACTCACGGCAAACTCGTATCTTTTATCAAAGGAGATGAACAGCGTCTTTGAAAGTATTAACATGCAAATACCACTAGAGTCGGCATATTTACTTGGTATTATATTGGAAATATTATAAACTAGTTTTTACCTGCGACTTCATTCGCCCTTATTGACTATCTTTCGGGGTTACAGATACATTTTTTGGGAAGTTCCGTAGTCAACAAGGAACCATTATAGTTTTGCCATGTCCGTTTGTCCGTCTGTCTGTGGTTTTACTCAGAGACTCTCGGTACTACAAAGCTGGAATTTGGAATTTTGCCTGTCTCCCACAGGGGTAGGCAGAGACCACTTCTTTCCACCTACTACGATTCTGACAAATCTCTTTCACTTCTTCCACGTCGGTTTCGGGTACTTAAGATTCGGTCCTTTAAAACTCGTAGGAAGAGTAATATAAACTTGAATTTCTTTACATAACTAGGTTGGTTTTGCATCTCTTTCCTTAACGACATGCAACAATGAAATGGTTTCTTTTCTTCCTTGCAGAAAGACGACCGGATGAAGACGGTCCAGATCCATTTAGGATGTACTATCGAACCAACGGAACCCTGACCCACCATAGAACCTTGTCACAGTGATTGACGTTAGGACTGTCATACGAAGCTATACGACAATCGTACGTCAATCATTGTGACAAGGTTCCATGGTGGGTCAGGGTTCCGTTGGTTCAATAGTACCTTCGAGAAAAAAATCGAATTGCAAAAGAACAACAATTGACGGTTGTTTGAAACAAAATGGTGTGCGATGGCAATAAAATCTCTTTTATTATCAGTTTGATGATGATTTGACTATGGTTTATGGTTTAAGATATGTATTTCTCAAATGATTTACAAAATTGCATAGGTACTTACTGAGAAAACGTCTTTAGTATTGTTTTAAATGTAGGTAAGCATGTTGAATGTTCAAGTAATGTCAGTATATAAAACTGGGCAAGAGCCTGTTAGAATATACTCAGTGTAAGGTTCCAAAACCATTCCACAAACAAAATGCTCCAGCAAAAGAGCATATCTTCATAGCACTTACGCCCTTTTGTTGAGAAGCGCGATTATTCAGCAAAATCTCAAAAACCGCATATCCGATCATGTTTTAAATCATTTTTGTTGAAATCTATCTATATAAGACCTTTAAACGAGCACTTTTTGTATATATAATCTGAATCTCGGAAACGGCTCCAACGATTTCAATGAAATTTGAAAAATACAGGTTTACGAGGGCGACAAATCGATCTTGTCAAGTTGTCATCTTCGGGAAATTTCGTTTTCAACCCGAGCGACGCTCAGTGTTCAAGGTACTTATTTATTAAGCGTTACATCTGTTTTTTTTAAATATTTTTTGAAGTTCCAGTTTAAAAGATAAAGGGAGACACCATTTAATTTTATGCAAGTGTCGGAGCGATTGTTTCCGAAAATATTCACTTAACCAAAAAAATTACACATACCCTTTAAGTTGTACTCAAATAACTGTCAAATTATGTGCGACATGTTAATGTTTGTTAAAAAATAATAATATTAAGATATAAATATTAGATATACACAGATGTATGTATAAGCACCGGATATGTTAAAAATACATTAAATTATACAGAAATATTGGGTCTATTACTACTAGAGGCCTTCCAGTCCAGTTCCGTTCTCAGGGTTGGCAACGCATTTGAAGTCTTAGGATTGCAGTTTTGAGATTATAGTCTTGAGATTTCAAATGTCTATGGGTCTCAGATCCCACTTACCATCAGGTGGCCTGAGTGCTCGCGTGCCTTCTCAATGCCATAAAAAAAAAACGGACTTGCGATAAGTTAGGACAAACGTAATTATGGATTGCGAATGACGCCTAGGACATATCATGCATAATTGATACTGCCCATAACAACTGGACATTTGCGTGTTTATTCACCCAAGACTGCAATTAATTGTGATATAGGTTATCTATATGTTATCAGCTAATATGGATCAAAAAGTGCTTGTTAACAGGTACTTGGAGATAAGCATTGAAATTACCAACGACTGCAAGTATCTAATGTGTAAACATGCTCAATGGGTTCCGACGCCGTCACTACCTACTTAACGAATTTTAATTATTTAACGTTGGTTTGTGCTGTCCTAGATGATTTTCGTAGCTATAAGGAAAAAAAACATTTCATGTGGTTTGGCTGTAGGGGGGATGTGTATCCCCCATACACACATACACGAAATACTAGCGAAAATGACGCTCCGAGTTCAATATTTCCTAAGTATTTTCCTAATATTTACACACATCATAAGTACTCTAAAATGGGTTCAGAAGCTGACGACTTGACGACAAAAATGGCGGCAAAACAAACTTGTGCTGTGTCAGTGTCACGAATATGAAGGTTTTTTATATCATAGACAAACGAATGATGTCCCTATTCTCATGCCACTCGAGATCAAATGTCATGCGGTTTATATTTCAAAAACATACTGAATATGAGTAAACTGTTTTAATATCTATGGACACTAGAATCGAGATTCTCTTGAGTTTTGACAGCTGTTCCAAATTAAAACTCATAACAAAAAATGTATACTGTTATAACATTACAGTACAGATTTTACCTACTACCACAGACAAGAAAGTTCTCATAGTAAAATTGTTTGTAATAATGGTGGTCATTTCCTACGGTTTCTGAACGCATAATAGAGGGCTTATGATATGTGACGTAGAGAAATACCTTTGCTTTACATGTAGGCAGCCATCAGTGCAGTTAATAGAAGCAATTAAACTCTCAAAGGTTGTAATAAGGTTGGAAATGCGAAAGATGAATTCTTTCGCATTTCTTTATAGGAGATGTGCCTTTTTTCGTAGGAGGACAGTATACGGGGGTAGGTAAAGGTATTTTTAAGATTTTATTTTACAACTTTGTCGGCGCAATTTAAATGTTTAACTGTGCCAAAATACAGCTTTTTAGTATTTTACAGTCTAAGTTAAACCTAGGACAGATAGATGGAGGGACAGACGGACTGACGGACATGCCCAAACTATAAGGGTTCTTTGTTGACAAGGATCCAGTGGGGCTATTGCCTAACGCGCTCGCAATCGGAATCGTTTTCATTTTGAAAATCGAAGGCTTGTCTGCATACAAAATAAAAACAATTGTTCCACTTAACTGCAGCAGTTAAACTGTTTGCCTTGACAAACTCTTCATGCATCTCATCTAGGATCTAGGCGTCTCATCTAACGTAAATCCTATACATTTCTCTAAAGATAATGATCTCGCAATGCATATCATCCAGTCACTGATTTGCGAGGCCAAGTTCCTTTCAGATCTCTTTGAATATAATGTTTGACTAGGGCTAAAAAACAGGTGATAATTTAAGTCAATTTTGAATAGAAGGATAACACGGGTGTCGACATCGATATGTTAGTAAATTGATGAGTCATTCCATGTCATTGCCGGGTCAGAATAGTGCCACTCCATGTCTTCCTGTGGATGTCGTACGAGGCAACTGAGGGAATAAAGGCTTGTAGTACTGTTGATGATGGACTTGCAACCATTACGACCACACTGGTAAACATCTTAGCCTTATGGTGCTAAATGTGGTTACAGAATTATCAACTAGTTTTTAGAGTTGTGTAGATAATTCTGTAGCTCTGCCTACCCTACTCTGGGATGAAGGCACTGGTCACACTGCCGACGATGAGCGGGAAGCGAGTACAGCCAGCGATCAACTAATTAATTGTGTCTCTTTTCTTGACACGAGATCTATATTTGATGTTTCGATAAACTAGTGGGAAGAGTTCTCGCCGGCAGTGTGAACAGCCAGCGTCAACTATTATATTTATGATATGTACATGTCTCTTTTACTGACAGGGGATCTTTACCTTTTGTTCGTTTCTTGGGCGAGAAAATCGCAGATAGCTAATCGCTTCCTCACCCTTGGTAAGACCAGCGCCAAAGTCATGAAGGCATGAAGGTATAAGTGTTTGAACGGCGTGGCCACTGCAACAAACAAATACAGGTGTAGTGAATAATTGCTTTCCTTCGTATTTTCACGGAAACATCCGAAGGTGTCATGCTACTTCAGTCAACCCTAGTACTTTTTGTACTGTGACCGACTGAAATAGCAAGACGCGTTCGTACGTTTCCGTGAAAATACGAAGGAAAACAATTATGCACTACATCTGTACATAGAGACGTATAAAGAGTGACACCGCGGCTGCCGTGACACGGTTTCTATGCATTTGTTTCCGTTGCTTATCGGTATCCGTCGCCATTGTTGGATACCGCGCATAGTTATACAGGTCTATTTTTAAACGTTATCCAGATGTTCTAAGATCTGAATAGGAGACGTTTTTCACCGGGCGGTTTATTTGATGAAAAGTATTATATATCAAATAATATGTGGCGAATAGGTAGGCTGAAAAATTTCAGTCCAGTACTTATACCATAAAAAAAAGAACTTTAAAAAAATGCAAATGCTTGTTTAATAGACAAATTACATACCTACTAAGCGAAAGTATGAAGCGTATCGAATATGTAAACGTTAGGTTTGGTGCAAATTATTAGTACCGACTTACCTGTTTATACCTGCCTACCGAATAGTTTGACGGGAAAAAAATGATCAACCTATCCTGCATATTCTATAGGCTTCATACTTTCGATTGGTATGTAATTTGTCTAATAAACAAGCAATTTAAATTTCTTAACACAAAGTTTTTTTTTTACATTAATTATATAATGGACTGAAATTTTTCAGCCTACCTTTTAAATTGGCATATATTACTTAGCATATTAAATTTGATATAAAATACTTTTTATCGAATAAACAGCCGGTGCAAATCGTCACCTATTCGGATCTCCTACTATAAGTGAAAAGCCGATTTTTACTTATTTCTAGAAGGTCGATTTGAATCACAGGTGGCTGAAATTCGCGTTTATAGGCGTGATACTTGTATTAGACTTCATTATTAACTAACACGAGTGCTCCTATTATTACATTGTAATCTAGATCACCGCGTGATATAATTTTAATAATTAATCACTTTCGGGAGCCCGTTGTTTTTCAAAATATGGTCTTTGTTTATATAATTATTGAGAGTTAGATTTGTTTAAGGGTTTGTATGGCTAGGTTAGGTAAAGATTGATTCAAAAATCCTGAAAAAAAAATCAGATAATAAATAAACCTATCAAAATCATCAGTGAGGTTACAAATCGATTTCATGGCCGTAAACTTTCTGCTATTTTCGGGATCACACCCTTGTAAAAAAAACCTTTTTAGAATGGCATCCCTTAAGTAAAACCCTGAGGGAGCAAAGGGGGAAACAGAGGCGTTATTCTGTCAAATAAATCGCCAGCAAATTCATCGGTGAATAGACGCTGGCAAGCTTAACTTGACCCGTCAATGTGTGTAAAGAGCATGTACTCGCGAGCTCTACATAAATCTGTAATAATGCACTCTCAGGATTCAAGTCACAGGTATTTAATGGCAGTCTTCAAACAACGTGTTTTTGTGGGACTTGAATGTGTGCGTGACTCCATCGTTCGCACCGCGAGCTACCACAAGAGGCAACAAGCCGGTTTAGTCAGGGCCACACCGTGGCCGTGGCTGCGTACGTATTAAGTAGGTACTGTATCGAGCGCCGCGCGCCGACGCAGCCCTAGCACCCGAGCGCTGCGGCAATAGGAAACAGAAACTTGTAAAGAGCCGGAGACAAATTACTTTTCATTTATACTATGTGTGTGCTTATTTTATTCAATACTATAAAAAATAACGTTACAATGTATCATCTAGGGTTCCTACAACGATTTTACAGTGACTCAATTAGGTAAAGTTGTTGACCGAACTTGCAATTATACGATGACAATCTCAAGACTGGAAATGCGTCGCTAATCCTCAGGACAAAGTTTGAATACCTAAAAAGCATGTCATTTCATATAACTTAGCTCCGTACCGGGCAACCACAATGCTGTTTAGTGGCAGATTAAAGGATGAGACTGTAGTAGCGGTTTAGATATGCACAAAACCCTTCAACAACCTGAAAGAAGTATGTCGAAAGGCATAAGGACTTGGAGCTCGGGTGTCACCTTATTATTTCCATGCACGCAGCATGTACATGTTTGTTTTGGACGCAGTAAGCAAAAATGTTTTCTAAAAAAATACTTGGACCTCCACAACGCCTTCGGGAATCCCTAAGATTAAGATCAAAACGAAAGTTTTCGTAATGGCCGTTTCTTGGTATTCCACCGTCCACAGATAGAAAACACGGTTAGAAGTCGCTGGTAAAATGGACGAGGGCTAAAATAAAAGCACTTAGTAGATGCTCTACTCGGTAAAACCTGTTTGCTTTTTAAATGAAACGTTATGTTAGGAATCCCTAATCGTCATTTATCCTAATGCATCATATGTCCGTAATTTCATTTAGGTATCCTAAACCTAAACCGTTACACATTTAATATCTGCCGTGCTTAGACAGTGCGTAGACTTCTCGTCTACCAGTACAGCCTACGTACCTTGGAGCGGTCTCCTTTTTTTGGCTTTTAAGGGTCGAAAGTTTGGATTTTGTGATAAATGATAAAATATGTCTAAAAATCATTTTGCAATGTTTCTTCTTATTATTCTATTTTCCCTCTTTAAAGCTAACAGACAAAATTACTTCAACCCCTAAGTAATTAATAAACACACGAACTTCTTGCTCGTAAATCAACAGTAATATTGGAAACTTTCGTTCGTTGTCGCTTTGGAAAACAATCAGTCTTTCATCGTGAAACTTTCTTCTCGGAAAATTGCGAACGTCAATTTATATTATATTAATAACGAAATTGGATGGCTTCGGCTTGTAGTACTGAGATGGAGTTTAAATGAGCTCAGCGATTTTTTCCTAGAAAAATACTTAGAAGAATTAGTGATGAGCTTTGCTTGAATTTTATAAAAATTGAAAAATATAATGAGCTTTTTTGTAGTAAAGCAAGAGTTGATAATCCTTATACATTACCTACTTCGTTTTTAGGGTACTGTACCCGAAAGGAGCCGAACAGGATCAAATTTTAATATACCTACGCTGTCCGTCCGTCCGTCCGTCTATTCTAACTTTAAAGAGCTGTATCTTCTGAACCGTAATAATGAGTTGATTTTTCCGCAGAATATATCATTATAAAGGACTTACTAACTTTTTTTTTGACAACTTGAAATAATATAGAGCGTTTCAATAATAGAAAAAAACAAGCTTTTAATAAAAACATGCATTAGGAACCCTCGGTGCACGACTCGGACTCGTACTTGACCGGTTCTTTGATCTAACTTAGTATTTACCTTCATGGTGAGAATCTCATATTAGATCTATGTGTCACGAGGGAACTAAAGGGGCACTGTGCGTGCTTATCTCTGCTTCAGCGATCTCTTTCTAACCCCACGAGCTCAAGGCGATGCAAGATAAGATTTGCAATTACGTCTTAACTATATTTGGTACTGGACACTCGCCTTTGTTTCATTCCAGTTTAAAAAAGCCCTATACGTTAGTCTATAGTTTTTTTTTCACTGTTTAGTAGTTCTACCTTCCCCAACATACAAAACTTACAAACGTTATATATATCACTAGGTGCACTTGCCATCCCCGGGTCTAAATGAAGCGAAGCAAATATAAAGATAAAAGATAAAAGAAGATAAAAGAAATTTATTCCGTAAGTAGCCCGCTCGGGCACTTTTACACGTCAAGAAAATTCAATTTTCCCATTTTCCCATTGAAAGTCTATGCTATGGGAACACTCCGTGGCATGGCCGATTTCCAATTATTATTTTTCTTAACCATCGGGATTTTACCATTGTATTTAGGCCGAAATAGGTAGGTAGGTTTAGGTTATGTTAGTTTTGCAGTAAGCCCGAAGGGCCAAACCACCCAGATAACTATTCAGATAAATACTGATTGGGGAATTGTGATAATGGGATTATTTCTGCTGATATTTCTTTGGCGAAATAAGCTACCGAAAAAATAAAGTCTGCTAAATTTTGCGAATGTAATTATCGCTGGCAGTAAAATTCGATTTTCGGAAAGTCGTCTCGTCATTCATAATTATTATATTGATGGCATTATGCAAAGCGGTTGGGTTTTTAAATCTTTTTTGCGTGTGTTGTAAAATTTTTAGGTACGTTTGGAATTTTCGTTTGAGGATAAAGGGCTTATTCGAGCGAAATGCAAAAAATGTAACGTTGGCTCCATCGACAGCTCTGCAGTGCAGGGTGTTGCGCAAAAAATGCATTTTTCGGATGTTGCATATGCAATTCTGTCCTGATCGGCGATCCAGCCTCTGAGGCTTAGCGTCAGCTATTTGGATTTAAAAATGCTGCAGAGGCGTTGTGACGCCATCTTTGTTTTGTGTTCAACTTTATTTTTTCGAGGTTTACTTGAAAGGAAACTTAAAAGAAACCATTCGTTTTAAAATATTATTATATTACAAAATTGTGCGGTTCCTGTTGGCCTTATAAGCTGAAAGTGCACACTTAAGTGCTTTATCAATTTAACCTCATTTTGAACTGCTGCAGTTATTTGTCAAAGGCGTTAAAACGATATGGTTTAAAAGTGTACAGCTACATACATAAAAGGCTCAATGTATTACACTCAGGAGCAAAAATACCGGGTCAGAATGCGTTTTTCATACAAACGAGACTATTTCGAAGCCTTGGTTCCTCGCCAGGGGTTGTTTTGAGTGAGGTTTAATGGTGGATACTCCGAGGTTCAATAGAGGGGGTCAATAGTTCTTAAGATACCTAACTGATCGCACAATCAGTTAACACCATAGTGGGAGAGTTTGGGTCAGCACTTGGATTTCCTTACATTTTATTGCCATTTTAGATGTTTTTCTGAACATGCTCAATTCCGGCGTTAACCGCAGATTCATTCAGTTGGGTATCCTAAGCACTCTGGAAGTCCTGTATCGATGCTCGGGGTATTCATCATCAGATTTCACTAAAAGCATTCCCTGGCGAGGAACCAAGGCTTCGAAATAGCCTCTTTACTATGAAAAACGCACTCTGACCCGTTTTGTTTGCTCCTGAGTGTAGTTGGTTTCTAACTTAACTTTCAAGATAAACAAAACTGTAAAACATATAGTAAGAATATCATGTCTAACTATCTACTTATTTATTATTTAACTGGTCATTAAACCAATCATATGGATAACAATAAAATAACGATTATTCCACGTTGATAAGTAAGGACATAAGAGCTTGTGGAGCTGCAAATTTCTATAGAAAAAACAATAACTCTCTTGCGTCTCTTCCCACCTGATCAGAAATTCCGATTTTTAAATATGTTGTAGTTAAAATAACTAGGTCTTTACGTTTCTCTTTCCAAGAAAAGAAGCCGTTATAGAGATAATCAGCTCTAGAAACCAGTCAAGTGCGAGTCGGACTCGATCACTAAGGGTTCCATACCATCTATACAACATTAGAAATAAAAAGGGGAAGAAAAAAATATGTTTGTTGTATGGGAGCCCCCTTAAACATTTATTTTGCTTTAACATATTTATTTCTCATTAAACTGAATATAAAACTAAATATTTTGAGAATATTTCAAGTGCCTACCTGTTGCCGTTATTAATATCACAATTTTGTATGTAACTTAACTTAACTTGAATATTTAATTTATTTCGTTTTTAGTATTTTTTGTTATAGCGGCAACATAAGTACACGGCTCTATCACGGTTAGTGAGATATAACCTGGTGACAGACAGACGGACAGCGGAGTCCCATTTTTACGCTTTGGGTACGGAAGCCTAAAAAAGAAGTCTCCATTATATTAAGGGTTTTTATCCTTTCAAAAGTTATTCGAATATTCGAATCAGTCGAGCCAACTGCGAGTTATAAAAGTACGGAACAACTCCAAAGCGAAATAATTGCCAGCACTCGAGAATTGGATTGTCATGAGCTTGCATGAAGATATTTTCATTTCGAGAAACAAAATAACAAAGGAAGGAGTTGAACGTAACGTTATGAGATTCGTGATATTTGTTTCATTTCTTGATCGTAAAGGGAGAAGTTTCTTTATCAAATAGGACCAAAGTGAGTCGGAGGATTTCTTTCTTACAGCCGGCTACTCACACACCTGCCGCAGGGGTAATATTGGAATTGGATCCTTAAGTGTGATGCAGGGGCAATTTTTAGATAAGGCCTACGGCAGGGTGGCAGGACGGCAGCGGCGCAAGGCCTCTCTAGCTCCCTAGTTTGTATCTACCTGCTAGGTCGCCGCATGTGCGATTGGGGCAATTCCAGTCATTGGAGACAACCACGCGGAGTGCACGTGTCACAATGCACGTATGATAATAAAGAGCTTGAAGTTTGGACACGGGTAATAGACGTGTACGAAGTCCGGCCCAACATGTGGGATAAACAAAATAATAAAACTAATGGTTAATGGTTGGATAATATTTTAACAGAGACATGCGAAATCAAACTTTGCAATTAAAGTTCGAATAGTCAGAACGAAATTCATTTGTAGAAAGAGCCAAGGCCAACCAATCCTTTGGGGTTTCGACAATAGGTTCTCGAGCCATGGACGTGCGTTCAGGGGGACGTTCACTTCCACACTGAACTGCAGGCTTGTGTGTAGAGAACAGCCGAAATTGCTCGGATCGCCGTGCAACCAGTATTTTCCCTGCGACAGGGGCAGTAGCTGGCTTACGATAGAAGCCGTGCCGTGCAAAGGCAAGGGCCTTATTCTATATATTTTATTTTATTCAAACATGGGTTTGTGTTTTACCTCAATCTCACATAAGTCACGAAAAAAGTTCATTTACTCTTTCTTGCCTTGAAATCATCAGGGTTATTATGATTCCGGGAATACAGACGCAGACAGAGAAAACCACACCTTGGCAGTGCAAATAAAAAATGACGCAGCAAGCCATTGGAAACTGGACTACATGCGGATGGTCTCTGGACGACCGATGGGAGAAAGTGTAGGGTGGGATAAGGTCATGTACTTCCTGGGCACACTTAACATAATACGCCATGTAAAAAACCGATTGACAAGTGACTTTACGCCGATGTTCCAAGTTTCAAGTATGGTTTTGATGAGCGAGTCGTTGCCTAGTCTCCTAGCTCTTCAATCGACCGAGCTTAACTTGGCCATCATTACCGTCAAATAAATATGAACTATCATAACGTTGCTTACCAATACGATAACATGAGAAACGCAACAAGGTTAGGTCTAAGTAGAATAGAGCCCCTGTTCAAGTATTCTAGTATTTATTGGGGTTTTTATTCCACATAGTTATAGCCCATCTCACTTCTTTATCGTAATCGTGACAACAAGAGCTACTTATAACCAGCAATATGTTTACTATTTATTTTATTTTTATGGCACAGAGAAGGCAAACGAGTACACAGGCCACCTGATGGTTAGTAGAAACTGTGACCCATAGACATTCGCATTCACAAGACTGCAAGCCTAAGACTGCAAATGCGTTGCCAACCCTGAGGACTAAGATGGAATGCCTCTATGCTAGTCATTACACCGGCTGTCTTATCCCCAAACCGGAACACAACAATGCGAACACTGGTGTTTGGCGGTAGGTTAATGGATAAGAAGGTGGTAGCGATCCGGACGGACCCTGCATAAGGTCCTACCATCCGCAAAACACAAACAAATACATAACAATAATTTCACAAATAAATACTCGAACTGTGTGTTTTATTTTCTTGAGTGCCACTCTATCAATTAGCTCAGGATATCGGACACGGGCCACGTTAATAAGGTCGTAAAAGATTTCTTTGAAGTAAACAAGAATTCAATAATGTTGTTCTCTTTCTGGCGTCTAATTGAATTCGGAACTAAGAGTCCACTATGTCTTAGAATAGAACAACTAACTTGTTAGACTTGGACACAACTGAATCTAGTCAAGTTTGGGATTGTTTTAAAGAAACGACTTTCTTAACAATGTATTTAGCCCAATTAAGGTTATTAGAGTTTTGTAGCTGAATAATAAAACGTGGGTAACTTATCGCAAGTCCGAAGTTCAACTATTCATTTGTCCTAAAATTTAGAAGACAGATTTTTTTTCTGAACCTATTAACTTTATAAAATGTTTAAACATAGGTATGTACCTCCAGAACCTACAAGTACCGCCTAGGTAAGGTTGGTTTTTAACAATCAACGATAGTTAAAGATTTTGGTAACTAAAATTCTACCTTGTTATAGATAACCGCAAAAGACACATACATGTAACATCAGATGCACCGGACCAAACATACGTCATCCGCTGGAAAAAACAAAAAAAATCTTGATTCTGTTTGGCCCTCTGCCTTACCTATATATGCGATGTTATAGAGAACTATGTGGCTAAAATGGTCTGTGTGTGTTGTCTTGTCCAATATTTTCATGCCATAAGTGCCGTGTAAGCATCCTCACTTTCCTATCGGTAATTTATTGACAAGATTTCTAAATGTTTGGGAACGTCCTTCAAGTCGCGCATTACTAGACTGGACTTTTATTATTTTAAATTGCCCAAACGAGTTTTCGAAAATAATATGTAAGCGACATTCGAATTATGCGGAAACCTAATAAATACCTCGGATTGCAATAAAATGACGAACAATGCTACATTAAAGTGGAACAGGTTTGCTGGTGGAAGCTTTGATCGGGAAACAGGAAAACTTCCAAGTTAATAAGCATTGTTTCACAGACAAAACGTTTTCTCTTTATAAAGGCATTTTGGTGAAAGGAATAGAATCTTGAATATCTTTTGTTCTGTCCCGGTGTGGGGATAAGACAACCGGTAAAATGACTAACAGAGATGCATTACATCTTAGTCCTCTGGTTTGTCGCATTTGCAGTCTTAGGACTAATCTAATCTTGACTGTGAGGCCCGTCACAAGATATGTCAAAGTAAACGCCAAACCATAGAACACTGTCATTTTTGACGCATCTCGAGACTAGCATTAGATTTGAAATGAGTTTATTAATACGGACCTTAGCATTGCAGTCTTGAGATTGCAAATGTCTCAGATAAAACTCACCATAATATGATGGCCTGTGTATCTACTCGTTGGCCTGCACCATTCTATAAAAAGAGAGGTAAATATGATGATTGGTTTTGGTCAGTTAAAAACTGCTAAGGCTAAGAATGTAGTTATGACAAAAAGGGTCTAGCCGGGAAAGCATGATGAAGCTGGCCTTGGCAAAAAATGGTCTTCAATGACTTTTTTTAAACCGCAAGCATTTGAAGGTAAATTTACATCATACAAAGGCAAATATTCCCGCAAAACGAAAACCATTTTCTCGCCACGGGCAATTTCACCATGCTTGCCCGGCTAGACCTTTTATTAAGAAGCCATTTAGGTACCAAGTAGTAGCGCAGAATGAATTAACGTCGTGGAATGTCAGTAGTCGTAATTTTTTTTTAAAAGATTAAGGAAATAATGTTTGGGCATCTGAAAAGGTGCTCCCGGTTTTTTTGTAAAGCGTCTTGGTATTTTTTAAGGTAACTCTCAATGGATAGCTGGAAAAGATAATTCACCTTTGTTCATTAAAAAAATCTTCATTGTAATGTTTTTGTTCATCTTTTGTACAATAAAGTGTTTACATACATACATTTACTCTTGCTTCAACGAGGTTGAGGTAATCTGTAATAAAAATAAAGACGGCCTTTTTTCTACTTTTTACGTAAATTTAGTTAACACCGTGTTATGTGTTTGTCATCATCGATACGAAATGAAGGAGGTTACAAGTTAAATGTGTGTCTATCTGTTTTATCGTGACTCCCAACCAATGGGACGCGGAATTTTTCAAGAAGAACAATCCCTATTAAACAATAGGGATAGGGAATAGGGATTGTTCTTGTAGATGGATTGACGTTTAAGACATATGAGTTGCCATTACATCGGGGTTTTTTTTTAAAGTTATTTCTACTTTTAAGTACTTATGTTCATATTGTATCCTACATAGAAAATGATGAAAAATCGCGACGAAAACCAAAAATTCTACACCTACACTCATCAAATTAGTCCGTTGATAAGAATTGTCCTTTCACTAGCTTCTGACCGTGAATTCGTCTGCGTAGATTTCGGTGATCGTTATTTACTAGGGAAGGTATAAGCTTTCTCCGTTGGAAATATCATTGAAATCCGTCCAGCCGTTGCTGCGTGAAACAGTCACAAACTAACACACAAACATTCGCATTTATAATATTATTAGGTATATTTTTTATATTCCCGGCAATTTTTCATGTTCACATATTATGGCAATTAAAAAATATCTAAAGGCATGTTTGTTATATCACATTTTAATCTAGCTACATTCAGACACGCTGCAAATCTGCCTAGTTATCCCCCGGACCTCATTCCCAGGGGCCTTCTCAAGAGTTCCACATGTCACCCCCTCGTCAGTTTAGAAGTGTCGCAGGGCACGTGACTTGGTCCCAGATTATTAAACAGATTTAAACCTAGTAAGAAATATAATTTGAATTGTTGGATTTATTTAACAAGTGATTTGAAATATTGTAGAGAGTGTCTCATCCTAAATTGAACAATGCTTCAATGTGTTGACGCTCACGTGTGGATGTATGTTTCATAGGTCGATTAGTGGAGGGGCGTTCAGTTTTAAATTAGACGATCTATACACATGCAGTTGTATTTTTTTTTTAATATACGGTTGTTTCTTGGGGAAAGACACAATTTCCTGAGAAGTAGTAAAAAAAGGGCAATCCGTACCGGTCACGGACGTTATTTTTCTATCCATTTCAAAGAAAATGTGCTTGAAGATGTCATTGTCATTAGAGATGCCAAGTCATTTGTAATTGATAGCAAACTCAACCTTATTGCTGTAGTATGTCAGATTGACTTTGGAACTAAGGTGGGTGACAAATTTAATTCTTTGACTGTACAAAAGATTTTTAAACTTTTGTGACATCTCAAACAATTTTAATTATTTTTTGTTGATGAATACAAACTATTATTAAAGGCTATTATTTAATCATTTTATTTGACAAACACACATACTGCCAAAAATGCATTTCCATTTATTACTTAAACTGGATGTACTTAAACGCCATTAATTTTTATTTTAGTATATACATTAATCATTTATAAAATTAGTATTCACAAATCGGTAGTACGGTGTCGGCCATAAGTGTAAGTAACTGCATAATTTAGTACTTTGTCACTTTAACATCATGTTTCAACTGCGGCACTTATCTGTCAACTTCGTTAAAACGACCAAGTACTAAAGTGGGCAGTTACTTATGAAGCTGACCCCAGTCTCTACTCCGACTACAGCATACCTCCACGCCTCAAATTACAGTTTCAATAAAAATACCAAAAGGGTCTAAGAAAATTGCCCTTACATTGTTCGGGCACGTCACGTAACCCATCAGCATGGGCACTTGGGCACACTCAACACGTGGCGGAGATCTTGTGCCGGTTGTACCCATAAATTTCACCCAAACACTGGCACTGATATGTCAGGACGACAGTTTAAGCGAAATTGGAGGGTTGAGTAGGCTTTGGGACGTTTTGATGTTGATCTAGTAGAGTTTGGAATAAGTAAATCTGTTATTTAAGCAAATGTTTGCCTGATGCTTTGTTTGAATATACTTGTGTTACGGTTTTGAGCAATAAAATATGTATTTACAGCGAACTTTTAGGCATTTTGTGGGCAACCGATGTAGAAGATACGGCAACAGCTGGGTTACCTTTGTTTCGTCAAAAAAAATTTGGTCAAATGTATCATTTGCCAAACCGCTTTGTTTTCTGTAACCGTAAATATTTCACAATTTTATAAAAACTAACCTAACCTAACCTATAGGGTTCTACACGGTACTAAAATAAATTAAAAAAAATAATATAACATTGGTTTGGCAAATGAAAAATTTGGGAAATGATACATTTACCAAAAATATTTTGACGAAACGGCAGGCTCCCGCAACAGCTATATATTTACATTATAGTTTATAGTTTACATGCATTTGCTGTTCAAGCTAGGTTTAAAGATGCAATAGCTTCATTCTATTAATTAAAACTATATTGCTTTTGAGGTGTAATCGTGTTTCTAGCGTTTTTTTTTTACTTTTTTACTTGACAATATAATTGGCCAAGTTTTACATGATAGAATATACCTTAGTTACTGTATTATAGTAAAGATATAGAGTTAAAACCTTTTGTAAACCGGGCCACTGTTTGTCGGGTCGATATGGTCGATATCTTAATCTATAAACGACCCAATGTATCTTCAGAACACGACTTATACCTGAACAGCCTTGATTCCCTATGCCCCAATTTTAAAACAAAAGACCTCTTGAAAATAATATTCGGGCCTGAGAGGCCTTGACCTACACTGCGAGCAACAGGTCACGCTAGCTGGTTATACTCCTATACTATAACAAATCCCGCGGGATTACTTGGGTTTAGGTAATTATTGTTATTAAAGAGGGCTGCTGTAAGGATTAGTGAGAGATGGGTTAGGTTTTCAACAATGTAAAGGTGTTTTAAAATATGTAGTCAATTGCGGAGCAATTAGTAAACATGCTAATTACTGTTGCCTATATATTTAGATTTGAAAAAAAGGTTTTGACTGATGCATTTGGAATTTTAGCCTTGAGAAAGCAAAATATTATGTCTATAGGTCACAGATCCTACTTACCTAAAATACTACTTAGCGAAAATTACACTTTTCCAAATCAATATTTCCAATAATTGTTGAATCCAAAAATTGATCATAACATGTAGTTCCCCAGCAAATTATCCAACATTGGGCTCAAAAATAATTGAAAAATATGTATTACTAAGCCAAATGACACCTTTGTAGTACCAAGAGTCTCTGAGATAGACCGCGGACAGACGGACAAACGGACTTGGCGGAACTACAAGGGTTCGATCATTGTTTGACTTCGGATCATTGTATGAAGTTGTGAAAGCGTGACGGATAAATTAACAGGGTTAGAGAATTTAAAAAATAAAACTTCCGTGAGATCAGACATATTAAAGAGATCATAACCTGAGTTACACGTTGTGATCTCTTTAAAAGGGTTACATTCGTTTTTTGTAACACTGGAACACTCTTCCCATATAAAATTCACGGGATCATTCAACAGCTAAATCTTCACCGGATTATTAACCGGGAAGCTTAAGTAGACCCATCAGAGCATTAACACATTTCGTTGCTTGTACCTGCTTCTACATTGGTCGCAGGTTTCCTTGACAGTTTGGCTAAAGCGATAGATAGTCCCTACATGGAATTGTTGAGCCACATGCCGCTGTTCGTATTTTAGCCGTGTAATGCAAATCGAGTTTAGTCGGTTATACTCGTATATTTATTACTCAACCAAATTACAAGACCAGCGAATGGCTTAACATTGCCATGTTGAGACTGTACCTGACTTAAATACTTCATAATCGAGTATCGAATGGTTTAAGATAATAGACCCTGGGACTCTATTCTACGCGGTAAAAACCATATCGTCTTTGATCTGACCATGACATACTGAAACTGTTCACATTAGGCTGAGAGAAAGGGACAGAGCTATAGCTGTTATACAGCTCTGCTGTTTTAGCGCATTGGGAACCCCCATCGTATTGGCAAAGTTTTGATAGCTCTTATTTACTTGACAGTAATGTCAGCCGAGTTAAAAACAATAGCATAACTGGCCGGAATTCTATGCGGTAAAAAACATATCGTCTTTGATCTGTAATGGTATCGTTGTGACGTCAATCGCGTTTTACCGTGTTGAATAGACCCGCTATTACTGTCAAGTAAATAAGCGCTATCAAAACGTTGACAATACGATAACAGCTCAAACACGATATGGTTTTTACCGTGTTGAATTTAGGTTCCGGGCGTCTATTCCCGACGTTACAAAACATATCGTCTTTGATCTGTCATGGTATTGACTTGACGTCACTCGCTATTACTGTCAAGTAAATAAGCGCTATCAAAACGTTGACAATACGATAATAGCTCAAACACGATATGGTTTTTACCGTGTTGAATTTAGGTTCCGGGCGTCTATTCCCGACGTTACAAAACATATCGTCTTTGATCTCTCATGGTATTGATTTGACGTCACTCGCTATTACTGTCAAGTAAATAAGAGCTTTCAAAACTGTGACGATACGATTACAGCTCAAACACGATATGGTTTTTACCGTGTTGAATTTAGGTTCTGGGCTTCTATTCCCGACGTTACAAAACATATCGTCTTTGATCTGTCATGGTATTGACTTGACGTCACTCGCTATTACTGTCAAGTAAATAAGAGCTTTCAAAACTGTGACGATACGATTACAGCTCAAACACGATATGGTTTTTACCGTGTTGAATTTAGGTTCTGGGCTTCTATTCCCGACGTTACAAAACATATCGTCTTTGATCTGTCATGGTATTGACTTGACGTCACTCGCTATTACTGTCAAGTAAATAAGAGCTTTCAAAACTGTGACGATACGATTACAGCTCAAACACGATATGGTTTTTACCGTGTTGAATTTAGGTTCTGGGCTTCTATTCCCGACGTTACAAAACATATCGTCTTTGATCTGTCATGGTATTGACTTGACGTCACTCGCTATTACTGTCAAGTAAATAAGAGCTTTCAAAACTGTGACGATACGATTACAGCTCAAACACGATATGGTTTTACCGTGTTGAATAGAAGCCCTGTTGTGGTATTGTTTTGACGTCAGTCGCCATTACTGTCAAGTAAATAAGCGCTATCAAAACGTTGACAATACGATAATAGCTCAAACACGATATGGTTTTTACCGTGTTGAATTTAGGTTCTGGGCTTCTATTCCCGACGTTACAAAACATATCGTCTTTGATCTGTCATGGTATTGACTTGACGTCACTCGCTATTACTGTCAAGTAAATAAGAGCTTTCAAAACTGTGACGATACGATTACAGCTCAAACACGATATGGTTTTTACCGTGTTGAATTTAGGTTCTGGGCTTCTATTCCCGACGTTACAAAACATATCGTCTTTGATCTGTCATGGTATTGACTTGACGTCACTCGCTATTACTGTCAAGTAAATAAGAGCTTTCAAAACTGTGACGATACGATTACAGCTCAAACACGATATGGTTTTTACCGTGTTGAATTTAGGTTCTGGGCTTCTATTCCCGACGTTACAAAACATATCGTCTTTGATCTGTCATGGTATTGACTTGACGTCACTCGCTATTACTGTCAAGTAAATAAGAGCTTTCAAAACTGTGACGATACGATTACTGATCAAACACGATATGGTTTTTACCGTGTTGAATTTAGGTTCCGGGCTTCTATTCCCGACGTTACAAAACATATCGTGTTTGATCTGTCATGGTATTGATTTGACGCCAGTGGCCATTACTGTGAAGTAAATAAGAGCTTTCAAAACTGTGACGATACGATTACAGCTCAAACACGATATGGTTTTTACCGTGTTGAATTTAGGTTCTGGGCTTCTATTCCCAACGTTACAAAACATATCGTCTTTGATCTGTCATGGTATTGACTTGACGTCACTCGCTATTACTGTCAAGTAAATAAGAGCTTTCAAAACTGTGACGATACGATTACAGCTCAAACACGATATGGTTTTACCGTGTTGAATAGAAGCCCTGTTGTGGTATTGTTTTGACGTCAGTCGCCATTACTGTCAAGTAAATAAGCGCTATCAAAACGTTGACAATACGATAATAGCTCAAACACGATATGGTTTTTACCGTGTTGAATTTAGGTTCCGGGCTTCTATTCCCGACGTTACAAAACATATCGTCTTTGATCTCTCATGGTATTGATTTGACGTCGCTCGCTATTACTGTCAAGTAAATAAGAGCTTTCAAAACTGTGACGATACGATTACAGCTCAAACACGATATGGTTTTTACCGTGTTGAATTTAGGTTCTGGGCTTCTATTCCCGACGTTACAAAACATATCGTCTTTGATCTGTCATGGTATTGACTTGACGTCACTCGCTATTACTGTCAAGTAAATAAGAGCTTTCAAAACTGTGACGATACGATTACAGCTCAAACACGATATGGTTTTACCGTGTTGAATAGAAGCCCTGTTGTGGTATTGTTTTGACGTCAGTCGCCATTACTGTCAAGTAAATAAGCGCTATCAAAACGTTGACAATACGATAATAGCTCAAACACGATATGGTTTTTACCGTGTTGAATTTAGGTTCCGGGCTTCTATTCCCGACGTTACAAAACATATCGTCTTTGATCTCTCATGGTATTGATTTGACGTCGCTCGCTATTACTGTCAAGTAAATAAGAGCTTTCAAAACTGTGACGATACGATTACAGCTCAAACACGATATGGTTTTTACCGTGTTGAATTTAGGTTCTGGGCTTCTATTCCCGACGTTACAAAACATATCGTCTTTGATCTGTCATGGTATTGACTTGACGTCACTCGCTATTACTGTCAAGTAAATAAGAGCTTTCAAAACTGTGACGATACGATTACAGCTCAAACACGATATGGTTTTTACCGTGTTGAATTTAGGTTCTGGGCTTCTATTCCCGACGTTACAAAACATATCGTCTTTGATCTGTCATGGTATTGACTTGACGTCACTCGCTATTACTGTCAAGTAAATAAGAGCTTTCAAAACGTTGACAATACGATAACAGCTCAAACACGATATGGTTTTTACCGTGTTGAATTTAGGTTCCGGGCGTCTATTCCCGACGTTACAAAACATATCGTCTTTGATCTCTCATGGTATTGACTTGACGTCACTCGCTAATACTGTCAAGTAAATAAGAGCTTTCAAAACTGTGACGATACGATTACAGCTCAAACACGATATGGTTTTACCGTGTTGAATAGAAGCCCTGTTGTGGTATTGTTTTGACGTCAGTCGCCATTACTGTCAAGTAAATAAGCGCTATCAAAACGTTGACAATACGATAATAGCTCAAACACGATATGGTTTTTACCGTGTTGAATTTAGGTTCCGGGCTTCTATTCCCGACGTTACAAAACATATCGTCTTTGATCTCTCATGGTATTGATTTGACGTCGCTCGCTATTACTGTCAAGTAAATAAGAGCTTTCAAAACTGTGACGATACGATTACAGCTCAAACACGATATGGTTTTTACCGTGTTGAATTTAGGTTCTGGGCTTCTATTCCCGACGTTACAAAACATATCGTCTTTGATCTGTCATGGTATTGACTTGACGTCACTCGCTATTACTGTCAAGTAAATAAGAGCTTTCAAAACTGTGACGATACGATTACAGCTCAAACACGATATGGTTTTTACCGTGTTGAATTTAGGTTCTGGGCTTCTATTCCCGACGTTACAAAACATATCGTCTTTGATCTGTCATGGTATTGACTTGACGTCACTCGCTATTACTGTCAAGTAAATAAGAGCTTTCAAAACGTTGACAATACGATAACAGCTCAAACACGATATGGTTTTTACCGTGTTGAATTTAGGTTCCGGGCGTCTATTCCCGACGTTACAAAACATATCGTCTTTGATCTCTCATGGTATTGACTTGACGTCACTCGCTATTACTGTCAAGTAAATAAGAGCTTTCAAAACTGTGACGATACGATTACAGCTCAAACACGATATGGTTTTTACCGTGTTGAATTTAGGTTCCGGGCTTCTATTCCCGACGTTACAAAACATATCGTCTTTGATCTGTCATGGCATTGATTTGAGCCAGTGGCGATTACTGTCAAGTAAATAAGCGCTATCAAAACTGTGACAATTCGATTACTGATCAAACACGATATGGTTTTTACCGTGTTGAATTTAGGTTCCGGGCTTCTATTCCCGACGTTACAAAACATATCGTCTTTGATCTGTCATGGCATTGATTTGACGCCAGTGGCCATTACTGTGAAGTAAATAAGAGCTTTCAAAACTGTGACGATACGATTACAGCTCAAACACGATATGGTTTTTACCGTGTTGAATTTAGGTTCCGGGCTTCTATTCCCGACGTTACAAAACATATCGTCTTTGATCTGTCATGGCATTGATTTGAGCCAGTGGCGATTACTGTCAAGTAAATAAGCGCTATCAAAACTGTGACAATTCGATTACTGATCAAACACGATATGGTTTTTACCGTGTTGAATTTAGGTTCCGGGCTTCTATTCCCGACGTTACAAAACATATCGTCTTTGATCTGTCATGGTATTGATTTGACGCCAGTGGCCATTACTGTGAAGTAAATAAGAGCTTTCAAAACTGTGACGATACGATTACAGCTCAAACACGATATGGTTTTTACCGTGTTGAATTTAGGTTCTGGGCTTCTATTCCCAACGTTACAAAACATATCGTCTTTGATCTGTCATGGTATTGAGTTGACGTCACTCGCTATTACTGTCAAGTAAATAAGAGCTTTCAAAACTGTGACGATACGATTACAGCTCAAACACGATATGGTTTTTACCGTGTTGAATTTAGGTTCTGGGCTTCTATTCCCGACGTTACAAAACATATCGTCTTTGATCTGTCATGGTATTGACTTGACGTCACTCGCTATTACTGTCAAGTAAATAAGAGCTTTCAAAACTGTGACGATACGATTACAGCTCAAACACGATATGGTTTTACCGTGTTGAATAGAAGCCCTGTTGTGGTATTGTTTTGACGTCAGTCGCCATTACTGTCAAGTAAATAAGCGCTATCAAAACGTTGACAATACGATAATAGCTCAAACACGATATGGTTTTTACCGTGTTGAATTTAGGTTCCGGGCTTCTATTCCCGACGTTACAAAACATATCATCTTTGATCTCTCATGGTATTGATTTGACGTCGCTCGCTATTACTATCAAGTAAATAAGAGCTTTCAAAACTGTGACGATACGATTACAGCTCAAACACGATATGGTTTTTACCGTGTTGAATTTAGGTTCTGGGCTTCTATTCCCGACGTTACAAAACATATCGTCTTTGATCTGTCATGGTATTGACTTGACGTCACTCGCTATTACTGTCAAGTAAATAAGAGCTTTCAAAACTGTGACGATACGATTACAGCTCAAACACGATATGGTTTTTACCGTGTTGAATTTAGGTTCTGGGCTTCTATTCCCGACGTTACAAAACATATCGTCTTTGATCTGTCATGGTATTGACTTGACGTCACTCGCTATTACTGTCAAGTAAATAAGAGCTTTCAAAACTGTGACAATACGATAACAGCTCAAACACGATATGGTTTTTACCGTGTTGAATTTAGGTTCCGGGCTTCTATTCCCGACGTTACAAAACATATCGTCTTTGATCTGTCATGGTATTGACTTGACGTCACTCGCTATTACTGTCAAGTAAATAAGAGCTTTCAAAACTGTGACGATACGATTACAGCTCAAACACGATATGGTTTTTACCGTGTTGAATTTAGGTTCTGGGCTTCTATTCCCGACGTTACAAAACATATCGTCTTTGATCTGTCATGGTATTGACTTGACGTCACTCGCTATTACTGTCAAGTAAATAAGAGCTTTCAAAACTGTGACGATACGATTACAGCTCAAACACGATATGGTTTTTACCGTGTTGAATTTAGGTTCCGGGCTTCTATTCCCGACGTTACAAAACATATCGTCTTTGATCTGTCATGGCATTGATTTGAGCCAGTGGCGATTACTGTCAAGTAAATAAGCGCTATCAAAACTGTGACAATTCGATTACTGATCAAACACGATATGGTTTTTACCGTGTTGAATTTAGGTTCTGGGCTTCTATTCCCGACGTTACAAAACATATCGTCTTTGATCTGTCATGGTATTGATTTGACGCCAGTGGCCATTACTGTGAAGTAAATAAGAGCTTTCAAAACTGTGACGATACGATTACAGCTCAAACACGATATGGTTTTTACCGTGTTGAATTTAGGTTCTGGGCTTCTATTCCCAACGTTACAAAACATATCGTCTTTGATCTGTCATGGTATTGACTTGACGTCACTCGCTATTACTGTCAAGTAAATAAGAGCTTTCAAAACTGTGACGATACGATTACAGCTCAAACACGATATGGTTTTTACCGTGTTGAATTTAGGTTCTGGGCTTCTATTCCCGACGTTACAAAACATATCGTCTTTGATCTGTCATGGTATTGACTTGACGTCACTCGCTATTACTGTCAAGTAAATAAGAGCTTTCAAAACTGTGACGATACGATTACAGCTCAAACACGATATGGTTTTTTACCGTGTTGATTAGAGGCCGTGTTACGGTATTGTTTTGACGTCAGCCGCCATTGCTGTGAAGACAATAAGAGCTATTAAAACGGTGACAATACGATAACAGCTCAAAAACGATATTATTTTTACCATGTTGAATAGAGGCCTTTATCGTATTGTGAACGTAACGATAGCTCTAATTTAATTGTCAGTAGGTAATAATGCCCGAGTTCAAAACAATACCATAATTAACATCTCAAAGACGACATGGTTCTTACCGCCTAGAATAGATTACCGCCTGATTGTCTAAAGACTTGCATCGACCGACATGGTATTAATATCGTCTATGCCACAGATCGTTGTTCGAGTGAACGAGCGCCGATCTCTCAGTGAATACGTCCTCCATCGATTTTCTCGACAAAAGCCGGGCTTTCAAATCAGTTCGAAGCAACAGGTGCAGATAGTTATATAGGTTCTCCTTTTGCCTCAATGTGGATTCAACGGTGAATAGTGACACCTTGGCAACTTTGATTTTAGTTTCTTGTGTACGTCTAATGTAACGTAGCTTTTATAGCGTATAGGGCCTATTCGACTTGATTAAGGGCGGATTCACAGAACAGAAATAATAGTAGAAATTTTAAGATGGCGTGTAACGTGTGGCATATGCGGAGTTCCGTGCAAGTCGTGCAACCTATCTTAGTTTTGTGGCGTGTTGTTTTTACGATAGTGTGAGTATTAGCGACAACGGACGGACGGACGGAGTTGGCTCAAACGAGAATAAGGTCTTATAGGTACCTAGATTAAACGCCGAATTGTATACCGGTACGAATTGTGTGCCGGTACTGGCTGAAAATCAGCGCTGTAGGTGTCTAACACCTCGGCATTTTGCTGAGCCAGTGTCCGTTTCACTGCCGCGAGGACACACAATTGCGTGCTATGCCTGTTACCTTTGTTTTCTTCAATCATTTGTATATTAGTGTGTCTTATGGTTAGTGAATAAATGTATTTCTTCTTCTTCTTCTTCTTCTTCTATAGATTAATCTCGGAGTAAGTCTTATTCCAGTTTTAAAATCGATGGTGAACCATAATTATAACCTATGACTTGTACTTAATGTTATTATTTTTAAGGCTGCCATTACTATCAAGTAAATATTAGCTATCAGGACGTTTTTTTTCCACAGTCAACTACAGAGTATCCACTTTTTCACCTTACTGCATTGTAATAAGGTCCAAAAGTCGATACATTTCTTTCTAGTCCACTGTACATTCAAGGAACTAAAGTCACCCACCTTAGCTCCAAAGTCAATCTGACATTCTACAGCAATAAGGTTCAGTTTCCTATCAATTACAAATGACTTGGCATCTCTAATGACAATGACATCTTCAAGCAGATTTTCTTTGAAATGGGTAATAAATTAATATCTCTCCGCAGCATAATGCACAATACGCAAAATGTAACAACCGGTAAATTGTACAATACGCAAAATGTACACAACGCTTAATGTGCACAAGCAAAATCTACAAAAAGCAAAATGAACATACGCAAAACGTAACAACCGGTAAATTGTACAATACGCAAAATGTACACAACGCTATGTAAACGAGCGAAATGTACAAAAAGCAAATTTACATGGATGTAGGTACTTACCCGAAAATAAAAGATTGTTGTTTTCTTTTACGGCGTAATTTATATGTATGAATATACCAATTTACAGCTTTTTAGTACCCACGGACCACAAAATCACGTTTGTTGCATGGAATGGGAGCCTCCCTTAAATGTTAAGTGGCAAAAAAAGTAAATCATCTGTGAATATTTCAACTATCTAGCTATCACGGTTCATGAGATACAGCCTGGTGACAGAGAAGAGAGAATATGTAGGATACATACAGAGTGGTGTGTTGCATACGTCCATCGTGCCTGTTTCATCAAATCTCAAGGTCCCTGTAGCACTCGGACTGGGAAATGGGACTATGATTGTCAATCTACCTGTCATCCGGAGGCGGAAGTTCAATGATGAAGCGAGCACCTGTCTTAACTAGGTTGACTTCAGAGATAATGCACTTTTGTTCCTTTTTCCTGTGCTTTAACATGATTTTGGGGTCAAGTTTAATTATGTCATGATGGTGTGGGGATAAGGCCTCAGGATCGGCAAAGCATTTGAGGTCTTAAGGCCGTATTAATAAACTTATCTTGATTTTGAGGCTCGTCACAAGATACGTCAAAGTAAACGCCAAACCATAGAACACTGTCATTTTTGACGCATCTCGAGACGAGCATTAGAGTTGGCAATTTTAGAATTGCAGTCTTGGATAACAGATCCCATTTATTATCAGGTGGTCTGTGCGCCTGTTTGCCGTCTTCATACGAAAAAAAAAGAATAAGTTAGGTACCTACTGTTACATAAAAAACACATTGGGGAAGTGTACATAAGAAAATATTGAAGATTTTTTTTGTATGGAATTGACGTAAGTGACCGACGCGATAGATTAGTTTACGCGGCGTCAGTCGACATTTACCTAGTTTCCGAAAATTGCTAACGTTAGCGTGATGCATCTGTATCAGGCATCCTGTTTATTAGTTTGTATTCTCTAGCTCCTTTATACAACACCTGATCTAACGTTGTGTGCGTTCAACAGTACATGACACTCTCACCTATGGCTTACGGGCCTGCTAGACGGTCGCCAACAAGCGCGACCTTGGTCGGAGGCTTGTTGCCAGGGCCCTCAGCTTATTCGATGTTTTGCTAGAAACAACTGTTTATATGGTCGGTCTCGAACAAGGTCTTGCTTGTGTGTGTGCCTTGGCCGCACACGCCTCGAGCCATGCGCGAGCCACTACATTCAAACCTAACAGAACAGACCAAGGCGGTGTCACTCGGATCTGCAACGAAAACTTAAATTTTCTCGATAAATGATAACGATAATCGAAATCTACAAAGTTAAAGTAGTGGGCAGTAGCTAGTGTATATGGACAACGATCGAGCGTAAAAGGTAACTCGTAAAAGGCATAAAACGACCTACTTTTCTATTTGTATTAATTCCACCCTCAAATAATTTACCAACGTGAAAATACAAGCCGAGCTCGCCTGTTGCTTCCCTCAACTCTGAATACCTACCCACCACTCAAATACTTGGGGGCCCGCGGCTTTTTCTTACTCGAGTGAGAATCTTCAAACTCGATGAAAGAATTTCCAATGAAGGAAACTTCAAAGGAATCTGCGGGACAGCATATTTGTAAGTCCCCTTGAATCGGGAATTATAGGGGGAATATCAATTTAACAATCGGCCATTTTTAGGGGAATGCGAAAGTATTTCGTCCTGATTTTAAATTGTCGTTGGAGCTCATAAATATGTCATTTTATACTAATTTTATTTATTTATAGGCTGCTTATTTACATGCTAGTCAATGTAAGCATTGACTTTTAAATTGGGAAAGGTTCAAAACTTGTTAGACATTTTATAGGTTATTGGTGCATCACACTTCTTACCAGTTATTACTTAATTATAACAAATTATCCTGGGATAAAATACAGTTTTCGTGTCACAGTGTTTGTAACAAAAGTCCTCCGAAACGGCTTAACCGATACTTATTCAATAGGTCTGAGAATAGGAAGTAAACTATTTTTCATAAGGTTTATATGAAAAAAAACCGCCTGAACGGCGCCGGGCGCGGACAGCAAGTGTAAAAAAAGAACCATTTTTATGTTAAACAAAGCTAAAAGCCTAAAGCCAAAAAATAATATTAACAATGACCTTAAAAAAAACCCAGTTAATCTACATTATCTTACCATTCGATATAAATGGGTTCAAAGTTAAAACCCGGTGCGTAATTAAGGCGACCGCAAACGTGTCGCGGTGCCTTTATTTCATTAGCATTACCGTGTGGACGTGTGACGGGTCTTTGAGCATTGACGACGAGTAGATAAAAACGTAATGGGGGTTTTAATTAAAAGGAAATATTCAGATTAGGTCTTTATAAGGGTTGCGTAGTTACTTAGTCCGTTTGTCGCAGTTTTACTCAGAGACTCTTGGTACTACAATAAAACTTGAAACGGCAAATCATTTTTTTTTTGACATCGAGAGAGGTGTCATTGGACACATACATAGCATACCTTGACACATGTAATCCCAGAGTAGGAAAGGAAACTCTAAAAACTAGTTGATCATTATATATGTAATCACATTTTATACACTTAGGCTAAGATGTTCACCAGTGTATTAGTGACAGGTTGCAAGCCCATCGCCTACAAACTTTTATTCCCTTAGTCGCCTCTTACGGTATCCATGGGAAAACATGGAGTGGCTTTATCCTGAATTGTGTTATTGGATAGCTGTTAAAAAATCATTATGTACATTGATGATTATCAATTTTTACACATGGGTTAGCGATTAGGTAATATTGGACTCGAAAAGTTATATTTTCTCTAGAATTGCGTGTCCCCTCTACAGCCAAAATGAAACTCCAATGAAAATCTGAAAATTATCACGATTAAGTAAGCTTCATAGGTTTCTGTGATACAACCGACGATATATACAAAATGTTTATACCTACAATGTTCTACTAACTAATAACAAATTGTTCATACTTGTGGTTTTTTGTGTGTGTTCCAAGCCCAACACTGAGCATAGTTCGCCATGCTCTTGCCTGGTTTTTTATTCGAAATTAACCGAGAAATATTTCTAACACAAGCATTTAGTGACATAATTGTACAGTCAGTGCAGTCTGTGCAGGGTCCGTCCGGATCGCTACCACCATCTTATCCATTAACCTACCGCCAAACAGCAGTGTTCGCATTGTTGTGTTCCGGTTTGGGGATAAGACAGCCGGTGTAATGCCTAGCATAGAGGCATTCCATCTTAGTTCTCAGGGTTGGCAACGCATTTGCAGTCTTATGCTAATGTCTATGGGTCACAGTTTCCACTTACCATCAGGTGGCCTGTGTGCTCGGATGCCTTCTCTATGACATAAAAAAAAAAAAAGTCAAATACGGTCTAGAAATAAGAGTATTTCCTGTTAGTTACAAATGACTTCACATCTCTTTACATTAACGACTCCAAGCACATATTTGTTGAAATAGGTCATAAATTCACGTTCATGACCGTACGTAGGCATCTGTCTTTGTTTAAGAATGTTTGTTATTTATTAATATAAAATTCAACTCCTTTTTTATTGCAAGGGAGACGCGCCAATCAAACACAAAGGCAATCTGAAGCCCTTGCTAAGATGGATTACGCTAACTAGCGTTTCTACTCGTTTCATTTTTAAACCAACACGTCACTGGTAGATGACGTGATACGAAAAGTCACGTGATCTACCAGTGACGCGATTGGTTTAAAAAAGAATTGAATAAAAACGCTATCTTGGCTAGGGCCTCTGATGGTAAGTGGGAGCTAAGACCCATAGATATTTTTTATCACTACAATACCATAACAAGTCAAAATCAATATTGTTTTCCGTTGTGAAATAGAGAAAATACGGCTTGGTGACAAGGTAGTAATAAGTGTTTCAAAAAGAGGAATGTTATAAAACATTAAGGACCTACTGGTCTGCCCCTGACCCATTTCATTTGAAGTATTGTCAGCATTTAAGAAGGATCCTTACCGTGACCAACCTTGACACGATACTTAAAAAATAACGAGACTTCTTATTCATGCTTTCTGTTTTGCATTCGTAAAATAATCGTTTGGAAATTATGCGTTCATTTTGCATTTTCATGTCGTAATTTAATTAAGGAATAAAATTTCAAATTACAGTAGGTCTTTTTGATTGCTCATCTCGATGACTACCACTTTCCTACCCACTGTCGTCAAGAGTAGGGTTTTTTATGGCACAGAGGAGGCGCAAGATTGTGGTCCTAAGACTGTGAACGCATTGCCAATCTGAGGATAAAGGTGAAATGCCTGTATGCTAGTTGTTTTATCGATTATTTTATATATTTATTGGAAAACAAACAAGTTATAATTTATAATACAGGACAAAACACAAACTTGGACCTCACAATCCGGTGTCAGGACAAGAAACATTACGAAAACTGCTGCTTAGCGGCTTTCAGGATAAGATGGTTGTAAGAACTTTATTGAATAAAAAAATGTCTTGCTTCAAGAGAACGGTATGTCGTGAAAAAAGCGTTAAAAAAGTTAAATTAACACGCATTAAATTCAAGCTTATATCAAAAAATATACGACCACACTACAATTCATTTCGCAACCCATTGATAATATTAATAATGCATGATTTTTCACAATACCCATATCAAATTTTCTAAACCTCGTATCTTCTTACTCAAGTTGACAAAACTTACCTTGTTACAAGTGTATAAGGTTTACATTAAAACAGTAGTGTATCAACTTACGAGAACGCTGAAATTAGTTATTAAAATGAAATCCGGATAATATTTCATCCGGGACCGCTTCAATTACCTGCTGGACATACCCAGGTGTGCCCGGTTTTAATCTATCGCCTCTAATCCGGATCCAATTAACGTTTTTTGATAATTATTTACGAAACGTTAAATTGTTCCAGAATTTTCCAATTATAGCGTAATCCTAAGTAAATGTATTGATCAAGTGGACGTAGACATAATATTATGATCATTTTCTGAGTCTTGTTTTTGAACAGATTTCATGGAAATGAGTTTATTACAGTTAAAGTCTCGGAATGGTTATTCCTGCTTAATATATGTTGGCATTTGGCGAACTTGTTGTCTTTTTACCTGACTGCGGCAAAGCCCAAAAGGAAAGTTATATTTTTGGATTGTATATAATTATGTGCGTGATAGAATCAGAAATGATGATATCCGCAGTAGAACTAAGGTTACCGACATAGCCCGAAGAATAGCTAAACTGAAGTGGCAGTGGGCGGGGCACATTGCTCGCAGGACTGATGGCCGATGGGGTCAGAAGGTTCTGGAGTGGCGGCCGCGGACCGGAAGACGAGCTGTAGGTAGGCCTCCAACAAGATGGAGTGACGACCTCGTCAGGATCGCGGGACCGCGGTGGATGCGAAAAGCACAACACCGGTCTGAGTGGAAAGCCTTGGGGGAGGCCTATGTCCAGCAGTGGACGTCTTTCGGCTGACATGATGATGATATGTCCGACTCAATGTCCGCGCGTAACTACTAAACGGCTACACCGATTTTAATAAATTATACATGGTTAGTTTCGTCTTAACCACTAGAGTGTCATAGGCTATATTAAAATTATTTAAATGCGAAAATAAATGATAACTAACATTACTTTGAGGACATTATCCAAACAGCAGTTGGGATTTTTCAAAGCTTGCTTTTCGTTAGACTTGTCAGTGGACAATTTTTCTTAGTAATCTATCACAAGACAGATATTGAAAAGTTAAACAGTTTCAGAAAACAATAATATTTTAACTTACCACCATTATTTTGTTATCAAAAGTATCAAGATACGCGTCATACTCGTTAACGGGTGCTGTCTGTGGGGTCCGGTCTGTTCACGCTTGCAAGGACCTGTTTTTCAGTTTGTTATTTCGATTATCGTTCCTGACGTAGAGACCTCGTCATGTTGTTCTTCTAGTCACTATTTTTAATTTAATGATATTGAGCTTACATTTGTAATAATTTTTTTGGTGTTAGTTTCAAAAATAATTATTTATTTCTTTATTGCCTTGTAATGTTACTTTTAAGTATTATTGTATTTAATTATGGCAAAAAAATAACTTCTGCTGGAGTTTCTTGTGGCGCTTCTTCTCCGAGATTCACTCTATATTACCGAAGTGTAAAAGACCCCTCATGTGGCCAATTTACTGAATAAATATTTTGAATTATGAATTTCGAATTTTTGAATAATAATATATTATTAGTGATGTTACTTTAAAGTATTTCAGTAGGTGTTGTATTTTTCTTACTAAACAAATACTGACTAGTTTCTTTCGGCGCTTCTTCTCAGCACTTACTCAATTTGATAAACAACTTAGATCCATTTAGGGTAGGGTTTCATCACATCTAAGAGACTAAACGTATAGACAAAAGACTTCCTACGAAGCGGGACTTTGTCAACTTGTCGAAGAAATAGTTACTTAACTCACAACACAAAGCAATCTTAAACCACATAACAACTTGAAGTCTAACCTAGCGATTTCAGAGCTAATCTTTCTAAGAAACGACTTTAATTTCAATAGTACCAAACGTAAGATACCTAGTCGGTTACTAAGTTCTGTTACTGAGATTAATTACAATTAAAAAAATATATTAAAGCAGTTTTGCCTAAACCTGTATATTAATCAAAACTTTGATTTATATAGAATAATAATAAAAATAATGTATTCTAAACTATTGCAATTATTTGATGTACGAGCTTGAAGTATTCCCATATCGGACGATAAAATCATAGTTAAAATCACGCACGACGATGATACTGATAACGGCCCCAACTTTTGTAAGAGTTCCTGTAGAGAGTTCAAGTTTGCGTGACATATTGAACAGACTTCTAGCTTTAAATTCTGATACGAATGTATTCAAAGCAACTAAAGATCCGCTTGGACACCGGTCAATCTTGATGACTCATTAAATCGACTTTAAGATTTCACATGATTTTGCAGAAATACGAAAACACACCAAATCTCTTGCTTCATAAGTTGGAATTAAGTCATGTTGAGAAATATAATTTTGGTCTCTAAACATAAACAGAGATAGGATATTTTATAATATTATACAAAAAAAGTTCTTTGGGAAACAAAGACTAACTTTTAAGCGATTTCAAAAAATGAAATTTACAGAAAAGTCATGCGTAATTTCATCGATGGCGGCTGTGAATGTTAAAAGATCGTGTCGGGAATTGCGGAAACTAACCCCCTTACTAATAAACGTTGAGTAACGGTGGTATAGCTATACAATGTTTTGTCCTTATCTGTCAAATGCAAATGTCACAATGACAGATAAGGACAAAACATTGTATAGCTATACCACCGTTACTCAAGGTTTATTAGTAAGGGGGTAAGAAAATATATATTAGAAAACGGAAACTAAGAAAATGTTTATTAATTAAGCTTTTAATTTTTATACATATTGAAATTAAAAAATAAACTTAAGTTAGTTTTATTTGCATCAACCTTAGTAACAGAACTTAGTAACCAACTAGGTACATATGAGCTATTTCTAGGTAATACGTGAAATTCAGGAGCAAGAAATACGACTTGCAGAGCTAAGTCGGTGGAATAACTGAGACGACGCTATCTGCATAAAGAGATTATTGTGGTGGTAAGCCGCGTCTCTGTCGCTGTTATTATGCTGTGCTGAGAAGGTTGGTTTAAAATAACAAGAAGAACTTAAGCATGACAAGTTTAATGGTGGCAGGACCTTGTGCAGGGTCGAGCTGAACCGCTACCACCGTCTTATCATATTAGAAAATATCAGCCAGAGAACGCATCCACGACGATGCCACTTGGCTTGATGCGGTGGCGTGGCGTGATCAAACGTTGAATTTTGACATTCTCAATAGTTCCATTCGGATGGCGCGTTGGCGCGTCGCGCTGGCGTCCATTTGGAAATCCAACGGACCGCGCCAAGTACGGTTAAAGGTTTTATAATGTTTTACCAAATCATCATTTGGGCAACTACACTCAGGAGCAAAAATACCGGGTCAGAGTGCGTTTTTCATACAAACGAGACTATTTCGAAGCCTTGGTTCCTCGCCAGGGGTTGTTTTGAGTGAGGTTTAATGGTGGATACTCCGAGGTTCAATAGAGGAGGTCAAAAGTTATTAAGATACCTAACTGATCGCACAACCAGTTAACACGACAGTGGGAGAGTTTGGGTCAGCAGTTGGATTTCCTTATATTTTATTGCCATTTTAGACGTTTTTCTGAACATGCACAATTCCGGCGTTAACCGCAGATTCATTCAGTTGGGTATCCTAGGCACTCTGGAAGTCCTGTATGGATGCTCGAGGTATTCATCATCAGATTTCACTAAAAGCATTCCCTGGAGAGGACCCAAGGCTTCGAAATAGCCCCTTTACTATGAAAAACGCTTTCTGACCCGTTATTTTTGCTCCTGAGTGTATATCATTTTACAAACTTTCATTTCGCAAAGGGATACTTCCCGCCGCATTTTTTTACAACTTCGTGTGGTCAAAACCTTACCTAACTTATTTAATAAGCCCATGTTACCTTTGTAATATGTATTGGTTTAAGCGCAAATACACCTAATTCCTACTTTCCTGTATTAGTCTGTAAATCTTCCTAAAACAAATAAATAAACAAATAAACAAACAAACAAAACTTCAAAAACTATTTATAAAAAATATTATTTTTAAAAACATTTACTGCAAATTCAATATAGTTTAGTATTACGAGTATCCTGTATATAATTTAGGATCTTTTGAAACGTACCTAACTTCTCAACGACGTTAAAATAGTTATTTGTTATACAACGGGGGAAAATTGTATTTTACCTGCGAGTGTTTCAACACACGAGACGTAATATAACTTTTCACGCGTGTATAATACAAATTTTTCACCTCACTACAGCGAGGAAAATTTTCGGATGCGTGAGTGAAGGTTAATGTTGAATGCTGATATTTATGAATTAAAATAAAGTTGTAACATTGTATTTAGTATTTTTTACTCGATGCAATTCATTAATAGTGATGTAAAAAATTCAGCACTTTTAACGTTTATCTTTCTGTTAGCTGTCAAATATCACTTAAGCTGCTTGCAAATGTCTCAATAGATATCAAACAAACAAAAAGGGCTTTCCGAGCTAGTGAGATGAAAATATATCTTAATTCAAAAATTGATCATTTTAATTACGATACGCTTGTCTTAAAAAGGTATAACGAGCGTATAATATGGTAATAAAGGTTTGAAACCGCACTGCATAAGAAACCACATTTTAGCGTAGCTCAGCTTTGACTGAACCACGACTGTTAGACTAAATTAATTAATAACATGTAGGTACGTAATTGCGTCCTGTATTATTTTTTAACTTAACTGGTTTTTTGCCATCTTCATGCGTTGTCCTCGCCCAATCATTAGCTGAAAGACATCCCTTACAGAGATTTGAGCCTTTGTAAATTATTTATTTTTATTATAAAATGAAAAAAATTGTAAAAAAATATTAAAAAAAAAATCTAAGTAGATTTAAGAGAAATGGCTTACAGATAAATGTTTTTGTACTATTAATGACTTCTTAATGTGATTGTTATCAATAACTACTCAATTTTATACAATTTTATTAGATGCGACATTATTTTCTTATACTTATTTTATAAATTAATTTGACCTGTATAAATAATGTAGGTAGGGTAATGTGTGACACCTGAAAAGGTAGAGTTTGGTGTTTCCAAAATATGTGCAATATTACATTATCTTTGTATTGTACCTAAATTCCACACAATAAATGATTTTGATTTGATTTGAAACGATTTCTTCGACGAATTAGCTCGGCTAAAGCGGTAGTTACCTAACTTAGCCTGTTAATACTTTGTGGGCGTATTGAAAACCTTTTTTTTAATGATCTCGACTCCTGTTCGATGTAGCTTCTTCCTTAGCGAAATAGAATAACAACAGCCCTGGTAACTCAATTTACAACGTGACAGGGGCTTATTTAAGTAATCCTTAAATCCTTGACTCCTTAAGTTACATCAACAGAACGAGACGCGAAATCCGGGACGAAATTTAATATTTTACGGGTCCTTTTCAGGTTTAGTAGTATTAGGGTGAATTTCAAAAATATTGTACGTAGTAACGGACTAAATTAAAAAGTTTTTACTTACAACCACCAAATTTCTAAAAGTAAAAGAGATCACCAAAATGAAATTAAAAGTAAAATCAGCTAATGAATACCTATGATACAAGCATTTTAAAGTGGTAATTAGACGGTGATTAGACAGAGAGATCCGATATGCACTGTGACGTCATAATTAACAGGTCAGGTTAATTATTGTTATTCTCTCACTGTAAATTATTGTAACAGGAAATGTGTGGCAATAAAATTCTATTCTATTCTATTCTATTCTATTCTATATCTTGGGTCATGTCATAGGTATTGAAAAAGGGTTTTGTCAACTGGTTTGTTACTATTATGTATCAGTTTTATTGATTGTGAAAAAAGGCCTTGCTTGCGGCGAGCTAGAAATGTCTTAAAGTTACATATCAAATAAAATTAAATAGTGGACTCGATAACAGCTTATTATTATCACTCAAAAGTATAAAATAAAATAAATGTTTTAAAAAACAAAAAACCGCCTTCAAAAACGCAAAAGATAACTTCTTTTAAAATTGTATATAAGTAACTGAAGTCGGCGACGAATATTTTTAACCAAAAGCCGACTTCATATACTATGTAAATATAATAACTAGCCAGGGCCAATTTGTATGAATATGTCGCTAAAGGGTCGTCGGGACGATAAACCAGCGGATATTGAACAAGTTTGATTAAAACATGCCTTATCAAAGTTTAAACGAGGAAATTTAGGAGATATGAATCTCGGAAACCGATTTTTAGGGTTCCGTACAGTCAAAAACTTAAATCTGGTACCCACCTTAGGTCCAGAGTCAATCTGACATTTTAGTTCGTGACCGTATTATACCTACCTACTGAAAAATTATAAGATTCAATGCTACATGCTAAATGAGGACTGTTACACGTAGCTAATGTAAAATAAACCACTAGCTCTTTGGACAAGACCATGCTCTATCTTTTGATGTGATCAAAACCGTATTTAAATCCGTACATACAAAGGAACAGACGGCGTTTCATAGTATGTAAAAGATTGACAAGTAATAGTAGATTGTACAACAAGGGCATAAAACAAAACATTTTATCCAAGACTTTTGGTATCCATCCGACCATGCGAGATTGGATAATTAAGTCGAGGATAAAATGGGTTTTGAGACCGAGTTATACACTCTGCTTTTCACTTCTAATACAAGGAAAAAAAACAGTGATAATGTAAAATAACTTACATGAATGAGAACGTATTGACTTGTTTCTCGCATGTTTTAAAATAAATTTGCAATTTGGCAATGTCTGTTTAATAAGTTATTTTGCATTTTTTCTATTAAGTAGTTCTTTTACTGCTCACACATTATTTCCTTTTCACTAATTTCCGTAAAACCACCAGTTTTGTAAAGAAAACAACTACCTAATTAAAAGTCCAAAACTATATATAATAACCTCTTTACCGCCACTGAATTTCTTTATGATATTTTTTTTAATTTTCTGTATGGGATTTTTGACTCAGGTCGAACGCAATACTGCCAAAAGTCATACGTTGATTTTGTAATGTTTTTGTTAATAATGCTTGATTTTAATCGCTTTAAAATTCTATTTTATTAGATGCAACATAGAAGGCAAATAAATTAAAGTAAATGTATTCAAGTTTATTTAATGTATGTCTGGCTGTAGGGCTTAGTTGTCTTAGTCTAGATGACGACAACGTTTTATGCACTAGTGCATAAAATACGATTTTATGCAGGCTATACCCAGCATAAAGAAGGACTTTACGAGCATGAGAAATGGAAAGATGATTATCGTAGTTTAGTGCCCATAGTAAAAACCGTAGCTTAGTTCAGTAGATACTTGGTAAATTTGTGTGTTCTTTAACGATATTTGCGCGAGATTCTGATGTGTCTATTTTTTATTGTTTACAAATGCTTTATATATACGTAAAAAGAATATAGCTCTTAAAGCAGAAACATATCAAAACGAACAGAAAGGCATCTTTTATCACGTTCTATAAGTAAGTTTTATTTTAACAATTTTGCCATATATTTTATTTTGGTTTCAAATAAATAATAATATAGTGTTATTTTACAATCGTTCACTTACAAACCACTATTATTTGACCCCCGAACTAGTATTGTGTGTTGAAAAATACAAGATTAAAATACGATGGCACGTATGAGTTTTAATCAACCAGCTTTTTTGATCTTCGATTTCATTCAGGTTCATTGTAAACAAGGTCAACATAAACTGGTATTCCCTTTTGTGAATAGAAATCGCAGGGTATTATGCTGAGGTCTTGCAAAGTTTTATTGAGGCGAAGGAAGTAGAGTGGCAGTAGGGACAATATGTATTCTTTTGAAGTATTTTAAAATTATAAGAGAAAAGTTGCTTAGACAACATTTTATTCAAGGAATTTTCTTTGTTAAAACTTTCGATGCTGCATTTTGAATATTGATTTCATATTTTTCTTTTACACTCTTTTCCAATTTTAAACGTTTTCAAATACGTCGCATAGTAGCACCTTAAATGATAGACCAATTGGGCCATTTTTTTTATTAGAAAGTTTTGTTTGGATTGGTCTAGGCCAGATTTGACAAAAATAAATAGGCTGTTTAAAAGTTATCAGCTCTTAAAGCATCCGCCATTATATAGGATTTTATCTATTTTATTAGCTATATTAATTAATTCCCTATGTATTTAATTGTATTATTATTGTTTCGTATTTTGCACCAAATCAACGATTTTCTTCTCCTTCTTCCAATAAAACTCAACTCTGATGTTCTTTGATACTGAAATCTACTCAAGTAATCATAATTAATAATCCTAAGATTAATCAACAGAAAGCTTCACTAAAGTCAGTTATAATAGGCGAGTTAACTAAATGGACCCAGTGACGTATGAATTACGTCTAAGGCACAGTATAAACAGTAGTTCATCTTCAAACAAAGGTAGATGGCGCGGCTTGCTTGTGTGCGTGCCTCGACAGTACGCGCTGAGCTACCACACAGCCAAAGGCATAGTAATATGCAGTTAGTCTACTACTCGTCTATTTTAAATGTAACGTGGTTACTACTATCGTACAGAATGATATGTCTTTATCGGTTCCCCCTGTTTACGCATAATGTTTTAAGTCATATTTCAATATTCTATCACGCATTTCCCAATTGTAGCCGAATTGGTTTTACGCATATATTCTGCATTCCGAATAGTAATTTGGCAGAAAATTATTTTCACATAAACTAGTTTCGCAGAAAGTTAGGTTTCGCATAAGCTTATTTTGCCGAATTAATAAATTGAGTTTCTTTTAGTAGCATGATTTGCAAATATTTTTGTTTTATCATCATCATCATCATCATCATCATTTCAGCCATAGGTCGTCCACTGCTGAACATAGGCCTCTCCCAAAGATTTCCACCTCACCCGGATGGAAGCGGCCTGCTTCCAGCGGGTCCCCGCGGACTTGACCAAATCGTCCGTCCATCTCGCGGGGGGTCGCCCTACGCTGCGCTTGCCGGTAAGTGGTCTCCACTCGAGAACTCAAATATTATAATAATCATTTAATATTAATATTACCTAGTAATGACCTAAGCGAGGAGAGTCGCCTTATATCCTGGGAGCTATTGCGTGTAGTTTGGCGCTTCGCGACTGGACATAACTCTAACCTAACCTAAACCTATTTTTTTTTTCAAGTTGTCCTAACCTACGCCTCACGTAACGTAACCATGCAAAATTTCAGTTTTTTTTCCATTTACAATTACAGGAATCAAGAACTAGTGTTGTTTTGGACATAAATACGGACAGGATTTCGGGCTGTCAAAATTCTGCTAAATTACAGATATGCTAAACAACATTATGCATAATGAAATTATACCACGTCAATAATATGGTAATATACTATTCGGGTGAACAAGCTTTCGGATAATATAGATTTATATCGAATAAACTTTCGGCGTAAATAAATTATGCGAAACTTGTTATGCCTAATTCGTTTCGAACATTAAAAATTATGTCAAATAACTAGATGGCACCCGTCTTCATCATTGCTTTTAGCCGCCATCTTGGGTAATTACGGCAGCACAAGCAAACCCAACTCAACAGGACTCACCAAGCCGCGCCGCCGTCTCACCTGCGTGCGTATCGAGGCCACCCTAGTGCCTGAACCTGAGCGGCAATAGGTAATATAAACTCCTAACTTGCACGGTTTACAAGGAGCAGGTACACGGCACACCTAAAGAATAATAAGCAGCGCTAACCAGCGCGGACGTAAGCGACTTTGATTTGTGCGGATTTGTACCCGCAGGCTTGCACCCGCGTAAGATAGAGCGAGACAGGGCCGGAGATAAACTACTTTTTTATTAATACTACGCCTGTAGTTACTTATGCTTCGATGAACGGAGCTGCGACGTCATTGCTCGCATCAATGTCGCAGGCGCTTTGCATTTATGTGCAAGAATTATCATTTTCTACATAATGAGTGCTATTTGCATAAAAAAAGTGACGCCTTTAAGGGAGTGGAAAGTGGAGGAGGTCTTGGTAATGGCAAATATCTAAGCAAAATACATTATACAATAATCACTTATTCATTTACATAATTTTCTTACTTGCTTAAACACCTAAAATGAGTTCGATATTTCCTTAACCTTACACATAATTATGTAGATACTGGCTTTTGTGTGGAAGTCGTTTATCGCTATTCTATATCTCTGCACCGAATTTCATCCAGGTCCATTCAGTCTTTCTGGAGTAATTGAGAAACAAACATCCAAACTTTTGCGTTTATAATACCTATTACTAGAGGACGCCCACAACTTCGTATGCGTAGAATAAGTTACCCGCTACTTTTTCTGTTTATTTATTTAGGGGATGAATTTCTAAAAATCCTTTCTTAGGAGATGGCTAACACTGTATAAGGTATTATTTATGTCCAAACTGTAATGTGGTTCTAGACCCAGCGGATTGGGCGGTGCGTTGTCATTCCAAAGATTCAAATTTAGCTCCGGGCGATAAAGTTTCTCCATCTGAAAATCAATTCCGATTCCTACGATTTTTGAATAATTTTTTTTTTTTTTTTTTTGTATATATATCCTCTCTTTTGTCTTTATTTTGTAATTTTTTCGAAATCTTAAGTACCGGAAACCGACGTGCATACATGACTCGATGTAATGTGGAAGAAGCGTAAGAGACTTGTCAGGATCGTAGCAGGTGGAAAGAAGTGGTCCCTGGGAACCAGGCGTGATAGTTAATCTAGCCTCTAGCCTCTCATTATGCACCAATCACATAGCCTACTATTATTTATTTTAAGATGGAGTGACGACCTCGTCAGGATCGCGGGACCGCGGTGGATGCGAAAAGCACAAGACCGGTCTGAGTGGAAAGCCTTGGGGGAGGCCTATGTCCAGCAGTGGACGTCTTTCGGCTGACATGATGATGATGATGATTTAATTTCATTTTAATAGGTACACTATTGTATAGGTATACTATTACAACATTGCAGTAGAGAACTTCACTGCGCCTTAAAAATGTATCTAAACGTAACACAAAACATAACAGATTCAACATAAATGATTAAAATCTGCCTTTTAGCCTACTAATATAAGCTGCAGACCCCTAAATTATTATTTTAGGGCTAAAAAGTTGAGGTGAAAGGCGAGTACTTAGACTTCGAGACATCGGCTATCGATCTACGGACCCTTTTAGCGAACCTCGGCAATGTTCCATCGAGGGCTATTTGATTTAATATTTAACATCCAGTTAGTCAACTATCTCTCTCTAAGATGGGACTATCCTGGAG